>JAKWJC010000373.1:12828648-14243648 GCA_027704865.1 Solanum neorickii
GTGACCATCGCGGCGCGATACGTCCCTCGAAATATAGTATCCATTGCGGCGCGCGATACGTCCCTCGAAATATAGTAACCATCGCGGCGCGCGATACATCCCTCGAAATGGTACATCCTCTTTAAGTTATCATTCTTTCTCAATGCACATAACACTTCCACAACCATGCCTCAGAATAATGCAATGACATGTTCACACAAATAATGAGAAGATGACCATTTTCATAACATTGCACAGTTCAAACCACACAAACATGAAATCACATCAACAATGATTCAACAAGCCATCAAACTTTCTCAACACATCACACATAAATAATTAATCACATCGCCTTTTGTTATCCCTTTTATTTCATCATTAGAATTAATCAATGTGGACAAGTCAACCCATCACCAATCCCGTTACTCCCAACTATATATCACAAGGAAATACACGCATTCCATACACTTAACAAGAGTTTAGAAATCACTTGCCTCAATCTCAAGAATAATTCACTCCGAAACTTGTGTCTTCCCCTTTTGTTGAACTTCCAACTCAAAGCAATCTATTCAAATAGATGACAAAATAAGATTACAAGACTAACAACACCCACATTACTATGTGTTTAGCCTAGACCCAAAAACTCACTCAAATGTATAATCAATCTCCTATCTTGATACCAATTAACATGTCAATTCTCACATTTTTTTTAAATTTCAAGTCTAGGATAAGTTCAAATATCTCCAATATCAAGAATCTATTTATTTCATATAGTTATAATACACTAAATATTTAATTATCTATATCAATAAGTCAAGACTTGAATCAATAATGTAATAGAAAAATAATCTTAAACATCGAAGATGGATGTAAAGTCACTAGCGTAGATTTATCACTAAAACAAGATGCATAATCAACCTATTCTACCAGTGTTTAATATTACTAGATTTTCATACCCTCATAATGCCCATCATCCTGACAATTTATTAGCCACTAATATTTGTCTCCCAAAAATTCTAAAGCCGAAATCATTAACAGAACCTCAATTGTTTTATATATTCAAACCATTCACTGTCTAAACTTTGCCAACATTCCTTTAAACTTTAATTTCTCTTATTATTTATTCTGTCATAACATGACACTATGTATTATATGTAAAGGTATAATTAGGCTCCCACCCAATAATTCAATATGCTTAGAAAATAATGCGGTAGTTGAACACTTACCTGAAGGCACAACCACATCCTCACGTCTCATATAAGGCTCTTGTTGTTCTCCGCTTCTCTTTTCTCTTTTTTTTTTGATTAAAATAATCATGTATTATATGTGACAAACCCTAGTAACTTATTTTTTATAAATATGGATTAAATATTATAAGGTGTTAAATAAATTATCACTTTAGCCCATTAATTATCAATTAAGTCAATTATCTATAATTACTCATTAATTAATTAACTCAAGTTAAAAGAATAATCAATTTTTTTGAAATGACCTTCCGGGTCATTACATTATCCACCACCAAAAATCATGTTCGTCCTCGAACATAAGGTGAAAGAAAAAAACGAATAAACGATGTTACCAAGCTTGAGATATAATTTCCATTAATATTTATCTCTCAAGTGGCTCATCCTTAAGAACATTTCATCAAAGGCAACTACTA
The DNA here is from genome assembly GCA_027704865.1 of Solanum neorickii. NCBI lineage: Eukaryota > Viridiplantae > Streptophyta > Magnoliopsida > Solanales > Solanaceae > Solanum > Solanum neorickii. The sequence goes on from JAKWJC010000373.1 coordinate 12,830,288, forward strand.
GAAATTGAACTTTCAAATCAAACTTTTGCATATAATATTACCAAGTTACAAACTAACCCAATAATCCAATCAAACCAAAATTCTCTAGAGCACAACACACTCATTAGGATGAATCTTTCCTCACATTACCAAGATAACGTTCTGAATCTATACCGGCTACAATCAGATGTGAACCTGAACTAACCACCACATACTCATATTGAACAACTATCATAGATCTTATCAAGATTATCTTCCCCCACCATATTTTTTCACAAGCTTTTAACTAAAAATATGTTTTTTTTTAGACATCTGTTACTCATCAAAGAAAAAAATGATTAAGTAAGCACCCAACAAGCGATACATTTCAAAATGTAGGACCTCTAATCATATTCTTAGACAATTGTAATTCGTCATAACTCTTAAGTAAGTTCTCATAAAACAACTTTGTGTGTAGAACAATGTGTATACTTTAACTATTCCTAACGACACCAACCATCATAACTGAAATTACAAGACCCAAGGATCCTAACCTATAAAGAAGACATAAGAGGATCGGCATATCCGATCCACCACTAAGAATTCAACCATAGATGTGGAAAACGCGTAATATAAGTAGGGAATCATACTCCTAATAGTGCTCACTACCAAGAAGGTAGTTACATTAGAATGTATAGTAGCAGGTTGAATTATACTAAACACTTCTTCCATAATGTCCATATCAAATATTTCCATTCATCTGAGTACATTTCTTAATTTTATTTTTGGCCACCTAATTCAACCAGTCTGATCCCCGTTACAATCTCACACATACTCGATTTATCAAACTCCATAGACTTCTCACTACGATAACAAACATTCTAACCACACCAGTCACTTACCTTACTCTCAAATCATCACTAGTATAAAGTCTTCTTAGCAAAACACATTATTGCCTCTAAAGATTTTGAACTATGGCTTTATCTCTTTCCATTTAAGCATTTCATGAAAAATACTGGTCACACCCAAGGCTCATATCAGTAAATTCAAATCTTAAAGTACTTTATCATCGAGATACAACAACTGAATCACACTCAATATCAACTCCACATATTTTTTTATATACCAAATTACAACTAATATTCAAGACCATCATACACCTTGTACCAACACCTAAGAAATTTTTTTTATCACTACAATAATTCGGTAAACTATAAACTAGGTGATCACCTCTATTCACTATCAATGGTCTATGTAACGCATCATACAATGTCCCGTCAATACATTAGTTTCAATCCCCTCAAAATCCTCATTAACCTTGTGCAATTGTAGGTTCATCCTATTGTGTATCTACAAGTCACCTACCATAATCTGAATAAATTAGCCCCACATAACAACACAAACTCTTCACACCTCACAATTTTCTCCCCACTCAAATCAACTCCTTATATTCATAAAAATCGGGTGACAAACTTTTGGTATGTCTATACCGAACAAATCACATCCATAGTCATATTAGATATTATATATGAAAACTCATACATCCTTCACTTCAAACAAAGATTCTATATGAGAGATCTTATTCCTTCGTTTCTCTAAAACTCTTCTTACGACACAAAATTTGAATATCATGAACTCTTCAATACATCAAATCTTGTTTCTTTGATCGACTCGCTTACCAGTCTTTACCAACAACCCATGATATTTTTATCTTATCCTCGAAATCAAAACATTAGTGTGAAATTCCATTTAGGGATAACAATCAAAGTAACCAAATTTTTCTACTCAAATCATTTTTAAGTACTTCCAAATGCTTCGTACTCAATGTGATCAACATTTCTTACCTTACCAATTATATCTTACAAAACACATTACCGCAATTCTAAACTCACCATGAAAATCTTGATTTTTTTTTCCAACCATGTAACACAATCCCATTATTAATTAACATTAGTTCATACCTTGAAGATTTTTTTTTTTTGAATTCTTGTATCTTACCTTTTTATTGATCGCCTTTCTATCGATCTTATCATATCTTTCGCTAAAATTCTACCATATTCATTATCAAACTCAAAACAACAAAAGAACTAATTATTATACTCGAGATGAACGATCGTTCACTCCTTTCTCAAGATTTATCCAATAGTTTTTAACCAATCTGATGATCTTGTGATACTATATATTACCATAATCAAAGAAAATATGGGTGAAATCATGTGTCTCTAAATCCAATTCTTAGCCCATGTTAATATACCTCTTTAGCCTTTGCAATCAAAGAAAATATTCTTACTCTCACCTCTTTTAGAACCCTCTAAATACACTTCTCAACTCAACACATTAATATCGTACTGAAGATCCACCACTAAATGCTTCCTTATAAATTACGCTTAGCTCAAGCATCCGTAGTAACAAACTAGTTGGTTTCTCAAACCTTATTCAACACCAAATCTAATTATCTGAACATATGATACAACTAATAACTCTTTAGGTATTTATTATTCACACTTAATAATCAACATATCCATTGTCATATACCATTAGTGTCATATTGTGAAGTCTGTTAAATCCACCACTAAAACACATCATACCTATCTAGAAGATCGTATCAAAATAGCTCATACATATTATGACAACTTTGCTAACCGTGTTTTCTCAATTTACATTGTTCATTATCTTTCAATCATTTAATTCATCCACTTTCAATTATCGAACTACATTCTTTTCATAAATATATCACTCCAACCCTAGTACCAAATCTATCATTCAATCCATACGCAACACCAACTACTGACATGAGGAACTACGCACGAGTCATCACAAAATGAGAGGGAATGGAGTGAAGCGATGATAGTCAAAACTAAGCCAAGCATGCACGATTGAGATCCAAAAAGTGAAGATTTTTCCTAAAAGTCACCATAGCTTGTCGAAGATAAGTACAGACGTCTCCGTACAGATCCTCGAGACTCTACTTAGACTCGACTTGTATACACGTGAGACCTATGAACCTGGGGCTCTGATACCATTTTGTCACGACCCAAAAATGGACGTGATGGCACTCGTCTTATCCCACCAAGACAAGTAAGCCTAAAACTCAACTATTACAATAAAAATGCGGAAAATTTACTATCAACTTACATTATACCCCAAAACCTGGTTGTCACGTGTACAAGCTCTAAAGTATTACAATCGGATCAAAAGAAAATATAGTCTCATATGATATTGTTTCTAGAGTAGAACAAAATCATAAACAAGGGTAAGGAGAGATGCTGAGATGACCAACAACTACCTCACAAAATCTCCAGGAAGCCTCGGAAAAGAAGAGAATATATCATAAAAGTCCGGGCTAGTAACCTACAAAAATTTGTAGAAGCAAGGGGTGAGTACCAAACCACACGGTACTCAGCAAGTAAACCTCTATACACAAGCTAAGGGGATGAAATACGGGTACTCCTACCACCCCCACCGAACCTCCGCAACTACAACCTGCATAAACATCAGCCCAACCTAACAACTCACAGTTACATAGAACGTAACTCAACAAAAACATTTAGACAAATTACATATCCTCCACAACAACACTTTAACAAATTACATATCCTCCACAACAACACGTTAACAAATTAGATATCCTCAACATCAACACTTAACAAATTAGATATCCTCAATAGCAACACTTCCACAAATTTACATATCCTCAATAACACACTTTAACAAATTACATATCCTCAACAACAACACTTCAACAAATTATATATCCTCAATAACAAGTTCAGTATTCAACAATCACAACTTCCGCAAAAAGGCAATCACTAGATCAGCAAAACACAATATCAAGTTCACTAATGATAAGTATGTGCAATGTAATGGAATGCAATGTCAAGTATAATGATGCATGTCTGACCTAGTGATACACACCCGCTGTCTCTCAGTCCGAGACCCATGGGGGACATATCTGTCCATGCATCTGTCGCGGCGCACGACACGACCCTCGATAATAGTAACCATCGCGGCGCGCGATACGTCCCTCGAAATATAGTATCCATCGCGGCGCGCGATACGTCCATCGAAATATAGTAACCATCGCGGCGTGCGATACATCCCTCGAAATGGTACATCCTCTTTATGTTATCATTCTTTCTCAATGCACATAACACTTCCACAACCATGCCTCAGAATAATGCAATGACATGTTCACACAAATAATGAGAAGATGACCATTTTCATAAACATTGCACAGTTCACAACCACACAAACATGAAATCACATCAACAATGATTCAACAAGCCATCAAACTTTTCTCAACACATCACACAAATAATTAATCACATCGCCTTTTGTTATCCCTTTTATTTCATCATTAGAATTAATCATTGTGGACAAGTCAACCCATCACCAATCTCGTTACTCCCAACTATATATCACAAGGAAATACACGCATTCCATACACTAACAAGAGTTTAGAAATCCACTTGCCTCAATCTCAAGAATAATTCACTCCGAAACTTGTGTCTTCCCCTTTTGTTGAACTTCCAACTCAAAGCAATCTTTCAATAGATGACCAAAATAAGATTACAAGACTAACAACACCCACATTACTATGTGTTTAGCCTAGACCCAAAAACCACACTCAAATTATAATCAATCTCCTAATCTTGATACCAATTAACATGTCAATCACATTTTTTTGAAATTTCAAGTCTAGGAATAAGTTCAAATATCTCCAATATCAAGAATCTATTTATTTCATATAGTATAATACACTTAATATTTAATTATCTATATCAATAAGTCAAGACTTGAATCATAATGTAATAGAAAATAATCTTAAACATCGAAGATGGATGTAAAGTCACTAGTGTAGATTTATCACTAAACAAGTATGCATAATCAACCTATTCTACCAGTTTAATATTACTAGATTTTATACCCTCATAATGCCCATCATCCTGACAATTTATAGCCACTAATATTTGTCTCCCAAAAATTCTAAAGCCGAAATCATTAACAGAACCTCAATTGTTTTATATATTCAAACCATTCACTGTCTAAACTTTGCCAACATTCCTTAAACTTTAATTTCTCTTATTATTTATTCTGTCATAACATGACACTATGTAGTATATGTAAGGTATAATTAGGCTCCCACCAAATAATTCAATATGCTTAGAAAATAATGCGGTAGTTGAACACTTACCTGAAGGCACAACCACATCCTCACGTCTCATATAAGGCTTTGTTGTTCTCCGCTTCTCTTTTCTCTTTTTTTTTTGATTAAAATAATCATGTATTATATGTGACAAACCCTAGTAACTTATTTTTGATAAATATGGATTAAATATTATAAGGTGTTAAATAAATTATCATTTTAGCCCATTAATTATCAATTAATTCAATTATCTATAATTACTCATTAATTAATTAACTCAAGTTAAAAGAATAATCAATTTTTTTTTTGAAATGACCTTCCTGGTCATTACAAAATATAATGTCTGAAAACGAAATAATATCTAAAGAGAATTATGAAGATGAAGAATCATCACACCAAAAAATTATATTTGATAATACACTTTTTGAACAAATAAAAGGAAAAGAATTAGATTTAAGTGTTGAAAAAATACTTGACATACCTATACTAAAAAACTTGTTTAAATGACAGAAAGAAGAATACTATGTAGTTAGTCAAAAAGAACACATCATAGACGGAAAATATACAAGTGGAAAAGCATATATACCTATAATAAACAAACGAATAATAAATAAAGAAATACAAAACACAAAAAATAAAGGAGCTATAAAATATGTACATTTAGGAGGAACGGAAATACTAATAAAAGCTTGTTTCAGAGAAGGAATAGATACGCCCATTGAAATATATTTAGCAGATGATAGAATAAAATATCCTATAGAAAAAAGCGTAATAAGTGCAGTTAAAGGAAATTTAATATACCAGAAATTTAAATTTATAATAAGTGCTAATTATACAGTAGCATTAACAGACACGAATATAGATAAATCATTAGTATTATATTGGAAAATGTCAGGAATAGAGTTAGCACCAGGAAGTAAGGTATTACAGCAAGATGTAAAATCTTTATATATTAACAACAAAACATAAAATAACAGCAAAAAATAAAATTGATAAAATAAAAATAGAAAATCCTTAAGAAAGAATAATTACGGTAATAGATAATAATGACTATAGTTATAAAGAAATGGATACAGAAGAAGAATTGGAGATAGTAAAAGAAAGATTAAGTACCTCAAGTACACCAAATACAAAACTCATTAAATATGATGACTAGAGCTTCCTCATCAAGAATGAGTTCATCTAAAAAAAAATATGAAATATCACAAGATTTAGGAGAAATGACAAAATATCATTATTTATAAACAGGAATAATGGACCAAAGAAAATATAAAATCTTAATAAACACAGGACAAGAAGAAAATCCATAAACAAAGAGAACTAGTATTAGAAGAAGAGATTATGAAAACAGGACATATATGCCCTGGATTACCTAGTGAAATAGTAAATACAAATGAAGAAACAACAGAAAAAGAAATAATTATAGGAGGAATTCCATTAAAAATACAATTTAAGATATATGAAGGAAATCATAATATCACACTAGGAATAAAATGGTTAGAAAAAGTCAAACCGTATAGCATAGAAAATGAACAATTAACAATAATTTGTCAAAATAAGAAAATAATTATAAAAAGAACAAAAAATGATTAATGAAAATATTTATACTTGCAAAAATTATTGTAGAAGGATATCACAACAGATATTATACACCTATGATAGATACAGGAGCAGAAGCGAATATATGTAAATATAATTGCTTACCAGAAGATAAATGGGAAAATTACAAAAACACCTATGGAAATAACAGGATTTAACAATGAAGGAAGTATGATTAAACATAAACAAAAAATATAAAAATACAATATGGGATAAAGATACTAACAATAGAAGAAATGTATAATTCGAATTTACCACGAAAGATATGTTATTAGGAATGCCATTTTTAGATAAATTTTACCCACACATAATAACAAAAACACACTGGTGGCTTACTACGCCATGTGGCCATAAAATAGGAGCAAAAAGAGTAAAAAATAAACAACGAAAACCTATAGAATGGATTAAAGGAAGTGAGAAAATAAATCAGGAAAAAGGAAATGGAAAATATAGATGAAAAACAAATATCACAATTAGAAATTATTATATTTACAATAGACAAAGTTAAAATAATTAATGAACAGCTAGAACAACTATATAATGAAGACCCATTACAAGGATGGGAAAAACATAAAACAAAAGTAAAAATTGAACTAATAGATGAAAATAGCATAATAACACAAAAACCATTAAAATATAACTTTGATGATTTACAAGAATTTAAAATACATATAAATGAATTACTAGAAAAAAAATTACATACAAGAAAGTAATAGTAAACATACAAGCCCAGCATTTATAGTAATAAAACACAGTGAACAAAAAAGAGGTAAAAGTAGAATGGTTATAGATTACAGAAATTTAAATGCTAAAACTAAAAACATATAACTACCCAATACCTAATAAAATACTTAAAATAAGACAAATACAAGGATATAATTATTTTAGTAAATTTGACTGAATCAGGATTTACCACCTAAAAACTAGAAGAAGAATCTAAACAATTAACAGCATTCACAGTACCACAAGGATTCTATGAATGGAATGTATTACCATTTGGATATAAAAATGCACCAGGTAGATACCAACATTTTATGGATAACTATTTTAACCAATTAGAAAATTGTATCATATATATAGATGATATATTATTATACTCCAAAACACAAGATGAACATATAAGATTATTAGAAAAATTTATACATATAATCAAACACTCAGGTATAAGTTTAAGTAAAAGTAAGGCAGAAATTTTGAAACCACAGATACAGATAGAATTTCTAGGAATACAAATAGATAAAATGGAATAAAAATGCAAACTCACATAGTACAAAAAATTATCACTATTGATGAAAATATAGATACAAAAAAGAAATTACAATCATTTTTAGGATTAGTAAATCAAGTAAGAGAATATATACCCAAAATTAGCAGAACATTTAAAAACCATTATACAAAAAACTCAAAAAAGATATTGAATATCATTTTGACAATAAAGATAAAGAACACATAAAAAATATTTTTAAAATTATGCAAAAAATTACCAAAATTATATTTTCCTGATGAAAATAGAACGTTCACATATATAATTGAAACAGATTCAAGCGACCACAGTTACGGAGGAGTATTAAAATATAAATATGACAAAGAAAAGGTAGAACACCATTGCAGGTATTGCTAGGGATCATATACTGAGGCACAAGCAAAATGGGAAATAAATAGAAAGGAATTATTTGCATTATATAAATGTTTGTTAGCATTTGAGCCATATATAATTTACAATAAATTTATTGTAAGAACAGATAACACACAGGTAAAATGGTGGATAACAAAAAAGTTAGATGATTCAGTTACAACAAAAAAATAAGGAGATAGTATTGAAATATTAAATTTTACATTTACAATTGAAATTATAAAAACTGATGAAAATCTCGTTGCAGATTACCTATCAAGAAAAAGGAACACAAACTGAACCAGATACAACAGAAGAAATACTCAAGCTATTACTACACTTTCTACGAAAGTAGATAGTATGAGTAAAGAGTTACAAAATTTGAAAACTAAAAGTCAGCAGCATGACTATAAATATGCGGAGCTATGTCGATCGGAAGACACAAAAATTCCAGAGCTACAAGGAGATGATGGGAAACTCCTTAAAACCCATAACATTTGTTTAAATGCAGCTACAGCCAGCACATCTACAGCAGGACAACCTACAAAAAAGGAGGAGACTAAAATAAAATACACAAATACAAACTTGAATAAGTTATTCTCAAAGCCATATACTCCTCAAAGTACCCAGAAAGATATATTCATACCACCAAGAGTAAATACCTACAAAGCCAGCCTAGATTCAGATGATAACAAACATATAACCACATTACAGAATGTATATAGAAAATATATATAAAGTACAGACTTTCTAAACAAAAACCCTAAAACCAAAAATACGAGAAACCCTGAAGAAGACTACATAACCCAACATCTACAAGGATACAATAAACTAATTGCACAACCAGGAACGAATCCAAACCTAGTAGCAACTTGCTACAATTACGGACTAATAAGCACAGTATATACTATTACAGGAGACGAAGTAGCTAAAATACCTGAGCTACATAAGGCATTTCTGCAATATAAAAGAATAACAAAAGGAACTTTATTTTATATAAAGTTCTACTCTGCAACAGCAGGGATACTAGATGAAGAAATTAACCCTACAATACAAGTTATTAAGATAGGTCTAACTAGAGATATGATAATACCAGAAAAAATAGATACACAAGAAGAGATACAGAAGGTGAATATCCCAGATTTTTATGCAAACAAAAGGACTATTGGGATAGCTACTATATTAAATGAGTTATCAAACAACTACCTAAATGAAAATGCAATTTGGAGTTATTACAACAGAGATCAGACAATGATATACTCCAATTGTAAAGATATAAGAGTAGCAGATATGGAAGAAGTACGACAATGGATATTAAGTCTACTGAAGCCAGAACAAACACCTACAACAAGGGCTATCAGGAAAAATTTCATTTCTCAAGACTTGATGACCAGATACTACAAACTAATTGGGCAAAAGTATCCAGACCATCTATGTTCAAAATGCAATGGCGAAGATAACTATGTCCCGGGAGTACAACTGGAATAAACTAAGGAAAAGAAGATAAGACATAAAGATATATATACAAATTAGTCATAATCGTTGTCGGCCATACATAAAAATGTAAAGGCCATAAATAAAATAGGAAATAGTATGTCGGCCATTTGGCAAAGTTTATTTGTTTTCTTGTAAAAAGTCGTAAAGTTAATAGTGTTAGTATGTCCTTATCGTAAATAGTAAGAGTCAAGTAATGTGTGTAAATAGTAAGAGTCAAGTTACTGTGTAAATAGTAAAGGCCAATTGTCTTTTAACAAAGATGAAAGGTCATTATGTATGTCTATATAAGAGGCATTTGCCTTCATAAATAAAACACACCTCTTCCAAAACCTCTTCCACTACTCTCTTCTCTCTCTCTACGCTTCCACCCCAAAATTGGTATCATGGCTTCCGATCCTCATTCTATCCTGGTACCGGAACGTGGCACCCGATCCATATACTATCCTGGTGTCCGAACGTGACACTCCGATCCTCATATACTATCCTGGTACCGGAACGTGGCACCCGATCCATATACTATCCTGGTGTCGGAACGTGACACTCCGATCCTCATATTCTATCCTGGTACCGGAACGTGGCACCCGATCCATATACTATCCTGGTGTCGGAACGTGACACTCTGATCCTCATTCTATCTGGTGTCGAACGTGACACCCGATCCATATTCTATCCTGGTACCGAACGTGGCACCCGATCCATATACTATCCTGGTGTCGGAACGTGACACTCCGATCCTCATATACTATCCTGGTACCGGAACGTGGCACCCGATCCCCTAATCTCACTACTTTCGTTCATCAAGCCTTCTTTTATACCAAAGCATCATCATTAACAAAGTAGATTAGGGTTTCTTTTCAAGATTCAGGATTCAATAGCTTCATCATGCTTATTATATCATAATTACATAATCACATTCATGCAAGCATACAATTAAGCATATAGAAGGGTTTACAATACTACCAATACATATCATTCGCTATTAAGAGTTTACTACGAATAGCATAAAAATAACCATAACCTACCTCCACCGAAGATTAGAAATCAAGCAAGCAATTTCCCAAAGCCTGGTGTTTTTCCTCTTCGTTCGTCTCTCTCTATCGATTCTCCTTCCCTCTCTTTGTTTTTCTATTTTCTTATTCAAACCCTCTTTCTCTTACCCTAATTAGTATATAATTAAGAATAAAAGATGACAATAATAACCCACTAATTAACTTAAGGTTACCTCTTTTAACCCCTAAGTAATTAGACTTATTAACATTAACCCTATAACTTTATAATTAAAGCAGGAATAGTCAAACACGTCCCTTAAAACATATAAAGAAATCCGACCCGGACTAGGATTGCGCAGCCTGCGACGGCCCGTCGCGCCTGTGACGGCCCGTCGCGCATGCGACGGTCTGTCCTGCTGCCCCGTCACAGACTTCAGAGACTCAATTTCTCTGAAGGGTCTGTGACGGTCCGTCACACCTATGACGGTCCGTCCTGCCATTCCTTTACGAAGTTCGGAGAGTTGATTCCAGTATTCAATTTGCAGATTTTCTAAGTGTTTTGAAACGAGACCCTGCGACGGTTCGTCGTGCCCATGACGGTCCGTCGTAGGGTCCATCGCCTCAGCCTGTTCTTCCAGAAATAAAATCTGTTGCTCAAAACGACTAAACAGGTCGTTACAATAGATACCAATTTACCCATCGTTCGTCCCCGAACGATCACAAGAAGGAAAAAAAGGGCGAAAAGGAGTACCTGATTCTGTAAACAGATGTGGGTATCTTTCTCGCGTATCTGCCTCCTTCTCCCAAGTGGCTTCTTCAACGGGTCGATTCTTCCATTGAACTTTGATGGATGCAATCTCCCTTGATCTCAACTTGCGAATTTCTCTATCTAGAATGGCAACAGGTTCCTCCTCATAAGACAAATTCTCATCAAGCAAAACTGAATCCCAACGGATAATGTAGTTTCCGTCCCCATGGTATCTTTTCAACATCGACACATGGAATACCGGATGCTCTCCGGACAGCCCTGGAGGCAAGGCTAACTCATAAGCCACCTCCCCTACTCGCTTAAGTACTTCAAATGGACCAATATACCTTGGGCTAAGTTTACCTCGCTTACCAAACCGCATCACCCCTTTCATTGGCGAAACCTTCAACAAGACTTGTTCACCCTCCATGAACTCTAAGTCTCTAACCTTTCGATCTGCATATTCCTTTTGTCTACTTTGCGCCGCTAGAAGCTTTTCTTGAATAGACTTCACTTTCTCTATCGAATCCCTCAAAAGGTTAGTACCCCAAGGTCTAACCTCGAATGCATCAAACCAACCAATGGGAGACCTACATCTCCTCCCATACAATGCTTCAAATGGGGCCATATCAATACTTGAGTGATAGCTATTATTGTATGAAAACTCCGCTAAGGGCAAAAAGCTATCCCAATGGCCACCAAACTCTATCACACATGCACGAAGCATATCCTCCAACACTTGAATCGTTCGCTCAGACTGACCATCGGTCTGAGGATGGAACGCAGTACTAAGGTCCAGCCTAGTACCCAATTCTGCATGCAATGTTTTCCAAAACTTAGAAGTAAACTGCGTACCTCTATCTGATATAATGGAGAGTGGAACCCCATGCAATCGCACCACTTCCGAGATGTAAAGTTTGGCTAACTTCTCTGCATTGTAAGTCACCTTGACCGGAATGAAGTGAGCAGACTTTGTTAACCTATCAACAATTACCCAAATAGAATCAAACTTTCCCAATGTCTTTGGAATACCAACCACAAAATCCATTGCAATTCTCTCTCCACTTCCATTCCGGAATGGGCATTCTCTGAAGTGTTCCTCCGGGCCTTTGGTGTTCATATTTTACTTGTTGACAGTTTGGACATTTGGCAATAAAATCCACAATATCCCGCTTCATTCTACTCCACCAAAAGTGTTGCTTTAGGTCGCGGTACATCTTGGTTGCACCCGGATGTATAGAATACCTTGAACTATGAGCCTCTGTCAAAATAGTGTTGATCAAATCATCAACTCGGGGTACACATACCCTTCCCTTGATTCTCATAACACCTTCCTCATCGATTGTCGCTTCTTTAGCCTCTCCTTTCAACACTTTATCTCGGATCCGGATCAATTTTTCATCATTAGACTGTTTTCCCTTAATCTTGTCAAGAAAAGAGGATCTTGACTCCACACTAGCCAACAATCCTCCCTTCTCATTTACTTCTAACCTCATCAAGTCGTTAGCCAGAGTCTGAACCTCTCTAGCCAATGGACGTCTAGAAACTTGCAAGTGAGCTAGACTTCCCATGCTTCCCGCTTTTCTACTTAAAGCATCTGCCACAACGTTCGCTTTTCCCGGATGATACAAGATAGTGATATCGTAGTCCTTTAGTAACTCCATCCATCTCCTCTGTCTTAAGTTCAAATCTTTCTGAGTAACGACATACTGAAGGCTACGATGATCCGTGTAGACCTCACACTTAACCCCATATAGATAGTGTCTCCATTGCTTTAATGCAAACACTACCGCGACCAATTCCAAATCATGAGTTGGATAGTTACGTTCATGCACTTTTAATTGTCTTGAAGAATAAGCAATCACATTCTTCTCTTGCATTAGCACTGCACCCAAACCCGAATAGGATGCATCACAATAGACAATAAAATTCTTACCTTCCACTAGCAAGGTGAGAATTGGTACGGTAGTCAACAGAGTCTTGAGCTTCTGAAAGCTTTCCTCACACTCATCTGACCATACAAATGGAACATTCTTCTTAGTCAAGTTCGTCAATTGGGAAGCAATAGAAGAGAATCCCTTGACAAATCGGCGGTAGTAGCTAGCTAACCCAACAAAGCTCCATATTTCTGACACATTAGTAGGTCTTACCCAATTCTTCACTGTCTCAATCTTAGAAGGATCCACCATCACTCCATCCTTAGAAACCACGTGCCCCAAGAAGGACACTGCATCTAGCCAAAACTCACACTTAGAGAACTTGGCATAAAGCTTTTTTCTCCCTCAACATTTCCAATACCATTCTCAAATGCTCTTCATGTTCCTTCTTACTCTTTGAGTATACCAATATATCATCAATAAATATGATCACAAATAGATCCAGATATGGCTTAAAAATCCCGTTCATCAAGCTCATGAACGCAGCAGGGGCATTCGTAAGACCAAAAGACATCACTACAAATTCGTAATGCCCATACCTAGTTCGAAAAGCAGTCTTTGGCACATCCGTTGCCCGTATTTTCAATTGATGATAACCGGATCTCAAGTCAATCTTAGAGAAGACACAAGCACCTTGTAACTGATCGAACAAGTCATCAATGCGAGGAAGAGGATACTTGTTCTTAATAGTTACCTTGTTCAACTGCCGGTAGTCTATGCACATCCGAAAACTCCTATCCTTCTTCTTTACAAACAAAACCGGAGCACCCCAAGGAGATGCACTTGGTCTAATGAAGCCTTTGCTCAACAACTCTTGAGGTTGGGCTTTTAACTCTCTTAACTCCGCGGGAGCCATTCTATAAGGGGGTATAGAAATGGGGCGAGTACCCGGTTCAAGATCAATACAGAAGTCAATGTCCCTATCTGGTGGCATACCAGGAAGATCTGTAGGGAACACATCCAGAAACTCACGGACCACCGAAACCGACTCAATCGAAGGTACTTGGGTAGTGTCATCCTTGAGATGGGCCAAGAAAGCTAAACACCCTTTACTAACCATTTTCTTAGCACGGAGAAAGGAGATGATACGCACCGGATTGGAAGTGTAGTCACCCTCCCACACTAACGGGTCTGTCCCAGGCTTGGCTAACGTCACCGTTTTAGCATTACAATCCAAGATCGCAAATTGCGGAGAAAGCCAAGTCATACCCAGAATTACATCAAAATCAGCCATTTCTAAGATAACCAAATCTACATAAGTGTTGCTCCCCACAAAGTTCACCAAACAAGACCTATATACCTTTTCAACTATCACAGACTCACCCACCGGAGTAGAAACACGAATAGGCATATCAAGTAATTCACAATGTAAATTTAGACCATTAGCAAATGAGGAAGATACATAAGAAAATGTGGATCCAGGATCAAACAATACAGAAGCCATGCAATCACAAATCAAAAGATTACCTGTGATGACAGCAACTGATGTCTCCGCTTCAGATCTCCCAGGAAAAGAGTAGCAATGGGCCCCATTACTTGTCTGTCCGTTGCCTCTACCATGTTGTGATGTAGTGGCTCCGGTTTGCCCATAACCCCGGCCATTTTGGTGACCACCATTACCTCGACCACCGCGTCCTCCAGAATGACGGCCTCTACCATGACCACCTCTACCTCTAACATTTGGAGGTCTGTAACTCTGTTTTGGACAATATCTCTTAATATGTCCAATCTCCCCACATCCATAGCACTCTCTGGTTCTTGCATAGGTCTCTCAGAGAAGTGTTGACCGGTCGGAGGTGGACCCCCAACTACAGTCTGTAGTGAAGACTGAATGGGTCGAACTGAGTAACCTCCGGAACCCTGACCTCTAGAGTAAGAACCATTAAACTCACCTCCCTTTCGAAACCTCTTTGATGTCGATGCCATGGTGAATTCATCTGGCTTCACTCCTTCCACCTCTACCACGAAGTCCACCACTTCTTGAAAAGATTTCGCTGTAGCCGCTACCTGTAAAGCTGAAATCCGCAACTCTGATCTCAACCCCTTCACAAAACGGCGAATCCGCTCTTGTGGACTGAAACAAAGTTGCGTGGCATATCAGGATAGTGCGTGAAACCTAGCCTCGTAAGCATTAACCGACATCCTACCTTGCTCTAGGCTCAAGAACTCATCCCTTTTCCTATCCCTCAAAGTCCGGGGGATATACTTCTCCATAAACAAGCTAGAGAATGAGGCCCAAGTCATAGGTGGTGCCTCTGTCGGTTGACACTCAACATATGACCGCCACCAAATTTTGGCGTTCCCTTGAAACTGATAACTCACGAACTCAACACCAAACCGTTCCACTATACCCATCTTGTGTAGTAGCTCATGACAGTCAACCAGAAAATCTTAAGCATCCTCCGATTCAGCACCCTTGAAGACTGGAGGTTTCAATTTCAAGAACTTACTGAAAAGTTCATGCTGATCATTTGTCATTATAGGCCCAGTAGTCAGACGTGGAAATGTGCCTATTTCCAATGGAACATCCATGCGGGGAGCCATAGTAGCCGCACGTTGTACCTCCGGAGCCTGAGGTGCTGGTGCAGAAAACACTGGAGGTGCCTGACCCTGATCAGATAACCCGCTAAGATAAGCAAGAACCTGATTGATCATGTCTGGGGTAGGTTGGGGAGGCAATCCCTCATTCTGTACTTGTTCAGTTTCCCCTTCCTCACCCTCTCTCACTACCTCTTCAATCGGTGAAGGAGTCACTGCCCTAGTATCAAATGGGCTAGGTGCTCGTCCTCTACCTCTAGAGGACGTCCTCCCACTACCTCTCCCACAGCCTCTTGCCGCTATTCTTCCTCTGGCTACAGCCCCAGTGGCTGGTTCAGACGCACCCTGTCCCGCCGGTGCTGGTGCTGGCGCGGTTGTTTCTCTAGTTCTAACCATCTGCGAAATAGAGTGAAGATGGTCAGATACCAATTTGTATCACCTAGATACCAATTGGATCCAACTAATAGCACGAAGAAAGAATGAAAGAATGGAATTTTCCTAAAGTCTTATAGCCCCTCAAAGAAAAGTAAAGGCGTCCCCCTACCGTTCCTTAAGACTCTACTAGACTCGTTCTTGTGTTATGAGACCAACGAACCTAATGCTCTGATACCAAGTTTGTCACGACCCAAATCGGGCCGCGACTGGCACCCACATTTTACCCTCCTATGTGAGCGAACCAACCAATCTAAACCTTAACATTTCAATATAATATCAACAGAAAGTAATGCGGAAGACTTAACTCATTAATAAAATCAATAACTATTATTATCCCCAAAATCTGGAAGTCATCACCACAAGAACATCTATGATCAAATGACTAAACTAAGAGTATTCTAAAAGCTAAAAATACATAAGAAGCTAGTCCATGCCGGAAGTTCAAGGCATCAAGACTTGAAGAAGAAGATCCAGTCCAAGCTAGAAGCATTAGCTCACCCTGAATTTCCGATGTAGTAAGACTGGCTTGAATTACTGTTGAGTCGAAGACAACGACACGTTTGCTGCACTCCACAAATAAACAAGAAGAAAACATAAAAGTAGGGGTCAGTACAAAACACGGATACTGAGTAGATATCATCGGCCAACTCAAAATAGAAAACAGTATATATTAAGCAATATCATAAACTCAACTAATATCCTTAGCATGCAGCATTTACAGTTACCATAACCCTTGGTTACAACACCAAGCACATCGATGAGGACTCACGCCTCCTCATCATACTCGTTTGGGAATTAGGTTCATTAGATTTGAATATATTATCATCTTTCAAGATTCATTATCTTTATTCCCCTCGTGTTGGTACGTGACACTCCGCTCCTCATATACTATCCTGGTGTCGGAACGTGACACTCCGATCCTCATTCTATCCTGGTACCGGAACGTGGCACCCGATCCATATACTATCCTGGTGTCGGAACGTGACACTCCGATCCTCATATACTATCCTGGTACCGGAACGTGGCACCCGATCCATATACTATCCTGGTGTCAGAACGTGACACTTCGATCCTCCTATTCTATCCTAGTACCAGAACGTGGCACCCGATCCATATACTATCCTGGTGTCGGAACGTGACACTCCGATCCTCATTCTATCCTTGTGTCGGAACGTGACACCCGATCCATATTCTATCCTGGTACCGGAACGTGGCACCCGATCCATATACTATCCTGGTGTCGGAATGTGACACTCCGATCCTCATATACTATCGTGGTAACGGAACGTGGCACCCGATCCCCTAATCTCACTACTTTCGTTCATCAAGCCTTCTTTTATACCAAGGCATCATCATTAACAAAGTAGATTAGGGTTTCTTTTCAAGATTCAGGATTCAATAGCTTCATCATCCTTATTATATCATAATTACATAATCACATTCATGCAAGCATACAATTAAGCATATAGAAGGGTTTACAATACTACCAATACATATCATTCGCTATTAAGAGTTTACTACGAATAGCATAAAAACAACCATAACCTACCTCCACCGAAGATTAGAAATCAAGCAAGCAATTTCCCAAAGCCTGGTGTTTTTCCTCTTCGTTCGTCTCTCTCTATCGATTCTCCTTCCCTCTCTTTGTTCTTTCTATTTTCTTTATTCAAACCCTCTTTCTCTTACCCTAATTAGTATATAATTAAGAATAAAAGATGACAATAATAACCCACTAATTAACTTAAGGTTACCTCTTTTAACCCCCAAGTAATTAGACTTATTAACATTAACCCTCTAACTTTATAATTAAAGCAGGAATAGTCAAACACGTCCCTTAAAACATATAAAGAAATCCGACCCGGACTGGGATTGCGCAGCCTGCGACGGTCCGTCCTGCTGCCCCGTCACAGACTTCAGAGACTCAATTTCTCTGAAGGGTCTGTGACGGTCCGTCACACCTGTGACGGTCCGTCCTGCCATTCCGTTACGAAGTTCAGAGAGTGGATTCCAGTACCCAATTTACAGATTTTCTAAGTGTTTTGAAACGAGACCCTGCGACGGTCTGTCGTGCCCATGACGGTCCGTCGTGGGGTCTGTCGCCTCAGCCTGTTTTTCCAGAAATAAAATCTGCTGCTCAAAACGACTAAACAGGTCGTTACATGCAATTAATTTATTGTATCCTTGTAGATGTTGGGTTATGTAGTCTTGTTCAGGGTTTCTCGTATCTTTGGCTTTAGGGTTTTTGTTTAGAAAAGTATGTACTTTATATATATTTTCTATATACATTCTGGTAATGTGGTTATATATTTGTTTATCTGAATCTAGGCTGGCTTTGTAGGTATTTACTTGTGGTGGTATGAATATATCTTTCTGGGTGCTTTGAGGAGTATATGGTTTTGAGAATAACTTATTCAAGTTTGTATTTGTGTATTTTATTTTAGTCTCCTCCTTTTTTGTAGATTGTCCTGCTGTAGATGTGTTGGCTGTAGCTGCATTTAATCAAATGTTATGGGTTTTAAGGAGCTTCCCATCATCTCCTTGTAGCTCTGGAATTTTTGTGTCTTCCGATCGACATAGCTCCGCATATTTATAGTCATGCTGCTGACTTTTAGTTTTCAAATTTTGTAACTCATTACTCATACTATCTACTTTCGTAGAAAGTGTAGTAATAGCTTTGAGTATTTCTTCTGTTGTATCTGGTTCAGTTTGTGTTCCTTTTTCTTGATAGGTAATCTGCAACGAGATTTTCATCAGTTTTTATAATTTCAATTGTAAATGTAAAATTTAATATATTCTATACTAATCTCCTTATTTCTTTTGTTGTAACTGAATCATCTAACTTTTTTGTTATCCACCATTTTACCTGTGTGTTATCTGTTCTTACAATAAATTTATTGTAAACTATATGTGGCTCAAATGCTAACAAACATTTATATAATGCAAATAATTCCTTTCTATTTATTTCCCATTTTGCTTGTGCCTCAGTATATGATCCTGAGCAATACCTGCAATGGTGTTCTACCTTTTCTTTGTCATATTTATATTTTAATACTCCTCCATAACTGTGGTCACTTGAATCTTTTTCAATTATATATGTGAACGTTCTATTTTCATCAGGAAAATATAATTTTTGTAATTTTTTGCATAATTTTTAAATATTTTTATGTGTTCTTTATCTTTATTGTCAAAATGATATTCAATATCTTTTTTGAGTTTTTTGTATAATGGTTTTAAATGTTCTGCTAATTTTGGTATATATTCTCTTACTTTATTTACTAATCCTAAAAATGATTGTAATTTCTTTTTTGTATCTATATTTTAATCAATAGTGATAATTTTTTGTACTATGTGAGTTTGCATTTTTATTTCATTTTTATCTATTTGTATTCCTAGAAATTCTATCTGTGGTTTCATAATTTCTGTCTTACTTTTACTTAAACTTATACCTGAGTGTTTGATTATATGCATAAATTTTTCTAATAATCTTATATGTTCATCTTGTGTTTTGGAGTATAATAATATATCATCTATATATATGATACAATTTTCTAATTGGTTAAAATAGCTATCCATAAAATGTTGGTATCTACCTGGTGCATTTTTATATCCAAATGGTAATACATTCCATTCATAGAATCCTTGTGGTAATGTGAATGCTGTTAATTGTTTAGATTCTTCTTCTAATTTTAGATGATAAAATCCTGATTTACAGTAAAATTTACTAAAATAATTATATCCTTGTATTTGTCTTATTTTAAGTATTTTATTAGGTATTGGGTAGTTATATGTTTTAGTTTTAGCATTTAAATTTCTGTAGTCAATAACCATTCTACTTTTACCTCTTTTTTGTTCACTGTGTTTTATTACTATAAATGTTGGGCTTGTATGTTTACTATTACTTTCTTGTATGTAATTTTTTTCTAGTAAATCATTTATATATATTTTAAATTCTTGTAAATCATCAAAGTTATATTTTCATGGTTTTTGTGTTATTATGCTATTTTCATCTATTAGTTCAATTTTTACTTTTGTTTTATGTTTTTCCCGTCCTTGTAATGGGTCTTCATTATATAGTTGTTCTAGCTGTTCATTAATTATTTTAACTTTGTCTATTGTAAATATAATAATTTCTAATTGTGATTTTTGTTTTTCATCTATATTTTCCATTTCCTAATTTATTTTCTCACTTCCTTTAATCCATTCTATAGGTTTTCGTTGTTTATTTTTTACTCTTTTTGCTCCTATTTTATGGCCACATGGCGTAGTAAGCCATCAGTGTGTTTTTGTTATTATGTGTGGGTAAAATTTATCTAAAAATGGCATTCCTAATAACATATCTTTCGTGGTAAATTCGAAATTATAAATTTCTTCTATTGTTAGTATCTTATCCCATATTTGTATTTTTATATTTTTTGCTTTATATTTAATCATACTTCCTTCATTGTTAAATCCTGTTACTACCATAGGTGTTTTTAATTTTTCCCATTTATCTTCTGGTAAGCAATTATATTTACATATATTCGCTTCTGCTCCTGTATCTATCATAAGTGTATAATATCTGTTGTGATATCCTTCTACAATAATTTTTGCAAGTATAAATATTTTCATTAATCATTTTTGGTCCTTTTTATAATTATTTTCTTATTTTGACAAGTTATTGTTAATTGTTCATTTTCTATGCTGTATGGTTTGACTTTTTCTAACCATTTTATTCCTAGTGTGATATTATGATTTCCTTCATATATCTTAAATTGTATTTTTAATGGAATTCCTCCTATAATTATTTCTTTTTCTGTTGTTTCTTCATTTGTATTTACTATTTCACTAGGTAATCCAGGGCATATATGTCCCGTTTTCATAATCTCTTCTTCTAATACTAGTTCTCTTGTTATATGATTTTCTTCTTGTCCTGTGTTTATTAAGATTTTATATTTTCTTTGGTCCATTATTCCTGTTATAAAATAATGATATTTTGTCATTTCTCCTAAATCTTGTGATATTTCATATTTTCTTTTAGAAGAACTCATTCTTGATGAGGAAGCTCTAGTCATCATATTTAATGAGTTTGTATTTGGTGTACTTGAGGTACTTAATCTTTCTTTTACTATCTCCAATTCTTCTTCTGTATCCATTTCTTTATAACTATAGTCATTATTATCTATTACCGTAATTATTCTTTCAAAAGGATTTTCTATTTTTATTTTATCAATTTTATTTTTTGCTGTTATTTTATGTTTTGTTGTTAATATATAAAGATTTTTACATCTTGCTGTGAATACCTTACTTCCTGGTGCTAACTCTATTCCTGACATTTTCCAATATAATACTAATGATTTATCTATATTCGTGTCTGTTAATGCTACTGTATAATTAGCACTTATTATAAATTTAAATTTCTGGTATATTAAATTTCCTTTAACTGCACTTATTACACTTTTTTCTATAGGATATTTTATTCTATCATCTGCTAAATATATTTCAATGGGCGTATCTATTCCTTCTCTGAAACAAGCTTTTATTAGTATTTCCGTTCCTCCTAAATGTACATATTTTATGGATCCTTTATTTTTTATGTTTTGTATTTCTTTATTTATTATTCGTTTGTTTATTATAGGTATATATGCTTTTCCACTTGTATATTTTCCGTCTATGATGTGTTCTTTTTGACTAACTACATAGTATTCTTCTTTCTGTCTTTTAAACAAGTCTTTTAGTATAGGTATGTCAAGTATTTTTTCAACCCTTAAATCTAATTCTTTTCCTTTTATTTGTTCAAAAAGTGTATTATCAAATATAATTTTTTGGTGTGATGATTCTTCATCTTCATAATTCTCTTTAGATATTATTTCGTTTTCAGACATTATATTTCTTCTTCTTCTATTTCATTATCTAGATTTTCTTCTCCATTTTCAGTTTCTATATCTGATACTTCATATATACTATCGTTTTCACTTAATTCATAGTCTATGTATTCTATTTGCATATATTTGTCATCATCTATAACTATTTCTGCAATTTGTTTTCTTCTTGGTTTTTTAGGTAATTTACAGTCCTTAGCTATGTGTCCTATCTTTCCGCAATTATAACATGTACATGGAGATATTTTTCTTTTAGGTCTATATGATCTTTTCATTTTATAGTTTTTTACATAATATCTTCGTCTTGGTTGTTTATATTTATACTTAGTTTTATTTTTTCTATAATTTTTATATCTTCTGAATTTTTGTTTTTTATTTGTACACCCAAACTGTGGTGCCATTTTATTTTTACAACATGATAAATTTTTATTTAGTACTTTTTCCATTTTTAATTTTTCTTTTTGGTTTTCACATAATTGTGTAAACCATTGAGATAAAAATTTTATTCTAGCTCCTAAAGTATCTACCATTCCTTCATTATCCCAATCCTTTATTATTTTCGTACTAAATGGTTCTGGTAATTTTGTAAAATATTGTTTTCTTATTTCTTTTGCTTCGTCTAAATTGTATTTAGCTTTGTAATAATATTCTTTAAATGCACAAGTATATTCTTCTATATAACACATTTTACATATAGCCAATTTTGTCATAAGTTGTCTATTTATTATATTTTCTTTATTTTGTTCTCTTATATCCGTGGTCATGCCTCCAAATTCATTTTTTATTGCTGATTCATATTTGTCTAGTATATCTATATTTGTTGCTGATGGGGATCCATCCATTTTCTTATCATTCCTAAGTACTTCTAAACTTTCTAGGGGTAGGTTTTCTATCCATAATTTTGCTGTTCCTATGAATGTTCTTTCTATGTATCTCGGTGTTTTTGTTATTTCTATTTTATTATCTATTAACTGTTTAGATATATTTCCTGTCCATAGTAATATTGCTTTATTTATATCTGTGACACAATCTAAATCTAAAAAATTATATTGTTCACTTATTGGTTTCTGTATCCAATTTTTATTTAATCTACTGTTCCATATTGCATTATTTCTATCTGATTGTTGATAACTTTCTGTATAATAAGTTGGTGGTGTCCACCTAGGACTACTTCTAGGGCTATTTCTGGGGCTATTATCAGGGGTTTTGACTCTTGACGTACTAGGTCTATTCATATCTCCTGTGTTTATTTCTAATTTTTTTAGTTTATTTGTCTGTTCTAAGATTTCTGTATATGTCTCACTTATGTCACTTATTTCTGATTTTTGGTCATTTTCATTTTCATCTATTTCATTTACTTCATTTACTTCATTTACCTCAATATCTTCATTTAATTTTTGTTCCATTTCTTTTATTTCATTAGTTAATTCAAGCTCTTTATCTTTTTCCTTTTGTTTTTGCTTATTTTCATATAATAATTTTAACCTAGCTAATTCTTTTTCTAATTCACTTATTCTTGTATTTTTTATTTCTTCTAAATTTTGTGCTTCTTGTTTTGCTTGTATTTTTATTTTTTCAATTTCTTTTGATTTGTCTATTTCTTCATTTTCTTTTGTTATTCTTATCATAGCTGTTAAACTATCTTCTAATTTTGCCGTTTCTTTTTCTAACATTAAGTATAAATTATTTCCTATTTTTTTATATCTTCTTCCTAGATTTGAAAATATTATTTTTATTATCATTCCGTCTTGATTTTCGTATGTTTTTTCGTCTACTGCAAATTCTTCTTTATTCATTATAATCTATGTATTATATTATGTTGTAACTCATATTCAAGACATTCTAATTCTAATTTTAACATGGATATATCTTTTCTTTGTGCTAGTAGTGATTTATTACATACTCCTGCTAATATGTTTTCTTCTACTCTTCTTTTTCTATGTTGTAATTCTTGTTCTTTTTCTGTCATTTTTTCTGTCATTTTTTCTTCTATTAATTGTTGTTTATAGATTTCTCTGTTCATACTGTTTTTTCAAATAGCAGACATATTTATATTCTGTTTTTGAAATTATGTTTATCAATTGATCTTTTTTATCATTATCTGTTTTGACTAGTTGTGATAGTTCATATCCTGTATATAAAGATCTTAATTTTTTCCATATTTTTCTTACCTTTTTATCTATCTTAGTTCTTTTTATTTTAGTATTTTTATTTTTATTTATCATAACCTTTTATATAATATTATAAAAAGCTTACTTAATTTATCTGGATATTTAATCTTTTTTAACCTTTAATTTCTACCATATCGCCTTAGCCATTATTCAGTCATATTTAGTTTCCAATATCTAAATCATCATATAAATCATATATGTCATAATAAAGTTCATCTTGTATACTTTATATAGTTAACTTAGTCCAACCTTGGGTTGTTATTTCTATTATCTCATATGTTAATAATTTTTCATAAGTTTCTCTTTTTATATCAATGTTTAGGTTTTTTAGTATGTAGAGTAGTAATATCTTATAATCAACATCATCGTTTAATAGGTAAGTTTTCATTTTTATCATTTTTATTTTCACTAAAATTTTATTCCTTCCAACCTCTTAATAAATTATACTTGCTTATTATGCAAAAATAATGATTTAATAATCATCTCGTCTGGTCACTACTACAGCTTTCTTCTTTGATAAGTTACCCTAACAGCGCCTCAACTTTGTTTACTCCCCTAAACGGCCTTCTCTGCCTACCGGTTTCAACCTTAGGATGGCATAGTCTGGGTATACTTATTCGAAAAATATTTCTGCAGCAAACTTTCTAAAGATGGTTATTATAACGTTATTCAAGCATGATAAACAATTATAATTAACAAGAGATTTTCAGGAATAAATTAATTTAGCTACTCATAAGTATAAAATAGTATACCTGTTTTTGTAGATCTTCAGATGTAGTTGGTTTGTTTTCCATAATTATTTTATTAGCTAGCTCTGATACCAATTTTGGGGTGGAAGCATAGAGAGAGAGAAGAGAGCAGTGGAAGAGGTTTTGGAAGAGGTGTGTTTTATTTATGAAGGCAAATGCCTCTTATATAGACATACATAATGACCTTTCGTCTTGGTTAAAAGACAATTGGCCTTTACTATTTACACAGTAACTTGACTCTTACTATTTACATAGTTACTTGACTCTTACTATTTACGATAAGGACATACTGACACTATTAACTTTACGACTTTTTACAAGAAAACAAAATAAACTTTGGCCAAATGGCCGACATACTATTTCCTATTTTATTTAATGGCCTTTACATTTTTATGTATGGCCGACAACGATTATGACTAATTTGTACATATATCTTTATGTCTTATCTTCTTTTCCTTAGTTTATTCCAGTTGTACTCCTGGGACATAGTTATCTTCGCCATTGCATTTTGAACATAGATGGTCTGGATACTTTTGTCCAATTAGTTTGCAGTATCTGGTCATCAAGTCTTGAGAAATGAATTTTTTCCTGATAGCCCTTGTTGTAGGTGTTTGTTCTGGCTTCAGTAGACTTAATATCCATTGTCGTACTTCTTCCATATCTTCTACTATTATATCTTTACAATTGGAGTATATCATTGTCTGATCTCTGTTGTAATAACTCCAAATTGCATTTTCATTTAGATAGTTGTTTGATAACTCATTTAATATAGTAGCTATCTTAATAGTCCTTTTGTTTGCATAAAAATCTGGGATATCCACCTTCTGTATCTCTTCTTGTGTATCTATTTTTTCTGGTATTATCATATCTCTTGTTAGACCTATCTTAATAACTTGTATTGTAGGTTTAATTTCTTCATATAGTATCTCTGTTGTTGCTGAGTAGAACTTTATATAAAATAAAGTTCCTTTTGTTATTCTTTTATATTGCAGAAATGCCTTATGTAGCTCAGGTATTTTAGCTACTTCGTCTCCTGTAATAGTATATACTGTGCTTATTAGTCCGTAATTGTAGCAAGTTGCTACTAGGTTTGGATTCGTTCCTGGTTGTGCAATTAGTTTATTGTATCCTTGTAGATGTTGGGTTATGTTGTCTTCTTCAGGGTTTCTCGTATTTTTGGCTTTAGGATTTTTGTTTAGAAAAGTCTGTACTTTATATATATTTTCTATATACATTCTGGTAATGTGGTTATATGTTTGTTTATCTGAATCTAGGCTGGCTTTGTAGGTATTTACTTGTGGTGGTATGAATATATCTTTCTGGGTACTTTGAGGAGTATATGGTTTTGAGAATAACTTATTCAAGTTTGTATTTGTGTATTTTATTTTAGTCTCCTCCTTTTTTGTAGGTTGTCCTGCTGTAGATGTGCTGGCTGTAGCTGCATTTAATCAAATGTTATGGGTTTTAAGGAGTTTCCCATCATCTCCTTGTAGCTCTGGAATTTTTGTGTCTTCCGATCGACATAGCTCCGCATATTTATAGTCATGCTGCTGACTTTTAGTTTTCAAATTTTGTAACTCTTTACTCATACTATCTACTTTCGTAGAAAGTGTAGTAATAGCTTTGAGTATTTCTTCTGTTGTATCTGGTTCAGTTTGTGTTCCTTTTTCTTGATAGGTAATCTGCAACGAGATTTTCATCAGTTTTTATAATTTCAATTGTAAATGTAAAATTTAATATATTCAATACTAATCTCCTTATTTCTTTTGTTGTAACTGAATCATCTAACTTTTTTGTTATCCACCATTTTACCTGTGTGTTATCTGTTCTTACAATAAATTTATTGTAAACTATATATGGCTCAAATGCTAACAAACATTTATATAATGCAAATAATTCCTTTCTATTTATTTCCCATTTTGCTTGTGCCTCAGTATATGATCCTGAGCAATACCTGCAATGGTGTTCTACCTTTTCTTTGTCATATTTATATTTTAATACTCCTCCGTAACTGTGGTCGCTTGAATCTGTTTCAATATATATGTGAACGTTCTATTTTCATCAGGAAAATATAATTTTGGTAATTTTTTGCATAATTTTTTAATATTTTTTATGTGTTCTTTATCTTTATTGTCAAAATGATATTCAATATCTTTTTTGAGTTTTTTGTATAATGGTTTTAAATGTTCTGCTAATTTTGGTATATATTCTATTACTTGATTTACTAATCCTAAAAATGATTGTAATTTCTTTTTTGTATCTATATTTTCATCAATACTGATAATTTTTTGTACTATGTGAGTTTGCATTTTTATTCCATTTTTATCTATTTGTATTCCTAGAAATTCTATCTGTGGTTTCATAATTTCTGCCTTACTTTTACTTAAACTTATACCTGAGTGTTTGATTATATGTATAAATTTTTCTAATAATCTTATATGTTCATCTTGTGTTTTGGAGTATAATAATATATCATCTATATATATGATACAATTTTCTAATTGGTTAAAATAGCTATCCATAAAATGTTGGTATCTACCTGGTGCATTTTTATATCCAAATGGTAATACATTCCATTCATAGAATCCTTGTGGTACTGTGAATGCTGTTAATTGTTTAGATTCTTCTTCTATTTTTAGATGATAAAATCCTGATTTACAGTCAAATTTACTAAAATAATTATATCCTTGTATTTGTCTTATTTTAAGTATTTTATTAGGTATTGGGTAGTTATATGTTTTAGTTTTAGCATTTAAATTTCTGTAATCTATAACCATTCTACTTTTACCTCTTTTTTGTTCACTGTGTTTTATTACTATAAATGCTGGGTTTGTATGTTTACTATTACTTTCTTGTATGTAATTTTTTTCTAGTAATTCATTTATATGTATTTTAAATTCTTGTAAATCATCAAAGTTATATTTTAATGGTTTTTGTGTTATTATGCTATTTTCATCTATTAGTTCAATTTTTACTTTTGTTTTATGTTTTTCCCATCCTTGTAATGGGTCTTCATTATATAGTTGTTCTAGATGTTCATTAATTATTTTAACTTTGTCTATTGTAAATATAATAATTTCTAATTGTGATATTTGTTTTTCATCTATATTTTCCATTTCCTGATTTATTTTCTCACTTCCTTTAATCCATTCTATAGGTTTTCGTTGTTTATTTTTTACTCTTTTTGCTCCTATTTTATGGCCACATGGCATAGTAAGCCACCAGTGTGTTTTTGTTATTATGTGTGTGTAAAATTTATCTAAAAATGGCATTCCTAATAACATATCTTTCGTGGTAAATTCGAAAATATAAATTTCTTCTATTGTTAGTATCTTATCCCATATTTGTATTTTTATATTTTTTGCTATATATTTAATCATACTTCCTTCATTGTTAAATCCTGTTACTACCCTAGGTGTTTTTAATTTTTCCCATTTATCTTCTGGTAAGCAATTATATTTACATATATTCGCTTCTGCTCCTGTATCTATCATAGGTGTATAATATCTGTTGTGATATCCTTCTACAATAATTTTTGCAAGTATAAATATTTTCATTAATCATTTTTGGTTCTTTTTATAATTAATGAAAATATTTATACTTGCAAAAATTATTGTAGAAGGATATCACAACAGATATTATACACCTATGATAGATACAGGAGCAGAAGCGAATATATGTAAATATAATTGCTTACCAAAAGATAAATGGGAAAAATTAAAAACACCTATGGTAGTAACAGGATTTAACAATGAAGGAAGTATGATTAAATATATAGTAAAAAATATAAAAATACAAATATGGGATAAGATACTAACAATAGAAGAAATTTATAATTTCGAATTTACCACGAAAGATATGTTATTAGGAATGCCATTTTTAGATAAATTTTACACACACATAATAACAAAAACACACTGGTGGCTTACTATGCCATGTGGCCATAAAATAGGAGCAAAAAGAGTAAAAAATAAACAACGAAAACCTATAGAATAGATTAAAGGAAGTGAGAAAATAAATCAGGAAATGGAAAATATTGATGAAAAATAAATATCACAATTAGAAATTATTATATTTACAATAGACAAAGTTAAAATAATTAATGAACAGCTAGAACAACTATATAATGAAGACCCATTACAAGGATGGGAAAAACATAAAACAAAAGTAAAAATTGAACTAATAGATGAAAATAGCATAATAACACAAAAACCATTAAAATATAACTTTGATGATTTACAAGAATTTAAAATACATATAAATGAATTACTAGAAAAAAATTACATACAAGAAAGTAATAGTAAACATACAAGCCCAGCATTTATAGTAATAAAACACAGTGAACAAAAAAGAGGTAAAAGTAGAATGGTTATAGATTACAGAAATTTAAATGCTCAAACTAAAACATATAACTACCCAATACCTAATAAAATACTTAAAATAAGACAAATACAAGGATATAATTATTTTAGTAAATTTGACTGTAAATCAGGATTTTATCATCTAAAATTAGAAGAAGAATCTAAACAATTAACAGCATTCACAGTACCACAAGGATTCTATGAATGGAATGTATTACCATTTGGATATAAAAATACACCAGGTAGATACCAACATTTTATGGATAGCTATTTTAACCAATTAGAAAATTGTATCATATATATAGATGATATATTATTATACTCCAAAACACAAGATGAACATATAAGATTATTAGAAAAATTTATACATATAATCAAACACTCAGGTATAAGTTTAAGTAAAAGTAAGGCAGAAATTATGAAACCACAGATAGAATTTCTAGGAATACAAATAGATAAAAATGGAATAAAAATGCAAACTCACATAGTACAAAAAATTATCACTATTGATGAAAATATAGATACAAAAAGAAATTACAATCATTTTTAGGATTAGTAAATCAAGTAATAGAATATATACCAAAATTAGCAGAACATTTAAAACCATTATACAAAAAACTCAAAAAAGATATTGAATATCATTTTGACAATAAAGATAAAGAACACATAAAAAATATTAAAAAATTATGCAAAAAATTACCAAAATTATATTTTCCTGATGAAAATAGAACGTTCACATATATAATTGAAACAGATTCAAGCAACCACAGTTACGGAGGAGTATTAAAATATAAATATGACAAAGAAAAGGTAGAACACCATTGCAGGTATTGCTCAGGATCATATACTGAGGCACAAGCAAAATGGGAAATAAATAGAAAGGAATTATTTGCATTATATAAATGTTTGTTAGCATTTGAGCCATATATAGTTTACAATAAATTTATTGTAAGAACAGATAACACACAGGTAAAATGGTGGATAACAAAAAAGTTAGATGATTCAGTTACAACAAAAGAAATAAGGAGATTAGTATTGAATATATTAAATTTTACATTTACAATTGAAATTATAAAAACTGATGAAAATCTCGTTGCAGATTACCTATCAAGAAAAAGAAACACAAACTGAACCAGATACAACAGAAGAAATACTCAAAGCTATTACTACACTTTCTACGAAAGTAGATAGTATGAGTAAAGAGTTACAAAATTTGAAAACTAAAAGTCAGCAGCATGACTATAAATATGCGGAGCTATGTCGATCGGAAGACACAAAAATTCCAGAGCTACAAGGAGATGATGGGAAACTCCAAAAAACCCATAACAATGTTTGTTTAAATGCAGCTACAGCCAGCACATCTACAGTAGGACAACCTACAAAAAAGGAGGAGACTAAAATAAAATACACAAATACAAATTTGAATAAGTTATTCTCAAAACCATATACTCCTCAAAGTACCCAGAATGATATATTCATACCACCACAAGTAAATACCTACAAAGCCAGCCTAGATTCAGATAAACAAACATATAACCACATTACCAGAATGTATATAGAAAATATATATAAAGTACAGACTTTTCTAAACAAAAACCCTAAAGCCAAAAATACGAGAAACCCTGAAGAAGACTACATAACCCAACATCTACAAGGATACAATAAACTAATTGCACAACCAGGAACGAATCCAAACCTAGTAGCAATTTGCTACAATTACGGACTAATAAGCACAATATATACTATTACAGGAGACGAAGTAGCTAAAATACCTGAGCTACATAAGGCATTTCTGCAATATAAAAGAATAACAAAAGGAACTTTATTTTATATAAAGTTCTACTCAGCAACAACAAAGATACTATATGAAGAAATTAAACCTACAATACAAGTTATTAAGATAAGTTTAACTAGAGATATGATAATACCAGAAAAAATAGATACACAAGAAGAGATACAGAAGGTGGATATCCCAGATTTTTATGCAAACAAAAGGACTATTGGGATAGCTACTAAATTAAATTAGTTATCAAACAACTACCTAAATGAAAATGCAATTTGGAGTTATTACAACAGAGATCAGACAATGATATACTCCAATTGTAAAGATATTAGAGTAGCAGATATGGAAGAAGTACGACAATGGATATTAAGTCTACTGAAGCCAGAACAAACACCTACAACAAGGGCTATCAGGAAAAATTTCATTTCTCAAGACTTGATGACCAGATACTGCAAACTAATTGGACAAAAGTATCCAGACCATCTATGTTCAAAAAGCAATGGCGAAGATAACTATGTCCCGGGAGTACAACTGGAATAAACTAAGGAAAAGAAGATAAGACATAAAGATATATGTACAAATTAGTCATAATCATTGTCGGCCATATATAAAAATGTAAAGGCCATTAAATAAAATAGGAAATAGTATGTCGGCCATTTGGCCAAAGTTTATTTTGTTTTCTTGTAAAAAGTCGTAAAGTTAATAGTGTTAGTATGTCCTTATCGTAAATAGTAAGAGTCAAGTAACTGTGTAAATAGTAAGAGTCAAGTTACTGTGTAAATAGTATAGGCCAATTGTCTTTTAACAAAGATGAAAGGTCATTATGTATGTCTATATAAGAGGCATTTGCCTTCATAAATAAAACACACCTCTTCCAAAACCTCTTCCACTACTCTCTTCTCTCTCTCTACGCTTCCACCCCAAAATTAGTATCAGAGGCTTTCTTGTGGACAAGTCTTCTACAGGATAAGTTTCCCTCGATTCCTCCCCATCCACGGGACATCATTCCACCAACATGGCATGGTTTGGTTCAGTCAATTGACACTGCCAAGGCAGTATCTCGACAGCCTTCGGTCCCTTCTTGTTGGTTCTTTTGCGGTGTCCATAGGAATTCTTACTGGGATTTTCCAATGTGAATATATACCTTAACATGTTTTGGACCTTCCATTCAAGTTTCATAAAAAATGAACACATAAAACACATCCAAACATGAATGGCACACTCAAGACACACATGAACGTCTCAAGGGCTAACTTTCGAACGTCTTGGACGTTTGACCTGAAAAACTCATGAAACTCAATAAACTGTATATAAACATCATTTTTAAACATCTAAGGACCTAATATGCGCATGAAATAAACATAATCACATAAAAACACATACAGCCCCTTAGGTGACTAGTCATCAAACGTCTTGGTCGTCTTTTGACGTTTGACTTCCAAATGACTTCAAATCACCCAAGCATACTTTAAAACAATTTATTAAAATGTTAACAAGATTTTAGAAACATGTGAGTCTCTAGACACCCTAACTCATTTTGGGGGTCTTACACTTTAGGTGACATCTTTCGTTTTGACCTAGATAATTTTCACCAAGTGATCTTTTCCACCATTGTTTTCTTCTGTATTGTCTAAATTATTTTTCACCAACTGACCTTTTTCACCAGTATTTTATTTTGTATTATACTAGGGAATTTTCACCATTGCCTATTTCTTTCTTTAGTGTCTTTGCAAATATGAGGAACAATTAGTACCCCATGTAAAACCTAAAATGATTTTCAATCTAAATTGAAAGATAAAAGACTATATTAGAATTTTTCCCGACCAAAGTTGGTTAAGTTCAGCAACTTACATACATCATCATAAAAGTAAATATTAGATCAAACACACCCTGCAAAAAATATTAAAAGAAGTGTTATTTACCTTAGAATGATAAGTTGAAAATAAAAAGAGTAAAAAAAAAGATCGAGAAATGAAAATAACACAGTATGATAAATTACATAACTTATAATAAAATACAAGAAATGCTAAAAATTTAATGAGTTTTTTTGCAGCATATATCACAAGAAATGAGCATTTTGATTTTTATTTTCTAGTAAATATGTACGAATAATTATCCACATTATACATATTAAGGATTAACTGCAATATATGCTTCGTCTAATTCATATTAAGGCAATTGTTGAGTTTTGATACATCCTTTAAGAAACATTTTATAGACATAAATTAGAGACTATTCTTCCCTATTATCGTTTTAGTTATTTCCAAACTATTCTACCAGAAAATATAAACATTTATAACTTTATTAAATAAATAATTAAAAAAAATGAATTCTCACCATTTTCGTGGAACTTTGAATAATTAATTTATTTTAAACTATAATAAACAATTCACTTAATATAGACCAAAGAAAACACTTTTCATATATGGAAAAGAAAAGGAAAAACATTGCATGCTTTTGTAGTTATCTTAGTTAAATTTAAAGTAAAGTACTTTGAAAATCACTTTCGGAAAAACTCCCCTTAGGCCCTAGTTAAAAACAATATATGTTGACTATAAAGAAGTTTTAAAGATGATTGAAATAGAAAATGACTGATGCATTCACCCATTTATCATTTGTTATTTTTATTTTTACAAAAAATCATTCAATTTTTAGAATTTGTATAGAAGCTTCGACTAAAATCTGAATTGTGTATTGCATGTCCTATTTGGGAATAATGCTCGTAACAATAATTTCTTCATACCTTGGGAGGCTTAAATATGAGACCTCTAATCAAGGGTAAAACAATGCTCTTCCTTCATTCTTGTTTATCCACTATTTAATTTTTTATTTATTTTTACCTATTATTTTTCACATATCAATGAAAAAACAATTATTTTTTTAATGTTTTACTCTTAACATTATTTTATACTAAATATCCATGAATAGAATAGTGTGATAAAATAGTCATGTCAATAAATTTTCTTAATGGAGGCGACAAATTTAAATTTGACAAGTAAATGTAAATTGACATTGTATTATGTATACCAACTCATAGTAGTAAACTAAACAAAATTGAAATGCTTACTTGAAACTTCATTAATTCCCTGTACTTTAGGTGTCATCTTCTGTATTGACTTAGATAATTTTCACCAAGTTATATTTTCCACCAATATTTTCTTTTGTATTGTCTTGGGAATTTTCACCAAGAGATATTTTTAACCATTCTTTTCTTTTGTATTGTCATATGGAGTTTTCACCTAGTCATAATTTTCACCATATTCTATTTCTTTATGTTATACCCTAGAAACTAGTGAGCTTAGCTAGAGAGTTCTAGAGCCTTGTGCTAGAGTTTTACAGTTTGATACGTGGTTTAGATGTATGAAATGGCTTCACAAACATAAACATTGAAGGTTTAGGAATAAGGAATAAAGGTACTACCCCAAGGAACACCCAAGGGGTCCTTGAAAAGGACCCCAAAACAGCCCCTAAAGCTACCTAGAAATGGTACCTACGTTGGGAATCCATGGGCAGTAGGTGGACTCACGCCATGTGGAAGGGGTCGTGGGTCAAGGCCTGAGTTCACCTGAAACTTCCATCCACAGTCCACCACCTTCGAAGGTGCAGAACGATTCGTAGACCCATCTACGGTCCGTGGGTGGGGCTCTCGTGGGTGTGAGCAACTTTATGGTTTTCAGTTTTAAGTTATGGGTTTGAGGGTTTATCAATAATTAGTTAGGGGTTAAGTGGAGATACTGGTTATTAAAACCCCTATTTAAGCCTACTATACTCCTGAACTAAGTCCATTAAATCATTTTCTCAACTCTTCAAAAAGAAACAAAGAATGTCTCTCTAGTAAGAAGAATAAGAACAAGAGGAAGAAGGTGACGTCGAGGGTTGAAAGGTCTACCTTGGCTACTCAAATTCGTGAACAATATTCACCTAAGGTATTTCAGTTGTTTGATATATGGTTTATTCAACCCATAGATCCCCCTATATTTCCCCCAAATTCATGAAGAAGAACCCATATGTAAGCTAGGGTTTCTTCCAAAGTGTGGGTTTAGATAGGTATGACTCCAATTTGTTGGATACAACTCAATTATGATTGTTTTTGTATTAGTTCATGATATATTGATGATATTTTGTTTTTCCATGGCTAACTGTAAGTCCAAATTAATGAAATCAAAGAATGTGGGTCCAAGCCTTGTATAGGGAAATTGATGATTCTTACTTGATCCTCTAGAATTGTTGATTTTCATATCAATTTTTCAAGATTAAAAGCAATTAGTCATGGATTGAATTATAAGGTAGAATATGTGATGGATCATGATGATAAAAGCTTGAATTTGAACTTTTATGATGAATTATGCCTAGAATCACTTGATAATGAAGAATATGATTAGAATGCCTTAATCTAGGTATGTATGATGATTGTAAGAATGTAAGGCTTTGGGAGTGAAGCTAATATGATGTAATCTTTTTGAGTATTTTTGAAAGTATATTCTCATTTACACACTTAGACATAAATATTCTCGGAGATGTAAGGTTCTCTACTATAGAATGATTCTAGGTTGAAAGAACTAATAACCTAAAATGAACCATTCATGTTAGAGTAGAATAGCTTGAAGTTGAGTCATAGTATTCCTTCATGTGTAACTTGACTTGGTAAAACAAGACAAATATTGGTTGCTTAAGGATGGAGGATCCACACTCTCCTAAGGTTTGCTTGAAATAAAATATATAGGATGATTTTATGGTAGCTTGAGTTAGTGTAGTCATGGTAGCCTAGAATTAAGGATACATACTCTCCTACCGGTATCCTAAACTTGCATTGTAAAATGATTTAATGGTAGCAAGTTTTGGTTAGGCCAAGCCTATTTCATGATGCTCAGGATAGAGGACATATACTCTCCTAAGGGTAGCTTAAGATTGAGACATCATACACTCCTAAGAGTAGCTTACATTAGCATCATAGTGTGCTTGTGAGAGTAGTATGACTTAGTTTGACTAAGACAATTTCATGGTAGCATGGAATTGAAAAATTGTTCTCTCTTATGGGTAGCTTGCACTAGCATCATCTTATTCTTGCAGGGTAGTTAGTATGGAACATTTTACCCTTTCATCTATAGCTTGGACTTGCATGATAATATGTCTCCCATGGTAGTTAGTTTAACATAATGTAGTTATGTTATTAAGATGATTATCTTGTTCTAGCCTATTATGGTGTTAAACCTTAGTATCCTTGAATTGATAAATAGAACTCATTCTTATGTATTGACTTTCCTTGTACTAAGTAGAGAATTACCTGAATTGAATAATGGAAAATAGTATACTGGGACTAGCCCCCGACTAATATGTATGGTAGCCTACACTGATACTTAGTATGGATGGTACTATGAGATGACATTCATGCATTTCACAAGTATAACTTGAAGCTACTTATGAAGTGTTCTATTATATGATGTATGTTAAGCTTTGAGTGTTTCTATTATTTCCTTCCATGATATGTTGACCTAAGGTGATTGTTCCTAGTCTGTATAAAGTAAGATAAGAACTAGATCAATGTATGGTAAGTATGAACAAGGTTACCCAAGCTCATGCTTAGTGTGAGTGGTATTATGGGAATACCTTCATACATTGCACAACTGTATCGTGAGGTTACTGAATAGTATAATTTTTCTTATAATATGAAATACTAAGACTTGACTATGTATATAGACTATAATTAAGATTGACAAATATATACTTACCTTGGACAGTATTATGTGATTTAATTAATGCATTATACAAGTATGCTTTGGGGTTATTTAAGAATGTTTCAGTTATGATAGAAAAGACTAAGTGTATAGTATTGCTTATATGATGGTTATGTTGGATATGTTACTTATAATTATGATATTGTCTCTTATGCTCATAGTTTATCTTTCATGAAGTATATTTTATGCTTATTTTTTATGTATTATGATGACTAACCCTTATGATATTATGCTCT
This sequence comes from Solanum neorickii, assembly GCA_027704865.1. Classification (NCBI taxonomy): domain Eukaryota; kingdom Viridiplantae; phylum Streptophyta; class Magnoliopsida; order Solanales; family Solanaceae; genus Solanum; species Solanum neorickii. The sequence goes on from JAKWJC010000373.1 coordinate 12,867,640, forward strand.
TGTGAAGTTGTCCTAGCTAACATATTTAGTACATTTTGTCAGGGTTTGGAGACTTGAGTTCTATTCTTGGAATATAGGTTTCTAAGAGTTGAATACTTGGGTGAGTCCTCACATCTTCAAGGACAAAACCCACTATTTCTGTTTATGTCTTTTATTTTCATGTTGAGACTATTGTATGGATTGTGTTCCAAAAGTTTTATTCTAAATTTGTATTAGATGGTTTAGGACAAAAGTGTAGTAAGACTTCCAATTGCATTTTACTAAAAAACCTCGATGGTAAAGAAAAGTTTTAAAATTTTTGTACTTTTCTATTATCTTATGTTATGATATGCTTAGGGCTTGTATGAGACTCCTTCCAGGTCAAGTACGCCTTGTTTCATCTAGGGTGTATCCCTGGGTCGTGCCAAACTTTGTATCAAATAACACGGTTTCAGAATGGTTCTAGGATTGATTCAAACCACGTTTATTAGAGTCTTGTTCATAAGTGTGAAGTGCTCCACATTTATAAAAGGAATCTATTGGATGTTAGGAAGTCTGATTTCTTCCTTCTTTAAGTCGTGCTTTAGAGTTTAGTTGTAGTAAGTCTTTCTCCTAACCTTTTCTCTATTGTTTTTAGGATATGGTTAATGCTAGTGCTAATGCCATGAGAGAAAACGAATGAAATATGGAGTAGGAGGTTCCTCTCCAAGTTCAACCCCAACTTTCACACCAAGCTCCTCCTCAAGCTCCAAATGATCCTCTAGAAAAGAATGTCACTATTGTGGAATTTAAAGCTTCTATGCAATTATTAGCTAAATACTTAACGGTGCAACTCAATAGATAGATTGTAGCTCCGACAAATCCAATAAGAGGGATGGATACTTCTTGAGTGAGAGAGTTTTTGAGAATTAACCTTCTGGAATTCGATGGATCAAAGGTGGAAGAGGATTCCAATGGGTTTATAGAGAAGGTTTATACAGTAATTGCTATAATGGGGGTGACTTCAGTAGAAAAAGCGGAGCTAGCTACTTACCAATTGAAATATGTTGCTTAAATATGGTATGAACAATGAAAAGATGGTAGGTCGATAGAAGCGGGTCCTATAGATTGGGAGATGCTTAAGAAAGAATTTCTAGATAGTTCTTTCCCCGGGAGTTGATGGAAGCTAAAGTGTAAGAGTTCATTAAACTTAAGCAAGGTAGTATGATTTTTAAAGAGTACTTCTTGAAATTCACTCTATTGTCTAAGTATTATCAATCTATGGTAGCAATTTTGGGGATTTGAGTAGGTATTTGATGAGTGTGTCCAAAGTGGTAGAAAAAGAACGGCGTACGTCAATGCTTCATGATAATATGGATATCTCATGTCTTATGGTGTATGCTTAACAAATGGAGGAAGATAAGCTTGAATAGGGAAAATCTAGAGAGAAAAAGAGGTTTAGGTTGGATAATGATAAATCTTTTCATGATGGGTCTGATGGACATGGACATTCTTGGAATCAACAAAAGTTTTTCGTACAAGGATTTTATAATTCTCCTAAGCATAAGGATGAGACGGTGTCCACCCCTAGGCCACAAGGGATAAGTAATATGTCCCTATGGCCCCCTTGTGATAGGTGTAGTATTATATATAAGGGTAGGTGTTTCACTGATAGAGAGGGTTGCTTAAGTTGTGGTGAGAATAGCCACATGACAAAAGATTGCCCAAAGTCTAAGGTTACAAGAAGAGAGGGTAGGCAAGTTGCCTCTAGTAGCGGGGAGGTGGACCCTCAAAATTATAATATGTTTATTCTCTCAAATCTAGAGTAGATCAAGAGTGATCTACTAATGTTCCTTTTGATCAATATCTGTTTTATGCTATAGTAATTTCCAAATTTCTTGTCTTTTGTGACATTATGTTTGACTTTGAAGTTGTTTTTAATATGAATGAGACTTAGAAGAGTTTGTGTAGGCTTACTAGCGAGAGATGGTGTGCCTATCTACCAAGGTTATTGTGTGTTTATCTGTTTCCATGATTTCCTTATAAGCATGTTCATGAATTTTAGGTCTTAATAGAAATGACTTATGTGCATTCTTTTCCTTATGTTGTAGTGCATTGAATATGAGTTTCATTTAGACTTTGTGAGATGAACTAATGAGCATGCCTTTGTTTGGAGTGGAAACACTCCTCCTTGAATAAAATAATTTTTGAGAGTAAAATTGCATTTAGGATCCAAGAGTGTATGATTGTGTACAATTCTGGAATATTTTTGAGTTAAGACTCAAACCGTTCTTCGTAGTGAGTGAGGTTTTATCAAAGAATAAAAAATTTCTTAAGTATTAAGATCTGGTGACTAGATGTGGCACCTTGACTACAAAAAAGAACTTAATTGGAAAGAGCGTTTTGCATGTTATAATTAAGTATAAGTTTTATGTCAACTTCAAACGATCATAACTCTCAGCACACAATGAGTAAGGGGTAATTTGGTCTTTTCCTTATCCTATCACATTTAATTCATTTTTAGTAAGGTTTTAACGGTATAATCATGTAAAGTTATGTTTTATAATCCTAATATATGCCTAGGGTTTTAATTGGGAGTTCAAGAAGAGAAAAGAGGAAAAATGAGGAAATGATCAAAGCGTTTGTTCAAGAAATTCAAGATTTCGCAAAGAACCTAGTTCGATTAGATAAGTGAGATCACATAGCATTGGGTTAGTTCACTATGCACCAACCATGTTGTAATTAGCGAATTTGAATTTTGAAAGTTACGAAATTGATTATTTAAAGAACATTTTTAAAAGTTTTACTGAGTTCTTGATGGTCATGTTGTTGAAGTTTCTTGATGGTGTAATTTAGGGTTGAATGTATTGTATATTAATATTACTAATGATCCTATGTGTTTGAGGAAATAAGTATCGATGTTTAGAGGCTTTATAGATGAAAAATGAAAAACAAAAGTAGGAGAACGCCTAGGGAGGGCTCTGGTGCGTTGCGCCTCTCAGAGCCTCAAAAGAGGCTCTCTGAAGTTTGGCCTCTAGGGAGTCGTACCAGCTAGAGCGACCCACCCATCTCTCTGAAGTTTGGGGGTTGGTGCCCCACGCCTCTAAAAGCGCCAGGGACGCTAATTCTCCTAATTATTCCAGCATCTTTCCGTACTAGTTCCTTAGTGATGTACCAATGTTTCTTAGTAGATTAAAATACTCTAAGATACATCTAAACATCATGAAATCATCAAAAAACACGAGATCATAAACCTTGAATCCATAGTCCAATTCAAGGAAAGTTAAGATCAAAGTTAAAGAAGTTGAGACTCAAGTCTAAAAGTTCATAATCAAGTCAAATCAACGTTTTTAAAAGTAAATGAGTCTTTAGCAATGTTTCAACCTTGTTTTTAAGACTCAATTTTCAAGTTAAGTAAAGAGTAAAGAGTTGAATTCATTTTAAAAAATCTACAGGGAAAGTTCCCTAGGAATTTATAGATATTTTCACATTTGAGATAAGAGGAAACGGAGATTTTCAAAAGAGTTTTGAGATAAAAAAAAAGGAAACATAGATTTCAAGGGACCTTTTTAAGCTAATTGTTGAGTAGTTATATAAACCCAATGAAAGAAGCTTTTTGATAACATATGAGCTAAGTATATTTTTTGCAGTAGCATTGAACATCTATATGGGGATGCGAGTTCATAATAACTCAATTATCCATAAGCCATGTAGCCATCATTGGTATTAAAGGATCATACTTTCTAGATGATCACTTAAGTTAAGATACTGGATCCACTAAGTTAAGTATTTCTATGCAACGAGAAAGTATATGAAAGTTTTGGCAGAGTGGACAATACGTTGTATCACCACTTAGGCTTATAATGGTGGTTGTCCAGTAGAAAATCTCCCACAGAAACTATGTTATTTCATTCTATAAGTAAAGTTGAGTGTCATGATCAAAAGAATGGCAACATGAAGGTGATGATGGTAGTCTTGATATTTGATCAAGAAGACTTGACATAGAGTAGGTGCGGAATTGAGGTGATTAACTGTAATAGATATGAGTACAAGTGAGAGACCATAACAATTAGATAATGGCAGTGAAGTGTGTCTAAGTCACAAAGTAACAAGAGCATTATGATGTGTACCAAGATGGGATGCTACCAGATGAGGTTCCAATTAAGTTATAATTTCCCATGTGTTCCTAGATAGTATAATTGATTTGTTAATGTGGAATAGATCCACATATTTCAAGTGCTAGATTTAGACCTAACAGGGAGATAATAAGATGAGAAAGCAAGTCAAGTGTTGAGAATAAGATAGTAATGAGTTCCAAAGTGATTGGGAGGATAAGGTTTTACTATATGAAATAGTTCAATGATAGACCTTAGTTGGATCCGAAAGGAGTTGGTTAGTAGGATTCCACGGAGTTAATAAAGTACTAAGCTTGAATGTGGTGGTAAGGAGTAATAGTGTTGGGATGAGATTCCCTATAGAAGGTATATAATCCAAACTTAAGGATTTGAGTTAAGCTTGAATATAGTAATAGAAGACCATAAGAATCAGACCTTACTAAGAGTAACCCTATTTTATACCCAGTCCAGTCGTCATTTGAGGACAAATAATCCCAATTGGGAGATAATGTAACAACCCATAAATTTTTTAAGCTAAGAACCATTCTTTGTAGTGAGTTAGAAATAACAAGGAATTAAATTTTTCTTAAGTATTAAGGTCAGGTGACCAGATGTAGTACCTTGAGTACACAAAAGAACTTAATTGGAAAGAGTGAAATATGAAATTTTGCAAGTTATGCTTAAATATTAGTTTTAGGTCAACTTCAAACGATCATAATTCTCAGCACAAAAAGAGTTAGGTGTGATAAAATATACCTTAGAAAATATGTTTTAATTATCTTTCCAACACCACCGAGTTTTATAAGTTTCGAGTTCGAATAAGTGAGATATGACTTTTTGAAGTTAGGATGTCCAATTAAGGAAAGTTAACAAAAAATAGTAAGTGGTGTTCTCTTCTTCCTATTTAGATTTGATTCGTTTTCAGTAAGGTTTTAAGGGTATAATCCTATTAGGTTTAGTTTTTATAATACTAATCTATTCCTAGGGTCTTGGTTGATAGTTCAAGAAGAGAAAAGAGGAGAAATGAGAAAAGGATCAAAACATTCATTCAATGAATTAAAGATTTCACCGAGAACCTAGTTCTTTGAGGTATGTGAGATCATATAGTATTGGGTTAGTTCACCTACACGCCGACCATGTTCCAATTAAACAAATTTGAGTTTTGAATGTTATGAAATTGAGTTGTTGAAGAACATTATTGAAAGTTTCATTGTGTTCTTGATGGTTGTATTGTTGAGGTTTCTTGATGGTTTGATTCTTATTTTCAAGTGTAACTTTGGGTTGAATCTATTGTATATTAATAGTCTTAATGATCGTAAGTGTTTGGGGAGAACCATGGAAGTTTGGAGGGTTTAGAAATGAAAAGTGAAGTAGAAAAGTCGGAGAACACCTGGGAAGGGCCCTTGCATGTCGCGCCTCTTAGATCCCCAAAAGAGGTTCTGTAAAGTTTGGCCTCTGGGGCGCCAATTCAGCCAGCGCTCACCCATCTCTCTGATTTTTTAGGGTTGGCGCCCCATAGAGCGCCAGGGACACCAGTTCTCCCAATTCCCCCCCCCCCAATCTTTCTATATTATTTCGTTAGTGATGTACCTATGTTTCTTGGTAAATTCCAACACTCTAAGGTACATTTAAGCATCATGAAATCATCCATAAACATTAGATCATGAACCTTGAATCCATAATTTAATTCAAGGAAAGTTAAGATCAAACTCAAAAAAGTTAAGAGCCAAGTCCAAATGTTAAGAAGCAAGTCAAAGCGAAATTCTTAAACATTTTCAAGAGTCTTTAGCAATGTTTAAACTTGTTTCTAAGAATCATGTTTCATGTTAAGTAAAGAGTAAAAATTTGAGTTCATTTTCAAAAAGTAATAGTGAATTAAGAATTTCTAAAGAATTTATAAATATTTACACATTTAAGATAAGAGGAAACTGAGATTTTGGAAAAACTTTTGAGCAAGAAAAGGGAACATTTATTCATTAGAGAGATTTTTATGCTTTGTGTTGAGTAACTATCTCAACCCAAAGAAAGAAGTTGTTTTAATAACACAAGAGCTAAGTATATTTATTGGAGTAGTATTGAGCACCGAAATAAGGATGCGAGTTCATAATAACTCAAGTCTGCATAAATCATGTAGTCATCATGGGTATTAAAGGATTATACTTTTTAGATGATTACTTAAGTTAAGCTAATGCGTCCATTAAGTTAAATAGTTCTATGCGACGGAAAAGTACGAGACAGTTTTGGCAGCGTGGGCAAGACATATTGCATGTGTCTTATTGCTTTATATTGAGTTAAGTTATTCATTGAGTAGAGAAGAGCCAAGGTAAGCGTTCTCTCATATGCCTATCAAGCTTAAGTTGCATTTAGCTTTCTAACTTGCATATTTGTACATTCAATGTACAAATGTGAGTTCACCTGCATCGTCTTATGATGCAAACGCATGTAACTAGGATCGGCATCTGGTGTACCGTTGATCCAGTGAGCATCTCATAGTTAGTTGGTGAGCCTCCTTACTTTGTGGAGGACATAATCTATCACTTGGTTTTTATTATTCAGTTGTTAGGTTGATTGGGGGTCATTTACCAACATCCCTCATTGTTTTAAGTCTTAATAGACAGTTAGCATAGTCGTTTAGTCTTATTCATTTCAGTTGTAAGCGTTTAAGACATGAGTTTCCACTTTGGATAAGTCTTACATGAGTTTCCACCTTGGATAAGTCTTACTTTAAAGTTATTTAATGAGTTATATCTTTTGTTTAAGTGTTGACTAAGTAAGTCATACCAAGGGTTCACTCGAGGCCAACAATTTTCTTTGATTACTTTCCACTCCCATGATGTTGGCCCAGGCGTGACAATTGAGCATATTTTAGCTAGGATAAGATACATGTGCTACACACGTGTATAGAAACTAGTATAAATATAAAAAATGAAATAGATAAAAGCAAAGACAAGTGTTTTTCAAATTTCTAATACAAGTTTATGGACCAATATATTTTCAAATAAAGCGAAAGAAAAAAACTCGCTACCATAGAACTCATTGATATCATGTGAATCAATTTAAAAGAATAATAAAGATCTACTCTCATCTTCATTAAGTACTTACTTTCTTTAATTTTCAAATATAACATGATTGTAAATGTTTCCCACATTAGCTAGATACTTTTACATAGCTTACCTAAATAGGATACGTTCGGACCATTGTTAAATTCAAATAGATTTTTTTCTAAAATTATATAACTCACAATTAGACTGGTAACACAGAATCAATTTGCCACTTTTAAGAATTATTAGCCCTGCTCAAACTAGCTTCATAAAAGGGAGAAGATCATTATTTATGAAGGTCAAAAGCTATTTCAAAAATTTGAAAGGTAAAAAAGTAAAAACTTATAGTGTTATACCAAACATTTATTCTTTTCATCTAATTAATGGTTTCCACACTCTTTTCTCTCCCCAATTCAATCTCCTTAGATGCTTTTATGCTCCTCCGTTGTTATTTCTACTTTTGAAAAGACATACATTGTAGGATTACAGGGGCAACTCAAGCACATTAGTTATGCTTAATAATCTATTCTTCAAATTCGTCAAGATGAAAAATTATTATTTACATATTAATAATTAATTTTTCTACTAATAATTTCATTTTAATTGATAATATAGTTATGCCCTCGCGAAGAATTTCCTTCTTATGATGACTTAATGCTTCTCATGTTTAGTGCTGAATAACGATCTATTATCAATCATACGAATCATCGAATAAGCGGTCAATAGCAATATAATAACCCCACAAATAAGGTCGAAGTCGGATCCCACAAGGAATAATTTGTCAGTGACTAAAGAGATAAAGAATTATAAAATACTAATTTGTATCTAAATGAAAAATAAATAATTATAATATAAATATGATTTTAGTAATAATCACGGATAGGGTTATACATAATTATAATATGAAGCTGATTTTAGTAATAATCACATATAGAGAAAAAAATCTTGTCAAGCAAGGAATTTAGGGGAATTATGAAATGGGAAGATTATTGACATCAACATGATCGATTTCACTTTAATGTCATGCAAACTCACTCATGGGTAAAATCATATATGCATTGAAACCTCAATGATTCACCTACTTCTCCAAATGTAAGAAAATATATCTTACTTAATTCTCCTGAACCTAGTTAAGTAGAAATCATGATTAGTCCAATTATATGCATTGCATGGGTTCACTATCTCTAGCTATCATCCAATGTATAGGTGTTACACCTCAAATTATGCAACAATCAACAATTACAAACCTCAATTGACTCTCACGAGATCAATAGACTAATGGGAAAATCCAAGGAGTAATCTAATCTATTATGAATGAAATTAAAATGAAATTTATTATATATTCAAATGCACATTTCATAAATGAGAACGATTCAGTCAATTACAAAAGTTAAAAGAAATCAATAAACATAAACAAAACTCAAATTATTCGATCATCAATTACATGAACAAATCAAGCAATTCAAAACAAGAAAATGAAAAAAGAGTGAAAATTATTACTCTTGTCTCTTGAGTATTCAATCTTAAACCAAAAAGGTGAATTGTGAGGAAATTTGTTATCCAAGAATAGAATACAATGCTAAGAACTCTCAAAATCTCTGTACAATTAATAATAGTCTTCACAGTTAAGATTGTTGGTGTAATATACCACAAATACAATAAATTATAGTTGAAATAAATTGAACAGAAATAACTAAATAAATCTTTAGGCTAATGCACATATTTCTCGCTGTCTTTTAGGAGATTCAATGTTACTTCTGCATAATCTACACCAATCCCACAGTAATACTCTTGACTTTTCCCCTCCAGGATACAACAGCCTAACAACGTCATGCTACTCAAGAAACTCCAGATAATTTGTTGAAGAGTCCAAAGATACACATAAGAACACATAACTTCAACATATAAATACTCTTTTGTATATAATGAATATAGTAGAAGACTTAGAATATTTTTCTATGTCTCAACTCTCTTTTTCACTGCCACACACTACAATATTATTTCACACTTCTTATGTTTTTGAGATATTTTACAAAGGAAGAAACATAACTATTTATATGTGAAGAAGTCTTCCATACAATCAATAGGTAGAATGAGAGGTAGTAAAGTGAGTGGATAAATGTGGTAGATGTTACATGAGTTACAAGAAAATAATGGTCATATGAGTAAAAAGAAACTAAAGACCATGAGATTTGAAAGAATTAATGGTTATGTAGGTTGCAAGTGTTGGAGTCAATAAGAAGGAAAAATTTTAAGATGAAACAGAGAATTGTACGCTGAAGACTTTTCTATGTTTCTGTATATGAAATCAGAGGAAAGTAGAGCTTTTTATAGACTTGAAAATATCAAACTACTAAGCTACTAAGTGACCACTACTTCCATTAACTAATCAAGTAATTATTAACCAAAACACAACTAGAAAGTGCTGCACCATGATCAACATATTTTCTAACAACTAGCCCTAAAATATACGACACTACTAAAAAACTTAATTGACCAGGTCATACTTTGAATCAATCTTCAATATTTCCCCTTGACTAAAAGTTACAGACACCAAGCAAAGACCTTAAATAGATAAACTTGTCTGCTACCATCGACTTCGTCAATATTATCTGCCAACTACTTATGAATGATGCAATGCTTCGATAGAATCTCCTCCTTTGCAACAAAATCATGAATGAAATGGAAGCGAACATCAACGTGCTACGCTCTACATTGAAAATTTGGATTCTTTGTCATGGAGATTGATTCTTTTCTTGTTGTTGTATATCTCTTTTTCACTTTCTTACTTATGCTGAAGTTATGCTAACATCCTTCTTAGCTAGGTAGCTTGGCAAGCGGCTGAAGTAGCTGCAATGTACGCAGCTTCAGACATGGATAAGGTTGTTGTAGCAGGCTTATTTCAGTTCCAATTTATTACTCCTGAACTAAGAGTAAAAATATGTGCTCAAATGCTTCGTCTATCATCCAATGAACCAGCATAGTAACTATTAGTTAGCTCACACATTATTGAGTTAAAAACTTGTGAATGCCAAATCCCATAGTCCATACATTCAGTGATATAACACATTATTCTTTTTGCTGCTCCAAAATGAAACTTTGAAGGTTGTTGCATCAACATGGATATAGCACCAACATAATGTAACAACCCGTACCCTAGATAGACCAAAATTATGATTTTCCAGAAGTAGAGGTGCCATCTACGAAGGCCACATACAGACTGTAGTGAGGACCACAGTCCGTCGATCTTGGTCCACAGACAACGTCCAGGACCTACGGATCATAGGTAGAACCACAGTTTTTGGACCAGGTCCATTGATCTTGGTCCATAGAAAACTCAAAGATCCCAAACGATAGCTAGGACCTACGGACCTTAGGGGGGACCACGGTCCGTGGACCAGGTCCGTCGATCATTGTCCATATTCTCTGAACCAAACGATGAAGGAATAGGGTGGACCATAGGTGGGACTACGGTTCGTGGACCTGGTCCATTGATCATTGTCAATAAGCCCACTCTCTAAATCAAACGACCAAGAAACAAGATAGACCGAGTGAGGACCTATGTCTGTGGACCACGTTTATCGATATTGGTCCACAGATGATGTCCAGGACCTATGCAACGTAGGCAAAATCACAGTCTGCGGACGAGGTCTGATGGTCACTCCGACAGTAGTTAATTTAGGGGTCTTTTGGTCTTTTCACACTTAGTTTAAACCCTAAGATATGTTACTTTGATCCAAAATCATCATGTTTTAGTGAATTTATGCGTAGAAACATAACTAAAACATATCTAAATCATATCATTAATAAAAAAACATAGAAAATTAGAAGGAAAAAAGGAGAAAAAGGTCATGAACCCTAGTTCAAGAACGCAACAAGATTCCAGCAGTTCCAGCCCCAAAATCAAAATATTTCTCTGTGGATTTCATTAACAGGTATGTGGGATTTCACTAGTTGGTTCCTTTCAGCCATTGGGTCCCTATTTATCAATCAGATTCTTGATTCCCATATCATAATTACACCTAAGGTTTTGTTGAATTTCAACAGAATTTGATGAATTAATTAGTTATATGTTCCAAATAAGCTTACCATGTTATTACTCAGATTATGGCATGAATTTCATAACCCTAGCCATGTATTTCTTTAGTTCTTTAATTACACAAGCTATGTTAGATATTTCAGATTTATAAATATACATGCCTCAGTTATAAATCCATAGCTACCAGATTAATTTTTGCATGTTCAATTTTTAGGTATCAAGCATTTACAGAAACTCAGTCATAATCAGTTATTTACTTAATTCATTGGGAGTAGCATTAATACCGAGTTGGACTAGGTTTCAGCGAAGCCGATAGTCCCAGAACTACTAGCCAAGTAGGTTGTAATTCCCTTTGTGGGTATCAGTTTAGTGATCATGCCAGCATGCCTTTATACCATTGGCAGAGTATATTTGGTCCTCTTGACGTGGGTATACATCGGACTCCACATTTAGCTCATGTGGTTTTATTACTGGTTATCAGTAGCTCCCACAGTTCATTCAGATTATCTTGCACCGACCATTTATCAGTTTCAATTATGTTTTATTTCAACTCTACTTTATCCTACATGCTTAGTACCTTCAAGTACTAACGCATACGTTCTCTAAATCTTCTCGTGATGTAGGTTCAGGTTTTCATCATCCAGATCGCGCCTAGATCCATTTTCTATTCCCAGTTAAGCAGATTCAGTGGTGAGTCCTCATTCTTCGAGGAGAACAGTCATGAGTTTCATTTCAGTCTTCTAGTCATTAGTTTCAGTTTTTGCTAGACTTAGGTGAGGTTTGTCCAAATATTTCTAGTCTAGTTTAGAGGCTATTTTCAGACATAGTTAGTTCATCTTATATTTAGTGAATATTTCCTTTGTATTAAACTAAATTTTTTCATATATATATATATATATATATATATATATATATATATAAGATTTAGCATATGGGTATTTCCCCATATTTTTATATAAAGTATGCTTTAGCTTCGGTAACAATTTAAGTTCGTTAGTATGCTTATGATCATGACAACATGGTTAGCTTGAGATCACTTGTGGTCCTAGGTTCCGCGTCTGCGTCTCGGGGGTTGATCGGGGCATGACAGAACTTTGTATCAAAGCATTGGGTTTAAGAGTCCTTGGATGTCTGACAAGTCGCACTAAGTAGAGTCCCTTTAATGGGTGTGAAGTGCACCACATCTAACGTGAGAGAGACTATGAAGTTTTAAAGGAAAACTTTACTTTGTTGTCACTCTTATCATGCGTAAGGTATGATCTTATTCCATTCTAACTTGACGTTCTACATTTCAGATCATGCCTCCTTGTAGATCTAACACTACGAATGTGAATGCGATGAATGTAAACAGAGCTCCTCCAGTCCCAGATCAAGAAGTCTCCAATGATGAGTTCAGGACTGCCATATAGATGTTGGCTCAGAGTATGACTAGCTAGAACAATCGGGTTCATGATCATGTAAATGAAAATGGTGGATCAGTAGCATTAAGAGTCTGTGACTTGTTAGGATGAATCCGCTAGAGTTCTTAGGATCACAAACTAATGATGATCCTCAGAATTTGTTGTATGAGATTAAGAAGATCTTTGAGGTAATGCAAGTCACTGGGAATGATCAGGTTGAGTTGGCATCATACTAGTTGAAGGATGTTGCTCATATCTTGTACACTCAGTGGAAGGAAAATAGGGTACAGATGCAGCTCCTGTTACTTGGGATTGCTTTAGTGACACCTTTCTTGACAAGTTTTTCCCAATAGAGTTGAGAGAAGCAAATGCCCAAGAATTCATGAACTTAAGGCAGGGTAATATGACAATCCTATAGTGTAGACTCAAGTTTAACCAACTCTCCAGGTATGCTCCACACATTGTTGCTGAATCCAGGGCTCAGATGAATAAATTCTTGTATGGAGTGTTGGATATGGTGAAAATGAGTGCATAATTGTTATGTTACTCGGAGATATGAGCATCCCAAGTCTTATGACTCATGCTCAACAGGTTGAGGGTGATAAGCTTAGGGAACATGATAAGGAGAATAAGAAGGCTAGGACGGGGAACTATGAGTATTCTCAACAAAAATCGAGTGATGGGAATCGCTCGCTGAGCCAACAAAACTTTTCAGCTCTAGCCCCTTCGTCAGCAAGTGTTCCATCCTCCAAGAACATGTATGACCATAAATTTAGAAATCTAGGCTCTAAGTCTCAGAAAATTTTTTAATGCACCAATACTTACCCCACTTGCCCTAAGTGTGGTAAGAACCATCCGGCGAGTGCCTCGTAGGAAAGGAAGGATGTTTTGAGTGCGGTTAGTCTGGTCACAGGTTGAGGGATTGTCCTTCTACACAGGGTCAATGAGGTGGTAACGTTAGAGCTCAGTCTACAGCTTCATCAACACTAACAAGTCGCCTGACTCAGCAGGGTAACTCATCTGGTACAGGTGGCGGTCAGCGCCAAAACAGGTTGTATGCTCTTCAGGCTTGCCAGGATCAGGAGATTCTTCTAATGTAGTCACTGGTAGGTTACGAGTCTTCGACCTTGATGTTTATGGATTGTTAGATCCAAGGTCTACTCTTTCATTTGTAACTCCTTACATAGCAGTCCAATACAGTGTTAGTCCAAAAACTGTCTCAGAGCCTTCCTCAGTTTCTACTCCAGTCGGTGACCCAGTTATAGATAGACGGGTATACAAAAATTTCCCTGTCCAAATCTCTCAAAAGGTCATATCAGCAGATCTTGTAGAGTTAGAAATTGTAGACTTTGATATCATTCTAGGCATGTATTGAGTACATTTATGTTATGACTCAGTCGATTGTAGAACTAGGATTGTTTGTTTTCAGTTTCCAGACAAACAATCTTAGAATGGAAGGGTAGTAGCTTAACTCCTATGGGTCAATTCATTTCTTACATTTAGTCCAGGAAAATGATCTCTAAAGGGTTATTTCTATCATCTAGTTCAGGTTAAGGATTCTAGCTCTCAAACCCTATGCTTTGAGTCAGTTCCAGTAGTATGTGAGTTTCCAGAAGTGTTTCTAGAAGATCTTCTCAAAGTCCCTCCCGAAAGGGAAATCGACTTTGGAATAGATCTCCTTCCAGATACCTAGCCTATTTGTATCCCTCCTTACAAAATGGATCCAGCAGAGCTTAAGTAATTGAAAATGCAGTTGAAAGACCTTCTAGATAAGGGTTTCATTAGCTCTAGCAGTTAACCATGGGGTGCACCATTGTTGTTCGTAAAGGAGAAAGATGGTTCTCTCAGAATGTGCATTGACTATAGACAGTTGAACAAGGTCACAATCAAGAATAAGTATCCCATCCCCAGGATTAATGACTTGTTTGACCAAATTTAGGGTGCTAGTCACTTCTCAAAGATAGACCTCAGATCGGGTTATCATCAGCTTAGAAACTTAAATAGTAACATTCCTAAAACAGCCTTTAGAAATCGGTATGGTGATTATAAATTGGTAGTTATGTTATTTGGACTAACCAATGCTCCTGCAGCTTTCATAGATTTGATGAACAGAGTGTTCAAACTGTACTTAGACTTGTTCGTTATCTTCTTTATTTATTATATCCTCATTTACTCTAGGAATGAGGAAGAACATGCAAGTCATTTGAGAATTGTTTTGCAGACTCTCAAGGATTGCCAGTTATTCGCTAATTTTAGAAAATGGGAGTTCTTGTTGCAATCCATTGCTTTCCTTCGTCACATTGTATCTAGCGAAGGGATCCGAGTGGATTCACAGAATATAGAAGTAGTGAACCAATGGTCCGGACATACCTGTGCTATGGATATCAAATGTTTTTAAGGTCTGGAGGGTTATAACTGAAGGTTCGTTGAAGGATTTTCATCCATAGAATAACCATTAACTAGGTTAACTCAGAAGATAATCAAGTATCAATGGTTAGATGATTGTGAGAAAAGATTTACAGAATTAAAAACTAGATTGACTATAGCTCTAACTCTACCAGAGGGTTCAGATGGTTATGTGATATATTATGATGTATTTAGAGTTGGCCTAGGTTGTGTGTTGATGCAGCGAGAGTTGATAGCTTATGCTTCTAGACATCTTTAGGTGCATGAGAAGAACTATCCAACTCATGACCTCAATCTTGCAGTAGTGGTGTTTACACTCAAGATATAGACACACTACTTGTATGGTGTTCACGTAGATGTGTACACTGATCATAAGAGCCTTCAGTATGTGTTCACCCAGAAAGAGTTGAATTTTCTCCAGAGAAGATGGTTTGAGTTCCTTGAGGATTATGATATGAGAGTGCATTTCATCCTCGTAAGGCAAATCTAGTAGCATATGCTCTTAGTAGTTTATCTATGGGTAGTGTACCCCATCTTGAGGAAGAAAGGAAGGAGCTAGTGAAGGATGTTCACAGGCTTTCTCACTTAGGAGTTCGCCTTATGAGCATATCAGATAGTGGTGTAACAGTTCAAAATGGGGCAAAATCTTCTTTTTGTAGTGGAGGTTAAGGAAATGAAAGAATGTGATCCAATCTTTATTGAACTTAAGGGTGCAGTCCACAATCAGAGAGTGGAGGTTTTCTTTCAAGGGGGAGATGGTGTACTTCCCTACCAGAGTAGATTGTGTGTTCCTGATGTTGGTGAGTTGAGAAGAATATACTTGAATAAGCCCATAACTCAAGATAATCTATTCATCAAGGTTCCACTAAGATGTACCACGACCTGTCGGAAGTCTATTAGTGGAATGACATGAAGAGGGATATAGCAGATTTTTTGAGTAAGTGCCCTAATTGTCAGCAAGTCAAGGTAGAACATCAGAAACCAGAAGGTATGACTCAAGATATCGATATTCCTACTTGGAAGTGGGATTTGATCAATGTGTATTTCATCACATGTTTACCTCGTACTCGCAGACAATATCACTCCGTTTAGGTGATAGTTGATAGGATGACTAAGTCTTCCATCTCTTTAGCGATCAAGACTATGAATTTGGAAGAGGACTATGCAAACATTTACATTAATGTAATTGTTAGGTTGCATAGGTTCCTTTGTCT
Source organism: Solanum neorickii (assembly GCA_027704865.1). NCBI lineage: Eukaryota > Viridiplantae > Streptophyta > Magnoliopsida > Solanales > Solanaceae > Solanum > Solanum neorickii. The sequence continues at coordinate 12,883,813 of JAKWJC010000373.1, forward strand.
ATTATCTCAGACAGAGATTCTCTCCTCAGTTTACCTCTCATTTCTGGAAGTCATTTTAGAAGGGTCTTGGAACTCAAGTTAACCTTAGCACAATCCATGCATACAGATAGACAAAAGAGCGTATTATTCAGACCCTAGAGGATATGTTGATACCTTGTGTGATCGATGTCTAGGGTAGTTGGGATGATCACCTTCCTCTTATTGAGTTTGCCTATAACAATATTTACCATTCCAACATTTAAATGTCCCTTTATGAGGCACTATATGGGCGTAGATGAAAACCTCTCGTTGTCTGGTTTGAAGTAAGGTGAAGCAGCTTTAATAAGGCCAAATTCAGTCCTTTATACTATGGAGAAAGTGCAACTCATTAGAGAGAGACCTAAGATAACTCAGAGTCGTCAGAAATCTTACGCAGATGTAAGGAAAAGGTGACTAGAGTTCAAAGTTGATGATTGAGTTTTGTTGAAAGTCTCACCTATGAAAGTAGCGATGATATTTGGAAAGAAAGGGAACTTAATCCTAGATATGTAGGCCCTTCCAAGATCTTGAAAAGGTTTGGAAAGGTTGAATATGAGTTAGAGTTGCCAGCAGAATTCGCAGCAGCACATTCGGTCTTCCACATCTCACTTTTGAAGAAGTGTGTGGGAGATCCAGCCTCTGTAGTGCCGTTAGAGAGTGTAACGATGAAAGATAGTCTTTGTTATGAGGATATAAAAGTTGAGATTCTTGACCGTCAGGATAGAAGGTTGAGAAATAAAGAAGTCGCTTCATTCAAGGTTTTGTGGAGGAGTCAGTCCGTAGAGGGAGCTACTTGGGAAAAAGATGCAGCCATAAAAGCCAAGTATCATTACCTATTTCCTTTTGATTCCTTTTCATATTGAGGTAATATCGACTCTTCAGTTTTTCAGTCATTCGTGCATGAATTCATTATTAGAATCATGTTCCCTCAGTTTCTACTTGCATTTTAATCGTATTTGCATGTTCTCGGAACTCAATTCAGACAAACGTCAGTTCTCAGTGTTTAGTTGTAGGGATTGCAGCACTCTCCTTTATTTAAGTTATTTTAGTCTTCATTTGAGGATGAATGTTCTCAAGGGGGAGATAATGTAATAACACGTACCCTAGATAGACCAAAATTCATGTTTTCCAGATGTGTAGGTGTCATCTACGGAGGCCACCTATGGACCGTAGTGAGTACCATGGTCCATGGACTAGGTTTATTGATCTTGGTCCACAGACAACGGTCAAGACCTACGGACCATAGGTAGGACCACGATCCATGGACCAGGTCCGTCGATCTTGGTCCACATAAAACTCAAAGACCCCAAACGACAGCCATGACCTACGAACCGTAGGTAGGACCAAGGTCCGTGGACTAGGTTCGTCGATCATGGTCCATAAACATATTCTCTGAACCAAATAACAAAGAAATAGAATGGACCATAGGTCGGACTATGGTCCATGGACCAAGTCTATTGATCATGGTCTATAAGCCCACTCTCTTAACAAAAAAGACGAAGGAACAGGACAGACCGTAGTGAGGACCATGATCCGTGGACCAGGTTCGTCGATCTTGGTCTATAGACGACGGCCAGGACCTACTAACTGTAGGTAGGACCATTGTCCGTGGATGAGGTCCATCGGTCACTCCGACAACAGTTAATTCAGGGGACTTTTGGACTTTTCCCACTTCGCTTAAACCCTAAGATACATTGTTTCGTCCCTAAATCATCATAATTCAGCCAGTTTAAGCGTAAAAACATAACTAAAACTTACTTAAGTCAAATCATTAATCAAAAACATAGAAAATTAGAAGCAAGAGAGGAGAAAAAGGTCAAAAACCCTTGTTCAAGAATGCAGCAAGATTCCAGAAATTCTAGCCCCAAAATCAAAATATTTCTCTGTGGATTTCATCACCAATTATGTGGATTTCACTATTGGGTTCCTTTCATATAACACCTTGAAAATCCAAGACGTGGCGTAAATCCTAGCATAGGTTTCATACGGTCTAAGTACTGTTTCTAAGTCCATTTTTTATGAATATATGTTATTTAGGAGGTTTAAGAACAGAAACGTTCAAGAACGTCCATGATCTCCAGGAAGTTGGTTCAAAGAGTGTTAGTGTGCCTTAGCCTATTTGAATAAATTTTAGGAGTCAAAGGTACAAAAACGGGTGGAAAGGTAGCTAATAGATATTTGAGTTATTTCATGATTGAAACATCCAGGTACGACTCTCCAAGAACCAACCAAGGACCCTTGAGGAGGACCTTTCTAATTTGATACAACACTTCCTGGCAGTGTGCATCAACGGGATAGAAGACGGCCTGTGTGTGGAAAAACGAGGCATCAATGCCACTGTCGTCCCACACTTAGTCTGTTTGAGAAGGTCCATTCACTCGCACAACTTCTGAACCCATTGACGGAGTGCACAGGTGCAGGCTACTGTCCTTGTGTGGATCTATGGGGCGTTTATGCCACTGTCGTCCCACACTTAGCCAAGCCATGGAAGCCCCTCGCCTGCACAATCTTTTAACTCATCAATGGAGTGCAAGATGGAGGGCTGAGGGATCGTCGACTCCCAGACGGCCCATTGATCGGGGTTTTTTCTATAAGTGACGAGTTTTCTGCCTAATTTAAGTTGGTCTCATTTAAATATTTAGGGAGTTAGGTGGTTTAATTAGGTTTTAAAGGAGTCTAATTATGTTGATTTAAGACCCAATATAAATACTCAGAACCCTCATTAATCTAAAGACAAGTCTCAAATAAACTATCTTCCTTTTCTTTTATTCTCTCTACTTGAACTCACTATTAAAGACTTGAAAGAAATAGGGTTTGGGGATGGATAGAGACGAATTCACCATCAAATTTTTATCAAATCTCAAGGTATGAGTTCTATTCACCTTTGAGACTCTTTCATTAAAAGGTTCCTTCAAAATAGATTTCAAAAAGTGAGTTTTCTTATGGGTTTCATTCAATTAAGAAATTGAAGTTATGAATTGAGTTATTAATATTTTATTTAGGTTATATTGAATATATAAACAGGTAATTTAACTTGTTTATAATAATTTTTGATGGGTTGGTCTAAATTGAAGAACATGATCCTCAATCCCTAACCCTAGGTTATGATCTTGACCTATGTTGAACTGTGATCATTCAATCGACTTGGTTATTGGTTAGATAATATGCTATGGTGTTATTATAATTAAAAATTCAGATTAGTTATAGGTCTATCATGCTAGTTTTTGATATGTTAGGTTATGAATTGTAATGTGAAATTAGCCTATGTATCTTGTGTAAAGTTGTGAGATAGTATTGAATTATGTTATATAGATGCAATTGACCTTATTATCTTATTGGTTATCATTATGTGATGATGTAACTCACCAAATTGAGTTGAGTTATGTGTTGATCGTAAGACCTTGATGATACAATATGAGGAAGACTTGGTAAGTCTTAGAATCTCCTTTTTATTTCCAATTGTATTTAATTGTTGTTAAGTCATGATATTACATTGGAGTATGCCTTATATTAGGATTATAGGGTGGTATGATGTTTCATTGAAATGTCTTGACTATGTTGTGAGGTTGATTAAGGTGTATGTGATATGAGGAATGTGAAAACTATTAATGTGCCTTGATATGCTATGAAATGCTAATGTGTTAACCTCTTTTACATGGATTGTGATGAAAGGACTTATTCTCATACAATTATTATTGAGCTATTGATGATGATGGTTATACAAGGGGTAGACCCTATGACCTAAACTAAGCTATGATTGATAATTAAAGGCTTAAAAACATTTCAAAAAAGGGACTCTAGCTTAGCACCGTGTGAACTAAATTGATGAGTGTTCCTTCTACATAGGGAAGGTAGGAACACTACATTACTCTTGATATTGGAGTCTACAATGCATGACACATAAAGAGGGTCCCAACTAAATCTCCCTGTTCTTGAACTATGTTGCCCCCATAGGAATACTAGATGGTGGATCCACGTAGTTTCTATGTTTAATGTTTTCGTACTACCTTGGCAAGTAGTCTGCCTTCTTCAGGTGTAGGGTTTTATGACACCGGATTCCACACTAGCTCATGTGGTCTATATAGGTTTGGGCAAGATTTTCTCAAAAGGTAAAACGAATTAAAGGACTCAAACTCTAACTTGGAAAACCAAAGGGGTTCTAACTTAGTATAGATAGGGGTATGAAACTCTACCTAAACATTGTGCTAGTTAGCCTTTAGGGGAGTCTTAGGAGGAGGTTCTTATATATGTTTATGTTATGATAATATATAATGTATATATGATTACCATGTCACATTGTTGATTTTATATGTTGGTTAGTTCATATATGAATATGCCTTGGGATATAATGTAAATATATGATGAAATGTAAACCTAAATACCATGATATGTAAAGTTGGACATTGGTAATGATTTCTTGTTGAGGTTACTTGATTAAATAAGGTTATGGGACTAACACTCTTGAGATTCCATGACTTAGCCTAGAGCTTAATCTATTTAATAATGCTTAAAATAATGTTTACAGAAAATATATTTTTCCAGTGAAGAGCCTATTAGGTTTTAAGATTCGTATTGGGGTACATAGGAATCCCAAAGCCCAATATTGAGAAATATTGAGCATGTGAGAGAATATTGGATTAAAGGGTGTTAGCCTATTTCTAGGTATTAAGATATACTTTAATGACCAAATTTCCCAATCCAAGCTTGTTTAGGTGTTGTACCTGCAATGAAAACCCGAAGCTAAAATTATGTAACTCTTATTTTCTTCGCCTACACACATTAGGTACGAGGCATCCAAGTGCCAAGCCGAGGTACCATAGCACATAACCATTTAAAATGATCATGTATATTAAGAAGTGCCCAAGTACATAGTGAGGGTCCTTGGAGAAGAAATGAGTAGAATCACATGTGCAAGAACATTTGCAATCACATGTGCTAAAAGGCCAAGATACAAGCCCCAACCGAATCTGTTAGGGTGGTTAAGGGGCATGCGTGTAGGATCACGTGAGGCAAAGATAAAATGATTCTAGGTCCTAAAAAACATTCCTAACTAACTAAATAACCTAGTACCAACAAAAACAACTAACTAAGGGACCCAACAACCTAAGACCTAACCTGGTGACATAAAGACAAGAAACTAAGAGACAATGTAATACCTAACCTAGGATGGTCTAAAGGGTTGGTTATGGTACTAACAACTTAGGGGTACTTTATTAATTACCATAGGTTACCTAATTAATTAAATTAGCAACTTAATTAAATAATTTAAATAGTTAAACATAAATCATTACACTAGACAAGTAACTAACTAAGAAACATCCTACTACCTAACCTAGGATGATCCAAAGGGTTGGTTATGGTCCTAACAACTTATGGGTACTTTATTAATTACCCTAGGTTACCTAATTAATTAAATTAGAAAATTAATTAATTAATTTAACTGGTCAAAACCGAAACCACTAAGCAATTTCTAGATTTCGGTTAAATAAAACTGTTCTTCTAATTCAAGTCAATCTAGGAGGGGCGTTTTAGGTAATTTAACTGGACGGTCTTTAGGTTAAGTTTTGGGAAGTCTATATAATGATTTTAGGTCAGTTTTAGACCACAATTACACGTCCTAAATAATAATCAAAAGAAATTTTCTTAATCTCTCAAGAACGCTATCTTTTTCCAAACTCCATTGAAGAACAAGAAAAGCTTAAGGAAGAAGACGAAGGTTTCAAAGTTTCCAATCAAGATTTCATGGATTCTTAATCTATAGGGTATGGGTTGTAACTCTTGGTATTTATTTCCCCAATAGGTCCTTTAAAGATAAGTTTTCAAGAACTTCAATTCTAGTGAATTTACTCTACAAAACGGTTTTGCTTCCTAACCGTAGATTTATGTTTTTCAATGAAAAGTAAATGTATTCTATATCTAAATTCGCATGAATTAATGAGTACATGCTGCTAATTATTCTTGAATTTAGTTTGAAGCACGATATGACCTATATGATGGTTTCGTATGATTGTTTCTATGATGTGATAACATGTAAATGTTAGGGTTAGAATTAATGGTTTAAATGAACCCTTTAATGACCCGTTTACCTTCTCCTATGCTATGTATTGATTTTGTACATGATCTTATGGATTGTTCTTGAATATTTCATTGAGTATTTAACTATGTAGTTTTATGAATAACGCATGATGAATAAGATTCTGGGAAGCAAGAGGTAAGTCTTCTAAAATTGTGATTACTCTAAGATGTTTATGATAGCCTACAAGTGTTGATGCTATGTTATGAAAGTATGTATGATGTCTCTATATGAATATATTGTCTATGAACATGTAAATTGTCAGATTATGATAAGAATATGATTTTGCAAGCTATGATACTCTCTTGTATATTTTACACAAGATGATTATGCCATGTAAATCTCACTTATGATGGGTTAGGATGAAAGGACAATTCTCATCTAACCTAAAAGAGCTCATGATCATGTTATAGAAGGAGATTATCTTCTATGACCTATGATAAAATTTTTATGACAAACAAATTAAAGGTTATTTCAATAAAAGGGACTTAAGCTAAGCACCGATGAACTAGACATGGGAAATGTCGCTTCCCTAGGGGAAGGAAGGTTCACAATGATTCTCATGAGATTGACGCTGCCATGTAATGTGGAACTATTGGTCTGTAATACATATCCTAGTTCTAGAACTATGTTGCAACCATAAGATACTAGCTAGTGGATCCGCCTTGAAAGCTATGTCATGTAGGTTCTACTTTAGCCGGTAGACCACGTTTTACGATTTGGGGTTTCATGACACCGGATTCCATGTTTAGCTAACATGGTGTATATCAGTTAATGTGTATGTTCCCTCATGCAAAAAAAAAAGATAAGTAAACAAACGTTGACTAGCATGACTTAAGGAGTTGGCTTAGTATAGGTAGTGGTATGGGACTCTATCTAGAAATTGAACAAGTTGACTCTAATGGAGTCCTAGGAGATTGTTCTTATGTAATATAATGATATAAAAGATATATTTTTATGATATATGATGTTACTTTTACGTCAATGTTGATCCTTATAATGAATATGTTATAGAGTTATATTGTTATATGAAGCAAAGCTTTACTTATGGTCTCCTATCTTATCTAGTTAGTTATGTGGGTTATGGGGCTTCACATGACCATTGCACTTGTAGGTTGGGTATGGGATCATTGGTCAGTGTTCTGTATATTATATTAATATGATTTATTGAATATGAATTTTTAACGTGATTTTATTATAACATGCCTATAATTTTAATCATGTTTGATGTCAACGAAATCTTTATCTTGTATATGTTATATGGTATGTGCATTGAAGATTTTTATATGGCTTGGCATGTTTTCTAAGGTTATGATAAATGATACTTTTTCATGCATGTCCTTATGTGTTATGGCCATATACTCATACTTAGTACATGTGGCGTACTAACCCTATTACTCTACATTACTACAACCGTAGGTTCCGGCCATTGAAACTTAAGGAGGTCGATTTGAAGAACCTTGGAACTCTTTCTCCACTTCTTGGTAGGTCCTCATGTTATCTTTCATATTTTAGATTAAGAAGATTTTTAGTAGTTTTAAGAATACGATATTTCCATTATGTTCTTTGGATTCTTTTTTAATAAAACCTATATGGCATATTAACTATTATTGGCTAGGTTCAGATTTGCACTCTTTAGATAGTTTCTATATATGTGTGATAATAGTTTTAGAATATAGTATGTTTTTATAAACCTTAAGTATGAAATCTAAGTATACTTCATTAGTATATTTAAAGTTTTAAATAATTCTACAATAACTTTATGGTTGTGATGAAAGCTACGAAGCGGCTTGTCTGCGACCTCTGAAAATTTAACGACGCCAGTTCTTTCGTATTCAAGAATTCAGGTGTGACAATGGGGCTTTGCTTGGTCACTGCACTTGTTGACTTGATAAGGACTTGTGAGTAGTTGTCTTTCTAATTATGATATTTTTGACTCTTATTTATTCTTGTGATATTATTCCTTGATGATAGGGTTGTAGTAAATCATGGTTTCAAGTATGTTGGGATAAGTATTACTTGTTGAGGTAGTAAGAATGTTTGGTTGGTCGATATGACTTGTTTGACTTTGCATTAAGTCCATAATGGGGTAAAATGGCATTTTTTGACTAAAATGTCCCTTTTAGCATGTTTTACTTGTGTATGTGCATAAGGTATTATACTTAGTGTATGCGGAGTACTAACCCCATTTTCTTCCATTTTCCCAAACATTTTAGGTTCCGGTCGTTGAAGAGTTTGTAAGACGGCATTGTTGAAGGCTTGGATTCTTCCTTTCATCCATGTGGGGTAGGTCCTCAACTTCAGAGGGCAATTCCATCATCTAGATTACGGACTTGTTATAAGCTTAATGACTCTTTCATTTCTTTCCTTTTCAATTGAGCTACTATACTTTTGTATGACCTATATGTGGTCTTGTTGGATTTATGTAAGGGCCATGCCCATATTGTGATAATCATTTAGATAGTATGAGATGAGACAATCGTTGAGACTATTTCTATATTTTATATATATGTACGTCCAATAAAAGTAGAAGGCTATGTAACCATCTTATACGAAGGGTCTATGTATACTCGATATTAATATATTTATTATGTCTATGTTGAGGTCTATGCAAAACTCTAAGTAGTGATAATGAATGTTTGAAATATTTCTACATTTTTCAACCTAGGAATGTAATGACATGAGACTAAGAGGATAGTCTAATTCATTGAAAAGGACGACGACGTCGTTTACGTCTAGGGGTAAACCCAGATGTGACAAACTTGACAAACTTGCTATCAGAGCATGAGTCGGAATATCGTTGAGTTATATCTCTCTCTACCACATCTATGAAGGTTTGTATTCATAGTATTGAAGCGCACCACACTTATGAGTAGGAACCTATATGATGTTTAGGAATCACTCTCTTTCTTTGAAATGTTATATCGTGCGAATAAAGTATACTTATGGTTAGCTTTTGCATATAATAATATTGTTGTGCTTATTGGAAGCATGAACACTTGAAGGAATGCAACTCGAAGACTTGAAGAAGAAATTGCCAATGCAGGAGCTCCTCCCCTTGGTGAACAAGTTCCTTCACTTAAATAAGATGCTAATGTGTATCAAGCCCCGGCTAATCGTCCACCTATGATGGAGGCTGAGATGAGGGCTATTCTTGATCAAAGGGCCAAGCCATTACTACTCAAGCACATGCCACAACGGTTCAAGCCTAAGCTATAATATCCCAAGCCAATCGGAAGATTGCTCCCCGGGCTCATCAATAATTTTCTACTATGGCTTCGCGTCTAAGGGACTTCACTCAAATGAACCCTCATATATTCTACAGGTCTAAGGTTGAGGAAGTCACAAAGAATTTATCAATGAGGTCTACAAAATACTATATGCGACAGGGGTGTCTAAAGTTAGAAGGTCGAGTTGGCCACATACCAACTCAAAGATGTAGCTCAAACTTGGTATGTGCGATGGAGGGATAATTGGTCACTGAGGGGTGGTCCGGTGAATTGGGAGATCTTAAAGGCTGATTTTCTAGATAGGTTCTTCCCTAGGGAGATAATGGAGGATAAAGTCGTGGAGTTCATCAATCATCGCGAAGGAGTAAGGAGTGTCCATGATTAATCTTTGGAATTTATTAAGTTTTCCAAATATTATCCTTCTTTGGTGTTTGATCCTAGAGACAAAATGATCCATTTTGTGATTGGGGTGTCGGAGGACTTACAAGAGGAGTTTGCTTGAAATACAAAACAAGCCTAGATTGAAGAAGTGGGTTTCTAATCAAGTCCCTTACGAATTCCCAAAGGCTAGTGCTGATAGGGTGTCTAACCCTGAATTCAAGAAGAAAAAAGGTACTAATTAACAAAATGGGAAGCCAACTTGTGGAAAGTGTTGTAAAAAGCACTACGGCGATTGCATTAAGAGGATGGATAATTGTTTTAGATGTAAAAAGAGTGGTAACAAGACGAGAGATTTCCCAAACTTGAAGACTCAATACAAGGGTAGTGGTCAAGCTTAAGCAAGTGGTTCTAGTGATGCTCCAAAGAAGAACCGCTTTTATGCTCTCCGCTCTGGGGTGAGCAAGAGACTTCTCCCGACCTGGGGACCGGTATGTTGAATCTCTTCTCTCTTGATGTATATGCCTTACCTGATCTTGGTGCTACTTTATCATTTTTTACACCTCTAGTAGCTAAAAAGTTTGATATTTTACCCGTTATTTTGCTTGAAACTTTTATAGTGTCAACTCCGATGGGTAAGTCGGTTCTTCCAAAAAGGGTGTATACAAATTGTCCAATAATGTTTCCCAATAGAGTTTCTTATGTTGATCTAGTAGAACTCTATATGCTTGATTTTTTTATTATATTGGGTATGGATTGGTTGCATGCATGTTTTTCCTCCATTGGTTGTAGGAGAAGAGCGGTGAGGTTTAACTTCCCAAATGAACCCATTTGTCGAGTGGAAGGGGGAAAATATTATTCCTAGAGGTCGTATTATTTCTAGTATAAAATCATGCAAAATGATCTCAAAAGGTTGTATATATCATATAGAAAGAGTCCAAGATCTAGACTCCGAAGTTCCTCCTATTGAGTCGGTACCCGTAGTGAGTGAGTTTTCGGAGGTCTTCCCTAATGACCTTCCCGGTATTTCTCCCGAATGGGAAATTGACTTTTGTATTGACTTGCTACTAGATACAAATCCCATATCAATTCCTCCTTATTGGATGGCTCCAGCCGAGTTGAAGGAGTTGAAGGCTCAACTCAAGGATTTATCAGACATGGGTTTTATAAGGCCTAGTATTTCTTCGTGGGATTCTAAGGTTTTGCTTGTGAACAATAAAGATGGGTTCTTGAGAATGTGTATTAAATACAACTAACTCAGCAAGGTAACCATTACGAATAAGTACCCTCTCCCTCAGATTGACGACTTATTTAATCAACTCCAAGGGGTGAGTTACTTTTCAAAAATTGACTTGAGGTCGGGGTATCACCAACTTAGATTAAAAGGTGAGGATGTAACAAAGATGGCCTTTAGAACTAGGTATGGACACTATGAGTTCTTGGTCATGTCTTTAAGTGTCACTAATTCTCTACCGGCCTTTATAGACCTAATGAATAGAGTGTTCTAAAATTACCTAGATTCATTTGTCATTTTCTTCATTGACGATATCTTTGTATATTAAAAAAATGAGGGTGATGACATGGGTCATTTGAGGGTGGTATTGGCAACCCTTGAAGAACATCAATTGTATGCAAAATATAGTAAGTGTGAGTTTTGGTTGAGGTCGGTGACATTTCTTGGGCACATCATCTCTCATAGGGGAATTGAGGTAGACCCAAGGAAAATGAAAGCGATGAAAAATTGGTCTAGACCATTGACTCTACCTGACATTAGAAGATTCTTGGGTCTAGCGGGTTATTATCGAAGGTTCGTAGATGGTTTTGCGACTATTGTGTCTTCTTTATGTGCTTTGACCCAAAATAGTACGAAGTTTGGGTGGTCGGAGGGGTATGAAAAAAACTTCCAACTATTGAAAGATAGACTTACTTCCACTTCGGTATTGACCTTACCGGAGGGACAAAAAGGTTTTGTAGTTTATTGTGACGCATCCCGAGTGGGTTTGGGGTGTGTGCTTATGCAACACGTTAAGATTATAGCTTATGCCTCTAGGAAACTTAAGGTACATGAGAGAAACTATCCCACTCATAACCTTGAGTTAGCAGCCGTGGTATTTGCTTTGAATATTTGGAGGCATTACTTGTATGGGGTTCATGTTGATGTCTTTATCGATCATAAGAGTATCCAATATGTGTTTACTCAAAAGGAGTTGAATCTCCAACAAAGAAGGTGGCTAAAGTTGTTGAAAGATTATGACATGAGTATGCTTTATCACCCCAACAAGGCTAATGTACTTGCGGATGCCCTAAGTCGTATGACTTTGGGTAGTATATCCCATCTTGACGAAGCCAAGAAGGACCTAGAAAGGGAAGTGCATAGGTTGGGTAGGTTTGGGTGAGGTTGGAAAGCTCTCCGGAGGGAGGTTGTATAGTTCATCAAAACTCGGAGTCATCTCTAGTGGTTGAGGTGAAGTCCAAACAACACCTTGATTTCGCCTTAATGGAGTTGAAAGAATCGGTTCTCGACAAGTTGAATGAATCATTATACTTAAGGGGGATGGTGTGCTAAGGTACCAAGGGAGATTGTGTGTTTCTGATGTAGAGGGGTTGAGGGATCGTATCCCAGAAGAAGAACATGGGTCATGCTACTCAATTTACTCGGGTTTGAGAAAAATGTGCCATGACCTAAGGGATATATATTGGTGGGAAGGTCTAAAAAGGAACATAGCATAGTTTGTCGCTAAGTGTCTAAATTGCCAACAAGTAATGGCTCAACATCAAAATATGGGTGGCTTACTACAAGAGATCCAAATTCCTACTTGAAAGCGGGAAGATATCAATATGGACTTTGTAGTAGGTTTACATCAGACTCAAAAGTTATATGATTCCATATGGGTGGTGGTGGATCGATTGACTAAGTCCGCTCACTTTATTCACGTGAAGTCTACATATTCGGCATAGGATTATGAAAGAATCTTCCTAGATGAGATTGTGTGCCTCCATGGCATTCTGTTATCCATCATATCGGATTGGGGCACTCAATTCATATATATATTTTGGAGGTCGTTCCAAAAAGGGTTAGGTACTATGGTGAAGTTGAGCACCGCTATTAATCCCCATACGGATAGTCAAGCAGAACGTACGATAGAAACCCTTGAAGATATGCTTAGGGCATGCATTGATTTTAAAGTGAATTGGGATAAACCTTTACCTTTGGTGGAGTTTGCCTATAATAATAGTTTTCATTCATCCATTTCCATGGCTCCCTATGAAGCCTTGTATGGTAGGAGGTGTAGGTATCCTATTGGATGTTTGGAAGTGGGTGATCAATCGTTTATTGGTCCCGAGTTATTTTATAAGACTTTGGAAAAGGTACATATCATAAGGAATCTGTTGCAAATGGCCTATAGTCACGAAGACTCTTATGCCGACCATAGGAGAAGGGATTAGGAGTTTGAAGGATGTGATAAGGTGTATTTTAAAATTTACCAATGAAAAGGGTGGTTAGATTTGGAAAGAAAGGGAAGTTGAGTCCTAATTATGTGGGTCCCTATGAAATGTATAAAAGGGTTGGTAAGGTTTCCTATGAATTGAAATTTCCTAGTGAATTGGCTTTGGTTCATCCGGTTTTCCATGTTTCTATGTTGAAAAAGTGTATCGGTGATCCCGAGTCCATTCTTCCTATTGAGGGTCTTGGTGTCAAGGATAACCTCTCTTATGAAGAAGTTCCAGTTCATATTCTTGTGAGGCAAGTCAAGAAGTTGAGGAATAAAGATGTGGTTCCGTAAAGGTGTTATGGAGAATTCATCTAGTTAAGGGTGCAACATGGGAGGCCGAGGCTGACATGAAGTCTGCTACCCTCATCTCTTTGAGAATTAAGATTAGTCATTCTTTTTAATAATATAAATATGACTAGAAGTTAAAGTTTCTTAACTTTTCGGTGAAGTATTGCACATTATGCATTTTTAAAAAACTTACAGTGAAGTTAATGTAGTATTTCTTTTAAAAACTTGAAATTTTACTTTTTGCTTGTTTTGAGTTATGTTGAGAATTTTTATATGGTCAGTCTTTATGAAATGATATGTATTATGTTGTTTAGTTGAACTTTGTGCTAATTGACTCATGTAATGTATGTTGAGCTCATAAGTGTTGTGATAGGGAAATGCCTCATGAAGAAGTGTTTTGAGCTTTATGTGTGGTAATATGTGTTTTGATATTTTCCTTGTTGAAATGATATGATTTGTGTTGATTTGATATTGTTGATTGGTTGGGTTGCTAGTCTTGATTCCATTCCTTCCTTCAAAATAAGTTTTGGTGTCATTCTGGGACGAATGTTCTTGGGGGGGGGGGGAATAATGTAACATCTTGAAAATCTAAGACTAGTCGTAAAGACAAACATAGATGTCATAAGGTCTAAGTACTGTTTCTAAGTCCATTTTTAATGCATATAGGCCATTCAGGAGTTTTAAGAACCAAAACATCCATGATGTCTGAGAAGTTGGTTCGCAGGTGTGTTAGTGTGTCTTAGCCTATTTGACTAATAGTTAGGAGTTGGAAAGGTGCGAAAATATGTGGAAAGGTATCTAATAAGTGTTTGAGATGTTTCATGATTGAAACGTCCGGGTATGACTCCCCAAGGACCAACCAAGGGCCCTTGAAGAGGACCTGTGTAGTTTGATACAACACTGTCTGGCAGTGTGAATCGACGGGACAGAAGACGAACCGTGTCTGTACCAACATAGCATCGAAGCCACCGTCTTACCACACTTAGGTTGGTTGAGAAGGTCCTTTCACCGACACAACCTCTGAACTCATCGACGGGGTGCAAAGGTGCAGGCTACGGTCCGTCTGTGGTTCGAAGGGGCACCGATGCCACTGCCATCCCACACTTAGCCAAGGCATGGAATCCCCTCAACTACACAGTCTCTAAACTCATAGACGGAGTGCAAGACGTAGGGGTGAGGGACGGTTGACTCACAGACTGCCCGTCGATCGGCGTTTCGTCTGTAAGGGTCGAGTTCTCTACATAATTTAAGTTGGTCTCATTAAATTAGTTAGGGAGTTAGGTGGATTAATTAGGGGTTAAGGGAGTCAAATTAAGTTAATTTAAGACCCAATAATAAATACTGCCAACCCTCATTAATCTAAGGACAACTCTCAATAAACTTTCTTCCTTCTCTCTTATTTTTCTCTCTACTTGAACTCACTATTGAAGACTAGCAAGGATTACGGTTTGGGGGATGGAAAGAGACGAATTCACCATCAAATTGTTGTGAAACTTTTAGGTATGGGTTCTATTCACGTTTGAGATTTTTTCCTCAAAGGGTTCCTTCAATATAGATTTCAAAAGTTGAGTTTTCTTATGTTTTTAATGTTTTATTTAGGTTAAATTGAATATATAAATAGGTAACTTAACTTGTTTATTATAATTGTTGATGGTTTGGTCTAAATTGAAGACCATGATCATGAATCCCTAACCCTAGGTTCTGATATTGACCTATGTTGTATTGTGATCATTGAATTGACTTCGTTTTTAATTCAGTTACTACTCTACGGTGTTATTATGATTAAATTAAGATGAATTATAATCCTATCATGCTAGTTCTTGAGATATTATTTAGGTTATGAATTGTAATGTGAAATTAGCTTATGTATTTTGTCTTAAGTTGTGAACTAGTGGTGAATTATGTTATATAGATGCAATTGACCTTATTATCTTATTGGTTATCATTGTGTTATGATGTTACTCCCCAAATTGGGTTAAGTTATGGGTTGATGGTAAGACCTTGATGATAGACTATGAGGAAGACTTGGTAAGTGTTAGAATCTCCATCTTTATTTCCAATTGTGATTAAATGTTGTTAAGTCATGATATTACATTGGAGTATGCCTTATACTAGGATTATAGGGTTGTATGATGTTGAATTAAAATATCTTGACAACGTTGTGATATTGATTAAGGTGTATGTGATATAACGATGGTGAAAACTATCAATGTACCTTGATATGCTATGAAATGCTAATGTGTTAACCTCACTTACATGGATTGTGATTAAAGGACTTCTTCTCATACAATTCTTATTGAGCTATTAATGATGATGATTATACAAGGTGTAAACCCTATGACCTAAACTAAGCTATGATTGATAATTAAAGGCTTAAAGACATTTCATAAAAGGGACTCTAGCGTAGCACCGAGTGAACTAGATTGAAGAGTGTCCATTCTCACATAAATGTAGGGACACTACATTACTCTTGAGATTAGAGACTATAATGCATGGCGCATAAAGAGGGTCCCAACTAAATCTCCTAGTTCTTGAATTATGTTGCCTCCATGGGAATACTAGCTAGTTGATCCACGTAGTTTCTATTTTTGATGTTTTGGTACTACCTTAGCAAGTAGTCCGCGTTCTTTTGGTGTAAGGTTTTATGATACTGGATTCCATACTAGCTCATGTGGTCTTTGTCGGTTAGGGCAAGATGTTCCCAAAAGTTTAAACAAACTAAAGGACTCGAACTCTAAACATTGCACTAGTTATCCTTGAGGGGAGTCTTAGATGGAGGTTCTTATATATGTTTATGTTATTATAATATATGATGTATATATGATGACCATGCACATTGTTGATATTATATGTTGATTAGTTCATCCATGAATATGCTTGGGTTATAATGTTATTATATGATGTAATGTAAACCTAAATGCGATGATATGTAAAGTTGAACATTGGTCATGTTTTCTTGTTGAGGATACTTGATTAATTAAGTTTATGGGGCTTTGCCATGTGTACTGCACTTGTTGACTTGATAAGGACTTGTGAGTAGTTGTCGTTCTTATTATGATATGTTTTATTCTTATTCATTCTTGTAATATTATTCCTTGATTATAGGGTTGTAGTAAATCATGGTTTCATGTATGTTGGGATAAGTATTACTTGTTGAGATAGTAAGCATGTTTGGTTGGTCAATATGACTTGTTTGACTTTGCATTAAGTCCCTAAAGGGGTAAAAAGGCATGTTTAGACTAAAAAGTCCCTTTTAGCATGTTTTGTTTGTATATGTGCATAAGTTCTCATACTTAGTAAATGTGGAGTACTAACCCCATTTTCATCCCTTTTCCCAAAAAATTTAGGTTCCGGTCGTTGAAGAGTTTAGAAGGCGACATTGTTCAAGGCTTGGATTCTTCCTTTCATCCAAGTGGGGTAGGGTCCTTAACTTCCGAGGGCAATGCCATAATCTATCTTACGAACTTGTTATGAGCTAAATTAATCTTTCATTTCTTTCCTTTTCAATTGAGTACTATACTTTTATATGACTTATATATGGTATTGTTGGATTGACGTAAAGGCTATTCCCATATTGTGATAATGGTTTAGATGGTATGAGAAGAGAAAATCCTTGAGACCATTTCTATATTTTATATATATGTATGTGTAATAAAAGTAGAAGGCTACGTAACCTTCCTATACTAAGGATCTATGTATACTCGATATGAATATATATTATGTGTATGTAGAGGTCTATGTAAACCTCCAAGTTGTGATAATGAAAGTTCTAATATTTTTTGCATTTTTCAACCTATGAATGTAATGACATGAGACTAAGAGGCTAGTCTTAATCCTTAATAATGGATGACGACGCCGGTTACGTCTAGGGAAAAACCCGTATGTGATATTTCACCCATTGGGTCCCTAGTTTCTGTCAGATTCTTGATTCCTATATCATGATTAGAGCTATGGTTTGTAGAACCTCAACAGAATTTCATGAATTAATTAGTTATATGTTCCAAATCAGATTACCATGTTATTACTCAGATTATTGCATAAATTTCAGAACCTTAGCTATGTATTTCGTTAGTTCTTGAATTACATATGCTATGTTAGATATTTCAGTTACTTCAGATATACATGCCTCAGTTATAAATGCCTAACTACCTGATTAATTGTTGCATTCTCAGTTTGCATGTTCAATTTTGAGCTATCAAGCATTTACAAAAACTCAGTCATAGTCAGTTAATTATATAATTCATTGGAGTAGCATTAATACCGAGTTGGACTAGGGTTGAGCTTAACCAATATTCCCAGAACTACTAGCCAAGTAGGTTGTAAGTCCCCTTTGTAGGCATCAATTTAGTGTCATCCCAGCATTCCTTTATACCTCTGTCAAGGTATATTGGGTCTTCTGGATGGGGAATATACATCGGACTCTACATTTAGCTCATGTGGTTTTATTATCGGTTATTAGTAGCTCCCAGAGTTCATTCACACTCTCTTGCATTGACCATTTATCTGTATATTCGGTATTAAGTTTCAGCATGTTATTAATCGGTCATTGCATCCAGTTAGCTCAGAATTCAGTATATCATGTTCAGATTATTATACTTTCTTTTGCGCTTATTCAGTTATGTGTTATTTCAGCTGTACTCTATCCTACATGCTCAGTACCTTGATGTACTGACGCATACGTGCGCTACATATTCTCGTGATGTAGGTTCAGGTTCTCAAGATCCAGATCGCTCCTAGATCAATTTCCAATCTTCAGTTTTGCAGATTAAGTGGTGAATCCTCATTCTCCCAGGATAACAGTCAAGAGTTTCATTTCAATCTTTTGGTCGTTTAGTTTAAGTTTTTGCTAGACTTAGCTAGGGCTTGTCCCAGTATTTCTAGTCCAGTTTAGAAACTATTCTCAGACATAGTTTCAGCTTAGTATTAAGTTAATATTTTCTTTGTATTAACTCACCAGTTTTCTTATATCTCAGATTTAGTATAGGGGTATTTCCCCATCTTTTTATTTAAGGTATGATTTAGCTTCCGCAACAGTTTAAATTCGTTAATATGCTCATGATCATGCCAGTGGGGTTAGCTTGGGATCGCTTGTGGTCTTAGGTTCTGTGTCAGCATCAAGGGGGTAGATCGTGGCGTGACACGGAGAATGCAATATCGGGGATAATATGGGTTAGCTAAATTAAATATTCAACCATGGTTCTAAAACTTCTAGCATCGTCTATCTCTACTCCATCATTAAGCTGTAATGTTTCACCAATATTCATAGGTGTAGCAGCAAAATTGTTGTTAAGCAAACCAAACTTAGTGAGAATGTCCTTGGCATATTTCCTTTGTGAACGAAATATTTCATCTCCAGCTTGATGGACATCAAAGCCAAGAAAATAATGTAATAACGCCACATAATGTAATAACCCCACATCGACATCTCAAAATCATTCATCATTTGAGACTTAAATTCATCAAGTAGAGAATTAGAAGAGCTATAATAAATGATATCATCAACATAAAGGAAAACAATGATTAAATCATTAACTTTCTTCTTTACATACAACGTTTATTTATTCTCACTTCTCCTACATCCCTTTTTCCTTAAAATACCTATTGATTTTTCTATACCACGGGCTAGCTTCAAACCATACAATCCCTTTTTAGTTTTTAGACCTTTGTTTCACCTCCCTTCTCTATTGAAACCTTATGGTTGTGCTACATAGAACGGTTCTTGTAGGTATAACTTGACATCAAATTGATAAACTAGCCATTGTGACTGTGCAACCAATGCTAGAACAAGTCTAACAGTTTAAAATCAAGCAACCGGAGAAAATGTTTCTTGAAAATCAATACCATATGGTTGCGCATATCCTTTTTCCACAAGACAAGCTTTATGCTTCTGTAGGGTCCCATCCGCTGCAAACATTGTCTTGAACACCATTTAAAACCAATTGCATTTTTGTCATTTGGAAATTCTACCATCTCCCATGTGCCATTATTTTCGATAGATTTCATTTCTTCTAACATCGCTCTCCGCTACTACTCCTTTTCAAGTGATTTTCCATAATGTGTAGGATCAGAAATAGCAAAATAAAATTGACAAGTTGTATACATGGCATTGGCATACTTGGGGTTTGTCTTTTTAAGCCTTGTTAATCTTTTTAATGGAATTGGCTAATCTGAAGACTCTTCAAGAGTAGTATTGGATTTGAAAAAAAATGACTTTGGAGAAGTGGTACAAGAATCGGCTTCTGTAACTGTAGAAGTTAGATGTTGAAACACATCAAAGGTGATTTCATTGGGCATAGGAATCTGCTCTTGCATCTTATCATTACTTCCACTCCAATTCAAGCTAGACATTTCATCAAATACTACATCCTTTATAATTAAAATCTTTCTACTAATAGGGTCATATAATCTATATGCTTTAGATAGTGTGTAGTTAATAATAAAAACACATTTTTAATATTTTATCCAACATATGACGAAATTTGGAATTACCAAAGCATAAGCAATAAAACAAAAAATCCTTGAATAACTTACAATTGGTTTTCTACCCTTCCAAGTTTCAAATGGATTTTGATGCATAACACCCTTTGTTGGAGAAAGATTCAATAAATGGACTGATGTCACTAATGCTTCAGTCCAAAATTGATTCGGAACTCTCTTTGCTATTAACATGCCTCTTGCCATCTACAAAACAATGCAATTTTTTCACCCAACAACACCATTTTGCTACGGAGTATAAGGTGTTTTCAGCTCCCTATGAATTCCATTTATCTCACAGAAGATGTTAAACTTTGTGGACAAGAGTTTGTTGCCTCTATCTGTGCGAAATATTTTTATGCACAGACCACTTTTGTTTTCAACCAGGGCTTTGAACTACTTGAATTTTTGAAATGTTTCCTACTTGCTTTCAATAAAATAGACCCAACTTATTTGATTACAATCATCAGTAAATAGTATAAAATAACGACTCCTACTAAAAGATGTAGTAATTTTAGGTCAACATAAATCAACATGTATTATATCAAGACACTTTGAAGCACTCCAAGCTTTTCCAATAGGAAAAAACTCCCTAGTTTGTTTTCCATAAATGCACCAATCATACAATTTAATAGAATAAAATTTTTGTAGTCCAGGAACCATACCTTTTTCAACTAGCAATTTCAAGCCCTTCTCATACCTCAAATGTCACAACTTTGAATCATCCTTTGCACTAGCAGCAAGAACAAAACTTTCCATGTTAGAGACGTCTAGCAAAAACATCTTGTTTGGCCTCATAGTGAAGAAAACTTTTTGCTTGATTTCTTGTTTGTAATTACATAAAACAATAGTCATAAAACAAAAAGAGAATGCCCATCAGAAATTATTTGTCCAACACTCAACAAATTGTATCCTAAGTCAGGTACAAATTGAACGTTGTCCAATATTTTAACTTTGTTGTGGCTAGTGTTAATACCCACGGTGCCTTTTCCTTCAACCTGCATCTCTTTTGCGTTTCCAAGATGCACCTTTTTCTTTTGCTTCTCATCTAGCTCCTGGAACAAAGATTCAGTTCCTGTCACATGATTTGAGCAACCACTATTTACAAACGATACATAACTTTTCTTTTGATTTGTATCAATGCAAACCCTAAAGATATAATTCTCTTCCTCATTTACTTTTGCTACAAAGTTTATTTTCTGGTCTTTATACCAATAATTAGTCGTTATATGCCTGTAGCACTGACAATGATGACATTGAATGCGATTCATTGTGTTCCTTTGCTCATTGGACTGCCTATGGCCATCATTCCTTCCTTGACCTCTTCAACAGCCACGACCTCGAACACTATGAAATTCTCCTCTTCCTCAACCTCTGCTTGTTCTACGATTGTTCTCACCATATTTGGTTGTTGCTTTCTTCACCTAGAATGTTTTATCTTCAATTTTTTTGATAGATCGATTGAGTATCGCCTCATGAGCTTGAATTTATTCCATCAACTAATCAAAGGAAAAAATTGATAGATCCTTAGACTCTTCTATAGAAGTAACTACATTATCAAATTTTGGAGTCAAGCTTCATAGATCTTTTCCATAATTGCTTGCTCAATTACTTTCTCGACACATGGTAAAATTTTGTTGACAATTGCCACTGCTCTGGACAAGAAATCAACAATTGATTCTCCATTTTTCATAATCAAGATTTTTATGTCACGCAAAAGTGATTGCAATCTCTCAACAATGACCTTTAAATCACCTTAAAACTTTTTCTGTAGAATGGACCAAGTTAGCTTTGATGTTGTTGCTGGTGCAATCCTTAAAAAGTGGCTATTATGAACTACCAGATGAATAAAAACCAGTGCTTTAGCATCTTTTTTCTTACTGTCTCGCAATATATTTTCTTCGGCAGGATTCGCAAATCCTCTTCCTACCAAGTATAAAATATCTTGAGAGTTGAGTATTGTACGAATAATCCAGAATTCATAGCTTTCTCCCTTGAAGACAGAAATGACTGGTTGAGTTACACTCAATACATTGTCATGGATATGACACCAAAGATGTTGGAGTAAATAGGCGGGAAAACTTTTAAGAAGAAACAGAGAATCGTATGCTAAAGTCTTTTCTATTTTTAAGTATATGAAATCACAGGAAAGTACAACTTTTTATAGATTGAAATAACGAACTACTAAGTCACTAAGTGACCGCTACATCCATTAACTAAACAAGTAATTACTAACCAAAACACAATTGGAAATTATAGCACCATGATCAAAATATTTCCTAACAACTAGCCCTAGTATATAGGACACTACTAACAAACTTAATTGACCAGGTCATACTTTGAATCTGTCTTCAATAACCCATAATCTTCTTCTACCACAATTTATACCCACTAACTTATGCAATTAATATTTTATTATAATAATAAAATGCATATATATCAATATTTCCCCATTTACTTTAGTGTTAAAATAAGAGTGTTCACCAATAGTTGAAGGAAGACTATTAAGGATAAAAAAGGTGTGCTCTGCATTGAACCTTCACTTAGTAAAAGAATAACCTTTACTCCAGAGTTAGTAGTGATCTCAAACTTCTACTATTACGGCTTAAGTAAAATAAAGTATCATTGCTTACACACAATAATCATGGTGTTGACATAAGTTTTAATAGTCATAACATTACATCCTTGTTCTATCTCGGTTTCATGAGTGTTTTCTTAGAACAAACTCATTCTCATAGAAACTGACCTACTTTCACACTCACATAGGTGAAATATATCAAGAGTGCATCTATAATTTGACATCCCCCTCATACAAGACACATGCTTTCATTAAGAGTTCAAAACTCGACCTCCACAACTCATTATTGGATAAATGCGCTCACATCAAAGGGATTGAATAAAATTAAGAATAGTGCATTTCACAACAAGTCATCATATGATTGGTTCTTCCCGTTGAACCTGGTTATAGGATCTCTAGTCCCCAGGTTGGGTTTCCTCATATATAATTTATGATTTATTTATCTTCAATTTCACCCCATTGATTTACGTCAGAATTTTATCTTGCAAAGACCTTAGTTCATGAAACTCAAAGATTATCGCAAATAATTTTAATACAATTAATATTGATAGTATACTGATGATCAATATGATCTCATAATATTGTGGTTTTTGATATCTCATGTATTCATATTAGCAAACCAGGAAAAAAATGAAAAGAAAAAGAGGAAGAACTATCTGAGTCCACAGAGACTATTGTGTGTCCAAAAGAAATTTAATCCCCCCGAGTACTCACGGTTGTAAATTAATTCCTCCCAAGATAAAATAAAATAACCATTAAAGAAGTGGCGGTACGTCAAACTTTTATAATTTCAACAAACTCAAAATAATGACAACAAATCACACATACATACACAATTGATTTTTTTTGAAAGAAATGTATAGAAGAGAAGTGAAGAATTTGATGTAAAAATGAGAGAAATCCTCTATTTATTGAATAACAAAGGGTAAAGGTTGCAACATTTTTGAAATAAGACACCTTTTAGAAAGGTCATATCCTTTTGAAAAAGGCACACCTTTCACACAGTCACAACTCTTTAGAAAAGACGCAACTTTTCATAAAGGTCAGAGTATTTTTGCAAAGTCACAACACGTTAGGATAGTCACAACACTTCATTTCCTGTTCACACCTTTAGAACCCAAAAATCCCCCACATAAATACAGAATGTCTATTGTTAAAATATATGCATGAAAAGTTGTGTGATTCATAAAAAAGGATTGATCGCATCTCGATTAGTGGGTTTCCCTATGAACTTTCCATGGTGAACATACATCAAATATACCTGACTAATCAGTAGATTTGATATCTTTGAACCGTCAGGATTTCTTGTATATCTAAAAAACATAATTCACACAATAAACCCTTGAACTATTTTTGGTTCACATTGTTTTTTTCATTTCAGCCATGAACATGTCTTGGTTTATTAATGCGTAGAGAATGGACCTTACCAGATTCCCCTTTGAAGTAAATTACAGTTCACACTCGCAGGGGTGATTTCTAAATGTTATATCCCCACCATATGGTATACCCTGTATAAAACTTAGAAAACATTAAAAAGTCCTAATGACTTTATCCTTGTTACTTAACATTGTGTTATCTTGTAAATGGATGATAAACAATATTTTGACAATGTCAAAGCATCTTTAATTACTTTTTTTGATCTCCTTGAGCCTACATATTGGGATATCTTGTCTTCCAGTGTCACGACCCAGATTCTGGAATTCGGATCGCAACCGGCATTGTTGACCTCGCAAAGGTCGCATACAAGCCTCATCATGCATTAATCACATTCATCTAGTTAACTTTGTGGAAAATTTAAAACTTTTTATATGCATGAAGTATGCATAGACTTCATATAATTATTAACTAGATACATCATATACTAAGCTCAACATAAGAGAACAACAATGTAACATAAATAATCAATTCGAAATAGAAGAAGACTATATCATAAATAGTTTTCTAAACATGAACTTATTACAAGGCTTCAAAATGAAGGTGCAAAAGAAATACTAGTGACAACATACACTAGCTATGTATAAAACTAATGCTGGACTAAATCTGTAGCATCCTTGAAATCACGAGGACCTACCAAATGGTTAAGAGAAACGTTGAAGTCCAAACCGCTGCAAGTGTACACCACTTGTACTAAGTATGGATGTATGAACACATACACATAAGTCTATGAATTATCAAAGAAAGCTCTTCCTAAACAACATGCTATTTCTGGAAAGCCTAGTGACTAAACTTTCCTAAATCGTTAGATGTGAATTGTGTTATGAATATGATGTATTATAATGCCACAAATCCTATTCTATATGATTACAAAACGTTAGAATCATCCACATAATTGTAGAACAACTCAAAGGAAGATTTGAGATTTTGATCCTCTTAGGACGAGAGTTCCTCTTTATAAACTTAGATTATTTTTCAGTCTTTTTCTTTCTTTTTGTTGTGTAGTTCAATAACTCATTCGTCCTATGTTTTACATACAATTGCAATGATTCATTGTAGTCCCATACCCATAATGAGTCCATGTAAGTAATCCAAGGACAAAGGAGTGATTTCCCTACCTTATAGTAAGTCATTCTTTACACTATATATTTATTACCTTTAATAAGAAATTATTTATTGATAATGTCATTCATTTCATTACATTAATGTTTTATATATTATACATATCATATACATGAGACTTTGGAATCATTGATGTAGCATAAGACATCTCAAGTGAGAGTCCAACATATGGGAACTCCACCTGACGGCCTTCTTTAGCAAACACAGAGTCTGCTTCATTTGCTCATTCGTACGTCACCTTATTCATTTCATTCATTCGTAGGCTGATGTAAAAACCAGATATACCTAGGATGAATTTTAAGACTCTCATAGGGATCATGAAGCGCAATGACCAAGAATAACCTAATGTCATTACTTGAATTTGATTTTGCCTCCTGATTGTGTTGCACAAACACCTTCGATGTCGTTTATTTCTTTATCTTTCATACATTGAGGAACTCCAACGTTCACCGACATATAACATGTGAGCATCATGAAATCCATTGCCTACCCCACACAGAAAAAAGGAGGAATCACCGGCCAAAGTGACCCAAAACATGTTAGCATACATGGGAATTGATCATCGCCAGATCCCTATATTGACAGTATAGGTGCTAAGACTAGAAGATATAAGGAGACCCATATCTGGCATGTCGGACAGTATCATCTCATGAGAGTTACGTAAACCTCTGACATTCCTAAAAGAAGGTCTCAGCGATCATAGCTATCCTATCGATGCTCAGTATAAAGTTCCATTTCATTCAACTCATACGTCATGGAAGCGGGCTTCTAGTTGAGGACATCATAGCTTAATATATGATTTCTCATATCATCATGAGTATTAAGTATATATCAGTCTCAATAGTTTCATTAGAGTGTACATAGACACTGCTCTCTTCATTATCTTTACACTCTCATAGGTGAGTACGTTTTAATAACATTTACTTAGGATCATTTGAGATTGCTCTAATCTTTAACATTAGCATCTTATCATGTTGTAACCCCATTCATTAACATTAGCACATTTGCTTTTCATAATAACTCATCCCTTTACGTGAATGTTCATTTCTTCTTTATCTTCTAATATTGACTCAAGCATTGTTGAGGCTTGCTTCTAGGTTGAGATTTACTTATTCTATTGATGACTGGTCATCCTTACTTTACATTGATGAAATGTGAATTTTCCTTGAATATCATCCTTTGTTGTTAATGAGACTGGCTCACACCTTCTAACACATTCATACATGAGTATTCTTTTAACATAGTAGCTTAGGTGTAAGTGAGACTTGTCTAACTTCCTTTAACACCCCATTCTGGTCACTTACTTATATTAGACCCCTTTATTTGTGTTATAACTCACGTTACATACTTACTTTAGTGTAGTACATTCATATCATAGTTTATGGACTATGAGCACTTTATTCAATGAGTTTCATGAGTTCATATGTCATTCTTTTAGAGCATGTTGAGAGTTGTCCCAATGAGTGGCATGCCGTTTATTATGGATTCATTGAATTAGTTTAGAAGTGATTATATTATCATTTTATACTCTAACTACACATGATTGGGATATGATTAGTATTGGCCTCAACCTTTGAATATTGAACTACATAACAATTTTTGTTGGCATGTGCCAATTCTACGTATTTTCATATTTAAAATTAATATGTAAAAACCATTAGCCAATATTTTAATTATTTAACATAATATTATAGACATTTACATGAATCACTTTTAGACAATGTATTGCTAGCCATTTTGTTGGCATACGATTAGTATTAGCATAAACAATTGGGCATCGATTTAATAACCATATTTGTTGGCATAAGCCAATTTTCATGAGCAATATGCTTAAGTTTGTATACATTATACATTAGCCAATGTTTTACTTACTTAGAGATCAAATTATATCCATTTCCCATTTAAATTTTGAACAATGTGTTTGTTATCCATCTTATTAAAATAAGGCAAAAATTCACTCAAATTATGATTTCACGGAGATCCTTTTTAGCTAACTTTATAACATAACTTTAGGCATAACATTTTTTAAGCATCTTGGACAGAATCATATTAGAATTTGATGAATATATCATCTTTATAAAGTCATTTTAACAACAAGTATGCACAACAGACCGTAACATCTTCACACATAACATTTTCGGACATATCTTTAACATACTATCACTATTTTAATGTACATAATAACACTTAGCACCAAACGAGTCAAATTAATAGATTCATCCAATCATTATTTAATCAAATACACATTAATATCATCCAGAACCACACACCAACAAAATGATTTCTAACCTATTCAACATTGAAATCGTAACAAGGATACTAGGGAAAGGAGTTCGACAAGAATGACGGGAAACAACCCTAGTTTTCAAGATCTTTAAATCATTCGAAAGAAAGTTCTCTGGGAGAAAGAAGTCCAGGAGAGAAACTCATACCTTAAGTAATACTTAATCTACGAATCCCACCTTTAACGAACCTTAAAGAAACCTCCAAGAAACCTTGAAAATCATCTTAGAAATTTTCTTTTTTTTTGCGGTTTGTTCACTACTTTTCTCACGCTTTTTTTCTGGTTTTAGTTGTGTATTTGTTTGAGTTGAACATGGTTATTAGGTTTAGGAACTGAACTTAACTTATTCAACTTAGGTTTTAATAAGTTAATTGAATGAATTAATTAACTTATTACAAAAAACACACTCCTAAGTTGACTAAACATAGGAGAACATAACACTTAGTCAAATCTAGAAATTGGTGTTGACTATGGTTTTGGTCAATATTTTGACTATATATTAATAAAATAAATCCTTAATTTAATTAATTAAGGTACCTAGGGTAAGTAATAATGTACCCTCAAGTCATTGTAACCACAATTAATCCTTCTGGACTATCCTAAGTAAAGTACAGAGATGTTTCTTGAGTTGTACTAGGTTAGTGTAGGATTTTCGGTTTGACCCTTTTCATCTAATTATTTAAATGAATAATTTAATTAATTAAGTGATCTAGGGTAATTAATAAAGTACCCTTAACTCTTTATAACCATAACTAATCATTTGAACCATCCTAGATTAGGTACTAGGTTGTCTTTTTCTTGTTTTAACCGAAATCTTGAAATTATATTGTGATTTCGGTTTTGCCCCTAAAAATTAATTAATTAAGTTTCTAAATTAATTAATTATGTAGACTAGTTTAATTACTAAATTACCCTTAAGTCGTTAGGATCTTAACTATTCTTTGGACCATCCTAGGTTAGGTAGTAGGTTGTCCCTTTCTTGTCCTAACCGAAATCTGAAAATTGTCATGTGATTTCGATTTCACCCCTTTAAATAAATTAATTAAGTTGTTAAATTAATTAATTAAGTATCCTAGGGTAATTAATAATGTACCCTTAAGTCGTTAGGATCTTAACTAACTCTTTAAATCATCTTAGGTTAGGTAGCAGGTTAACTCTTTAACTAGTACTAGGTTACTGTCAACCCGGTTTTGGTCCTAGGTTGGGTCCAATTCGGTTTGTCCTAGGTTTTTTTAGCTTTTTGGGGAAGTAGGTTAGAGTCTAAAATTTTGTTGGAAGTTAGGCTTCACATGGAGTGGTACCTTATGCACGTTTTTGTCCCTTTAATCACCCTAACCGAATTCGGTTAGGATGGTCCCCTCCTTAGGTGCTTCTTCACATGTCTTGCACATGTGCTTGCACATGGGTTAATTGTACTTTACTAACTAACTATTAATTTATGGTTCATTTGGTAATATTTACTTATTGTCCCAAGGACCCTCACTATGTCCTTGGGCACTGCTTAATTTACATGATCATTTGAATTGATCATGTGACATGGTAGCTAGGCTTGACACTTGGATGCCTCATACCTTTTTGTGTGTTAAAGGAAAAAGCATTTTAGTTTAGGGTGATCTTTGCATGTACATTTCTAAACAAGCTTGGACTATATTTTTCTTATTTGGGTATATATATAAATTGGCTAACACTCTTTAGCCATTTTACTATACTGTGCCCAATATTTCTCTATATTGTGCATTGGAATGCCTATGTATCCCCAATACGTATTCTAACGGACTTACTGGCTCTTCACTAGACATATGATTTTCCGGAATGTTACATTATCCCCTCAACCTTAGGAGCTTTCGTCCCCAAATGGCACTTACACATCATTTAAACAAAGAGGGTGGTTGTTGAAAGTTACTTCACCACGCATAAACTTTTCTCCTTTGCGAATATCTGAATCACACTTATTTGGATTATGAATATCAATGATGCTTATCTAAAACTTCATATTTAATATCGAGGAACTTCCTTCTCAATCACACTTAGCTAAATGCCTATCATAAATCATGCAAAACAGAAAGCATGCCTATGCTTCAATAAAAAAACAACATAAAATACAACATAACTTCATCTTAACTCACATGGTTCTATTATAAGACACACGATTAGGGACTTACCACAACAAATCCACTAAAGCACTTAAACTTATAGTTTCTTAAACATAAAATCAGACTTAGGAAAAGTAAATCTAACTTCCAGATTTGAACAAATGAAGGTAAAGGGATCTTAGAGCGTCCTCGGCCTCCCATGTTTCTACCTCAACAAGGTGGTTCCCCCATAATACTCTTACGGAGGCAACCTCCTTTTTCCTCAACCATTTCACATGGCGATCTAAAATTTCAACGAAAAACTCTTCGTAAGGTTCGCATTGACTCCTAACCCCTTAGATAACATCTTGTTGGCCTTGAGATTTGAAACTATTTGGCTTTTTTGATTTGAACCACGCCCTTTCCATCTCAACTCTAACTCATTTGGAAATTGAAATCTTACTACCCTGTTTCTATATTCTATTATAGCATAACACTTCTGAAGTAAATCCATGTCTAAGACATATATTGAGTTGTTATGCAGCCAACTTATCCTTCTCCTCCTCATCAATACTCATAGAAGGCTTTTAGACATTACCATGCATTAACCTCAGTGAGAACAACCACACTTACCACACGTCTTTCGTCCACATTGAGCATTTCCATTATGGCCTTTTCTTGGGAAGGGTAAATCTTGGTTCTGGCACCTTAGACCACTTGGATATCCTAATTCTTGTGTGTATCCCGATACGTTCTTACACAAGAATGAATTTAGATACTTAGAATGACAAAAAGTGTCAAAGCTCTAGGTAGAACGATAAAGAGTAGAAGAGTGGAGAATTTTCTATCATCGCATAGTCTCTAAGTCATGATTGTGGCGCGCTTCACAACCATAACCTAGAAACTACGTAACGTGGTTGTGATGAGCTTTACATCGTAGGTTATTTAACCTCATGCTTTGATATCAAGTTTCTCACGACCCACATTCTGGAATCGGGATCGCAACCGGCGTCATTCACCTCTCAGATGTCGCAGACAAGCTTCATATTGCATTCATCTAGTTAAATTTGTGGAAAATTTAAAACTTTTTGTATGCATGAAGTATACATAGAATTCATATAATTATTAACTAGATACATCATAAACTAAGCTCAAAATAAGAGAACAACCATCTAACATAAAGAATCAATTTGAAATTGAAGAAGAATATATCATAAATAGTTTTCCAAACATGTCCTTATTACAAAGCTTCTAAATGAAGGTGAGAAAGAAATGCTAGGGACAAAATACACTAGCTATGTCTAAAACTAAGGCTAGACTAAATCTGTAGCATCCTCAAAATCATGAGGACCTAACAAATGGGTTAGAGAAATGTTGAAGTCCAAACCGCTGCAAGTGTACACAACTTGTACAAAGTATGGGTCTATGCACACATACACATAAGGCTATGCATGATCAAAGAAAGCTCTTCCTAAACAACATGTTATTTCAGGAAAGCCTAGTGACTAGACATTCCTAAATCGTTAGGTGTGAATTGTGGTATGAATATGATGTATTTTAATGCATTCAAAGCACACAAATCATTTTCAATATGACTACAAAATATTAGTATCATCCACCTAATTTTAGAAAAACTCAGGCAAAGATTTGAGATTTGATCCTCTAAGGATGAGAATTCCTCTTTGTATACTTAGATTTTTTTGCAGTCTTTTGCTTCTTGTTGTTGTGTAGTTCAATAACTCCTTTATTCCTATGTTTTACTTACATGTGCAATGATTCATTGAAGTCCCATACCCATAATGAATCGATGTAAGTAATCCAATGACTAAGGAATGATTTCCCTACCTTATAGTGAGTCATTCTTTACACTATATATTCATTACCATTCATATGCAATTCTCTATTGATCATGCGATTGATTTCATTACTTTCATGTTTTATGTACTATACATTTCATATACATGAGACTTTGGAATCGTTGATGTAGCATAAGTCATCTCAAGTGAGGGCCCAACACATAGGACCTCAAGCAAACACAAAGTGTGCTTCATTCGTTCATTCGTAATTCACATTATTCATTTCATTCATTCGTAAGCTGATGTTAACACCAGCTATACCTAGGAGGAAGTTTAAAAATCTTATCAGGATCATGAAGTGCAATGACCAAGAATGACCTAATGTCATTACTTGAATCTGATTTTAGCTTTTGATTGTCTTGCACAAACACCATCGGTATCGTTCATTTCTTTATATTTAATACATTTACAAACTCCAACCTTAACCGACATAAATCATGTGAGCATCATGAAATCCAGTGTCTACCACACACGGAAAAGAGGTGGAATCACCTCCAAACTGACCTAAAACATGCTAGCGTATGTGGGAATTAAACACCGCCAGATCCCTATATTGGCAGTATTGGTTCGAAGACTAGGAGATATAAGGAGACCCATACCTGGCATACTGTACATTCTAATCTCATGAGACTTACGTGAACCTCCGCCCTTCCCGAAAGAAGGCACCACCGCTCATAGCTAGCCCATCAGTGCTCTGTATAAAGTTCCATTCTATTCAACTCATACGTCATGGAAGTTGGCTTGTAGTATGAGGACATAATAGCTTAATAGTCGATTTCTCATCTAAGCATTAGTATTAAGTATACATCATTCTCAATACTTTCATTAGAGTGTACATAGAGAATGGTCTCTTCATTATCTTTACACGCTCATAGGTGAGTACGTTTTGATAACATTTACTTAGGATCAGTTGAGATTGCTCTCATCTTTCACATTAGCCTCTTATCATGTTGTCACCACATTCATTAACATTAGCAAATTTGGTTTTCATAAGTTCTCACCCCTTTACGTGAATGTTCATTTCTTCTTTATCTTCTAATATTGACTCAAGCATTATGGAGGCTCACTTCCAGGTTGAGATTTACTTACTCTATTTATGACTGATCATCCTTACTTTACATTGATAAAATGTGAATTTTCCTTACATATCATCCTTTGTTGTTAATGAGACTAGCTCACACCTTCTAACACATTCATACGTGAGTATTCTTTTAACAAAGTAGCTTAGGTGTAAGTGAGACTTGTCTCACTTTCTTTAACACCCCATTCTGGTCAAATACTTACTTTAGAACCCTTTGATTGTGTTATAACTCACGTTACTTACTTACTTTAGACCCCTTTGATTGTGTTATAACTCACGTTACTTACTTACTTTAGCGTAGAAGATGCATATCATCGTTTATGGACGATGAGCACTTCATTGAATGAGTCATGAGTTCATATGTCATTCTTTTAGAGAATGTTGGGAGTTGTCCGAATGAGTGGCATGCCCTTGATTATGGGTTCATTGAATTAGATTACATGTATTTATATTATCATTTGATACACTAACTACACAAGATTGACATATGATTAGTATTGGCCTCAACCTTTGAATATTGAACTACATAACCATTTTTGTTGGAATGTGTCAATTCTACGTATTTTTATATTTAAATTTAATATGTACGAACCATTAGCAAATCCTTTAATTATTTTACATAATATTATATCCATTTACATACATCACTTTTGGACAATGTATTGTTAGCCATTTTATTGGCACACGATTAGTATTGGCATAAACAATTGGGCAAAGATTTCATAACCATATTTGTTAGCATAGGCCAATTTTCATGTGCAACATGCTTAAGTTTGTATACATTATACATTAGTCAATATTTTACTTACTTAGAGATCAAATTATATCCAATTACCATTTAAATTTTGAACAATGTGTTTGTTATCCATTTTATTGAAATAAGGCAAAAATTCACTCAAATTATGATTTCACGGAGATCCTTTTTAGCTAACCTTATAACATAACATTAGGCATAACATTTTTTAAGCATCTTTGACAGAATTATATTAGAATTTGATGAATATATCATCTTTATAATGTCATTTTAACAGCAAGTATGCACAACATACCGTAACATCTTCATACATAACATTTTCGGACAAATCTTTAACATACTATAACT
Source organism: Solanum neorickii (assembly GCA_027704865.1). Lineage (NCBI taxonomy): Eukaryota > Viridiplantae > Streptophyta > Magnoliopsida > Solanales > Solanaceae > Solanum > Solanum neorickii. The sequence continues at coordinate 12,917,297 of JAKWJC010000373.1, forward strand.
CTTTTAATGCACATAATAACACTTAGCACTAAACGAGTCCAATTAATAGATTCATTCCATCATTATTTAATCAAATACACATTAATATCATTCAGAACCACATACCAACAAAATTATTTCTAACCTATTCAACATTGAAATCGTAACAAGGATACTACGGAAAGGAGTTCGACAAGAATGACGGAAAACAACCCTAGTTTTCAAGATCTTTGAATCATTCGAAAGAAAGTTCTCTTGGAGAAAGAAGTCCAGGAGAGAAACTTATACCTTAAGCAGAACTTAATCTACGAATCCCACCTTTAACGAACCTTGAAGAAACCTTGAAAATCATCTAAGAAATTTTCTTTTCTTTTTTTTTTTTGCGTTTTGTTCACTGCTTTTCTCACGCTTGTTTTCTGGTTTTTGTTGTGTATTTGTTTGAGTTGAACGTGGTTTTTAGGTTTAGGAACTGAACTTAACTTATTCAACTTAGGGTTTAATAAGTTAATTAAATGAATTAATTAACTTATTACAAAAAACACCCTCCTAATTTGACTAAACATAGGAGAACATAACAATAGTCATATATGGAAATTTGTGTTGACTATGGTTTTGGTCAATATTTTGACTTTTTATTAATCAAATAAATCCTTAATTTAATTAATTTAGGTACCTACAGTAAGTAATAATGTACCCTCAAGTCATTGTAACCACAATTAATCTTTCTTGACTATCCTAGGTAAAGTACATAGATGTTTCTTGAGTTAAACTAGGTTATTGTAGGATTTTCGGTTTGACCCTTTTCATTTAATTAATTAAATGAATAATTTAATTAATTATGTTATCTAGGTTAATTAACAAAGTACCCTTAACTCTTTATAACCATAACTAATCCTTTGAACCATCCTAGGTTAGGTACTAGGTTGTCTATTTCTTCTTTTAACCGAAATCATTAAATTATTTTGTGATTTTTGTTTTGCCCCTAAAAATTAATTAATTAAGTTTATAAATTAATTAATTAAGTAGAATAGTGTTATTACTAAATTAACCTTAAGTCGTTAGGATCTTAACTATTCTTTGGACCATCCTAGGTTAGGTAGTAGGTTGTCCCTTTCTTGTCCTACCCGAAATCTGAAAATTGTTTTGTGATTTCGATTTCACCCCTTTAAATATATTAATTAAGTTTTTAAATTAATTAATTAAGTATCCTAGGGTAATTAATAATGTACCCTTAAGTCTTTAGGATATTAACTAACTCTTTGGATCATCCTAGGTTAGGTACTAGGTTGACTCTTTAACTAGAACTAGGTTACTGTCAACCCGGTTTTGGTCCTAGGTTGGGTCCAATTCGGTTTGTCCTATTTTTTTTTAGCTTTTTGGGGAAGTAGGTTAGAGTCTAAAATTTCGTAGGAAGTTAGGCTTCACATGGAGTGGTACCTTATGCACGCTTTTGTCCCTTTAATTACCCTAACCGAATTCGGTTAGGATGGTCCCCACCTTAGGTGCTACTTCACATGTCTTGCACATGTGCTTGCACATGGGTTAATTGTACTTTACTAACTAACTATTAATTTATGGTTCCTTTGGTAATATTTACTTATTGTCCCAAGGTACCTCACTATATCCTTGGGCACTGCTTAATTTACATGATCATTTGAATTGATCATGTGACATGGTATCTAGGCTTGACACTTGGATGCCTCATACCTTTTTGTATGTTAAAGGATAAAGCATTTTAGTTTAGCGTGTTCTTTGCATGTACATTTCTAAACAAGCTTGGACTATATTTTTCTTATTTGGGTATATATAGAAATTGTCTAACACTCCTTAGCCATTTTACTATACTATGCCCAATATTTCTCCATATTGTGCATTGGATTGCCTATGTATCCCCAATACGTATTCTAACGAACTTACTGGCTCTTCACTAGACATATGATTTTCCGGAATGTTACATTATCCCCTCCACCTCAGGAGCATTCGTCCCCAAATGACACTTACACATCATTTAAACAAAGAGGGTGGTTTTTGAAAGTTAGTTTATCACGCATAAACTTTTCTCCTTTGCGAATATCTGATTCACACATATTTGGATTATGAATATCAATGAACGATGTCATTCAATGAGTCATGAGTTCATATTTCATTCTTTTAGAGAATGTTGGGAGTTGTCCCAATGAGTTGCATGCCCTTAATTATGGGTTCATTGAATAAGATTAGATATGTTTATATTATCATTTGATACTCTAACTACACAAGATTGACATATGATTAGTATTGGCCTCAACCTTTGAATATTGACTACATAACTATTTTTGTTGGAATGTGTCAATTCTACGTATTTTTATATTTAAATTTAATATGTATGAACCATTAGCCAATATTTTAATTATTTGATATAATATTATATCCATTAACATACATCACTTTTGGACAATGTATTGTTAGACATTTTATTGGCATACGATTAATAATGGCATAAACAATTAGGCATAGATTTCATAACCATATTTGTTGGTCTAAGCCAATTTTCATGTGCAACATGCTTAAGTTTTTATAAATTATACATTAGCCAATCTTTAACTTATTTAGAGATAAAATTATAGCCAATTCCCATTTAAAATTTGAACAATATTTTTGTTAGCCATAAGGCAAATATTCACTCAAATTATGATTTCACGGAGATCGTTTTTAGCTAAAACCTTATAACATAACTTTAGGCATAACATTTTTTGAGAATATTGGACAGCATCATATTAGAATTTGTTGAATATAGCATTTTTATAATGTCATATTAACAGAAAGTATGCACAACAGACCGTAACATCTTCACACATAACATTTTCAGACATATCTTTAACATAATATCGTTCTTTTAATTCACATCATAACATTAAGCATTAAATGAGTCCAATTAACAGATTCATTCAATCATTATTTAATAAAATACACATTAATATCAGCCAGCACCACATACCAACAACAAGATTTCTAACCTATTCAACATTGAAATCGTAACAAGGATACTAGGGAAAGGAGTTCGACAAGAATACCGAGAAACAACCCTAGTTTCAAGATCTTTGAATCATTCGAAAGAAACTTCTCATGGAGAAAGAAGTCCACGAGAAAAACCCATACCTTAAGTAGAACTTAATCTATGAAAACCACCTTGAACGAACCTTGAAGAAACCTTGAAAATCATCTAAGAAATTTTCTTTTTTTGTTTTTCTTGCGTTTCGCTCAATGTTTTTCTCACGCTTTTTTCTTGTTTTAGTCGTGTATTTGTTTGAGTTGAACGTGGTTTTTAGGTTTAGGAAATGAACTTGACTTATTCAACTTTGGGTTTGATAAGTTAATCAAATAAATTAATTAACTAATTACAAAAAAATCCCTCCGAAGTTGACTAAACATGGGAGAACATAACACTTAGTCAAATCTGGAAATTGGTGTTGACTATGGTTTTGGTCAAGATTTGACTTTATATTAATCAATTAAATCTTTAATTTAATTAATTTGTGTACCTAGGGTAAGTACTAATATACCCTCAAGTCAATGTAACCAAAATTAACCCTTTTGGACCATACTAGGTCAAGTACTTGGATGTTTCTTGAGTTGTATTAGATTAGTATAAGAATTTAGGTTTGACACCTTTAATTTAATTAATTAAATGGATAATTTAATTAATTAATTGACCTAGTGTTATTACTAAAGTACGCTTAAGTCTTTATTACCATAACTAATCATTTTAACCATCCTAGGTTAGGTACTAGGTTGTCCTTTCTTGTTTTAACCGAAATCTTGAAATTGTTTTGTGATTTCGGTTTTTCCCCTTTAAGTTAATTAATTATGTATCCTAGTGTAATTACTAAATTACCCATAAGTCGTTAGGATCTTAATTATTCTTTGGACCATCCTAGGTTATGAACTAGGTTGTCCCTTTCTTGTCCTAACCAAAATCTAAAAATTGTTTTTTGATTCCGATTTTGCCCCTTTAAATTAGTTAATTAAGTCGTTAAATTAATTAATTAAGTATCCTAGGATAATCATTATAGTACCCTTAAGTCGTTAGGATCTTAACTAACTCTGTGGACCATCTTAGGTTAGGTACTAGGTTGTCTCTTTAACTAGTACTAAAATAGTGTCGACCCGGTTTTGGTCCTAGGTTGTCAGGTGCACTAATGGGTCCAATTTGGTTAGTCATAGAATAGTTATCTATTTTGGGCAGTATTTTAGAGTCAAAAACTGGTTAGGAAGTTAGGCCCCACATGAAGTTGTCCCTTATGCACGTTTTTGTCGCTTTAATTACCCTAACCGAATTCGGTTAGTGTGGTTTCCTCCTTAGATGTTTCTTGACATGTCTTGCACATGTGCTTGCACATGGGTTAATCGTACTTTACTAACTAACTATTAATTTATGGTTCTTTTTGTAATGTTTAATTTTTGTCCCAAGGACCCTCACTATGTCCTTAGGCACTGCTAAATTTACAAAATCATTTGAATTGATCATGTGACATGGTATCTAGGCTTGACACTTGTATGCCTCATACCTTTTTTTGAGTTAAAGGAAAAAACATTTTTGTTTAGGTTTCCTTGGCCGGTACATTTCTAAACAACATTGGACTAAATTTTGCTTATTTGGGTATATATAGAAATTGGCTAACACCCCTTAGCCATTTTTCTATAATATGCCTAATATTTCTCTATATTGGGCATTGGAATGACTATTTATCCCTAATACATATTCTAATGAACTTACTGGCTCTTCACTACACATATGATTTTTCGGAATGCTACATGTAGGTACAGTTACCACCACAATAACTTTTCCTCGTCCATAGCCTCATTCCATTGGATAATCTATCAACTTCCTCTCATGTTAGGCCATTTATAAGTGAATCCGACACATTATCCTTTGACTGAATATAGTAAATAATTATAATTCCACTAGAGAGTAGTTCTTTAATAATATTATGTCAGTGTCATATATGAAGAGAATTTTCGTTATACATCATTCTCCTTGCCCTACCTATTGCAAGTTAACTCTCACAATATATGCAGACTAGAGCTAAAGGTTAGTGCCAAAAAAATTTCAATAAATTTTAAAGTCATTCAACTTCTTTAGAGGCCTTATCTAGAGCGATAAACTCATATTTCATAGAAGAGCGAGCAATACAATTTTGTTTGGAAGATTTCCAAGATACTGCTCTTCCACCAAAAGTAAATACATATCCTTCTTGGATCTTACTTCATTTGACCTAGTGCTTCAATTACATCACTATATTTTTTCCAATTCTTTTGAATATTAGTTTTAAAGCAAAACAATAGTTTTTAAGTATGTTCTAAATACTGCAAAACTTTGTTAAAAGTCATCCAATGAGTTTGAATGAGATTAAGTGTGAACCCACTCAGTTTACTGACAACACATTCTACATATGATAGCGTACATTATGTGATATATATCATACTACTCAACACTCTAGCATAATCCAATTGTGATTCACTTTTCATTCATTTTTTTGAAGTACAAAACTGAGATTTATTGAAGTCTAGTCAATATTGAAATTAAACTACTTAAACTTGTCAAGTAACTATTCAATCACATCAGTAACTTCAATTTCATTCAAAGTTACTTTATAGCATATTCTTAGTAGTATTTATGCCATATATGTCTTTTTTGATTATCAACATATCATCAACATAAAAACAAATATTGATCTTGTGATTTGAAAATGACTTTATGTAAAACATTTATCACATTCATTAATCTAGAATTCGTTTGACAATATAGTTTAGTCAAACTATGCATGTCATTATTTGGGCGCTTGTTTTTAGTCTATAAAGTTACTTAACAAGTTTACGCACTTTTTTATTAGGAACCAAAAAGCCCTTTTTGGGTTGTTCCATGTTAATTTCTTCTTCCAAAATATATTTCAAATCTATTTTAACAAATTCACAACTAACACAATTAACATCCGAATTGATGTAATCCTAGTAAGTGGCTATTGGATATCAAAATAATCAAGGTTTTGTTATTGTCTAAAGCCTATGAAAACAAGTCTTGCTTTGTATTTATCAATAGTTTAATCAACTTTATTTTCCTTTTGTAGTTCCACTTTGAACCCAAAAGTTTATTTTTTGGAAGAAGATCAACCAACTCTCAAGTATGGTTAATCAAGATTGAATCTATCTTACTATTGACAGTCTCTTTCTAACAAGGATGAGCCCACAAAAGACATATCTTCTTCGACCATATGGACTCCATTTCAAGAAGAAACATTACAAAATAAAACACATAGGAAGTAATTTTTCCATGGGGAATTACTACGACTCTGAATCTCTTTATTTTTGACTATCAAATGGTTCACACTTATGAACCATAAATTAACATGCTTTACTATTTGTGACATATCCAATGAACATACAATCACTAGTCTTAGGTCCTATTTTGACCTGTTTGGGAATAGTTCCCTCATTTCCATTTCTCAGATGGTATAGACTGTATTTGAAATTCTTAGATCACTATGTTTCTAGAGTTATTACGTGTATATACTTTAAGGAACGACAAACAATTTTCTATCAAGATACAACAAAGTCTGAACAAACAAAAGTTTTTGTTGCTCCCTTTCTAACAAACAAAAGTTTTCTATTTGTTGCTCCTTTTATTAATAAATAAAAAATTTTGTTTCTCTAAAAAAATTTTGTTGTTCTATTTTTTCTTTAATGATAGCATCCCTCCAGAAATTTTGTGGTAAACCTAAACTTATAAATAGAATATTCAACATTTCCTTCAAAGTTTGTTTTTTTCATTGTGAACAATTTCATTAGATTGAGGTGAGTATGTGCAGTAATTTAATGGATGATTCCTTTTTCCAAATTAATTTTTGCAAATAAATATTTATATTCTTCACATCTACCACTTCTCATCATGAAATTTTTTTTATCCAACTGATTGTCAACACTATTTTATGTTGTCTATAGGTTTCTATTGCTTCATCATTATCATTCAACAAATAGATTTAACAATATATAGTGCAATTGACGATAAAATCTATGAAGCATTATTTTCCACCACAAGATTGTGTTTACGTCATATCATAAATGTCAGTGTAAATCAATTCTAAGGGATTAGAATTCCTTGAAACAATACATACTTGACATTTTGATTTATTGCACTAGCAGTTAGGCAAAACATCTAAGTTGATCAGTTTTTGCAAGGTTTTGTAATAGACATGTCTCAAGCGTTCAAGTCACAAAGAGTTTGATTCAAGCAAGTAGGAACTGAGAGAAATACTGAGTTTGAAAAGGCCTTCCGTAAGGTAACTTTTTCTTATAAATATTTTGTTATTTACTTTTAATAACTTTTTCAAATACAGACATTGTTTAAAAATAACATCTTGCTAGATATTCTTTTGAAGGACCTTTCCATAACCTTCAATTTATTAAATAAAATACACATGACCATAGTATTATAGGTCTTATTTGGGAAATATGACCCAAATGTTTGTTTTACAACACAATCATAGAAGATCACTTTTCACCAATGTTCATGTCTATAAATAAATTCATTTTAATAGGCAAACTTTTCATGAAAAATCATAATAATTTAAGTGACACTTTTTCATCAAAGAACACATTTCTTTCGAACATGTAATATAATTTTGTGATTGTATACTATTCATATCATATATATACTAGTAAAGAGAGAATCAACAACCAAATATCAAATATATTTCAATAGTTCTGTAGGTAGAACATAATACAAGAATGTCATCATATATAACATCTTGCTCTTTCAAATTTTAATTAGATAGTAAGTCTAATTTTATCTTTATCACAAATAAAAAGAACCCCCCACAATTAAAATATGTTCTCAAAAATAGTTTTCAAGTATTTGTAATTATTTTCCACATATTTATTTCCATGTTTTCAAATTTTATACCATGGAATACGCATTGACAATAAGAAGCTTTCTTTTGGAGATTTAATCCATTATAATGCCCATTACAGGCACAAAAATCACTAATTTAATGTCACTAGCATATTTTTCCCTTTCTCTAGACAGCTTAGTATTTAGAATACTAACAATAAAGATTCAATCTTTATTCAACTTGTGTCTAGTTTAACGATGAAGTTTTTACATTCTTTTAATCGTTAATCAAATGAATCTCAAATTCTAATAAAGTTTTGTATTCTTCTAATCAGTTTCACATTCAGACAGAGTAGTAAACCAAAAAGGTTTTAATCTCCAGAAACCTCAACTACAACACTGTTTCTAGCTAACAAAGAAGATTTTATGTTTTCCGAAACCTTTAGCCTTAATATTCCTGACGAAGATTTTGTACTCCAAGTCAGAATATTCATTCAAACAAAGTATTTAACAAATTGGTGATCCATATTCTTCGAACCAATGACAATTTGATTTGTTCATGAAGTTCTGATATTCTTCATACAAACGGAGTAAAAGAAATAGAAGATTTAAGTCTCCAAAAGTAAGACAATCAAATTTCACATAAAGGAGAAAACTACAAATGTATTTTCTTCTCTCCTCTAAACAGAATACATATTAATAATAATAAAGATATATTCGGAAATAATCACATAATTACAATCATCCTAATATTTATGAATTAAATCTCATAACTTATAAAGGATGGAAAATATAATAATTAAGGAAAACAAAAATAGAACCTGATTTTCCTCTCATTGAATCATATTCTATCTGTCAACAATGATTCCATGCACGTCACTTTTGTTACAAATATTTCTTTCTTTGCCAGTTTTCGTCATATTCCAATTTTACTTAGAAGACATAGAATTTCAACAATAAACTAAACTCATGTTAAAAAATTGTTTGGAGACATCATATGTTCATTAAAGTGTTCATCTTAGTCTTTATGCACAAAATAACTTTCTTGGTTAAAGAGATTGAAGGGGAGAAATTTTTTAATGCACTTGGGAAGAAACTAAGATTAATAAAGAGATTGAAGGGGAGAAATTTTTGAATGCACTTGGGAAGAAACTAAGATTAATCTTATGGATCAAAGCAAATCTTACTATAGAAAATATACTCGAACATATTGAAGTAGTACTAATTCATCTTGAGTCTCTTTTATCATATGAAAAAATAATTTTATTTCTCTTCATCGTCTTTCCAACAAAAAGAACACAAAAAATAGAAGTAATTTCCTTACAACAGAAAATACCATCAATATTAAATTTCTTAAGCTTGTTATCTCCTATATTCATATTAGCAAAACAAAAAGAAATAAAAGACTAAAATAAAAACATAAATAAGTATCCAAGTCCATAGAACCCACGTATGTCCTTAAAAATTTAATTCCCTCAAGTACCTGAGGTTTCAGTTTAATTCCTCCCTAGATAAAATTGATTAACCATTAAAGAAGTATCAAAGTTAGATAATTTCAACAAACTGAAAATAACATCAACTAATCACACACAAAGACACGATCAATCGATTTTGTTTTGTAAGAAATGTATGCAAGAAAAAAGAAGAATTTGATGTTGTTAAATAATAAAAGAAACCTCTATATTAAGAGCCAACAAAGGGTAAAGGTCGCAACTCTTTGAAAATAAGAAAACCTTTCAAAAAGGTCACAACCCTTTGGAAAAGGCACAACCTTCCAAATGGTCACAACCCTTTAGAAAAGATACAACCTGTCAGGAGAGTCGCAACCCTTCATTTCATGTTCATACCTTTTAAACCCAACATTTTTTCCTCATGAGTCTGAATTTATCATTTTATAATTAACGAACTTATACTTTATCAAAAATATTGGTGCTATCACAATTAATAAATTTTAGAGAAATTATTTCTCAAAATAAAATGTTTCAATTCACTTTTCACTTGTTGAACCTTCATTTTTTTCTTTTTACCTCAACCTCCACGGTAGATAAAGCAAGCAATATTATTTGCTTTTCTCACTTCTAACAAATACCACAAAGTTTTTTAACTTGTTTGTTTGTACCTTGGTAAGTACTTTTTCTGCAAACGTAATATCAAGTCAGGTTGTTAGTCACGTAGCTCATATTTTTATTAGGCTAGCAAACTCTAATTTTTTATGTGTCACAACTTTTTCACACAGTTGAATCAAAAAGAGTTGCAATGCTCACACAACCAACAAAATTGAATTTCACAAATTTTCAATATTATGTGACTTGACATGAAAAATTCCTATCATATCTTTATGATATTTTTTTCATTCTAAGAATGAATTTTTTCTCTTCCAAAACATTGTTAAATGGATACTCAACATGTTTTTCATAATGTACTTATAACTCTCATGGTAGAGCTAAAAATCATCTCATTATAGTCAAACAAGGACATGTGATTTGTTCCACAAAAAATATATGCATTTGTAATACCCTTTTTAGACCATTTCTCAAGTATGCACAAATCATAAATTCAAAAATAATTGTTTACATCATTTCATAAACCCGCACTATTTAAAGAATTTAAACATTTTTTTCATGAAAATTAGTATCACATTTTTCGTGAAATATTAGGTAAAAATATTTTTCTTTTTACAGTTTCTCCACTTGAATTGAGCAATTTGAAAAACACTTTACCGTACACTTCTTCTATTCCATCTCTTGCAATGAGTGACGTGGAACGGAACTATGTTGAGACTCCTATCTACATTTCCCCACTTTTCAAACTATAACAAAAGCATGAATCTCTCTTTAAAGTTGTTGGTGTAATATATCATAAATACAATAATGTTTCAGTTGAAATAAAATAAATATATACGTTTTCAAGATCAGGCACAAGTATCTCGCTCTTTTTAAGGAGATTCAAGCCCACTGCGGCATAATCTACACCGATCCAGCATTAATACTCTTAACTTGTCCCCTCTGAATAGATTATCCTGACAACGTCGAACAACTCAAGCAACTCCGAATTAGTTGAAGAGTCCAAAACTCCACATAAGAACACCTTCCTTCAACATATAAATACTCCCTTGTATATACTCAATATTGTTGATGACTTAGAATATTTTTGTATGTTTCAACTCTCTCTTTAACTAGTACATACTAAAATATTATTTTACACTTCTCATCTTTATGGAGATACTTCACAAAAGTAGAAATACAACTATTTATAGGTAAAGAAGTCTTCCATATAATCAATAGGTAGAATGAGAGGATTAAAGTGAGTTGATAATGTTATTGATGTTATATGAGTTACAAGAAACTAATGGTCATATGAGTTACAAGAAAAAAATGACCAAGAGAGTTACAATAACGAATGGCCACGTAGGTTACAAGAACCAATTGTCATCTTCTACGATAATTTATACCCACTAAATTATGCACCTAATATTTTATTTTAATAATAAATTGAATATACACCAACAATGATTGTGCATGAGTGTAAAATTTAAATTTTGTATCAAAATGGTGAATTTCTAATTCTGCACAATGCCTGGTAATTTTTGGTATCGCGTTGGCGACATTTTGCCCACGTGATCATGATGGGTCGCTTTTTAATTTGTAGCTCACAATCACGATTACTAACAGTGCGATCACTAAGGTCAAGTTGTTAATTGACAATGATCGTGGTGCATTGATCATGTGGTAGAGATGAGCACTCACCCAATTCTAAATTTCAGCTTTTTGGCCTCCTTTTGCCTCGTATTCACTTGGTTTCTTCAATTTTCTTTAAAATCAATTCTTCACTTCATTTTTCCTACAAATATTAAGAAACAAATGCATTGATTCTCACCTTAACAAGCAAAAAACATAAGCTTAAGGACAATATAAGTTAGTAGATATGTAAACTTTTCAACAGCCCAAACTTATATCATAACTTGTGTAATACCTCAGACTTATAAAGAGCTAACAAGAAGTTCGTTCCATTTAACCTTCAATTTTTAGTCTTGGGTCAATTTCAATAGACCATATCTTTTAGCACATAATGATTTAAGTGGGCCATAAACTATCAGATCAAAGGTCTTTGAGTCATCTTTCCAATGTCACCAAGTTTGCTTAAACTTCATAGATGTGATGATTTATTTCATGGGCGAGGGGTCTTTGATTCAAGTCAAGGATTGACCAACTTTCTTAACGATACTTTGAATAGCAATCTTTCATACCTCATTGAATAGATTTAATGGGAAAGCTTAATAGAGTGACAAAGCTATGACTTTAGACGAAGAGAGTGTCCAAACAATAATGATAAGCACCGTTGGGAAATGATTTTCCAAGATGTGGAAAAGAAATCTATCTGACTCTATTGAATTAGGAATTTGAGGGCCTTTCATTCGAATGGAGACAAGGTAAACAAAGAGATATGCTATTGCCAAAGAACCCTCACAAATAACTAATATTGCTCGGGGTTGGATAATCTGTCAAATTTTGATTTAGTGTGGAGGATATAGGTTGTTTGAGAAGAGAGAGTTGTTGGTTCCTTATACTCAGAATCAAGATAATCAACCATAGATAGGCGAACAACAGGAAACTCGGGTTATATACTATTTATGACACTACCAAGACTATACCCCATGATAACCTTCAATGAATGTAGATTCAAAGCAATTTCAAACTCTAATGTATTTTATCCTGGGAGTTTTGTTTTGATATAAACATTTACTAAATGATTTTGGAACTTTACTCACAGGAATGACTTATTTTTATATATTTTTTGTAAAAAATAACAAAGGAAGATTCTGTGAGAGATCTAGCACCTACATTTCAAATATAACTAACAATTGGCTAAAATAAACTCATTCTTATTTTTCTCCCTTGTTCTCTCAATTTTATCCTTGTGCTCCTCTTATTATTCCTCCTATTGAGTTGCCTTCACTTCCATTACCTCGGTGTTTTGATGTAATTTTCTCACAAGAGATTTGTTTTCTTCCCGTAAGGCTTTGATTCTAAGCTATGCTTTCCTGAATGGAGTGTCTGTTGGACGTTTTTTCCAAAACATCATAAGGATTTCCTTGCACTTTTGCATAATTTTTTCTTCTTTCTCTATTTCAGAAAAAGGTTGGTGTAGTCTGAATTCTCCAACCATTGGTTGTTTTAGAAATCTCTTTGAGCGTAAGAATTGATTCATTATTGAAAGAAGAGATTTATGGGAAATGGCGGTTCTTGTTGGTTCCCTATTTCTACTGTGGATAGTTTATTTTTTAGAGCGAGCTCGGATTGGATGATTCAACAAACAATTCATCAGTTGTTAAATCATGACATTTTTCTAATACAACTTTTTTCCTTCTCATGTATATTCTAATATCACTCTTTCTGTGTTTAAAAAGTGCTTCAGTTGAGGAATCATGCTATTTACTTTTTTCTGAGAGATGGCGATTCCAACTACTGTCCATGTATGATCCATGCTAGATCTGGGCAACTGCGCATCCGACCTCATCTATGTTCTTACAATGCTGATTGCTAATAAGAACCCACTAGAACTTTTCCTAATTTGGGTTTAAAAACCACTTGTTTATGTGGGAAAGAAAAAGTCTAAGGTCAGGTCGGATGACATACATCTTGGTTGGTTCCACCATCGAGGAATGAAGTGCAATACTAATGGAGCATGCAGAGGTAATCTTGGGACCCCATTTCCCATAGTAGACATAAAATACATTCTTATTAAATATGAAATATCTCTTTATATCTTCTATGGCATTTTCTCTTAAAAGCCCCGGATGTCACCCCTTCGTAAGAAATCTTATCTTCATTTTTGTAAGGGAGACATCGGCACAACTTTGTAGTAATATTATTATATTGAATAAGGATTGTAGTAGGGTATGTGGTTCTAAAGCTATATTAATGACTTGAAGCTCTGGCTTCAGCTGTGAAAAGAGAAGATCTTGACTGATCCATTCTGAAGGGAAGAAAAAAACTTCTTAAGATATTAAGTGCAGTGCAGCCACCCCAACTTCCATCCTATCCTAATAGCATACATGGATAATAAGTAAGCTCTAATACATAGTGTGTTGGCTAGAATGTAAGTGATAATGAGAAGAGCCTTCTTCGGATAACCTCCGCGAGGAACTTTTGGCATCACTACCTCATGGAAAGCTTTCTAAGTATCCACCACATCCCTTTCCAAAGATTCATGAACTCTCTTGGAAAAGTCAGGATCACCTTGCAATCCACCTTATCCAGTAAGTTACCTAATAGAACTTGAAATTTTGGCTCTTTATTTATTCTTTAACGTGGGTCTGACTGCTTGACTCACCAACCCTTCAAGTATTCCTCCATCAGGTTATATTCCACACCAAGCCTTCTTAAAGAAAACTCATCGTAAAACTCCGTTGACAGAGATTGTCCCTTCTCCAGCTTCTTATGGTCTTTCCCAACCTTAACTTCTATCGGGTACTTTACCATCCAACATTTTGTTTCTTCTATGTTTCAGTCCATGTTTTTTATCCAATACCGTCTTCCTCAGCCAAAAATTCTTTCTTGTTAGGGATGATAATCACAATGGAGAGGGTCTGTTACAAACAATAAGTAGGGACTCACATAAGACTGAAGTGACTTTTCCAGCAAACAAAAAGAAAGTTTGAACATAATCCAAAAGCCCACTTAAGATTCATAAAATCATCCACCCTCTTAATCAAATATTAACTCCTGCCGCACGGAAGGAAAAAGTTATGGTCATTTGAGTAAAGCCTCTCTAGTTAAGGATTTCCATCCGTTTAAGGAAAGGGTATTTTGGTCATTCCCTTACCCGAGTAGGGCTAACACGTTGTTCTCAATCCTAATAAGGGTTTAATCAGATTTATATTTTTTTTTTCATTTTCCTAAATGCTTAGAGTTTGTGACAACGGTTTCATGAGGAGAAAAGGCTAAGTTCAAGATTTGATAAAAAATTTAGGGAAATCGCCTAGAACATCATTCTTTCCAGGTATGTAAGTATATGACAATGTTGATATTTCTTGTCCTCACGTCGTACATCTAATTTTTGATCAAGAAATAGTTTATTGAGAGATTCTTGAAGTAGTTCTTCATGTTTTCCTCATTCTCTTACAATGGAGGTTTTGAGTTCTTGAGTTGATGATCTTGAGTATCAGTTAAAATTTTTGATATTGTTTAAATAAGGTTTTAATGTTTTCCCGTTGGGGTTGTAAATTAAAAAGAGTTTAGAAGAAGTCACTTAATTCTAGATGAGTTAGGAGACAAAAATTAGAAGAAAAGTTCGTTAAATATTTGGGCAGATAGATGGGGTGACACGCTAGCCATATCTCCCAAACTATTTGTCAGTTTTTTTGGGCTTAGCACGCCACACCAGCAGTTAGCCCCATACATTTGCCAAAATTTTAGGGGTCGGCGACACTCAGTGCTCTAGGGTCGCCATGTCCTTTACTCTTCGGTCCTTCTTTCAATGTGTGTTCCTTCAAATCGTACGTCCTTTATCTTCATGATATTAATTCTTAAATTCTTCATTAATTTTTAAGGTATCCTACATGTTCCAATCACATGTCTTAATTAACATTTAAAATAAAAGTGAAGGAAAGTTCAATGAGTCCCTTTTGAGTCATTTTGAGTAGTCTTTTGAAATTGACAATAGATTTGGACTAAGTCATGAGTAAATGACTATGAGGATGAGGAGAGTTTTGTTTCATGTTTCAATAATGAGTATAAGGGAATAAAGTATTCCAAAATGCAACACGTTTACATTTTAAGAGAGAGAAACATTGATTTCTTAATTAACTATGATCTCATATGTGTCCCTAGGGTGTTACCTCTTAAAAGAGGATCTTTTCAAGAATTACCTAAAATTTAGAAAGATTTATGTTTTATACATTCAGTATGAGTTATATATTATTGGGAGTACTAGTATTGAGCACTGATATGGGAATGAGTTCAAACAACTCACACTCATCATAAACCATGTAGCCAACATAGGCAAAGTGTCCTTCTTAATAACCTTTCGTTATTTCTTTTAAGCATATCTTTGTGGATCCAGTTAGTTAAGGTGTTCTATACCCCGACAAGGTATAGGACAATTCTGGAAGCATGCGTTAGATGTTGTATCATCACATAGCTCATAGTGATGGATGGCAATAGAAAATCTCCCAAATAAGTGTCCCATCTCGAGCCTACACCTTGGACATGGCCGGCTTGAGAGCCGTTATTGTCCTCAAGCAAACCCTTGGCCTGACTTACTTAACTTAGCAGAAAACTCAAAACATTAATAAAAGGATTAAAATTCTAACTAACTCAACTAAATAGAACTGAAATAAAAATGCTTAATAAATAAACATTTAACTTAGCCAAAATGGCAACTTAAGACTGAAGATAAGTCAATGAAAGAATGATGACAAATGAACTAACATCTGAATGACTATATATAAAGCATCCAATAACTGGTATCGATATTGGGACAAACCCACCAACATCCTAATGAACTAACTGGAAAGAAATGAAAATGGTTCCTCTAGAATGCAAGGAGGCTCACCGACATGCTCTGAATTTCTTATTTAATCAATGATGCGCTTGAATGCCGATCCTCGTTACCTCTATCTGCATCATAATACAATGCAAGCCAACTGAAATCTATTAATTAAATTTACTATTATGCGAGTTGGAATGCTAAAACAACATAGACTTGAAAGAGATTTTGAATGAAACACTTACCTTGGCTGTTCTCAACTCATAAATACGTAACTAAACTCATTTCATTATAAATTATTTAAAACAAGTGAAATATAAGGAAAAATATAACTTTTTTTAAATCATAATGTCAACTCATAATCATAATATAACATATCCAACGCTTCCTCTCAAAGTCTACTTGTGCAATGCATGAATGAAGTCCATACCCCCATTCATACTAAGCAAAACCTCTTGAGGAAGCATGCAATTACTCTTGTGGGAGTTTATCTACTGGACAATGATCACATAAGATATATAGTGATGATACAATACTTTACCTCACACTGCCAACGGTCATCCTATACTTTTTCGGGGGTATAGGAAGCTAACTCACTAAGCGGATTCACTAGTCTATGAAAAAAAGATTCATCTAAAAACTATGAACCTTTTCTATCCATGATGTATACATGGCTTATTGAGACTTGATTAATATGAACTCGCATCCCCATTTCGGTGCTCAATACAACTCCTGAAAATATGCTTCGATCATATGTTTTGCAAATAACTTATTTTTGTGATTTGAGATTGTGTTCAATAATAGAGCTCAAAGGCTATCTTGGAAATCTGAGTTTCCCTTTTTGCTTCATTTAGAGAGCTATTACTCTTTTCTGAAAACTAGTCTGAAGGCTCTTTAGATATCTCAGTTTCCGTTCTCATTTAAAGGTGTAAACAATTTAAATCTCTTATGGAATACATAGTCTCCATATATTTTTCTGATGAAATGAAATTCAAACCTTACTCGTTACTCTTTACTCAACTTGAACATTACTTCTTAAAACTAAGTTAAAAGCGTTTGCAATAGAGTTCTTGAAAAGACTCTTAGAACTTCCTAAACTTGGCTCTTAACTTCCCTTGAATTTGAAGTTATGGAATTCAAGTTCATGATTCATGTTTTTGGATGATTTCTATAAGTTTAGAAGTCATCTAGAGTAGTTAGAATCAATAGGAAGTGTTAACACACTTTATATAGGGTTAAATGGACTGAATGACGAAAATTGGGTGAAAAACGTCAATCTAGGCGCATCCGTGGTACGTCGAGCCAGTTCCCTTTGACTTAGACTCATTTTGGGCGTACAGCAGGCGCACCACCTTTGCCTGCATGGCGCTATGGGGGCGCGTCGTGCCATTTGTTCCTTCAGGTAAAATTGGATGAACATTTGGCCTCGTTTTCTGATCTTAAATCGATTTAACCCAATTCTTTTTCACAAATTCACTTTAGATTTATGTACCCAATTAATATAAACAAGGATCTAAATTAAAGAACTCAATAAAGAACACTTAAATCATCAAGAAACTCCTAAATTTCAAATCATGTTCAAGAACAAAAATAATTCAAGAACAACTATCAAGAACATTCAAATTCTAATATTTTTAGAATAAATTCATATTGAATCAAACATTCTTGGCACGTGGGTGAACAAACCCAACGTTATGAAAATATCACATACCTTGTATGATCAAATCCTTGAAGAAATCTTCAATCAACTCCTTACGAAGACGATGATTCTTGCTTTTTCTCTTACAAAGATGACGAATCTTGCTTTTTCTCTTCTCTTTTTCCTGCATTCTTTCTCCAATAACCCTAACTCTATTTGGTAAAAACGTAAACTGAATCCTATTAGTTTAACCCCTAAAAATGTAATCAAAAATTAATTAATAAAGTTAGGTAAGGAAAATACCAAACTACACTTCAAAAATCTGGATTTAGACTTTTTTTATTCCAATATCCCAAAATCTAAAAGGCAAGCTCACTCATACGAACTTATAAACACGCAAATATGGCGGCGTTGGAAAGATCATTCCAAGAAATTTACAACCATATCTAGAAGTACAACTAACTCCTCATGATCTAGGAGTTATGACAATTTGAAAATGACCAAAACTCAACTTTTTCCTAACTTAATAAATTTTCCTGATATGTCATATTTCCAAAAATTACTATTTTAACTTCTAAGATTGATCTGAACTATTTCAATTTGCGAAATGTTACAAAAAAATCCCCCTTAAGAACATTCATCCTCGATTGAGATTACTCTTACTAGGCTAAGGGTGGTAATATCTACTTCAAACACCCAACAAGCAAATGCAATAACTCACAATTCAAAGTGTACTAAGAAGATAATTACAACATTGGTCTGCATTTTATTCGGATTCAATGAATGATGGGTATCCCTTTTTCATATCCTCTTCGGCTTCCTAAGTGTATTCTTTAACAAATTGGTTCCTCCAAAGGACATTGACTGATGCAATTTCTTTTTTCCTTAACTTGCGAATTTAGCGATCTAAAATTTGAACCAAAACCTCTTCATATGATAAGCTATCCTGGATCCCAATATTTTTATATGGTATGACCAAAGAAGGATCGCTCATGCACTTCTTCGATATGGAGACATGAAACACCGGATGGACTATTGCTAATTCTGGTGTTAGCTCTAACTCATAAGCTTCATTTCCATTCCTCTTGGATATTCAGTAAGGACCTATATACTGGGGAATGATCTTTACCTTCAAAGGAAATCTCACAACACCCTTCAATGGTAAAACTTTCAAGTATCTCCATCAAGCCATGGACAACCATCTTTGCATCTAACTCTAACTTTCTTTGGCTCATTCACCCACTTCTCCACTTGAACCCTCTCTCTAACTGCATATTTAGTTACTTCTTGTCTAAATTCTTTCACATTTTTAAACATCATGAACAACTGCCACACAACTTTCTTTGCAATAGGATCATGACTGATTTTTTGAGATTTTGAACTCCTCTTTCTTGACAACTTTACCCTTATTGATCAACTACATTCATGTTCATCATCATTACAACACTCATCTTCATCTACTCCAAACTACCCTCATCACAACTTGAAAAGTAATGCTTATCACCTTCTAGACTTCCTTTATGACTTACTTTACATGCTCCAGTTTCATCATAACATAGATCTTGTCCAGCTTCACCTATTGGTACCTCTTCATTGTCAGCTGCTACTCTTTCCCTCCTTTTCCTACTTTGAAAACTTCTTTTTTCAGCCCTCAACTCCCTAACCTCCTCATGTACATCACTACCATACTCTTCCTCATCATCATCTCCAACAAATTCAGCTTCAAACTCAACACTATCCTCAGTTTAATAATCAGAACCCTGTACTTCTTCTTCTGAGAAATTAGGTCCAGTAGAACCAATATCTATTTCACCATCTGCAGTAGCAGAATTGAAAAAAGGTGAGGTTGAAAAAGTAGCAACGGGGTCCTCGCTCATTAAATGGTCTTCAGCTACTCCAAAGTTAAAGGATTCACTTTCACTAGGCCTTCTATTAAAAACTCAACCACATGACTAAAATTTTCTATGAACATGGGGCCCACAATTTCCTCATCAACCTAAGCCTAAAAAATACCTCCATTTCATCCCCGTCTCCCAAGGAACACATCATGTCTAAAATATCTTTATCATTATCAATATCTACCAAAATGCCATTTTTAGGTGCTTCAATACTAAAAGTGGAAGTTGTACTATATCTCAATTTTCTAATATACTCTTTCAACTCAAAATATTAAATTTATCTACAACAACATCCAAAATTCTGTAACTATTCCACTATTATATATTAGTTTGCCACTACTTAAACCTAAGATCCCACCATAGTACCGTCTTAAAGTTTTCAAAGTAAACCCACTAATCTCTTACCTGAAGGCAATAAAAATAGAATAATATTTATAGACATACTCTAACCAGAGGGCAAACAAAAAAATAGAATAGTACTTGAATACAAAAAGAGTATAACACAGTAACAAATGAACATAATACAATATAGTACTTAGCTTCTCTATAAACATAATCCATAAACGTAAATACAACACAATAGCAAACTAATAGCTTTTCAATGAACATAATACTAAGAAGAACATAAATAAAAAACTCGGTGTACATAATACAAAGACGAATAGTTACAAAATTATGCGAGTTAGACGAGAAAGTGAAAACCCAAATTTTATGAAAAATGTGGTATAATATGGTGTAAATAAACACCTAACACTATAATCCTAATCCATACATAAAATTTCAGACAATGTTGCTCTTAATTTAACGAATCAACAAAAACCCTACAGAATAAATCACAAACTCGAAATTAAGGGATAAAGAACTATCCTTTCGATGATGGAAAAATTGTTCGCTGATAAACTATGAAATGAAGTTGACAATGTACAACGAAATCGTTCGATGATGGTAAAATCGTTTGATAATTAACATAAATGGAGAGGAGATGAAAACGAGAAAAGAAGGTTTTTTTTGTTCTTTTACGTTTTAG
The DNA here is from genome assembly GCA_027704865.1 of Solanum neorickii. Taxonomy (NCBI): domain Eukaryota; kingdom Viridiplantae; phylum Streptophyta; class Magnoliopsida; order Solanales; family Solanaceae; genus Solanum; species Solanum neorickii. The sequence continues at coordinate 12,938,197 of JAKWJC010000373.1, forward strand.
GAGGGAATTGGAGGAAAACAAAAAAGGGGAGTTTCAAGGCGGGTACCTAGCACGTGAAATTAGGCAGGATGAATTATTTGGTCTATATGTTGAGGTCAGCATAAGGCTGGCAGTAGTACCGGAACCGGGAGAACCGGTCCGGTAATTACCTGAACTGGTACGGAACTGGTAATGTGCGAACCGGCAACGTTCCGGAACCGGTACCGAACCGGTCCGGGAAACCGGTAGTATACCGGACAGGACCGGACCAGTAATTAAAAAAAAAAAATTGAATATAATATTTATTATAATAATTAAGCAATTAAAAATTTAAATTTCAAACTTTAAAAGTTAAAAAAAATTAAAAAAATTAAAACTTTAAAGTTTTAAAATTTAGATTTCAAACTCTTAAATTTTGAAATTTTTAAATTCAAACATTAAATTTTTAATTTAAAATTTTCAAAAATTAAAGTTTCAAATTTAAATTTTCAAACTTCAAAAATTTTAAATTCAAACTTTTAAAGTTTGAAAATTTTAAATTCAAATTTTAAAGTTATAAAATTTAAATTTCAAACTCTTAAAGTTTGAAATTTTTGAATTTAAACATTAAAGTTATAAAATTGAAAATTGACTATATTAAAAATTAAATTTAATACAACAATATTAAAAAAAAATTAGGCGAATAGCCTTTTTTTTATTAATATTTATTTGGTATTACTATTACATTTACAAAAATATTAGTTTGAATTAAATCTCGAATTATCATACTTTTACTAAAAGTTGGTGCCACCATATAAATCCCTTCGTAAATCATTCAACATTTCTTTAGTAACATGTTCGGGAATAGGTGAATAGAAAGATCTTCCATTGCTTCAATCCCGTCGTCACTATAATCCTGCATTACTTCATCAACGTCATCTTGAAATTTGGTCGGTAGTGGTTCACGACCCAAATTTCTTCTCTCGGCATTAATCCAATCTTGAAATAATAACGATTTCTCCAAGCTGTCGGCTGCTAGTGAATGCCTATGTTCTCCAAGTTGAAACCTTGCTGCACTAAAGACGCCTGCCGAAGCTACCGACGACGCTTGCATTGCTAATATATCTCGAACCATCGGTAGTAGTTTTGGAAATCCTTTGGCGCGATCTCTCCACCATTTGAGAATATCTTTAGTAGTTTCTGTATTTTGATTAATATAGGCATCAAAATCATTTCGATTATCGTGAGAAAGTTCAAGATAATCCTCTAAATAATCATCAATATTATTTTCATCAAATCTAACCCTAGAACTTCCAGGTTCATTTTCAATTGATAAATTTATATTAGCATTATATAAATCATACAATTTTTATACTATCTTTAACTTGTTGACAGCTAGGAATTTCTTCTAATACATCATTAATATCTAAGTTAAAATACATTTTTTTAACCATTCATGATGCACCAAAATCTTTATACTTAGGGTTTAAAAAACATGCAGTTAAATAAATTTCAGGAATAGGAATATAATATTTTTTAAATTTTATAATCATTTTTTCAATGGTTTGTTGAAATCTTGGTTTATTTTAAAATTTATATAATTTAGAAGAAATCATACAAATATCAGGCAAAACAGTACAAATTGATGCATTATAAAGTACAGAAATTCTTTTTGTAGTTAAGTAAAAAACTTTTAGGAAATCTATTAGTTCATTTATGTCACGCCAATCATTATCATCTAGTTTATATGTCATATCAGAATTATGAGTATTCCAAACCATTTGTAAGGGTATTCGATATTCATAAGCGACTACAAGCATTTCATATAAAGTATTCCATCTAGTAGCCACTGTTTTCGAAATTTTTCTAGGTGGAAGATTATTTTCAAAACAACGATTTTTAAAATCTTTATGCCTAGACTTAACTTGACATTTAAATATAAAATGACATGCATTATCAACTTTCATACATCCTCTATCATACATATGTACACCATCTCTAACCATCAAATTATATATATGTGCACTATACCTAATATGATAATTATCACCATAGAAAGGACAAAGTGTAGGTTTTAAATATTCAACAGCAGCATTATTACTTGAAGCATTATCTAAGGTTATACTACTTATTTTATCACATATTCCATAACTTTGTAAAATATCTAAAATAGTTTGAGCAATATAACTACCGATTTTTTGCATTTGACAACATTTATAACCTAAAATTCTTTTTTGCATATACCAATTTTCATCAATCCAATGTGCAGTAACAGTCAAATAATCGTTCCCATTTACACTATAACCCATATCAGAAGTAATAGCTATTTTACAAGTATTATAATAAAATAAACAACGAAGATATTGAAAATGTTGTGCATGATAATCAAATACAGCCTTTTTTATCGTATTTCTAGCAAAACCTTCAAAATTTGGATTATATACAATTTGTATATAATGTATAAAACCGGGGTTTTCTGCAAAACTAAATGGCAAACCCATAACACATATCATTTTAGCTAGTTCTTCAAGATCTTTTTCTCTACTATATAAGGTGGTAAACTAGGGTCAGAAACATTAGACGGATTTAATTGTGTTTGTACCATTTTTGAGTCGCCTACTCCTACATTTTCAGGAAGGGGGGTACCATTTTTTTAGCTTCCGCTACCACTTTAGCATGCAAAAATTCATTTTTACAACAAGACATTAAATGACTACTCAAATGTCCCGTCCCGCCAGATTTGCCAACAGTTTTATGATTTAATATATGTTAACATTTATTACAAATAGCTTGTGTTTTATCTTCGTTTTGTGTCATAAATTGCCAAACAACTGATTTTTTAACACGTTCTACCTGAGGCCTAGGATGTACTGGGGGGACTGGGGCAGGTTAACGAAAGGGAGCAGGACTGGGAGAATTAGTAGCCGTAGGTGGCTCAGTTTCATCATCATCATCATCAAAAGTAGGCGTATCAGTATAATTATCAATATCATTATCATTATCATTATCATTATCACTAGGCAAATCCTCATCAAATTTACCAAAGCGACGTTGTTAATGTTCATGATAAGAATTTAATCCTGAATTACTATCAATATTAAAAACCGTATCATCAACATGTGCATAATCATCCGTATTTATTCTTAATATAGTAGATTTTTTAGTTTTTGATTTAGTAGAACTACCGGTTTTTGCATTATCGGAGGATGTAAAGTTACAAATCTTTTTTACACGCTCTAATGCACTTTTTTCCCCTTTCCTTTTTCAACAATATTTTTACCGAAATCCATATTAAAAAATTAAACGTGAGATTAAATATAATACAAAAAATGTAATGCATTTATGCAAATAATAAATCACAAAATAAATAAATAATTATTTAAATATAAATGAAACGTAAAATAAAAGTTAGAACGACTGTACCGAACATCTACTTAAAAGTAGACGTATATGACCGCCGAAAGCCGAACGTGGAAAGTGGAAAATTGAATTTTGAAGCTCCAAATCTAATTTCCAAAGACCAAGTAAGGCAACACCAGAATTTAAGATATTATATAGTATAGAATAGATATTATAGAGTAGAGAGTTTAGAGAATAGAAGATGAATGGATGATTTTGTGTTTAAAAGAATGAAATTTAGGGGTATTTATAAGTAAAAAATGGGTTAAAGTGTAATTTTTAAAACTTTAGGGTATTAAAAAAGTTTGCGGTGCGGTAGGGCTCCTATTGGCTGAAATTCTACTCAAATAGCCGTTGGGGGGGGGGGGCACTAGCCTTTACTCAACGGCTATTAACAAATATATTTTATTAACAAAAAAAAAATTAGCCGGACCAGTAATTTTTGGAACCAGTAATTTCCGATATTTACCAATTTCCGTCCCGGTACCTGTCTCGGAACTAGGAGTTACCGGTTCTTAACGGTACTAACCGGTACCGAACCGGACCGGAAACCGGTAAGTACCGGTTCCGCTGCAAGAGAAATATAAAGTTCAATTAGATAATAGGACACTCGTGAAGTTAGACTTTGTAGTTGGGTCTTCAAGAATAGGTTGATGGGAGGGAGGGGTTAGACCATTTTATCATTAGTTAATTAACCGAAATGTTCCCACCTGACTTTAATTTGTGAGCGATCGATTTTAATTGAATTTCCCGTAAAGGTTGCAACTTTCAGGAATAGCCATGACCATATCAAAGGTTGCAAACTTTCAAGAATGGTCGTGTCGATTATGAAAGGTTAAAACCTTTTGAAAACAGTTCCTCTTGGCTATAAATACCATTGATTCTTAAGATTTTTTCCTTGTAGATTTTTCTGATTTCTTCTTCTTTTTTTGCACAAATTTTCTTCGTGTACTTTAGTGTTTGAGAGTTTACCTGACACCAAGAATTTTGGGTATCAGTACTGGTGATTGAGATCATTCTATTCTGGGAGGACATATTCCAAATAAAACCTCATATACTAGAGGGGAATAATTTCCTTAAGAGGACACTGTGCATTCAAAGGGCTTGATCTTTTTCCATTTTTTATTTTTTCAGATTCTGGTATGTTTTAGAAATTCTAGTTGTGAATTTAATTATTTTCTTCTATTCTTACTTATTCATTAAATTTTTGTAACTTTGTCTTTTTGCAAAGTTTGTTGAAATCAGTAATTATATTTTAAACTCAAATTGTGCAACAATCTTATGAAATTATATTTAATATGTGTTTCTAGTGAAGATAAAAACCTTCTTGATTTTATACTCCTATTAAGTCTGCATTTTTAAGTTATTTCTTGACTAAGTTTGTATCGATTCTTATTTATCACAAATGGCAAACAATAATGTTACGGTTGCGGTTGTTGCACCACCCCGAATTGTTGTACCACTAGTAGAGAAATTTGAAAACTACTCATGTGTGAATTTCAAAGGATGACAACAAAGGGTATTTTTCTGGCTTACCACTCTTAGTCTGCAAAAATTGACCTTTGAAGAAACTATGGTGCATGCTACTGAAATGCCACATAGAGAAAAAATCATTATTATTGAAGAATGAAAATATGCAGCTTCCTATGTAAGGACTACATTTTGAGTACTTCAAAGGATGACTTATATAATGTATATAGTGCAATGAAACTTCAAAAGAATTGTGGGATGAAATTGAGAAGAAATATAAGACAGAAGATGCATGCTTGAAAAAGTTTGTGGTCGCAATATTTTTAGACTATAAAGTGTCAGATAGAAAAAGTGTTGGGTCACAAGTATTGGAACTTCACTTATTGTGCATAATCTGATTCTGGAGATACAAGGTTCTCAAGTAGTTGTAATGATTGAGAAACTACCTCATTCGTGGAAAGACTTCAAGAATTATCTAAACATAAGCATCAGGAAGTAAATATTGAAGATCTTGTGATTTCTCTCAAGGGTTGAGGAAGATAACAAAACCACCAAAAATAAGTCTCATAAGAGTTTAACAATAATTAGAGTTAATATTGTTGAAGAAGATCCTACCAATGACAAGAAGAGAAACAAGTTCAACAGATAGAAGTCAGAACAAGCTAAGAAGAAATTCAAGGGCAACTATTACACTTGTGGCAAGGCTGGTCATAAATCTTCTAGATATTGTGCTCCAAGAATGGAAAAGGACAAAGGAAAAAGAAAAAGTCAAGTAAACATTGTAGAAGAGATGGAAGATGCAGATGACCTGTGTAATGATCTCGGAGTGAAACTTCATTAGAAATACCAAGGAGTGCTTTCTCGCTTCAGTTGCTACTCGACATATTTACTCTGCAAAAGAAGCCAGTGCAATATACACTGTTGCTGAGTTTGATGAATATTAATTCATGGGAAACACAGCAACAATAAGGATTGCACGAACTTTGAAAGTAATGTTGAAAATGACATCCGATAAAGTTTTGACTTTGAGCAATGTTCTGCATGTCCCTACTATTAGAGAAAATTTTGTTTTTATTGAACTCCCGTTAAGAATGAGTTTAAGTGTTTCCTAGTTAGTGACAAAGTTGTAATAAGTAAGAATGACATGTTCGTAGGAAAGGGTTACATTAATGATAGCCTTTTCAAACTAAAGTGGAAACTCAATTAAATCTAAAGATAAAAAAAATTCAGAGTGATAGGGGTGGAGAATATGAATCTCCTTTTGCTGAGATATATTTGGAATATCGTATTATCCATCAAACTACTACACACTATATACCACAGTCAAATACTTTGGTTGAACAGAAGAACAAAACATTAAAGAAAATAATGAATGCCTTGATAATCAGTTCTAGATCGCCACAGAATATATGAGGGTGGGGGGAGTCATCCTTACGGCCAACAAGATATTCAATAGGGCACCCCTAGCAAAACGCAATCGATTCAATATGAGTTATGGAAATGAAGGAAATCCAAATTGAAATATGTGTGGGGGTGTCTAGCCAAGTTGCAGGTTCTTTTACCTTAGAGGGTGAAAAATAGACCCAAAATAGTGGATTGTGTATTTATTGGATAAGATGTAAACGGTAAGGCATATTGGTTTTTGGTTCACTAATGCCATAATCCTGAAATTCATGTGAATACGATAATTGAGTCAGATAATGCTGAGTTATTTAAACACATTTATCCATATAAAACTAAACGTGATTTGACAAGGGAAAAAACTATATGACCACAGGAAGAATCAACGAAAAATACATAGACTAATGAGGATCCTAGGTGTAGTAATCACCAATTTAATTCCACTGCCAAATTAGATATGAGGAAAGGTTGAAACGATAAGAAGAGTACGTAGTGAGGAGACAGGACTCACCCTCTGTGAACGAACCTTGCGGAGAAACCCCTTTTGGGCCAGATTTTATGGAATTTTTGCTTGGAAATGATCCTAAAACATTTAAAGAAACTATGATTTAGTCTAGGTTAATTTATTTGAAATAAGCAGTCAGTAGTGAGATCGAATCACTTTTAAGTAACCATACATGAGAATTGGTTGATCTTTCTCCAAGAAATAAACTGTTAGGATCAAAGTGGATCTTTAAATGAAAAATGAATGTCGATGGGAGTATTGATAAATATAAGGATAGAATTGTAATCAAAGGATACAGACAAAAGGAAGGTCTGGACTACTTAGATACATAGTCTCCCGTAACAAGGATAATGTGAATTAGGATACTAATAGCATTAGCGGTAGTGCATGATCTTAAAATCGGCCAAATGGATGTAAATACAACCTTCTTAAATGAAGAGTTAGAGGAAGTAATTCACATGGAACAACCTTAAGGGTTTATCGTTCCTGGTAAAAAAGAGAAAGTGTGCAGACTTGTAAAGTCTATTTATAGAGTAAAGCATGCACCCAAAAAATGGCAAGCTAAATTTTACCAAACAATGTTGGAAAATGAATTCAAGATTAACGAATGTGATAAATGTGTTTACATAAAAAATATTCTGAATCATGAAGTATTTCTTTGTATGTATGCTGATGTAATGTTAATAATGGGTAAAGATATTCATGATATAAATGTTACTAAGCGCATGTTGTACAACAAGTTCGATATGAAGGACTCAAAAGTTTTTGATTTGATCTTAGGGATCAGGATTCTCGAGACTCCTCAGGGAATAGCTTTATCGCAATCCAATTATATTGAAAGAGTAATGGATAAGTCAAGTACTTGAATTTCAATATTGTCAAAACTCCAATTGAGTTAAGCTTTACATTTCAAATGAATGAAGGTGAAACTGAATCTCAATTGGAATATGCTAGAGGTTGGGAAGTTTGATGTATATTATGAATTGTATATGACCAGATATAGCATGTGCTATTAGCAAACTGAGTTGATTTACTAGTAACTTGAATCAAACTCACTAGATGGCAATGAAATATGTGTTGGGGAATTTGAAACATACACAACACTATGCTTTGTATTATAATAAATATCATGTTCTGATTGAAGGAATTAGTGATGAAAATTAGATCATTGGGTCAAATGAAATAAAATCAACAAGTGATGATGTGCTTACACTTGGTCGAGGAATAGTCTCTTGAAAACCTTACAAACAGACATGTATGCTCGCTCCGCAATTGAATTTGAATTTATTACTTTAGATAAGTCCGGTAAGAAGTTTAATGACTCCGAAATTTCTTAGAGGATATTCAACTCTATCCCAAACCTATGGGACCTATTTGCATTTATTGTGATAGTAAAGCATTAGTAGGTAGCGCAGTGAGCGTCTTGTACAACATCTTGTCATACAGACAGAAATATAGCAGTACAAGACAACTTCTCTCTAGTGGAATTATCACAATTGACTATGGGAAGTCAAGCGATAATGTGTTAGATCCTCAAAATAAAGGCCTAGTGGGAGAGGAAGTTGAAAGATCATCTAAGGGAATGGGTTTACCGCTTAGGAAAAGTCAGCATGGCGGTAACTTTATCTAGCAGACTAGAGATCCCAAGATCTAGATTCAAGGAGAAAAATAAAGTTGCGACTGGTGGTTCAACATTGTCAATCAACTCAATTCATTCTCATGACGAAGACAATGTTCAGGAACAAGATAAGACTTTAAGGCTTGTTAATGAGTTAATAAATCTTTAAGTTTTTTACCATTTTCTAAGTTCGACAGATTTTACCAAATAGTGTATCTATGATCTGACACAGTTGGAAATCACTTATTTCAGTGTGAAGTGTATGCCTTTTCAAAGAGAAAATTTATGTCAAAAATCTATTCTCTATACACTCATGAAACTAGGAGGTGTTCATGGATAAGCAAATGCAATTGTAAGAACCATAAATGGTAAATGATTAATTATGTGATATATCATTGTCTAGGTATATACCAAAGATCGACGGTTCAAAGATAACGCATTTACCGATTGATTGAGTATATTTGATATTTGTTCACTATGGAAAGTCCAAGGGGAAACCTATTTATCCATATGGAATTGATCCTTGCTTGTAAAGTACACAATTGTCTGTGCATTCCTATGTTATAACTATTCCCCATCAATGTGGGGGATTGTTGGGTATGTATCAAGAATTGATAGGAAATAGAGGGAAGGAGAGGAATTTGAAAAGTTTAGAACTTGAAAGGTTGGGAACTTGAAAAGTCCTCTAATGCTTTAATAAAAAAGGCAATAGTCCCTCATCGGTAATGGAAATGAAAATAGGAGAGTTTAAATAAATAAACACTCCTATTAATTATTAAAAGGGTTGGAAAGAGGGACCCCCCTCACGTCGTCGTCGTCGCTCGCTCGCTTCGGCTTTGGCTTCGGCTACGGCTACGGCTTTGGCTTTGGCTTTGGCAAATGATCGATCGAGAGATAATTTTTTGGATAAATTTATTTTAATTATTTATTTAATTAATTAAATGGCCAAAAAAAATTTTCAATTAATCAGTTGATAACATAAATTAACAAAAATGTTTTCAACTTTTTAGTTAACCCGACCCGACTCAGATCCGCGCGCGTGACCCATTTTAAATTCCGTTATATTTACAAAATTCCCGCCACTGTTCTGAAAGGTTGCAACTTTCAGGAACAGTCAATACCATTTGAAAGTTTGCAACCTTTCATTAATGATCGTGTCAATTCTGAAAGGGTTGCAACCTTTTAGAATATATTATTCTTGCCTATAAATACCATTCAGTCTTCAGAATATTTACTAACGAATTTTCTGATCTTCCTTCTTCTTAAAAAACACATTTTTCTTCGTGTACTTTCCTGTTGTGGATTGATTCGCTGACAGTAGAGTTTTTGGTATCTATACTCTACTGATTAAGATCATTTTACCCTGGGAGGTTATATTCCAAATCAAACCTCGGATACTAGAGGGGAATAATTTCCTTAAGGGGACACTGTGAATTCAGTGGACTTGATTTTCTTCCTAAATTATCAAAAAGAGTATTCAAGATTCTGGTAAGTTTTACAGATTAAATTATTATTTTTACAAATAAATTTTTGTTCATCTTATTTACTGATTCTAAAAATCTCAGTTACTTCGTGTTTCTGAGTGATTTATTACAACCAGTAATTTCTGATTTTCTTAACACAGATTGGCAACAAAAAGAACCAAACAGATTGTTCTCTTCTTTGTAACAGTAAGTATATTATTTTGATTGCTCATTATTCGGTACACACATTTTATATGTCATCGCACCCTTCCTAGATTATTAGTATAGAGACAATTAGTTCACTTCTTTTATCGCAAGTTAACTAATTTTTCATATTCTTCGTCTCTTCTTTTTAGGCATAATAAGTGATCAAGATTTCTTAAAACTAGCAAATGTTCAAAATACACTTAAATTTTTTTCGGTAATGAATATGCACAGTAACGAAGAGCGATAGAGAATTTACATATACATTTATTAATTGTCATTAGATTCAATGTTATTATAGACTTTTTCCAGGGATATTTATAATTGTCGCTAAAGATCATTTTTGTCTAAGTGATAACTCTTTATTTTAATAATGTTTTTTTTTCATCTTTTTATAAAGAAGTAATGACTCTTTCCTTTGGCTTTTTTCAATTAAATTTGTGAGCCATAAACTTGGATTAAAATTGACAAACTATCTTTCTGAAAAATATGTTAAGCAACATGTGTTTTTCTTCATGATTGTTAGGATATTAAAATTATCTTTATTATTATTTGTGGATATTTTTGAGTTCAAGCACTCAGAAAGTTATGATTTGAGATTTTAATATGTTATGTGTAAAAATTATGATTATAATATCCAGCTATGAATGATGTCTCCTACTGCTTGGTTGATAATTGCATTAATTCTTCGTAACTGCATAATATTATGGTTATATTATGCAGTTACGATATTGAAATCGTCCAACTTCCAGAAGGTATAACTCAGTCATGCAATATTTAAATTGGCGCAAACTCGGCGGCGTTGGAAGATTGTTCTATGGTCTTTCTAACCATATCTATAAATACCCCTAAATCATCATGAGTTAAGAGTTATGGTCGTTTGAATTTGACCAAAAACTTACTTTCCTAACTTAGATAAATTTTCCTTATTTTCTTATTCTTTCCAAAAATAATTATTTTCATATTTTAAACTATTTTCTAGTTATTTTTAGTTGCGAGATGTTACACATATATCACGTAGTAAGCACGGAGATATAAATACACAATTGTAAAAACCTAGCCTACCTGAGTGCTACACAACTTAACGGAGTTTTGACTTTGATTTGAGTTCTTCTGCTTTTGTGACGGTAAATAGTCCAAAGAATCCATGAGATTTTGTCATCCCTATGCTAGAAATCTCCTTCTCTTCCATTCCAAATCATAGAAAAACTTTTCTAGAGTTTCTAGGGTAATTTATGACTTATTTAGGTATTTTAGGAAGATGATAAAAATTTGATTTCTTGTAATTACGTTCTGCCTCACAATTCCCGCTCTGGTGCCGAATTACCCCGTCGTGGCGCTTCCGCTCTAGGGACGTCTGGCCCTCTCTAGCGTGACAGTGGCCCAGGTTTTTTGCGGATAGTTATCTTCCTAATTAACAACGATTTGGGTCGTTACAATAACACAAAATGGTAGGTTACCAACATAATAAAGCACAACATTATGAAAATATGAATTGTTTACCGCCTAAATAAACACACAACAATTTGACCATATTATTGTCATTCATATCAAATATATTAAAACTATTCGATACTAGTTTTTTGAACTAGACCCTTCAACCACTTTCTTTTTACCCTTTGCAATTGTTATGAATCCGTTTTTTCTTGAACCTTGTTGGTTGAGAACAAATTAATGACAACATATTCATTAGATCCTTTAATGATTTTGTTGTTGTCCTTTATACCCTTGTCGAGAGGCGATTGAGCGGACACATTCAACTTAAAGAAAGTTCTTGAACATATAATTGACGGACTATCAACCATTACAACTGATTTATTAAATCAATTAAGGGTCAACAATGGTGAACAAAGTGGTGACATTTATGAACTTGAGTTCAGGTTCTGGAGCAAGCAGTGGTCTAGGAAGGATTTTCACAAAGGGTGTCAAGGAATAGGACAGTAAAATATCTTTTAAAAAAATGACTAATGAGATTCAAACAAACGATCACTACCTCATTTCAAGGAGGTGAAACCATTAGGATACAATAGCTTGTTGTGTTAAGGATGTTTAAAATATTTTATTTAATCATCTCGTGAATCATTTTACTTGTATATGCGATATTTTTTTTGAAGAAGGTTTTTCAAATGGACACCTGACCGCATGTGGCTAGGCCACTGGGTGCAAGAGGCGATTTGGACGGAAGAAGATGAAAGGTGAGGAATTAGATTGATGGAAGGGAAGAGAAAAAGTTAATTACCTAGAAACTATAAACCACATAGGGAGTAACTATGGACGACTTGTTAGTAACATAAAAAGTTTTACTTTTATATAGATTGTATCAAAAAGGAAGAAAGTAACATCTGATAAAGTTTAAACATTTAACGTAAAAGTTGAAAGAATAAAAAGTAAGAAATATCGTTTAAAATGTACTAGGAGAGATAAAAATTGACAAATTTTTATACCATTCCTGACAGATAGAGGTACATAATCCAAAGAGTAGGAGAGAATAAAATAAAAAATAAATGATTAATTTATATTAGAAAATTAATTAATGTGCTATTTATGTAATATTAAAACTATATTTGTGATTAAATAGAAGTGTGTATGTATTGTTTATTAAAATCTTAAGTAGTATATTATTGTAGTTTTCCCTTTAATAACTAATTCGAGAAAAGGTTGGGGAACCTCAATTATTAAACCTATTACTACTTGTAACTTTTCTTGATTCTCCTAATTAGTTATAATTGTTTTATTTTATATATTTTTTTCAGTTGATCCCCGCTAAAATAACAAATATGATTTGGTTTGTTCATAATTCTTTGGTCGTTCTTTTTTAAAATAATAATAATAATAATAATAATGTATTTCAATTTATTTTTTAATTTTGAAATATGATTAAAATGTTTTAAAAAACATAATGATATTTTTTTATGATTTACTAGGTTTAGAATAATCAAGAAACACACATTTGAGAATATGAGAGGTTGATATTGTTCACATGATAAATATATTATGGTAAATTTAGGGGTGTTTATGGAAAATGACATGGAAGAACAAGGAAACCTAGCTGCTACTAGCTAAAGAGTGAATAATATACCATCATATTGAGTATCTTATACTTCACATGCACATATACCAAACAAAAGAAAAAGTGATAATTGATTAACTCCATTAAATAGTAAGAATATTTATAATCTTTCAAGTTCTTAATATATGTGACAATACCAAATTTCTAATTTTCGAATATTAGAAATGATCGTTCATAAACTTAATGAGGTCATAGATTACCACGTGAGGTGACGGTAATTTAAATTATCTCGTTCTAAATAAAAACATACATCAGTTTCATACATGTGGACATTTTTTCTTTTTTCGTATATCATTGGTTAAAAATCATTTACATTCGAGAAATTGGTATCAACATACTAATCAAGTGTAGTGGCAGAGTCAAAGAATAATTTATCTTGTATAAATTTTGTAGTATTTTTATGCAATAATTTACTCGACAAAAGCTTAGAGAACTTTTGGCTCACTAGACATAAGTTTCATAAAGAATAACTTATGTTTCGTGCGATAAAAAATATGGATTCTTGAATCGATCTTTTTCCTTGCTCAACATAAGTTCGTTTGAAATTAGGTTACATGTCTCTTACGACATAATTTGTGGGTTTTGAATTTGAATGTTTATATCGCTTGGAATAAGTGCATTAGGAATTAAGTTGTGTATTACAACACAACTTGTTATGTTTTTTAAGGCGTAACTTGTGGTAGATTAAGATACAAAAATATAAACTGATACCGAATATTTATTTTTTCGTCATTTGGTTCCAAAGATATATTTGATCAAATATCTTTTACTTAAAATATTGATAGACAAAGACTAAAACTCTTCATATTTGAGGATAAAAATTAAGATGATCCCAAAATATCGACTTATGAGTCCACTTATACTGGACAACCAACACAATTGGCATACCTATATTGGTTTATCTAAAGAAACAAAATGATGCTTTTATATTTGAAAGAATAAATTTAATTTTGAACTTTTCGATCTATCATTAAAAGAGATGATATATATGTCATTTTTACAGATTTATAATTTGTTTAAGGCTTTTTTATATTTCTTTTTTTTAAAAAAAAATTATACTTATCAAATAATATCACATTATGATCTGGAACAACGAGAGTAATATAATAGTAATAATTAGTGGTTCAATAGACGTGAAAATGAAATTTTTTAAAAACTTTAGCAACAAAGAAACACATCTTTTCATCCAAGATAAATGAAAATGAGAGAGAATTGGGAGACGAATCTAATGATGATGATAATTGTCATTATTTTATTATTATTGTCATAATTCACTATCATAAATTATAATGATTGTCACATATATGAGTAGTTAAAATGATTTTGTTACTCGAATAGTCATTCAATTATTAAAAATTATGTAACAAAGTCATAATTCTTTTGTCATAAAAAAATCACTCTTCCATTAGTATTTCTCTCTAAATCATTTTGATCAATTATTCAATGTTTGAACCCTAAATTTGTTATTTCGCATTTGGAATTAAATAATCTCAAAATAAAAAATAAATGTTTCCAACCTCATTGACACCCCCGTAGAACTAGAAAAAACATGACTTCTGGTGAAAATAAAATAAAGAATATGAATTTAATACTAACTTTGAGTAATAAATAGTCAAAATAGTATTACGACAATAGAACTTTTGTTGTTTGTTCTTGTTATATTACTGTCAAATGCAACTACTGCAATATTGATTTTCAAAATAAATAATTGCACTCAATTCACATTATAGCATATTAATACCTAGTCAAACATATGAAAACTTTAATCCAGATCCTTAAAACTTTTCTTCTATGGTAAGATTGAGTTTATCACTCATATTTGTAGTAAAATAATTCTTCCAATCTCCAATTTCTCCTTTACGAAAGAAAAAATTATATGTCTCTCCAGTTGAAAACTGTCCATTTGAATTCACTTCCAAATTTCTCAAATTTTCAAAGCTACACAGTTTTAATATCTCATCCACCACTCCACAATTTTCTTCCTCTATGGAAATTGGACATTCCAAGAATTCAGCCAAGCGTTTGGGTTTCTTTTTAATTTCTTCATACATTAAGAAAAGTATTTTTGTAGGCTTTTCTATGCTTTGTTTCCAATAATATAACACATGATTCCAAAAATGGACCATAAAGGCTCACCCCCTCACATAATAGATCAAACATTTCTTCAATGGCATTGATATTGTTGTTATGAAGTAATAAATTGTTTGTGAAATGTCACATAGAAATAAAAGTGTCCCTAGGATTTCTACATAAGTAGACAAGTTTGGTTTTTGAATCCTGGACTGATTTTGGCAATGAAGCAAAGGGCATATGAGTTGCCAAGATTCTATGTGAAGTAAAGGTTGAAAAATCGGGGACCTGACCATCAATATAGAGCTCATGCTCCAAGAATGGAACAAGAACATGAGGTTTATTGACAAGTAAAGGGTGATTAGGTTCAAAAATAGGATGTTTCACTCGATTCACCAGAGCAAATAAAAGTGATTTTAACCAAGTAGTTCCTGATTTCTGAGTTGTAACAAGAATGATATCACTATCTTCTACTTGAAATTGTTGTTGAAATTGATGAAAATAATTGGGTATATCAGTGAAACAAAGCAAGAAAGGGAATTGAAATTTTCTCACGGTTTATTGATCAACATAAAGGCTCTCTTATAGAGCTGTACACAAACTGAAATAGCTAAAAAATAGGCTAACAAATATCATGTTAATAGACAACTAAAAGCTGTAACTTCTAGCTAAAGATCAGGATACATATTGACTCCATTTAAACTACTTTTATTTGACTAAATCGAACAAGTACTGTAAAACAAATTTCTAACAGAATTACAATCACGCCTTGAAGAAATCTTGGTGGTGTCCAAAAACCTTGATAATTGTAGATATATGATCCAACCCATCCTTTATCTTTTGGCAAGATGGAGATCAATTTCTTACACTCTTCACTTAGAGTATCCTCCTGTAAATATTTGGGAGAAGAAGTTGTCATGATTTTGAGAATTGAGTGTTTTCTTTTAAGTTTGAGGCTTTTATAATTGATACACATGAATATTACACTTACTACTATCGACGTGAATGTTTAGTCATACTCATACATTTCATGTGACCTCACTACTTCACATATTTCATGTCTTACTATTAGTAATAATTATACTTTGATTCACTGATTTTATTTGTCAAAAGAATGCTATTAATGTGAGTGTGTTAGAATAGTAGTGAGGCACTCAAAATTCATGCATTGTTTTGTCATCTTTGTCAAGTAATGATTTTAGTTTCAAGATGAATTTTTTGGTGTTTATTAAATTACTAATCCTTTTAATTTATGACCATGAAAATTTAATCTAAACAGAAATATTAGTTTAACTATATTATCCCTGATAAATGTTGCACTCGTTTTAAGAGAACATAAATAACATGAAAATTTTACTGTACTATCCGTATTAATTAATTCACAATTTTACTGGACTTGTGAGTGATTTGTGAAAATAAAAAGTCAATATTAAGTATAAATTTTTTCTAAAAAAAAATCTCTCTTCTGATATTCTAAAGAAAATAAATTGTCACACTCGAGACTACACCTTGGAAGTGGCCAGACCTCGAGAACTATTGATGGTTCCCACGCAAAGCACCCTTAGCGTTACTGTCTGCTTAGAGGAAGACCTACTCAATATTGATAAGTTTAAAACATTGAATGAAAAACATTAAGTCAAATATTGAGTTTAAACTATATAAAAATTATGAATTAAATATATAGTCTTTTTTTAAGCAAAATTAAACATCTATGAAGGGAAAGTGAAATTAAATATCTAAAAAGCAAAATTAAAAATTATGAATACAATATATCTAAAAATTATGAATGCAATATATAGTATATAGTCTTACCCACGTTTCCAGAGTCTTCCTATACTTTGCTGGTGTATAGAACATAACTAAACTGATGGATCTACTATACAAGCTTTTTGGGGCAGTTCACGATTCACTCGTCTTACGGTACAATCTATCTATGTTGGCAGCGTAGGTTGTGAATTTTGAGTTACCTTAAATCTTACCCCAAATCGGTGGTCATTACTAATCAAAAATATAATTGTATTCTCATGTATAACTACCCTCTGGTTTAAGATAATTTTTCAAAAGGGATCTTTCAGCGGTAACTGAAAATATACTAAATCTTTCTGAAATACTCTGAAAACTCTTTTATACTTGTAATTTTTGGGTCATGGGTCGTCCATGTGGACAGATCCGATATGACCCAATCTGTTTTAGTGTCTTATCCAATCAATTAATGAGTTAATTAATTAGGATAAATCCTTTAATGGATAAGACAGAGCAGTTACAATTCAACCCCTTTTTAAAAAGAATCCTAGTTGGAGCATTATCTAAGAAACATGAAACGTGATAAGTTGAACTTTAAACGTGAAAAGAGAGAGGAAAAACTGTCCAACTGAAAATCGGAAAAAAAAATAAGCGTTCAATCAAGAAACAAAAGTATTGAGTCTCTCAGGCAGATTCATCAACACACAAAATTAGACTTCTAGATTGTGAACAAAATTTTTGTTTCCTAGTGATTCAAATATGGTGTTTAGCACCAACCTGTCAAAGAAGCAGATCGACAACTTTCGCTGTGAATTACAAGGTAGTAAAATTAATTTTTTTATGATCTTCTCATTGTAAGCTTTTCGAAAATATATTCTTATAGAGAAACATACTTAAAAAGAGTAAGGTGTGAATTTTTTAAGTTTACCAAAAAAACATATTTTTTATTAATTTCATTTGGATTGAGATTAGAGTCTTAGTCAGAGTCATTTTTATATATGTCCTCTTTAGGATCTTATTGGTCTTGTGTATTCGTTTAGTCCTAATGTTCCTTAAAGAGTTGTTTGCCTTTTATGAGAAATTTGTGACATATGTTATCACATTAAATGGTTTTACCATATTTCATTTTATTCCAAGTTAAGATTTGGCTTACAAGGAACATGCTCAAGTTACTCCAAGTGGGAGTTCTCAAAGTAGAGCAAAAGGACTAGGTCGAAAGCAACCCGCCGTAACATGTGTTTCCGAGGGCGAGAAATCGTACAGATTGGTGTCCCCAAACAGACACAAAGTATGTTCAGGAATGAAAGGACCATTCGAAGAAAAAAATAAAAAGATCTAAGAGAGTTTAAGTCTTTAAAGATGGATCTCCTTGGATGTTTAATAGGATTCCTCCAAATCTTTGTCAGAAAATATGAAAGCTTAATGAAAATTGAATTCAAGTTTCAGAGAGAGAAGGTATGACATTTTGCATTATTCCTCGCCAAAATACTAGAAGGATGAACTGAATGAAGTTAGAATTAAAATTGGGGATAATGAAAAATTCTGAAACTACTATGAAAAAAAAGGAGTTAAGTTGGTAAAACTTCATTGAAGGAGTATCCAAATACTCCCTTTTTTATCAGAATAATTTTTTTATTATTATTATAATTTTTTTTATTAAACTTTGAGGTGAACATCTTTAATTGAGCTTAAGTATGAATTTTTTGAGTTTTATTCTCTTTTATTTTGGATAAGTGAATAATTATTCTATTTCACAATACCATATGGTGTTTAATAATTAGACATTGAAATCTGTGTGATTATAATCTAAAATCAATCAGTATACACATTAAGAAGTTAATTTCAAATTTTGGTTAAATATTTAATTCGTAGATGATGAATGGATTCTTAATTGTCCTTTCGATTTTACATTTAAATATGAAATCTTTATGAGAATTGATTTGTTCGAATTTGTAAGTCACATGCATAATTATTAAAATTCTTGCCTAATTATATGTAAATAACAAACATGACGTTCTAGAATAGGTGATATAGGGAAAGATTGAATGAAAAAGTTGGCAAAAGAGGGACATTTAGGTTCTTTCACAAAAATTGAAATGCTAACTTATGAAAATTGTCTTGCTGGAAAGAATATGCATAAAACATTTGGGAGGCTAAGAGAACTCAATTTCAACTTCAGTTAATTCATTATGAAAATAATGGTCCAATGAAAGTAAAGACAAAGTCTGGTGCTTCATACTTCATTAAAGCACTTGAGTGCTTTAAAAAATATATAAATAAAGTTAAACTTTTGTACGAAATTTTGAATTCAGAAGATCAGATAATGTTGTCAAATATGCTTGATTATTCAATGGATCAAGAAATTATTCCTGGACCAAGTGGCAGTTATGAATCCCAACCTATGTACGAAATATTGAATTCAGAAGATGAAATAATTTTGTCAAACATGCTTGATAATTGAATGAATCAAGAAATTATTCCTAGTCCAAGTGGATATTAAGAATCCCAAAAATCCTATAGAGGAATCTGAACTTCAAATCTGTAAGAGTACAGGAAAAGTGTACCTAAACAATCTTGTGAAATTGAGGATTATGTTTTCTTGGTATCTCCTACGGAGTTAGATGAACATAATTATGTAAAGAGGCGTTATCAAGCCCTAAAAGGGATGTATGGTTAAAAGAGATAAAAGAAGAATTAGAGCCTATAAAACCAAAAAAGTCTAGAATCTTGTTCACCATCCTAAGAAACGTTAATCTATTGAAATAAATGAATTATTAAAGATAAACGTAAATTGGATGGGTCAAAACAAAGTCACGTCTCGAGTTCCTTATTCTAGTGCGATCGGGAGTTTTATATGTGATATGATGTGTACTCACCCAGAAATTTGTTATGACATGAGTCTCGTTAACAGATATCAACCCTACATTAGAAAGGATCATTGGAAAGCAGTAAAGAGTATTCTGATATATGAGGCGAACTGCAGATCATATATTGTGTTATAGTGGATCTGATTTAATCATAAAAGGTTATATATATACTGATTGGGCTGGTGACTAGGATGATAGAATATCAATATCCGGTTTTATTTTCTTACAAAATGGTGGTATTGTTTCATAGAAAAGTAAGAAGCAAAATTGTACACCTCTTTCAACCATGGAATCTAAATTCGTGGCATCTGTGTATGCATTACAAAAAGTTATTTGGTCAAAGAGATTCTTAGAACGTTTAAATATTTGCAAAGAATTCTAAGGGTCCAATGATTCTATATTATGATATTCAAGTGATTATCGCATGCATACAGGATCCTAAGTATCACGTAAGTACTTAACTCATTGACAACAAGTATAAATTTGTGAGAGACAGAGTGGAAAGTGGAGAAATAACTTTACAATGCATTCATATACGTGAAATGATAATTGATTTTCTTTGGTAGGCCATCTCTAGAGGCTTCTTTGAAAAACATGTTAAGGTTCTACGTTTACATAGAGTATGATGATATTTCAGTATTGTAAATTGACTTGATTTTTATGATATTCGCTTTTTATATAGAACTATTGAACTTATGTTTCAAATGTAGTATGCATGTGATAATATGTAAGATATATAATGTGTCAAACAAGTTGCTAGATTGTATCTCTAACACGAGCAATCACCTCTTACGTCAGAAAACGTGAAAAGATGAATTTCAGCATCATTTTATAACTTGTTTTATGATCCAAACAAAAGTTTCTCTAAGAAATAAGCTTTAAAGATCACTGAAGAGAGAAAATAGGGTTAAAAATCTGAACATGTTTTAGACCAAGGTCTGTACAATGTTGAATAATCAATAGAATGAGACGTATACACCAATTTGAGGTGTAAACATCGTAGCACATATTTTATACCACGTGTTTCTAGCGATCAATGGGTCAATGAAAGAATATTCTCTGCTTCTTCATTGTGTGAGACCCAGAAAAGTTAAAATGACTTCTCAATGAAATATCCTTTGACCTTTTGCTGTTTTTTGAAGTTTCAGTTAGTGTTGCTAATTTAGCATATTACTAATAGCCATGAACAATTCGGTAATGCAGTACATATCTAGAAAAGCAGTTGATATGGAACAGATATATTCGAGTAGAAAGAGAAGATTATTGATGAACAATTCAACTTGTACACATAAACCGACTATTACACTCAAGTGTTAATGTGTGTATAAAGTTAAACATGAACTCGAGTTCACCTCTTTAAGAGGTCTAGGGATCGAATAGGTAAATACTGAAGTAGTGAATAATGTTTGGGGTATTGTGAGTAATATTGTTCTTTAATAGTGTTGAATTCTTTCCACATGTGATTGAGTTCATATATACAAGGCTTGAAAAACCTTAAAGGTAGGTCCTTCATGTTCACAGGTCTCACGAATTATTTGTCGTATGAATAGTATGTCTGATTGATATAATTTTGACTTGGGTCTTGTCCACTATGTGCAAAGTGAGAGATGTAAGTTTTGGGTCATGGGTCGCCCATGTGGACTAACCGATCCGACCCAATTTGTTTTAATGTCTTATACAATTAATTAATTATTAAGTTAATTAATTAGGATAAATCCTTTAAAGGATAACACTGACCAGTTACATTATAATTGTTCAACCCCTCTTTAAAAAGACTCCTAGTGGGCGCATTATCTAAGAAACGTGAAATGTGAGAAGTGGAACATTAAACATCAAAAGAGAGGAAAAACTGTGAAACAAAAAATAAAAAAAAAACCGTTCAGTCTAGAAACAAAAGTATTAAATTTCTCAGGCAGATTCATCAACACACAAAAACAGGATTCTAGTTTGTGAACAAAATCGTTGTTTCTTGGTGATTCAAAGATGGACTTGAGCACCGACCTGTCAAAGAAGCAGATCGATGACTTTCGTTGTGAATTACAAGGTACACATATCTTGTTGTTAATTCCTCTTTAAATTCCAATAATACTTTTTTTGAAATTGTGATCTCTTTGTAAATGCAAAAGTAATACATTCAACAACATTTAACTTCTCTTAAACTTTTTTTTAAATAATGCTTTAAATTTTTTCTTAAACTCTCACTTTAGTTTCAAAAATCAATGTAAAGAAAATTACTAGCTTGTTAGTATAACTCAATATATAGGCGTCATGTGGATCTACAATTATGAACAAGAATTTTCAATGCATAAAGTATCACAGTCCCATAATATAGGGATTTCATAAAAGTGAGGTTGGAACCCTAGATTAAATATCCTATCGACTGAATTGAGATGTAAAGAGTGAGGATTAACTAGTCTAACCCTATGAATAGTCTTCTATACTCGGAAGAACAATGTAACATCCTGTATTAAAAAATATACCTAAATGTAGATTTTCAAAAGTAGCAAGTTCAACCCAAGGACCGTAAGATGACCTACGGCCCGTGCTGGTGGTCCATAGATTGCCACTTGCAACCTATCCCCAGAACCTTAGGAAAATTGGCTAAGTGTTGACCTACGCCAAGATCTACGGATCATAGGTTAGACCACGATCTGTGGTCCATGGCTGTAGGTAAAAACCCCAATTCTAGCTCCTAGTATCCAAACGACTGTTTACCAACACGAGCCATCAATCCATCCACATTCCGTTGGTCTGTTCTGTTCGTAGCACTGACAGCTTTTAAGTCAGGGGTCATTTGGTGTTTTTCTTATGCGTTGGATCCCTAAGCTACGTGGTTTTGGTCAGTTTTAGTCTAGTAACTAAATTAGAATTTACCCTAGTCAATCATTCTCCAAAATTCATAAAACTTAAGAGCGGAGAGGAGAAAGCGTCAACCAATGCTTTGCAAGAATGTAGTAAGGTTTCTTTCAGTTCCAGCCTAAAATCGAAAAAATTTCACTAGGTATGTGGGATTTCACTATTGGGCTTATTTGACTCATTAAGTCCTGAGTTTTCCGTCAGATTCTTGATTCCCTTAATATTTTTTAGAAGAAGAGTTTCTTAAATGTTAGAAATTGTGGGGTTTAGTTGTCAAAATGATCCAAATAATATTATCATGAATTTTGTATAGTTTTGTGTATGTTCTTTTTGATAAATTTAGAACCTTAGCTATGTAATTCTTTTAGTTCATGAATTACACATGCTAGGGAAGTTATTTTAGCTATATACTGTTAACACCCAATATTGACCCTTGACGATATGAATTAATTAGCGAGTTTCTTAATTCTCAACGATTTCAAAACAATTAGTTTTTATAAGGTTTAAAGTATTTTTTAAATTATTTTTACATTTGCCTTATCATTTTTATAATTCTTAGATAATATATATGTTTTATGTAATTATGTATACGATTAGTTTATTTCATGAATATTAAAAAGCCGACTCAAAATATTTTTTTATATAAATATATAATTAATTCTTTTAGTTTTATAATACCTTATATTTCAAATTATTTAGTTTATATTTAAGTTATTTATTTTATTTTGTTGGAATTAAGAAACTCATTAGTTAATTAAAAAATTCATCTATCTTAATATATACATTTAGGCGAATTTCCTAAACCCATTTTTTTTTAACAAATCATGTTGGCCCCTTTTGCTATCAGCAGCCACTTCTTAGTATTCTCAATCCTTAGAATTTTGGCAGCCCATCCATTTCCCTCTCCTCCAAAAATCATCCCAAGCCCAATTTTTAAAAACAAATTATACAACATTACAATACCCAACAACGTACAAAAGAACTCAAAAACATTACCAGCTGACCCTACATCGCTTCTTCTTCCGCGTCTAGCGAAGCCCAGAACGATCCAACAACCCAAAAAACTCAACCCGAGTCTAGCAAACCAAGAAAGAATTTCTAAAAAAAACCCAGCCGGGTCGGGTCGGGTACGCTTCATTAATGACGCGACGAGTCCCCGACGACGGTCCCTCGTTGTTGTGACGGTCCGTCATTTGTTCCATTGCGTGTGCCCTAGTTTTTAAAATAACAAAAACACGTACCTGGCACGACAGATTCATGCGATGGTCCATTGCGTGAATGACGGGCCGTCAATGGGTCCATCAATGACTGCTGCAGAGTGATTTTCTACAAAATTTCTTGGTGATGTGCCTGCAAATTTAAAACCCATTAGTAGAAAATGCTACCATTAATGAAAATAAAAAATTGTAAGTATTGGCTTGCCTCCCAACAAGCACCTGATTTAACGTCGCGGCACGATTAATGACACCTGATTACTCAGCCTTCATCAAGATGGTATGTCTCTATCACTTCATTCACCGATGTAGTATGCCCAAAATAGAGCTTTATTCGTTCTCCATTCACCTTAAACCGCACTCCATCCTTGGTTTCTAACTTAACTGCTCCATAAGGGAATACTTGGGTAATCAAGTAAGGGCCAGTCTGTTTTGACTTGAGCTTGCCCGGAAGCAAACACAATCTAGAACTGTCTAAAAGTACCAAATCCCAAACCATAAACTTCATTTTTCACTTTTTAGTTCATTATCCTTCTTCATCTTTTCTTTGTAGGATACATCAGATACAGAATTGGAACTCACCACTCTACCTCATGGACCTACAAATGTTGAAGGTCGCTTCTTTATTGTTCAACCGAATTTCATCTGCCCCTTTTCCATATCAACTAAGGCTCTACCCGTAGCAAGGAATGACCTTCCAAGAATAATAGGCACTTTAAAATCGACTTCACAATCAAGAATAACAAAATCTACCGGAAATATGAACGACTCCACTTTTACTAGCACATCATGGAGTATCCCTATAGGCCTTTTCACTGTTCGATCAGCCATCAGTAGCCGCATCGCAATGGGCTTTGGGTCACCCAAAACCCAACTTCTTGTAAATCGAGAGGAGCATGAGATTTATGCTTGCCCCCAGATCACATAATGCTTTCGCAAAATGTAATGACCCGACTGTACAAGGAATAGGGAACGCACCCGGATCTTCTTTCTTTTGTATGAGAGATCTTGTAGCAATAGAACTACAATGCTGCATTCTATCATCATCCTCGAAAGTAACCGATCTTTTCTTTGTAACCAGATCTTTCATAATCTTGTCATAACCGGGCATTTGTTCTAGAGATTCTACCAAAGGGACATTGATAGAAAGCTGCTACAACATTGTTATAAAACGCCGACATTTACCATCCTCGGTCTTTTTCACTAATCTTTGAGGAAAGGGGGGGTCTAGGCATGGGAATTACCTTTATAGAGACTTCTGCATCTTTTCTAGTGGTATCTTCTGCTTTACCACTACCCTCTACCACCTTATCATTATCCTTTCGCACCTTTTCTTCAATAGACGGCATAGGTGGGTCAATGGGTTGCTTACCACCCCGAGTAGTGATTGTCATACAGTGTGCATCATTTTTCGAAATTTGAACAGTGTTGCTAGGAAGAGTTTCTGGTTGCCGTGTGTTCACAGTCGCAGATAATTGGGCCATTTGAAACTCGATCTGCTTAATCGATATTGCATCTATATCGACTTTCTGCCCAATACCCGCTAAATAACTTCTTAACTCTTTAATGTTCTCATCATTAGCATCGAACCTCCTCATCATTTTGTGCAACATATCCTCAACTCGCGCCATACTATCTCCACAATCCCTAGGAGTAACTTCACCATTTTGAGGAGGGACATAGGGCCCATTCCTATCATTTCTGTTACCGTAGTTACCCCTGTTGAAGTTGTTGTCGCGGTTGTAGTTTCCATCTCGGATATAATGACCCTCATGGTTATAGTTACCATAGATCCGACCTTGGTTCCCTTTACCTTGGCGTCAATTATCCTGATTTGAGCCTTGGAAACTCGGTCGAAAACACCCCATCTGCTCATTTATTGCATATAATCCTCCGCATAGTAGCATTTATCATTTGGTGGTAGTGGTTTAGACTAGTAGGTAACTGCATTTATCTTTCTGCACCCCCAGTGATATGTTTTAATACCAACCCAAGCTCAGTTCTCATCTATGCCATCTCTTCATGGATCTCATCTATTGCTGGGTTGTGAGTGGATTGCACTGCGAAGGTGTTTCTCCCAGTATCTGACTTCCTAGTACTCCAAGTTTTATTGTTTCAGGAGATTTTTTCTAAGTTTTATTGTTTCAGGAGATTTTTTCTAACTTTTCAGCAATCTCAACATAAGGACACTCCCCATAAGAACAACCCACTATAGTATCCGACACCGCTTTATTGTTATCATCATGTCCCCGATAGAGGTATTTCTTCAGTGACTCATCATCTATGCAGTGCTTGAGGACGCTTCTCAAAAACGAGGTGAATCTATCCCAAGAACTATTAACTGACTCTCCTGGCAAAGTTGTTCACTCTGCCTTTGTTGTTTAGTTTCTTGGAGACCGGGTAGTAGCATGCTAAGAAAACGTCCCTTAGTTGGTTTCAAGTGAAAATTGAGTTGTAAGGGAGCTCAGTGAACCAAATAGCAGCCTCTCCCGTCAGTGAGAGAGGAAACACTCTTAGCCCTATTACATCCAAGTCCAAGTCAGGCCTCCCTACACAGCTTTTACACATTGCCCTTACCTTAGTTATATGGGCATGTGGATCCTTAGAAGGTAGCCCTAAAAACAAAAACCTCTGGCAGTTAGCATTTGCGTCAGGCTACTAGTTACCACAAAGGTGTGGCCTGGTGGTAGAGGGGGCAAGACAAGTGTCCCATCGGAGTCTGCTACATTGTCATAGCCTCTATCGTTTTCTTGGGGACGTGGAGCGGGGTTCTGTACCCTCTGTTGGTTCTCACCCAGAGCATCCGGTAACAACTGACCATGAACATCAACCAGAGCTGGGATGTTCTGGTTTGGATCATCATCATTAATACCCAAGTTTCGATTCATGTTGCGTAGTGTACGCTCTAATTCGTGATCATAGGTAAATAAGGGTTCTCTTCCTCTTCGTGTATTTGGCATACAAGGAAGATGGTTCTGCGAAAATCAAAAACAATAAAACAAAGTAAAATCAAAAAAAATATTGACTAAACTACATTAATAAGTTTAAGTTAATCCAAAAGCTACTTTTCCAAACAGCGGCGCCAAAATTTGATACGCTTAAATACTTCTCAAATAAGAAGTAAAGCGGTCGTGTCAAGTAAATAACCCAACTAATGAGGTTGGGATCGTTCCAACGAGGAAAATAGTTTAGACTTAACTTCAATCTATTATTACTATTGTTCAGTCAATTACTTCCTTGGAAAGCAAAAATGATAAAAGGGGGTTTTTCTATTTCTAAATAAATGAAAATAATTAGCAAAATTAAAGGAGACAACTAACAACATCAAATGTTGGAGTTTAAGTAACTAGGGTTTACGTGTTCCCCGTAGGTTCACTACACCATTTTCGACCTACAGCAACACCACGTAAGTGTAGCCTAAACTAGCAAAAAGTGTGGCCTTTGAGAAAAGGCTACACTTTTGGACATTCAGCAACACTTTTTAGGGGCTGCCCAAAAGAAGTGTAACCTTTTGACATTAGGCAACACTTTTTAAATGTTGCCATATTTGGCAACACTTATAAAGCGTAGCCAAATAGGTATAAGGGCACGCTTTGAAGACGTGCATTAGCAACACCTATTTTTTGTTAGACTACACTTAAAAGCGTTGCCTTTTCAGATTTATTGGTCACACTTAAAAAGTGTTGCCTTTTATTGGTCATCTATTGCAACATTTATAAAGTGTAACTTTATATCTCATCTATTGCAACACTTATAAGGTTTTACTTTATATGTCAGCTATAGCAACACTTATAAATTGTTACTTTATATCTCATCTATAGCAACACTTATAAAGTGTTGATTTTATATCTCATCTAGAGCAACACTTACAAAGTGTAACTTTATATCTACCTAAAGCAACACTTTCAAAGTGTAACTTCAACATTTATAAGCCTACATGTAGCACAAATATATATATAATATATTTACATACATACAAGTGACCTAAAACACAAAAGGAACTAATTAATCATTAAATTAAAGCTAAATATTTCAAATAAACTTCGAGAAATAGTTCAGGTACAACCAAAATATAGAAAGTGATTGCTTAAAGATCTCTAATATCAACAAGTTCCAAAAACCCAAAAGTGTCATTCAAACGTATATGACAACAATACAAAAATTTCTTCATCTTTTGCCACAATGGATCGAGCTTACTTCTGGCAAAATTCAAATTCAATTACCTGCATTTTCCTGCACATTTAAAATAAAATTATAAGTTTGTGAATTAATTGTGGAAGTGCATAATCAGAGAGAATTCACTGTAAGACAACCAATCCAAATCTAAATACAATTTCAATGTAAAAAATACACATTATAAGGACTACAACATTTGTGCAGCCTTCTGTTGTTGGATTTCAAAAATTAAACTTCAAAATTTTAATTTGTGTAGTCTTCTGTTGTAAACTTCAATGTAAAAATTACACACAAGTAGTTCAAACAAACCAGTGATGACCACTGGAAACAAGGTTCATAACATAGTTTAGAAGTGTTCACAAAAATCAGTACATAACAACATGATATGATATTTTGAAAGAACTACAGCATAGTGCAGCTGCTGAAGGAAGATGGGAAAGTCTGACTAAGTGCGGGGTTATAGAGACCACGACGGTCCGTCGTGACTGTGACAGTCCATCCTGCAGGTTCGTCATGAAGTTCTGAGAAGTAATCCCAGTACCCATATTCCAAGATTTTAACTAAGTGTGGGGCTACGGAGGCCACGACGGTCCGTCGTGACTGTGACGGTCCGTCCTGCAGGTTCGTCATGAAGTTCAGAGAAGTTATCACAGTACCCATATTCCAAGAGTTTAAGTGTTTTGGAATGGTGACCCTCGACGGACCATCGTGTCTGTGACGGTCCGTAGGTGGCAGCGTAGTGCAGCTGCTGAAGGAAGATGGGAAGTCTATGTGTGGGGTTACGGAGTCCACGAGGGTCTGTCGAGTCTATGACGGTCCGTCCTGCAGGTTCGTCATGAAGTTCAGAGAAGTAATCCCAGTAACCATATTCCAAGAGAAGTAATCTCTAGGGCAAGGTTCATCATCAGACAGTGAACAAAAAAGACACAAACAGAAAATACAGACAAGAGAAATGTTTAGTAAGAAGAGAAGGAATGCTATAAAAAGACACAAACAAAATCTTGAACAAGGTAAAGATTTAACAGACAGTGCAGATTTTCCTCTCCAATTTTATGTGCCTTGTCTGTAGTTTAAGCAAGTAACCATTAAGGATCCATCAAACATAATAAATCTACCCACAAGATCTTCTATTAATGGTCAAGCTCTAGATGGTTTCTCTACCCTACAAAGGTAAAGGTTTGCAAACCATCAAACTCTATTCTAATAACAATAGTATTATAATTGTCTAGCATGTAGACATTTTAATCATAGGCTGCAGCACATTAATGTGTTAGCCACAGACTCCTCAATTGCACAATACTAAAAGAACAGTTATTCAACTAACGATTCGAATGCTTAAACCAAAAACAAAAACATTCTTAATAGTTATAAATTGGTGGACTAAACTTAGAAAAGTAAAAATAAGTTTTGAATTTTGATTACCAAGAACACCAACTAAACTAGAAGAAAAACAATATTGACATTATTAACAGAGAATTTGAAATACAAAATACCTTTTGAAGAACCGAATCTTGAGCTGACCCCGAAGAAAATGGAAGATTTGTGCCTCTTTCAGCTTGTGCACTACTTGAATCAATAGGTGAAGCTAGGTTAGATCCAACACACCCTGGTATATCTTGAAAATTCAATCCAGGGTTGTTTTCCAGCAATTGAGTGAATAAATGTAGCATTTCTTCTCTAAATTCTTCCTTTAGAGAAGTGATTTCATCGGCATGCTTTTGTTTTAGATTGTTAATTTCCTCATCTTTCTTCAAAGAACTTGTTGTCACTGATCTCCCATAGCACCTAACTGTACCAGGCTGCTCCTTTCCAAACACTGCCCTAAATGCATCATCAGCTGTTTCCCCAGAATTTTGGCGATTTTGAAATTCAGCCTATTGAATAAAATTGGCATCCATAGTGAATTGTAAGTACTATTTCATTTCCAATCCTATGATAGCGATCAAGCATTAAAACATTATGAAAACTTTTCGTAAAAAATAATTAAACAATGTCGACAAATAATTGATATCTCCTCGAACTTGCACAAGAAGAAGAAGAAGAAAAAGGCATACGTGATTAAAATTTAATGTATTCAAACTCCCCACAATATAAATGTTAAGTCTGAATAAAGTTCACTAATAATCCTCTTTGAAAAACTTACTATTGCAATTTGGGTATCATCCTGGATTTCCTTTCCCGTCTTGGTACGAGTTGCAATAAATATTTAAGGCTTTGATGGTTCTTCGTTGTTGTCTTTGGCTGCACGCTACAGATTATATCAAAAGAAATTTTTAAAAATCATTAAGTTCTTATAAAGTACAAAAAAATGAAAATCAAATTTTGTATGAAATGTCAGCTAAGTATTACCAATGCCACGCGTACTCTAGCAAAATTAATAGGTCCCATTCGATGCCTCCACTTTCGTTTTTTCCTGTTTTGAGAATTCATCTCGCATATAGCCTATTGTTAAAAACAAAGAGATAATTCAATTGATATGTATAAAAAGAATAGATATGACACAGAATTAGTCGATGAGTGGAAATGCACCATTTTAACTTTACTTGAACAGTTGGGTGTTTCCAATACTCGATCAACTGGCGGAATTGATTATGCGGAATGCCATCAGGACATTTTGCTAGCATATCCTCAAGGGTACTGTTTTTATCAAAAAAATTCTTTTTAATTTTTTGCTTGTGTAGCCTCCAAGCATCACGAAGACCAGTCATCACGCACTTCTTTCCTTCTACTGGAAGTAGAAATTTGGACTATGCAAAATAAAATATATTTAGTTTCAGTAAGTAAAAAAAAATATGAATTCTCAAGAGTGGTTGTTTTTACATTGACGTATTCCCACATGCGCTTTTTAGTATCATTTGGCACCATATGCCAACTAGTGTACATCAAGCTGATGAATCTAGGATTCCTTGCAATTGTTCCTATAAAGTTTCTTAATTGTGACACTATCTTATTAGTTGGTCCCACCGCTTGTCCTTTATCAAATGTCACCTCCTTTCTTTCTTTCAAATTTCTTGCATGAATATCCTTACATGTTGTATGTCCTCGAACTTTTTTTGGCTTCGACATTTCTAGATTGATCTAACAGACATGAAATAAGATATTTCTTTTATAATAAGTTCTAAATCTTAAAAGGTTCAAAACATACCTTTTGTACTACAATCAATGTCAATTTCCTCTTCTTGTTCCACACGATCATCCAATCTTTGTTATGTTCATTAATAATAGGAGTATGCATAAATTCAACATCACTTGTTGTGTTTTTGTCACGTTTTGTTTCATCATCTTTGTGCATCCCTTGATCTTTTAGAAACTGATCAAGAGTACTGGCTGGTATGACCGGCTTCCTCTTTACCTGTTTGCAATTCGGTAGATCAAGAATATCATGTCGTGCCTCTCCATTACCTAGGGTTGTTCCAGTCGCACGTGCTGAAGCAGTAACATCTTTATTGAATGACGTATGGAACCTAGAATTATTCATAGGAAGTTTAGTTCTATTATCTTGAATGGACTCTTCAAATTGAAATAACCTCCGTTTAGTTTGTCCTTTCCCTGCAATCATACGTGAGGTTCTAAGCTCTTCCCTTGAAGCAGATAGAATGACTGATTTGTGCCCAAGCAATTTACTCTTTCCTTGTTGTGGAATGAAATCCTCAAAATTCTTTCTTTTATGTGATATTGGTGCCTGCTCTTTCTTAGCTTTATCATTGCGTTCATTTGCAAGTTGTTCTCTCTTAATCTTGAATTTGTTGGCCAATTCAGCACTTGATCGGTATTGCATATCAACATCCAGATTCTTCAATAGACTTTGAGCTTTGTTTGGATTCAAACCCTTTTTCTTTAGCATTGTTGATTTGATTCATTATTTTTGCTTTGTTTAAATCTCTTCAATTTGTTTCCCAATAGTAAGTAAACCTACAAAATAATAAGATTGTTTAAGTGACAGAAGTAGCAGGACGGATTCAAATTGGAAGAACTACATGAACAAACAGAAAAAATTGATAACATATGAAACAAGATATTTCAAACAACTGCAGACGCGACTGCATGCCATTATTATTGTTCCCTAGTTGAACAAGTTTGTTAGCTATTCGCGTCACATGCCCAATGTTTCCAATCCTGGGTGGGGTTCTTCCCTCAACAGAGGTTGTTGGCTGCATCCACATTTAAAAACTGGAGAGCTTTTTATTACTTAAATTAATAAAAGGTAAAGAGTTGTACCTCTCTCGGAGCGACAAACTAGGGACAATGACAAAACCAGAAGCAACTTCAAACTACAGAGTTGAATGCCTCTAATGCCAACTGCCTGATAATAAAATGAAACCAGAAAGTATATAAATAACAAATAACCAAATCAAGCAAAAATAAGCTAGAAGTATAGGTTCCTCAATAAAATAATAATCGGATAAGAAGGAAACATATTACATTCCACAGATTAGATATATTAATGTATTTTACCAAAAAAACTATTATATTACAAAAACAGTGAGTGAGCACTATATGATCATCACAACAATAATGAAACTCATGGTGTGTCTTATTTAGACTCTTCTTCAGACTCGACTTCATCATCAGACTCATCTTCATGCTCATTTTCGGACTCGTCTTCAAACGCATCTGAAAACTCATCTTCATACTCATTTTCAGACTCATCTTCGAACTCATCTTCAAACTCCTCTTCATACTCGACTTCAAGTTGTTGATTGACAAATTCCTCCACAGGCACATCAATGATTGTTTCTGCTAAATCAGTCCTTGTTAAGAGTACTTCACCATTATCTTTTGTTATAGATGGACCCTTCGAATGTTCAGATGGCTCATTTTCATAACTTTGTGGGAGATTAGATTCAACTTCATCACCCATGTTAAACAAGTCTCTTGGAATAGTCTTCATAACATAATGTTTATCTTGATCATATGGATCTTGCACATAGAAGCATTGGTGTACTTGAGATGCAAGCACAAAAGGCTCTTCCTGAGAGCATCTCTTGTTAAAGTAGACATAAGTAAGGCCATAAACATCTTTTTCAACCTCATACCAATAACACTTAAATAAAACAACCTTAAAATTGCTGTAATAGTTTAATTCAACAATATCAACTATTCTACCATAATAAGTCAAATCTGCAGCAATCGGATTTTTATCCTTTGAGCTTGCAAAGCTTGTAGTTTAGGCATTTAGTGTAACACCACTATTTTGTGTTTTACGCCTTGCATCACGCTGCCTAACATGGAATCTACATCCATTTATGAGATACCCAGAATATCTTTTTGCAACAAAATTTGGTCCTCTAGACAATTGTTTTATCAAATCAGGCACATCCTCTTGCAAAGAACGAGTTTCAAACCATTGAGAGAAGTTTTGACAATGATTCTTGGCTTTGCTCCATTTAGATCTTCGTGACTGATTGTCAACCTCTTGCTCATGCTCTCTACAAAACATTTACTATATTTGTTAAAATAATTAATTAAATAAGATAAAAATTAATGATACAAAAGTAATGCTATATTCAAATTAAGGTACCTAATATATTCTTGAACATCGTCACAATTTCCCAATAAGTATGCACGTGCCTGACTTAGTGACTTGTCATCTAAAATGATTGGATCAATTTTCTTTGCTCCTAAAGGAACTCCTTTGTTAGAAAACAAACTCACAGGTTTTGCGTCACTTGGGTCACATTCATCATTGTTTCGCGCTCTCCTATTAAATCTGGTATGCACACCCCGATGCTGATATTTTGAGAATAAATTCATGCAATCTATTCCCACTCGTGTCTCTATTATGCAACCTTCTGGAAAATGCCTATTGCGAATGTATGACTTGAATGTACCCATTTCTCTTTCAGTGGAATACATCCATCGATTTTGCACTGGGCCGCCTAATCTCACTTCATTCACCAAATGAATAGGCAAATAAATCATGATATCAAAAAATGAAGGAGGAAAAATTCGCTCCAACTGATTTACTGTTTCTATGATCTCTACTTCTAAGCAATCCAGTTCCTCCAATTTGATTACTTTTTGGCACAAACGATGGAAGAAGGAACTTAGACGAATCAAAGGAATTGTCACATGATCAGGAAGAATGCTTTTAATTGGTATTGGAAGCAAGTAATGTAACATGAAATGAGCATCATGGGTTTTATAATTAGACACCTTTCTTTCATCCAAGTGCACACACCTAGATATATTAGAGGCACTACCATCAGGTAGCTTGGCTGTCTTTAAAACTCCACAAAAGATGGATTTCTCTCCATTTGTCATTGAGAAGCACGCCTTTGTAAACTTTGTTCTCTTACTATCTTCTGTATCTTGTGGATGAAGGTTCTTCCTGATTCCCATATCTTTCAAATCATACAGTGCTTTTGCATGATCCTTTGTTTTTCCTGAAATATCCAAAAGAGTTCCAAGTATGCTATCAACTGTGTTCTTCTCTATGTGCATTACATCAAGGTTGTGACGTAACAAGTTGTGCTGCCAGTAAGGTAATTCAAAAAAAATTGACCTTTTCTTCCATGGGCCATCATTTGATCTCTTTTTCTTCTTCCCAAACACATTTTCAAAATCACGTAAGTTATTAAGAACATCAATTCCCTTTAAAGGAGCTGGAGGAGGCCTAAATTCAGTTTTTCCATTGAATGATCTTTTGTTTGATCTCCATGGATGATCCATCGGTAGAAAAACACGATGATCCATATAGCACATTTTCCGACTATGTTTAAGATAGAGAGAATTAATGCCATAGTTACAACAAGAGCAAGTAAACTTTCCTTTTGTAATCCAACCAGATAACATAGCATATGCAGGAAAATCACTGATTGTCCACATAAGAGCTCCCCGCATTTGAAAAGTTTCATTTATGGAAGCATCATATGTTTCAACCCCAGAATCCCATAATAATTTTAACTCGTCTATCAATGGTTGTAAGTAAATATCAATATCATTTCCAGGTGATCGCGCTCCAGGTATAAGTAAAGAAAGTATGGAATATTCAGATTTCATGCACATCCAAGGCGGCAGATTATAAATCATCAACATAACTGGCCATGTGCTATGTGATATACTCATGGTTCGAAATGGATTGAATCCATCACTTGACAAGACAAGTCTCACATTGAGACAATCTTGTGCGAAATTTGGATGCACTCTATCAAAGTCTTTCCATGCTAGACCATCAGCGGGATGCCTTAACTTTCCATCTTTAGAACGTTCCTCTTCATGCCACTTCAAAGAATCTGCCGTCTTTGAGCACATTAATAGCCTTTTGAGTCTAGGAATTAATGAAAAGTGTCTCAAAGTCTTTACAGAAACTCGATGTTGTTTTTTTGAAGACTCAAGCTCACTATCAACTTTAGGAGCTTGAATATATCGTGAAGCTCCACAAGTATGACAAAATTCGTCATCCTTATGATCATTCCTGAACAACATGCAATCATTTGGACATGCATCAATTATATCATAATCCAGACCAAGATTCTTAACCATAGACTTGGTTTTATTGTAAGACAGAGGAATGTTCAACTCGGGCATCGCCTCTTTTAATAACTCTAGAAGAGAAGTGAATGATTCATTGCTCCATCCATGTAAACACTTCAACAAATATAAGCGAAGTGTGAATGATAATTTAGAGAAACCTATACAACCAGAATATAATTCTTGGTTTGCCTCTTCAAGTAAGCTATAGAATTTCTTGGCATCTTCATTTGGACCATCATAAACTCCTCCAGCCTGTGCAACATCTCTAAATTGATCATTCAACAACCCATCAATATCATCACACGAGTAATCCATATCATCATCAACATTCAACTTGATATCCCATTCCCTGTGATTGATCCATCTAGTATAGCCTATAAAGAATCCACTACATTCCTTCGGTTTCAGAGAATATTACAACATTTAGCACATGGACACTGAATTTTCTCTCCATAAGGATCTCCATAAGAGTAAGCAAAATCTACAAATGATTCAATGCCATCAATATACTCTTTGCTATACCTTGCTAAATTCATCCAATCCTTGGATGGGATATGTGAACTCCTAGAAGAATATGTCAATATTTAGTCTTTCAGCAATAATCATTGACCAGATAACAAATAAGTTTTAAAAGTCACGAGTAATCTATCAGAATCATGTGTTATGAGATGATAAAAGTTTCTTACCTAGTCAAGAGGCTTTCGCTATGTCAAATCAAACCTTTAATCCTCCACAAATGTTTTTCAATGTTGATGATACTATAAATGAAAAAGTAAGTACAATTAATAGGATATACATAAATATGTCCATAGATAAATGCGGAGATTTTGAGAGAAGAAATGCAGAAGAGACCACCTACGGAGCTTGTGACGGTCCGTCGTGCTTTTGACGGTCCGTAGGTGGTAGCGTAGTGCAGTTGCTGAAGGAAGATGGGGAAGTCTGACTAAGTGTGAGGTTACGGAGCTTGTGACGGTCTGTCGTGCTTGTGACGGTCCGTAGGTGGCAGCGTAGTGCAGCTGCTGAAGGAAGATGGGGAAGTCTGACTAAGTACGGGGTTACGGAGACCATGACGGTCCGTCGAGTGTGTGACGGTCCGTCTTGCAGGTTCGTCATGAAGTTCAGAAAAGTAATCCCAGTACCCATATTCCAAGAGTTTAAGTGTTTTGGAACGAAGACCCTCGACGGACCGTCATGCTTGTGACAGTCCGTTGGTGGCAGCATAGTGCAGCTGCTGAAGGAAGATGGGGAAGTCTAAGTGTGGGGTTACGGAGTCCACGACGGTTCGTCGAGTCTATGACGGTCCGTCCTGCAGGTTCGTCATGAAGTTCAGAGAAGTAATCCCAGTACCCACCCTTTCTGTGTGTGCAATCAATTGGAATTGTTGAAAATTGATCAAGATCTTAGATCCCCTGTTACCACCCCAAGGCAACCTAAGAGAGAACGAATGGCTCTAGCAAAGTCAACCCAGGAGAGAACTCTTACGGATTTTGTATAATAGGAATCCAAGGAAATCTAGTATATGCAGAAACACAAAGCATAGGCAACACGACAAATATTGAAGCTGAAATCATAGCAATTTGGAAAGCACTAAGTTATTGCAAGAGGTGTGGGATCACAAATTCCATTTTAGAGACTGACTCGCTAAGTCTCAAGAACATGATTCAATGAGAGTGGAGGTTAACTTGGAGTTTAGTTGATAAGATAGAGGAGATGCATATGATTATGGGAACAATTCAAATCCAGATAGTACATATATTTAGAGAAGTTAATCAATTAGTTAATTACATCACAAACATAACTTTAACCAAGAAAACATGCAGGAGTATCAAAAATTTCAAGATCTACCTAGTAGTGCAAGAAAGATCTTAAACATGGACAAGCAATAGTACCAACAATCAGAATAAGAACAAAGAAAATCTTAAGCATCTGCACAAATTAACATGAAAAGCAAAGGAAGAACCACAGAGTCACCTATTTACAAAATCATTTGTGGCCAAGCAGGGGAAAAGTATTTGTTTACAAACCAACAACCCCCACCTGAAGATAGACCGATATTTGATATCTGACAAAAGAAAAGAGATCATCTCAGTGTGCAGATTGAGATATATTACTCATGACGTAGCACAACAAATCAAAACCTGATGGTTCTCTTCAATGTGCAGATTGTGATATTCAACTATGTGCACTACTATTATTACAACAACAACAAAAAAGTGTAGCCCCACGTGTGGGTCAGGGAATACAACAACATACACAACATAATTAAACAAGTGGAGTAAGTGGAGGGTAGAGTTAATATGCACCAAAAACTATTAGGAAAACAACATTACCTTTCTTCAGGCAGTGAACTGGAAGGAGACGAGTAGGAAATCGATCTTCTCCATGAAACTTGAACACTAACAAAGGATGAGAATTTCGGGCAGAATCTCGGACTCGAACAAAGCTTGGGAAAACTAATCTGCGAAATGAGTTAGAAAATGTCATACTCTTATTGACACTTGACTCTCCTTGCCTTGAATGTGTTTATATATATATATATATATATATATATATATATATATATATATATTAACTATTTTCTTCAGCTGCTCTAAAGGTGTTTGCTCAAATAAATCCAAACTTTTTTCCAACCCCCAACAGTGAAAAAAAAGGTTTATATAGGGAGGCTAAAATAGGAGCTACACTCCCAAAAATCAACTGATGAAGCAAAAATACAATTCATACTCCCAAAAATCGTATAAAAATACAAGATATTAAAACCCTAAAGCTAAAATATAGACATTATGAATAACATTTCTTACTTGATAAAACCTTCTCAAACTAAACCTGTTTGAAATCGTGTTCTTAAGTGAGAAACTTGAGAGAAAAGTGTAGCTTCAATTCATCATCTTTCCAACAACCCAAAAGCATTCATTCTTTCTAAACACAAAACAAAAAATCAAACACTTCAGCTAACGTATTGAAAAAGAGAATCGTACTTACTATTGAAGAAATCGTTATTGGAGAAAACGACTTGAGCTCTTCAGCTCTTCACCTCTTCATCTCTGTTGTGGGTCGACTTCTACTCTTCATGTTGTTCTTCAGCTTTCTTCACGTGGGTTCTTCAGCTCCTTCAGTTGGTTCTTCAGTTCCTTCACAAAATCAGAAAAGTGAAAGAGGAAAGCTGAAGGAGGGAGTAAAGAGTAAAGAGTCAGAAGTTAAATGTTTTATGATTTATTAATGTTTTTTTGGCCAATAAAAATTGGAGGGAGAGTGAAAAAATTAAATGTTTTAGTGAAAAATTTTAAGGCAGCACTTATAAAGTGTTGTATTTCAATTATAAAAATAGGACATTTTAGAAGTGTGGTCATATATGTAAATAGGTGTTGCCAATTATATCATATTTTAACAACACTTATAAAGTGTAGTTTATCCCATTAAAGAGTACACTTTAGAAGTGTTGTTAAAATTAATGTAGCTAAAAGTCAAAATCATTGGCTACACTTTAAAAGTGTTCCCAAAAGTATTTTAGGCAACACTTTATAAGCGTTGTCAAGATTTAGTGTTGCCGTAGACCTAAAATGGTGTAGTGGTTCATAACTTGATAATTCTAACTATTACAATTCTTTCCTAGTATCTTGCATGCAAAGTGATAAGTTATGTATTTCTAAATCCTTGGCCGGCATCTAGAAAATTTCACTCCGCACCTTGGTCCGGCTATGTGTGTTGCTATATAACCCTTACAATTACCTCAGATTAAGCAACGAATTCGATATTTGACTAAGTTATTACCTCGTACCAATCAAAATTAGCCTATTAGGTAGTATACACTAAATCTATGTTGATAATTCTTTTCCTATTATCTACCTCCTTGGTCCGGCAAGTAGCATTTAGGTGAGTTCTAACGTTGGGCCATCCGTTATAAAGACTTCTAAGTGAAAGAATTATCAATACATGCAAGACACTATTCTAGAATTGTTATTTTAGTTAGGTTTTACCTCATTATTCACCTATGGTTTCCACAACCCTAGTTATGGAGTTTAGTTACCCATAGTTATCATGACAATATTCAAATATGTAATATAAGAAGTCATGCACTTACTTCAATGAGAAAGAATAAAATCCAAAAGTTCACTTGATTAATCAACAAAAGTCACCAACAATCAATTACTGAAATTAATTGAAGACTAAAGATTCTACAAAAGTGTAACAATAATCACCAAGTCTAATCCACAAAAGAAGCTCAAATAACCAAGAGTCTAACCCCAAAACGAGGTTTTTCGAACTATATATAAAAAATAAAAACCTAATTAAATAAGGACTCTATTTGCTGGAAATCTGTCAAGACGCGGCTGGGTCGACGGACCCCGCGATGGATCGTTGTGGTCACGACAGGCCGTCATGGACTCCGTCGTCCCATACTTATGCAATTTCTTCTGATGCTCTCTTCATTACCCTCGACGGCAGGTATGATGGATCGTCACAGGCACAAGGGTCCGTCGGGGGTATCCATTCCATAACACTTGAACTCTTAGAATTTGGGTACTGGGACTACTTCTCTAATCTTCATGAAGAACCAGCAGGACGGACCGTCATGGCTACGACAGTCCGTCACGCATTTCGTAACCCCACACTTGGTCAGACATCCCCATCTTCCTTCAGCAGCTGCACTACGATGCCACCTACAGACCACCACGAGTACGACGGACCGTCACAAGCTCCGTAGGTGGTACTTTTTTGCATTTTTTGCTCAAAAACCTCCGCATTCATCTTTTAGACAGATTTCCTGCAAATAAAGATAAACTTACTTAAAATTAATACAAAAAGGCTTTTGGACACGCTAAAATTAAGGAAAAAGCATTAAAAATATCGTAAAACCACGGGTATATCAATTCTCTAAACCCATTTTTTTTAAAAAATCATGTTGTCCCCTTTTGCTATCAGTAGCCACTTTTTAGTATTCCCAATCCTTAGAATTTTGGCAGCCCATCAATTTCCCTCTCCTCCCAAAATCAGCCCAAGACCAATTTTTAAAAATAAATTATACAACATTACAATACCTAACAACGTACAAACGGACTCAAAAATAATACCAGCTGACCCTACAAGCGAAGCCCAAAATGACCCACCAACCCTGAAAACTCAACTTGAGTCTACCAAAGCACCAAGATGGTCCCTGCGCCCGTCACCCTCCATTCAAACGTGAGCGACGACCCAAATGGGAAGAGAGAACTTTTGTTTTCTTCCTTGGACGTCCCTATCATAGTACATTTCCAGCAGCCATGGTAGCACGTTTCATCCTTTTGGATCAAGATCGAGTTGAGCGGCACTTCAACGATGCTGAATTGATCAAAATCATCCATTTTCTTCCCTATTTCGGAATGGTTTCAGATTTCAGAGAAAAAGCTTTCTTCTTAAAATGGTGAAAGTTTTCAGAGGTTTGAATTTCAAATGGGATTTCTCCTCATCCGAATCTTGATTTTTCCCATCTCTTTTGAAAGAACAAACCTACTATCCATTCTATATAATTTACTCATTATTTTATCTATAGAAGGGGGATTTTTTTAGAGAACTATTCTTGAGAAGAAAATACACAAAGCAGAGTAATAGAAACAGGCACAAGGATACTCTTAGAAAAGGGAAGATAATCAATTTTGGCCTGCTCCTCTGTTCTTTCTTTTGCTAGCGTGTCACCCAGTTTATTTTTTTAGACTCAAAAAGTTCGTTTGTTTCTCTTTGCTGCTATTTGGACTTGTGCTCGTGGGATAGAAGTTGTCTTCTGTTCATCATCCCATAATGCTGTCTCAGAGAAGGTGAACTCTTATTTACATTAAACCGTTTGATATATCATTTTGTTTTAGAAAGCATGAAGTCTCTGTCAATTCTTATTCTTTACTCTCGTTTGGTTTCTTCTCTCTGTAGCTTAATATTGTTAGAGTGTTAAAGGTTTCGTCTTGGTCTCGAATAGAACATTCTCCCGATTAAGTTTAAAGTATGTTATTCATGTAAGCTTAAGATTTTGGGTCTGTTGATGTACTAAAATGTCTAGAATGCCAGCTTTCAAATATTTGTGTCCTAAATGATCTCATTTTCTTTCCTCTCATGTCTTTACTTGAGATCAAGTTAGTAATCGTTATGATATGCTTGTTGTTTAGTTTTCAACCCTCTGTATGTGTTTATCCTCTCTGTATTATGTCGATAGAACTATAGAGTTAGCTTCGTATTAGGATTCATGTTTGGTTTAAAATAGTTTTTGCCCTTTGATGTTCGAAACGCTCCTAATTTGCTTGTCAAGTCGGTGGAATGTTGAGTATTCTTGTTTGGATGTTCAAAATCCTATTTTGTTGGAGTCAAGCGTTCAAAATCATTTGAAGTTAGATCCTTAATTGTGTCATTGTTGAGTGTTATTTGAATATGCATCTTGTTTAAAGGAGTTTACTACCTAGCCGTAGTTTGTTAATGGTAAAAAATAGCTCATGTCGGCTCTTCTTTGGATACGGATTGCTTTCATCACTTTGCTTAGCATAATTCAATACTATTGTTTCTTGGCTAGGAAATGGTAAAGGTTTTGATCTAGTATTTTTTTATTTTTTTTAAACACGTGGGGTTCTTTTTTTAGCAATGACTTGTGTTGAGTGTGTCATATTTTGAGTACGGATTTATAGTTGTTTATTGTTGTTTCCTTAATCCGATAGATGTAGTCTCCTTAATTCATTACTTCCTCTCCCCTGTTTCCTTTGTAAAATTGGATTTTATTTTTTTTTGATTAATTTCTACTTGAAATAATGTATATGTCTTTTGACAACATAGGTACAACAAGCCAAATACATGCACCTTGCATTATTTAATTTTCTTAGGTGTTTTGGCTGTGTTGTAATGATCTTAAAGTGTTTTTTCCATCACTAACTTTTATCCTATTTCGTTCCTTTCTATGCATGAACTCCTCTCGAGTCCATTTTGGGACTCCCTCTTCCTCGTTGCATCTTTCGTTTGAACCACGAATGCTTGAACCATTATTCTCAAGTCATCCAAACCCCTCAAAACTAACGAACAGGTTGAAAACAGCAAATCTGTTGCTGAGATTAACTTGCACGTCTCGAAAAGCTCAGAAAGGGGCTGATAATGTTGCTTATACACTGATATATGGTCATAAGATATGACATATAGGTCCAAAATTAGTACAGGTACT
This sequence comes from Solanum neorickii, assembly GCA_027704865.1. Lineage (NCBI taxonomy): Eukaryota > Viridiplantae > Streptophyta > Magnoliopsida > Solanales > Solanaceae > Solanum > Solanum neorickii. The sequence goes on from JAKWJC010000373.1 coordinate 12,980,855, forward strand.
TGGGAAGCTGAATTAGGGCTTATACACTTAAATATACAATCCAATATACAAAATATTTTTGAAATACAATCCGTATACGATGGTATACAATCAGAGTATAGAAAAAAGGGCAACTTTCACATATAGCAAACAAAAAAATCATATTTGTATAATATAGCAAACTTTGCATAATTGCGCTCCATAGCAAACATAAAAACTGTATAATTCGCTATACATATAAAAGTGTATAATTCGCTGGCCGAAATTGTATAATTCGCTGGCCTATTTCGCTGCAATTGTATAATTAGCTTTGCATACAGTTGAATCGAATTAAAATGTATGTATATTGCATAATTATAAGTGTATAGCAAGAAGATATATGTTTTTCTCGCTTTATACAAAAACAGAAACACAATATATACACTTCTGTTGTATAAAGCTAGAAAAAATTGTATTTCACTGCAATTGTATAATTCACAATTGTATAATTCTTTGGCCTTTTTCTCTGCAATATTTGAAGTAAAATGTTTGTAAACTATATAATTAAGTGTATAACACGAAGATATACATTTTTGCATGTGTATATATAATTTTCTCTCGCTTTATACAAAACCGAAACAGAAATAATACACTTCTGTGTATAAAGCGAGAGAGGCGAGAATGAGAGAGTGGCGAGCGAGACTTCTGGGAGAGAGATGCCTGGCAAATTTTTGTCAATGTTTGCTATGGAGTACAATTAAATCAAACCCTAGCTATTCAATTTAATTTAGGTTATTAGTTTGCTATTTTATACAATTTTCTCTAGAAAAATACGCCCAAAGGCCAAAAAATGGCAGCAGCAGAATTTGGGCCAAAGGCCCAAATTTGACATTTCTTTCTTTTCCTATTTTTAATCATGATGTTGGACTAAATATTTTTTGATGTTTGGTTCTAATTTAATTAATTTCAAATGATAGCCATTTCTCCTTCGTTATGGATATTCAAAATTTATATATATATATATATATATATATATATATATATATATATATATATATATTTTACTTAGTCCTTTTATATACCCTTTATTTTCTATATTTTTAATTTTTTTTAGTCTTGTTAACACTTTAAATCATTTTCTTTGAAAAATTTCCCATCTAAATTTATTTTTCCCTTAGATCATAAAAAAGATTTATAGTAATATTTGTAAGTAAATAAGTAAAAATTAGAATTTATTTAACTTAGTTATTTGAACGGTCAACCGCAAGTTACAGGACATTCTGACGGCCTAACACCTTCTCGAAATGCATATTCGAAATTCGAACCCTTTTCAATTGATTTTTATTTGTTTTAAATCTTTTAAAAAATAATTGTAAGTTTTCTTAATTTTTACTAATAAATCAAGTGGCGACTCTGTTAATTCGTAAATTGATTTCTCTTAAATCATAAGATTAATTGATTTTTTGAAACTTAGTCAATTTTTCTTTTACTAAATTTTTTTTTGGAAAACATACACATACATGTCTAAGTTTTCGTATGTTTAATTATCAGTACATTAATTTTGCATTTTAAGTTTGCATGTCAGCATTTTGAGCTATCCAGTATTACATTAATTAAATCATAAAATTTTAATTACGTAATCAATCAGGAGTAGCTTAATACCAAGTGGATTAGCGTCAGTCACCGTCATAGTCCCAGAACTACGTGCCCCGTTGATAAGTCCCAAATATGGGCATTACACTTAATGATCATAGTAATCATGCTTTTATATCTCTAGTAGGGTATATTGTTTCCTCTCGAATAGACGTATACATCGGACTCCAAATTTAGGTCATATAGTTTTATGTTTATTATTAGTATCTCCCACAGTTCAGTCAGCTTTTATTGTGTTGGTCATGTTATCAGTTACGATCAGATTTCAATCCCAACATGTTATAAACTTGGTATTGCATTCCATTAGTTCATGTTATATATTCTCAGTACATTATCATGCTTATCTTTTATCGTTGCTCATATATATATATGCTTTGGTTCAGTTATGTTATTGTTCAGCTTTATTTTGTCTTGCATGATCAGTACCATACAAATACTAACGCATAATTTGCGTGACATATTCTCCTGATGTAGGTTCAGGTTCTCAGCTTCCAGATCACTCACAGATCAGTTCCCGATCTTCAGTTCAACAACACCATTGGTGAGTCCTCATTCTTTGAGAAAGAGTGAAATGATTATCTTCTTTTACTTTAAGCTTTAGTTTCAATCTTGTTAGATTTAGTTGGGTATGTCCCAAGACCTCTAGTCAGTTAGAGGCTATTTTCAGACATAGTTAGTTTCAACTTTAGTACTTGAGTTTGACTTTTCAATTGTTGTTAAACTCTGAGTTTTCATTTATTCAGATTTAGTATGGGATATTCCTCATTATTTCATATTATCTTATGATTAGCTTCCGCACAATAATTCTTTACTTTAGTTTAATTTAGTATGCTTATGATATGTCACCAGGTTTAGTTTGGTGTCACTCGTGATCCTAGGTCCATGTACACATCCTAAGGTAGCTTCGGGGTGTGACAAAAAAAGTGTTTGGAGAAACTTGACATCGCTTGAAAACCCTAGATTTATCATCTTGGATACTTGATCTAAGGCTTGTAAGCATTAATGAGAGTAATATGGTTCATTAACATATTTTAGAACCTTATTCACGTGAAAAAGAGTTAGGGTTTATGTTTAGAAGGGGTGGGAATAGTCTGGAACACCCCTCTTAAAATTTGGCAAAAACCTTATATAAGGTCATCTACAGTTTGTGGCTTGATATACGAATCGTGGATCTCATCCGTAGAATTCATACTGAAATTTTAAGACTCAAAGGTTTATTCTACTGGTCCAAACTACGACCAGTAGAAGTTTATCACTTGTAGATGGGTCCATAAGAATTAAATCCACAATTTGTCTCTTAGTACTTTTTCACGAGTGAACAATATAGGTCGTAGAAAGTTCTATGACCCGTTGAAGTTATTTGTAGGTCATTGACTCAAAAACCTCTGTTGTGGTAGTCCCTAGTAAAATGGTCATAATGGTTTATTTCTAACTTAAAATGAGAAAAACATGGTGGTGTTCTAAAAAGGACACATAGAATATTTGATAGGTCATGGGCTATATTATTCACTATGTCCTAAGAGAAATAATTTTTTAATTTTGATGTAACATCTCACAACTAGAAAAAATTTGAAAGTATTTATTTTAAGAAAGAATAAGAAAAATCTAAAAAATTGTTTAAGTTAGGAAAGTGAATTTTGGTAATTTTCAAACGGTCATAACTTCTATCTCAGGATGATTTAGAGGTAGTTATTAATATGATTGGAAATTCCTTTGAAAAATCTTTCCAACGCCACCAAGTTTGCACAATTTTGATATTGTATGAGTGAGTTATGCCTTTCGGAAGTTGGGTTGTTGGATTAAGGAAAATCCAATGCAGATTTGGGAAGGAAAAGTTGTATTTTCCCTACATAATTTAATTAATTCATTTTTAGGGATTTATTGGGGCTAAAACTAAATTTAGTTCAGTTTGTAAAAATAAAAATTACTCTTAGGCTTTGAGAAGAGAGAAAAGAAGAGAAAGATAGAGAGAAGTCAAGAATTTGTCGAGAATGCCAAGCTTTGCAAATGGAATTAGTTGGGGGTGATCTCTATAAAAGTATGTGAGATCTTTATTATTGGGTCAGTTCACTCACACACCAAACTTGTCTCAATTAAGTGATTGGGGAGTTGTTTACATTTTAATATGTGAAGTTCTTGAAGAACATTGTAAAATTCTTGTTGGTTGAGTTGTTGAATGCATAGTGTTGATTTGATTCATGTTTCTGGGTTGTTTTTTGAGTTAAATCTATTGGGTTTTGAGGGTAATAATGATCCTAAGTGTTTGGGTAAAGAACCATGAAACTTTAGAGGATTTAGAGATAAAAAACGAAGGAGAAAAGTCGAGAACGCCTGGTTAAAGGGGTTGGGGCGCCGCACCTCCCATCGCCCAAAGGAAAATCTTTATCCGTAGGGCCTTGGGGAATCACGCCATCCATAGATCCCCAACTTGGCCTCTAAAATTTGGGGCATGGCTCCCCACGCCTCTAAGAGCGCCAAGGACGTCAATTCAACCCATTCTTTCCCCACCTTTTCATACTAGTTCCTAAGTAATGTACCTATGTTTCTTAGTTGATTCCAACACTCTAACCTACATCATGAAATCATCCAAAAAAAAATGAGATCATGAACATTCAATCCATAATCCAATCCAAGGAAAGTTAAGATCAAAGTCATAGAAATTAAGAGTCAAGTCTTGAAGTTAAGAAGCAAGTCAAAGCCAAGTTCTTAAAAGTTTTCAAGGGTCTTTAGCAATGCTTTAACTTTGTTTTAAGACTCAAGTTTCAAGATATGTAACAAGTAAATAGTTGAGTTCATTTCTCAAAAATATATAAGGGAATTAAGTATTCACTAAAAAATGTTTTAAGACTTAAGTTTGAAGCTAAGTAAAGAGTAAAGAGTTCAGTTCATTTCTCAAAATATATACGAGAACTAAGTATTCCCTAAGAGTTATAAATGTTTTTTTCACATTAGGATAAGAATAAACTAAGATTATTTTAGATTTCAGCAAGAAAACGAAACATTGATTCAAAGAGAGCTTATAAAGATAAGTGTTGAACAATTATCTCCACCCAGAGTAGAAGTTGTTTTAAAAACACATGAGTTCAGCATATTTTTTAGAGTAGTATTGAGCACGGATATGAGGATGCGAGTTTATAATAACTCAAGTCTCAATAAACCATGTAGCTACCATGAGCATTAAAGGATGTGTTTTACAGCTTTATATTGAGTGGAGTATCCATGAGTTGAAAAAGACACGGTAAGGTCCCTTCTTACTCTTTTCAAGCTTAAGTCGTTTTAGAATTCCAACTCGCATACTCGTATATTCATAGTGATGTCAGTTGCCTACATCATCTTATAATGCAAACACATGTAACTAGGTTCAACATCTGGCAAACCGTTGATCGAGTGAGCAACTCAGAGTCAATTGGTGAGCCTCCCATCATTTCGGAGGATATCTTTATCATTCAATTATTGTTTTTAGTTTTCACTTGTTAGGATAATTGGGGGTCCTCCCCCAACATCCTTCTTTATTTTAGAGGCTTCTTAGACTGATAGTATTAGTTTCTATAGTCTTTTCATTTCACTTGTAAATGATTAAGACTGAGTTTTCCTTTTGGCTAAGTATTACTTTTATGTATTTCTTGAGTTTTTTCTTGTATTTAAGTCTTCCCCTAAGTAAGCTAGGCCAATGGTCCGCTCGAGACCATACAACTCATTGATATTATCTAATTTTCATCAAGTACTCACGTTGTTTATTTTCAAGGGATTATGCACAAGTACCCCTCAACCTTTATCCGAAATCTCAGAGACGCACTTATACTATATAAAGATCCTATTACACCCCTGAACTTATTTTATTAATAATTTTCTATCCCTTTTCGACCTACGTGGCACTATCATGTGGGCCCAACGCTGATTGACTTTTTTTTCAAACTAGTGCCACGTAGGCCCAAAAGGGGTAGAAAATTATGTATAAAGTAAGTTCAAGGGGGTAATAGGACCTTAGTATAGTATAAGTGTGTCTATGGGATTTCGGGCATAGGTTGAGGGGGTACCTGTGCATTTTCCCTATTTTCAAATATAACTTGATAGTAAATGTTCACACATTAGCAGTGAAATGCAACATAACTAGTTATAATGGCTCGGTACTTTTACATAACTGAACTAAATAGGATATTTTCAGACCATTGCTCAATTACGATAGATTTGTTTTAAGATGGAATCAATGTGGGTGTCTCATGCCACTTTTAAGTATTTGGTACACATAATGTGGTGTAACTATTAGAAAACATTACTAAGAAAATTAAAAGATTACTGAGAATTCTAAAGAATGGAATTCAAATACCTTGGAGAATATCCTTCACAAAAGATATAATTACACCACATATGAGGTCGGAGTCAAACCCCACAAGAAATAATGTGTCAGTGCCTGAAAAATAAAGAATTATAATGTATAAATTTGTATCTAAATGAAAAATACACAATTATTATATGAAGATTATTTTAGTAATAATCACAGATAGAGGAGAAAATATTGTCAAGCAAAGAATCTAATGGAATTGTGAAATGGGATGCTAATTGACATCATCATGATCCATTGCACATTAATATCAAGCAAATTCACTCATGTCTAAAATCGTATATGCATTGGAAACTCAGTGATTCACCTACTTCTCCAAACATAAGCAAATATATCTTATTTAATTCTCCTGAATCTAGTTAAGTAGCAATTACGATTAGCACAATTCCATGCATAGCATGGATTAACTATATCTAGCTATCATTCGATGTATCGGTTGTTACACCTCAAATACTAAATTATTCGGTATATCTACCACTAATATAAGACGTAGAAATAGGACCATACATTTGATTTAAATTCAATTAACAAGACTATTAGCCAGTACTTCCAAAATATTTATACAACTGAGTTAAACTGAAGCTCTTTACCACTTCTTGCAAATTGTGTAAATGCCATCTCCCAAGAAAACAAATCTAAACTTGGAAGGCCTCTAACTAGAGAGGAATTTAAATCAGCTGTGTTATCCTTTCAACCCCTCAAATCACCGGGCCCGGATGGCCTCCACCGGCTATTCTTCCAGAAATTCTAGAATGAAACGGAAGAAACAATAGTCTCCACTTGTATGACCGCTTTTAGTACTAGCTCTATTTCCCCTCAATTAAACAAGACCTACATTTGCCTTATACCAAAAATTAATAATCCTGAACAAATTACCCACTATAGGCATATTAGCCTTTGCAACACAATTTACAAAACCATCACTAAAATCATTGTTAATAGAATTAGGTTGTACCTAAATGTGTCATTAGTCCGAAACAATGGAGCTTCATCCAAGGTCGTAGAGCACTAGACAATGCTATTATTGTTTAGGAAGTTATACATTCTTTCCAAAAAAAACTAAAGGGAAATTTGGGAAAATGCTTCTGAAAATTGATCTAGAAAAGGCCTTTGAGAGATTAAATGGTCCTTCATTAGGCAATATCTAACGATCTCAAACTTTCCAAATAATATTGCCAACCTTATCATGTCTTGTATAATATCTTCCTCCGTATCAATCCTAATAAATGGAACTCTGACTAGTTTGTTCCAACCAACTTGAAGAATAAGGCAAGGAGACCCCCTCTCACACTACATTTTATAATCTTTATGAAATCTCCCTCGAGACTCATACACTTCGCCGTCCAAGAAAGCCTTTGGCAACCTGTTAGGATAGGTAGAATAGGAGTTCCTATATTTCACCTCCTTTTTGGGAATGACATTATTTTTCTTGCCAAAGCTGGCTCCATAAATGCATACTCGATAATCCACAACTTTAATGCTCTTTCAAACAAATCAGGGGAAAAATCAATTTCAACAAATCCACCATCATTTTTTCATCTAATGTTACACCAGGCGATAAATGAATTATCCACTATGATGAATATCCGCCAATCAGAAAATGTAGGTAAATACCTAGGCCTACCGATTGCAAACCATCATACGAAAATCCAAGACTTTCAATACACCATAGACAACATAAATAAAAAAACTTAGTGGGTAGAAAACAGGATTCCTTTCCATAGAAGGAAGAACTACCCTCATTAAAGCAGTCCTAGCCTCAATTCCAACTTATGTAATGCAATGCAACTTAATACCCCAAGCTACTATTATCGTATAGACCGCATCCAGAGAAACTTCCTTTGGGGGTCAACACCAGAAAAGAAGAAGCTCCACTTAGTAAATTGGAACACGTGCACCACCGTGAAGAACCAAGTTGGTCTAGGCCTCTAAAACACAAGTGGTATTAATTTCTCACTTCTAGCTAGCTTGCACTAAAGATTTTTAGATAACAAAGACAATTTGTAGGTTAAAGCTCTTTCAAAAAGTTATAGCAATAGGAGAAACAAAGCCTATACTAGAAAATTTCACGCCTATGACTCATATATTTGGTAAAGCCTTACTAAATCCTACCAACTATTCCAAAGGTATATCTTGGAACATAGGGGACGGAAAAAAAATCTTTGGAATTAAAGACGGATCGAAGGGACTCACACTTTGTGAGAAACTGTCCATGGACCCCTAAATAAAGCGGTTACAGAACTTGTAGTGATGGATGTAAAGAGAAACAACGATTGGTATTTATCCAGAATCTCCTTCGAGCTCCCTGCCCATATAAGATCTTCCATCCGTACTTATACTCAACTTTATATGCCCAAAAAAGATGATTTTGGAATCTTAGTAGTAGTGGTAAATTCAGTGCAAGTAGTTCCTATAAACTTTTCCTAGACGCTCATAAAAAAGACCATATTCAAACTCTTGTGAACTTGACTTGGATTTGAAAACTCAAGTCTCTTAACAAAATAAATTCTTTATGTGGCTCCTCACTATCAATAAACTCTGTATGTAAAACACCAAAAAAATTGAACCAAGACTCGAACCATCCTGCGTAGTAAATAACATTTTTCCAAGAAAGTTAAAATTTCTTTAGTATTAAGTTCAGGTCACTAGATGTAGCACCTTGAGTTCTAAAAAATATTGGAAATAACAAAAAAATGAAATTTGAAGAATTAAGCTAAGTATGAGTTTTGGGTCAACTTAAAACAACTACAACTCCTAGAAAAAAATGAGTTGGGTGAGCTACAAGATACTTCAGGAAAGATCTTTCCAAAATCATTGAATTATCTTTCCAAAATCATCTAGTTTTCTATGTTTTGAGTTCGGATGAGTAAGATATGATTTTTTGAAGTTATGTTGTCTAGTTAAGGAATGTTAGCCGAAAATAGTGAGGGGTATTTTGGTTTTTCCCTTACCCAATCAGATTTAATTCATTTTTAGTAATATTTTAGGGGTATAATCCTATTAGGTTGATTTCAGTAATCTCAATATACGCCTAGGGTTTTAGTTGAGAGTTCAAGTAGAGAAAGAGGAGATGATAAACCATTCGTCGAGTTTCTTGTGTCTTGTTGAGGATTTTCTCCATGGTTTTGACCCCTAGAGGTATGTAAGCTTTCATAGTGGTGGGTTAGTTCAGCCACATTCCAAACATATTATTTTCAGCATAATTCATTCTCAAAAAGTTAGGATTTAAGTTCTTGAGGTTCATTATAAATCTTGTCATGTAGGGGTTTTGATGATTTCTTGAGATGAAAGTGATTGTTTAGAGTGTTTTTAATGTATTGGTGTGTACTTAGGTTGGATAATTTAATATAAGTAAAACTTGAGAAAAAATTCGATCAAAAGTGATGTAGGATCAGAAAATGAGAGGCGGAATTCATCAAACTTTGCCTCGAGAGAGGCTGGCGCGGAACAAGTAGACATTGTACATGCATTGCACAAGTAGACTTTGAGTGGGATAATGGTATATCTTTTATGATATTATGATTATATTTCACTTGTTTTAAACTTCTTTATATTGAAATGAGTTCAGTTAAGTATCATGAGTTGAGTATTTCGAGTTGAGTACCTTAAGTTGAGTATCTTGAGTTTATTTGTGCTTCATTGAATCGAGTATCGTATCTTTGAAGTTGAGTATCTAATCTTTGAGTTGATTATCTAATCTTTGAGTTCAGTATCTTATCCTTGAGTTGAGTAAGTTTGAAAAGAGGTACTTATGTTTATATGCTCGTACATTCTACGTACTGAGCTATTTGACCTGCATCTTCTTGTTATTGAGACACGGGTATTAAGGATCTTCAACATGAGCTTTGCTGATGCATTCAAGAGTTCGAGTTAGCTATGGTGAGCCTCCTTACTTATGGAGGATTTCATATACCTTTCAGTTATATTAGTTGTTAGGATGTCGTAGGTCTTGTCCCGACTTCCATATTTATCAGCCAAAGACTTCATATATTATCAGTGTTGTTGAGAAGTTTGCATCATTTATTTTGTTAAATGTTTCAAAGACTTAAGTTGTTATTTGATGGCGGATTGAATATAATTATTTTTATTTAGAGTTTTTCATTTTAGTTAAAGTTTTGTATTTCAGTTTCAAGAATTTTATTCTGTTTTAAGCTTTTGTAAGCTTGAGTTAGTCTTCTGCATGTAGTCAGCCAGGATGAAAGTTTGGTTGGGGACCATCAATGGCTCTCGATTGTTTGCCACGTCCAGGGTTTAGACTTTTGTCATGAAACCCTACCTCCTCCATGCTTTTCTATAGAAATATTACTAATAATAAAAATTGTATATCTTGTTCAAATAAAGAAGAAATCGCGTCACATTTTTTCCAACTTCCCTATCTCTTGTAACATGTGGGGGAAATTTTCTATAACTTTAGACAACAATGATTTTTATAACAGCATCTTCAGGTTGTGCCACTCCATAACTCTTACCACAACCTAGAACAATCACTTGTTTCATACCTCCATACTTACACCAATTATTCTTTGGAATATCTGGAAAACCTTAAATAATAAATTATTCAAGAATCAACCATCTAACGATATCAATGGAATTATGCACGCTATCCTCTTCCAAACCCTTGAGCTTCAACACATCGCTTACATTTCTGGTGAAACCACCCCAAAAAAACCAGGATACCTATCACAAGGTAAAAGCCACCCGATGACCATTTCAATCTAAACATTGATGGATCATTTATTCTTGAAACTGACAAAGGTGGCATTAGAGGGGTGATAAGGAACCGCTCAGGACAGTGGATTACGAGATTTGCATGAAAAACTAAAGTGGACAGTGCTTCCATGCAGAACTATTGGCCCTACTACATGGCCTGACAAAAGAAAAAACAAAAAGCATAACAGAAGTTTGGGTGGAAACCGACTCACGGGTACTTTTATATTCCCTATTCACTGATAATGAGTTGTACTCAAACATAAGTGCTGATTGCATGTCCTTGCTCCAGTAATCGGAAGGACCAACACTCCACCATAAACCGAGGGAGGCTAATGGAGTCTCTCATGCTTTAGCTGAATACGGAAGGAAAACAAAGAATCCTACTATGATTGTAAAGAAACTATATATTTTTTACGCATCTCCGTTGTTTTCTACTTACATTCTAGCATGAGATGCTAATGGAACTGCTTCAGCTAGATCAATTCCCTTTTGTATGGACAATCCTTTATAAATAAATAATGCCTTCCGTTTGTTAAGCCAAAAAAATTACCTACCTCAATTGACTCTACCGAGCCCAATCAAAGTAAACACAGAAGTCCAAGGAGTGATCAAATCCAGCAGAAAAGCAATTAAACATAAAATTGATTAAGTAATAAAATACCCATTTCATAAATGGAAATATTCAGCCAATTACAAAGCCAGAGAAGTCAATCAACCTAACAAACTCAAATTCTCCAATGATCAATTACACCTACAATAAGCTATTCAAACTAATAAAATGAAGAAAGAGTGAAAATTATCACAATGGAGTATTCAATCTTAAATCCAAAAGATGAATTGTGAGGACCCTTGTTATCCAAGCTTTCTATCCCAAACTCAGAACTCTCAAAAAATGAGTACAGTCAATAATAATCTTCACATTAATGGTTTTACATTAGTGTAAAATTGAATTTGCATCAAAATTGTGAATTTCCATTTATGCTCAACGCCTGGCAATATTTGGTCTTCGCGTTCGCGATATTTTGTGCATGTGATGTAATGAACCTTGGGATCATTTCTCTGTTTTATGAATGATTTTGCTGTTTTCTTCTTCGTATAGTTTTCTTATAGCTTGTGTGCGGTGCTACATTGGGTGGCATGCTACCTATGGAGTTCAGCTGAGTTTGGTGCAAGTTTTGAGTTTGGAAGATTAATGCTTGAAAGAGTTAACTTTAGTCAACATCTAGAGATCCTGACGTGAAATCGGAATTCCATCAATTGCATTAGCTCCAGAAGGGTCATTTGGTCAAGAGTTGGGGCTAGGTTAGGATCGAATATCGGGGTCAGTTCCTAGTTTAAATGTCAGATCCTGGATTGAGAGTTGGTGTAAGATCCCATTAGTATTAGGTTTCGAAGATTATCGGGATTGATTTTCATGTAAAAAACTAATTTTCTAAAGAATCTTGTCTACTCTTTAGTCAAAAAATAAATATATTTTCTTAAAAATATTTTTCATTCATCAACCAAATACTAAAAAAAAATTCTTAGGAAAACATCTTATCATATTATATTATATGTGGGTAGCTCCGAGATATAAAGTTGAATTACCATTTTATCCCTATACTAAATTAAAATGTTATATTCATATTCTTTGATTATTTATTTTTGAAAAATATTGATTAGTAAATTTTTTTTACTATTAATGAATTGAGAATATATGAACTATTGTGAAAATTAAATAATTTGAACGTGAAAGAAAATGGAGAGACAAACATTAGTTAATGAGAGCAATTAGGTGGAGATTTAAGTTGCACATTAACTAAAACATAGTAGCATTACCTTTACATTGTTAGAATCTTTAAAGTTGTAGATTTCAATACAATGAATCCCATAGTTCATATATGTTATTTTCAATGACAAACACATGAAAAGAAGCTAAAGAGACTAATTAAACATTTAAAGTGAAAGTATTATATAAAGCGAAGAATAATTTTCATTTCTCTCAAGTCTCCTCTCCATTTCTATGGGCTCTAAGAGGAGTATATCATTTTCTGAGCAGTTTTTTCTCAATCAATGTTAAAGGTAAAGGCTATTAAAATACGTTATCAACGTTGTTGGATTTGTCCAAGAATTTAAGTTATGGATGTTGTTGGATTCGTCAAAAAAATTTCTTAGTGAAAAATATACTTATGGCCCTTATTATTTAACTAGTGAACTTAGCTGCAATCATATATAACTCATTTTATTTGTTAAAAAAAGAATTAAAATAGTTGACTACTAAAAGTTTTGTGAAGATTTTTTGTTGTGTTTAATTCAAATATATCAGGTTTGAAGTCTTAATCAAGTTTATATTATTATTGAAGTTTTTATATCTGTTGTAATTTTAAATCGCTTAAGCTAAGAGTTTACATTTTATGACCTCATTCTATAATTTTATTGGATATGTGTATCTCATGCTTTTCTAAATTTATACAATTTTTTAAAATCTATCTTTCATTCTTCGTGTATATTTTTCATTTAATTTGTATCCTTCTTGCAAAATTGAAGAATTTAAATTAAATAGACTCACAAAATATAGAAAGCTCAAAACATACTCCATGTTAATCAAATTAAAAAAAACATCTATTGTGGTTCAAATAAGGTCAAATATAGTTTATATAATTAATTTTTCCCTCCAAATATTATAATCTCTTTATGTTTTCTTTTTTAATGTTCATATTCTTCGAAAGTTATTATCCCTTCTCCAATAATTATGAATCAACTTTGTTTCCACCTTTCACTAATTTTAGTTTGTGAAATATTTTGTAAATAACTTTCTATCTTGACTAATATTTACTACAAATATAATATCCTTATTATTTCTATATACAGAATAGATTGAGAGATATATAACCCCAATTACATAAAGAATATAAAGTATTAGAAGAAATTAATTATTTGTAACATTCTCTTTATACTTTATCAAAATGCATATAACAAATTTAAGAAAAAATTTTCAAACAAACTTTATCAAAATAAAAAAAATTGAGAAACTTTATTATTGTAGCATATGCAGACAAATTATATTATTTATTTTGAGATGAGGAAAATACCAAATTTTATTAAGTTGTCATATGCCTTCAAAGCATATAGATAGTCGTACTTTGTCAATTCCTTTTCTTCTTTTTTTTCAATTTGTAAATTAAAAATGAATTTAGTAAATTATGACTTTTTTTAAAAAAAAAAAGTTGGGATATTACCCCCACAAACAAAATGTGAGATTGCTACATTTGATTTAGTATTATAACAATAAACTTTATAACGTCTTACAAGATATTAAAAGAGAATTGCTAAATTTGATTTAATATTAAAACAATAAACTTTATGACATCTTAAAAGATAATAGTAACAAAATTTGCATATATTAATAAATGATATTGTTTTCATCAAAGTTGAACATGTATTCATCTTATCTTTCACCATAAACAACAAAAATGATTCACAAAAAATATACAAAGAATAAAAAGTATAAAAAAACACCAACAATAATGAAGAAAATAACACACAAAAGAAATAAAGAAGGAAAAACACTATAAATAAGAGTAATCAACTAAACTAAAATAAAACAAATAATATTACCTATTAAGTTTGAATTTTGAATTTGAATTCTCACAAACAACATTGGCATATGCTCATCTTATTTTTCATACAATAAACAATAAAAGTTAATGACAAATAATCTAAACATTTTAAATTAGGCATAGCAAAATGATAAACTTAAGTGTACATATAATCAAAAAAGAAAGAAATATTTACCATTGGTAAGGATGATATGCTTTAGTATTTATAGTAATCAATAAATTTATAACTTAATTGAATAATATGAATTAAAAAATATAGTAATAAATAAAATTGTAACTTACATTGGTATTAAGTGTCTTAATTGTAATATAATAATATCTTTAAGAAGAAATATAGAAAGATTTTACGAAAAGGTGATAAATGAACAAAATTATTATTGTAATTTTGATTATTAAGTGTCTTAATTTTAATAATATCTTTAAGAATAAAGAAGGGTTTTAGGAAAAGGTGACAAATGGTGAACAAATTAAAAAAATATCTTAATTTCTACAAAATTATAAAATTGTTTTAGTTTTGCTTATTAAGTGTCTTAATTGTAATATAATAATATCTTTAAAAAAAATAAAGAAGGGTTTGAGGAAAAAGTGACAAAGAGTGAACAAATTAAAAAAAAAACTTAATATCTACAAAATTTTAAGACAAAAAAATAAGAAAAAGCACAAAAGAGGGGGAAAAGGATGAAAAAGATTTTGATGAATGGACTTATGACGAAAATATTTTTGGTAGGCTTTATTAATTTTTCTTATTTTAATGGATTGTTTGACTACAATAAGTGGACTTTAAATAAGTATTATTTTGTGAGACTTTTTAAATAAAATTTTGGTTGAAAAAATACATAGAAGGAAATGATAATAAAAATAAAATTATATAAAGTCTCACAAAATAATACTTATTTAAAGTCCACTTATTGTAGTCAAACAATCCATTAAAATAAGAAAAATTAATAAAGCCCACCAAAAATATTTTCGTCATAAGTCCATTCATCATATATATATATATATATATATATATTCATGCTGTATTTTATAATTAGAAGAAGATGAACATAAATAATTAATCATTTACTAAGAGTGAAAATTAGAGAGATATTATTATGAACAATTACTTCATGAAAATTGGCATGTGAAGAGTTTTTGTTGTAAATATACCTCCATTAATAAAATACTTATTTTTAATAAATTAAGTAGTACTTTTATAATAAAATAATTGATTAAAATAAATAAGAATGGTTTAAAAGGGGAGAAAAAGGAAATAAATAGGAATAGAGGGTCACTGATGTTATATTAAACTTTATTATGGGTAATTAAGGTGATGTTAGTGGGCTGGTTAAGATGATGATAGCGGGTTTGAAGGTGATATTTTAACTTTTTTATGCATTTTTTTTTAAAAAAATCAAAATGGAAAGGGCCTAAAATATCCTCGAAGCATTGAAAATGGTACACAATTACCCCCATCCACCTATTGGCCCCCAAATACCATTCACATCCACCTTTGGGTCCAAATTTACCCCTTCATTAACAGATCAAAATTAAAAATAATTAAATAATAATTTTTAATTACGTGGCACTCAACCATTGGTTGTAATTTAATTATTTAAAATAATTTTAAACCCATCTATTACCCACTCATTTTAACTAAACCCGCCCCACTTGACCCAATTTTTTTTTAAAAAACCCACCATTTATCCATTCATGTCTATTTCCCTGGTCGCTTATTGCACTCTACCTGTTGTATGCTTGCTCACAGGAAACTTCATTGCACCTAAGGTTAAAAAAAAGACTTAGCTTCCTTATATCTATCTACACATACACATGATGAACTCAACAAGGAAGATAACTCAGTTCTGTTAAATGTTGCAGCTTGACAACATTGCTAGCCTGTGGTTTTTGTTACTTTTCACTAGCATTTTTGCAACAAGCATTCTTGAAATGAGATGGAGTGGAGTCGCGATAGATGGATGGTCGAGGAACGAACAATTTTGGGTTATCGGAGGTGTATCAACACATCTATTTGCTGTGTTTCAAGGTTTACTAAAAGTGTTAGCTGGTGTTGAAACCAACTTCACAATAACATCAAAATCCGGAGACGATGAAGAATATGCAGAGCTTTATGCATTCAAATGGACAACTCTGCTCATTCCACCAACCACATTGTTAGTGATAAACATTATAGGAGTTGTTGCTGGTATCTCCAATCCCATAAACAACGGATACGAGTCATGGGGACCGTTGTTTGGGAAGCTGTTTTTTGCAATCTGGGTGATTCTTCATCTCTATCCATCCTTGAAAGGACTTGTTGGTAGAAACCATACAACTCCAACAATCATCATTGTCTGGTCAATCTTACTTGCTTCCATATTTTCACTTTTGTGGATTAGGATTGATCCATTTTTGGCGAAAACAGACGGTTCACACCTGAATTAAAGTTCTTCAATCAATTACATGTACGAGATTGAAGTTCTTCAGGGGAAGAAATCGAAGAAAAAACTGACATTTTCTTCATGAAGAAGAAGAAGAAGGCAATGGCGTCGATAGAAGTTGTGAAAATTGGAGGAATAATTATGGTTTTAGGGTATTTTAATTAGATGGGTTTTTTTTTTTAAATAGGGTCAAGTGGGGTGGGTTTAGTTAAAATGGGTGGGTAATGAGTGTGTTTAAAATTATTTTAAATAATTTAATTACAACCAATGGTTGAGTGCCACGTAATTAAAAATTATTATTGAATTATTTTTAATTTTGATCCGTTAATGAAGGGGTAAATTTGGACCCAAAGGTGGATGTGAAGGGTATTTGGGGAACAATAGGTGGATGGGGTAATTGTGTACCATTTTCAATACTTCGACGGTATTTTAGGCCCTTTTTCAAAATCAAAAAAAGGAGAAACTATATAATTACAAATGCTGGCCAGTGAAGGGTGTCACATAAGCAATTCTTGATTCCGATTTATATATGTATATAGATTTACTTGCTAGAGCTTAATATGTGCAACACACAACCTTAAATTACTGTAAAAGATTTCAATATGTTACTGATTTTACACATATTTCATTATGTAGCACATAATATTTTACTCTCTCATTTAAATATTGTAGTTGTACATTGATTAGTTATTTTACTTAATAAGATTATGTGGTCAGATTAATATACTTTTCATTTACTTTATTTTTATCAGAAAGGAGATATCTCGTAGAAGTTTGATTAATTGGTGATGGTATATATATATATATATATATATATATATATATCATGATTTCTATTTTATTTTTAGTTAAAGTATATATTTATAATTTTATGATGATTGCTAATTTTGAGAAAAAATAAAATGCTTATATATTTACTACATAAAATGTTCTATGCAGTACAAAATATCTTCAAAGTAGAGCAAGAAATAAATAAATAATGGTATTTGCAAATATTTCTTTGGATTTTGGATCTTAGAAACAAAACACCATATCGAATACTTATCAATTTTTAAAAAATTGTATTTTCTATTTTATAACACATAATATAACTTTAAAATATTGTTTATAGACGATCTTCACAAAAAATATTTTTATTTATATGACAACACACGCGTGGAGAGTATCCACACACTAGTGTGAGAATATAAGTCAGAAATATTTTAAAGAAGATTATTCACTTACCTATCAAACATGAAAATTAGTAAGAAACCAAGTTGTTTTACAAGAAAATATTTTGTAGGAAAACATCTTATATGAAAAACATTTCCGTTCATACTAAACACACAAGCTCCTACTTTTTTCTTAAGGGTTTAGTTTGTCTCCATGTGTAGAAACTTCGTTTTCTATGCAAGTCTCCCTAGGATGGAAATTAGGGCTTAGACAGGGACGAGTGTGATAGAAAAAGGATTGACCTATTAAGAATTTGACTTGCCTTTTCCTGTCCTACTCCCTCCGTCCCATTTTAAGGTATTACCCGTTGACGTGACATTGTGCTTAAAATAAAAGGAAGACTTTTGAAATTTGTAGTCTAGACCAATCCTTAGATACTTGTATGGTTGAAAATCATTTCATTTAGGGAAAATAAGAATTTTAAAGTTAAATTATTTCTAATTATAGTAAGGAGACATTTGTTGGGACAGATTAAAAAGGAAAGAGTGTCACATAAAATGGGACGCAGTATTTAACATTTCTTGAAAATTTGGCTTATCCCACCTCACTCTAGCAAGAACTGCCCCGTTCTGTCCGTTTACTCTCATTTTCAATTTTTTTTCTCTTTAGTTATCTATTTTGTAATAATCTACCAAGACACCCTTTATTACGGATCAATATTCAATTCAGACTCGATAATCAAAAGAATCATGAACAATTTAGGGATAAGGCAAAAGTACCTCCTAGACTATGATCGAAATAGCAGAGACACAACTTAGCTAAACTAAGGTCCTATTACCTCCTAACTTATTTTATTAAATAATTTTGTACACATTTTGTCTTATGTGGCACACTTCGTGACTGCACACAATTGAGGCGCGTGGAGATATTTGGTTGTAAGGTAAGCCAAAAAGGTGCATAAAATTATAAAAAAAATGGGTTAGGGGTAATAGTGTGAAAAATAAAGATGATTTTTTAGAGTATTAAAACATCTTAGATATTTATTAGAACTTTGAAGAATTGGGTAGAATAAATATCTTTGATATTTATACTTAAGAAAATCTAGATAATTAGATATTTAGAGTAAAGTATATGATAATCTAGATTTTGTTAGATATTTAGAAGATAGGGTCATCTAGATTTTTCTTGTAGATCTTTCTAGAATAGTTATTAGAAGCATCTCTACACTATTATAAATAGGGGTGACCATAGCCACTTGTAATCAATCAAAATCAAGTAGTCTTCTTCTATATGAAAGTTCTTCTATTCAAAATATTTCTTCTCCTTTCTAGCTTTCTCTTCCTTAGTTGAATCGTCCGATCTTAGTTAACGATTTTGGGCTAGAACAAGTCTTTCCAAATTATACTTTTATTCTGCTATTCTCTACATGGTATAAGAGCCATAGTCATTTTTTGACTTTTAATTTTTATTCAAGATCAGGTTAGTGGTAGATTTTACTGGTTTGTCGATATGGATTTTAGCAATCGTGCTAATGGACTGAGATGGAGTTGTTGAATCAGTCCAATTACAAGGTATGGAAGACATGTATGGAATCATACCTTGTGGGAGAGGATTTGTAGGATGTTTTTAATGGGAATGACACAAGTCCTCCGCTGACGGACTGGAAAATAACAGTGCAAAAAAGAAGTGAAAGCAGGTTAATGCAAAGGCGGAGTTCATTCTGAATAGGACAATCTCTTCGAATTTATTTGATCACATTATAAAGTGTAAATCAACTCATGAGACATGGAGGAACCTCAATCACTTGTTCAACAAGATGAATGAAGCTCGGTTGCAGATATTGGAGAATGAACTGGCTAACACCATTCAAGGTAATCTTTCTATCTCAGAGTATTTTTTGAAGATTAAGAACTTATGTTCTGAGATATCTTCGTTGAATCAGGCAGAGGCTATTTCTGAAGCACGAATGAGAAGAATTGTCATTCATGATTTGAAGCATGAATATATCCCGTTTGTGACGTCGATTCAAGGATGGTCAACAACCATCCTTGGAGGAATTTGAAAATTTGTTGTCGTCACAAGAATTACTAGCCAAGCAGTTGGCTAGTGTGTTTGTAAAAAATAGAGAAGGAGATGCTCTTGTAGCTAACAAGAGAAACTTCAAAGGAAAATCAAGAGATATGTCGCACTCTCGATCCTCAGGTGATCCTGAAAAAAAGGAAGTGTCTTCTACCTATTATGGCAAGAAGCCTCTTAGATGTTATCGATGTGGAAACATAGGACACATAAAAAGATATTGCCAAGACAAAGAGAGAAATATGGCACAAAAAGTTGCTGAAGAAGAAGAAGAGTGGGAATTTCCCAATGTTTAGTAGCTGAGGCTCGAGCAATAGATGCCATGATTTCCATCTTGAAAGAGAATGGATAGAAGATTTAGAATATAATATATTCGATCACTTAGAGAAGCAAGAAGCTGATGTTGTCGACACGAAGCACGAATTTTTTGAAGATGTTCCAAGTGGTGATATGGAAGCTTCTATTGAAGAAATCAACGAAGAAGGTCTTGAGCATGCAATATCTGAAACTATATGTGCTAGTGGTGACCTTTATAGTGAAAGCATTGATGGAGAAGTATTGGAAGCGAAATTATGTGGTCAACCATCTGCAATATCAAGGCGAATGTGTGACTCGAAGCAATTTGTGAAAGCGGATGGAGAAAGTAAAGATCAAATAGAGAATGAAATTGATATTGAAGTCTCAAGGAAAAATTATATGATTTTTGAAAGTTCTGAAGATGCCAACAAATCTATCAAGGAGATGATAGATGAATATGACAGTGGATCATATGTAGGTCTTGAGACTTCACAGGAAATTGATAGTGTTTTTCTGGATAATATAATTATGGAGATGTTAAGAAAAAGGGGGAGTCTGAGACTGAGAACTCAACAAGGAGATAATTTCCATGGATCAATTACTAATGAGGAATCTTCATCAATTGAAGAAACAAAAGGACTTCGGAAGAAATTAAGACATGGCGCCAAGCTTCGTTTGAGTTCTTCTACGACAAGTGTGGATAGTTTCCAAAAATAATCACTTTATAGAATTGGGTAGAATAAATATCTTTGATATTTATACTTAAAGAAAAATCTAGATAATTAGATATTTTGAGTAAAGTATAAAATAATCTAGATTTTGTTAGATATTTAGAAGATAGGGTCATCTAGATTTTTCTTGTAGGTCATTCTAGAATAATTTCTAGAAGCATCCCTATACTAGTATAAATAGGGGTGACCATAGTCACTTGTAATCAAAATCAAGTAGTCTTCTTCTATATCAAAGTTCTTCTATTCAAAATATTTCTTCTCCTTTGTAGCTTCCTCTTCCTTAGTTGAATCTTCCGATCTTAGTTAACGATCTTGGGTTAGAAGATGGATTCCGAAATTATACTTTTCTTCTGCTATTCTCTACAAATAGAACCTTAGTTAAGCTAAAGTGTGTCTCTAAAATTTTGAACATAGTCTCAGACTACTTGTACATTTTCCCAACAATTTAATAAGAAAGGTTGATAGTTGCATGACTTGAAGAAATTATAAATTTATTAGATGCCTAAATTAAATTCCCAGATTTCTTGGATAATATACATCATGACTTCCCAAAACATAAAATATATAAATAGTTCATTTGTTAGAGCGAAAATGCACAAGTACTCCCTCAACCCATGCTCGAAAGCCTAGATTCACACTTATACTACACAAATGACCTATTAACCCTTGAACTTATTTTATTAGTAATTTTTTACCCTTTCCGACGTACGTGACACTAGCTTGAAAAAAAAAGTCAACCAGTGTTGAACCCACAAGATAGTGTCACGTAGGCTGAAAAGGGGTAGAAAATTATTAATAAAATAAGTTTAGGGGGCAATAGGACCTTAGTATAGTATAAATGTGTCTTTGAGAATTCGGGCATAGATTGAGAAGGCACCTGTAAGTTTCTTTGAATTTACTTGTAATCCCTACCAATAGTCATCCCTAATGACGTTTGAGTTATTTTAATGTGTATTTATTACCAAATAAAAAGGAAAGTAAAATAGCAAAATGTCAATTTCATCTAAAACATTTTACCCAAATAAAATTACAAAAATATTCATTTGATCAAAACATTTTATTTACATATGGATACTACTCCACCATTGGACTCAAGTTGGTACTGGAAGAGGGTTAATGCCTTAAAAGCAGAGATGCATATTTGGTATTTATTTGGTGCTTGCTTGCTTACTCTCGAGGGGAAGTACTCACTCATACAGAGTTATAATACACTATTGGGGCAACATGCTAGACTTAGAGTGTCTGACTTAATCTGGATTAGATTTGCTCAACCTAAACATAGATTCATATTGTAGCTTGCTGTGCAAGATAGAGTACTAACCAAAGAGAGACTCAAGAGATTAAATATTCTTGTGGAAGATGACACATGTAGTTTGTGTGGGAAATCAGTAGAGGAGACACACATTCACAAGTTCTAATCAATAGAGGAGACACAAAAATTGCTGGAAAAAATATCAGAAAATAATAGACGTATTGACAGAAAAGAAAGCTAGAAAAAATCCACCAGTAAGTTTCCTAAATTGAATAAATTCAGTGAATCCATTCGAGTGAATAATATATAAAAGAAAAACAAAATATGAAAAGGGGAATATCATATATCTAAAAATTTGAAACCATTTAGAAGATTTGCGCTATATATCCATTGAAATTTTCCATGGAAGAGCCCATATATATAAGTAGTATAGTATTATCAACATTGGATCATCTAACGAAAATAGTTCCTAAAATATCTGACGCTATAACAGTGATGCTTGTCCACAACGATCAATTTGATTTCTTTAAAAAAACCACTTTTGAACTTTCATTTAATATGATGATCCAAACTCCGAATACCATTTCTCATGTTGTTGAATGTCCCCTGAAGAAACTGTGGGCTTTATTTTATCTACAGCTTCTAGGAAGTCTTCCATTGTCACTGGAATTTTCAGCATTTTTTATTTCAATATGTTCTTGATCTCGTCTATGGTTTTCCCAGCTATCTTCCGCCTCATGCAACTCAAGGAAACGTCTCTGCAGATTTTTGTTAGATCATCTCCGCTGTAGCCTTCTGTTTTTTTGTGCCACTTGATCAATATCCACCTCAGGAGCCAACTGCCATTGAATTTTTCAATCAACAAAAAATTCCATTCTATAATACTAATCTAGGGCAGCTTCTACATGAAGACATTTCTCTCGTCTCAAGCATAACATGCAATGTGAAAAAATATTGAAATGAAAAAGCTATAATGAGATCACACTCATTTTGAATCCACTCTATCAATTTTCCCATATTTAATAGGCTGGTTTGAGATTGACACTTCTATGTTAGAAGTCTCAAGTTCGAAACCTCTCACCAGGGAAAGCAAGGGGTTTGCCTTCTGGGACAAGCTCGTCGCACCAGGCTTCTCTAGTGCAGGTTACCTCTTTTTATGTGGTTTGCGAGTTATTGCATATGAGCGGGGGTTTTACCCTATCCACACCTAAAGGATAGCGTTTGCGGGTTTCCCTTGTCATTGAAAAAAATTGAACATTTTTTAAGAGAACTGGTTTTTAAAATAAGGAAATGACTTCCCTCAAGGAACTAGAGAATACAAGTTATACAGGTGACATTCGACATATATTTTGTCCTACCTAACATAGTATAGCTTACTTAAATAGATCATTTAGTTATTATGCATATGAAAATTTTCTTGTAAAAGTCAGAAAAATTTTCAGATTGACTGTTGATTATCGAACGGTTCTTTTGATGTTGTGATGATAATATTACAGAAGAACATACAAGAAAAAAATAGATGAATCAAGGAAAGCTTACCTCGATTTATTTTAAGTTTATCATTATAAGCTCCTTACGGGTCTCAAAATTAGGAAGTGGGTTGTTAATCCGCTTTCTAGCCGCCTCCTACAGTAGCACAGTTAATCGCCGATTAAACAGAATGCAAATGAATAGAAACAGAAGCAAAATAGTTGACTCATCAAAAGTGTCACTTATTTACCTTAGTGCCTCGTCAAGATTCCCAGGGAAATTTGTTGCTGCCAAAAGTGTCACTATTTTACCTGATGTACTATTACAGTTGTTTAATCCATCGGTATGAACTAGAAGTTCGGACTTTATCCTTCGGGATGTTTCATGCTCTGTAGCAGACCTGAAAAACAGCTTCAAAGCTTTAGAAATGAGAAAAATACTCAGCTCATATGAAATCAATTTAGAAAGAAGCGAGATTATTATTTTACCATCTGGCACTGCATTGAGAATCAATATCATCGATGAAAATTATAGTTGGAGCATGAGCACGAGCAAGCTCAAATAAGCACCGTGTCAATCGCTCACTTTCTCCATACCATTTTCCACACAATGAACTACATGAAATATTCATAAATGTCATCCCACACTCTGTAGCAACAGCTTTGGCCAAGTGTGTTTTCCCAGTGCCAGGAGGACCAAACATAAGAACTCCTCTCCAAGGTCTCCCGATTCCCTACAAGTAACATTCAATATTACAGTATGTTAAGTGACTAATAAATACGTGATATTATTCACTTTTTGGACACCAGAAAATGATGAAAAATATTTTTCCTTAAAATGTTACTTCTGTCTTACCAAATATATATATGCACCCACCCGTCATTCAATAGTATGGTAATATTCAGAATCAATTATCTGTAATACTTAGAAATACTCGAGCATCAACAGTGGGAGTACCAGTGTTTCCTGCAGAATCCTCTTTGCTTCACATAGTCCAGCAACATCGTTCCATTCAACCGCTGGATTTGTGTACAATGTTTCCTTTTCAAGCCTAGCAGCCAATTCAGGATGAGATCCATTGTACTTTACTTTTTTTGACTCGACGTCTTTTACGGCATTCTGGTAGTTGTAAGGAAGGACGGTAAAAATATTATATCTATAAAGAACTTAAGTCTCGGTTTGGTATTAAGCAGAGTGAAGGAGCTTTTGTGCACTTTAATTACATGAACCGCTCTAAAAAATTGCATCACACTAAAGTATAGTTACTTGATTTTATCTATGTAACAACAAAAATCCACTGCTTTCATATAAATGAAGATTAAAGATTTTTTAAGATTGGAGTTTGGAATAATACTTAATTTGTGATTTGAGTCTAGATGATGGCCTAAAAAGCAACAGGTTTAGATGTTCTGGCATAGTTAAAGGCAGGAAAGCTATTTGTACCTCTTGTTGTGCTGAGTTTACATTATTGTTCACCTGAGCAGCAGAGTTGAGCTCTCCTCCCTAAGATTTTTTTAAGCAAATAAACTTTGTAACATAAAACAAGAAAAGTCAGCAAAAGGAAAATAAAATAACAATTCTAGCAAAGATTAAAGATTGTTTTACATTGGAGCTTGGTAAAATAATTTGTGGTTTGAGTCTAGATAATGGCTGAAAGCAATATTAATAAATGTTCTCGGAGCGTACTATCAAAGGTAGATGAGGTATTTGTACCACTTGAGCGTTGTGTTTCCATAACTATTCACTTGCGTAACATAACTGATCCCTCGTCCCTACAAGAATTTTATAAATAAACAAACATTGTAACCTAAAACAAGAAAAGTTTAAGAAAGAAAACAATACAAAACTACAATTCTAGCAAAGTTAAAGATTATTTAAGATCGGAGTTTGGTAAAATGTGATTTGAGTCTAGATGATAGGCTAAATAACAACATTAATAAATGTTCTTAGAGTGTATTAAAGGTAGATGAAGTATTTGTATTGTTTGGTTTAACAATTGTGAATGAGAAAAGAAAAGAAAGAAAATGAAAAGAGAGAATATGAAAAGTGAAGAAACTATTTTGGAGGGAAAATAAAAGTCATTTGTAAAGTGCAAATGAAAAGTCATTTCTCACATATCGGCAAAACAAAGGGAAATTGATGTCCTTATGTAAGGAAACACTTCCTTTACTTCATAAAGAGCTAAGAAGAAGGTGTCCCCTCGCGCCGTCGTCGCTCGCTCCGTTTGGATTTGACAAATAGGATTGATAAATTTTTTGGACAAAATTTATTTAATTAATTTTTGTTAATCAAATAAATTCTGTTAATATTATCTCTCATAAATTAATTCAGAACGTTAGTCAAGTATTTAATTAACAGAATTAATTCGCGGGTAACGGTAACATTCCGAAAAGTTGTTACTCTTTTTGAAAAGTCGTTAAATTCTGAAAAGCCCTTATTTTTCTAACAGACACATTTTCCGAAAAGTTGTAATTTTTTTAAAAGATAAAACTTTTCAGGATAAAACGGGTCTGAACAAATTTTTCTGAACAGACACGTTTCTTGCTAAAATTGGCTATAAAAGGAAGTCATTTTCGTTTTTTCAAACACTGAAATTTTTCTTCTCTGCGTATATTTTTCTCTCAAATCAAAATGTTGATCGACTGAGTTTGTGTAACTTGTTGTTGTTCTTAAGTTCGCTGAAGTTAAAGAAGTTTGAGATACTACTATTTCTTTAACAGGATTAATCCGTTTTATCTTGGGAGAAATTAATCAATAACCTCGGGTACAGTGAGGGGATTAAATTTCTTAAGGAGACACAGTAGTTTCTGTGGACTCAGATTATTTTGTATTTTTTCTACTTCATCTTATTTTTGTTTCAGTTTATTGGCTAACCTAATAAATACATGTTGTAAACAATCTTAAGAAATTTAATAAGTTTACGTATTTGAGGTTTCTGGAGATTAAAACCTTTATGATTTTTTACTCTGCTTGAATTTTTTATAATTCATTCAATTAACGATTAAAAGAACATAAAAACTTTATCGTTAAATCAGAAACAGATTGTGTAAAGATTTATCTTTACTGTTAGTATTTCAAATACAAAAATTATCTGTCATTTTTCACAGAAAGAAAATGACTGATTCAAGTTAAGTGAATGTTGAAACAGTGACTGCTGCAACAGTAAGTGCTGCAACAACATCGATTACCCACAATTGTTCAAATGCTGCCTTAGCGCCGGCTTAGAAACCTGCGAAGTTTTCTGGAGTCGAATTTAAAAGATGTCAGCAAAATATTTTCTTCTATATCACTACGTTGAGTCTGCAGAGGTTCATAAATGAGAATGTTCATGTTATGTCGGATGATAGTCCGTCTGAAGAACGATTCTTGGTAACAGAAGCATGGACACATTCAAATTTTTTGTGTAATAAATTATATTATGAGTGACCTGCAAGATGATCTGTACAATGTGTACAACAATGTCAAAACATCAAAAAAACTCTGGGATGCTTTAGAAAAGAAGTACAAACCAGAGGATGTCGGAATGAAGAAGTTCATTGTGGCAAAGTTTCTGAACAATAAGATGATAGACAGTAAGACCGTCGTCACCCATGTTCAAGAACTGCAGGTCATAATCCATGATCTCCTTGCTGAAGGTATAAATATATTTAATGCCTATGTTAGAAATATTAAGTTTTTTCTCAATACTCACATAATTTTTAATGTAGGATTGATTGGGAATGATGTCTTTCAAGTGGCTGCAATTATTGAAAAGTTACCTCCATTGTGGAAGGACTTAAAAAACTACTTGAAACATAAACGCAAGGAGTTGAAAGTTGAAGATCTCATAACAAGGTTGAGAATCGAAAAGGATAATAAGGCTGTAGAAAAGAGGTCACGTGGTAACTCAGCAATATCTGGAGTAAATATTGTTGAAGAATATCCCACAAAAGTAAAGAAAAGAAAGAAATCATATGGTCCAAAAAGCAATCCTCCTAAGAAGAAATTAATTGGAATTGCTTCAATTGTGGTAAACATGGTCATAGGGCTACTGAATGTCGTGGTCCTAATAAGGACAAGAAAATGAAGGATCAAACAAATTTTGTTGAATCTAAAGGAGAAATGGACGATCTTTGTGCAATGCTTTTAGAATGTAACTTGGTTGGAAATCCAAGAGAATGGTGGATAGATTCTGGTGTTACATGCCATGTTTGTGCCAACAAAAATTTATTTTCGCCATATACTCCAGCACCTACATATGAGAAGTTGTTATGACAAATCCCGTTGTTGCAAAGGTTGAAGGAACTGGAAAGGTCGTATTAAAGATGACATCAAGCAAGGTGGTGACTTTGAATAGGGTCTCGTATGTTCCAGAATTGAGAAAGAATTAGTTTCAGTTCCTGTTCTGACTAAGAATGGATTGAAATGTGTATTTGTGTATGATAAAGTAGTACTAAGTAAGAATAATATGTATGTAGGAAAAGGCTACCTCAGTGATGACCTTTTTAAACTCAATGTAATTGCAGTTGATATGAATAAAGATTTTGCTTCTTCTTACTTGCTTGAGTCTAAATGTTTATGGCATGAATATTTGGGACACGTTAATAACAAAACCTTGCAAAAACTGATTAACTTAAATATTTTGCCAAATTTTGAGTGTAATAAATCAAAATGTCAAATTTGCATTGAATCAAAGTATGCTAAGCATCCTTACAAATTTGTTGAAAGGAATTCAAATCCTTTAGAATTGATTCACACTGATATTTGTGACATGAAGTCAACACGATGACGTGGTGGAAAAAAGTATTTCATCAATTTTATTGATGATTGAACTAGATATTGTTATGTATATTTTCTAAATGGTAAGGATGAAGCAATAGATGCATTTAGGCAATATAAAACTGAAGTTGAAAATCAGTTAGATAAAAAGATCAAAATGATCAGAAGTGATAGAGGCGGGGAATATGAATCTCCATTTGCAGAAATATGTCTAGAAAATGGTATAATCCATCAAACTACTATTCGGAACACTCCTCAATCTAATGGGATTACAGAAAGAAAAAACCAAACTTTAAAAGAAATGATGAATGCATTACTTATAAGTTCAGGTTTACAGCAGAACTTGTGGGGGAAAGCTATCCTTACAGCAAATCGAATACTCAATAGAGTGACTCACTCAAAGACACATGTTATTCCATATGAGAAACGGAAAGGTAGAAAATCGAACTTGAAATATTTTAAAGTGTGGAGGTGTCTAGCCAAAGTCGAAGTTCCTATACCTAAGAGGGTAAAATAAAGCCTAAGACTGTGGATTGTGTATTCATTAAATATGCCACAAACAGTAAGGCATGTCGATTTTTGGTTCATAAGTCCGAACATCCGAATATTCATAGTAATACGATAATGGAATCAGATAGTGTTGAATTTTTTGAACATATCTATTGGTATAAAACTAGACTTGAGTCATCTAGTGGGGGGTCTAAACAACCCAGAGAAGAACCAAATGAAGAGAACCCAAGATGCAGTAAACGTTAAAGTACATCTACTTCATTTGGAACTGAATTTGTAACATTTCTTCTTGAAAGTGAGCCTCAAACATTCAAGGAAGCAATGTTGTTTAGAGACACAACCTCTTGAAAGGAGGCTGGTAATAGTGAAATTGAATAAATCCTAAGCAATCATAATTGGAATTTGGTTGATCTTCCTCCAGGGAACAAGCCCTTGGGTTCATAATGGATCTTCAAAAGGAAGATGAAAGATAATGAAACTATTGACAAATATAAAGCAACACTTGTTGTCAAAGACTTTATACAAAAAGAAGGTATTGATTATTTTTACACATACTCGCTAGTGACTAGGATTACATAATTCGAATGTTAATTACCCTAGCTGCAATATACGGTCTTGAAATTCATCAAATGGATGCGAAAACCGCCTTTTTAAATGGAGAGCTAGAAGAAGAAATTTACATAGAACAGCCTGAGGTTTTTGTAGTTCCTGCTAAACAAATGAATGTGAGCAAACTTATTATGTTACATTATGGACTAAAACAAGCACCAAAACAATGGCATGAAAATTTTTATCAAACCATATTGTCAAATGGATTTAAGATCAATGAATGCGATAAATGTGTTTACATTAAAGGTACTCCAAATCAGGAAGACATTGTATGCTATATGTGGATGACATGCTTATAATGAGCAAAGACATTGCTAATATAAAAGCTACTAAGCGTATGCTCTCTAGTAAGTTTGATATGAAAGACTTAGGAGTTGCTGATGTGATATTGGGAATTAAAATTCTTAAAACTCCTAATGGTCTAGCAAACTCATTATATTCAAAAGGTACTTGAAATATTTAATTATTTGAATTTCAAAAGGGGAAATACTCCAATTGATGTAAACCTTCATCTTGCAAAGAATAAAGGTGAAAGTCAGTCTTAATTGGACTATGCTAAAGTGTTGGGAAGCTTGATGTATGTCAAGAATTGTACACGACCATACATAGCTTGCGCTATTAGTAAATACAGCTGATACACAAGTAATCCTAATCAAAATCATTAGTTGGCAATGAAGAGAGTTTTGAGATACTTAGATGACACTCAAAACTATGCTTTGCATTATAACAAATATTCAACAGTTCTTGAAGGATATAGTGATGCAAATTGGATTACTAAGTCAACTGAAAAAAATCACAAGTGGATACGTTTGTACTATTGGTGGAGGAGAAATATCTGGGAAATCATCCAAACAAACATGTATAGCTCGCTCTACAATGGAGTCAGAATTCATCGCTTTAAACAAGGCAGGTGACGAAGCTGAATGGCTCCGGAATTTCTTAGAAGATATTTCATTTTGGCCCAAACCAATGGCCCTGATACGCTCAAACTCACTTCTCAAATAAGAAGTAAAGCGGTCGTGGTAAGTAAATAACCCAACTAGTGAGGTTCGGATCGTTCCCACTAGGAAAATAGTCTACACTTAACTTCAACCTATTATTACAATTGTTTGGTCAATGCCTTCCTTGGAAAGTAAAAACAATAAAAAGGGGGTTTTTATTTCTAAATGAATGAAAATAACTAACGCAATTGAAAGAGACACTTAAAAGCTTTGAATGTTGGATTTTAATCAATTAATCAAAGTAAATAGGGTTTATGTGTTCCCCTTAGGTTCATAACTTGATAATTCTAACTATAACAATTCTTTTCTAGTATCTTGCATGCAAAGTGATAAGTTATGTATTTCTAAATCCTTCGTCCGGCATCTAGAAAATCTCACTCCGCACCTTGGTCCGGCTACGTGTGTTGCTATCCTAACCCTTATATTTACCTCATATTAAGCATCGTATTCGATATTTGACTAAGTTATTACCTCGTACAAATCAATACTAGCCTATTAGATAGTATACACTAAATCTATGTTGATAATTCTTTTCCTATTATCTACCTCCTTGCTCCAGCAAGTAGCATTAAGGCGAGTTCTAACGTTGGCCATCCGTTAAAAAGACTTCTAAGCGAAAGAATTATTAATGTATGCAAGATACCATTCTAGAATTGTTATTTTAGTTAGGTTTTATCTCATTATTAGCCTATGGTTCCCACAACCCTAGTTATGGAGTTTAGTTACTCATAGTCGTAATCACAATATTCAAATATATTAAATAAGAATTCATGTACTTACTTCAATGAGAAAGAGTAAAATCTGAAAGTTTGCTTGATTAATCACCAAAAATCACTTGCAAGAATCTAAACATAATCAATAATCTCACAAAAAGTCTAATGATAATAAAAAATCTAACAATACAATGTTTACTAATACGGTGTCTAACAATCTCAGAGTCTAACAATGATCCAGAGTCTAACCCCAAAAACGAGGTTTTTTGAACTACTTATAGAAAATAAAAACCTAATTAAACAAGGACTCTATTTGCTGGAAATCTGCCAAAACTCGGCTAGGTCGACGGACCTCGCGACGGATCGTCATGGTCACGACGGACCATCATGGATTCCGTCGTCCTATACTTGTGCAATTTCTTCTGCTGCTCTTCTTCATTACCCTCGACGGCAAGTATGACAAACAGTCATACGCACAACGGTCCGTCGAGGGTCTTCGTTCCAAAACAGTTCAACTCTTGGAATAAGGGTACTGGGATTACTTCTCTGAACTTCATGACGAACCTGCAGGACGGACCGTCATAGACACGACGGACCGTCACAAGCTTTGTAACCCCACACTTGGTCAGACTTCCCCATCTTCCTTCAGCAGCTGTAGTATGATGCCACCTACGGACCGTCACAAGCACGACAGACCGTCGTAAGCTCCATAGGTGGTCTCTTCTGCACTTCTTCGCTCAAAATCTCCGCATTCATCTTTGGCAGATTTCCTGCAAAACAAAGAGAAACTTATATAAAAATTAGCACAAAAAGGCTTTTGGACACACTAAACTTAAGGAAAAAGGATTAATAATACCGTGAAACCAGGGTATATCAACACCCTCAACTTAAATTCGTTGTTTGTCCTCAAGCGACGCACTATGACTCAATACAAGATCTTTGTACAATAGTATCCATGTTTTATCCTTTGCAATCATTTGGCTATCAATCCCGATTAATCTCATCAAATCTATGCATGCTATCACTATTGGGCTTGAATTATGTGGGATCAGAATATGACACAGACTCACCATGCACTAAATCCTATACTCTTCAATTTCTCACCGAGGTGCTAGCAATTTCGGTATTGCAACTAGTGTTCTCACTTTAAAACAAAATCCTCATTTTTCACACAATGATTTCAGTTTGAGTATAAGGATTACTTTTCAACACTCGCTCTCAGAACAAAGTCACACTCATTCATAGTTATTGCCATAAACTTGCCCTTATTTTCACTGCATTAAGTTCGCTATACAACCCTTAGGATCACGATAGGACTTTTTTAGCTAGTAACATAGGCTCAAGGTCAGGTTGGGTATATTTAGGCATAGTTTAGTGACTTTTTTCCCTCCTTGACATATCGGCTAAAACTTCCACTTTCTATCATTTTATCTCGCCCAGTTTCTCATATTCATTCACCTTGCTATTTTCTCTTCTTTCTTCATTTGTGTAAGTGACTCTCTTCTTTTCTTGCTTGTATTTCTTGTATATTTTTCTTTTTCTTTACTTTTCTTTCAACTAATTCTTGAGTCACTTTACTTTTGTTCTTTGTCTCTCTTTGTTCATTCAACCCCACTTTCCAGAGCATTCCTCATAATAGCCATCCTCAACTCATGGCTTTGCCATGAGTCAAGGTACACAATACCCAAAGTTGGGTCAGGGCCATAACGAAGGTTGTTTACTGCATTAGCCACCCTCAACTTATGCTTTTGGCTTAAGTTGAGGTGCACATGTCCAACGAGGGACCAGGGCCAACATATTGTTCCCAGAAAAGATCTGTTGGGGTGAAAAAGAATGGTCTAATTTAAGCTTAGATCATTTGGATCAAAGAAGGATAAATTTCACTTGGTTTCTTTTATTTAGGCTAGAAATGGGCTATATTGAATAAGGGCCTATGATCCTTTCCTAATTGTCTATTATAGCTTACTTTTAGCAGGACTAACCAGGCAAGTTCTAGCTCAGTACCAATAGTGGACTATTCAAATATTCCTCAGACTCACTTGACATCTCATCACTATACCATATTATCAGACACCTAGTTCGAATTTTAGACTTAGGGTAATGCAATGGTGTACCTCTATGTCATGCTTAGAGTTACACATTTATCAGTTACTATGCCTAGTCATGCATCATTTTCTAATTTATCAGGATATAATTTAGCCATCATGCTCCAGAATGAACCTATGTACAAAAGATATAGACATGCCGGTTCAACAGAAAAAGTAATCAGTCTTTTGGGGGAAAAAAACACAGGCAAGAAAACCCCAAAAGAGGATAGTGAATTGGGATACTCATACTTCACCCTAACACTCACTTTCCATTTACCCCACCCCCAACAAAAAAACATGCAATTGCCCCCAATGCATAAAAGTTTAAATACTAGAGTGGTAGGTGAAGCAAACTTGTGGTGCAAAGCGCCGTCGATCAGCAAGCTGGTGGGTCTGGTTCCCCGAAACCCACGTCCTCTACAATCTGGACACCCTCAGTGGTGTCCTCAGCTACAACCGAACCATCAGTAGTGCCTCCTGTTATCTACACAGTTCGGGAGCTAGACGCCCCAGCCGCTAACTCTGATGCTCTCATCTGGTGCGCCTCCTCCTCAGCAAGTGAGGCTCTCCTCGCAGCCTCCATCTCTCGGTGCTCCTTCTTCCGTGCTCGCGCCTCGTCCTCTACTCGACCCCTACGCCTCTTGGCATGCTCTCGAGGGGGAGGTTGTGGAATTTCTGAAGTGGAAAATAGGGCCGCCATCACTGTGTCTTCAGCAGGCTCAACAGAAGGGGCCTCAGACTCCGGCACCCTAGCCTCTAAGACCGTGTCAATATCTGCGCGAAGGCTGTCGACCGCAGCCTGAAGAGTCGACACATCCACTGGAGGGGCTGGTCGGGCTATCATCCTCAACTCAAAGGCGTCCAAGCGCTGGTGAACCTCAACGATCTTCTGCTCTGTAAACTGGACCATTTTTCGCTCTAGGCACTCTTCGGACTCAATAATAGACTTCTGCATCCACGACTGGATATGATGCAGAAGTGTAGCCATTTGCGCCTCTAATTTTTGAACCCTATCAAGCGGGACCAGCGCCGGTAGAGGGGCTGTGCGAGAGGAACTCGGGGCAATGCTACTACCCAGGATAGACTTGACCGGGGTAGTGTCAGTGGACGCCGCTTGTGTAGCTGTGCGGGCCTGGGCTACCGTATCAGCAAGATCATCAGCAAGTGGGGTAGCTCTGGACGGGGCCCTCTACGTGGAGCCAACTCATTGGCCTCATCTCTAATGAGGACGACGTCAACAGTGCCCTGTGGAGTCTTGAGCTGATCTACGTGCCATATAGGCACACCTGCGGACCTGCAGAGAGAAAAGATCATGCACAGGAAAGGGTAAGTAGTAGTGACCTTGAAAGCACTATCGTGTATGACTGCCTGTAGAAGCCATGCGAAATCCACCTTGAACCCAGCAATCATCGCCGCCATCAACACTGCTCGATCCCATGTAACGATATTATCAGCGTCTGTGGGGGAAAGGCAATGGAGGACAATCAGCCACAAGAACTTCGCTGTGAAAGTGAGGTTGGCCTTCTTTATGGCCCCTTTTGGCTCAGTGACCCAGTCGGCACTCTCTCCATCAACTGAATGGTGCAGGGCCATCCACCTCTTGGTGGTCTCTCTCAGTGATGGCTCACGCAGGAACTGGCCATCTTTAACAATCTGCCAGCGGTAGTCAAACTCGGTAGTGAGAGGGGTCCGAGTAGCATCAATACCCTCGCCGTATAGAAACCGGCGGATGGCAGGCAGGGAAATGTCAACCTGCACGCCCCGTACTCAGACTTGCTCCAGTGGGGCCTGTTTGGCGGGGGAAGCCCGCCTATCTATCTGTGATTGGAGAGTCGCTACGTAGGATGCGTAGAACTCTCAGACATTTCTTCACTATAACGGCCCAACGGACGTGCTGTCCACTCCTGGTGATTCCTCGTGAAGAGATTGTGGATCTCAGGCATCATCGGGAGACACCCTGTAAGGACCCGCCGCTCCAAGGTGAGTGTTGGAGTCATCACTCCTTTACCAGTCAGGAACATGGCGTCGGAGTAGACTTGAAATTGCCCGTCGACACACCACCGGTTGGGCTGGTCAGTGGCTGGGGTGGGGGCCTGAGCTGGTGAACCTGATATGGATTCAAAACTGTCAGCCTCATCAGACGAGGCCGACGCTGCAGCGGTGGCGGGTGTGGGAACCTCATCAGAGCCGGAGGCTTCCTCCGACCAGGATACTCCTAAGGAGCCAGACGCTCCTTTTTCATTTGTGGCTGACCCAGAGGGTGTGCCGGTTAGTGTGCGCTCCTCATCAGAATGGAATGTAGTGACTATGCCGGACGCCACTTTTTTGGGTGTGGCTCTGGTAGCACGTGCAGCACGGGAAGGGGTGGAAGTGTCTGGGGGCACGTACTCGGGGTCACACTCATCATCAGAGCCAATGACCATGCGGGAAGACGGGGAGACATACTTCGATCGCCCGCATGCATAGATTCGATCTTGCTTGGGTGCCATAGTAGATAGTACTTTTAAAGGATCAATATTAGTACGAGAAGTGGCAAACAAGACAAGCAAAACCAAACAAAAAAAATTAAAACAGTATGTCATTTCTATGGTCACAGTGACACACAACGGGCCCGGTGACGGCTCGTCGTGACTATGACAGACCGTCATGGGGTCCGTCGTGTCTTACTTAGACTATGTATATATGGAGAACCCTGAAGGAGAGTGTCTGACCAGTATGACGGTATGTGCAGCACGGATCGTCACAGGTACGATGGTCCGTTGTAGGTGTCCGTCAGAGGACACTTAGAAAAAAAATGAGAGACCCTTAGGAGAGGGGTCTCTGACTGTCATAACGGTCATGCAGGACGGACCGTCGTGGATACGACGGTCCGTCACATGTGTCCGTTAAAGGACACTTAGAAAAAGTGAGAGACCACTAGAAGAGGGGTCTCTGACCGTCATAACAGTCATTCAGGACGGGCCGTCATGGGCACGATGGTCCGTCACATGTGTCCGTTGAAGGACACTTAGAATAAGTGAGAGACCCTCAGAAAGAGGGTCTCTGACAAGAAGAACGGTTGTGAAGGACAGATCGTCGTGGGTATGACGGTCCGTCACATATGTCCGTTGAAGGACAATTGGAAAAAAAATGGACAGTGGGGTATTAGGGCTTTTGGAACGGACCCTATGACGGTCCGTCGTGGGTACGACGGTCCGTCATCGGGGTCTCGTTCTGTAGATCAGTGACAGAACTGGTGTACCCCATTCATCCCCTATGAACTCAAACCGAACTTGTAGTGTTATGGACCTACATTTGTCTAACCCAACTACCTAGGAAACTAGTAATGTGAAAGCACCTATGTCTAGGGTTGTAAACATGGCAATTTCGAACATTTTTAACCTAGGTTAGACAGAATCATATATAAAAGAAATGAACATATCACGAACAACTAAGCTAATACTAATTAATAAACAAAAATGCAAGATAAATGAGTAGAAATTAGAGACACATACCTTAGAATTGGGGAAAACAAAAAGGACAAGTACTCGGTGACTAGCAAGACACCCACAGCAGCAACTCCGACTAGTAGGTTATAACTTGTAGGGCTTTAGAGAATTGTGGGCGAATAATGATCGGTTGATAGAGGGAGAGATGACGGAAGTTGAAAAGAGAGGGAAATGGGAGGAATAATGAAGGAATGGGGTTAAATGATACGTTGGGAAGTTTAAATGGTGAAATTTTATAATAAACTCCAACCGGTTCGGGTCGGGTACGCCTCATTAATCACGCGACGGTTACCCGACGACGGTCCATCGCAGCTGTGAGGATCCGTCGTGTGTGCCCTAGTTTGAAAATAACAGAAAGACGTACCTGGTACGACAGAGGCATACGACGGTCCGTCGCAGGCGCAACGGTCCGTCGCTGTATCCGTCAGTGACTGCTGCAGAGTAATTTCTACAGAATTTCCTGGTGATGTGCCTGCAAATTTAAAAACCCATTAGTAGAAAAATGCTACCATTACTAAAAAGACTATAAGTATTGGGTTGCCTCCCAACAAGCGCATGATTTAATGTCGCGGCACGACTGAGGAAACTTGATTACTCAGCCTTTATCAAGATGGTATTCCTCTATCACTTCATTCACCGATGCATTATGCCCAAAATAGAGTTTTATTTGTTCTCTATTCACCTTAAACCGCACTCCCTCCTTGGCTTTTAACTCAACTGCTCCATGAGGGAATACTTGGGTAATCAAGTAAGGCCAGTCCATTTGGACTTGAGCTTGCCGGAAGACAAGGACCCAGAACTGTCTAAAAGCACTAAATCCCCAACCATAAACTCTTGTTTTTCACTTTTTTGTTCA
Source organism: Solanum neorickii (assembly GCA_027704865.1). NCBI lineage: Eukaryota > Viridiplantae > Streptophyta > Magnoliopsida > Solanales > Solanaceae > Solanum > Solanum neorickii. Next base: position 13,018,537 of record JAKWJC010000373.1, read on the forward strand.
TTTTACTTCTTCATCTTTTCTTTGTGGGATATGGCGGATACCGATTGGAGCTCACCACTCTGCCTCATGGTCGTACAAATGTTGAAGGTCACTTCTTCATTGTTCAACCGAAATTTCACCTGTCCCTTTTTCATATCAACTAAGGCTCTGCGTGTAGCAAGGAATGACCTCCCAAGAATAATAGGCACTTCAAAATCGACTTCACAATCAAGAATAAAAAAATCAGCAAGAAATATGAATGACTCCACTTTTACTAGCACATCATGGAGTATCCCTATAGGCCTTTTAACTGTCCGATCAGCCATCAGTAGCCGCATCGCAGTGGGTTTTGGATCACCCAAACCTAACTTCTTGTAAATCGAGAGAGGCATGAGATTTATTCTTGCCCCCAGATCGCATAATGCTTTCGCAAAATGTAATGACCCAACTGTACAAGGAATAGTGAACGCACCCGGATCTTCTTTCTTTTGTACGAGGGATCTTGTAGCAATAGCACTACAATGCTGCAGTCTATCATCATCCTCAAAAGTGACAAATCTTTTGTTTGTGACCAGATCTTTCATAAACTTGGCATTACCGGGCATTTGTTTTAGAGCTTCTACCAAAGGGACATTGATAGAAAGCTGCTTCGGCATTGTTATAAAGCGCTGATATTTACCATCCTCGGTCTTTTTTACTAATCTTTGAGGGAAGGGCGGTGGTGGTCTAGGCATGGGAATTACCTTCATAGGAACTTCTGCATCTTTTCCAGTGCTCTCTACTGCTTCACAAATACCCTTTACCACCTTATCATCATCTTTTCTCACATTTTCCTCATTAGACGGCATAGGGGGGTCAATGGTTTGTTTACCACCCCGAGTAGTGATTGCCATACAGTGCGCATCATTTTTTGGATTTTGGACAGTGTTGCTAGGAAGAGTGCTTGGTTGTCGTGTGTTCACTGTCGCAGATAATTAGGCTATTTGCAACTCGATCTGCTTAATCGATATTGCATGTGTATCAACTTTTTGCCCAATACTTGCTAAACCACACCTTAACTCTTTAATGTGTTCATCACTAGCATCGAACCTCCTCATCATTTTGTGCAACATATCCTCAACTCCCACCATACTATCTCCACCATCCCTAGGAGTAACTTCACGATTTTGAGGAGGGACATAGGGCCCATTCCTATCATTTATGTTACCGTAGTTACCCCTGTTGAAGTTGTTGTCGCGGTTGTAGTTTCCATCTCGGACGTAATGACCCTCACGGTTGTAGTTACCATAGATCCGACCTTGGTTCTCTTGACCTTGGCGCCAATTATCTTGATTTGAGCCTTGGGCGCTTGGTCGGAAACCCCCCGTCTGCTCATTTACTGCATAAGTGTTCTCCGCATAATAACATTCATTATTAGGAGGTGGTGGTTTAGCCAAGTAGTTGACTGCATTTATCTTTTCTGCACCATTAGTGACATGTTTTAGTACCAACCCAAGCTAAGTTCTCATCTGAACCATTTCTTCACGAATCTCATCGGTGGCTGGGTTGTGAGTGGACTGCACTGCGAAGGGCTTTCTCCCTGTATCAGACTTCCTAGTACTCCAAGCTTTATTATTCCGGGAGATTTTCTCTAATATTTTTGCAATTTAAGCATAAGGACATTCCCCATAAGATCCACCTGCTATAGTGTCCAACACCGCTTTGTTATTATCATCATGTCCCCGATAGAAGTATTTCTTCAGTGACTCATCATCTATACGGTGATTTGGAACACTTCTCAAGAATGAGGTGAATCTATCCCAAGAACTACTAACTGACTCTCCTGGTAGGGTCACAAAGTTATTCACTCTGTCTTTGTGGTTTAGTTTCTTGGAGACCGGATAGTAGTGTGCTAAGAATACAACCCTTAGTTGGTTCCAAGTGAAGATTGAGTTTTATGGGAGCTCAGTGAACCACATAGCAGCCTCTCCCGTCAGTGATAGAGGAAACACTCTGAGACCTATTACATCTAAATCCAAATCAGGCCTCCCTACACAGCTTTTAAACACTGCCCTTACCTTAGCTATATAGGCATGTGGATCCTCAGAGGTTAGCCCTGAAAAAAAAAGCTTTGGCAGTTAGCATTTGCATTAGGCTTCTAGTTACCACAAAAGTGTGGCCAGTGTCCCATCGGAGTTTGCTATGTTATCATAGCCTCTGTAGTATGCTTGGGGCCGTGGAGCAGGATTTTGTCCACTCTGTTGGTGTTCACCCAGAGCATCGGGTAACAACTGACCATGAACATCAACCGGAGCTGGGATGTTCTGGTTCGGATCATCATCATTTATTCCCAAGTTTCGATTCATATTGCGCAGCGTATGCTCTAATTCGTGATCGTAAGGAAACAAGGGTTCTCTTCCTCTCCGTGTATTTGGCATACAAGGAGGATAGTTCTAAAAAAATCAAAAACAGTAAAACAAAGTAAAATCAAGAAAATATCAACTAAACTATAGTAATAAGTTCAAGTTAATCTAAAAGCTATAATCCCCGGCAACGGCGCCAAATTTGGTATGCTCAAACTCACTTCTCAAATAAGAAGTAAAGAGGTCGTGTCAAGTAAATAACCCAACTGGTGAGGTTGGGATCGTTCTCACGAGGAAAATAGTCTAGACTTAACTTCAACCTGTTATTACTATTGTTTGGTCAATGACTTCCTTGGAAAGTAAAAACAATAAAAAGGGGGTTTCTATTTCTAAATGAATGAAAATAACTAACGCAATTGAAAGAGACACTTAAAATCTTTGAATGTTGGATTTTAATCAATTAATCAAAGTAACTAGGGTTTACGTGTTCCCCACAGGTTCATAACTTGATAATTCTAACTATAACAATTCGTTTCTAGTATCTTGCATGTAAAGTGATAAGTTATGTATTTCTAAATCCTTGGTCCGCATCTAGAAAATCTCACTCCGCACCTTGGTCCGGCTACGTGTGTTGCTATCCTAACCCTTATCTTTACCTCATATTAAGCATCGTATTCGATATTTGACTAAGTTATTACCTCGTACAAATCAATACTAGCCTATTAGATAGTATACACTAAATCTATGTTGATAATTCTTTTCCTATTATCTACCTCCTTGGTCCGGCAAGTAGCATTAAGGCGAGTTCTATTGATAGTCATCCGTTAAAAAGACTTCTAAGCGAAAGAATTATCAATACATGCAAGACACCATTCTAGAATTGTTATTTTAGTTAGGTTTTATCTCATTATTTGCCTATGGTTCCCACAACCCTAGTTATGGAGTTTAGTTACTCATAGTCGTAATCACAATATTCAAATATATTAAATAAGAATTCATGTACTTACTTCAATGAGAAAGAGTAAAATCTGAAAGTTTGCTTGATTAATCACCAAAAATCACTTGCAAGAATCTCAACGTAATCAATAATCTCACAAAAAGTCTAATGATAATAAAAAGTCTAACAATACAATGTTTACTAATACGGTGTCTAACAATCTCAGAGTCTAACAATGATCGAGAGTCTAACCCCAAAAACGAGGTTTTTCGAACTATTTATAGAAAATAAAAACCTAATTAAACAAGGACTCTATTTGCTGGAAATCTGCCAAAATGCGGCTGGGTCGACGGACCTCACAACAGATCGTCATGGTCACGACGGACCGTCATGGACTCCGTCATCCCATACTTGTGCAATTTCTTCTGCTGCTCTTCTTTATTACCCTCGACGGCAAGTATGACAGACCGTCATAGGCACAACGGTCCGTCGAGGGTCTTCGTTCCAAAACACTTCAACTCTTGGAATATGGGTACTGGGATTACTTCTCTGAACTTCGTGACGAACCTGCAGGACAGACCGTCATAGACACGACGGACCGTCACAAGCTTCGTAACCCACACTTGGTAAGACTTCCCCATCTTCCTTCAGCAGTTGTACTACGCTGCAACCTACGGACCGTCACAAGCACGACGGACCGTCATAAGCTCCGTAGGTGGTCTCTTCTGCATTTCTTCGCTCAAAATCTCCGCATTCATCTTTTGACAAATTTCCTGCAAAACAAAGAGAAACTTATATAAAAATTAGCACAAAAAGGCTTTTGGACACACTAAACTTAAGGAAAAAGTATTAATAATACCGTGAAATCACGGTATATCAGGCCCATATATGCATACACTATAATAGTCAAGCTGCAATAGGAAGTGCTTGAAATGTTATGTATAATGGAAAGTCTGTCACATAAGACGAAGACATAACTCTGTGAGACAACTACTCTCTAGTGGAATTATCACAATTGACTATGTGAAGTCAAAGGATAATGTGTCGGATTCACTTACAAAAGGCCCAACTAGAGAAGGAGTTTAGAAATCATCGACGGGAATGGGACTATGGCTGAAAATAAGTCATTGTGGCAGTAACTCTACCTAGAAGACTGCGGATCCCAAGATCAAGTTTCAAGGATATAAAACAAAGTCATTGATGACGGTTCAATATTGTCAAAAAGTTATTTTATGGTCCATTCTCATGATGAGACAATGTTCAGTAACCAGGATACAGACATAAGGACTTTCTAATGATTTCTATGTTTGATACAGGGTATATCAAATGGTGTATCTACAGGATAACACATTTAGAAATCACCTATGTGAGTGTAAAGTGTAAGCCGCTTTAAGGAGAATTCGGTAAGGCCAGTTCTCTAAGCACTTATTATCCGAGATGTGTTCATGGATGAAACGAACAAAACAATGAGAACTAAGAACAGTTCAAGGGTTGATTGTGTGACTTTTGTTGTCTAGGTATACCCCAAAGCTCGACGGTTCAAAGATATCAAATCTATCGATTGACCGAGTATATTCAATATATGTTCACTACAGAAAGTTTAAAGGGAAACCTACTTATCCAGATGTGATTAACCTTTATTTACAAGACACACAAGTTTTTCATGCATATGTTTCAACAATAGTCATTCCCATTCATGTGGGGGATTGTTGGATTTAGCAAGTGTGAATGGGAAAAGAAAATAAAGAATATGAAAATAGAGAATATGAAAAGTGAGAGAACTATTTTGGAGGGAAAATGAAAAGTCATTTGCAAAGTGCAAATGAAAAGTGATTTTTCCCATATCGGCAAAAGAAAGAGAAATTCTTGTCGTTATGTAAGGAAACACTTCCTTTACTTCTTAAAGAGCTAAGAAGAAGGTGCTCCCTCACGCCGTCGTCGCTCGGCTTCTGCTTCGAATTTGGATTTGTCAAATGATGTTGTTGATTGATAAATTTTTTGGACAAAATTTATTTAATCAATTTCTGTTAATCAAATAAATCTTGTTAATATTATCTCTTATAAATTAAATTAGAATGTTAGTTAATTAGTTAATTAACAGAATTAATTCGTGGATAACAATAACATTTCGAAAAATTGTTACTCTTCCAAAAAAGTCATTACTTTTTGAAAAGCCGTTATTTTCCTAACAAACACATTTTTTGAAAAATTGTTATTTTTTTCCAAAAAACACAACTTTCAAGATAAAACGGGTCTGAATAAATTTTTCTGAACATACATGTTTCTTGCTGAAAATGGCTATAAAAGGAAGTCATTTTCATTTTTTCAAACACTGAAATTTTTCTTCTCTGCATATATTTTTCTCTCAAATCAAAGTGTCGATCGACTGAGTCTGTGTGACTTGTTGTTGTTCTTAAGTTTGCTGAAGTTAAAGAAGTTGAGGTACTGCTATTTCTTTAACAGGATTAATCTGTTTTATCTTGGGAGAAATTAATCCATAACCTCGGGTACAGTGAGAGTATCAAGAAATTAATCCATAACCTCGGGTACACTGAGAGGATTAAATTTCTTAAGGAGACACAGTAATTTCTATAGATTTGGATTATTTTGTAGTGTTTCTACTTCATCTTGTTTATGTTTCTGTTTATGGGCTAACCTTATAAATAGAGGTTGTTAAGATGTACCACTTGATGTGTTGAGTTGGCATTACTGTTCACTTGGGCAGCAGAGCTGATCCCTCCTCCCTACAAGAATTTTACAAACAAATAAACTTTGTAACCTAAAACAAAAAAAGTTCGAAAAAGAAAAACAATATAAAACACAAAGATTATTTTAGATTAGAGTTTGGTAAAATATGATTTGAGTCTAGATGAACGGCTAAATAGCAACACTAATAAATGTTCTCGGAGTGTACTAAAGGTAGATGAGGTATTTGTACCACTTGTTGCCCCGTGTTTCCATTACTATTCACTTGCGTAGTAGAGCTAAACCCTCCACCCTACAATAATTTCATAAACAAATAAAATTCGTAACCTAATGCAAGAAGGGGCTAAAAAGCAACAATATTAGATGCTGCCGAATAATATTAAGGGCTAGAAGAAGTATTTGTACCATTTGTTGTGCTGTGATTCCGATATTATACACCTGCCAAGCAGAGCTGTTCCCTTTCACCCTGTACAAGATTCATAAAAAAAATTGTAATCTAAAACAAGAAAAAGTTGGAAAAGTATAATATCAAAAATTCTCTGAAGGATAAAAATCATTTAAGTTGGAGTTTGTTAAAATACAGTACGCGACTAGGGTGCAGATGACGGGTATAAAAAGCAACATTGTCAAATGTTCTCAGATTATATGAAAGGCAGAAAAGATATTTGTACCAGTTGTTGCGTGTGTTTCTGAGGTTGTTGTTTGAGTAAATAGTTGTCGCTAGCACATTGTTGTGCTTGTTGTTGTACTACTTGTGATTGAAGCATCAAACTATGTTGTTGTAGTTGTTGTTGGTACTGTTATTGAAGTTGTTGTTGTTGTAGTGATTGGTACTGTTCTTGTTGTTGTTATTGTTGTTTTTGTAGTTGTTGTTGGTACTGTTCTTGTTGTTGTTGTTGTTGTTCTAAAACACCTTGAATGGATTATCCCTGTCCTACTGCTGGGCCTGCTTGTAATGATACCTGCTGTTGCCAATCTGTGTTATAAAATCAGAAATTACTGGTTCTAATAAATTATTCAGAAACACGAAGTAACTGAGAATTTTTATAACCAGTAAATAAGATGAATAGAAATTTATTTGTAAAAAATAATTTAATCTGTAAAAACGTACTAGAATCTGATTTTATAACACAGATTGGCAACAATCTTAAGGAAATTATTAAATCTGTGTTTCTGGTGGAGACAAAAATCTTTGTGATTTTATACTCTTTTAAGTCTGCAATTATATATTTATTGCTTACTTATATTGTATCAATTTTGATTATCAGAAATGGAAAACACTGGTGTTACAGTGGCTGTTGCTGCACCAACCCGACCTCTTGTATCACAAACAGAGAAACCGGGTAAATTCACAGGGGTGAATTTTAAAGAATGGCAGCAACGAGTATTATTCTGGCTTACCACTCTTGGTCTGCAGAAATTTACAAGTGAAGATACTCCAGTTCCTGCTGATGATATGCCAGACAGGGAAAAATTTATGATTGTTGAAGCATGGAAACAGTCAGACTTCCTATGTAAAGGTTACATTTTGAGTGCTTTAGAAGATGACTTATATAATGTCTATAGTGCAATAACAACTTCAAAAGAGTTGTGGAATGCACTTGAGAAGAAATATAAGACAGAAGATGCATGCTTGAAAAAGTTTGTGGTCGCAAAGTTTTTAGACTATAAAATGACAGATAGTAAAACTGTTGGATCACAAGTGCAGGAACTTCAACTTATTCTCCATGATCTGATTGCTGAAGATATGGTAGTAAATGAAGCTTTTCAAGTGGCTGCAATGATCGAGAAGTTGCCTCCTTCGTGGAATGATTTCAAGAATTATCTAAAGCACAAGCGTAAAGAAATAAAGCTTGAAGATCTTGTGATTCGGCTCAAGATTGAGGAAGATAACAGAAATGCCGAAAAGAAGTCGCGTAAGAGTTCAACAATCATTGGAGTTAATATTGTTGAAGAAGCTCCTACCAAAGACAAAAAGAGAAAGAAGTCCAACGGGCAGAAGTCAGAACAGGCCAAGAAGAAATTCAAAGGCAACTGTTATAATTGTGGCAAGGCTGGTCATAGATCTTCTGATTGTCATGCTCCAAGAAAGGACAAAAACAAAGGCAAAGGCAAAAATCAAGCAAACATCGTGGAAAAAATGGAAGATGCAGATGACTTGTGTGCAATGATATCGGAGTGTAACTTAGTTGGAAATTCCAAGGAGTGGTTTCTCGACTCAGGTGCCACTAGACATATTTGCTCTGCAAAAGAAGCCTTTGCAACATACACTCCTGCTGAGTACGATGAAGATTTATTCATGGGAAACACAGCAACAGCAAGGATTGCAGGAACTGGCAAAGTAATGTTGAAAATGACATCCGGCAAAGTGTTGACTTTAAACAATGTTCTGCATGTCCCTACTATTAGGAAGAATTTAGTTTCTGCTGCACTACTCGTTAAGAACGGGTTTAAGTGTGTCCTAGTTAGTGATAAAGCTGTAATAAGTAAGAATGAAATGTTTATAGGAAAGGGCTATCTCTATGAGGGTCTTTTCAAATTAAATGTAATGGTTATTGACAGTATCAATAAAAATTCTGCTTCTGTTTACTTATTGGAGTTAAGTGATTTATGGCATGCCCGTTTGGGATATGTTAATTACAAAGCCTTGCGAAAATTGGTTAATTTAGAAGTATTGCCTGATTTTAAATGCGATAAGTCGAAATGTGAAATTTGTGTGGAAAGTAAGTTTGTTAAACATCCTTACAAGTCTGTTGAAAGAAATTCTAAAACTTTAGACTTAATTCACACAGATATATGCGATATGAAGTCAACACCATCTCGTGGTGGAAAAAAGTACTTTATAACTTTTATCGATGACTGCACTCGATTTTGTTATGTATACTTGCTTAATAGTAAGGATGAAGCAATTGATGCATTTAAGCAATACAAAAATGAAGTGGAAAACCAATTGAATCTAAAGATAAAAATGATTCGGAGTGATAGGGGTGGAGAATATGAATCTCCTTTTGCAGAGATATGTTTGGAATATGGTATTATTCATCAAACTACTGCACCTTATACACCACAGTCAAATGGTTTGGCAGAACGAAAGAACAGAACATTAAAGGAAATGATGAATGCCTTAATGATCAATTCTGGTTCACCGCGAAATCTTTGGGGGGAAGCCATTCTTACAGCTAATAAAATACTCAATAGAGTACCCCATCGAAAAACACAATCAATTCCATATGAGTTGTGGAAAGGAAGAAAACCCAACTTGAAATATTTTAAAGTGTGGGGGTGTTTAGCCAAGGTAGAGGTTCCTTTACCTAAGAGGGTTAAAATTGGACCCAAAATAATAGATTGTGTCTTTATTGGATATGCTGTGAATAGTAAAGTCTGTCGATTTTTGGTTCACAAACCTGATAATCCTGAGATTCATGTTAATACGATAATTGAATCAGATAATGCAGAGTTTTTTGAAAACATTTATCCGTATAAAACTGAAAGTGAGTCAACAAGTGAAAGATCTAAACGACCACGAGAAGAATCAATGGAAAATATTCTAACTAGTAAGGAACCTAGGCGAAGTACTCGACAACGAAAATCTGTTTCTTTCGGACCAGATTTTGTAGCACTATTGCTTGAAAATGAGCCTCAAACATTTAAAGCAGCTATGTCTTCGTCAGAGTCAACTTATTGGAAAGAAGCAGTCAATAGTGAGATTGAATCAATTTTAAGCAATCACAATTGGGAATTGACTGATCTTCCTCCAGGAAATAAACCTTTAGGATCAAAATGGATCTTTAAAAGGAAAATGAAACCTGATGGGACTATTGACAAATACAAGGCTAGACTGGTAGTCAAAGGGTACAGACAAAAGGAAGGTCTGGACTACTTTGACACATATTCTCCAGTAACAAGGATAACATCAATTAGGATGTTAATAGCACTTGCAGCAGTGCATGATCTTAAAATCCACCAAATGGATGTAAAGACAGCCTTCTTAAATGGAGAGTTAGAGGAAGAAATTTACATGGAACAACCTGAAGGGTTTATAGTTCCTGGTAAAGAAAAGAAAGTGTGCAATCTTGTGAAGTCACTTTATGGACTCAAGCAAGCACCCAAACAATGGCATGCTAAATTTGATCAAGTAATGTTGGCAAATGGATTCAAGATTAACGAATGTGATAAATGTGTTTACATCAAAAATGTTATGAATCATGAAGTCATTGTTTGTTTGTATGTTGATGACATGTTAATAATGAGTAAAGAAATTGATGATATAAATGTTACTAAGCGCATGTTGTCCAATAAGTTCGATATGAAAGACTTAGGAGTTGCTGATTTGATCTTATGGGTCAGGATTATCAAAACTCCCCAGGGACTAGCATTATCTCAATCTCATTATATTGAAAAAGTATTGGATAAGTTCAATTACTTGAATTTCAATGTAGTCAAAACTCCAATTGATTTAAGTTGTACATTTAAAAAGAATGAAGGTCAAAGTGACTCTCAATTGGAATATGCCAGAGTGTTGGGAAGTTTGATGTATATTATGAATTGCACACGACCAGATATAGCATGTGCTATTAGTAAACTGAGTCGGTACACTAGTAATCCGAATCAAACTCACTGGATGGCTATGAAACGTGTGTTGGGTTATCTAAAATGGACACAACATTATGATTTGCATTATAATAAATATCCTGCTGTGATTGAAGGATATAGTGATGCAAATTGGATCACCGGGTCAAATGATGTAAAATCCACGAGTGGTTATGTATTCATACTTGGTGGAGGAGCTGTCTCTTGGAAATCTTCCAAACAGACATGTATTGCTCGCTCCACAATGGAATCTGAATTCATTGCTTTGGATAAGGCTGGTGAAGAAGCAGAATGGATCCGGAATTTCCTAGAGGATATTCCATTCTGGCCCAAACCTGTCGGACCAATTTGCATACATTGCGATAGTCAAGCAGCAATAGGTAGGGCAGGGAGCGTTATGTACAACGGAAAGTCTCGTCATATACGACGTAGACATAACACCATAAGACAACTGCTCTCTAGTGGAATTATCACAATTGACTATGTAAAGTCAAGCGATAATGTGTCAGATCCACTAACGAAAGGCCTAGTGAGAGAGGCAGTTGAAAGATCATCTAAGGGAATGGGTTTACGGCTTAGGACAAGTCAGCATGACGGTAACTCTATCTAGCAGACTGGAGATCCCAAGAGCTAGATTCAAGGAGAAAAACAAAGTTGTGGCTGACGGTTCGACATTGTCAAATAACTCAATCCATTCTCATGATGAAGACAATGTTCAGGAAAAGGTTAAGACTTTAAGGCTTGTTAATGAGGTAATAAAGCTTAAAGTTTTTAATGATTTGCTAAGTTTGGTAGATTTGACCAAATAGTGTATCTACAAGATGACACGGTTAGAAATCGCCTATGTGAGTGTGAAGTGGAAGCCGCTTCAAAGAGAATTTATGTCAAAAGCCTATTCTCTATACACTCATGAAACCAGGAGGTGTTCATGGCTGAAACGAACACAACCGTAAGAATCATAAACAGTAAAGGGTTAATTGTGTGACATATGGTTGTCTAGGTATACACCAAAGTTCGACGGTTCAAAGATATCACATCTACCGATTGACCGAGTATATCCGACATATGTTCACTACGGAAAGTCCAAGGGGAAACCTACTTATCCAGATGCAATTAATCCTTGCTTGTAAAGTACACAATTGTCCGTGCATTCCTATGTTATAACTATTCCCCATCAATGTGGGGGATTGTTGGGTATGTAGCAAGAATTGATGGGAAATAGAGGGAAGGAGAGGAATTTGAAAGGTTTAGAACTTGAAAGGTTGGGAACTTGAAAAGTCCTCTAATGCTTTATTGAAAAAGGCAATAGTCCCTCATCGGTAATGGAAAGGAAAATAGGAGAGTTTAAATAAATAAACACTCTTATTAATTGTTAAAAGGGTTGGAAAGAGGGACCCCCCTCGCGCCGTCGTCGTCGTCACTCGCTCGCTTCAGCTTCGGCTTTGGCTTTGGCAAATGATCGATCGAGAGATAATTTTTTGGACAAAATTTATTTTAATTATTTATTAATTAATTTAAATGGCCAAAAATTATTTTCAATAAATTAGTTGATAACCGAAATGTTTTCAATTTTATAGTTAAAACCCGACCCGACTTGGATCCGCGCGAGTGACCCGTTTTAAATTCCGTTATATTCAAAATTTCCCGCCATGACTGTTCTGAAAGGTTGCAACTTTCAGGAACAGTCAATACCATTTGAAAGTTTGCAACCTTTCATTAATGGTCGTGTTAATTCTGAAAGGGTTGCAACCTTTCAGAATATATTCTTCTTGCCTATATATACCATTCAGTCTTCAGAATATTAACTACGAATTTTTCTGATCTTCCTTCTTCTTAAAATCACATATTTCTTCGTGTACTTTCCTGCTGTGGATTGATTCGCTGACAGTAGAGTTTTTGGTATCTATACTCTACTGATTAAAATCATTTTACCCTGGGAGGTTATATTCCAAATCAAACCTCGGATACTAGAGGGGAATAATTTCCTTAAGGGGACACTGTGAATTCAGTGGACTTGATTTTCTTCCTAAATTTTCAATAAGAGGATTCCAGATTCTGGTACGTTTTTACAGATTAAATTATTTTTTACAAATAAATTTCTGTTCATCTTATTTACTGGTTATAAAAATTCTCAGTTACTTCGTGTTTCTGAATAATTTATTAGAACCAGTAATTTCTGATTTTATAACACAGATTGGCAACACCTGCAAGTTTATGCAATGTACCTATTCATATCACAAGTCTTAGTGATTTTCTATTGCGATCGAGAAATAAATCCAAGAGGCCATTGATAATACATGTATTAGCCTTGTCATTATTTAATTCTTTGCCTCATAGGATTTTCACCAAATCATGGTATTGTTATTTTAAGCATGCTTAAAGATAGAACTGTCCCTAATATACCAAATTGTGGATTAGACATAATCCTTACATTACTAATCAATTCTATTTCGTACTATTCTCATAGATGCCAAAGGTTTACAAGATTTACACCATCCATCATTATGTAATAAAGAAAAAGTCCATATTCAACAGCAAACAAGTCAGTCTATCCGAATGAACACATTATATATATGAAACATATGCAAGGTACAAACCTGTGGAATTGGGGGCTAAATATTAATAGTTTTGAAGTCATGATCAAGGTTACGATGACCTTCTTCGTAAATGCGAGTGAAACCATAATAGGATAGCCCTTTTGAACCAGCTAGGAAAGAGGGGTTACCCAAGTATATTTGAAGGAAAAATGGAAGCCTTTGCAAATCGTTACTTAATGTGGGTTCAGCTGCCATGATACATCCTAATAACTCCTTATCCCTAAATATAAATCTTTGTTAACATCGAACTTGTCGAAAATTATCTTCATCTTCTCCTCTTTACTCTTTGCAGCATCCACACCCGCCATATTTTGCTTCAACAAATTTTTAAACACTTTCTTCATAATTATTGTTAATAAAGACCATGTAATTTAAAAGTTCAAATTATTGTTATATATATATATATATACCTGAGAGTTTTCCAGCTTCTGCTTTCGAATAGGACTAGGAGGTGTGCATATAGTGGGTTTGTTTTCAGTTCCAGCTGGATTTGGATTTTTATCAGAAAAACATTTACTTTTCTTTTCGTCTTTTTCTTTAAATACAAAAGAACTAATACAAAAAGTTTAAAAGCAAAACGCGAAAGTCTAATTAATTGTCACATAGTTTAGTGATAAAAAATAATTAATAAGGGAAGTGTAGAAAAATTGTCAAATAGTTTAACCCATCTCCGAAACACCACTTTTTGCTAAAGTTTTGTTTTGACTTTTTTTTTTATATTTTAGGGAAAATACACAAATACTCCTCAAATTATGATCAAAATTTTAGAGACACATCTTATCTAAATTAAGGTCCAATTATCGATCTAAACTTTTTTTTTTAATTTTGTGGACGTTTAGTCTTACGTGGCACATTTCGTAACTCCACGCAATTGAGGCGCTGGGAGATATTTAGATGCCACGTAAGTCAAAATGATGCATAAAATTACCAAATAAATAAATTCAAGAGAAGTACTATGACCTTAGTTTAGTTAAGGTGTGTCTCTGAAATTTCGATCATAGCCTAGAGAATACTCGTGCATTTACCCCATATTTTATATAAATTCAATGACAACATGTAGATGACACTTAAAATTGTTCTTAAAATATGTATATAATATGTATATACTTTATCTGTTTGGTATTTCTTCAAATTTTTAACAAAGCTAAATTCAAATTAAATATTTTTATTTTTATTAATATAAACCAAATAAAATCAATTTATGTAATTAACTTTTTAATTGGAATAGTAAATACCCCTAATTACATGATCTGTCTTTTAGTGGGATACTTTTACTAATTTACAAGCAATTTTCAACTGCAACAACATTGTTTTTCAGATGGACTTTAAGGGTATGTTTGGCATATAGGAAATGAAAAATGTTTTCAAAAAAATATGTTTTTTCTGAAAAATAGGTAGCTATTTGATTTATTTTCTCATTTTGGTTGGTGAGTAAAAAATATTTTTCGAATAAATATTCTAATGTTTGATTTTTGAATGAAAAAATGTTTTTGAGAAATATCTTTTATTTTTACTATGTAACTAATAATTTTTGAAGTTGAAATATTTCTTTAAAAGAAAAACTTATTTTTAACACTTTCTTCATAATTACTGTTAATAAAGACCGTGTAATTTAAAAGTTCATATATATATATATATATATATATATATATATATATATATATATATATAATAAAAAGAAATACCTGAGAGTTTTCCAGCTTCTGCTTTCGAATAGGACTAGGAGGTGTATATAGTGGATTTGTTTTCAGTTCCAGCTGGAGTTGGATTTTCATCAGAAAAACATTTACTTTTCTTTTCCTCTTTTTTTTTTTAATACAAAAATTAATACAGAATGTTTAAAAGCAAAACACGAAAGTCTAATAAATTGTCAAATAGTTTAGTGAAAAAAAAGAATTAATAAGGAAAGTGTTAAAAAATATCAAATAGTTTATTTATGGTGAGTAGAAAATATTTTTCGGAAAAATACTTTAGTGTTTGATTTTTGAATGAAAAATATTTTTGAGAAATATCTTTTATTTTTTACTATAAAATTTTGAAGTTGAAACTTTTTCGAAAAAAAAACTTGAATTTTTTCGGGGTGCGAATGGGGGGTTAGAGGGTAGGGGTGAAAAAATAAAAATTTGAAGTTGTTTTTTTTTAAAAAAAAATATTATATTGTATTTCAATAGCATTTTGTATATCAAACTCAAATGAATGCAAATAATTTTGTATTTCCCTTCTTCTGATGTATTCGTCCCAATTTTATATATTATGTATTCATATAAATAATATTGTTTTAGAAAAGTAAAATAAAAAAAATGTCTTACTAAGTTTGTATTTCATCATGATTTTGTATTTCAAACGAAAAAATGAATACCAGTAAGTTTTTATTTCCCTTCTTATAATGTATTCGTCACAATTCTATAAATCATGTATTCAATCATAAAATAGAGAATTGTGACGAATACATTATATACCTATTTGAACGACTACAAACTAAAAAAGAAATATAATATTTAAAATAAAATAGAAAATGCACAAATATCCTCCTACACTATGACCGAAATTTCAAAGACACACCTTAACTAAACTAAATAACTATTATCCCCTTGAACTATATTGTGCACCTTTTTCTTTAGGATTATCTTTTTCAATATATAGGGCATTAAAACCTTATTTTGAGGTTAACTACTATTATGTTTGTTTTACTTTGTGTTTTGGAGATTGATTTTTGCAAACTTTAGCAATTAATTAATTTTTGAATTTCTTTTAAACGATTGTTATTGAAATTTCAAGTGAAGATTTCTGGGTTTATTCTTCAAAGTAAGTTCATGATCTCTTTATTTAATATTATGAATTGTGATCTTTCTAGCATGAGTAGCTAAATCCACAACTAGGGTTGTGGAAACTATTGGTAATTGACAAAACAATCCTAGTAATTAAGCAATTCTCGTACAGTGTTGTTGCATGCACTGATAATTTTTTCGTTTAGAAGTCTTTTTAACGAGTGCATGCGTTAGAACTCGCCTTGTTGATACTTGCGGACCAAGGAGGTAGTTAATAAGAAAAGAATTATCAGCATAATTTTAGTGTCATGCTATCTAATAGGCTAGTGTTGATGGGTGCAAAGTAATAACTAATTCATACATTGATTATGATGTCTAATATGATGTAATGGTAAGGTTAGTAAATTATACAAGGTGCGGGGTGAAATTCTCTAGATGCCGGACCAAGGATTTAGAGATACCTAACTTATCACTTTGCATGTAAAACACTAGAAAGAGTTTCTCTTTCTAGGAATACAACGTTATGAATCGAAGGGGAACACATATACCCTAGTTATTCTCTCATCTTGATAAAATCAACGTTTGCTTTTGTCCTCACTTGATAATTACACTCTTTAAAGAGATTTTGTTTCACAACCCCCCCCCCTCGTTACATACTTATTTCGGAAAGACGTTGCCTAAATAGATCTAATCGGAAATAAAAATTAAGTCTAAACTATTTTTCTCGTGGGATCGATCCCAACCTACTAGTTTGATTTTGTACTTGGTAACGATCACTTATATTTCTTTAGGGAGGTGTAATTTGAGCATATCAAATTTTGACGCTGCTACCGGTTAATTTGGCTTTTAGATTAACTTTAGTTACATTATTGAAATTTAGTCAACTATTTCCTGATTTTACTTTGTCTCTTTGTTTTTGTTTCTCTCGAGTCTAACTTTAGTGTATGCCAAGTATACGTATCCGAGGAGAACCAATAGGTCCCAGTTAACCCTAACAGAGTGAATTTAGGTGATGGAGCAGGCCAAAAGCTTCCTTTACCAGTTGAGGCACACAATCAGGCGCATGTTGAAAACCAGTTGGGAGAGGCTTTAAGAATGCAACCTCCAACAGCCCCACGACTTCAGGATAGGGATAATGTGATCGCGACTCTCATGGACCTCTTGTCCTGCCCCCTCTGCCACATGGGCACACATTCATGGTGACGAGTAGCTTGATGCAGATGCTCACCACGAGGGGCTTGTTCTCGGACTACCATCGAAGGACCCACATGATCATATAGCTAAACTAAGGACCATGTACAAAAGTTGTGTGGGTAGACAAAACTTTGATATAAACGTCATCGGGTTGCGGGAGTTTCCTTTATCACTGAAAGGAGATGTGCTATATGGTTCACTGAGCTTCACTACAACCCTATCTATACTTGGGATCAGTTGAGAGATATGTTCTTGGCAAGGTACTATCCAGTGTCTAAGAAACTCAACTACAAGGATAAGGTGAATAACTTTGTGGCACTACGTGAAGAGTCGGTGAGTAGCTTTTGGGAAAAATTTACTGCGCTCGTGAGAGCCGTCCCAAACCACTGCATTGATGATGAATTACTGAAAGAGTACTTCTACAGAGGTCAAGGTGAAAACAACAAAAAAGTGCTCGATACTATTGCTGGTAGATCTTGTGGAGAATGCATGTGTGCTGAGATTGCAGAAAAGTTGGAGAAGATATCGCGCAACAATAAAGCTTGGAGCACTAGAAAGTCTGACATTGGGGGAAACACCTTCGCGCTACAGGCTAAAAACAATCCAACCGCAGATGAGATTCATGAAGTGATGGTGCAAATGAGAACTTAGTTAGGGTTGGTCTTGAAATATGTTAGCGGAGGCGCAAAGAAGGCAAATGTGGTGAACTATTTGACTAAACCACTACCAATGGCAGATGAGTACTACTATAAAGAGGATGCAGATGCAGTTTGTTTTATTCATTCCGGAAAAAATATTTTATGTAAGTTTTATAATTTTTATAGAGAGTCGTCACTTATTTTTTTAAAGAAAAAAAAACTATTTTTTCAATCGATTAATAGGAAAACGATTGAAAAATACTTAAGTGGGGTCCGAAAATTCCTATTTATGTTTTAGGAAGGTTTTTATGACACCTAAAATATTCACTAACTCGTTATTATCCGGCAACTAACTTATTTGGCTAAAAATGTTTAAGTTTAAATTGAGATAAAGAGATATTTAGAGTTGTTTTGAAAATTAAAATATTAATTTATTATCTAAGTTAGTAGTTATCTCACAAAAATTATTTATTATCATTTTTAAGTCTATTTAAAGGCGATCTATTTAGTTAAAATAGTTAAAACATAAAGGTGTCTTGCGGGGAATTCAGATCTTTTAACCCTAAACTAATAGCAAGTATCAACCAGTAGATAAACGATAAAGTAGAGAGAGAGAGAAAGAGAGAGAGAGAGGAGGGGAGAGTTGGGTCAACCCCGGTTTCTGTCCACTTGGACTAGTATCTGGACCCATTTTCTGTTTTTAGGCTTTAGGCCTCATTTCGATTGTACCTATCCTAAACTAGTAAAATAATAACAATTCAAAGCGCTTAGGCCCAAAAGTAACAAAATACAATACTTTTAAAAAACAAAAAGCAGGCTTTTTAGCCTCGACTTCTTCAACTTTGCCACTTCAATTTCTTTCACTTTGAGACCTGTTCGTCGAATAAATGACTTATCGACTCGGTGGATATGGGATTAAGCCTTTACTGATCACCATGGAGGATAAGGAGCATACGAGAATTCGGAATGAACTCCAACGAGTCTCATATACAACATATAAAATAAGAAGTGCATTAGCGAAATTTCTAAATGCTTAAAATTAATTTAAAATACATAACCAAATAACGAACTGACATAGTGCATATGTGAGTATAATGTGAATTATACTCAAGTTTTTACCAAATTCCAACAACAATTTTAACAGAAAGAGAAATGTCCAAAAGAAAAGCTTTCTGATAACAACAATCCAACTAAATCATGGCAACAATTAAGGGGGAGGGGGGTTAAAGGCTACATTAATTAAGGCCTTACCAGTATACAAGAAAAAAAATTACGATACCTATGAGACACTTCAAACTCATCCTAGCATAGAACAAATTTTAAGCTACTAATCATGCTAAATAAAATTGCAGTGTTAAGTAAAATAAGAACAAAACTTAACAAGGACAAAAGTTTAAATCCAATTTCTTCACAAAAGAGGTCACCTAGTTCAAAGCACAAAAGAATACAATGTTGTAGCGTTACTGTTCTCGCAAAACCATAATACGTAAACCAAAATGCCTACTTTCATTAAATGACATGAAACAAAGCAAACTCTTTAATCACTTACTAAAGCTACTGCACAACAAACGAACTTTCAAGACAACATCCCCATGAACCGAGGAACGATGCAAAATTTCAACAAATGCTTTCGAATTCGAATGGCAAAACAATACTAAAGAAAACAACCGGAATAAGTACTCTATTATGAAAAGGGGAAACTAAAAAAAAACAACACCACTTAGTAGACAACCAAGTCGCTGAACAAGACAAATAGGACAATTTTATTATGTGAAAATAATGAAACATCAACGACACAAGCAGAGGGACTTAGGACTTTGGACAAAATGAGGCAACAAAATTTTGGCTCGTCAACGAGTCACACCACTGATTTCCTGCCGACACTATATCAAAAAAAAAATAATTAAAATTTACAACATTAGAACGACTCGCGACGATCAAGAAATAAATCTCAAATCAGTTGAACAGAAGTATCACCCTATCAAGTCACAAACTATACAAATATTAGTTCACGCTGAAAGATACTAAAGCCTGAAATATGATGTTACCTTTTCAGAGGAAGCGAACGGAGCAACGACGAGCAAAGAGATGATTTCTACCACTGATTTTGGACTTCAGGAATTTGACAAAATTCGAGCAAGCGATGAACAAAGGAAGAAGGCTTATATCTAATTGTGTGAACGAGTGACGTGATCCACTGATTCTCTCTCTGCAACTATTTGCTAAGAAACTCTAACTCTATCGTCTAAATTTCTAGCTAAGAGAAAAATCGTTTCATCCCCCCCAAAAAAAAAATCCCACTTATAGTGAACAAAAGAGAATATATAGGAGAGGTATTATGGTTCCGAAATCGGGTGACATACCATATCATCCCTTGGTCCCATTCAAAAAATTACAATTCAAATTCTCGTACCAATTTAGAAGAACATCCTTTTCCCCAAATTTTCGGTCCATTTCGTATGGGGAAAAAGGACGGACACTTACGATCAATCTCAAACGTTCTTGCGGCGACGTAGAGTGATCCCACAATGACAAGGATGATTCGCATGCCTACTATTGCTGCTCTATTCGTACATCTTGAGAGGGACGATTTTGAGAAACAACAACAAGAATGTACTGGGTCTCTGAGTGAGGAAAAGGACGCGCGTGGATGTGTTGTTCAGAGAGTGCATCCGAAAGCTTTGGAAAAAAAATATAAGTTTCATCTGAGGATGAAAAGGGAGGGGGACGGGTCGGAGGTAAGGCATTTGGGTCGATTTTAGAAGAATGGTATGGGGCTGCTGGAATGAAACAAAGAGTTGGAATTGGGCCTGAGTGGTTTGCTAGAGGAAAACGAGTTGGTCTGCTGATGTGTAAAGAAGAAATGGGCTTGGAATTGATTAGCTTAAAGATTCGGAAAGAGGGGCCCAAATATGGTCTTAAGACTTAAGTAATTTAGCTGAATTGCCACTTGGTGGACCTCGTTGGAAATAAATAAATAAGATGGATTAAAATTTATTAATAAGCTTCTTAATTTCAATCGAAATGAAATAACTGACTTAATTATAATCTAATTAATTCAAAATACAAAACTATTATATAACTAAACTAATTAGCAATGCAATAAAACAAAATAAAATCTTTTGTCTTAAGATGATTATAGAACGTTCATGAAATACACTAATCATATATATAATTATGTAAAACATATACATTATTTAAAAATTATAAATGTGACGAGATTAATTTAAAATAACCTTAAAACATTTTGAACTTTATAAAATCTAATTGTTTCGATTCGTTTAAAATTAAGAAGCTTATAAATGAATTCCTATCGAGGAAGGTCAAAATTGAGTGTCAACAATTGTCCCTCATTTTACTTGAATTGAAGCAAGAAATTTGAGGAAAATGAAATTGAACAATCCAATTTTGACTGACCCCATATTCATCTTAGGAACGAGACTTGGTACGTACTTAAGAATTATGGCTGAACCCCGGAAATGGATTTCCTACATATCCCAAGTTATATGAGAATTCAGGCCACTTTTAGTTCGATACGCTTGATTTAATGCACGATTCTGAAGAAATTCAAAAATCATCTCGATACTGAATTATGAAGGGATCAAAATCCTCGGAGATAAGATTTAAGAGCGAGTGTTGGAATACATCCGAACTTTCAAAATTGAGCCCGCCTACATATCCTTAAACCTTAGGAATCTGGCTGTTTGTAGTTTGACTGGATCAGTTGAAAAGGAAATCTATTGTGCTAGATAACCTTTGGTTCTGGCAAATGACAAATTAAGTCGGGCATGATAAATAAAAAGGCTAGCAATCTCTTAGTGATTAATGTGGAGATCTTCATATCCATATGTAAGAATTTACACTGACATAATTTCCAAGCTCTTAGTTCATTGTCACTTGGATTTAAAACTTGCTTTCGGCAGATACAAAAATTTCTGAATGCAAAACTGAAATCGAGGAAATTAAAGAAAACCCACATGAATTTTGGAAGGGATGTGGTTTGATTGTGGTGGAAATCACTCCTCTGCTCGCGTCCTAAGAGTTTGATACTCCTCTTCGGACTATGTCCCAGTTTGCTGCTAAGAAAAGTTCCACGTTGTGCTGCATACTTATTGATGTTGTCCGCACCTATGGTATGTTTTTGGAG
Source organism: Solanum neorickii (assembly GCA_027704865.1). Classification (NCBI taxonomy): domain Eukaryota; kingdom Viridiplantae; phylum Streptophyta; class Magnoliopsida; order Solanales; family Solanaceae; genus Solanum; species Solanum neorickii. Next base: position 13,040,435 of record JAKWJC010000373.1, read on the forward strand.
GATTCATCCTTCCTGATGATCTTAACAAAGACTGAGATAAAACTCGTCAGTATAAAAATACAATTCAAATAGGAGATAGTGTCTTTTACCATGTTGACACTTAATTGCTCTCCTTCAGCATTTGACGTCAACTCGATTGGTTTGGCGTAAAGAAAATAAAACTTATGTCTTATACGTGCAATATAATTTTTACTGTACTCCGTCATTTGATGTCAAAATTAATAAAAGCTGGTGCAGTGTTGATACTTCTCTTGGTATCGTCTTTGATGATTTTCTTGGTGTTACTCTTGCCAATTAAAAATGCAGTTGATGTTGATGGGCAAATATTTCTTTTGGGATGCACAATTTACTTCTCTTGCAGTGCATGCTTTCTCTTCCTCAATGCATGAATTTTTTCTTGTAATGCATGACTTCTTCTCCACAATGCATGATTTTTTCGCAATGCATGAATATTAACTCGCGATGCATGATTTTTCGCGATGCATGATTTTCTGCGAGACATGAATATCTTCTTGCGATGCATGATTTTCTGCGAGGCATGACTTTCTGTTGGGCATGGATATCTTCCCACGATTCCTAATTTTTTTATGGGGCATGAACATCTTTCTGCGATACATGAATATCTTCTCGATGCATGAATATCGACTCGTGATGCATGATTTTCCATTATGCATGAATATTAACCCGCGATGCATGATTTTTCATGATGCATGGATATTAAATCGCGATGCATGAATTTCCTAAATGCATGGATATTAACTCGTAATGCATGATTTTCCGCGAGGCATGACTTCCTGTGGGGCATGAATATCTACCCACAATGCCTTATTTTCTTCGAGACATGAACATCTTCCCGCGATGCATGAATATCGACTCGCGATGCATCAATATCTACTCGCAATGCATGATTTTCCGCGAGGTGTGAATATCTATGGTGCATGAATATCTTCCCACGATGCCCGATTTTCCGCGGGTCATAAATATCGTCACGCGATGCCTGATTTTCTACGGGGCATGAATATCTTCCCTCAATGCATGAATATCTTCTCGCGATGCATGATTTTTTGCGAGGCATGAATATCTTCCCGCGATGCATTAATATCTTTGATATCAAATGAAGACAGCTTTTCAATCGATCCATATAATGATCTTATTGGTGCCTTCTAGATAATCACATCGCATTAATTGATAATACGGCAAAATGATCCTCCAGGTAATGTATCATCTTAATCGACAACACAAATAAAATGACCCTCCGGGTAGCAATACTATCATGTCTGGTAATATGATGCATATGTCATCCTTGACAAAAAGCTGTAGAACGTCTTTCTCGAGATTTTCATTTGATTTTTATTTGAATACAGTTATATCTCCATTATAGACTTCGTTGTTGGGAAATGCGTGAAACAATAATATTAACACTTTCAGTCTTTGATATAAACAATATAAAATATTTCCTATAAACATGCTTCCATAGAAAAATTGTTAGTTTTAAAACAAACTGATATGTGTCAATTTCTTCATTTGTCTGCTCCTTGTCTTGCTCTTTCCGGTTGATTTTCTGATCTCCCGACTATTGATAGATAAGACAAAATATTTTATGCCAAAATAAATTAATCAAAAAGAGAAAATTTTGAGAAAAATAAATTTCAAAAAGTAGTATTTTGAAAAGAGGTTACTGCCAAGTATCATGTCATGTCAGGCTTAGCGAACTTCTTTAATTCTGATGCGTAGAGGTCTATTTGTTTATTTGCTGAGGAGTATTCAGAATCACTCTAGACTGCGAATAAACCATGCTGAAATTTTGAGGGCCTTCTCAAAATTTTTGTCATAGTCGACTGTCACGGATTATCTCTAACTGTTGGTGAGTGAATCACGGAATTTTTGAGATCCTCTCAAAAATTTTGTCCAGTTTAAAGCTTCAAAGTGGCTTCAGTCTCGACTTGTTGAGGAAAAATCTTCTTCTCAAGAATTTTTGAGTCCCTCTAAAAAATTCTATCCCAGTTTCTATTGTAAAGAGGAATAGAAATTTCACGACAGATATGGCCGAACCCAAGTGGCGCCTACGTATTCCGTTGAGGCAGGAATCAGGACAAATGCAGTTCCCCCTCAAAGGTTGACAATAATAAAATATTTAAAAATAAACCGGCCGAGGCCGACACAGGCTGCCTATGTATCTAATTCTTGAGAATTCAGGTCGAACGTAGTTCAAATACAATGAAATATTAAAAGGAATAAATGAGGCGACCGAGGACGACATAAGCCGCCTATGTATCTCGTTCTCGAGAATTCTAGTCAGTAGTAGTTCATTACAAAAGGGATAAAATTTTAATCAAAGCAAATACAAGCAAATAGAACAATTGCAAGGAAACAACAGAAATACAAACTAAAGTTTCTCACGTAATATCTCTTGACAGCGTCCGAGTTGATCAGTTTTGGCCATGCGGTGCCATCCATCTCCGACAGGACCAAGGCACCTCCAGATAATATTTTGCGAACCATGTAAGGCCCTTGTCAATACGGTGTAAATTTTCCTTTGTACTCATCTTGATGGGGAAAAATACACTTCAGGACCAACTGACCAATTTGAAAATTTTTTGTTTAACTCTCTTGTGGAAATCATGAATCATTCTCTGTTGATATTGTTAGCCATGACAAACGACAACTGTTCTCTTCTCATAAATCAAGGTTAGTTTATCGATCCGCTTGCTGACCCATTCAACATTACTCAACTCAACTTCATGGATGATTCTCAAAGATGGTATCTCAACTTCGGCAGGTATGACTGCTTTCGTTCAATATACTAGCAAGTATGGAGTGGCTCCAATCGACGTTTCAACAGTCGTATGATAACCCAACAAAGAATATGGAAACATCTCATGCCATCCTCGGTGAGTAATCTTAAACTAGTCACATATATCTCTCATCAAGTGTTTGTTGAGATTCACGCCATTATCAGTAATGACGGATTCTAGTACTCCAAAACTGCATATCAAATTGTTGCGAACAAAATCAACTACAAATTTCTTGGTCACCGACTTGTAAGAGGCTGCTTCTACCCACTTGGTGAAATAATCAATGACAACCAAGATAAATATGTCTCCATTAGAAGAGGCGGTCTCTATTGCACTGATGAAATCCATGCCCCAAGATGCAAAAGGCCAAGGTAAACTCATAGCATTGAGCTCATGAAGAGGCACTTGCATTAAATCACCATGCACTTGGCATTTATGACATTTCTGCACAAACTTGCAACAATCATGCTCCATAGTCATCTAGAAATAACCGACTCGAAGGATCTTCCTTGCCAAATTGAGTCCAGTCATGTGCGTGCCACAAACTTCGGCGTGTATTTGTTTAATAAGCTTTGCAACATTAATAAATCTGAGAAGACCTAAATCTGGAGTCCTCCTGAAATGATTTCTCTACTTAGAAAAAAGTTGAGGGCCATACGATGTATCGACTTTTTCTGGTTCAATGTGGAATCTTCAGTATAACTCTTGGTTCTAAGAACTTCTTTATTTTAAAATACCATGGTAAACCGTCAGGTTCTGCTTCGACATGTGAACAATGGACTGGATGTTCTATAAGCTCTATATCCAGAGGATCAATATAATCAGTATCTGGATATTTAATTATTGAGGCAATGGTGACAAGATCATAAGCTAACTCGTTCCACTTTCTGGGAGTTTGTCTGAATTTGAGTTTACGGGATCTCTTGCACACCTTCTGTATATATTGCACATATGGCATGATCTTCGGGTTCTTCACAGTCCATTCTCCTTGAACCTGATGAATTAATAAATCCGAATCTCCAATAACAAATAGCTCGTGGACATTCATGTCAATGGCCATTTTCAGACTGACGATACAATCTTCATATTCATCCATGTTGTTCGTGCAATTAAATTGGAGCTTAGATTCCATATGATAGTGCTGACCGTATTTTGATACTAAGACCGCTCCGATACCTTTTCCTTGGTGATTTGCCACTCCATCAAAGAATAATCCGCATCCAGGATATATTTCAGAAATATCTTCACCCACAAACGATACTTCTTCATCATGAAAATATGTCTTGCGCGGTTCATACTCTTCATCAACAGAATCTTCTGCAAGATGATCAGCCAAGGACTATGCTTTTATAGTCTTCTGAGTTACATACACATTATCAAATTCACTCAAAAGCATCTACCATTTGGCCAACTTTCCGATCAACATCGCTTTCTAAAAAATGTACTTTAATGGGTCTATCCTGGAAATAAGGTATGTTGTATAAGAAGACAAATAATGTCTAAACTTTTGAGTGATCCAGGTCAAAGCACAACACGTTCTTTCCAAAAGAGTTTAGTGAGACTCGTATGAGGTGAACTTCTTGCTTATATAATAAATGGATCGCTCCTTCTTCCCTGTTTCATCATGCTACCCAAGAACGCATCCAAATGGTTATCTGAGATGGAAAAATACACCAACAATGGACTCCCTTCTCACACTGAAACCAACACCGGTGGATTGGACAAATAGTTCTTGATAGCATCAAAAGTAGTCTGACACTCTTCATTCCACTTTGTCAAAGCATCTTTCTTCAACAGTTTGAAGATAGGATCACACACCACAGTTGATTGGGATATGAATGGACTGATGTAGTTCAACCTCCCTAAGAAACTCATCACTTCCTTCTTAATCTTCGGAGGAGGTAACTCTTGAATTGCCTTAATCTTGGAAGGGTGATCTCAATGCCTCTTTTACTGACTATAAATTCCAAAAACTTGCCGGCTGGCAACCCAAAAGCACATTTAGCGGAATATAATTTCAAGTTATAACAGTGCAGATTATCAAAAAACTTTGAATGTGTCAAGTGATCCAAACTCTTGCGGGACTTGACTATGACGTCACCTACAAATACCTCGATCTCCTTATGAATCATGTTGTGAAATATGATTGTCATAGCCCTCATATAAGTAGAACCAGCATTTTTGAGACGAAATGACATCACCCTGTAATGATATACACCGCAAGGTGTAATAAAAACTGTCTTTTTTCCATCTTCTTCATCCATCAAGATCTGGTGATAACAAGCGTAACAATCCATAAATGACTGCATTTCATTTTTTGCACAATTATCTATTAGAATATGAATGTTTGGCAATGGAAAATTATCCTTTGGGATGGATTTGTTGAGATCTTTGTAGTCGACACAAATTCTGATCATCCCATCTTTCTTGGCAACCGGAACAACATTGGCCAACCAAGTGAGGTATTATGTCACTTTCATCAATTGAGAATCGATTTGTTTAGTGATCTGTTTTTTAACATTCAAACTTAATTCAGGCTTGAACTTTCGAGCTTTCTGTTTTACTGGACTGAACCCCGGATTGATCGTGAATTTTTGAGACACCATATTTGTACTCAACCCTAGCATGTAGCTAACCTCCTTGACGAACACATCAATGTGTTCAGCAAGAAAATGAATCAAATCCTTTATTTGAGCTTCATTCAAGTGGACGCTAATTTTCACCTCTTGGACAGACTCTTGGACTCCCAGATTCACAGTTTTAGTTTCTTCCGAATTTGGCTTATGCTGATTTTCAAACTACCAAAATTTTTTAGCAATATATTTTGGTACTTCAGTTTGTTCTTCATATCCTTCACCATCGTCATCACCTACCTCATTCTATTCATTAAGCTCGTGACATGACATGACATTGTAGGTTTAAAATTAATGCCACTGAAACGATAAACAAACAAATTTAGGAAAGCAAATTATAGCAAATAATTAAATAGGTAAGTTTTCAATAAAAGAGGCTTCATTCAAAATGGAAACAATGCAATCTTTTGCCATGGTAAAGGTCCATGTCACATTTTTAAACATCACAGGGGAATTTAAAAATTCAAGCGATTAAGAAAAATGCATAATGGTGGATCTCGGACCTCTTCTGGACCACCACAAATTTTCAAAATATGCATAAACAATGTCCTTCTACTAAGATGATCGGGGAATCAAGATTGGCATAGAAGTCCAATTCTACAGCTGTTCTACAAGATCAGCACGGATAACATCTAGCTCCACCTCGTCCTTTGTGAAAGCATCAATCTCTTCAAAAAGGCCGCAAATTCCTTCCCGAGGCCATCACGATAGGCGTGATCCCAGACTCGAAATGATTGATACAAATGTGGGATCGACTTGGCCAATGCTTGATAACTGTTCCTCTTCATCTTCATCTCATTATATGTGGAGACGTATCCCAAACCATATTTTTTTTCTTTGACGGCGACTGGAATAGGCTTAATATTTTTTTGGGAATTCCTTCCCAATCTGAAACATGGTTGAAACCGATTCTACAGCATCACAGTGACAATAATCTTTTACACGGCAGTCATAGGAGACTGTGGGGCTAAATCCTCACCAGTGGCATTTACCAGCTCCACTGTGTAAAAATCAGTACCTCGCAAAAGTTCATCAATAATGGGCGTCTGCCTTGGCCATAAATAACCAATTCTTTGTCCTTCCAGATGAGCTTCATCATCTGGTGAAAAGTAGAAAGCACAACTCCAGTCATATGGATGAAAGGCCTTCCCCAAAGAAGGTTATAGTTGGTGTCAATGTCCATGACTTGAAACTGTGCAGTGAACTCTGCCGGACCCATTTGGATGACAAGATTCACCTCTCCAAATGTGTCTCTCTGTACTCCGCCGAAGTCTCTTACATTGAATTGGTTTTGTACCAGATTCCCTAAGTCAAACCTTGACTGCCATAGAGTCGACAGTGGGCAAATGTTGAGACCAGGACCATCATCCACCAAGACACGATTTATGAACCTTTCACGGCATATAACAGTGACATGCAGTACCTTGTTATACAACCTCCCTTTAAAGGACATTTATTCGTACAAAAGCTAATATGATTCCCTCTGATAACTTGATTGATCATAGCCGCTGCATTATCACTGCTTGTTCCCACAGACACATACGAGTTGTCTACGGCCTTCATCAAGGCCTGCCTATGTAGTTGGGAGCTCATCAGTAGGGCCCACACGGAAATCTAAGCCGAAATTTTCTCCAAATGCTTAACAATCCAGTAGTCCTTTGGCTGAATCTTTCTCAAAAATTTCTCCGCTTCGCCCTCACTTATCGGATTTTTCATTTGATCCTACTTATGTCCTCCAAAATCCAACTCTTCAGAGTATAACACCTCTCAGATCGGGTCATACCCTGAGCAGTTGCGGTTTCAATCACAAACTTTGACCTAGAAGGACCTTTGAATGGCACCAAGGCCACAACCTTTGCAGGTATCAATATCACGAACTCTTTTTTCTCGTTAATTCTAAGAGAAGCCATAACCCTTTCCAACTCATCATGGACAATCAGAGTTATCACCTTAGTTGTGCACTAGTTATCATCCATATCTATCATATTGACGTCTCCATGATTTGTCAAAGGAATGGTGTTGAAATTGGGTGCGGCTGTTTGAAGAGAAACTACTTCTTGATCGATCAGATCTTGATTCTTGTGGTTGTGGTTTATACAATTCTCAGTATCGTGTCCAATGCTGTTGGTGTGGTAGGCACACCTTTGATCGGGTATCTAGAATTTAGAACTTGTATCCACCGGCTTAGGCCCCACTGAGTGAATGTATCTGGCCGCAGCCAGTCGCTCGTACAACTTTGTTCGGCTTTCAGCAAGCACGGTAAAGTTTCTGGGGGCTTCTTCTTGAATCTGGTTCAAAAGGGATCATAGCTGCCTTGTTGGGGAGGAGGCGTCTATTGATAATTTTGGGTATTTGGACGGGGAGTTTGGTTTCTTGGATAATGATTTGTTTGGTAGTTTTTTTATGGATATTGGTAGTTCGTGGGGGTATTTTGGTACACTGGAGATTGGACTTGATATACTGGTGGGGGTGGTTTGTAATTTGACTGGACATTTTGCACCATTGGGAGCATTACTTTGGTAAGATGGGATGGAATTTGGTAAAGTGAGGGAGAGTTTTGGTAACGGGAGATGGATTTTGATAATTTGGAGGAGGGCATTTGGGTATGTGGAGGTAGCATTTTTGTAGATAGGAGGAGAAGTATTTGGATAACTATATTGCGTGTAGCAAGCCTGGTAAGAACTATGGGAAGGTCGAGGGAGACCTTGGTAGGATGATGATCTTCTGGGGGTCTTCCTCCCATCGTAAGAGAAAACAGAAACGTCTTCTCTTTTCTTCTTCAACAAACCCAATGATCCAGGTGACGCGGCAACACGGGCAATCTTCCTGGTTTTCAATCCATCTTCGATAGTCTCACCAACTTTGACTATCTCACAAAATTTTGCTCCAACAGGCAATATGATTCTATCATAGTATTCGATCTCTTGCACCCGCACAAACACTTCAACTATCTCCTTTTTTGGACATAGGAGGTCGCACTCTAGCTGCTTCCTTTTGCAATCTATACAAAAACTCTCTGTAGCGTTCGTTGGACTTTTGGTTCATCTTTTCTAAGGAGTAACTATTAGGGATGATCTCTACTTTGTAGGAAAATCGTTCGACGAAATCCTTAGCCAAAGCATTCCAGCTGGATTACTGTCTGATCTCGTGAGATGTAAACCATTCCAAAGCTTCCCCACTCAAACTTTGGCTAAAAAGCCACATTAAGACAATTTCATCTCTACCAACTCCTGCGAGCTGGTCATAGAAGGCCCTTAGATGCACTAAGGGATTCCTTTTTCCTTCAATAGTATCAAACTTTGGCACCTTGGACCCTTCTTGGAGGTCCATTAAGACAATTTCATCTCTACCAACTCCAACGTCAGGAATGCAGTTAAATTCCTTCATTGCTTTTGGAATCTCTTCCTTTATGTCTATTTTGCGGCCTCTTCTTTCAACTGCCAGTCTCTTTCCTGCTCCTCATAATGGTCGAGCTCAAAACCGTTCACATCCTGCTCATTAGAAACGGGAATTTAAAAGATGGTTTTTCTGGGTAGAGGTGGAGCTACGGAGGGACTTTGGGCATTCTGTTTTGTTAGGTTTACGGATAGTTTTGGGGGTTAGTATTTTGGTGGAGGTGGTGGTGAGGAGTTTGGGGGTGGAATGTGTTTTGGTTTTGGCTTTGATTCTGGTTTTGCAGTAGTGGAGCGATTTGATGGTGGGTATTTTGAGAATTAGGTGGTATTTGGGAATGGTTTTTTTGAGGAGGTGGTGAATTCTTTTAGGAGGTGGAGGCATACTGAGGATTTTGGGTAGTCAAATCGATGACCGAGGGATTTTGGGTAGGAGTAGACGGCAGATTCTGAGCTTGATCCATGGTTGAAGAGGGGAAGTAGAGAGGAGGTCTCCCATCAGCAGCATTAGCAGTAAAACCTGGTAGAGGCAGATTTTATCTCCTTTGAATTTTCACTCTCATCTCCGCGTTCTGTTGCATTAATTGCATAATTAGTTCATTCTGATCCGTTATTGTGGGTTGAGACAACAACGTCAATATGATGAATTTCCTCGTTGTTGTCCCCTATTACTGCTTTTCCCTTGTCTGAATCTTGTCTGGAAAGAAATATGTGGGCCCTTTAGATCTAGTGAAGTAGGGATGATCTGCCAGCTTAAATCGACACAGACCAATTTCAAAGTACCTGTGGAGGAAAACAACTCAATGGAAGATTTGTGAGTTTAAGTTCAGAATACAAAATGCAGGATATCACATAGAGAGCAGATAAACACACAAAGTTGCTTTGTTTAAGGACATCTTAACCCACGAGTAAAGGGAAACTATCTTTGAACAAGCAGGAGCTTGCTATTTTTTAGTTAGACACTATCTAAGAAAGGTTAGATCACGTTGAGAAAAGGTCTTTTTGTTGCATCTCTTTGTTATCCGTTGATTTGAGCCTCACATTTCATTGTAGCATGAAAGGGGGAGAATGAAAATTTTAAAGGATAGGGGCGGGGCCTTGAAAGGCTGCCTACATATCTCACAAGGAGAATTCAGGACCTACGTAGTTCGAATAAAGGAAATACTTCTTTTTCATTCATTCATTCATTATGAATACAAGGAAATTGAAAAATAACAACAAAGATTTAAAAGTATAAATAGTGGCCCCATTTCAGTCGTTCTTCCTCTTGTTGTAGAATCAACCACGGGGAACAGACTCAACCTGAATCTTTCCTATGCTGCTGAGATATTCCATGTCCGGTTGAAGACAAGACACTTTTCCGTCCTATGGTCTGTGGCGTTGTGATAGGGGGCAACTTTTATCGAACTTCAAACCAAAGGAATACAACACATGTACGTCCTTATAGAAAGGGGTGAAGACTCCATTTCAAACAAATTCTGAATAGAACTCCAACACTGTTTTCTTGAAAGGCGTGAATGACAAATGGTAAAATATAGTCCTCTCAGTGACTAGTATGTCGAGTCGTCGTTCATCACATGCAATGATGACATTGTCACCCCAAACTATTCACGGTTGTGTCCATATCGAGCAAATGGAGGACTAGATTCTTAAACTCTATGTACTCTTCTATCGTGTGCCCTTTATGGTTGGGATGACACTCGTAAGTCTTGCGCAGGTCCCCTGATTCCTCTTAATAAGACGCTCTTTCAATGGGCCTCAATATACACCTAGACCAATAATGCTAAAAAATGAGGTTGCACGAAATGGCTTCCATCCTTGTGGGTATGCTTTGAGAGTGATTTTCTAGTCCCACTCTACCAGACGTCCCTCGAGATGTGGTTTGTGGGTAAGCTCTTCCTCATAACTTTCTTCAATGCTCTCTATCTCGGGGTTCTCAGCAGGAAATAATATATTATATAGGCGCTTTCCCCACTGCTTCCTTATGTCGGCCATCTCCTATTTGGTTGATTCAGTCTGGATACCCTTTCCTTTGTCCAGAGCTGCGATCTCACCCTTTCTGAGATGGTAGAGTAATGTTTTAAGATTTGGTGATACGATTTGCTTTTGATTGGGAAACATAAGACTCAAAAAATTTGGTCCGACTTTGTAGTAGTGACTTGTATATTTTGGCGATCTCTGACAAGGAGTGGGTTTGTGATGTCCTCATTCAAAGAAACATATCACATAAATAGTTAAAAACACATATGTATAACATCTTAAACATACAAGGGACCCTTTTGTGCCAAGGGTAGGCCTAGCGCATCTTAATGATGTACTCGTGGAATTAAACAAGTTAATTACCCCCCAAGTAAATTTCACATATGAATAGTTAATGTTCACAAGGGGAATAAATGGAGAAAAGTAAAGAACAAAATACGAAAAGCGACAGACCCATGCAGAGGCCATTTAAATATAAGAAATTGACAGAAATACATATAGAAAAAACCCACGCAGGGGCGAAGTCCACTATGCTGTCCCTGATGGCCCTTCTCCTCCACTGCTTTCCTGAGTCTAGTACTGCTGAAACATGCACCGTAGTATGAATAGATAACCCTCGCTCAGGCGCTCTTTTTCTTAATAATCCTCGTATTGCATCCCCTCTATCTTCTCTTTGACCTGTGAGTCAAATTTATCAACACGACATCTCAGCCATTCTGATTCCTGCGTGGTCTTCTCGAGAGCATCTTGATTGGTGTACATTTCTCGGGCTTCCCGTTTTACCTATTGTAACTCGATTACAGCTTTGAATTCTTTGTCTTGCACTCTGTAAAAAATTGTTCAGGACTGGAGAGAAGATACTTTGTATATTCCTTTTCAACCAAAAACTTTATAAGTTTCATTATATCCAGCGTCAAACCGATCTGGGGCAATGGTGTCTTTCTACATTCGCTTGGCCCCTTTCCATTCCCTCAGCTTTACTAAAGCGTCATTCACTCTATAATACCCAATGTCATACAGATAGGCACCATAGTACGCCTCTCGAGGCATGGTTTGCCTCCTCACAAACTGTCTTAGGACTCGGAAGGGTGCGTAAGGATGGATTCCCCAAATACCCGATAGTGGAAGTATGAGTTCTGTTTGCCCCACTATGACGTCCTCCTTCGATGAAGCAATCGAGAAACCATTGGGGATCTTTTTTTCTTAGTTCGGAAAAAATATCAGCCCATCTTTTCCTAGTCCTTTGATTCTCCAGATTTTCCCAAAACAACATATCTTTCAAATCTTTCAGAGTGTTATTATTATCTAAGGTATGTAACTCCTGAGTCTCGTGCCCTTTTGATAAATGACTAAGGATACACCACCGAAGGATCAGGTTACATCCTTGAAAGTAACAATGTCCCCTTTGCACTTTCCCAGGGCTCGATAAATGTCAGAGAGTATGACTGGAGCAATGGGATACTAATTTACTTGTCCTTGATTCTTAAACCCTTTGAACAACGTGTGTGCAAGCATTATCACTCGAGTGTTGATACTCAAGATCGAGCTGTTTGAAAAGATCATTGTTCCCAATAATGAGACGACAAATACCAAGGGTCAGATCTCATTCCATTCTCTGTAGGTAATTTTGAACTCTTGGTTATAAATTGCATAGAAGCTCGCGTATCCAAATTTGACGTAGAGATCTCTAAACGATACACTAGATTCTCGGTACCAGTAAGTGTAATTTTTTCTTAACCCGAACAGTCTGCGATATCTTTGATAGAGGTTTGTTTGGGATCAGGATGTACCCTTGCTTTCTCACTTTTCTTTGTAGCCCTGTACCTAATCTGTCAATGCAGTCTTAAAATTCCTCGATTGTCAGGGTGATTTCCACAATTATGAATCGAAACATCATTTTTTTATCGTCCCAATAACCTGTGAGGACTTCATTCAGCTCAGGCCAACCCTTCATGTTGATTAACTCGGTTAGGGTGCCCGCATACTTGTTATGGCTCTTCTACGATTTCCGTCAAGGTTATTAAACCATATTTTGAGTAAAAATGGTGCTTTTACGACCATGTCAAATCTTGGAAAGCGATTCATACCTACAAAAAAGAAACACAATTAAGTTTACCCATCCCACATTTGGTTTCCACGTGTACATAATTAAAATGTCTAGCAAAATGATATGTCATGAGGTCGGAGACATTGGTCATGATTTTGGAGGTTTCAACTAATGGACTTAATATGCCTTGGGTATTAAGTCTTCTTAGGCTAATGCTTAGATTCAGTCTTTGTCTCGCTCTATCTTAGGCTTACTAGAATTTGCTTCAAAGTGATGATTACTTGAGTCGGACAGACGACAGGGTGAAGCTAAAAAACGAAGTTGGATGACCGCAAGCCAACTATTCATTTGTTACTTCAAAATGAAAACTTGGTGTGTTTCTAAAAAGAGTCGTAGTAAGCCACGTAACTCCCTTTATCCTAATGCAACTATTTGTCGTTTGTCGAAAAAATGTCACGAAAAATGCAACAATTCAATTAAGCAATAAGTAAGCAAATAAACAGATAATTCCACGTTGCCAAAACACGTTAGTTTTAAGGTTAGAATCCTTAAGTCCCCAGCAGATTCGCCATTTTGGTTTTATTCGTTTTTGAAAAAAATATTTTTATACAAGTTTTATAATTTTTTAGAGAATCGCTACTCAATATTTTGAAGAAAAATAAAAAAACTATTTTTTTCAATCGATTAATAGGAAACCGGTTGAAAAATATATAAGGGGGTTAGGGGATTCCTATTTATATTTTTGGAAGGTTTTTACGGCACCTAAAATATTCACTAACTCATGATTATGCAACAACCAACTTATTTGGCTAAAAAATGTTTAACTTAAAATTGAGATAAAGAGATATTTAGAGTTGTTTTGAAAATTAAAATATTAATTTATTATCTAAGTGAGTAGTTAGCTTGAAAAAATTATTTATTATCATTTTTAAGTCTATTTAAAGGCGATCAATTTAGATAAGATAATTAAAACATAAAGGCGTCTTGTGGGAGATCAGATCTTTTAACCCTATACTAACAGCAAGTATTAACTACCAGGTAAACAATAAAGAAAAGAGAGAGAGAGAGGAGGGGAGAGTTGGGTCCAACCCCGATTTTTGTCCGCCTGGACCGGTATCTGGACCCATTTTCTATTTTTAGCCCTTAGGCCTCATTTCGATCGTACCTGTCCTAAACTAGTAAAATAATAACAATGCAAAGGGCTTAGGCCCAAAAATAACAAAATGCAATATTTAAAAAAAAAAAAAGCAAGCTTTTTGCCTAGACTTCTTCAACTTTGCCACTTTGATTTCTTTCTGTTTGGGACTTGTTCGTCGAATAAATGACTTACCGACTCGGTGAAGATGGGATTAAGCCATTACGGCTATCCAAGGAGGCTAAGGAACATACGAGAATTGGGAATAAACTTTAACGAGTCTCACATGCAACAGATAAAATAAGAAGTGCATTAGAGATCATTTCTTTCTAAATGCTTAATATTAATTTAAAATACATAGCTGCATGACCAAATAATGAACATCCATAGTACATATGTGAGTATAATATGAATTATACTTAAGTTTTTACCGAATTCCAACAACAATTTGAACAGAATGAGAAATGTCCAAAAGAAAAGTTATATGAGAACAACAATCAAACTAAATCATTGCTACAATTGGTGGGGGGGGGGTCAAGGCTACACTATTTAAGGCCTTACAAGTATGAAAAAAAATAAAAAAAATTTCAATACCAATGAGACACTTCAAACTCATCCTACCAGAAAATAAATTTTAAGCTACTAATCATGCTAAATAAAATTGCGGTGTTAAATAAAATAAGAACAAAAATTGACAAGGACAAAAGTTTTAATCCAAGTTTTTTCACAAAAGATGTCACCTACTTCAAAACTCAAAGAAATAACAATACTGTAGCATTACTATTCTCACAAGACAATAATATTCAAACCAAAATGCTTACTTTCATAAAATGCGATGAAATCCCAAACCAAAGCAAACTCTTTAAACACATACTAAAGCTACTACACAACAAACGAACTTTCAAGACAACATCCCCATGAACCGAGGACCGATGCAAAATTTTAACAAACACTTTCGGATTTGAACGGCAAAACAATACTAAATAAAACAAACAAAATACGTACTCTATTATAAAAAGGGGAAACTAACCAAAAACAACACCACTTAGTAGACAACCAAGTCGCTAAAGAACACAAATAGGACAATTTGATTATGTCAAAATAACAAAACATCAACGACACAGGCAGGAGGACTTCGGACTTCGGACAAGATGAGGCATCAAAATTTCAGCTTGTTCGAACGACTCGTGACGATCAAGAAATAAATCTCAAATCAGTTGAACAGCAGTATCACCCTACCAAGCCACAAACTATACAACTATTAATGATGGGCATACATTACAGTTACTACTCGAGGAGGTAAGCATACAATTGATCCACCTATGCCGTATTTAGTTGAAAATGATAAGAGCAAGGAAGAAGGTGTGTTAGAAGCTAGTGGAGAGTTGGAGGACACAACAACAAAAGAAGCAAAAGTATCTGAGAAAGTATTCCTCATTCCTAGACCTCCACCACCATTTCCATAGAGTTTGGTAAAGAAAATAGAAGATGGTAAATATCACTTATTTATAATTATGCTGAAACAACTTTCCATCAATATTCCGTTGATAGAAGATTTGGAGGAAATTCTCGGATATGCTAAGTTTATGAAAAATATGGTGACAAAAAAAAGGTGAGTGAGATATGAGGATGATGACAGAATGCAACATTGTAGTGCTATTGCTATAAGGTGTCTTGTGTCAAAAAAAGAGGATTCGGGCGCCTTACCTATCCCATATTCTATAGGGCTTCCTCACATTGCTTAGGCTTTATGTGATCTTAGTGCGAGCAAAAATCTCATGCAACTGTCAGTTATAAAAAGTTAGGCATGTGAGAACCAAAACCTACTACAATGCAGTTACAAATGGCCGATTTATCTGTGAAGAGGACCATAAGGATACTCCATGTTGTACTTGTAAAAGTGGAGTCGTTCGTTCATATTTCTGGCCATTTTTGTGATTCTTGACTATGAGGTTTACTTTGAGGTCCCTATTATTCTAGGAAGACCATTCCTTGCCACTGGGCGTGCATTAGTTGATATGGATAAAGGCAGATGAAATTTACGTTGAACAATGAAGAAGCAACTTTCAATATCTATAGGTACATGAAGTAGAGTAGCGAGTTTCAAACGGTATCTGCGATATCCTATAGGGTTGAGAGTGTATGTGAAGTGCAAATGAAAGATTCACTAGGTGTCGAGGCCTTAGCGGCAATAATCATGAATTTTACAGTGATGGTATTGAAGATTATTATTTTTTGGTGGTTGCACTTGAACGAAACGAATATCGATCGAAGCCGAAGAAATTAGAGTTGGATATGAAGCATCGCGAGTCTCCACCCACGAAACAATCTTTTGAGGAGGCTAAAAAATTATAGCTTAAGGCTCTACCATCTCATCTAAGGTATGTGTTCTTGGGTAGTGATGACACTTTGTCGGTGATAATTACAGCAGATTTGAATGGAAAAAAAACTAGAATTCTTAGTGGCGATATTGAAGAGATTCAAGTGAGCAATTGGTTAGACTCTTGCGGATATTATTGGGATCCCTCTGGTATTTGTTCCCACAAATCTAACCATGACGGATCATAAAGTGAGTATTGAGCATCAAAGAAGGTTGAATCTACTTATGAAAGAAGTAATGAAAAAGGAAATTATCAAGTGGTTGGATGCTGGAGTCATTTACCCTATTGCGGACAGTAGTTGAGTGCTTCATGTTCAGTGTGTGCCTAACAAGGGCTAGATGATTGTGGTACATAGTGAGAGGAACGAGCTTGTTCTGATGCGGCCAGTGACCGGTTGGAGAGTTTTCATGGACTACCGGAAGTTAAATGCTTGGACTGAGAAGGACCATTCCCCCATGCCTTTCATGGATCATGTATTATACAGATTTGCAGGTAAGGGTTGGTATTGTTTTCTTGATGGCTATTAGGGCTATAACCATATTTCTATCGCTCCAGAAGATCAAGAGAAGACCACATTCACTTGTCCCTATGAGACTTTTGCGTTTAAAATGATGTCGTTTAGGTTATATAATGCATTGGCTACTTTCCAACGTTGTATGATGTTGATATTTTTAGATATGGTGGAGGACACTATTGAGGTGTTCATGGATGATATATGTAGTGGGAGACTCATTTGATCGATGCTTGAGTAATTTGGATGAGGTGGTTAAGAGATGTGAGGAATGTAATTTTGTGCTAAAAATGGAGAAATGTCATTTTATGGTAAAAGAAGTTATAGTGTTGGGCCATCACATCTCAAAAAAGGGTATAGAGGTTGATGAAGCCAATGTGCAGGTGATAGAGAAGCTTCCTCCACCTATCTCTGTCAAGGCTGTGAGAAGTTTCCTTGGGCATGCCGATTTTTATCGGAGGTTTATTATGGATTTTTCAAAGATTGCACATCCTTTGTGCAAAATGCTCAAAAAAGATTGTAAGTTCTGTTTCAATAAATCTTGTGTGAAAGCGTTCGGAGAATAGAAAGAGAAGTTAGTGTACGTGCCAATTATTATTTCACTGTATTGGTGTGATGCATTTTAGTTGATGCGTGATGTGAATGGGGTTGAACTTGGTGTGGTATTGTGATTAAGAAGGTATAAAATCCTTCACCGTATCTACTATGCGATTAAAGCCCTAAATGAAGCCCAAAAGAACTACACGATAACTGAACATGAACTAACTGCGGTGGTGTTTGCATTTGAGAAATTTTGCTCCTATTTGCTTGACACGAGGGTCATAGTGCACACCGACCATTAAGCTTTGTGGGATTTGATGGCAAAGATGGATGAAAAACAAAGGTTGATAAGAAGGGTATTATTGCTGCAAGAGTTTGATTTTGAGGTAAAAGATAGAAAAGGGACTGATAATCAAGTTGCTGACCACTTGTATAGATTGGAGGATGAAGATATGCGTGAATTAGGAGAAAATGTTGAAATTGATGATGCATTCCCAGATGAACATGTATTGGCTGCTTCTCAGGATTTGGTCCCATGGTTTGCAGACTTTGCAAACTATCTGTCAAGTGATTTGGTTCCAGTCAGATTTGACCTTCCACCAAAGCAATAAGTTCATGCATAATGTGAAAAAGTTTTTTTGGGATGAGCCTTACTTATATCGAAGTTTTGCCGATGGGATAATTCGGTGTTGTGTACCTGAGGTTGAGATGTTAAGTGTTCTAGAGGTGTGTCATTCCTCGCCTGTTGGTGCGCTCATAGTGGTATCCGAACTGCGCATAAGATCTTGCACTGTGGGTATTATTAGACAACCATCCACCAATATGCTCAAAATTTTACCAAATCATGTGATCGTTGCCAACGAGATGGACGAATTTCAAAGAGATAAGAGCTCCCCTTGAATCCCATTTTGGTGATTGAGCTATTTTATGTATGGGGCATTCATTTCATGGACCCATTTTTGAGTTCTTATGGGATGAATATATTCTTGTGGTGGTTGCTATGTGTCGAAATGGGTTGAAGCAATTGCGCTCACCAACGATGAAGGAAAGAGTGTCACCGCACTCCAGAAGATGAATATCATTTTATGCAAATGAATTATCCCTTAATCTTTAAGTTCACATATTTATTTAACGGGGATCTACATAATTCATAATTAACCTTACACATAATTTTCAGGTGTCAAAATCATCTCTCTTCCTAATGTTAGAAAATCTAATATTTATCCAAACATCATTTGGGAATTCATCCTTGTGCGTGGTGGAACAATTAAAATCATAACCGCACATTCAATATTTTAGATGAAAATTACTTGGTTCCTGTCCCTGAAGAATTTTAATGGGGAAACCTTGTTGGCTTGTTTCATACATGTGTTGCTACATGTTAAATAAAATTATCTAATGCCAAATATTATTTGGGAGTTTTGTTCTCATCATTTAGTTATAATTGGAGGCATACAATTTCTACTAAATCAACCGGCATTATCAATATAATTTCATAGTGTGGTACTCTTCTCTTAATTTAACAATTCGATGTGAATAACCTTATAAACACCAATTTGTATGTTGACAACAAAGCACATGTGATCATCGTATAGATACACTTATCATATAGTTGCAAATGATCCACACGGCAGATGAATGAACCCATATTCACCTTTTATATGTTCCAAAAATTTTAGGGGATTACAATCCCAACCTTAGCTGGTATAATGTTTATTTTATGAAAACAAACAACACAAGAGAATTCTTGAATAATCTTTTATTTCTTTATCATATAATCTACATGAATTCTCAATTACATTTGCATCACATTTAAACCAGAATGGTCAACCGGTCATGCCAACTGATATTTATTTTAGTACACTTATAGTTTACTTTTTGCATGTGAATTCATCAGCATATCCACGTTTGTGTACAACAAACAAGAGAAAAAAATGGATAATCTTTTACATAAATATTTATAATCCGCTTCTGTTGTAGTAATTTAAAGATATTAATTATTTTCATAATTTATAGTCTCAATATTTCTTTATAATTCATCTGAAACTTAAAAAGTTTCTTTTGAGACTTACTACAACCCCATTATTATTCCTCTGGTAATAACACAACTCGTTAGAGCTTGCTATTAATTTTGTGTACTATCTATCAAATATTGCATGACACCATCCCTATGGTGAACATCTCATTCAAGGAGGAAATTATATTATTATTGTTATGGTCAAAATCATTATGAGCAAGACATGTTTTATTTTTTACTTTTTTTGTACCATAGGTACACAACCAATGACAAATTTGTATTGCCACACAATAATGACCACAACCCTTATAGGAAAGAACTATTTCTTTCTTTTGCCCTTTCGGTACTTCACAATAAACATACCATAGTGATGTATAAACGTACAATACCATTAACCATTTCTGCCAAATAAAATTTATTTCCTCTCAAACCCGTAGAGGTGAGTTTTGGCAAATATCATTTTTTTCAAACCTCCCATAGAGGTGAGTTGTGACATATATTCAACCCATAATATTTTATCACATCTTGACCCTTTCTCTTATAGAATGATCGAGCATTCACGATACTCATCAGAAGTCACATTCTCCTCAAGGAATGGACTAAACATATATATGTGTTATAAGTACATTGTCATGGTTTTAAAACTCATCATATTTCCATGACACACCTCAACATCACTTTGAAAGATCAAGTGTACTATCACTTTATCTTCTTGTCTCTTGATGGAGGATTTATAAACTTATCAAATTATTGGGTTGACAACATTCGTAAGTCCAATGACATTTCATATCATTTTGATAATTAAAATTGCCTTCACATTTTGAAGTACTATTTGAAGAACCCATAATGTTCTTCCTTTTATAATTACCACAACGATAACACTATTATAATTCCGTCATTTCATGCCTTTTTCATTTCGTTAATCATTTGTTATTTTTCAGACTATTTATTTACTGATACCACATTCACACGATAGAATGGAGCAAGTCAACATCGGATTTCAAAGCTATCATATGTTGCTACCACATTCTTTTCAAGGAATGAAGCAAATTCAATAGGACGAATTTCAAGGATTTTCATCAAAGCTTTTGTCATCATTATATCATCAATATGGTGCATTGACTCAAACTCAATGTCTTATCCATATAAGGCGTTTTAGACCAAATTATATGGGACTTGAACCCAATCCTTATCATCATGGTACATCAAAACTCAAATTGATGTCTTACCACGTTGGTGCGATAGAACTTGAATCTATCGTCTTATCCTCAAATATTTTTCAATATGTTGCATCTGGACTTTAACAAGATGTCTTACCCTTTTGGTGCGATGGGACTTGAATCCATCGTCTTACCCTTCAATCAATGTCATATAATTCAATACCAATAGAATTCAACCATAAGCCTTTAAATGAAATCTGGAATTATAGAAGCAAATTTAGTCAAATTAAGATTGTGAGTTTCTCACCTCTAGCAATTATAAATATTAATAAGTTCCTCATAATTAACACATAAAAAATCAACATAAAAATTTATTTCTCTATCCTTTAATTCTTTTCTGAAACGAATAACTTTTAGTATAATCATAAATCAATGAATAAAAATTGTTAAAGTAAAACAATTCAATACGTTCTACCTTTTCATATATCACATATATACTAAAATAGTTATTAGTATAAGAGGAACTTTTGAAAACATAAATGTGTAACAATAAAATATAAATAAAACATGTTCCTGCTCACAAGTGTTTCAACTACAACACTTTTGCGAGGTGCTACAACTTTTAGATCATATTCGTGCTGATAACCTATTATTAAATCACGCTTATAAATATATAATCACAAAGATAAGAAGACAAAAGAAGTAGATAGAAGAAGGAGAATTTTCTTCTTATTCAAGTATATTATACAAAAGGTGAATAATATCTCTATTTATAGAGTAGAAATATCACCCAAAGACCACCATGATAAATGCCCAATTAATAGGTACATAGTTATCTATAAAGCAAATGGACAATCCACTATTCAGTGGATTTATAACTTCAATGGATTTATAACATAATTAATCTAATTTGTAAAAGTGTTAAAATATTTTACCATTCTTCATGGATATTTTTGTCTTTTGATTTTTGACTTAACACCTTCCTCTTTTAAGTTTTAATAATATAATATTATATTTTATAATGTAATTATTAATATAGTAATACTATGATATGATTAAAATTTAACAGGCAAGAAAATGAAAAGACATGGGTAGGCAAATAGACTAACTTTATGTCTTCTAAAATTATAATAATTAGGACATCCGCCCATATACTATTATTATAGGAAATTCATTGTAATAAAAGATAATCTTTATTTTATAAATAGATTGTTTTTAATAAATTGGAGAAAAATGAAAATATTATTTTTAAAAAATAAAAAAATTATATAACGAATATTTTATTAAAAAGGATAAAAATGTTTACAAATTCTTTGATGTTTTTATCTTTCAATGTTTGACTTAACATCTTCCCCCTTATAATATTTAGTATAATATGATATTATTACTATTTAATATTTTTGATATATGGGTAAACCAGTAATTCAAGTTTGTACTTTTGAAGTTTCGCACTTTTAATAATATATGAATGAATATAAATGAATATAATATGATGATAATGTATAGAACCTTTAGCCCAATGCCGTGACACTTCCACAAGAGACAATTTTCTTTTAACTTAAACATTGGCAAAACTACCCTTCCCCTCTGCCCCATAAACGCCACACTCAAGTGTCACTTCCGGTGCATTCCTTCAAAACCTTCTACGACTCTTCACAAACGAAGTGCCTGTTCCAATGACCGCCACCATAAATAAAATCATTGATTCTTCATCATCTCCAACTAAATCCTTCAAACGATTCAATTCCATGATCCTGCCAGCCACTACCTTCCATACCCTTCCTTCCTTATTCTACGAAAAAGTCTTCAATCAAATCTTGTTCGAGTAATCTTCGTCTGCAAAGTAAGGTTTCAAGAAACTATTATGGAAAGTGGATGAATCTTTAATCTTTCTAGAAGCTCTAGTCCATAAGAAACTTCACCCACTCGCTTAAACACCTTAAGGGCCATCATACTTAGGCATTAACCCCTGATGTCGAGTTTTACTCACAATTTATTTCCAGATTTGGGGAGTGAGTTTCAGAAACACTTGGTCACTCAAACTGAACTCTATTGAGCGATGATGTTGATCAACATAATTCTTCATGTGCCACTGAGCTTTGTGCAAACTGTCTTGTACCTCTGATATCATTTCAAGTTTGTCCCTTGCGAACTTGTATGTTGATGGATACGTCCCCTAATTATTCATTTTTGAAATATCTAGTGGAGTCATGGGTTGTCTACCCAAAACAATCTAAAATAGACTCATCTTAGTTGTGTCGACTTATGTAGTAGCAAAATTTGCGCAGTGTCAAGCAATGCAACTCAATTCCACTGGCTCGCTGTCATATAATGCCTTAACTATTCCTCCAACAAGTGATTAATTCTTTTTGTTTGTCCATCTCTTTATCGATGATTCACACTAGAGAATTAAAGTCATTCCCCATCATGTTGAACAAAAGTGTCCAAAATCTAGTAATGAATAAGAGATCTAATTGTAAATTTTATTACATGAGTGGATAGCTAAGACGATAAGAAACCTTTACCACTTTACTCAATAAAATCAGGCGAGTAGAACTCGACAAAATGATTTTTTCATGAATGGATACATTCTGTCTTCGTCGAGGCTGCTATAGCGAGATTCTGGCGGCTGTTGCGGGTCATACACGACTTAAAGTTGCTAATAAATCCCTAAATGATCATACTTGGTGTTTTTCAACTTTTAGGGCTAAGTAGGAAACCCCAGACAAGTTCTTGACATTTTTTCACCATTTTTGGGGCTAAATGTAAGGTTTTAACACCCTGAATCCATTTTCAATCCGTAGAACCTATTCTTAGGTTATTATCGATGAGGAAGGGTTTTGATCTAAGATTTATGGTGAAAAATAGCCCTAATTTTGGTATTAGGATCTTGGGTTGGTCTAAGGTTATTGAGTTTGTTGAAATCCGAATAATTCAACTTTTGATTGTTGATACTTGCGTATATTAGTTGTTGTAGACCTAGAGCAAGCGAAAATAATCCGGAAAGGGAAGATTCACGTGTCTTAGGGGATTCAAGCTTGGATTCTAGGTAAGTGATTGTTGTGACTTCATGTTGGTGTGATGTATATTTGTAATTACTTCGTTATAATTCATGTATGCATGTGAATGTTGCATTATTGATCACCCTAATTGTACTAGAGGATAATTGAACAATTGTATGTCATGAACCACCTTTTGTTGTATAATCTGATGATGTACATGTAATTATGATTGTGCTGTGTGATTGAGGATTGAATTGACATGTTTCGAAAAGATAACTTGGATTGAATTTCCACGTTCCGGCATAAATATTTGACCGGGTTGCCAAGTTTTGACATAAAAATAGGATTGAATAGGCACGTTCCATCAAATTAACAGTTTGGTTGTGGGTTCTATGAGAGGACCATTAAATTGGATTCCTGAGAGGACCATTGAATTGTGTTATCTACTTGTGATTATTATGTTCATATGTAATGATGATTGATATTGAAAGACTATTTGTTGCTCTAAAATAATTTAATTGTATATTGTTGAAAATTGTGAAACTGTTTGTTGATGTGAATGGTGATGATATTGTATATGTTTGGTATATGATTATTTTATAATATTGTGGTTACGTATATATGCTTCACTTAGTGGGATAACCGTGTGATCCTAACAGTACACTGTGGTTGTGTACTGACTCTACACTTGTTTTTAATTTTTTTGAGTACAGCGCATGTTCCGGCGACTATTGGCAGACCTCATTAAGAAGATCAGTGTCCGTTTCCAATTCAAGGGTGAGCTAGTTCTTCCGGGCTACGTTGAGTCTCTTTGTTTAATTTTACTCTCTTCAGACTCAAACTATTACTTAAGGTGTATTTTAGTTTCGGGGTTGCACCCCTTGTTCTTAGACTTTTCGTTAGTAAAGTTTTGGTACAATGACTTTCAGGTTCTAGATATTTGATTCCGCATTTGTTTAGTTAATTAGCTTGCTTTCGTAACTTAATTTCCTCAGTTTTGATTTAGTTGCTTAGTTGGGTTGTAGTAGCAGTTCTCCCACCAGATGGTTAGTGTAGGTTCCGAACACGACAGTCTGGATCGTGACACTAATATCTTCTCATGGTCCCTTCTATAATTGTCTCATCCACGTGACATAAGGTGACTCATTAGAAGTAAACAACTGATTCCATCTAAGAAATTAGTCTCAAGTTCAGAACTAGAATATACGACAACAAATACCTTTTTCGCCTCAAGGGATCCATAAATTAATTGTGTTTTCCCGGCTTATGTTCCCACATGAAATCATATTATGCTAAGAATTTCTGCCATATTGCTTGCTTTGAATTTAGCTTTTTCTGCATCTTAAAAAATATTATTTGCCATATTATCAGTCCGCAACAAAAATGTAGTACCGAACAAGTATTACCCTCCAAACTTGCAAACCGTGTACAACAACAACCATTTCCTTCTCATGAGTGAAATACATTTGCTCTGCATCATTCATCCTTTTGCTTTTGAAGGCATAGGATGACCCTCTGTACCAATACGTCTCCAACATCCTTCTATGACAAATCATATACACTTCAAAAGGTAACTCAAAGTCTAGCAGCCTAAGTATTCGTTCTCATACCAATTGAAACAATGGGAAATTTTTTTGGTCTTACACCACTGTCCGACAGCCTATCACACTTGTAAACTTCAGCCTTGCAACCATCACAGTTTTTACTAAGTTTAGAATGCTATCTTATTTTTTGACAATGTATTGTATTGATAAACACAAAGCAAGTTACGGGATCAGTCCCAACCTTTAGTAATATCAAACTCAACAATGGAAGAGTCTTAAAAATTTGTCTAAGGCACATAACACTATTGAAATTGCTTTAGGCGAATTTCAGCCCCATTTATAAATATGCACAAGGCAGTAACAAAAATAGTTACATCTGTCATGTGTCTAACACATGTTATGACCATATTTAGTTTCATCAAATCTGTCAATTTATGTCAACACTTGAAATTTTCTTTGTCTGGCCATTGTCAAGTCCCACATTCCTGCCTTGTCAAGCCAACACAATGTCTTGTTTTGTTGATGTCATTGTCCAAACGTGTGCCTTCAAGGTGCCATACATCTATCTTTGTCTTTGAACGTCCAATTTTTCTTGCCACACCTAAACATCTTGAACACCTTGCTACACTCTTAACACTTAGCCGCACAGCTGCACCATTTCATGCATGCACGTGTGTGTGAGCGTCTTTTTATTCACCTCAATCAACATAGATCAAGACAATTTTCCTTTTGAATTGTAATTTTTATTAAAGGATGAAACTTGAACAAAAAATGTTCTGATCCTCAGGTTTGTTTTTAAGAGTGTATGACCAAGTGTTCGTTTGGTAAAGTGTATTAGCAAAAAGGACGCATATATTAGTTTTATGTATTGGTAATACCTTGTTTGGTACACTCTTAATTATATGTATACACTCTATTGTGTATTAAGGTGTATATTATTAATATCACAAATTTCTAGATATTAGTAATGCAAGGGAATTTAATGCATACATTAACATAAGTAAAGACTCAATTACCCCTGAAAACCGTTTTTACACCTTTTCCACCACAACGTGGGGAATATCTTTATAAATAAATATTTTTATGCAGTGCATGTTATTTTTCATATAAAAATTTAAATAATACATAAGAAATAATCTATGTATAATAAATGCAAATATAATTATTACAAACAGTACAAATGCAACCATTGTTAATATTTTCTATTTGGCATAATTTTATACATCCTATCAACCGACCCCTTAGGGGTCGTTTGGTAGAAAGAGTGATAATGCAAGAATTAGTAATGAAGGGATTAGCAATGCAGAGATTAGTAATACATGAATTAGTAATGGAGGTACTATTTTTTTATCAAGTGTTTGGTTCATTATATCCAATCTAATCTTGTGTGTGGCTTAAGACTCTACAAGAGATTATTTCCAATTATACCCCTGAATTATTATGTGATTTTTTATTTTATGTATAAATTTTTACATATTAATTTTTGAGTAAATTTTGGAGGCCTAAAACTGGATCTTACTTTTCAATTGGGTTTTGAAAAGAAGGAAGGATAACTTTCTCTTGCAAAAACACTTCATTTAGTTCTTTTGAAAAAGTCAAACGAATTCTTTTGGTGCAACAGGAAATGATACTTCATTTGGCGACTCTGATTCAATCGAACATTATGTGTTTCTTTACTAATTCTGAAGAGTATTGCATAAAGAAATTGAGGGGCAGTTCAGTCATTTTTTTGCTTTATCCAAGGCTTATTAAGCATGGTATTAATAATCCCCAGGTACCCTTGGTATTAGATAAGACCACATGCAGTGTATTAAGTTATTTATGTATTAGGTAGGTTTGATTAATACATCCTAGCAAACAACACCTTAGTGTACTGATGAATGAAACATAGTAATATCATATATATTTTTCATGGTGTAAAGGATGATGGACTTCACTAAAAACATTTGACGTGGAATAGTACTAACTAGAGACAAGTAATTGAATGGAAAGCACTGAACTTTATTTGAATAACAAAAATTATTTAAGTATATTTGTTTGTTAATGATATTAGTAGATGATTATTCAAAACAAAGTTGAAGATTCTTGAGTCAAGGAACTGTTGTACGTAGTGGTTGAGTTGAACAATAGGCTTATTGATGATGAAACCATGATACTATATATTATGACATGTTCATTATATGAAAATGAACAAGGTTATTGATGTAACACTCTTGAGCAATAAAATTGGTATGTTTGTTTTTTATAAGATAGACTTTATAAAATGGTACCAAGATGGTACTGGAAAAGAACATATGTATGATTGTCTGAATGCTATTGTGAGTTGTTATTGGATCGGCGAGCAACGTGATTGTTGGAATTATTGGATTTGTTATGAGTTACCATAGCAACAATATTGAAGTTTTTTCTTTCTTCAGTTACTCATATTTGAAAAAAGAGCTCATAATAAATCACTTTTGCATACAACTTATGCACGAAACGACGGGATCTTTTGCCCGAGTTGCAATATTTTCACTTGAATTAGGACACCTACCTCAGGATATTTGTTGGATACTGAGAAGTCCTCCAAAGAAACAAGGGTTGCAGCCTCCTAGTGTAAATAATCCAAGATACAGTGCATTGTCCTAATGGCAATCAGTAGAACAAACTGCAAAAAGAACGACCTAGTTAATGCAACATTTTCACTTTTAAGTTCTTCTTGAACAAAGGTTATCCAAAATACCTCTTTCATAAAGCACTTCCATTTTTTTAGATATAAGACCTTGCAATGTACAAGTAAAAAATGAATGAAAAAACACTATGTCCAGAAAGTACCCAATAAAAATAATCAAGATGAGCTCGATTCAAGTTGTCTGAGAACCATCTATCCTGACTTAAGAAAATTATTTCTTACATTTTCTCTAATCTATTTCTGATCTAGTTTGTCTACTAGTTTTAATTTTCGAATTGTGAAAGTGTTCTTAAACTTTGTCATGTTTCATCAATTTCTTAAAAGTTTTGTTCTAAGTATCTTAGGAATACAAAGCTGAACAACATTCATAAGGAAATTATTATATTGTTAGTATTTTTTGTATTCTACTAATTCTGAGAATCTGATTATGGAAGTAGAAGAAAATGCATTAATTTCCATAATTTGTTGCTTTGTTTAGCAAAGTCAGAGTAAAGATGTAACAGGAAAAAAACTATGGTATTCCGATTAAAGATTACACCAGGTAACCTTCTTATTATTAATCTAAGAATGAAAATAATTTCTAAGAGTTAAAAGTTATGATTTTTTATTATGTGTGTCTTTGGAAAAAAATCTGCAAACTATTTGTTGTGGAATGAATTTTGCTTGGCAAATAGTATTGCCTTAAAATTCTTTAGCTTGCAAATGAAAGATGCACAATTTGTTTGATAAAATAGTATGTCAAAATGTAATAGTTGGAAGGCTATTTGAAAAAGAAAAATATTTTTATGTGATAAAAAATATGTTTAATTTCGTATGGAGACTAAATAAACTTTTGTAGTTTTGTAGTCGTTGTGAATTTGACTATATCTGATTGTTGTGGATTAAATACTTTTGTAGTTTTCTTCTCTGGATAAATTAAATTATGCGATTGGTTTATATGAAAACTTCAAATAATAATTCAGTGTTGTACTTTTGATTTTCTGTAGACTTTAATGTTATTTAGAAATAAATTGTACAATTTTTTTGTCCTTAATGTTAGTATTCTAAATACTAAGTGGTATGTCTATTTGTGATAGAGGAAAAATACCAGTGACATAGAGTTTGTGATTTTTTGTCTCTATGGAATGAATTTTGACATTGTGTAAATATTGTCAAGGAGAGTTGAAGCACTATAATTCTTTCGTAGAATAATTTTTCCAAAAGAAGTTTCATATTAAAATATATGGAAAAACTATTTTAAAATTTATGAAAAATATTTTTGAAATCATATTTAAAATGCGGGGGTTCCTTGTGCATGATAAAGTTAAAATTGGACTTGGTATCTAATTTAAATTGGAGCACAAGATAGAAATTCTATGATACTTTTGTATTATATGAGACCCACAAAATTATTAAACTATATTTGATATTTTCGTCATTGAGTTTATCGTTTGGTGGTATACGGTATTACTAGTATAAAACTACCAAATTATATATATACTTGTTCAAAATGATTGTGTTCTTTTATGAAAAATATTTTTTCGTGAAAAGATATGTCTTTCAAATATAATTATTTGTATAGAGATGAATATTGGTAAATAGTCATTTGTCATATTTTATAAAAAAAGCATTTGGGTTATATTACCTTTATTGGACCCGATGAAATTTTGTTCATGGGTAGTTCTATTACAATCAAATTAAAAGTTATGGAAAGATTCTTTTGAAAAGGAAATTTGAAAGCTGATGACTGTAAACAATGTTTGTATCGCATAAAATTGTAAGAAATAGGAACAAAATATTAGTGAGAAAAAAGCTACCTCGCGAAGAGCTTTTCGAACTCAATATTTTTATTTGTTCTTACTTGCTTGAGTCAAAGTTTTTTACATTAACACTTGGAGCATGTCATTTACAAAACCTTGTAAGAAAAACTGATCAACTTAGAAGTTTTGTCTAACTTTAAGTGCAATAAATAAAAATATCATATTGTGTGGAATCTAAGTATGCTGAGCATTCTTATAAGGGAAAAGGGTGTGATATACCCCTCAATTTTGTCATTTGGAGCTGATTTACCCGTCGTTATGAAAGTGGCTCATATATGTCCTTACCGCTATACAAACGGCTCACATATACCCTGTTTTTACAAAATGAGCTCATATATACCCTTCATTTAACGGAAGTTAAAAAAATTAGTTTTAAATTTATGTTTTTTGTTTTTTTTTTAAAATTTTTTATTTAGGGGTATATATGATTCTTGTATAAAAAATCAAGGTATATTTTAATTTTTTCATACATTAATTATTTTTTGACTTATTTTATTATAATTATTTGAGTTTCCTATTCCTATTTTTTTTTATCATTCCTTAGTTTAAAGAAAAAAAATTAAAACTATTTTTTTGTCTATATTGTAATTTGATTTTTGTATTCAAAGAATAAAATTTGGTCATCTACAATAAGTTTTACAAGAATATTAGTGAAACATAAATAAATTTGATTACCAAAATAATAATTCTAAATTAGTCATTGAAAAAAAATTCAAATTATACTTGAAGGGGATTAAATTTACTCGTATTAGATTATATTATTTAGAAAAACTAATTAAGAATTATTATTTTTTCATTTCCGTTAGAGGAAAA
Source organism: Solanum neorickii (assembly GCA_027704865.1). Lineage (NCBI taxonomy): Eukaryota > Viridiplantae > Streptophyta > Magnoliopsida > Solanales > Solanaceae > Solanum > Solanum neorickii. The sequence continues at coordinate 13,070,855 of JAKWJC010000373.1, forward strand.
AGGTATATGCGAGTCATTTGTTTGTAAGTAGGGATATATATTTGTTACTTTTATAATAAGGGGTATATCAGCTTTAAGTGAAAAAGTTGAGGGGTACTTTTCCCTTCTTATAAACCCGTTGAAAGAAATTCTAATCCCTTAGAGTTGATTTACACTTACATTTTTATATGAAGTCAACACCATCTCGTGGTGGAAAAAAATATCTCATAATTTTCATTGACAATTGAATAAAAGATGACTATGTCTATTTGCTAAATGGTAAGGATGACAGAATAAAAATGTCTAGACAATGTAATATCGAAGTTCAAAATCAGTTGGAAAAAAGATAAGACACGATAATAATGGAGAGTATGAATCTCCTTGTGTAGATTTATGTTTGAAAAATGAATTTATCCATCAAACTACTGTTGTATTCACCTCAATCTAAAGAAAAACCAAACGTTGAAAGAAATAATTGATGATTTATTTATAGTTCGGGTTTACCACAAAACTTGTGTGGACAAACTATACTTACTGCAAAAGGGAACAACAAAAAGTTGTCTTTTAAAAAAAAAAGAAATTTTGTTTGTTCACGACACAATCTATTACATATGAGAAATGTAAAGAAATAATCCCACTTGAAATATTTCAAAGTATGGGGGTGTCTAGCCAAAGTCCAACGTTGTATTCTAAAATGATTGAAATAGGACCTAAGACTGTGAACTGTAAAATAAGACTTGAGTAGTCTAGTGAAAGGTCTAAACAACCTTGAAAAGAACAAAAGGAGAACATACTTAAAGATATTTAAAGGCGTAGTAAATTTCAAGGGACATATACTTCCTTGAAACATGATTTTGTTACATTTCTTGTGTCTTATGTAAACTCATCCTTTTGGGCAGATGGTGTCAATAGTGAGATTGACTCAATCTTGAGCAATTCTATTGGTAGTTGGTTGATCTTCCTCCAGGAAATTAACTTTTGGGTTCAAAGTGAATCCTCAAAAGGAAAATGAAAGTCGATGGAAATGTTGACAAATATAGAGCAAGACTTTGTGTCAAAAGCTTTAGACAAAAACAAGGTTTTGATATTGTTGTTGTATGCAGTCGTCAGTATTAGAATTACATCCATTCCGATGTTAATATTATTAGTTATGATATATGACCTCCAAATTCATCAAATAAAGGTGAATTTTTTTTTCTTAAACGGAGAATTGAAGGAAAAAATTTACATGGAAGAGCCGACGGGTTTTGCAGTTCCTGATAGATTAAAGAAAGTGTGCGAAGTTGCTAAGTCAAATTATGGACTAAAACAAGCACCCAAACAATGACATAAAAAATTTGACCGAACCATGTTGGCAAATGGATTTAAGAATAATGAAAGTGATAAATGTGTTCATTAAAATCACAGGGTCATTGTATATTTGTATATTGGTGATATATTGATCATCAATAGAGATACAAATGACATAAATGCTACTAAACTTATGCTAGAAAGCAAGTTTGGAATAAAATATCTTGGAGTTGCTGATGTGATCTTAGGTATAAGAATCCTTAAAGCTCCACAATGTTTAGCTTTTTTATGGTCTTATCGCATTGAAAAGGTACTTGACTAGTTCAAATATTGAATTTCAATATTATATTGTCAAGTGTCCAATAAATGTGAGCTTTTTATTTCAAAAGATTCAAAGTAAAAGTGACTCACAATTGAATTGTGTTAGAGTATTGGGAAGTATGATGTAAATCATGAAGTGTGCGCTATCAGATAGCATTTGTTATTAATGAACTGATCCGGTTCACAAGTGATCCCAATATAACTTATTAGATGACAATAAAAAGTGTTTTGGAGTATTTGAGAAATACGTAAAACTATGTCTTGCATTATAAAAATATCCAGTAGTAGTGAAAGGGTTTGATAATGCAAATTGGATCACCGTACAAATGAAGTAAAATTCACGAGTGGATACATATTTACTCTTGGTAGAGGAGTAGTCTCTTGGAAATATTTCGAAAGAGACATGTATCCCTAGCTATACAATGAGCTTGTTGTTCAAGTAAGTTAAAACATTCTGGAATTTCTTGATAGATATTTTTTTTGGCCCAAACCATTGACATTATTATGTATACACTTTGATAGTCAAGATGCAATAGGTAGGCAATGGAGCATGATGCATAATGGAAAGTCGCGTCATATAGGACATAGACATGGTTTATCAAAATTGACTAAATAAAGTCAAAGGATAATGTGTCAGATCCACTTACAAAAAGGCCTAACTGGAGAGAAAGATTAAAGATCATAAGGGAATGAGTTTACGGCTTAGGACAAGTCATCATGGCGGTAACTCTATCTAGCAGATTGGAGATCCCAAGAGCTAGATTCAAGGAGAAAAACAAAATTGTGAATGAGAGTTCGACATTTTCAACAAACTCAATCTATTCTCATGATGAAGACAATGCTCACGAACAAGGATACAACATTAAAGCTTGTTAATGAGTTAATAAAGTTTAATGATTTGCTAAGTTTGGATGAGTTGACCAAATAGTGTATATATGTGATAACACAGATAGAAATCACATATGTGAGTGTGCAGTGTAAGCCGCTTCAAAGAAGATGATTGTTAAAAGCCCATCTCTATATACACTCATGAAACAAGAAGGTGTTCATGGCACACAACCGTAAGAACCATAAACGGTAAAGGATCAATTGTGTGACATATGGTTGTCTTGGTATACACCAAAGCTCGACGGTTCAAAGATATCGCATCTACCGATTGACCAGGTATATCCGACATATGCTCACTATGATAAGTCCAAGAGGAAACCTACTTATCCAGATGCAATTAATTCTTGCTTGTAAAGTACACATATTTGTCCATTTCTTTGTCTTGAATTATTCCTCATTCATGCGTGGGTTGTTGGATTTAAAAGGTGAGAATGGAAAATGAAGAGTTGCGACTTTTATGAAATGTTGTGACTTTTATGAAAAGTTGCGACTATTATGAAATGTTGCGACTTTTATCAAAAGTTGTGACTTTTATGAAAAGTTGCGACTATTATGAAAAGTTGTGACTTTTATGAAAAATTGTGACTATTATGAAAAGTTGCGACTATTATGAAAGGTGACGACCTTTCCAAAATATTGTGACTTTTCTAAAGGTTTATGACCTTTTCGGTAAGGCACAATAAGAACTTTTTTGCACTACCCTTTGTTTTCAATAAATTGAGGGATTTTCTCTCATTTTAAAAAGAGATATTTCTGGACTTCTTCTTCTTCTACTAAACCTAATATTCTAAGTGTACTTTACTATCGTTGAGTGGATCGCTGACACAAGCATTTTAGGTATCAATACACTGGTGATTGAGATCATTCTATCTTGGGAGGACATATTACAAATCAAACCTCGAATACTAGAGGGGAATAATTTCTTTAAGGGGAAACTGTGCATTTAATGGGCTTGATCTTCTTTCTGTCTTTCCAAATTTTTGTATGTGTTACAGATTTAGAATTTTTGAATTAATTTCTGTTCTTCTGTTCTTCACTGGTTAATTAAACTTTATTAACTTCGTGTTTCTGCAAAGTTTGTTGGAATCAGTAAGATTCTTTAAACACAGATTGACAATGATTCTTCTTTAATAAAAATATTTCGTATATTTTTTCTAATCTATTTCTGATCTAGTTTCTCTACTAGTTTATGTTCTTAAACTTTGTCATGTTTTTTCAAGTTCTTCAAAGTTTTGTTTTAAGTATCTTAGGAATACAAAAACTGAACAACGCCACCATATTTTGTTAGACTTACAAATGGTTCCATGATGGTTGTTTCGAAGATGGGAACTGTTATATTCATAGATAAAATGAAATTGCACCATGTTCTTTATGTACGTCAGTTAAAATGCAATTTAAATTCTGTGTCTAATCTAACGATTGAAAATAATTATTTAGTCATATTTTCTTATAAGCTTTGCATGATGTAGGACCAAACTTTGAGGACAGTGATTAGTGTGGGTGAACAATGCGATGGGGTATATTATTTCAAGGCACAAGCACAAACAAAAAACACTTATAAGGTGGATGATTCTTATTTATGGCATCGTCGTCTTGGTCATTCGTCCAGTAAGATAGTTTCTTTTCTTCCTGTAATTAGTTAGTCGTAATAGAGTAGATGAGTTATGTACTATTTGTTTAAGATCAAAATTGACACGAGAATTTTTTTCTAATATTTTGAATAAAAGTGTTGATTTATTTGGATTAATTTATTGTGATGTATGAAACCCTTATCACATTCCTTCTTCTTCTGGTGCAATGTATTTTCTTATAATTGTGGATGATTTTTATTGTGGTCTGTTGGTCTAGTTACTAGCTGAGAAAAGTGAGGTTAGCACAAGATAAAAGAATTTTGTTTCTTGTTTATCACTCAATTTGGAAGAAGGGTAAAACTTCTTAGAAGTGATAGTGGTATGGAGTTCACTTCTCTTCGTTCTTTCTATGCATATCATGGCATAGTGCATCAAAAAACTTGAGTTGATACCCCTTTGCAAAATGGACGAGTGGAACAGAAGCATCGCCATATTTTAAATGTGGCATATGCACTCCGTTTCTCAGCTAATTTGTCAATATCAATTTGAAGAGAATGTGTCTTGACTTCAGTGTATCTTATTAATCGAACTCAATTCTTATATTGAATATAAAGACTCCTTATGAAATCCTCTTTGGCAGAGAACCTTCATATGAGCCTCTAAAAGTATTTGGATGTCTTTGTTTTGTTCATCTTAAGTCTCGTGATAAAAATAAGTTTGTCTATAGGAGTCATCAATGTATTTTTCTTTGATATCCTTTTGGGAAAAAATGACGGCGGGTATATGATTTGGAAACTGGAGATCTTTTTGTGTCTTGTGATATCACTTTTGATGAAAAAAATCTTTCGTTATGCTAGTTCAGTTACTACTTTCTAGACTACTACTTCGTTGGATACTTCTCCTATGCAACATGATCACTCATACTTTATTGACTCAAGGGGGGAGTGTTGATATTGAACCCAACATTGATGAAGACAGTAGCAAGGATATTGCTTCGCCCGGTCCTACTCAGGAGGAAAATATGAACACAAGTTCTGCTAGTATAGTTACAGAAACCTCAACTACTGTGGGTGATGCTCTTTGTGGGGGACATCGAGAACGTAAATTTTACAGTAGACTAAAATATTACGTATGTTCTATAACTCAATGTCATGTTACTAGGTGCACAAATACCCCAACACAATGCTCGTCACCCACTAAGTCAGAGTCCTTAGGTATGCCGTATCGTATAGCTAACTAGGTGACTTACACTAATTTTTCTTCTAGACACAAGTGTTTCTTGGCATCCGTGATTGTAGGTACTGAACCCACAAGGTTTAGTGATGCTGTACATGACCCTCTTTGGCGACATGCTATGAAAGAAGAAATTGTTGAATTGGAAAAGAACAGTACATGGACATTAGAGTTTCTTCCTCCAGGGAGACTATCAGATGCAAATGGTTATGCAAAATTAAATACAATTCTGATGGTACAATTGAATGGCATAGGGTTCAGCTTTTGGTTCTTTGTAACAAACATGTGGCTCACATTTATTATAATTCTGGTGGCAAAAATGGTAGCTATACGAGTTTTCCTCAGCATTGATGTAGATAAAAATTGGGAGTTACATCAAATGGACATTCATAGTGCATTCTTGCATGGTTATTTAGATGAAGAAATTTATATGCAACTTCCACCTGGATTTGAAATGTCAGCTCAAGAGAAAGTGTGTCGTCTTCACAAATCTTAATATGGACTATGACAAGCTCCAAGAAAATGGTTTGTCAAACTCGCTGCTGCTATAAAGACATTTGGTTTTGTTCAATCATGTGCAAATAATTTTTATTTTCTTATATAAAGAAGGGTTTTTCATTACATGTTTTAGTCTATGTCGACGATATAATAATTGGAAAAGAGGATTCTTGTTCTATTGTTCGCTTCAAACGATATTTGCATCATGTTTCCACATGAAAGATCTTAGGCCATTAAAATAACTTTGGAATAAAAGTGGCCAGAAGTCGAAGTGGTATGTTTCTTTATCAAAGAAAATATGCCCTCGATATTTTGAGTGAATCAGGTCTTCTTGGCGCCAAACCTTCCATTTTTCCTATTGAGCAGAATCACAAACTCAAATTAGACAACAATAATGATTTTAGTGAACCTGCGAAATGATTGTTTGGCTGATTTATTTGACTATCACTCGTCCTAAATTATGTTCATCAGTTCACATTTTGTATCAGTTCATGCATCGTCCTAAGGAGAAACATTGGGAGGAAGCACTTTGTGCACTGAGATATTGGAAGGGCAATCCAGTTCAGGGAGTTCTCTTACGAGCTGATAGCAACTTGCTCTTCAATTCATATTGTGATTATGATTATGCAAGTTTTCCGGTTACACTATAACTCTTATTTAATTTTGTTGGGGAATTCACCTATTTCATGGAAAACTAAAAACCAACGACGTGTGAGCTGAAATGGCTCAAGGCTTTGTTACGATCCTTTGGCATATTTCACAAGGATCCTATTCATTTGCATTGTAGTAGTCGAGCTGCTCTTCATAAATCTTCAAATCCAATTTTCATTAGCGTACAATACATGTTGAGGTTGATTGCAACTTTGCTCGTGATTAAATAGCAGCTGGTAACATAATTGCATTACATATGCACATTTCTCAACAATTACTGACATATTTACCAAGGCGCTAGGGAAAACAATTTTTGTATCTACTTCATGATGGGCATTTGGGATCTTCATGCTCCAAATTGAGGGGGAGTACTATTAGGAAATTTACTAAGAGTACTATCTTAGGAAGATGTAGATATTTAGAAAACTATTACCTTATTGACGATAGTTTTATTGGTTATCAAGGTTTAGGGATTTGTATAACTTTGGCAACAACGTCTACAAATGAACAATCGTCACCTTCTGCAAATCGTTTCACCTTTGGATTATCAAGCAGCCCATACTCCAAAGCAGTTTGGAGGCAATTCTTCTCAATTATGTCTACACTTACTATAGCTAGTATTGATATGAAAATTCCCGTTCCAATTCTTTGAAGTATTGTGATGCCCGAAGGTATCCTAGTTGTAGCTCTTGCTAGAGGAACAAAAATACAGTCATATATAGGAATAAAGAGTACTCTAGGGATACCAAGAAAACACTATAACGAAGCAGCTGATATTTTAAAGTTTGAACCAATAGATTTGTCCATTGTAGTGCCTTGTTTTGTGAACAACGTGGATGTTTGCGAAGACACAATGTCGTAGAGCAAACGTGTACTCCAAACTGGGAATAATCTAAGAACAGACTTAGCCTCTTCAACCTCATTCATGTTTTAAACACTATCATTGTCCTTGTAACCATCACGTATAAGCAATGCTTTGTGGAGGATCCTGTGATGAATTAAAATGTGTCAATTTTAAACGCATGTCTCTTGATTGCCATAGACAAATGTATGAAAGTGATTGTCTAAAAAATTTAAAAAACAGAATCGAACCTCTATCAGTGCTACTCCACGAGCACGGCCTCTAGCTTGGGCCCTTCCTCTACCCCTAGCTAGGTCTCAACAACAGGCTTTGGGACTGCCTCTCCTTTACCACTGGAAACAGAATATCTAGTCCTCGACATTCTCTAAAACAACACACGACAACTCATCACTAGAGAAAGTAACCACGAACAATAAGAAAGGATGAATAAAAATAAGTTTCTTAACAATATTTGTAGCCTCTTGAAAATAAGTACATACGTCTATGTACAGATCCTCAAGATTCTACTTAGACTTGGCTTGTACACACTTGAGACCTTTGAACCTGGGCTCTTATAACACTTTGTCACGATGCAAAACGGACGTGATGCCACTTGTCTCTTCCCACCAAGACAAGTCAACCTCAACCCAGAAAAATTAATAAAATGCAAAAAAAAAAAAATAGTAATAGTAAGCAAGACAAAGGCGGAAAACTTATTCATTCTAGCCAACACCCAAAACCTGGTTGTCGTGTAAAAGCCACGAATAAAAATAAAGAATCCAAAGATAAATACAAGTCACGGTCCTAGTTTCTCAAGTAGAACAAAGGTTAAAATAAAAAGGAAAAGAGGGTCCACCGGGATGACAAAAAACTACCTCTCATATCTTTTAACCAACATCGACTTTCGGGAGAGGAAGAAGAAAATCACACTGATTAAGGCTCGAATCCTACATAAGTGTAGAAGCATGGAGTGAGTGCCAACAATATGGTATCTGTTAGGATCGAATTCACGCACACACACTAGATGAATGAAGAACACAAAAATTTCAAGAGAAAAAGATGAGAGATCTAGAGAGAGAAAGAGAAAACCCAATATTTCGTGGTAAAACCCCGTGAGTAAACTTCTACCGCGCTGAAGTATATTTATATTAATAAATCAGAATATTTTTGGTTACAGAGAATAAATAGAGAATAAACAGGAAAGCCTAAATAAACCGCGTAAACAGTTATATATATGAATGAGGCTCCACTACCTAACAATTCTTCCACTTGGAGACTGACTCAGTCATCCAAAAAATACATTCTCAAAAAAAAAAAATCTCTTCATCATCAACATCTTTACTGCACCGCAACATCTATAGCAACAACTACAGAAGACCAACCGAGGTTTTACATAACCTTAGTTTCCCAATATAAACACATTTCATCAACAAGTCTGCCAGGTTCATTGCACCATCTATCTTCTCCAAGCACATATCACCATCCTTCACTGCCCTGCGAGTGAAATGGTATTGCCTTCTGATGTTCTTTGTCTTCGAATGATAGACTGGATTTTTCACCAACTGTATGACACTCTGGCTATCTGAGTAAAGAATCTTCTCGCTCTTCTTCTTGCCCAATTCCTCAAGATAATCTTCAATCCATATCATCTCTTTCCCAGCTTCAGCTATTGCCACATACTCAGCTTTAGTAGATGAAAGAGAAACACACTTCTGAAGCCTGGACATCCAACTCACTGCTGTTCCGCCTATGGTGTAAATGTACCCGGATGTACTCTTGCTCGAGTAAACATCCCCATGATATATCGTGGTTTCACGGTATTATTAATACTTTTTCCTTAAGTTTAGTGTGTCCAAAAGCCTTTTTGTGCTAATTTTTATATAAGTTTCTCCTTATTTGCAGGAAATCTGTCCAAAGATGAATGCGGAGGTTTTTGAGCGAAGAAATGCAGAAGAGACCACCTACGGAGCTTGTGACGATCCGTCATGCTTGTGACGGTCCATAGGTGGCAGCGTAGTGTAGCTGCTGAAGGAAGAGGGGGAAGTCTGACCAAGTGTGGGGTTACGAAAAGTGTGATGGACCATCGTAGCCATGACGGTCTGTCCTGCAGGTGCTTCATGAAGATCAGAGAAGTAGCCCCAGTACCCATATTCCAAGAGTTCAAGTGTTTTGGAATGGAGACCCTCGACAGACCGTTGTGCTCGTAACAATCCGTCATACCTGCCGTCGAGGGTAATGAAGAGAGAAGCAGAAGAAAATTGCACAAGTATGGGACGACAGAATCCATAACGGCCCGTCGTGACCACGACGGTCCGTCGCGAGGTCCGTTGACCGATCCACGTTTTGACAGATTTAAGCAAATAGAGTCCTTGTTTAATTAGATTTTTATTTTCTATAAATAGTTCGAAAAACCTCGTTTTTGAGGTTACACTATGGACCATTGTTAGACTTTTGAATATTGTGATACTCTTGATTATTTTATAAACTCTTTGAGAGATTTTGGATCATCTTGAGACTTTTATTATTGATTGTTGGTGACTTTTGCTGATTAATAAAGTGAACTTTTGAATTTTACTCTTTCTCATTGAAGTAAGTACATGAATTCTTATATCATATATTTAAATATTGTGATTATGACGATGGGTAACTAAACTCCATAACTAGGGTTGTGGTAACCATAGGAAAATAATGAGGTAAAACCTAATTAAAATAACAATTCTAGAATAGTTTCTTGCATGTATTGATAATTCTTTCCCATATAAGTCTTTTTAACGGATGACCAACGTTATAACTAGCCTTAATGCTACTTGCCGGACCAAGGAGGTAGATAATAGGAAAAGAATTATCAACATAGATTTAGTGTATACTATCTAATAGGCTAGTATTGATTGGTACGAGGTAATAACTTAGTCAAATATTGAATACGATGCTTAATATGAGGTAAAGATAAGGGTTAAGATAACAACACACGTAGCCGGACCAAGGTGCAGAGTGAGATTTTCATGATGCCGAACCAAGGATTTAGAAATACATAACTTAGCACTTTGCATGCAAGATACTAGGAAAGAATTGTTGTTGTTAGACTTATCAAGTTATGAACCTGTGGGGAAAACGTAAACCCTAGTTATCCTTTTATTTTGCTAGTTATTTTCATTTATTTAGGAATAGAAACCCCCCTTTTATCATTTTTGCTTTCCAAGGAAGTAATTGACTGCACATTAGTAGTAATAAATTGATGTTAAGTCTAAACTATTTTCCTCGTGGGAACGATCCCAAACTCACTAGTTGGGTTATTTACTTGACACGACCGCTTTACTTCTTATTTGAGAAGTAAATTTGAGCGTATCAAATTTTGGCGCCGCTGCCGAGGAAATAACTTTTAGATTAACTTAAACTTAGTACTATAGTTTAGTTGATATTTTCTTGATTTTACTTTGTTTTATTGTTTTTGATTTGTGAAGAACCAACCTCCTTGTATGCCAAATACACAGAGAGGAAGAGAACCCTTGTTTCCCTACGATCACGAATTAGAGCATACACCACACAACATGAATCGAAACTTGGGAATCAATGATGATGATCCAAACAAGAAGATCTCAGCTCCGATTGATGTTCATGGTCAGTTGTTATCCGATGCTCCGAGTGAACACCAACAGAGGGGATAAAATCCCTCTCCACGGCCCCAAGCATACTACAGAGGCTATGACAACATAGCAGACTCTGATGGGCCACTTGTCTCGTCTCCTTTACCACCAGGCCATACTTTTGTGGTAACTAGTAGCCTGATGCAAATGCTCACTGCCAGAGGTTTGTTTTCAGGGCTACCTTCTGAGGATCCAAATGCCCATATAGCTAAGGTAAGGCCAGTGTGTAAAAGCTGTGTAGGGAGGCCTGACTTGGACTTGGATGTAGTAGGGCTTAGAGTGTTTCCTCTCTCATTAACGGGAGAGGCTGCTATATGACTCACTGAGCTCACTTATAACTCAATTTTTCACTTGGAACGAACTAAGGGATGTCTTCTTAGCACGCTACTATCCGGTCTCAAAGAAACTAAACCACAAAGACAGAGTGAACAACTTTGTGGCACTACTAGGAGAATCAGTTAGTAGTTCCTAGGATAGATTCACCTCGTTCTTGAGAAGTATCTCAAATCACCGTATAGATGATGAGTCATTGAAGGAATACTTCTATCGAGGACAGAATGATAATAATAAAGCGGTGTTGGACACTATAGCATGTGGATCTTATGGGGAGTGCCCTTATGCTGAGATTGCTGAAAAATTAGAGAAAATCTCCCGGAATAATAAAGCTTGGAGTACTAGGAAGTCAGATACCGGGAGAAATACCTTCACAGTACAGTCCACTCACAACCCTTCCACAGATGAGATTCATGAAGAAATGGCTCAGATGAGAACTGAGCTTGGGTTGGTACTAAAACATGTCACTGGGGTGCAAAAAAGATAAATGCAATCAACTACTTGTCGAAACCACCGCCACCTAATGATGAATGCTATTATGCGGAGGACACCTATGCAGTAAATGAGTAGACGGGGGGTTTCCGATCGAGCGCCCAAGGCTTAAATCAGGATAATTGGCGCCAAGGTCAAGGGAACCAAGGTCGGATATATGGAAACTAACACCGTGAGGGTCATTATGTCCAAGATGGAAACTACAACCGCGACAAAAACTTCAACAGGGGTAACTACGGTAACAGAAATGATAGGAATGGGCCATATGTCCCTCAAAATTGTGAAGTTACTCCTAGGGATGGTGGAGATAGTATAGCGCGAGTTAAGGATATGTTGCACAAAATGATGAGGAGGTTCAATGTTAGTGATGAGCACATTAAAGAGTTAAGGAATGATTAAGCAGATATTGGGAAAAAAGTTGATACACATGCAATATCGATTAAGCAAATCGTGTTGCAAATGACCCAATTATCTGCGACTGTGAACACACAGCAACTGGGCACTCTTCCTAGCAAAACTATCCAAAATCCAAAAAATGACGCACACTGTATGGAAATCACCACTCGTGGTGGCAAGAAAACCATTGACCCACTTATGCCGTCTAATGAGGAAAAAGTGAGAAAGGATGATAATAAGATTGTAAAGGGTAGTGGTAAAGCAGAAGAGAGCACTGGAAATGATGCAGAAGTCCCTATGAAGGTAATTCCCATGCCTAGACCACCAACACCCTTCCCTTAGAGATTAGTGAAAAAGACCGAGGATGGTAAATATCGGCGTTTTATAACAATGCTGAAGCAGCTTTCTATCAATGTCCCTTAGGTAGAAGCTCTTGAACAAATGCCCGGTTATGCCAAGTTTATGAAAGATCTGGTTACAAAGAAAAGATCGGTGACTTTCGAGGATGATGATAGACTGCAACATTGTAGTGCTATTGCTACAAGATTTCTCGTACAAAAAAAAGAAGATCCGGGTGAGTTCACTATTCCTTGTACACTCAGGTCATTGCATTTTGTGAAAGCATTATGTGATATGGGGGCAAGCATAAATCTCATGCCCCTCTTGATTTACAAGAAGTTGGGTTTGGGTGACCCAGAACCCACTGCGATGCGGCTTCTGATGGCTGATCGAACAGTGAAAAGGCCTATAGGGATACTCCATGATGTGCTAGTACAAGTAGAGTCATTCATATTTCCGGCAGATTTTGTTATTCTTGATTGTGAAGTCAATTTTGAAGTGCGTATTATTTATGGGAGGCCATTCCTTGCTACAAGTAGAGCCGTAGTTGATATGGAAAATGGGCAGATGAAATTTTGGTTGAACAATGAAGAAGCGACCTTCAACGTTTGTAGGACCATGCGGCAGAGCGGTGAGCTCCAATCAGTATCCTCCATATCCCACAAAGAAAAGATGAAGAAGGAGAATGAAGAAAAAAGTGCAAAACAAGAGTTTATGGTTGGGGATTTGGTACTTTGAGATAGATCTGGGTTGCCTTGTGTATCGGGCAAGCTCAAGTCCAAACGGAATGGCCCTTACTTGATCACCCAAGTATTCCCTCATGGAGTAGTTGAGTTAAAAACCAAGAAGGGAGTTCAATTTAAGGTGAATAGAGAACGAATAAAACTCTATTTTGGGCATACTGCATCGGTGAATGAAGTGACAGAGGCATACCATCTTGATGAAAGCTGAGTAATCAAGTGTCCTCAGTCGTGCCGCGACGTTAAATCAAGCGCTTGTTGGGAGGCAACCCAATACTTATAGTTTTTTGTTCTAGTAATGGTAGCATTTTCTACCAATGGGTTTTTAGTTTGTAGGCACATCACCAGGAAATTATGCAGAAAATCAGCAGTCACTGACGGATACAACGACGGACCGTTTCAACTGTGACGGACCGTCGCATGAATCCGTCATGCCAGGTACGTCTTTCTGTTACTTTCAAACTAGGGCACACGCGACGGAACCAATGACGGACCGTCACATATGAGACGAACCGTCGTTGTAGAATCATCGCGTCTTTAATGAGGCATACCCTACCCGACCTGACTGGGTTTTTAAAAAAAAATTCAACATTTAAAACCCCTAACCCTTCATTTCACCCCATTCCTTCACTCTTCTTCCTTTTCCCCTCCCTTTTCAACTTCCAAAACCATCTCTCTCTTCAACAAATCATTTTTCCCCATATTTTCCAAACTCCTAAAAGCCATCATCTAATAGTCGGAGAGCTGCTGTTGTGGGTGTCTACGTGATCATCAAGTACCTTTTCCCTCTTGTTTTTCTCAAATTCTCAGGTATCTGTCTCTAATTTTCTACTCATTTATATTTCATTTTTTTTATAAATTAGTCGTAGTATAGTTCTTCTTGATACATTCTTTATTTATCAAACATTGTCTGACCTAGGTTAAAAAAAATTCCCAAAATTGCTGTGTTAAAACCCTAGAAATAAATGCCTTAGCATTGCTAGTTTACTAGGTAATTGGGTTAGACAAATGTAGGTCAAAACACTACCAATTCGATTTGGGTCATAGGGGATGAATGGGGAATCTCCAGTTCTGTCTCTGATTTACAGAATGAGACCCCGATGATGGACCGTCGTATTCACGACAGACCGTCACTGGGTCTGTTCCAACCGCCCTAACACTCTACTGTCTAATTTTTCTCCAAGTGTCCACCAACGGCCACATGCGATGGACCGTTCTTCCCGCGATAGTCCGTCCTGCACAACCGTTCTGGTTGTCTGAGACCCTATTCCTAAGGGTCTCTCACTTTTTCTAAGTGTCCTTCAACAGACACATGCGACGGAGTGTCATACCTACGACGATCCGTCCTGCACAACCGTTCTTGTTGTCAGAGACCCTTTTCCTAAGGGTCTCTCTCTATTTTTCTAAGTGTTCTCAAACGGACACTTACGACGAATCGTCATACCCTTGACGATCCGTCCTGCATAACCGTCATGACGGTCAAAGACCCCTCTCGTAGGGTCTCCATATTTCATTCAAGTGTCCTCTGACCGACACCTACGACGGGACATCATACCTGTGACGGTCCGTCCTGCATGACCGTTTCGATTGTCAGAGACCACTCTCCTAAGGGTCTCCATATTTTTTTCAAGTGTCCTCTGACGAACACCTACGATGGACCGTCTTACGTGTGACGGTCCATCCTACACATACCGTCATACTAGTCAGAGACTCTCCTTCAGGGTTCTCGGTATAAACATAGTCTAAGTAAGACACGACGGACCCCATGACGGTCTGTCATACTCACGGCGAACCGTCACCTAGTACGTTGTGTTTCACTGTTACCATAGAAATGTCATTTTATTTTAATTTTTTATTTTGTGTGGTTTTTTTGTCTTGTTTGCTCATTCTAGTACTAATATTGATCCTTTACAGGTACTATCCACTATGGTCATTGGCTCTAATGATGAGCGTGACCCCGAGTACGTGCACCCAGGCACTTCCACCCCATCCCGTGCTACACATGCTGCCAGAGCCACACCCAAAAAGGTGGCGTCTGGCGTAGTCACTGCTTCCTAGTCTGATGAGAAGCGCACACTGACCGGCATTTTAGGTCAGCCACTAATGAAGAAGGAGCGTCTTGCTCCTTAGGAGTTTCGTGGTCAGAGGAAGCCTCCGGATCTGCTGAGGTTCCCGCACCCGCCACCGTTGCAGCGTCGTCTTCGTCTGATGAGGCTGACAGTTCAGAAGCCACACCTAGTTCACCAGCTCGTTCTCTCACCTCGGTCACCGCCCAGCCTAACCGGTGGTGTGTAGACGGGCAATTTCAAGTCTATTCCGATGCCAAGTTGCTGAATGACAAAGGAGTTATGACTCGGACACTTACATTGGAGCGGCGGGTCGTTACGGGAAGTCTCCAGACGATGCCTGAGATCCATAATCTCTTCACCAGACATCGATTGGAGTGGACAACACGTCCGTTGGGACGTCATAGTGAAGAGTTGGTCTGACAGTTCTACGCACCCTATGTAGCGAATCCTTGATCGCAAATTTATAGGCGGGATGCCCCCGCCAAATAGGCCCCACTGGAGCAGGTACGAGTACGCGGTGTTCCGGTTGATATCTCCCTGCCTGCTATTCGCCGGTTTCTATACATCGAGAATGTTGATGCTAATCGGACCCCTCTCACTGCCGAGTTTGACTACCGATGGAAAATTGTCAACGATGGCCAATTTCTGTGTGAGCCATCACTGAGAGAGACCACCAAGAGGTAGATGGCCCTACACTTGTCCGTTGATGGAGAGGGTGCCGACTGGGTGACTGAGCCAAAGGGGGCCATCAAGAAGGCCAACCTGACTTTCACGGTAACGTTTTTGTGGTTGATTGTCCGCCACTGCCTTTCCCCCACAGCCGCTGATAATATCATCACATGGGATCGAGCAGTACTGATGGCGGCGATGATAGCCGGGTTCGAGGTTGATTTTGCGTGGCTTCTAAAGGCGGTCATGCACTAGAGGGCTTTTAAAGTCACAACTACTTATCCTTTCCCGTGCATGATATTTTCTCTATGCAGGTCTGCCGGTGTGCCTATACGGCACGTTGATCAACTCAAGACCCCGGTCAGCACAGTTGAAATCGGCATCATCAGGGATGAGGCCAATGAGTTGGCTCCACGCAGAGGGACCCGTCCAGAGTTGCCTCTTCTTGGTGACAATCTGGCTGAGACGGTAGCACAGACCCGCACGGCTACGCATGCGGCTTCTACTGACACTGCCCCGGTCGAGTCTATCCCGGGTAGTAGCACTGCCCCGAGCTCCTCTCGCTTACCCCTTTCTCCGCTCTGGTCTCGCTTGCTAGGGTCCAGAAATTAGAGGCACATATGGCCACACTTTTGCATCACATCCAACCTTGGATGCAAAAGTTTATTGCTGAGGCAGAAGAGCGCTTGGAGCGGAGAATTGTCCAGCACACAGAGCTGAAGGTCGTTGAGTTTCATCAGCTCTTTGACGCTTTTGAGTTGCGAGTTCTAGCTCGACCAGCCCCTCTGGTGGATGTGTCGACCCTTCAGGCTGCGGTCGACAGTCTTTGAGCAGATATTGATACGATCTTAGAGGCTAGGGTGCCTGAGTCTGAGGCCCCTTCTGCAGAGCCTGCTGAAGACACATTACTGGCGGCCCTATTCGCCACTTCAGAAATTCCACCAACTCCCCCTCGAGAGCATGCCAACAGGCGTAGGGGTCGAGAGGAGGATAAGGCACGAGCACAGAATAAGGAGCACCGTGAGATGGAGGCTGCGAGGAGAGCCTCGCTTGTTGAGGAGGAGGTGCGTCAGATGAGAGCAGAAGAGTTAGCTGCTGGGGCATCTAGCTCCAGAAGTGTGGAGATCGTGGGAGGCACTGCTGATAGTGCTGTTGATGCTGAGGACACCACTGAGGGTGTCCAGATTACAAAGGTAGTGGGTTCTGGGGAACTAGACCCACTAGCTTGCTGATCGTCGGCGCTTTGCGCCCCAGGTTTGCTTCACCTACCACTCTAGTATTTAAATTTTTTTATGCATTGGGGACAATTTCATGACTTTTTGTTGGGGGTGGGGTAAATGGAAAGTGAGTGCTAGGGTGAATTCTGAGTAGCCCAATTAACATCCTCTTTTGGGGTTTTCTTGCTTGTGTTCTTTTTCCCCGAAAGACTGATTACTTTTTCCGTTGAACCGGCATGTCTATATCTTGTGTGCATAGTTTAATTCTGGAGCATGATGGCTAAAATGGTATCCTGATAAAATTGAAAATGATGCATGACTAGGCATATAAATTGATAAATGTGTCGCTATAAGCATGACATAGAGGTACAGCACTGCATGACCCTAAGTCTAAAATTCGAACTAGGTGTCTGATAATCTGGTAGAGTGATGAGATGTCAAGTGAGTGTGAGGAAGATTTGAATAGTCCACAATTTGTACTAAGCTAGAACTTGCCTGGTTAGTCCTGCTAAAGGTAAGCTGTAATAGACAATTAGGAAAGGATCATAGGCCATTATTCAATATAGACCATTTTTAGCCTAAATAAAAGAAAACCAAACGAAATTTATCCTTCTTTGATCCAAATGACTTGAGCTTAAATTAGACCTTTCTTTCTCACCCCAACTGATCTTTTTCTCGGAATAATGTGTTGGCCCTGGTCCCTCCTTGGACATGTGCACCTCAGCTTATGCCAAAAGCATAAGTTGAGGGTGGCTAATGCAGTAAACAACCTTTTAATGGTCCTGACCCAACTTTGGGTATTGTGTACTTTTACTCATGGCAAAGCCTTGAGTTGAGGGTGGCTATTATAAGGAATGCTCAGGAAAGTGGGGTTGAAAGAATAAAGAGAGAGAAAGAACAAAAGTAAAGTGACTAAAAAAAATTAGTTGAAAGAAAAGTAAAAATGAAAAAAAATACAAGCAAGAAAAGAAGAGAGTCAGTTACACAAATGAAGAAAAAAGGAAAATAGCAAGGTGAAAAAATGTGGGAAACTGGGCAAAATAAAATGATAGAAAATGGTATGTTTAGCCGAAATGTCAAGGATGGCAAAAAGTCACTAAAGTATACCTAAATATACCCTACCTGACTCTGAGCCTATGTTACAAGCTAAGAAAGTGCAATCGTGATCCTAAGGGTTGTATAGCGAACTTAAAGCTGTAAAAATAAGGGCAAGCTTATGGAAATAGGTATGAATGAGTGTGAATTTGTTCTGAGAGTGAGTGTTGAACAGTAATCCTTATACTCAAACTGAAATCATTGTATGAAAAATGAGGATTTTGTTTTGAAGTGAGGACATTAGTTGCATTACCGGAAATATTAGCACCTCGGTGAGAAATTGAAGAGGATAGGTGTTAGTGCATGGTGAGTCTGTGTCATGGTCTGATTCCACATAATTCAAGCCTACTAGTGATAGCATGCATAAATATGATGACATTAATCGGGATTGATAGCCAAATGATTGGAAAGGATAAAACATGGATACTATTGTACAATGATTGTGTATTGACTCATATTGCGTCGCTTGAGGAAAAACAACGAATTTAAGTTGAGGGTGTTGATATACCGTGGTTTCACGGTATTATTAATACTTTTTCCTTAAGTTTAGTGTGTCCAAAAGCCTTTTTGTGCTAGTTTTTATATAAGTTTCTCCTTATTTGCAGGAAATCTGTCCAAAGATGAATGCGGAGGTTTTTGAGCGAAGAAATGCAGAAGAGACCACCTACGAAGCTTGTGACGGTCCGTCATACTTGTGACGGTCCTTCATGCTTGTGACGGTCCGTAGGTGGCAGCGTAGTGCAGCTGCTGAAGGAAGAGAGGGAAGTCTGACCAAGTGTGGGGTTACGGAAAGTGTGATGGACCGTCGTAGCCATGATGGTCCGTCCTGCAGGTGCGTCATGAAGATCAGAGAAGTAGCCCCAGTACCCATATTCCAAGAGTTCAAGTGTTTTGGAACGAAGACCCTCGACGGACCGTTGTACTTGTAACGATCCGTCATACCTGCCGTCGAGGGTAATGAAGAGAGCAGCAGAAGAAATCCATAACGGCCCGTCGTGACCACGACGGTCCATCGCGAGGTCCGTTGACCTAGACGCGTTTTGACAGATTTCAGCAAATAGAGTCCTTGTTTAATTAGGTTTTAATTTTTACAACTAGTTCGAAAATCCTCGTTTTTATCTTAGACTCTGGACCATTGTTAGACTCTTGAATATTGTGAGACTCTTGATTATTTTGTAGACTCTTTGAGAGATTATTGATTATGTTGAGACTTTTATCATTGATTGTTGGTGACTTTTGCTGATTAATCAAGGGAACTTTTGGATTTTACTCTTTCTCATTGAAGTAAGTACATGAATTCTTATATCATATATTTGAATATTGTGATTATGACTATGGGTAACTAAACTCCATAACTAGGGTTGTGGGAACCATAGGCAAATAATGAGGTAAAACTAACTAAAATAACAATTCTAGAATAGTGTCTTGCATGTATTGATAATTCTTTCGCATTGAAGTCTTTTTAACGGATGGCCAACGTTAGAACTCACCTTAATGCTACTTTCCGGACCAAGGAGGATGATAATAGGAAAAGAATTATCAACATAGATTTAGTGTATACTATCTAATAGGCTAGTATTGATTGGTACGAGGTAATAACTTAGTCAAATATCAAATACGATGCTTAATATGAGGTAAAGATAAGGGTTAGGATAGCAACACACGTAGCGGAACCAAAGTGGGAAGTGACATTTTCTAGATGCCGGACCAAGGATTTAGAAATACATAACTTATCACTTTGCATGCAAGATACTAGGAAAGAATTGTTATAGTTAGATTTATCAAGTTATGAACCCATGGGGAACACGTAAACCCTAGTTACTTTGATTAATTGATTAAATTCCAACATTCGAAGCTGTTAGTTGTCTCCTTATATTTCGCTAGTTATTTTCATTTTTTTAGGAATAGAAACCCCCCCTTTTATCATTTTTGCTTTCCAAGGAAGTAATTGACTGAACATTAGTAGTAATAAATTGAAGTTAAGTCTAAACTATTTTCCTCGTGGGAACGATCCCTACCTCACTAGTTGGGTTATTTACTTGACACGACCGCTTTACTTCTTACTTGAAAAGTAAGTTTGAGCGTATCACCCCACCAAGATCAGCATCCACAAAACCTTGTAGAGTCACATTGCCTTTGCCAAAACAAAGTGAAGTACTCGATGTACCTCTCAGATATCTCAGAAGTCACTTCACAGCTTCCCAATGCTCTTTCCAGGGTTCGCCATGTACCTGCTAACAACTCACACTGCATGTGCTATATCAGGTCTAGTGCAGACCATAGCATACATCAAACTAACAACTGCTGAATCATATGGAACAAGTGCCATGTGATCACGCTCCTCGGCATTCTTGGTTGACTGCTCCTTTGACAATTTAAAGTGATTTGCCAATGGAGTAGTGCTGTGTTTAGCATCATTAACCCTGAATCTGCTTAGCACCTTCTTAATGTACAACTCCTGAGATAGATTTAATGTGCCAGCAGATCTATCCCGAGAAATCTTCATCCCCAAAATTTGCTTTGCTGGACCCAAATCTTTCATCTCAAACATTGTAGACAGCCTTGTCTTCAGATTGTTAATCTCCCTCATACTAGATCCTGCAATCAACATATCATCCACATACAAGAGTAGAAAGACATATGAATCAGTGTATTTCTTGAAGTAACAACAAGGATCCTTTTCAGCTTTGCAGAATCCACTCTTGTTCATGAAGGAGTCAAACTTCTTGTACCACTGCCTTGGTTCTTGATTTAGTCCATACAAGCTCCTGGTGAGCTTACACACCATGTGTTCCTTGCCTGGAACCACAAATCCTTCCGGTTGCTGCATATAGATCTCTTTGTCCAGATCTCCATGTAAAAACACTGTTTTTACATCCATTTGACCTAGATGCAAATTCTCCGATGCAACAACACTCAACAGAATTCGATTAGAGGTTAACTTCATAACAGGAGAGAATATTTCAGAATAATCAATAACTTTCCTTTGTGAATATCCTTTAACCACTAAACGAGCCTTGAACATTCTTTTGCCATCTGGTTCAGTCTTGATTCTGAACACCCACTTGTTTAGCAAAGCTCTCTTCCCTGCAGGTAACTCAGTCAACACCCATGTGTAATTCTTCTCAAGTGACCTCATCTCATCATCCATGGCTTGCTCCCACTTGATCGAATCCTCCACCTGTAGGGCCTCATCAAAAGACTCTGGTTCCCCCTCATCTGTCAGCAATAGATAGTGTAATGAAGGTGAATACTTATTTGGTGCCCTGATGGATCTGGATGATATCATTAACACCTCCTCATGTGTAACTTTCTCCACTTCAGATTCTTCAGTAGGAGTTGGTTGAGTATATTCTTCGTCATCTCTGGGGTTACTCTTCTCCAACTCAACCTCAACTCCCACTTGCTTTGTAATCTCTAGAACCTTTTGCTCTCTGTTCTTGTACAAGACAGACTCATCAAATGTCATGTCACAATGTCTCAGGATCTTTCAGTTCTTGTCATCCCAAAACCTGTAACCAAAGAAATCAGAACCATAGCCTATGAAGTAGCACTTCACAGCCTTGGCATCAAGCTTGTCACTCTTTTCTGTATCAACATGAACCTAAGCAGTGCAACCAAAAGTCCTCACGTGTGATTTCTTGAGATCTTTTCCTGTCCACACCTCCTATGGAATCTTGAACTCTAAAGGAACTGATGGTCCCCTGTTGATCAAGTATGCAGCTGTGCTCACCGCATCCGCCCAAAGTGTTTTGGGCAGTCCACAGTGTATCCTCATACTCCTTGCACGCTCATTCAATGTTCTGTTCATCCTCTCAGCAATTCCATTCTGCCGTGCCTTACCAAGAACTGTTCTCATCAATCTGATTCCCTCAGCTACACATAATTCCATGAACTCTGATTTGTCATACTCTCCTCCATTGTCAGACCATAGGCATTTGACTTTCAAATCGGTCTGATTCTCAACTTCAGCTTTCCACTTCTTGAAAGTTGCAAACACATCTGACTTATGCTTCAAGAAGTAAACCCATACCTTCCTGCTGAAATCATCAATGAAGGTAACATAGAATCTGGATCCTCCAAGTGATGATATTGGAGAAGGTCCCTAAACATCTGTATGGATCATTTCCAACCGCACTTTCTTTGGCTCTCTAGGAATCTTTGTGAAGCTTACTTTTTTCTCTTTGCCCATAACACAGCTCTCGCAAAGACCCATATCAACAGACTTCACACCCTCTAATGCTCCTTTTGCAACCAACATCTTCATTCCTTTAGTACTCATGTGTCCAAGTCTGTTGTGTCACAGACATGAACCGGAAGCACCTTTAGCAACAGCGGCCATGTTTATACACCCTATAGTGGTGTACAAGGTTCCAGATTTGGTGCCACGAGCTACTACCATAGCACCTTTCACAATCTTCCACGAACCTTTCCCAAACTCTGCTGCATATGCCGTGCTATATAACTGACAACCAGAGATCAGATTTTTCTTGATCCAAGGAATATATCTGACATCCTCCAATGTCCACTGGTTTTCCGAGGTGGTCTTTATGCAAACATCCCCCTTTCCTTCAATCTCTAAGGCTTTATTGTCAGCAAGATATACTTTTCCAAAATTTCCAGATTTGAAGTTTTGGAACAATTCCTTGCTTGGAGACAAATGGAAAGATGCACCAGAATCCAAAATCCATGATTCAACCGGTCTGTTCACACTAAGGATTAGAGCATCCCCAATGTCCTCTACTAAATTTACACAATCATTGTCATCTCGAAATTTCTGATTATGTTTCTTCTTTGGCTTTGTACAGTTCGTTCGAAAGTGCCCTTATTCTCCACAGTTCCAACAAGTCACGTTTGATCTGTTCATGGATTTTCCTCGATTCTTTGATTTTGATCGACCATGTTTATTTTGTCTTTTTGTCTTACTTCTCCCCCTTCGATCAACGCTAAGAGCACTGCCCGATAAATCTCCCACTTCACGTTTGCGAAAACTTTCGCTCAGAACAACATCACATATTTCATCAAACTTCAGTTTCTTAGATCCACGGGAACTGCTTATCGTAGTAACAACAGTATCCCAAGACTTGGGCAGAGATGACATCAAAATGAACGCCTTAATTTCATCTTCGAAATTAATATTCACTGAATTGAGTTGACTCACAATCATATTGAACTTGTTTATATGATCAGAAACGGATCCATTCTCAGACATCTGTAAATTTAACAATCTACGCATCAAATATACCTTGTTCATAGCTGATGGTTTTTCATGCATGTTTGACAGTGCCTTCAATAGACCGGACGTAGTCTTCTCCTTCACGATGTTGAACGCCACGTTTCTTGACAAAGTCAACCGGATCAACCCTAGAGCCTGGAGATCCTTGAGTTTCCACTTCTCCTCCGTCATGGATTCCGTCTTCACCCCGGTCAACGGTTCGTGAAGATCTTTCTGGTACAGATAATCTTCGATCTGCATCTTCCAGAAACTAAAATCGGATCCATCAAACTTCTCGATTTCAAGCTTTGAACTATCCATCTTTTGTGATCGTGTTAAATATCCTTAGCTCTGATACCAGTTGTAAGGATCAAATTCATGCACACACAGTAGATGAATGAAGAACAAAAGAACTTCTAGAGAAAGAGATGAGAGATCTAGAGAGAGAAAGAGAACACCCAATATTTTGTGGTAACACCCCGTGAGTAAACTTCCACGGCGGTGAGGTATATTTATATTAATAAATCAGAGTATTTTTGGTTACATAGAATAAATAGAGAATAAATAGGAAAGCCGAAATAAACTGCGTAAACAGTTATATATATTAATCAGGCTCCACTACCTAACAGTATCCACCAAGCAACCAACTAAACAAATCAACTAGCTAGAAATAGAATACCCCTTACACTCCAACCGAACCTCCTCAAACTAAAACCTGCAATAGATCAACCCAACCTAGCAATTCTACAAAACATAACTCACAGGCCCAAAATTCATAGTTCAATCTACACAATTCAACAATCAACAAAATGAATAAGTCAATCTCAAAGACATGTAGTTCAGTTACACATAACAAGTATATCAATCATAATCAACAAGTAATTAAGTCATACATAAACATCAAATGCATCAGTCACAATAATTAATCTTTTGCTGGGAAGATTTCCTATCGACACAATATCATTAGTCGAAACCATTCCTATTGATTTTATCTCACATCACTAGCTGGAACCATTTACTTCAGCTTTATATCACATCACTAGCTGGAACCATTTTTCATCGTCCTTATATCACATTACTAGGCAAAATCATTTTCATCAGCTTTTTATTACATCACTAGTTAGAACCATTTTCCATCGGTGTTATATAACATTGTCATTGGTTGGAAATATTTCCCACCAACTTTATATGACATCACTAGGAGAAACCATTTCCCATAGGTTTTATAGCATCATCTCATGTCTCATCACGTTGTTCATAGTCAATGCATACAAGCAATATCACACCACATAGAAGAGACAACAATTCATACATTTGAAAGCCACAATCATGCTTTCAAGCATTTCATCAATAAATCAATCAATAAGGGTCACAATGAGGCAACGACACCATCATGTTCATTATATCACCTTTTTTTCATTTCAACCCCTTTTAATTTGTTTAGATATAACGATTGGAGAATTAAACCCTTCACCTCATCCCCATTATTCCGAACACACAATCAACAAAGGATGCACAAGAATACAACTATAATACAAGATTTAACAAGCCACTTGCCTTCAATCAATCAACAATTACTCTAATAATTGAGTTTTTCCCTATCGAATCACTTCCAAATAGCAACAAAATATATAAACAAGCAAGTATCAATCACTTTCCGAAAACAAAAACACCCACAGTAATTCCTTTGAAAGGAGGGTCAGTCAACATGACACCCAATTCCAAAAATTAAGGTTTCAATTCGAAATTTAATACTTGAAAAAATTACTCTAGGCTTTAGGAAATCAACGGGGAAAATAATTTATAAATAGGACTTGAAGTTATTTCACAAACTCCATTTTAGTTGAGAATTTAGTTTCTTGAAAAACTTCATTCTTCACCAATCAAAACCTCATATTTTGATGCAAAAACTAATATTTAATTACTGAAAAAAGAAGGTTTAGGATCAAGCACACTTACCTACCTGATCTAGCAAACAAAATCCTTCCAAACTTCGTCACCAAGGGTTTTCCAAGTTTAAAAATGGTGAAATAGGGCTTAATCCTCACAATTTTCAGAAAAAACCCTCTAAGGTATCTCTTAAGAAAACTAGGGGTTTGCTTAAGTGAACCCTGTAAAAACGCGAGTATCTCTTAAGAGAAGCCTCCTCCGTAAAAGTGAAAGGCTCACCGCTTAAGCTAAGGTCACTTCAACGACAGACCTATCGCTTAAGTGAAACCTGCAGACCCCACCAACTTCAACCAATTTTCAAGACATCAATGGGATCTTCAGGATTCGTTTAAACCTCGTACACACAAACCATATATGTAATTTAATTATGCTCGATATTTTTGACTCAATGGAACTGTCAAAATATAAATGTGGGGTCTCTTTGACCCGACATTTGTGAAAACCACAAGAAACTAACTCATGCATAAAAAGGCTAAAACAAGCTAAGAAACTCTTAAAAATTAACATAACAAACACTTCAACTAGACCTAACATTATCCCTCGAATCTAATGAAACTCTCCTAATTCTGATTAGAGCATTCGAACACTGAATATTGATTAAAAGTCAATCCAAAGGCTAAAATTCTATAATTTCACAGCTTAGGACCTCAAGTCCTCAAAAAGACTTGAAAACTTACACAGAAAACTCTCACGGGTCATGTTTCACATTTTGAGATTGATGAAATCAATGGAACTCTTTCGGACGCTCAAAACTCCAAAAGGCACCGAAAATAACTTTCTTAATAACTTAGTCTTTCAAACTCAAAAACTTAACAAGTCTTTACTTTTAACTCCAAGTTCAAGGATCAATGTTTTAAAATACAAACGTAGGAGACTCGGGGTCAACCATGGGAGGGGCAAAATTGTAATTATTGTTAAAAACAAAAAAATGACCGATTAGGTCATTACATTACTTATCAAAATAAATCATTGATTCAAATAAAAACTTGAAGGAAAATGTTATTTAAAAAGATTTATAAATTTAGAGAAGTTTTAGAAATTATAATAACTTCAATGATTACATAATTGCCCTCAAGTTGCAATCTTTTAGCTCAAGTTATATACATTTGTCCAATTATAATAAAGTAGTAGCCTATTCCGAAGAAACTTAAATTTGGTAGTGTGCCAAATAGTTATAATATTTTCTTTTCTATTTTTTTTCAATGAATAACAATTTATCTCAAGTTGTAATCTTTATTTTTGAAAATATTATTTTTTCTAATATTTACATATTACCTAACTTCAAATAATATATCAATATCATGACATATGGATATAATCATGCTAAATATAAGTAGTCTTTCTATCAATTTTTACAGCATTTTTAAGTAGAATTTAATTTATATCGTTAATTTTGACTTTTTCTTTGCAAATTATTTATGTTAAATTTGATTTCATGGGAGTAATTTCCATTCTTTAAAAAAATTATTGTTAGTGTTTGGCATCTTCTACTATATTAGAATAAAATGATGGAATATTTTATAAGATTATTTTAGGTCATCCATCTTCTATATCTTCTGTATATGATATTAATTTTAGGGATAATGTCCAAGTACCCCCTCAACCTATGCCTGAAATCTCAGAGACACACTTATACTATACTAAGATCCTATTACCCTCCTGAGCTTATTTTATTAATAATTTTTTACCCCTTTTTAGCCTATGTGGCACTATCTTTTGGGTCCAACGATAGTTGAATTTTTTTTTACAAACTAGTGCCACGTAAGCTAAAAAGGGGTAGAAAATTACTTATAAAATAAGTGCAGGGGGGTAATAGGACCTTCGTATAGTATAAGGGTGTCTCTGGGATTTCGGGCATAGGTTGAGGAGGTACTTGTGCATTTTCCCTTAATTTACTATTATAATATAAATGGTAGAATAAACGCCACGATTAGCTAATATTTTAAATTAAATTTGAAATAAAGATTAATCTCAAATTTTATGTTGAAAACAGTGTCTCTATCCCACAACTAAATGATCACCTAAACACTATTTGTTTTTAACTACATATTTTCTATATAAAAAAAGTAAAAATATTAAGGCATAAGCATAACAATTTAGTGTAGTACTTTACCCAAGTTATGAAATTCAAAATATTCACACGTAAATAACTACATATTCAAGAAAATGCTAAGAGGAGCATAAAATCGATGGGCAAGTTGACCTAACGTTTTGGACGAACATAAGGATGAAATGATTGTATTAGATATAAGGGTGAACACATAAACGATCCCTTGAACTTGTATGTTTTTTTTTGTTTAGACACCTTAATGAAGTCATATTCCTATTGAACATCTTATGTATACCCAAAGGTGTTTATCAGACACTTCCATGATATTGCCCAAAAATATACAGAGTGCATGAACTTAATAACACTATAACATGGAAAAAGAGTGAATCATACTGTGACATATGACAAATTAAAAAAAGTATCTTTTGCAAAAATTTTTTTATCAAATCCAATAGTCCCTCCGCATCATCTTCTTGGAAGCCCCTCGTCACTGTCAACTTAAATTCCACCATTAATAATTTTATGAACTCTCTATTTGTTCTTTTTGTGTTTATTATATAAATATTTCATAATTTATCCTCCCCTTTACTCCCAAACAATATTCTCTAACTTGCATAGCTCAATTCTTTCTTGCCTAGTAAAGCTACCGACTTTTTTCAGAACAACATCTTCTCTTCTTCTTCCTCTCTTTTTTATCATTAACTTATATGATTAAAACTTGAAATTATCAAGAAATCAAATAGGTATAACTCCGTATTTAGTTATTTTTAGCACTTTGTTTATGAATTTTGTTTAATTTTTTTTTTAATTCCACCATCAGGATTGATGTTTTTTAATAATACAATTTTAGTTTTCACTTTAGAAAGTGAAGGAAAATGACATTTTCAAGAGGGAAATGAGAGGTGATTATGACTATGTTGGAGAAATGGAGGAGAAGGGTTAAGAGGAGAAAATAGGGATAAAGAGAGATATTACAAACCTCTCACACGCTTTTAATGAGTGCACTATAATCACTATACCAAGTTAACAATGTATGTCTAATAGACACACATTAAAAATACATTTGGTGTTTAATAGGAAGAAGGTCTTGCTAAGGTGTCTAATCGGAAAACGCATGCAAGTTCAAGGGATTATTTATGTATTAGGCTTATATATAAAATGTAAAAATAACACCATATATACATTTAAGGGTATATTACGGGTTATAAACATACATTTTAAAATTCACACCTATAACATATTATTTACGTGTTATAACATATCACTTAAATTAATTTTATGAATTGAACTTATTTTAAATTCATTAATAATTTAATGGAAAATGTTTAATCAATTAAAAATTAAAATTTATTGATTATTTATGGATAAAGTTAAGTATTTTAATTACAATTCGATTTTTAAAAACGATTCCCTTTAAAAAGCGATATCTTTTAATTTTTATTTTTTTTTATTTATAGTCACATGATATATCAATTACTTCTTTTTAGAAATTTATATTGATTAACTTTTCTACTTTACCGTTACAACCAAGTCATCCTATACCCCCAATAACAGCCCCAACCTTCACCCTACAATTAGAGCATACACTCTACCTCACTCCACCCACACCACACACAACCACCTAGTACAATCTTCCCCAACATCCCTCTATCAAACATTCAAAAATTGTTCATCCCCTCTTCCTCATAACCTATGTCGAAGAAATTCATGCCTCGTAAAATTTTCAGAATTGTTGAATAAACTTTATTTGATAAATTTCAAGTCCCATCGTTCGATATATTAAGTCAAACCCAAACGAATAAAATTGTTAAAAGCCCTACGTGGCGACGGGTGTATATGCTCAATCCAATGTTCCAAAAGAGAAAAAATCTCAAGCAAACAAAAGAGGGACTCCGACAAATAAGAAGAGAAAAATTGTTGAAACCCCTTTCTACTCTGATTCTGACTTTGTTAATATTACAAAAAGAGAAAAATAAAAAATCGACAATGGCGATGTTTCTCAATCTTCTAAACCTTCAAGACCATCAACAAGGAACTCAACTAAAAACATGAAATCGGAGATACCATTGGTCAAGAAAGACAAAAAAAAATTGTTAATGTAAGTCATATATTTAATTTATAAACACATTAGTTAAAATTATTTAAAAATCAAAATATGGATGTTGTTTGTCACTTTATGTATTAAAATTGTATGTTAAATTGGTGCGCTTTTTTCCTTTAATTATGTGTATATGATTAGTAGTGTTTGAATGTTGATAGTCAGTTTATGTATTAAAATTGTATGAATTGTGTATTAACATTGGTGTTTTTGTTCTTTAATTATGTGTATATGATTGGTAGTGTACGAATGTTGATAGTCAATTTATGTATTAAAATTGTATGAATTGTGTATTAACATTGGTGTATTTTTTATTTAATTACGTGTATATGATTGGTAGTGTAGCAATGTTGATATTCAGTTTACATATTAAAATTTTTTGAATTGTGTATTTATATTAGTGTATTTGTCCTGTAATTATGTGTATATGATAACTTATCATACAAATGACATGAGTTGTTTAACTAATACGTTGGTATACATTTTGAATATTATTGGTATCAATTGTATATCAATATTAGTGACTTTGTATCTTACTTATCTGTATACGATGAATATTAATTGGTATCCAAACTGTATAAATTATATAACTACAATATTGTGTATAAATTTTGTATAGTGTTGGTATGAATTAGGTATTAAGATTTTGTTGTTCATTTTGTACATTAATTAATTGAGTTTGTTTGATGAATTATTTGTTTGGATATGCAAAATGTATGAAACATGAATAATAAGTGTATGAGTGTTGAATTTTTATAGGGAAAGAAGAAATCAACACATTGGTCTTCATGTACATACATGAATATTTTTGTTGATCTATTGAATTTCCTCAACCAAGAGAGGTTTCAACAATTTATCGAACAAACTGCTTTTTGTATTTTGTATGAAATTAATAACATTAAGAGTCAATATCAACTCTTGCGACATTGGTTTCTCCTTGAATCTAAAAATGTCAGAGATGACATATTTGTTGTTAAAATAAACAGTATAGAATTGCTGTTTGAAATAAAAGAATTCACAGCAATTACTGGGCTAAAATGTGGCCCACCTTCTGATTTTTGCTCTGATCAGTATGTTCCTAACTGACTCATCCTAGAATATTTTGGTGAAATGAACAACGTTTCTAAGTTAGACTTTTTTCGAAAGTTTAAACTGGATAATTTTTTTGGATAATGATCTTTTGAAAATCGGCATTCTGTATTTCATTGCCTTATTTTTTACTAGTTTGGAACCATCTAAAACAACCATTCTCAAGTTGTATCTTGATTTGCTTGAATCTAGACATTATGCCAACTTTCTATGGGCAACAAATGTTTTAAACTAACTCTTAAAGCTTGCAATCATAAGTTGATGAAAATTCTTACGTCATTCAAATTCAGTCAGTTCCATATAGCTATGCAGTTCTGGTTTTATGAGTGTTGTCACCCCTTAGACAACACACTTGTTGTTCATGCTTCAAATCGCACACCACGTATTTTGAACTAGAAAACAATGAATGATATTATTTTTTTCAATGAGTTGAAGAATACTATTTTTAGAATACGTACTGCAATCGACTCATATTTTAGTTATTGTTATTTAAGTAAATATAAATCACATTCTATATATATTATAATTCTCACATTTTTCTTAATTGCAGCATAAATTCAGAAACGTTGTGTTTACAACCGAAGAGTTAAATGACATGGATCAATATATTCTAAATCAATTTTCAAGTAACCATGATACAGAAGATCAAGGAACATCAGAAAATCATAGTGTTGACGTCGACAAAAAAGTATTTAGAGTTGAAGACTGAGATTGCGGAGGTATATAATAAAAAATTATGATTTAATACCTTTTTTTTAACATTTTACAAATTACTTATCCAATATGTTAATGTTCAATGACAGGTCAGGGTGAAGTTGAAACAATTGAAAGATAATGTTATTCTTCAATTCCTTTTCAATTAATTATCAATAATTTTTTTCTATAAAATTTTAATGTTTAAACATTTATTTTTACATCTATTGATAAGGTTGACAAACACATGGTCGAAATGAAAACATATGCCGATAACTCGACAAAGCTTAAAATATAGATTAGGTCGTCAAGAGGTCAACCAACATCAATTACACACCAACGGGTATTATGAAATACTAAAGGGTTTTACAAAGCAAAAAACCAAAAAAAAGTTGTTTCAATGTGTGATTTGGCTATGAAATGTGTATGACCAAATAATATACATGTTTTTTTGCAGTTTATTTATTTTATATAAGTATTGAAATTGTATAAATATTGAATGACTTAGAATTTATTAATAATGTATGAAACTATTTGGTTTCACTTTTATGTTGGTTCAATTTTATTATTACTTCCGCGGAAACACCAATCAATATTATATGACATTAAAGGGTTTACAAGTTAAAAATAAAAATAGTTAGTTTTTCATTGTGTTGTTTATGTATAAGCACTGTATGACTAAACTCTTTACATGTTTGTTCTAGTTTGTTTGTTTGAAATATGAATTAAAATTGTACAAATATTAAATTATTCAACATGTACTAATAATGTATGAAATAGTTGGTTCAACTATTATGTTGGTACAATTTATGATTTGCATAAAATTCGTATGATATATTTTTAATACCAATTTGTAATTGAATTTTATATTATATAATGCATTAGGATGATGATCAACAAAATTTTGAAGAATATGGTAAAGATTCAATGGATCAGCCTTCTGTCTCAATGGGTGAATACGTTCATATTTCAAATACAGATGGTATGAGTTATCTTATTATGATATGTACTTTCATTTACAAAGTTTTTCTTTTAACGTTTTGATATTTTGAAGAATAGATGAAGATCAGAAGTCAATTGACAAAAATATTGATGTTGCTCTCAATGCTGAAATTTCTGCATCATCAAATCCAAAACCACAAGCATCCCAGGATTATCCTGAATTAACTCTGACAGAAATTTTTAAACTTGATCCAATTCTTAATTCTAATATAACTCCAGATGCGCAAGTAATAAATAGGACGCCCGACAAGTATGACACATCTCCGTGCATTCGGTTGTCGGAAGATGAAAGCAGTTAAAAAATAGTTTCTATTTTCTTTTGAATCAAACATCTGTTTGTGATACGCTCAAAATTACTTCTCAAATAAGAAGTAAAGCGGTCGTGTCAAGTAAATAACCCAACTAGTGAGGTTGAGATCCTTCCCACGAGGAAAATAGTCTAGACTTAACTTCAACCTATTATTACTATTGTTTGGTCAATGACTTCCTTGGAAAGTAAAAACAATAAACGGGGGTTTCTATTTCTAAATGAGTAAAATTAATTAACAAACTTGACAGAGACACTTAACAACTTTGAATGTTGGATTTTAATCAATTAATCAAAGTAACTAAGGTTTACGTGTTCCCCACAGGTTCATAACTTGATAACTCTAACTCTAGCAATTCTTTCCTAGTATCTTGCATGCAAAGTGATAAGTTATGTATTTCTAAATCTTTGGTCCGGAATCTAGAAAATCTCACTCCGCACCTTGGTCCGGCTACGTGTGTTGCTATCCTAACCCTTATCTTTACCTCATATTAAGTATCGTATTCTATATTTGACTAAGTTATTACCTCGTTCCAATCAATAATAGCCTATTAAATTGTATACACTAAATCTATGTTAATAATTCTTTTCCTATTATCTACCTCCTTGGTCCGGCAAGTAGCATTAAGGCGAGTTCTAACGTTGGCCATCCTTTAAAAAGACTTGTAAGCGAAAGAATTATTAATACATGCAAGACACTATTCTAGAATTGTTATTTTAGTTAGGGTTTATCTCTCATTATTTGCCTATGGTTCCCACAACCCTAGTTATGGAGTTTAGCTACTCATGGCCATAAACACAATATTCAAATATATCAAATAAGAGTTCATGTACTGACTTCAATGAGAAAGAGTAAAATCCAAAAGTTTGCTTGATTAATCACCAATATTAACTTGCAAGAATCTCAAAATAATCAATAATCTCACAAAAAGTCTAATTATTATCAAGAATATCACAATACAATATTTACCAATAAGGAATTTTACAATCTAAGAGTCTAATCTCAAAAACGTTGTTTTTCGAACTATTTATAAAAAATAAAAAACCTAATTAAACAAGGACTCTGTTTGCTGGAAATCTGCCAAAACGCGGTTGGGTCGACGGATCGTCGTGGTCACGACGGACCGTCATGGACTCCGTTATCCCATACTTATGCAATTTCTTCTGCTGCTCTCTTCACAACCCTCGACTGCAAGTATGACGGACCGTCATAGGCACAACGGTCCGTCAAGGGTCTTTGTTCCAAAACACTTTAACTCTTGGAATCAGGGTACTGGGATCACTTCTATGAACATCATGACGACCTGCAGGATGGACCGTCATAGCCACGACGGACCGTCACAAGCTACGTAACCCCACATTTGGTTAGACTTCCCCATCTTCCTTCAGTAGCTTTACTACGCTGCCACCTAGGGACCGTCACAAGCACGACGGGCCGTCATAAGCTCCGTAGGTGGTCTCTTCTTCATTTCTTCGCTCACAATCTCCGCATTCAACTTTGCACAGATTTCCTGCAAAAAACAAAGAGAAACTTATATAAAAACTAGCACAAAAATACTTTCGGACACACTAAACTTAAGGAAAAAGTATTAATTATACCATGAAACCACGGTATATCAAAAACGTAAATTCATTGCTTGTCCTCAAGCGACACACTATGACTCACTACACAATCTTTGTACAATAGCATCCATGTTTTATCCTTTGCAATCATTTGGCTATCAATCCTGATTAATGTCATCAAATCTATACATGCTATCACTATTAGACTTGAATTTTGTGGGATTAGAACATGACACAGACTCACCATGCACTAACACCTATCCTCTTCAATTTCCCACCGAGGTGCTAACAATTCCGGTATTACAACTAGTGTCCTCACTTTAAATAAAATCCTCATTTTTCACACAATGATTTTAGTTTGAGTATAAGGATTATTTTTTCAACACTCACTCTCAGAACAAAGTCACACTCATTCATACCTATTTCCATAAGCTTTGTCGAGGGTCTTCGTTCCAAAACACCTCAACTCTTTGAATCTGGGTAATGGGATCACTTCTCTGAACTTCATGACGAACCTGCAGGACGGACCGTCATAGCCACGATGGACCGTCACAAGCTTCGTAACCCCACACTTGGTCAGACTTCCCCATCTCCCTTCAGCAGCTTTACTACGCTGCCACTTACGGACCGTCACAAGCACGACGGACCGTCATAAGCTCCGTAGGTGGTCTCTTCTGCATTTCTTCGCTCAAAATTTCCGCATTCAACTTTGGACAAATTTCCTGCAAAACAAAGAGAAACTTATATAAAAACTAGCACAAAAAGATTTTCAGACACACTAAACTTAAGAAAAAAGTATTAATTATACCATGAAACCACAGTATATCAACACCCTCAACTTAAATTCGTTGTTTGTCCTCAAGTGACGCACTATGACTCACTACACAATCTTTGTTCAGTAGCATCCATGTTTTATCCTCATTTGTCTATCAATCCCGATTAATTTCATCAAATCTATACAAGCTATCACTATTAGGCTTGAATTTTGTGGGATTAGAACATGACACAGACTCACAATGCACTAACACCTATCCTCTTCAATTTCTCACCGAGGTGCTAACAATTCCGGTATTGCAACTAGTGTCCTCACTTTAAAACAAAATCCTCATTTTTCACACAATGATTTTAGTTTGAATATAAGGATTATTTTTTTAACACTCACTCTCAGAACAAAGTCACACTCATTCATACCTATTGCCATAAGCTTGCCCTTATTTTCACTGCCTTAAGTTCGCTATACAACCCTTAGGATCACGATAGGACTTTCTTAGCTAGTAACATAGGCTCAGGGTAAGGTAGGGTAATTTAGGTATACTTTAGTGACTTTTTTCCCTCGTTGACATATCGGCTAAACCTTCCACTTTCTATCATTTTATGTCGCCCAGTTTCTCATATTCTTTCACCTTGCTATTTTCTCTTCTTTCTTCATTTGTGTAAGTGACTCTCTTCTTTTCTTGCTTTTATTTCTTGTGTATTTTTCTTTTTCTTTACTTTTCTTTCAACTAATTCTTGAGTCACATTAATTTTGTTCTTTCTCTTTCTTTGTTCTTTCAACCTCACTTTCCAGAGCATTCCTCATAGTAGCCACCCTCAACTCATGGCTTTGCCATGAGTCTAGGTACACAATACCCAACGTTTGGTCAGGGCCATAACAAAGGTTGTTTATGCATTAGACACCCTCAACTTATGCTTTTGGCATAAGCTGAGGTGCACATGTCCAAGGAGGGACCAGGGCCAACACATTGTTCCTAGAAAAGATCAGTAAGGGTGAAAAGAGAAAGGTCTAATTTTAAGCTCAGATTATTTGGATCAAAGAAGGATAAATTTCATTTGGTTTCTTTTATTTAGGCTAGAAATGGGGTATATTGAATAAGGGCCTATGATCCTTTCCTAATTGTCTATTACAACTTACTTTTAGCAGGACTAACTAGGCAAGTTCTAGCTCAGTACCAATAGTGGACTATTCAAATTTCCTCACACTCACTTGACATCTCCTCACTATACCAGATTATCAGACACCTAGTTCGAATTTAAGACTTAGGGTAATGCAATGGTATAACTCTGTTTCATGCTTAAAACCACACAATTATCAGTTTCTATGCCTAGTCATGCATTATTTTCCAGCTTATCAGGATATCATTTTAGCCATCATGCTCCTGAATTAAACTATGTACAAAAGATATAAACATGCCAGTTCAACAGAAAAAGTAATCAGTCTTTTGGGGAAAAAGAATACAGGCAAGAAAACCCCAAAAGAGGATAGTGAATTGGGCTACTCAGACTTCACCCTAACATTCACTTTCCATTTACCCCACCCCCAACAAAAAAACATGCAATTGTCCCCAATGCATAAAAATTAAAATACTAGAGTAGTAGGTGAACCAAACCTGTGGCGCAAAGCGATGTTGATCAGCAAGCTGGTGGGTATGGTTCCCCGCAACCCACGTCCTCTGCAATCTGGACACCCTCAGTGGTGTCCTCAGCAACAACCGCACCATCAGTAGTGCCTCCTGCTATCTCTACAGTGCGGGAGCTAGACGCCCCAGCCACTAACTTTGATGCTCTCATCTGGTGCGCCGCCTCCTCAGCAAGTGAGGCTCTCCTCGCAACCTCTATCTCTCGGCGCTTCTTCTTTCGTGCTCGCGTCTCGTCCTCTGCTCGACCCCTAATCCTCTTGGCACTCTCTCGACGAGGAGGTGGTGGAATTTCAGAAGTAGCAAAAAGGGCCACCAACACTGTGTCCTCAGCAGTCTCGACAGAACGGGCCTCAGAATCCGGCACCCTAGCCTCTAAGATCGTGTCGGTATCTGCACGAAGACTGTCGACTGCAGCCTGTAGGGTCAACACATCCACCGAAGGGGCTTGTTGGTCTAGCACCCTCAACTCAAAGGCGTCCAAGCGCTGGTTAACCTCAGCGATCTTCCAATCTATAAACTGCACCATTTTCATCTCTATGCGCTCTTCGGACTCAGTAATCGACTTCTGCATCCACGGCTGGATATGATGCAAAAGAGTGGCCATTTGTGCCTCTAGTTTTTGGACCTTAGCAAGAGGGACCAGTGCCGGTAGAGGGGCTATGCGAGAGGAGCTCGGGGCAGTGCTACTACCCGGGATAGACTCGATCGGGGTAGTGTCAGTGGATGCCACCTGTGTAGCTGTGCGGGCCTGGGCTACCGTATCAGCAAGAACATCAGCAAGTGGGGGCAGCCTTGAACGGGGCCCTCTGCGTGGAGCCAACTCATTGGCCTCGTCTCTGATGAGGCCGTTGTCAACAGTGCCCTGCGGGGTCTTAAGCTGATCTACGTGCCATATGGGCACACCTGCGGATCTGTAGAGGGCGAAGATCATGCACGGGAAAGGGAATGTAGTAGTGACCTTGAATGCCCTCTCGTGCATGACTGCCTGGAGAAGCAACGCGAAGTCCACCTCGAATACGGCTATCATCGCCGCCATCAACACTGCTCGATCCCAGGTAACGATATTATCAGCAGCTGTGGCGGAAAGACAGTGACGGGCAAGCAGCCACAAGAACTTTGTTGTGAACGTGAGGTTGGCCTTCTTGATGGCCCCCTTCGGCTCAGTCACCCAGTCAGCACCCTCTCCATCTACTGACAGGTGCAGGGCCATCCACCTCTTGGTGGTCTCTCTCAGTGATGGCTCGCGCAAGAACTGGCCATCCTTAACTATCTGCCAGCGGTAGTCAAACTCGGCAGTGAGGGGGGTACGAGTAGCATCAACACTCTCGCCATATAAAAACCGGCGGATGGCTGACAGGGAAATGTCAACCTGTACGCCTCGTACTTGGATCTGCTCCAGTGGGGCCTGTTTAGCGGGGGCAGCCCGTCTATCAATCTGTGATCGGAGAGTCACTACGTAAGATACGTAGAACTCTCAGACCATTTTTTTACTGTATCGTCCCAACGGACGTGCTTTCCACTCCAAGCGATGCCTGATGAAGAGATTGTGGATCTCATGAATCGTCGGGAGACTCCCTGTAAGGACCCGCCGCTCCAAGGAGTGTGTTCGAGTCATCACTCCTTTATCAGTCAGGAATTTGGCATCGGAGTAGACTTGGAATTTCCCGTCGACACATTACCGGTTGGGTTGGTCAGTGGCTGGGGTGGGGACCTGAATTGGTGAGACGGATGTAGAGTCTGAACTGTCAGCCTCATCAGACGAGGTTGACGCTGCAGCGGTGGTAGGTGCGGGAACCTCAGCAGAGCCGGAGGCTTCTTGGACCATGATACTCTTAAGGAGCCAGACGCTCCTTCCTCATTTGTGGCTGACCTAGAGGGTGTGTCGGTCAGTGTGCACTCCTTATCAGACTGGGAGGCAGTGACTACGCCGGACGCCACCTTTTTGGGTGTGGCTCCGGGAGCACGCGCAGCACGGGAAGGGGTGAAAGTTCCTGGGGGCATGTACTCAGGGTCACGCTCATCATCAGAGCCGATCACCATGCGGGCAGACTGGGCGACAGACTTCGATCGCTCGCGTGCGTAGGTGCGGTCTTGCTTGGGTGCCATAGTAGATAGTACCTGTAAAGGATCAATATTAGTACGAGTAGTGGAAAACAAGACAAGCAAAACCATACTTAACAAAACATTGAAAATAGTAGGTAATTGCTATAGAAACAGTGGCAAACGAAGGGCCTGGTGATGGCCCGTCGTGACTATGACTGACCGTCATGAGGTCCGTCGTGTATTACTTGGACAGTGTATATATAGAGAACCCTGAAGGAGAGTCTCTAACTAGCATGACGGTCTGTGCAGGACGGATCGTCAAAGGTACAACGGTCCGTCGTTGGTGTCCGTCGTAGAACACTTGAAAAAAATATGGAGACCCTTAGGGGAGGGGTCTCTGACTGTCATGACGGTCGTGCAGGACGGACCGTCGTGAGTATGACGGTCCGTTACATGTGTCAGTTGAAGGACACGTGGAAAAAAAATGAGAGACCCTTAGAAACAGGGTCTTTGACAACCAGAATGGTTGTGCAGGACGGACCGTCGTGAAGACGACTGTCCGTCACATGTGTCCGTTGAGGAACACTTGGGAAAAAATGAGAGACCCTTAGAAACAGGGTCTCTGACAACCGGAACGGTTGTGCAGGACGGACCATCGTGAGTACGACGGTCCGTCACATGTGTCCGTTGGGACAGGGTGCTAGGGATTTTGCAACGGACCCTATGACGGTCCGTCGTGGGTACGGCGGTCCGTCATCGGGGTCTCGTTCTGAATAACAGTGACAGAACTGAGGGTACCCTATGCATCCCCGATGAACCCACATTAAACTTGTAGTGTTTTGGACCTACATTTGTCTGTCCCAACTGCCTAGGAAACTAGCAATGCAAAGGCACCTATGTCTAGGGTTGTAAACATGGGAATTTCGAACATTTTGAACCTAAGTTAGACATAATCTAATAAAGGAAACAACATATGACAAAGAACTAAGCTAATACTAACTAATAAACAAAAATGCAAGATAAAAGAGTAGTAATTAGAGACACATACCTTAGAAATGGAGAAAAACAAATAGACAAGTTCTCGGTGGCCAGGCAGACACCCACAACAGCAGTTCCCACTAGTAGATTAACACTTTAGGGCTTTGGAGAATTGTGGGGGGGGGGGGGGGCAATGATCGGTGGTTGATAGAGGAATAGATTGTGGAAGTTGAGAAGGAAAGAGCAATGGGAGAAATAATGAAGTAATGGAGGTGAAATGAGGGGTTGGGGAGTTTAAATGGTGAAAGTTTATATTATACTCCAACTGGGTCGGGTCGGGTATGCCTCATTAATCACGCGACGATTCCCCGATGACGATCCGTTGCAGTTGTGACAATCTGTCGTTGGTTCCGTTGTGTGTGCCCTAGTTTGAAAAAAACAAAAAACGTACCTGGCACGACGGATGCATACGACGGTCCGTCGCGGGTGCAACGGTCCGTCGATGTATCCGTCAGTGACTGCTGCAGAGTAATTTTCTGCAGAATTTCCTGGTAATGTGCCAGCATATTTAAAAACCTATTAGTAGAAAAATGCTACCATTACTACAAAAAAAAAACCGACAAGTATTAGGTCACCCACCAACAAGCGCCTGATGTAATGTCGCGGCACGAGTGGGGACACTTGATTACTCAGACTTCATCAAGATGGTATACCTCGATCACTTCATTCGCCGATTCAGCATGCCCGAAATAGATTTTTATGCGCTGTCCATTCACCTTGAACCACACGCTTTCCTTAGTTTCCAACTTTACTGCTCTATGAGGGAATAGTTGGGTAAACAAGTAAGGACCAGTCCATTTAGACTTGAGCTTGCCCGAAAACAAGCGCAACCTGGAATTGAATAAAAGCACCAAATCCCCGACCATAAAATCTCGTTTTTCAATTTTGTTGTCATGGTACTTCTTCATCTTTTCTTTGTATAGGGCTGAGCTTTCATAGGCTTTCAGGTGAAATTCATTGAGTTCATTCAACCCATTTAACCATTGCTCTGCAGTTTCACTCCAATCCATTTTTAACCTCTTCATAGCCCACATGGCTTTATGCTCTAACTCTATCGGAAGATGACAAGCTTTCCCATATACAAGTTGGTATGAAGACATACCTATGGGAGTCTTATATGCTGTCCGGTAGGCCCAAAGAGCATCATCAAGCCTCCTTGACCAATCCGTTCTACTAGCGTTCACTATTTTTGACAATATCTGCTTTATCTCCCGATTCGACACTTCAACTTGCCCACTAGTTTTAGGGTGGTAAGGAGTGGCCACATTATGGCGAACCCCGTATTTCTCCAATAACCCCTTGAATAATTTGTTGCAGAAGTGGGAGCCCCCATCACTAATAATGGCCCTTGGGGTGCCAAAACGAGAGAATATATTCTTTTTCAAGAATGCAATGACACTCTTCCCTTCATTGTTTGCGAGGGCTATGGCTTCGACCCATTTAGATACATAATCAACTGCTACTAGAATGTACTTCATTCCATGAGAACTCACGAAAGGACCCATAAAGCAATACCTCAAACATCAAATAACTCAATCACAAGAATGGGGTTTAGAGGGAGCTCTTGCTTTCTTGAAAGACCACCATCTCGTTGGCATCTGTCACATGCTTTAGCAAACCCATGAGCATCTTGATGAAGAGTTGGCCAATAGTAACAACGTTGTAATATCTTATGAGCGGTTCGGATACCACTGTGATGTCCACCAACGGGTGAGGAATGGCATGCCTCCAACACACTCAACATCTCACATTCTGGCACACAACGCCGAATAAGCCCATCCGCACAACTCCTATACAAGTATGGTTCATCCCAAAAGAACTTCTTCACATCGTACATGATTTTTTTCCTTTGATGAAAGGACAAGTCTTAATGAACAATATCACTAGCCAGATAGTTCGAAAAATCTGCGAACCATGGGATCAAGTCTTGTGAAGCAGCCAATACATGTTCATCGGGCAAAGTATCATCAATGTCAGTCTTATCCCCTAACTCTCTCATAGCTTCATCCTCTAGACGAGACAAGTGATCAACAACTTGATTTTCAGTTCCTTTTCTATCCATCACTTCAAAGTCAAATTCTTGTTGCAATAATACCCAACAAATCAGCCAAGGTTTCGCATCCTTCTTCGCCATCAAATATCTCAATG
Organism: Solanum neorickii; assembly: GCA_027704865.1. Lineage (NCBI taxonomy): Eukaryota > Viridiplantae > Streptophyta > Magnoliopsida > Solanales > Solanaceae > Solanum > Solanum neorickii. The sequence goes on from JAKWJC010000373.1 coordinate 13,112,734, forward strand.
CTGAGTGGTCAGTATGCACTATAACTCTAGTACCTAGCAAATAGGAGCGAAATTTCTCAAAAGCAACGACTACTGCAAGGAGTTCTTGCTCACTCACTGTGTAGTTCTTCTGAGCTTCATTTAGGGCTTTACTGGCATAGTAAATGGGGTGAAGGATTTTGGTTTTTCTCTGCCCCAATACTACACCAAGAGCCACCCCACTAGCATCGCACATCACCTCAAATGGACTATTCCAATCTGGAGAAATAATGATAGGCGCAGACACCAACTTTTCTTTTAGCTCACCGAATGCTTTAAGACAGGATTCATCAAAACAAAATTTACAATCTTTCTCCAGCAGTTTGCACAATGTGTGTGCAATCTTTGAAAAGTCTCTGATGAATCTCCAGTAAAAACCTGCATGACGAGAAAGCTTCTCACACCTTTCACAGAGATCGGTGGGGGAAGTCTCTCTATTACTTTGACTTTAGCTCGATCAACCTCTATGCCCTTTTCTGAAATGCGATGACCCAACACAATACCCTCTTTCACCATGAAATGACACTTTTCCCAGTTTAGTACTAAATTGCAGTCTTCACATCTCTTAAGGACCTCAGATAAATTGGTCAAACACCGCTCGAATGAGTCACCAACCACAGAAAAATCATCCATAAAAACTTCTATAGTATCCTCCACCATGTCAGAAAATATCGACATCATACATCTCTGAAATGTGGCGGGTGCATTGCACAACCCAAACGGCATTCTTCTGAAGGCAAAGGTCCCATATGGACAAGTAAAAGTGGTTTTGTCTTGATTTTCTGGTGCAATAGAAATCTGATTATACCCCGAATATCCATCAAGAAAACAGTACCACCCTTTTCCAGCAAGTCTATCCAACATCTGATCCATGAAGGGCATAGGAAAGTGATATTTTTCAGTCCATGAATTTGGTTTGCGGTAATCCATACACACCCTCCATCCAGTAACCGGTCTCATTGGAACAAGTTCATTTTTTTCGTTGGGGACCACAGTCATTCCCCCTGTCTTAGGTACACACTGAACCGGGCATACCCAACTACTATCGGCGATTGGATAGATTACTCCAGCATCCAACCACTTAATAATTTCCCTCTTCACGACCTCTTGCATAGGAGGATTTAAGCGTCTCTGGTGCTCAATACTTGGCTTATGATCAGGCATGAGTTTGATTTTATGAGAGCAAATACCAAGAGGGATCCCAATAATATCTGCAATAGTCCACCCAATTGCTCTTTTGAACCTTTTTAGGACCTTTACCAAACTCTGAACTTGTTGTTCATCCAGGTCTGATGCAATGATTACCGTCAAAGTGGCACCATTTCCTAAGAATTCATACCTGAGATGTGGTGGGAGAGCTTTTAGTTCTAATTTTGGATCCTCCTCTATAGATGGTTTCGCGGGTGGGGACTCGCGATTCTTCATATCAAGCTCAAATTTCTTCGGTGTAAACTGAACATCACCTCGGTCAAGAGCCGTGACTAATGACTCATACTCTTCAATGCAATCGCTATCAAAGTTCATTATCACTGCTGCTAATGCTTCTACACCTAGAAGTTCTTCTATTTCTGCCTCAGATGTCTCACCCATTTTGTAGGTTATAGCAGATACCGGTTGGAGCTCACCACTCTGCTTCATGTACCTACAAATATTAAAGGTCAATTCCTCATTGTTTAACCAAAATTTCATCTGCCCCTTTTCCATGTCTACTAAGGCTCTTCTCGTAGCAAGGAATGGCCTCCCAAGAATAATGAGAACTTCAAAATCGACTTCACAATCAAGAATAACAAAATATGCTAGAAATATGAATGACTCCACTTTTACTAGCACATCGTGGAGTATCCCTATAGGCCGTTTTACTGTTCGATCAGCCATCAGTAGCCGCATCGCAATGGGCTTTGGGTCACCCAAACCCAACTTCTTGTAAATCGAGAGGGGCATGAGATTTATGCTTGCCCCCAGATCACATAATGCTTTCGCAAAATGTAATAGCCCGATTATACAAGGAATAGTGAACGCACCCGGATCTTCTTTCTTTTGGACCAGAGATCATGTAGCAATAGCACTACAATGCTGCATTCTATCATCATCCTCAAAAGTGACCGATCTTTTCTTTATGACCAGATCTTTCATAAACTTGGCGTAATAGGGCATTTGTTCTAAAGCTTCTACCAAAGGGACATTGATAGAAAGTTGCTTCAACATTGCTATAAAATGCAGATTTTTGCCATCCTCGGTCTTTTTCAATAATCTTTGAGGAAATGGGGGTGGTGGCCTAGGCATAGGAGTTACATTTTTAGGCACTTTAGCATCTTTTGCAGTGTTATCCTCTAATTCAGCATCAACATCTACCACTTTATCAGTATCTCTTGTCACCTTTTTCTCATTAGACGACATAGGTGGGTCAATGGTTTGCTTGCCACCGCGAGTAGTAATTGCCATACAATGTCCATCATTTTTCTGATTTTGGACAGTGTTTCTAGGAAGAGTGCCCGGTTGCCTTGTGTTCACAGTTGCAGATAATTGGGCTAATTGTAACCCAAGTTGCTTAATCGATATTGCATGTGTATCAACTTTTTGCCCAACACCCGCTAAATCATTCCTCAACTCTTTATTGGGGTCATCACTAGCATCGAACCTCCTCATCATTTTCTACAACATATCCTCAACTCGCGATATACTACCTCTACCATCCCTAGGAGTAACTTCACGAATTTGAGGAGGAACATAGGGTCCATTCCTGTCGTTTCTATTACCATAGTTACCCCTGTTGAAGTTGTTGTCGCGATTGTAGTTTCCATCTCGGACATAATGACCCTCACAATTTTAGTTACCATAGTTCCGACCTTGGCGCCAATTCTTCTGATTAGAGCCTTGGGCACTTGGTCGGAAACCCCCCATCTGTTCATTTACAACATAGGAATCCTCCTCATAGTAACACTCATCATTTTGTGGCGGTGGTTTTGACAAGTAATTGACTGCATTTATCTTTTCTGCACCCCTAGTGACATGTTTTAGTACCAACCCTAGCTCAGTTCTCATCAGAGCCATTTCTTCACGAATCTCATCTGTGGCTGGGTTGTGAGTGGACTGCACTGCGAAGGTGTTTCTCCCTGTATCAGACTTCCTAGTACTCCAAGCTTTGTTATTTCAGGAGATTTTCTCTAATTTTTCAGCGATCTCAGCATAAGGACACTCTCCATAAGATCCACCTGCTATAGTGTCCAACACCGCTTTATTGGTATCATCCTGTCCCCGATAGAAGTATTCCTTCAGTGACTCATCATCTATACGGTGATTTGGAACACTTCTCAAGAATGAGGTGAATATATCCCAAGAACTACTAACTGACTCTCCTGGTAAAGCCACAAAGTTGTTCACACTGTCTTTGTGGTTTAGTTTCTTGGAGATCGAATAGTAGCATGCTAAGAAAACATCTCTTAATTGGTTCCAAGTGAAGATTGAGTTGTATGGGAGCCCAGTGAACCATATAGCAGCCTCTCCCGTCAGTGAGAGAGGAAACACTCTGAGCCCTATTACATCTAGATCCAAATCAGGCCTCCCCACACAACTTTTACACACTGCCCTTACCTTAGCTGTATGGGCATGTGGATCCTCAAAAGGTAGCCCTGAAAACAAACCTCTGGCAGTGAGCATTTGCATCAGGCTACTAGTTACCACAAAGGTGTGGCCTGTGGGTAGAGGAAGCAAGACAAGTGGCCCATCCGAGTCTGCTATGTTATCATAGCCTCTGTAGTATGCTTGGGGCCGTGGAACGGGATTTTGTCCCCTCTGTTGATGTTCAACCGGAGCATCGGGTAACATCTGACCATGAACATCAACTGGAGTTGGGATGTTCTAACTCGTGATCGTATGGAAACAAGGTTCTCTTCCTCTCCGTGTATTCGGCATACAAGGAGGATTGTTCTGAAAAGAAATCAAAAACAATAAAACAAAGTAAACTCAAAAAAATATCAACTAAACAATAGTAATATGTTTAAGTTAATATAAAATCTAGATTCCCCGGCAATGGCACCAAAATTTGATACGCTCAAACTTACTTCTCAAATAAGAAGTAAAGCGGTCGTGTCAAGTAAATAACCCAACTAGTGAGGTTGGAATCGTTCCCACGAGGAAAATAGTCTAGACTTAACTTCAACCTGTTATTACTATTATTTGGTCAATAACTTCCTTGGAAAGTAAAAACAATAAAGGGGGGTTTCTATTTCTAAATGAGTAAAAAATTAATTAACAAACTTGACAGAGACACTTAACAACTTTGAATGTTGGATTTTAATCAATTAATCAAAATAACTAGGGTTTACGTGTTCCCCACAAGTTCATAACTTGATAACTCTAACTATAACAACTCTTTCCTAGTATCTTGCATGCAAAGTGATAAGTTATGTATTTCTAAATCCTTGGTCCGATATCTAGAAAATCTCACTCCGCACCTTGGTCCGGCTACGTGTGTTGCTATCCTAACCCTTATCCTTACCTCATATTAAGCATCGTATTTGATATTTGACTAAGTTATTACCTCGTACTAATCAATACTAGCCTATTAGATAGTATACACTAAATCTATGTTAATAATTCTTTTCCTATTATCTACCTCCTTTGTCCGGCAAGTAGCATTAAGGAGAGTTCTAATGTTGGCAATCCGTTATAAAGACTTCTAAGCGAAAGAATTATTAGTACATGCAAGACACTATTCTAGAATTGTTATTTTAGTTAGGGTTTATCTCTCATTATTTGCCTATGGTTCCCACAACCCTAGTTATGGAGTTTAGTTACTCATGGCCATAAACACAATATTCAAATATATCAAATAAGAGTTCATGTACTTACTTCAATGAGAAAGAGTAAAATCCAAAAGTTTGCTTGATTAATCACCAATATTAACTTGCAAGAATCTCAAAGTAATAAATAATCTCACAAAAAGACTAATGATTAACAAGAATCTCACAATACAATGTTTACCAATAAGGAATTTTACAATCTAAGAGTCTAACCTCAAAAATGAGGTTTTTCGAACTATTTATAAAAAATAAAAACCTAATTAAACAAGGACTCTGTTTGCTGGAAATCTGCCTAAATGCGGCTGGGTCGACGGACCACGCGACAGATCATCGTGGTCACGATGGAACGTCATAGACTCCGTCGTCCCATACTTATGCAATTTCTTCTGCTGCTCTCTTCACCACCCTCGACGGCAAGTATGATGGACCGTCATAGGCACAACGGTCCGTTGAGGGTCTTCGTTCCAAAACGCTTTAACTCTTTGAATCTGGGTACTGGGATCACTTCTCTGAACTTCATGATGAACCTGCAGGACGGACCGTCAAAGCCACGATGGACCGTCACAAATATTGCAACCCCACACTTGGTCAGACTTCCCCATCTTCCTTCAGCGGCTTTACTACGCTGCCACCCACGGACCGTCACAAGCACGACGGACCGTCATAAGCTCCGTAGGTGGTCTCTTCTGCATTTCTTCGCTCAAAATCTCCGCATTCAACTTTGGACAGATTTCCTGCAAAACAAAGAGAAACTTATATAAAAACTAGCACAAAAAGAGTTTTGGACACACTAAACTTAAGGAAGAAGTATTAATTATACCATGAAACCACGGTATATCAGTTTGAAAGTCACATTAGGTTTGAGGTTGCAACTGAGTTGATTGATGAGTTTAACAAATAGGTTTTCAAAGTTGTTTCTTCTTGGCGTGGATGGTATATGTACATATAGAGCAAAATTTTTTCAGTTTGTATACAATTGTTTAAAATATATTTTCAATGTTCACAAGAAATCTGCTTATTCAAAGAAAAAAATAGTATTGAACCTTTATGGACTTTGGTGTTGTCAAAATTGGTGAAAATGATTTTTTCAACATAATGGTTAAATCAGACATGTCATGGAAAACATGTATTTTCAGACTTTTGTATTTATAGCTGCAGTTTTTCAATGTATGCATATTGAACTAATGTTGTATAACAGTGGTCTAAATTTTATGTGTTGTGGTATATGTATGACAATTGAATGCGTATAATACAGAATATTTAAACATGTTTAATGCCTTTTTTTGGTAACATGTTAATACCATTGTGTATTATCTGCGAAAAAAGTCAAAGTACTCTCCAACAACAATAGCATATTGTACAGGACTGTTTATTTATGGCGTGGGTTAATAACATTAAGAAACAATGGAGACAGTCCAATTGCGACATGCGATGCATTCCTCCCGATCACTATGTTGGACAGTGCATTAGAGGTTTCAAACTGCTTGCTAACATTCTTTGGGACAGAGTTGACGAAGTCATTATTCCTATTATTATTAGTAATAAGTTTTATCGACTGTAGGTTGTATGCCGAATCAAGCTTAGATATCTACATGTATATGATACGAGGAGGAAAGGATCTGTTCGCTCGATCAAAAGCAATGAAATTGTTGATAAACTTGCAACAATGATACCACTATTTTTGCTAAGCATAGGATTTTATGGCAAAAAGTTTAATTTGTATTCTAATAAACTACCTACATATGAAAACAAGTCTCAAACCGACCTCCTTACTATCGATCATATGATGCATGTTCTAATAAACTACCTACATATGAAAACAAGTCTCAAACCGACCTCCTTACTATCGATCATATGATGCATGTTCCTAAACAAGGAAATAGTTTCAAGTATTTTTTTTATATACTATATTGATTTCCTTGTAAATGCTTACTTTATTTAGTCATTAAAAATTTTTTATTTCAAACTTTTTAAAATGATTGTGGTATGTACACATCTTTGTTTGCTGAATACATCACTAATGGTGTTTTTGATATGTCTTCTATTGATATTGATGCAACATACCATCGCCAAAGGTATGCTACAATCCTATGACATTATGAAAAAACAAAGATTGAAGAGGGTACGATAAGTGATAGTGAAGTTACTAGTATGGTTACTAGTAAATACGATGGACCTCGCATAGCTAAAGAACATGTTTCGAATACCGCCATTATCCTACACCAACACCACCTACAAGAAACTTAAATAGTTACTTGTACCTTCTTTTTATTTTTTGAACTACATGTTACTTTTTTCTTTAACTTTTGAACAATTTTTTTTTGGATTTAAGTATTTCATGATTTATAATATCATATGTTTTTTTCAAGTTATATCATTTGGATTTAATATTTCAATATATCAGTTTTTATTCACTTGTTGGTTATTTTTAATTTCAGTAATATGTTAATATATAAATTTCATACCATATGGATTTAACATATTAAAATATCAAGTGGGTTTCAATCCACCCCTACTAGATTGAATCTGTATGAAATCTGATCAATACACATTTTGATTTGTTGAACTTTTATGAATATATTATTAAACTTTAGTATGAGTTTCGATCAAATGTGTATATTGAACGAATTACTGAATAGGTATAAGACCACACACAAGAAACTTGAAATATTTATTTGTTTCTTGTACTTTATAAAATTAAATGATTTTTTGCTCTAACTTTTGAACAAATTATTTAATTTAAAGTATTTAATGATTTATAATATCATATGTTTTTTCCAATTATACAATCTTCATATGAACTAAAAATTGATTTATATATAATTTATGGATATTAGTAATATTTATAAATCATACCATTAATAGATGAAATATGTATCCAATTTGACTAGCATATATCAATGGATTTTCAATTTACCCTTATTGAATAAAATATGTATGAAGTTTGATTACTATTTGTATTAACATGACATCAAAATTTTAATTTGTTGACTTTTTTTGTATGAATAGTGTTTTAAACTTTATTATCCATGTGGACTAACTTTCATACAAATATCATCTATTCAATTTCTACTTTTTTAGAAATACATATTTGAAACTAGTGAATCCATATGATATGAACTATGTATGAACCATGTATGAACCATGTATGAAATCTGTTTACTATATGTATAAATATGGTTTATATGAAATGAAGTTAGTATTGAATAAATGTTAAATAATCTTTGATATAAACTGTGTTGTAATGTTATTGTAGTTGGACAACATTTATAAACAAAATCAATCATATTAATCATGATACCAAATAATGAATAAACAATATAGGTATAAATGTGTTTGATATTAAATGAAGTTAGCATTGGAATAAAACATGAATAAGATTGATAAAAAGTGTGTTTCATTGTTATTTATGGTTGGACAATATTCACACACCAAATTAATCAAAATACCAATGATACCAAATGCACTTCATAAAAGAAAACATGTGTTTAACAACCAAAACAACATCAAAATTGTCAAATATAAAGTAGAAACAAGCAATCATTTTTTCTGCACAGGATAATTTGAACATGTCTTCCTATTGTGTCTAACTTGACGACATCTACTGCAAGTAACTTTTGAACTTTTGTACGGGTGTCAAAAATGAACACAAACATAGGTAACCCGCCTAGAATTTTAAGGGTTGGACTAAAGATATTTTGAATTGGGTTAAATCTCAACTCATTCAAGATTAACCCGTTGAAGAGAATTCTCAATTGAGCCCAATTTAATCTTCAATTTCAACCTGTTTCAAAACTTTATATTAAGATATGTTCCTATATTGAAGGTATGAATTATTATATATTTAACATCTTTTAGTATTTATCTATCCATTTATAACTTTTTTAACAGAAAATTCTGGAGTGAAATTCAAACTGTGATTATAAATTTGAATATCAATATGTAAAGTTATTGACATCAATCGGGTCAAATTGAACAGGTCAAGACCCAACTCGTTTTTTATCCAATTTGATCCCAAAGTAAATGTAACATCTATTAATCTAGAATAAACTAAGGTTAAGATAAGAAAACAAGAAGAATCAAATTTGGAAATAAGTAAGGAAATCTGGAAATTTCTAAATTTTAAAAGTGAGTTTGTCATTTGCAATCGACCATAATTTCAAGCTCGGGAAGCGTTTGAGTGAGTTCTTTATATGGATGGAAAGCTCATTGGAACATATTTATAAGGACTGCAGGTTTGTGAATTTATGAGGTCGTATGAGGGATATATGACCTTCCGAAGTTGGGATATTGAGCAGGGAAAGTTCCAAATCCATATTTGTTAAGGGTGTTTTGGTATTTTCCTAATTCAATCACTAATTTAATTTGTGGGGTAATATTTTGGGGTAATATTTTGGGGTCTAAACTGATCCCATTCATTTTCCACACTTATAAAATAAGTTAGGGCTTTGAATGAAAGGAGAAAAGAGGAGAAGGGAAAAGAAGACGCAAGAACGCCAAGAATTCATTGTGTGGATTTCGTCGGGGGTGATCCCTTACAGACATGTGAGATCATTCGGTATTGGGTCGTTTAATACACCCTCCAACTTGATTCATTACTGTAATTTAGAGTTAATTGAAAGTAAATCTTGAATTCTTGATGAAAAGTTTGAAGTTCTTGTTGGTTGATTTGTAGATGATCTCTAGTAGTTTTGATTCATGTTTCCAGGTTATTTTCGGGTCTAAACTATTGGGTAATGAGTTATTTAGGGATACTAAGTGTTTGGGGTGGGATCCATGAGAATTTGGGAAGGTTTGGAGATGAAAAACAAAGAAAAAAGTCAGAAAAACCCGTCTGATAGGCACTTAGATGCCACGCCTCTAAAGCACCTAAGGACAGAGTTTGTCTGTCAGGATCTAGCGCACCGCGCTTTCTAGAATTCCTGAGGACAACCTCTGTCTGTCAAGCTCTGGCGCTGTGCTCCTCTCAGAGAACCCGGACCCCCTGGAGGTTCTGTTCTTTCCCCATCTTTACATACTAGTTTCTATGTGATATACCATTCATTCCTAGTTGATTCCAGCACTCTAGTGTACATATAAATATCGTTAAATTATCCATAAATGTGGGATTATGATCCTTGAATGCATAATTCAATTCAAGGCAAGCTAAGATCAAATTCAAAGAAGTTAAGAGTCAAAGTCTAAGAGTTAAGAAGCAAGTCAATCGTTCTTAAAGTTCTAAAAGAGTCTTAAAAAATCATATTTGAATTTGTTTTAGGACTAAAGTTTCAATTTAAGTAAAGAGTAAGAGTTGAGTTCATTTCTCAAAAGATATAAGGGAACTAAGTATTCCCTAAGAGTCACGTTTCAAATTAAGTAAAGACAAAGAGTTGAGTTCATTTCTCAAAATCTTTAAGAGAACTAAGTATTACTTAAAGTCTTGCAAATGTTTCACATTTGAATAAAAAGGGAACTAGAAGTTCCAAAAGAGTTTTGAACAAAAAGGGAACATTGGTTCCAAGAGGAGCTTCTTAAAGGTAAAGGATTCTACAAATTATCTCAACCCAAAGAAAAGAAAGTTTCAATTAAAGAATGAGATAAAGTACATTTTGGGAGTAGTATTGAGCACCGGTGTGGGATGAGAGTTCATATTAACTCAAGTCTCCATGTAAATTATGTAGCCACCATGGGAATTGATGGGTCATACATTTTAGATGATCACGTATGGAGAGGTAGTAGATCTACTAAGTTGAGTAAGGTCCTATACTGATGGCAAGGTGTAGGATGGTTCTCTTTCAAAGTGAGGTAAGATATTGTACCATTATATAGGCTCATAGTGATGGTTGTCGGTTAGAGAATCTCCCACCAACGTTATATTAATTTTGCGTACAAGTATAGTTTTGTTTGTTTTTGCATTTCTTTAACGAACAGAGTTATTTTACTGGTTTATATGTTTTTTAAGTATCTCGCATATGTTTTAAACTACTTTATGTGTATATCCTTTGAGTTGAGTATATTCTTGAGTTGAGCAGAGTTAAGCTAAGTTCATCTATTACCCTCACACTTAAGTCGTTGTTCAGCTCTCCAAATCGTATATTCGTACAATCTATGTACTGATTCCAGTTGGCCTGCATCATTTTATGATATATATATGCAGGTAGCCAGGATCACCACTCAACGCTTTGTTGATCCATATCGAGTGCCAGAGTTAGTGGTGAGCCTCCTTGCATTTCGGAGGACATCCTTTTTCATTGCTTTATTATTTTAGCTTTTAGAATGTTGTGGGGTCTGTCCTAACATCCCTATTCCCTCAATTTAGAGACTTCGTAGACAACAACATTTCAGCTTTAAGTTCTTGTCAGTTTTTAAGACGTAAATGTCATTTTGGCTAGATTTATTATATGAAGTACTTTCCTTAAAACATGTATTATTATTGTTTAAGTTGAGTTTAGTCTTCCGCTGAGTTAAGTAAAACAGGCCAAGGGCTTTCTTGAGGGCCAAAAATGGTCTTCGAGTGCCGGTTTTGCCCAAGGTGTAGGCTTGGGGTGTGACAAACATGGTACCAGAGCACAGAGTTTAAGAGTCCTAGGGAGTCTATTAAGTCGTGTTTGTAGTGTCTTAGTCATCGGTGTGAAGCGTGACACATCTATGATTATGAGGTTACAACATTTAGGAATGTTTCCCTTCCTCATGTTCCTTTCATGCAAAGATTTTATCTCTAAAGTCTCTCTATCGGATTCATGCTTACACGTATTTTTCAGATCTTCATGCCTCCCAAAAGAGCATTCAGAGGTCGACCACAAATAAATGTTTAGGAATAAGAGGTCCCAAATACACCAGATGTGCAACCCCAAGGAGATGTTACCAATTCTGGATTTTAGGAAGTTATTTGGATGTTAGTTAGGTTAGGCAACAAAGAGAAGTTCAACAAGCAGGGGCTGATACCTAGAGATTTTGTGAGTTTCTGCGAATGAACCCTCCTTTATTTACCGAATCAAGCCCTACTGAGGATCCAAAGAACTTTGTGGAAGAATTAAAGAAGGTATTTGAGGTAATACATGTGGTGGATGCTAAGAGGGTTGAATTGGTTGCGTATCAACTGAAGAGTGTGGCTAGAACCAGTTTTGATCAATAGAAGGATGTTAGAGTTGAGGATTCACCACATACAAGTTGGGCTTGCTTCGAACAAGCCTTCTTGGGGAGGTTATTTCCTCGCGAACTAAAGGAAACTAAGGTGAGGGAATTCCTTACTCTGAAACATGATTCCAAGAGTGTACAGAAGTATGGGATGAAGTTCCCAGCAATCTCGCTATGCTCCGGAGATGGTGAAAGACATGAAGAGCAAAATGAATATGTTTGTTTTAGGGTTGGGTCAAACTTCAAATAAAGAAGGTAGGGCTGCTATGTTGATAGGTGACATGGACATATCCAGGCTGATGGTATATGTTCAACAAGTTGAAGAAGAGAAAGTGAAGGATATAGAAAAGTAACAAAACAAGAAGGCAAATACTGGGAATAAGTATGACCAACAAAAAGGTGATTCAAGCCGACCATAATTCCAGAAATCAAAAGGATGTGCACCATCATCTGCTAGTGCACATGTATCCAGAAATCGAGGTGAGTATAGCAGTCACATTCGCAACACTTCAAGGATAGTTCTTCCCAATCTCAAGGTAGTGTGGCACAAAGAGGTAGTGGAAGTTCTATGTGTGATAGATGTGGTAGAATCCACCCTGGCAAATGTCATGATGGTCAGACAGGTTGTTTCAAGAGTGGTCAAGAGGGTCACTTCATGAAAGAGTGACCTAAAAATAAGTAGGGTGGTGAAATTGCGGGCAATAGAGTCCAATATTTGTCAGTTGCTCCACCAAACAACGCTGCACCAAGAGGACCCACGTCTGGTACTGGCAGAGGGGCAAATCGCCTCTATGCAATCATTAATCGCCAAGAGCAAGAGAACTCTCCATGTGTTGTCATGGGTATGATCATAGTCTTTAATTTTGAAGTTTATGATTTATTAGACCCAGGAGCAAGTTTACCTTTTGTAACTCCTTATGTTGCAAATCATTTTGAAATTCTCCTTGAAAAGCTTTGTGAACCTTTCTGTATTTCTACATCTGTTAGGGAGTCTATTCTAGCAAAAAGAGTCTATCGTGATTGTCCTATTTCGATAAATCACAAGAATACCAGGGCTAATCTATCAGAATTGGACATGGTAGATTTTGATGTCATTTTGGGTATGGATTGGATCCACGCCTGTTATGCATCAATAGATTGCAGAATTCGAGTTATCAAGTTTCAAATTCCAAATTCCAAATGAGCAAGTCATAGAGTGGGTTAGTAGTTCAGCAGTGCCTAAGGGTCGTTTCATTTTGTTTTTAAGGGGTGTATCTATCACTTAGTCTGACTTAATGACTCAATTTTTGAGGTACCTTCCCTTCAGTCAATTCCTACAGTCAGTGAGTTTCCGGAAGTCTTTCCTGATGACCTACCCAGAGTCCCTTCCGAAAGAGAGATAGACTTCGGCGTATACATTATCCCAGATACTCATCCTATCTCTATTTGTCCATACATAATGGCACCAGCAGAGTTAAAACAGCTAAACAATAGTTGAAAGATCTTTTAGATAAAGGTTTCATCCCACCATGTGTCTCACCTTGAGGTGCTCCAGTCTTGTTTGTTAGGAAGAAGGATGGGTCCCTTAGGATGTGCATAGATTACCGTCAGCTGAATAAGGTGACCATCAAGAATAGATATCCTCTTCCAAGGATACATGATCTGTTTGATCAACTCCAGGGTGCTTCTTGCTTTTCCTTGATTGACCTCAGACCAGGCTATCATCAGTTGAAAGTAAGGGAATGTGATATTCCCAAGACAACTTTTAAAAGAAGGTATGGGCATTATGAATTTTTGGTTATGTCCTTTGTTGTGACAAATGTACCTTCAACGTTCATGGATGTTATGAACAGAGTCTTCAAACCTTACTTAGATCTGTTTGTCACTGTCTTCATTGATGACATACAGATTCATTAAATGAATGAAAAAGATCATGCTATTCACCTAAGTATTGTTTTTCAGACATTGAGAGACAAAGAATTGTATGTCATGTTCTAAAAGTATGAGTTTTGTCTTAAGTATGTGACATTCTTAGGCCACATTGTTTCTGGTGAAGGTATTAGAGTTGACACTTAGAAGATTGAGGCAGTTCAGAGGTTGCCTAGACCAACATCTCCAACAGGTATACAGAGTTTCTTAGGTTTGGATGGCTATTATAGGAGGTTTGTTGAAGGATTCTCATATATATCCTCTCCTTTGACCAAGTTAACTAAGAAGACAGTCAAGTTTCAATGGTGTGAAGCTTTTGAGAAAAGCTTTCATAAGTTGAAAAAGAGATTGACTACCTCTCCGGTTTTGACCTTAACAGAGGGTACTCAAGGCTTCATGGTGTATTGTGATGCATCAAGAGTTTTCTTAGGCTGCGTGTTAATGCAAAATGGAAAGATTATAGCTTATGCCTCTAGACAGTTGAAGGTTCATGAGAAGAATTATCCAACTCATGACTCGGAATTGACTGCAGTAGTGTTTGATTTGAAGATACGATGTCATTATTTGTATGGTGTTCATGTGGATATATTCACTTATCACAAAAGCCTTTAATATGTGTTCACTCAGAAACAACCCAACCTCAGACAAAGAAGGTGGTTGGAGTTAGTCAAGGATTATGACATGAGTATTCTTTACCATCGAGGTAAGGCTAATGTGGTTGCTGATGCCTTAAGCAGGTTGTCCATGGGAACTACTTCCCATGTCGAAGAACAAAAGAGGGAGTTAGCAAAAGATGTGCACATACTAACACGTTTGGGAGTCAGACTTATTGATTCCAGAGAAGGAGGCATAGTGGTGACCAATGGGGCAGAATCATGATTAATGTCAGAGGTGAAAGAGAAGCAAGACCAAGACCCTATTTTTCTTGATTTGAAGGCAAGTGTCCATTACCAAAAAGTATTCGCCTTCGAGTAAGGGGGAGATGGTGTGTTGAAGTATCAAGGTGGATTATGTGTACCTAAGGCGGATAGACTCCAAGAGAGGATCTTGGAGGAGACTCATAGCTCCAGATATTCCATTTATCCAGGTTCCACCAAAATGTACCATGATTTGAGAGAGGTATATCGGTGGGAAGGCATGAAGATAGATATTGCTGAGTTTGCTACCAAGTATTCAAATTGTCAGCAAGTGAAAGTGGAACACCAAAAGCCCGGAGGTTTAACTCAGAATATAGAACTTCTGGAATGGAAATGGGAGATGATTATTGTTTCTCCCCCGTATACATGCATGTGTACGTGGTTGCAAGTAATATAGTGGTTATTAAAAGAACCAGATTATCGATCCCAAAGGACTTGTCAATTAACTATTTAAACAAAATTATACTATTTTGATTATTTATAATAAAATAATAATATTACTTATAGTAATTGGAAAATTCTAGGCTGCAGCATAAATTGGATTTCATGTATCATATTTTTTGTTTAGAACTAATTTTAGTTGTTAAATTACTGATTTATAAGGTTGATCGAGCTCTCTATACTCTCTGGTCTATCTAATCTCTCTTGTGGTCAATTCAAGATTTAGACACTAGATTTATTCCTAGATGATCAGTCAAGAAATAATAAAGCAAGAATATAAAAGTAATTTATAATGACAATCAAAAATTAATTAAAAACACCATTAATAATCAACATTCAATCCGTAGCTACAGCCCAGCACAAGGGTTTTAGCTACTAATGTCTAAGAAAACAAGAAGAAGAAAATAACCCTAAAAATTGTTGACGACTTTCTCTTCCAAAGTACCTCCTTTAGATTTCCTCCTCTAATTAAATTATTTCCATGGATTATATATATATATATATATATATATATATATATATATATATATATATATATATATATATATATATCCTGAATACAATAATTGAATTCAAATAATATTAGGAATCCAACACGAAGTGGAATTATAACTTCTGTTGGATAAAACTGCCTCAACAATTGAGGGATCTTCAGATTGGTGACACGTGACAACATGCTAATTGCATATTGAATTTCAATTCTGCTGATCTATTCGATTATATATAAATATTAATATAATATTCGATGTAATCTATTAAGTTGTCTGCTTAATTTTATTCTTCAATATTCCATATATAATACGTTTAAGCTCAAACTTCTTTAATTCTGTACCAATTTAATCCTACAAATAAAATATATTGTTTACCACAATCCATAGTATTAATGCTCAAAAAGGGTGAATATAAATAATAAATATGAGGAAAATAATGATTAAAATATATATAATTTTGGCCTCACATCACCACCTCACACTTAAAATTTTGCTCGTCCTCGAGCAAGCATTAAAGTTCATCTCAAATCAATCATACTAGGCAGGTCATCAATTTCGTTAGTACAAACAATTAGGTCATATACCAATTTTAAAATATAATGTAAACTTTTCAATAATTATGCAAGATATCCAAATAAACAACAAATTTCTAACCTCCTAACCTCAAGGAAAGACTTTAAACTCATCAAATTCAAGTTTGCTCACCTACTCCCTCCAAAGAAAGCCAATAAAATCACCTATCTATCATGAAACAAGTGCCCTCACAAAATGAAAAAGTCCTCACACTCATTTCAAAAATTGAATATAAATTAAGGACTTCACATCATGAACAACTCTCACCCTCACAAATAAAATTCTCATGTATGCACAAAAAATCATGTGCTTGCCCATTATGTACATCTCCACTAATTAATCATGCTTGAATCAAATCAAATAGGACCTTAATGGGTTGTAATGTAGTCTAGGGGACGGGTAGAAAAACTATATAATAGTGACTTACACTTCCTTAATCACTTAACAATTATAGATTTTATCACCCATTATCTTTTTCACTTTTTTTCCAGCTCTCTCTTCAACAATTATTTCACAAGTAATTCTCATCATATCAAGAATATTTCAACCATTTTTTTTTTTAAGTTCCCGTCATAATAGTCACCCCTAACTTACGTATGTTACATGTGTTAGGGTGCACAATATCCTTGGAAGGACAAGGGTCATCATCAAGGTAACTTCTTTTGTTTATCTTTTTTTTTTTCAAATCACATTCTTTCAAAGAGGATTATTTTAAGCACCTTTTAGCTATCATTGATTACCTTTCACTCAACCATCCCTTTTTTGTCAGAATTGATAATTAGAATTAGTCTATGCTATAATTCTCAAAGAAGCAAGGTGCAAAAACTAGGGAATCAACAAATAGTCAAGGAAAAAATATGACTACCAACAAAAGGCTAGAGGCTCAAAAATGTTAACTAGTGATATAACATCTTAAAAGGCTAAAGTTATCACACAAATCAAAGAAAGCCTATTATCATCCCCTAAACAAAACATCTCTTTTTATTTCATTTCAATAACATGCAAGTGAAGTTCTAGACTAAGATGCAAAACATAGAATAAATAAAATCTCATCACATATGGCACAAGTATCAATCAAGATGGATCAATTCCACTTCTAAAAGGGACAAGATCATAACAAACTAGAAAATAAATAAGTAATATACAAAGTCACAACCATAAAATTAGGTGTCAAAGCGTATGTGATTTTTTCCCAAGCATTCAGAAGAAAGTACTACTAAAAATTTAGACCTAATAGCAAACATCACACCATTTAAAAGGGTCGCTTCTTTTCTCTCAAAAAAAATAAACTTATTTCTAGAAAAAAAAAAAGACATTCGGTTCAAAGATACTATACTCGGGAAAAGAACCGAAAAATAAAATGCGACGAACCCATTCTAAAAATAGACTCAATAAAACAATAAAAATTAGGAATTTATTCCTCCACCCCACACTTAAAAAGATGATATGTCCCCAAAGCATCAAATAAAATTTACAACAAGGTTTAAAAAAACTCCTAGAGACCTTTATGCCTAGCTAGTAGCATGTTCTCTCAATTTTTATCAAGGGTCATACGCACCCCACACTTAAGTTCCAACGTGCTCCTCTGCTTTAAATTTTGGATACTCAGAATTCTCCAAAATAGCAAAAAAAATATAAAAAGGGAAAAAACGCTAACAAGATAAAACAAGAAGTTATTTATTTATTTATTATATTTTTATATATATATATAAAAACATAAATAAATAAAAAGAAAAAGTACAATGTAGAAATATGATTAATTTCTAAATCCCCGACAATGGCGCCAAAAACTTGTTGCTCCCTCGTATGCACACAAGTGTACGTGGTCGCACAAGTAATATAGTGGCTCTTAAAATAACCAGATTATCGATCCCAAAGGACTTGTCAATTAACTATTTTTACCAAATTATACTAGTCTAATTATTGATAATAAATAATTAAATTACTTATAGTAGTTGGAAAATTCCAGGGCTGCAGCATAAATTGGATTTCATGTATCATATTTTTGATTTAGAACTAATTTTAGTTGTCAAATGACTGATTTATAGGGTTGATAGCATGATCTGGGTTAACCATCTCTCGTCACCTACCCAGTTAGCTATCTAACTATATCGTTGAGCGGATATAAATAGACTGACTGAAAAGCATTTATACTTCATCTTATTTCGTAACCAAGTAAGGTGTTCGTCTTTTGGGCGTCAATCCTAAACACTGATCGCCTCAAGTTAATGGACTAACCGGGCTCTCTATACTCTCTGGTCTATCTACTCTCTTTTATGGCCAATTCAAAATTTAGACACTAGATTTATTCCTAGATGGTCAGTCAAGAAATAGTAAAGCAAGAATATAAAAATAATTTATAATACCAAAAATTAATTAAAAACACCATTAATATTCAACATTTAATTTGTAGCTAAAACCTCAGAAAAAGATTTTTAGCTACTAATCTCTAAGAAAACAGAAAGAAAAAAAGAACGATAAAAAATATTGATGACTTTCTCTTCTTGAAGAATACCTCTAGATTTCCTCCTCTAATTAATTTATTTCTATGAACTACATAAAGATATAAAAACCTCTGAATAAAATAATTAAGTACAAATCATGTTAGGAATCAAACACCGAGACAATTACTGTTGGCCGAAACAGCCTCGACAATTGAGGGGTCTTGAAATTGGTGACACGTGGCAGCATTGCTAATTGAATTGAATTTAAAATCTGCTGATCTTGTCGATGTATATAAATATTAATATAATATTCAATTTAATCCATTAGGTTCTTCGCTTGATTTCCGTCTTCAATCTTCCATATTTCATTCGTTTAAGCTTCAAACTTCCTCAACTTAATACCAATTTAATTTTACAAATAAAATACGTTGTTTAGCAGAATCCATTAAAATTAATTCTCAAAAAGGATGAATATAAATAATAAATATGACGAAGATAATGATTCAAATTTATATTTTTGGCCTCACATCAATTGATATGGACTTCATCACAGGCTTGCCAAGATCGTGAAGGCAGCATGATTCTGTTTGGGTGATTGTCGACTGAATGACAAAGTCAGTCCATTTATTGCCGGTAAGGACTACCTATTTGGCTGAAGATTCTGCTAAGTTGTATCTTCAATAAGTGGTAAGACTTCATGGAGTTCCATCTCCATTATTTCAGATAGAGGTGCACAATTTACTACACTGTTCTGGAAATCCTTCCAGAAAGTTTAGGGTTAAAATGTGAATTTGAGTACTGCTTTTCACCCTGATGGACAAGCCGAACGTACAATCCAGACCTCTGAAGATATATTGAGAGCTTGTGTGATCGACTTCAAAGGAAATTTGGATGGTAATATACCTCAGATATGCTCAAACTTACTTCTCAAATAAGAAGTAAAGCGGTCGTATCAAGTAAAGAACCCAACTAATGAGGTCGGGATCTTTTACACAAGGAAAATAGTTCAGACTTAACTTTGTTATGTTATTACTATTAGTTAGTCAATTATTTTCCTAGAAAACAAAAGACAGTAAATGGGGGTTTTTATTTATAAATTAATGAAAATAATTAACTAGATTAAAGTAAACAACTAATAGATTCAAATCTTGAAACTTAATCAATTAATAAAAGTAACTAGGGCTTACGTGTTCCCCGCAGGTTCCTAACGTGATAATTCTAACTATAACAATTCATTCCTAGTCTCTTGCATGTAAAGTGATAAGTTATGTATCTCTAAATCCTTTGTCCGACATCTAGAAAATTTTACTCCGTACCTTGGTCCGGCTACGTGTGTTGTTATACTAACCCTTACCTTTACCTCATATTAAGCATTATATTTGATATTTGACTAAGTTATTACCTCGTACCAATCGACACTAGCCTATTAGATACTATACACTAAATCAATGTTGATAATTCTTTTCCTATTATCTACCTCCTTGGTCCGGCAAGTAGCATTAAGGCGAATTCTAACGTTGGTCATCCGTTAAAAAGACTTCTAAACGAAAGAATTATTAATACATGTAAGACACTATTATAGAATTGCTTTTTTAGTTAGTTTTTACCTCATTATTCACCCATGGTTACCACAACCCTACTTATGGAGCTTAGTTACCCATGGACATAATCACGCTATTCATATATTTAATATAGGAATTCATGCACTTACTTTGATGAGAAAGAATAAAATTCAGAAATTTACTTGATTAATAAACAAAAGCACCAACAATCAATTCAAGAAAAAGTGTAACAATTACTGAAGTTAATCTTTCAATACTTGAACAAGAGAACTAAAGATTCTCCAAAAGTCTAACAATCAAAAAGTCTAATAACAAAGAGTGTACTAACAAAGAGTCTATTATCAAAGAGTCTACTAACAAATAGTCTAACCCCAAAAACGAGGTTATTCAAATAATTTATAATAAAAAAACCTAATAAAAGAAGGATTCTAATTACTGAAAATCTTTCAAAATGCGGCTGGGTCGACGGACCTCGTAACGGAACGTCGTGGTCACAACGGGCCGTCATGGCCTTCGTCGTTCCATACTTCACAAATTCTTCTGTTGCTTTCTTCATTACCCTCGACGAACAGGTATGACGGACCGTTCCAAGCACGACGGTCTGTCAAGGGTCTCTATTCCACAATACTTAAACTTCTTAGAATTTGGGTACTGGACTACTCTCTGATCATTGCGACGAACCAGAAGGACGGACCGTCGTGGCTATGATGGTCCGTTATGGACTTTCGTAATCCCACACTTAGGTCTGACTTCCCCATCTTCCTTCAGCAGCTTCACTACGATGCCACCTAGGTACGGTCACAAGCTCGATGGACTGTCACAAGCTCCGTAGGTGATCTCTTCTGCATTTGTCACTTTAAACTTTCAGCGTTCATCTTTCTAAATATTTCTTGCAAATAAGGAGAAACTTACATAAAAATCAATACAAAAAGGTTTTTGGACACACACTAAATTTAAGGAAAAAAACATTAAAATACCATGAAACCACGGTATATCAACACTCTCAACTTAAATTCGTTGTTTGTCCTCAAGCGACGCACTACGACTCACTACAAAATCTTTATACAGTAGTATCCATATTTTAGCTTTCGCAATCATTTGGCCATCAATCCCGATCAGTCTCATCATGTTTATGCATGTTATCTCTATTAGGCTTGAATTAAGTGGAGCCAGACCATGACACAGACTCACACCGCACTGACACCTATCCATTTTAATTTCTCACCGAGGTGCTAATATTTTTGATATTGCAACTAGTGTCTTGTCTTCAAAACAACATCCTCATTTTTCACACAATTATTTGAGTTTAGGTATAAGGATTACTTTTGGACACTCACTCTCAGAACAAATTCACAACTCATTAATACATATTGCCATAAGCTTGCCCTTATTTTCACTACTTTAAGTTCGCCATACAACTCTTAGGATCACGATAGGACTTTCTTAACTTGTAGCATAGGGTAAGGGTCATGTAGGGTATATTTAGGTATACTTTAGTGACTTTTTTCCCTCCTTGACATATCAGATAAGTGTACCACTTTTTATCGTTTTGTTTCGCCCAATTTCTCATATTCTTTCGCCTTGCTATTTTCCCTTCTTTCTTTATTTGTGTAAGTGACTCTTTTCTTTTCTTTCTTGTATTAATTTATATATGTGTATATATATATATATATATATATATATATATATATATGTATGTATGTATGTATATGTGTATATATATATATATATATATATAGTTATTTCACTTTTCTTTCAACTGGTGCTTAAGTCACTATACTTTTGTTATTTCTCTCTCTTTGTTCTTTCAACCCCACCTTCTAGAGCATTCCTCATAATAGCCACCCTTAACTCATGTCTTTGCCATGAGTCAAAGTACACAATACCCAACGTTGGGTCAGGGCCATGAAAAGGTTGTTTACTGCATTAGTCACCCTTAACTTATTCTTTTGGCATAAGCTGAGGTGCACATGTCCAAGGAAAGACCAGGTCCAACACATTATTGCAAGAAAAAATCAGTTGGGGTGAAAAAGAAAGGTCTATTTTAAGCTCAAATCATTTGGATCAAAGAGTGATTAATTTCATTCGTTTTTTTATCAATTTATGCTAAAATTTGTCTATATTGAACAAGGGCCTATCATCCTTTTCTAATTGTCTATTACAATTTACTTTTAGCAAACTAACCAGACAAGTTCTAGCTCTGTACAAATAATGGACTATTCAAATTT
This sequence comes from Solanum neorickii, assembly GCA_027704865.1. Taxonomy (NCBI): domain Eukaryota; kingdom Viridiplantae; phylum Streptophyta; class Magnoliopsida; order Solanales; family Solanaceae; genus Solanum; species Solanum neorickii. The sequence continues at coordinate 13,135,234 of JAKWJC010000373.1, forward strand.
TCTTCACACTCACTTGACATCTCATTACTCTACCAGATTATCAGACACCTAGTTCGAGTCTTAGAGTTAGGGTAATGCAGTGGTGTATCTCTATGGTATGCTTAGATCCACACATTAATCAATTATTGTGCCTAGCCATGCATTATTTTCATTACATCATAATATCATTTTTGTTTTAGCCATCATGCTTCAAAGTTATACTATATACACAAGCTATAGACATGCCGGTTCAATAATAAAAATAATCAGACTCTTGGGGAAAAAGAACACATGCAAGAAAACCCCAAAAAAGGATATTGAATTGGGCTACTCAGACTTCACCCTAGCACTCACTTTCCATTTACCCCACCCCCAACAAAAAGATATGCAATTGTTCCCAATGCATTAAAAAACTGAAATACGAGAGTGGTAGGTAAAGCAAACCTGGGGTGCAAAGCGGCGGCGATCAGCAAGCTGGTGGGTCCGGTTCCCCGGAACCCACTACCTATGTAGTATGGACACCCTCAGTAGTGTCCTCATCAGCAAAAACACTATCAGTAGTGCCTCCCACTGTCTCCACATCTCTGGGCTAGATACCCCCGCAGCTGCCTCTACAGCCATGATCTGACGCACCTCCTAATCAGCAAGCGAGGCTCTCCTCGCAGCCTCCATTTCACGGAGATCCTTCTTTCGTTCTATAGCCTCATACTCCTCTCGACCCTCGCACCTCTTCGCGTGCTCTCGAGGGGGAGGTGGCGAATAATACAGCCATCACTATGTCTTCAGCAAGCTCTGCAAAATAGGCCTGAGACTCAGGCACCCTAGCCTCTAGGATCATATCAATATCCGCTCAAAGACTCTCAACCGCAGCCTGAAGGGTCGACACGTTCACCAGAGGGGTTGGTCGGGCAAGCACCCGCAAATCAAAAGTGTCCAAGCGCTGATGAAACTCAGAGATCTTCCGCTCTGTGTGCTGGAACATTTTCTGCTCCAAGCGCTCCTCCGCCTCAGCAATAGACCTCTGCATCCAAGGCTGGATGTGATGCAGAAGTGTTCCCATCTGAGCCTCTAATTTCTGGACCCTAGCAAGCGGGACCAGAGTGGAAAAAGGGGGTGAGCAAGAGGAGCTAGGCGCAGTGCTACTACCCGGGATAGACTCGACCGGGATAGTGTCAGTTGTTTCGAAGCAGCCTGCGTAGCCGTTCGAGCATGTGCTACCATATCAGCCAGATTTTTACCAAGTGGAGGCAACTCTGGACGGGGCCCTCTGCGTGGAGCCAATTCATTGGCCTCATACCTGCTAAGGCCAATATCAACAGTGCCCAGCGGAGTCTTGAGATGATCAATGTGCCAGATGGGCATACCTGCTGACCTGCATAAGGAAAATATCATGCACAGAAAAGGGTAAGTATTTGTGACCTTGAAATCCCTCTCGTGTATGACCTCCTATAGAAGCCAAGTGAAGTCCACCTCAAACTGGGCTATCATTGCCGCCATCAGAAATGCACGATCCCATGTAACTATATTATCAGTAGCCGTAGGGGAAAGAAAAAGGCGGAAAATCAACCATAAAAACATGGCTGTGAAGGTCAAGTTATCCTTCCTGATGGATCCCTTAGGCTCCGTTACCCAGTAGGCGTCTTCTCCATCAATAGACAAGTAAAGTTCCATCCACTTCTTGGTGGTCTCTCTCAACAATGGCTCACGCAAGAATTGGCCATATTTTACAATTTGCCACTGGTAGTCGAACTCGGCGGTGTGAGGGGTCATGTTGGCATCAACATCCTCGCCATACAGATACCGGCTGATGGCTTGAAGGGAGATGTTGACCTGTATGCCGCGTACTCTGACGTGCTCAAGATGGGCCTATTTGGTGGGGGCAGCCCGCTTATCTATATATGATCGGAGAGTAGCCACGTAAGAGGCGTAAAACTCTGGGACCAACTCCTCACTATAGCGGCCAAATAACGAGCTTTCCACTCTAGCTTGTGTCAGGTGAAGAGATTGTGGATCTCTGGCATGGTGGGGATACTTCCCGTAAGGACCCGCCTCTCCAGTGTAAGACCCGCCTCTCCAGTGTAAGGGTCCGTGTCATGACGCCTTTTATCATTTAGAAACTTGGAGTAAGAATACACTTGGTATTGCCCGTCGACACACCAGCGGTTGGGCTGGTCGGCAACCAGGGTGAGAGCACCAGTTGGTGAACCTGGAGTGGAATCAGGACTGTCATCCTCATCAGACGAGGCAGACTGTGAAGTTGTGGTGGGAGCAGGGACTTTTGCGTACCAGGAAGCTTCCTCCGACCACGAAACTCCTAAGGAACTAAACGCTCCTTCTCCATGTGTATCTGACCCAGAAGGTGTGCCGGTCAGTGTGCGCTCCTCATCAGACTGGGAGGCAGTGACTACCCCAGACGCCAACTTTTTGGACGTAGCTCTGGTTGCACGTGCAACTCGTGATGGATTGGTAGTGCCTAGGGGCACTTACTCTGGATTATGCTCATCATCAGAGCCTATAACCAGTCGGGCAGAGGGGGCGACAGACTTTTAACACCCACCTGCGTAAACTCGATCTTGTTTTGGTGCCATTAGAGATAGTACCTGTAAAGAATCAATATAAGTACTAGAAAGAGAAAACAAGACAAGCAAAAATGACACAATATAAATATAAGAGCAAAGTTGTAATTACATCTCTGTAGTAACAGTGAAACACGACGAACTAGGTGATGGCTCGTCGTGAGTACGACAGACCATCATGGGGTCCATCATGTCTTACTTCAACTATGTTTATGTGGAGACCCTTGAAGTAAAGTATCTGATAGTGACGATACGTCGTCGATGTCCATCGTGGGGCACTTAGAAAAAGCATGGAGACCCTTAGGAGAGGGGTCTTTGACCGTCATGACGGTTGTACAGGATGGACCATTGTGTGTATAACGGTCCATCGTAGATGTCTGTCAGAGGACACTTGGAAAAAAAATTAAGTCCCTTAGGACAAGGGTCTCTGACAACCATGACGGTTGTGCAGGACGGACCGTCGTGTTAATGACGGTGCATCTTTGATGTCCGTCAGAGGACAATTAGAAAATGTTGGAGACCCTTAGGAATAGGGTATATGACAACCAAAACGGTTGTGCAGGACGAACCGTCATAGGTATGACGGTCCTTCATCGATGTCCGTCAGAGGACACTTGGAAAAAAAAGAGACCTATAGGACAAGGGTCTCTGACAACCATGACGGTTGTGCAGGACGGACCATCGTGTTAATGACTCCGTCTTAGATGTCCGTCAGAGGACACTTAGAAAAGGTTGGAGACCCTTAGGAATAGGGTCTCTGACAACCAGAACGGTTGTACAGGACGGACCGTCGTGGGAACGACAGTCCGTCGCTTGTGTCCGTTGGTGGACATTTAGAGAAAAAAAACAGTGGGGTGTTGGAACAGACCCTATAACGGTTCGTCGTGGGTATGATGGTCCGTCATTGGGGTCTCGTTCTGTCATTTAGTGACAGAACTGAGGATGCCACAATCATCCTCTGTGACAAAAGTGGATCAAAGAATGAAGACACACCAAAAAGAAATAGGCTGATAGGAATTGAAAAATAAAAATGCAATGTAAATGGGTAGAGATCTGAGACACATACTTGAGAAAAGGAGAAAAACAACCAAGTGAGACACTTGGTTATCAAGAGCATAACCAGCGCAGCAGACTCCAACCAGTAAAAAGGAGATATTCGGAATTGGGGATTTGGGGAACTGATAATTTGATAAAGAAGAGAGGCAGGAAGTTGGAAGTTTGAAAGGGAGGGATATAGGAGAAAGAGGTAAGGAAATAGTTGAAATAACGGGGTGGGGTCTTTTTAAATGTTGACAATTATTAAAATACCTTAGCCGGGTCGAGTCGGGTATGCTGGTTAATGATGCAATGAGTCCCCAATGACGGTCCATTTCAGTTACGATGGTCCGTCATGGGTTCCATCGCGTGTGCCCTAATTTTGAAAATAAATGAAAGACGTACCTGGCACGACGGATTCATGCGATGGTCCGTCGCATGGGTGACGGTCTGTCGATGTATCTGTCAGTGATTGTTGCAGAGTGATTTTCTGCAGTTTTCCCTGGTGATGTGCTACCTACAAATTTAAAACCTATTAGTTGAAAATGCTACCATTACTAGAAAGGTAAATATAAGTATTGGGTTGCCTCCCAACAAGCGCCTGATTTAACGTTGCGGCACGACTGAAGACACTTGATTACTCAGACTTCATCAAGATGTTATGCCTTGATCACTTCGATTCAACATGCCTGAAATAGATTTTTATTCGTTGTCCGTTCACCTTAAACCGCACATCCTCCTTGTTTTCCAACTTAACTGCTTCATGAGGGAATAGTTGGGTAACCAAGTAAGGTCCAGTCCATTTGGACTTGAGCTTGCCCGAAAACAAGCGCGACCTAGAATTGTATAAAAGTACCAAATCCACAACCATAAACTCTCGTTTTTCAATTTTTAGGTCATGGTACTTCTTCATCTTTTGTTTGTAGGATATAGCGGATACCGGTTGGATCTCACCACTCTGCCTCATGGACCTACAAATGTTGAAGGTTGCTTCTTAATTGTTTAACTGAAATTTCATCTGCCCCTTTTCCATATCAATTAAGGCTCTACCCGTACCAAGGAATGGCCTCCCAAGAATAATAGGCACTTCAAAATCGACTTCACAATCAAGAATAACAAAATCTGCCAAAAATATGAGCGACTCAACTTTTACTAGCACATCGTGGAGTATCCCTATAGGCCTTTTTACTGTTCGATCGGCCATCAGTAGCCGCATTGCATTGGGCTTTGGATCACCCAAGCCGAACTTCTTGTAAATCAAGATGGGAATAAGATTAATGCTCGCCCCCAGATCACATAATGCTTTCGCAAAATCTAATCACCCGACTGTACAAGGAATACTGAATGCACCCGGATCTTCTTTCTTTTGTACTAGAGATCTTGTAGTAATAGCACTACAATGTTACATTTTATCATCATCCTAGAAAGTGACCGATCTTTTCTTTGTAAATAGATCTTTCATAAACTTGGTATAACCGGGCATTTGTTCTAGAGCTTGTACCAAAGAGACATTGATAGAAAGTTGCTTCAACATTGTTATAAAACGTCGATATTTACCATCGTCGGTCTTTTTTACTAATCTTTGAGGAAAGAAGGGGGTGGTCTAGGCATGGGAGTTACCTTTGTAGGCACTTTATCATCTTTTGCAGTGTTATCTTCTACGTCACCACTAACCTCTACCACTTTATCATTATCTTTTATCACCTTTTTCTTGTTAGACGGCATAGGTGGATCAATGGTTTGCTTACCACCCCGAGTAGTGATTGACATACAGTGTCCATCATTTTTCTGATTTTGAATAGTGTTGTTAGGAAGAGTGCCCAGTTGCCGTGTGTTCATAGTCGCAGATAATTGGGTCATTTACAACTCAAGCTGCTTAATCGATATTGCATATGTATCAACTTTCTGCCAAATACCCACTAAATCACTGCTTAACTCTTTAATGTGCTCATCACTAGCATCGAACCTCCTACCCCTTTTGAAGTTGTTGTCGCGGTTGTAATTTTCATCTCGGACATAATGACCCTCACGGTTATAGTTACCATAGATCCGACCTTGGTTTCCTTGACCTTGGCTCCAATTATCCTTATTTGAGCCTTGGGCACTCGGTTGGTAACATCCTGTCTGCTCATTTATAGCATAGGAATCCTCCTCATAATAGCATTCATAATTTGGTGGTGGTGGTTTAGACAAGTAGTTAACTGCAATCTCAGTTCTCATCTGAGCCAACACTTCACGAATCTCATCTGTGGCTGGGTTGTGTGTGGATTGCACTGCGAAGGTATTTCTTCCAGTATCTGACTTCCTAGTACTCCAAGATTTATTATTCCGGGAGTTTTGCTCTAACTTTTCAGCAATCTCGGCATAAGAACACTCCCCATAAGAATCACCCGTTATAGTATCCAACACCGCTTTATTATTATCAATTTGTCCCCGATAGAAGTATTCCTTAAGTGACTCATCATCTATGCGGTAATTGGGGACACTTCTCAAAAACGCAGTGAATCTATCCCAAGAACTGCTAACTGACTCTCCTGGTAGTGCCACAAAGTAGTTCACTCGGTCTTTGTGATTTAGTTTCTTGTAGAACGGGTAGTAACGTGCTAAGAAAACGTCCCTTAGTTGGTTCGAAGTGAAAAATTGAGTTATATGGGAGCTTAGTGAGACAAATAGTAGCCTCTCTCATAAGTGAGAGAGAAAATACTTTTATCCCTATTACATCCAAATCCAAATCAGTCCTCCCTGAATAGCTTTTACACACTGCCCTTACCTTAATTATATGGGCATGTGGGTCCTCAGAAAGTAGCCCTGAAAACAAACCTCTAGCAGTGAACATTTGCATCAGACTACTAGTTACCACAAAGGTGTGGCCTTGTGGTAGAGGGGGCAAGACAAGTGGCCCATCAGAGTCTGCAATGTTATCATGGCCTCTGTGGTATTCTTGAAAACGTGGAGCGGGATTTTGTCCCCTTTGTTGATTTTTACCAGGATCATCGGGTAATAACTGACCATGAACATCTACTAGAGCTGGGATGTTCTTGTTTGGATCATCATTGTTAATACCAAAGTTTCGATTAATATTGCGCAATGTAAGCTCTAATTCGTTATCGTAGGGAAAGTTCTTTTCCTCTTCGTATATTTGGCATACAAGGAAGATAGTTTTGCAAGAATCAAAAACAATAGAAAAGTAATAAGAAGTAAAGCGGTTGTATCAAGTAAAGAACCTAACTAATGAGGTTGGGTCATTCCCACGAGGAAAATAGATCAGACTTAACTTTATTCTACTATTACTATTATTTAGTCAATTATTTTCCTAGAAAACAAAAGACAGTAAAGGGGGTTTTTTATTTATAAGTTAATGAAAGTAATTAACTAGATTAAAGTAAACAAAAACAGATTCAAATCTCGAAGCTTAATCAATTATTAAAAGTAACTAGGGCTTAGGTGTTCGTCATAGGTTCCTAACTTGATAATTCTAACTATAACAATTCTTTCCTAGTATCTTGCATGTAAAGTGATAAGTTATGTATCTCTGAATCCTTGGTACGGCATCTAGAAAATTTCACTCCGCACCTTGGTCTAGCTACGTGTGTTGCTATACTAACCCTTACCTTTACCTCATATTAAGCATGGTATTCGATATTTGACAAAGTTATTACCTCGTACTAATCGACACTAGCCTATTAGATAGTATACACTAGATCTATATTGATAATTTTTTTCCTATTATCTACCTCCTTGCTCCGTCAAGTAGCATTAAGGCGAGTTCTAATGTTGGTCATCTGTTAAAGAGAATTTTAAACGAAAGAATTATTATTACATGTAAGACACTATTCTAGAATTGCTATTTAAGTTAGTTTTTACCTCATGGTTCCCACAACCCTAGTTATGGAGTTTAGTTACCTATGGTCATAATCATACTATTCATATATTTAATATAAGAATTCATGCACTTACTTTGATGAGAAAGAATAAAATCCAGAAATTTACTTGATTAATCAACAAAAGCACCAATAATCAATTTCAGAAAAAGTGTAACAATTGCTGAAATTAATCCTTCAATACTTGAACAAGAGAACTAAAGATTCTCCAAAAGTCTAACAATCAAAAAGTCTTATATCAAAGAGTCTACCGACAAAGAGTCTATTATGAAAGAGTCTACTAACAAAGAGTCTAACCCCAAAAATGAGGTTTTTCGAACTATTTATAAAACAAAACCTAATAAAATAAGGATTCTAATTACAGAAAATCTATCCAAACGTGGTTGAGTCGACGGACCTCGTGACGTACCGTCGTGGTCACGACGGGCCGTCATGGCCTCCGTCGTCCCATACTTTATAAATTCTTCTGCTGCTCACTTCATTACCCTCGGCGAACAAGTATGACAGACCGTTCCAAGCACGACGGTCCGTTGAGGATTTCCGTTCCACAATACTTAAACTTCTTGGAATTTGGGTACTGGGACTACTCTCTGATCATTGCGACAAACAAACAGGATAGACCGTCGTGGATATGAAGGTCCATCATGGACTTCCGGAATCCCACACTTAGGTCAGACTTCCCCATCTTCCTTCAGCAGCTTCACTACGATGCCACCTACGGACCGTCATAAGCTCCGTATGTGGTCTCTTCAGCATTTCTCGCTCAAAACATTCCACGTTCATCTTTGGATAGATGTCCTGGAAATAAAGAGAAACTTACATAAAAATCAATACAAAAAAGGCTTTTGGACACACACTAAATTTAAGGAAAAAGAATTAAAAATACAGTGAAACCACGGTAAATCAATCTCTCATTGAGTTTGCGTACAACAATAGTTATATTCGAGCATCCAAATGACTCCATATGAAGCTCTTTATGGATGAAGGTGCAAATCTCCTATTGTGTGGTTTGAACTTGGCGAAGCAGGGATGATAGGACCAGATTTAGTTCAAGCTATGGAGAAGGAGAAAGTGATTCAGGAAAGGTTGAAGATGGCACAAAGACGTCAAAAGTCTTACACAGAGGTTAAGAGAAAGTCTTTAGAGTTTGGGTAGATGATTGGGTGTATCTTAAGGTTTCACTTATGAAACGAGTTGTGAGGTTTGGTAAGAAAGGGAAACTTAGTCCCCGGTATATTGGACCTTATAGAATCTCCAAGAGAGTGGGCAATCTGGCTTATGAGCTGGAGCTACCCCAAGAGTTAGCAGCGGTTCACCCAGTACTCCATATTTCTATGTTGAAGAAGTGCTTCAGTGATCCTTCATTGATAGGATCAACAAAGAATGTGGCGATTAAGGATAGTTTATCCTATGAAGAAGTTCCAATTCATATTTTGGATCATCAAGTTCGAAAGTTGAGGACAAAGAAGTTGCTTTAGTCAAGGTCCTTTGGAGGAACCAATTTGTTGAAGAAGCGACTTGGGAAGCAGAGGAGGATGTGAAGAAGATATATTCACATCTATTGAATCTGAAGAGAATTCAAATCAAGGTACTAAATTCTCTTCTTAATACTTTATAAGACTATGGATGAACATATTATTACTTGTTGTGTTGTTCAGTCCTGAAATGATGTTACTGCTCGTAGCTTAGAGAAAGAATTCTCATTCGAGGACTAATGTTACCAAGAGGGAGATATTGTAACATCTCGTATTCTAGAATAAACTCAGGTTAAGATAAGAAAAATTGAAAGAATCAAAATTGGCAATAAGTAAGGAAATCTCAAAAAATTCCAGATTTCAAAAGTGAGTTTTTGTAATTTTTAAACGGTCATAACTTCCACCTCAAGAAGAGTTTGAGTGAGTTCTTTATATGAATGGAATTATCGTCAGAATATCTTTCCAAGACGCAAAGTTTGCTAATTTCTGAGGTCATATGAGGCAGATATGACCTTCCGAAGTTGGGCTATTGAGCAGCAAAAGTACCAAATCCGGATTTGTTAAGGGTGTTTTGGTCTTTTCCTAAGTCAATCACTAATTTTAATTTTTGGGGTAATATGTTGGGGTCTCAACTGATCCCACTCAGTTTGCAGACTTATAAAATAAGTTAGGGCTTTGAAACAAAGGAGAAAAGAGGAGAATGGAGAAGAAGACGTAAGAACGCCAAGAATTTGTTGTGTGGTTTCGTCGGGGTGATCCTAACAAGTAGGTGAGATAATTCAGTGTTGGTTTCTTTAACCCACCCTCCAACTTGATTCATTACAGCAATTCAGAGTTAATTGAAAGTAAATCTTGAAGTTCTTGTTGGTTGATTTGTAGTTGATCTCTAGTAGTTTTTATTCTTGTTTCGGGACTATTTTTGGTTCTAAATTATTGGGTAATAAGTTATTAAAGGATCCAAAGTGCTTGGGGTGGGATCCATGGGAGTTATAGAAGGTTTAGAGTTGAAAAACGAAGAAGAATGTTGGAAAAATGTGTGATAGGCACTGGGGCGCCGTGCCTCAGGACAGAGTCTGTCCGTCAGGCTCTGGCGCACTGCGCATGCCAGAGCGCCTGAGGACATCCTCTGGCGCTCCGCGCATCTCAAAGTGCCCCGTCACTATGGAGGCTCTGTTCTTTCCCTATCATTCCATACTAGTTCCTAACTTATGTACCCTTCATTCCTAGTTGATTCGAACAGTTTAGTGTATATCTAAACATCATGAAATCATCCATAAAATAATATCATGATCCTTGAATCCATAATTCAATTAAAGGGAAGCTAAGATCAAAGTCAAAGAAGTTAAGAGTCAAAGTCTAAGAGTTAATAAGCAAGTCAAAGTAAGTTCTTAAAGTTTTTAAATAATCTTAAAAGAATCATTTTTGGCTTTATTTTAGGACTCAAGTTTCAAGTTAATTAAAACAAGAGTTGAGTTCACTTCTCAAAAGCTATAAGGAAACAAAGTATTCACTAAGAGTCAAGTCTCAAGTTAAGTAAAGACAAAGAGTTAAGTTTTTTTCTCAAAAGATATAAGAGAACTAAGTATTCCCTAGAGGTTTACAAATGTTTCACATTTGAATAAAAAGGGGAGTGGAAGTTTTAAAAGAGTTTTGACCAAAAAAGGGAGAATTAATTCCAAGAGGAGCTCTTAAAGCTAAAGGGTTCAGCTAATTATCTCAACTCGAAGAAAAGAAAGTTTCAATTAAATAATGACCTAAAGTACATTTTGGGAGTAGTATTGAGCACCGATGTGGGGATGAGAGTTCATTGTAACTCAAGTCTCTATTAACTCAAGTCTCCATGTAAACCATGGAGCCACCATGGGAATTGACGGTTCATACCTCTTAGATGATCACGTTAGGAGAGGTAGTCGATCCACTAAGTCGAGTAAAGTCCTATACCGATGGCAAGGTGTAGGATGGTCCTCTTACAACCTGAGGTAAGTTGTACCATCACTTAGGCTCATAATGATGTTTCTCGGTTAGATAATCGCCACCAAAGTTATATTACTTTTGTCTACAAGTAAAGTTGTGTTTGTTAGTACATTTATTTAACGAACAGAGTTGTTTTACTGTTTTATAAGTTTTTTTTATCTATCTCACATATGTTATAAATTGCTTTATATGTATATCCTTTTAGTTAAGTATATTCTTTAGTTGAGTAGAGCCAAGATAAGTTCATCTAATCCCCTCAAGCTGAAGTCGTCGTTTAGATCTCGAACTCGCATACTCGTACATTCAATGTTCTGATGCCAGTTGGTCTGCATCATTTTATGATGCAGACGCAGGTACCCGGGATTAGTACGGAGCCTTCGTTGATCTAGACCAATTTCCAGAGTTAGTGGTGAGCCTCCTTGCATTCCGGAGGACATCCTTTTTCATTGCTTTATTAGTTTAGCTATTAGGATGTTGTGGGGTGTGTCCCAACATTCCTCTTCAGTTAGTTTAGAGGCTTCGTAGACAATAGTATTTCAGTTTAGAGTTGTTGTCAGTTTTTGAGACTTAAATGTCATATTTTTCTGATTTATGATATGAATTATTTTCGTTTAAACGTGTTTTATTCTTGTTTAAGTTGAGTTTAGTCTTCCGCTGAGTTAAGTAAGTCAGGCCAAGGGTTCGCTTGAGGGTTGGGAATGGTCTTTGAGTGCTGGTTCCGCCCAGGATGTAGGCTTAGGGAGTGACAGTAAAATTGGGCTGGTAAAGACCCAACTCGATTTTTATTTAACCCATTTTAATATTTCCATATTTCAACCCAATGCGCTCATTTGACACTCCTAACCTTTTGAATTTCAAATCTGCAAATCCCTTCTAGTGTTCAAATTGCGGTTTTCGTACGATCTCTTTGGACCTGATGGCATCAATTTAGGCTCCGAAATATAACTTGGTGTATCCCATGTACTCTTGAAGGGGATAGGTTCAACAGGGATGACATATGCATCTTTGAAATTCATTAGGCTATAAAAAGCAGAATAGAAATCTTCTTCATGTAGTTTTCTGTATCTATGAACTACAATTCCATGACCACATGGTATTTGATGATGTTGAAATCTCCTGCAACTGCACATCCTTGTGCTTAAATCTACTATTTACTTCTTTGGTCCTTCAACAACAACATGCATATGAACCATTGATGGTACCACCTAACACACAAAATGTGTATATATATGGGTCAATGTTAGATTTATTGGTACTGTATGAATTTGATAATCAATTTATGTATGAAAATTGTATGAATTGTATATCAACATTCAATTATTATTGAATAGAGGAAAAACATACAGTTTCATTATTATTGAATAGAGAAAAAAACGTACACTCATACTGCTAGACAAAGCATACTTTTCTGAAGTTTAAGATCATATTTGTTTTTCTATGCAGATATTGTTTTTGCAGCCTTCTCGTTGAGCTTATGAATCCATCTTTGAACTGTAACCCTCATAAACTCAAGAAGTGAAATCACTGGCAATCTCCTCTCTATCATGTTAACATTATTCCACAACTCGGCTATGTTTGAAGTCATGGTCCATATTTGCTTACACGTTGAATAAGCCCTAGACCATTTGCTATAACCGGTATCATATATATAAGTTCTTATTCTCAGATCTATCTGGTCTATTCTTCTCATAATCGCATCAAATTGTTGTTTTGTATAAGCCTTTTCCATTGTTAAAAAAATAACTTCTTTAAATCTTCAGTATTTCTAATAAAGTTCTTCAATACATTACAACTTAGGTGCCATATGCAAGCAAAATGTTTGGATTCGCGATATACTGTCACATTCCCTTCTATATGCTCTCCTTTCGATCTGACCTAAAACACATAATTTCTCTAACTCCATATGCTTTCCTAAATTGTTCAAAGAACCACGTCCATGAAGTGTCATTTTCAGAATCCACTATCGCATACTCCAGTAGAAGTATATGATCTGATGCATTTTTTAAAAAAAATATCATACCAATTGGAAACAAATTTTATATCATATATTATTATAAGGTATAAGTGTAAAAATATATGTGATCAAAAAATACCTCCTGGATCCATGGTGCTTGTAGTCAATATTATACCACCATATGAATATTTTAAACTTGCCCCATCAACAACTATAATTCGCCTAAATACTCCCAACCTCTAATACATTCTTCTAATACAACAAATGCATATAATAATTTATCACATTCCTTCCTTTCTAATTTCAAAATCGGTCCAGGATATGGTTGCTCAAATATGTAGAGATACCTGGAAGTTTTTTCAGTTGGTTAAATTAATTATATAATCAGATACCTGAACGTTATAAAACATCAAATATATCACTGAATGGATACAGAAAGAAAACTGAATGGATAAAAAAAGGATACAAACTAGAATACCAGTTAAACTAAAATTACATATATAATGGATATCAAATGGATACAGAAAGGATACCAAATGAATAATGTGAATTCATTCTGTAATCAAACTGCATGCTAAATTTTTCATTTGTACAATTCAAAACTTTTCAGTTTCATAATTTAGATCGTCAATTACCTGGTAGTTTGGCATATGATTCTGTCGGATCTCCGCGCACCAATTTTATAGTTTTTTCTTTAGCTCTCCACTCCTGCATGTATGTTATTGCAACATTATGCAATCTCAACATGTCCTTCGCTATATTTTATGGAGTGGATATGGTAGATGGATCAATAAACTCATTCATTATCAAAACAGCTACAATGTCAGTTATTCCCTAGTGCCTTGCATATACTCTATCGATAACGGAACATGTGTGTTCAGTGCGGTACTTTCTGATTTTGAATAACTTTTATTTATTCAAACATGATGATCTCATCATCCATGAATAATTATCAGCAAGACACTTCAGGTAATAACTGTTTCACAAATAAGAGAAGATACATTGAAATCTTGTATACCAAATTCAATCAATAATAAATACACATTCAAACAAGGATGTGTACTTACTTAGATGCATTACAACGAGATACACGAAAACTGAATTTTTCAACAACTCTAAGATGTTTCATCACCTCCATAAGTATTTCTCAATTCTTGTAAATCTGATTCTCAGCTACAAATAAGTTAGAATGGTCACTTATTACATCATTCTCTTCATCAGTATTTTCATCGACATCTTCGTCTAAATTAACTCCTATTAAACTGATGAATTTTTTGGAGTATAATTCAATGTTAGTTTGTGTTATACTAACTTCAGAATGTCTCCTATCTGTAACAACTATAGAATCTTGATTATACATCTCAAAATCTTTCAAAGTGATGCAAAATGGATATTTCGTAAATAAATCTAAATTAGCTTTCTTTTCATCTAATAAAACTCTCATGCTAACATCAATGTGAATACTATCAAGTGGACTTCTATCACTATCATATATTTTATCTCAATATCGCTTATATTAACATCTATGTTAAGCTACGATGTTATCGCACTTACTAGACCACTATAAATACTAGACGCATCATATATGATCCCCTCCATCTGAAAATCAACATATTTTCCTGTTTCATTACAATAAAACAACAATTAGTATACCATAATACAAAATTAATTATAATAAAATATTTCACATTCTATACCAACTTAATAAACATTTCATAAAACGAAATTTCAAAGACAATACAAATTTCATCATCAAAAAACATCCAGACACTGCTCTTCAAAACATAATTCATACACAGAAAAAAAATTTAGACTTCATACACAATTAATACACATTTCATACACCCATCATCAAGTTTTCTGTATTTATACTATTTTTCATTCCAAATAATTCATTATTGTCCGAAAAAAAACATATCCACAAATGACAAAACATAAATAATAAAAAAAATCAAATACCATAACAACTTACAACACTTTTCCTACATTTCTTCAAAATTGTAAATAATTTTTGTTGCACATTACTATCAATTCCATTATATTTTTACTATCAAATTATCTAAAGATTAAACATTTAATTTATATTTTAAGAAAAAAAATATTACTCTTTTAAATTTAATAAAATAAAAATGTATATACCGAATTCATTAATATATTACGCTGCTTTTTCACCATACCATCCTCTTGCCAGTATACAAACTTTTCAAAACATATCATCAAACAAAACAACAAAAAGAATCTATTATGACAAATCAGTAAACAATAATAAATTTCAACATGAAGGATTCCATCTTCCACCATCTTTAATTAATATTAACACGTTGTTGTCCATCACAGCAAAATCAAGATTTTTTAAAAGGAAATATTGCAACTTTACGTATGCAACAGTGAGTGAGAAAATATTTTGCAGAAATTCAAAAAAAGAGAAACGTGAAAAAAAAAATCAGATTTTAAATTGATTTTAAATGATTTGAGCGATCTGAGAAAAGTAAATAACAAACTATTTTGAATACCTTAAATTGTGCTAAATATTGATTATCTATTAGCAATTCAAATTAAATTAATCCCCCATATATGTTCAGAATCCTTTTTTTTTCTTTTTGTGTTTTTTTAATAATATGTTATCACATGAAATATATACTGAAAGTCTAACTCTAATGCTATAACTTGAAAATAGTACTATAAAAAATGTCATATATAAAATTTTCACTTATTTTATATAGTTAAATTTAAGAAGCTTGGAAATTAATTATAAGCATAATTTATTGGAAAATCTATATACTTAGACATACTTCACTACCATACATGCAACTATCAAATATTACCCATCTATATTTTTATAATATTATGTATCTTAGCTTCAATTAAGACTTTTCTATGTATCTTACACTTAGTTACATGCATTTTTGCTACCCGAAACACAAAAATAGGGGGAGTCGAGCGAGATTGGGTAGGGAGGCGAGGAAGACTCGTATGTATCTTATATACATGCGAATCACACTAAATACAAACTAGATACATATGTTTATATGTATCTGAATTGATTCGCATGTGTTTGGGATACCATACACATGGGAGAGTAGCGAGGCAAATTAAATTTTTTATCTATTCAGATACATGTAAATCCACTTAGATACAATGTATCTAGAACAAATTACATCTAAATTTGACCTCATATATCTGAAATACATGTATTAAAGACGTATCAAGTGACACCAAAATCTTGTAATATACGTAATATTACAAATTAAAATGTATCTAAGAATTAACTCCTAAGGAAATGAGATTTATGTAAATTCCACTAATTTATTTTGATTCACAATTTCAGATTAATTAAAGCTTCAAAGAACCAGGTCCCTTGAGTTCTTTTATTTCTTATAATAACTCCATTGTATTCAACCCTTGAAACATACCTAAATATACTACATTAAAAAAATATTTACCATTTATAGTAAAAAATATTTTTTTACTTGATCGGTTTTAATACATATTATAAAGAATAATTTATTATTCATATATAATACAAGTTTTATTGATATATAATACATTTATCACACATTTTAATACACTTAGAGTGTGTTTGGTATGAAGGAAAACATTTTCTGGATAATGTTTTCTAATTTTTTCATGTTTGGTTGGGACAAAAGTCTTGGAAAATGTTTTCCAAATCAATTCATTTTCCTCAAAATTGAGGAAAATTACTTCACATCAAAAGTTAAGGAAAACATTTTCCAAAACTCTCATCCAACTTCAAATTACATTTTTTTATAAAAAAAAATATCAATTTCTAAAAAATATTTTCAATTTCAAAATTTTACATTTTCACACCACCCTCCCCCCAGCCCGATCATCCCTCCGCTCCCCCCCCCCCTCCATCAAAAATATTTATAATACATATTGTAGATTTAACATAGTATTACTATTTTTTTGTAATATGTATTAAAATTGTATTATAAATATATTAAAATTGATCAAGTAAAAATAAAAATGTCATTACTATGAATGGTAAATATTTTTTTAATATAATAATGGGAAATTTTTCAAAATGACATTATTTTAGTATTTAATCGGGTATAGTGTTAACACTTTCAATATTTAGTGATAATGTCAAAATGTTATCTTATTATGTATTTTAATTATTTTTTTTAATTAAAAAAAATACCAAATTTATAGAACAAACTAGAGCTATTTAGGGGAGATAAAAATTATAAAAAGTAACAGATGCTTAAAACTCTCTACATGAGTTATAATTTTTTCAAAATCTGAATGATATATCTGGCTATTATTCATGATGTTCATCCAAAAAAAATTATTGCGAGTTTATTGTTTTGTCAAATAAACTGGGTAAACGATTTTTGGAAAATAAACACAAACGAAAAGTCGAAAGGAAGGTATGTTTTAGTTAATTAATCCTTATATGTTTATTATTTGATTGTGATTTGATGCGATTTTGTTTATATAATATTATTCTGATTTGAAATTGTTTTTTTAACTTTTGTATACGAAACTGTATATCCAACAGAATTCGTTTATTTGAATTACTATTGTAACTTTATTGTTTTGTATTCTTGATACAAATTAATGATAATGTCATTATTTTGGTATTTAGTATTGACTATGTGATTTTTTTTTCTATAAAGCATATGTGGGGAGCATTTGTTTTATAATAAAGCATTCTCGACATTGAACTGAAGATAATTGCTATGTTGATTACACAACTGAGGCAATTATGATTAAAGAATATGTAAAGATTTAGTTGATGAAGTTGCTAATCAGATTGGGATAGATTTGAGGTATAACAGATTGAAAAATAAATATAAAATAGAAGGTAGCATTGCACCTTTGGAGATACACAACGATATGGGAATGAGAGTATGTGTCTCATTGAAGAAAGAAGCTCGAGAAGTAGCAAAGTACCCCATTTGTGTAACTGTATTTGTGAATGATCGTGATATAAATTGCAGAAATCAGTATGAAGAATATATTGACATGTGTATGATAAACAGAGGAAGTACTACTGATAACCAAGCAATAGTTATTAGTACACCATTAATCAGTAATGAGTTAAGTAACTCTATTATCTGCAATATGAATCATAAAGAAGGCATTGAGGATCAAGTTTATAAGAATAAACATACTTTGAAAGTTGTGATGATGAAATATGTCATTGATAATAGATTTCAGTGGAAGACAGAATGATCAAGTTCAGTAAGGTACTTTGTATTTATATAGATTTTATATTTTGTTGTTATAGTAATTATTCCATATAATATCATGTATTAATTTATTTTATTTATTTTCTTTTATAATTCGAGCAATAATACACTTGTTTGAGGTATCTAAAAATTGTGGATGGATAATGAAGGCTTCCAACATCAATAAATGGGAATGTTTAGAATTATAAAGTATATAGATAAGCATACATGTTCATTAAAAGATAAGGTGTATAGTAAGAGACAAGCAACAAGCAGTCTTGTTGGAGGTATAATAAAGCCCAAGCTAGTTGATCATAAAAGAAAGTTGACACTGAAAGACATACAAGTTGATGTTAGACTCGAACTTGGTGTAGATGTATCCTATTATGTGGCAAGAAATGCTAGGGAAAAGACAATAAATACATTAAGGGGAACATCGTCTGATTCATATAGTAAATTACTCAGTTATTTATATATATATTGGACACCACTTATCCTGGATCGCATATAAGAATGAAGAAGACGGAAGAAAATGAATTTTTATTTGTCTTTATAGCTTTGTTTCATTTCATAAAAGGTTTTGAAAGTTGTAAGTCAATAGTTGTAGTAGACGGCAGCCATCTCAGGGGGGCTTATACAAGCACATTTGTTTCTGCAAGACCACTGAATGAAGCAGTTAACAATTAGATATTTCTATTTTTATAAAAAATTACGCACAGTATTATATTCATTAAACATGTATTTGTTGTATTTGCCGATATGCATCCTAATGTTTGAATTGTATATATTCAGGAAATATATTGCCCCTAGCATACGGTATTATTAATTCAGAAAATGATGCATCTTGGACTTGATTTTTTAAACAGTTTAGAGAAGCTCTTGGTTTAAAGGATAAAATGTGTGTTGTATTCGATAGAAATGAGAGTATTATATAAGCAGTTTTGAGGATATACAATATACCACATTATGCTTGCACGTTTCATCTTTGAAAGAACGTGAAGACACTTTACAAAAAGTCACATGACAGTCTTTTAGAAGTGTTTTATGAAATGTCAAAGGCATACAAACATTCTGAATTTAATCAACTGATGAAAAAAGTAGAACATGTTGATATTAGGGTGAAAAATTATTTGGAATTGGTTGATTATGATAAATGGGCAAGAGTGTATGCAACAGTTGATCGAGACACTGTGATGACATCAAACATAGTTGAATGTATAAATGCATGCCTTGTGGAAGGAAGAGAATTACATATATATGATTTTCTTGAGGAAATTAGACAAATATTTGGTCGATGGAATTTCAAAAACCATACATCTGCTTCTAATACATTCACGACACTTTGTGGTAAAGCACAAGAAATGCTCGCTGAAAATGAAGAACTTTCACTGAAAATGAAGAACTTTCACTGCGTGTGACGGTATGTTTATGCTTCCTTAAAAGTGTTTTATTTTGCATTTAATTCAGCAAAAATTAAAGATTATATAATTGGTATGATTTAACTTCCTTTTAACTTTGTGTAATAGGTAGTTGCGACAAGTAATTATGTGCACAGTGTTCGTCATGAAGGGGAAACATTTATTGTTTGTCTTGAAAAGAAAACTTGCACATGTAGGAGATTTCAAGTGGATGAAATACCATGTTCGCACGCTTGGGCTGTAACGACCTGTTTAGTCGTTTTGAGCAGTAGAGTTTATTTCTGGTAATAACTGTCTGGGTCGACGGATCCCACGACGGACCGTCATGGGCACGATGGACCGTCGAGGGGGTCTCGTTCCAAAACACTTAGACTCTGGAAAATTGGGTACTGAGAACAACTCTCTGAACTTCGCGACGGAAGAGCAGGACGGACCGTCGTAGGCACGACGGACCGTCACAGACTCTTTAATGAATTTGAGTCTCTGAACTCTGTGACGACTCAGCAGGACGGACCGTCGCAGGCACGACAGACCGTCACAGGTAGCGTAACCCTGACTGGGTCGGATTTCTGTTAAAAGTTTTTAAGGGGTGTTTTGGACTATTCCTGCTTATGATTATAAAGTTAGTGGTTTAATGTTAATAATTCAATTACTTGGGGGTTAAAGGAGATAACCTTGAAATAAATAGTGGGTTAATTTTACCATCTTTTATACTTAATTATATGGTAATTAGGGTAAAAGAAAAAGAGTTTGAATAAGGAAAAATAGGAAGAACAAAGATAAGAGGGGAGAACGAACGAGAGAGGGAGAAACGAAGAGGAAAGCAAAGCATTGGAGAAGTAGATTGCTTGATCACGATTCTTCGGTGGAGGTAGGTTATGATTTATGTTATTTTATAGTAAACTCTTAATAGCGAATGATATGTATTGGGTAGTATTGTAAAGTCTTCTATATGCTTAATTGTGTGTTTGCATGATGTGATTACGTAATTGTGATGAATTAGCATGATAAGGCTGTTGAATCTTAAATCTTAAAACCTCTTTGTTAATGATGATGCCTTGGTATAAAAGAAGGCTTGATGAACTGAAAGAATGAGATTAGAGGATCGGGTGTCACGAACCGACACGTAGAATTAGGGGATCGGAGTGTCACGTTTCGACACAAGGATAGTAGAGGATCGGAGTATCACGTTCCGATACCAGGATAGTAGAGGATCGTGTGTCACGAAGCGACACGTAGTAGTAAGGGACCGGAGTGTCACGTTCCGACACCAGGATAGTAGGGGATCGGAGTGTCACGTTTCGACACCAGGATAGTAAGATGAATGAATGTTGAGGGGATCGGAGTGTCACGTTCCGACACCAGGATAGTAAAGAGAGTGAATCTTGAATTATGTTAATATACTCAATGTAAAGAACCTATTTCCCAAATAAGTATGGTGTGGAGGCTTGAGTCCTCATAGATGTGCTTGGGTTGTGGCCAATGGTTATGGTACTTGTTGTTGTCACCTGTTAAGTATTTGGTTGGTTTTATGTTATTATCTGATATATATTGCTTTCTATTTTGAGTTGGCCGATGATACCTACTCAGTACTTGTGCTTTGTACTGACCCCTACTTGTATGTTTCTTTCTTTGTTATTTGTGGAGTGCAGCAAACGTACCATCGACTTCAACTCGTCCGCAACACTAGCCAGTCTTCATCACGTCAGATTTCAGGGTGAGCTATTGTTCCTAGCTCGGACTGGATTCTCTCTCACTCATGTCTTGATGTCCTTGAAGTTCGGACATGGACCATCTGTTTACTTATTTTAGCTTCCTAGATACTCTTAGATTTAGAAATTTGAGGATAGAATGTTCTTGTGGTGATAACTTCCAGATTTTGGGAATAATAAGTAATAAATTTTAGAAGTTATTTATTGGTTATAGTAATGAGTTTTAAGTCTTCAGCATTATTTTCTGTTTATTATGGTTGAAATGTTGGGGTTTAGATTGGTTGGTTCGCTCACATAGGAGGGTAAGTGTGGGTGCCACTCGCGGCTCGTTTTGGGTCGTGACATGGGCTGTTTTAAAGAATAAATTTTTTGATCCTGAACTGTATTGTTCTGACCTTTACAAGCCAAATACATTACTTGTTACATATGATAATCCAATCAATCCATTACCTGATCGAAAAGATTGAAATGTGCCTATATATGTAGAGAATGAAATAGTTAAGCCTCCAAAGTTCAAAAAACTACCTGATAGGCCTCCAAAAATGCTTTGTGATAAGACGTACTGTGAGCTATATGGAAAGAAGAACAAGAATTGTTGTAGTACTTGTGGTCAAAAGGGACATAATAGGCGATCATGCAGGAATGGACCACGAACTAAATAGTTAGATATGTTTGATTTTGTTTTGAAAAATTAATTTACATGTGTTTTTGTGCAAATCGTTTATCCTCGTAATTGATGTTTTAATAATGTTCAATGAATAATATTTTATCAAAATATGTTCGTTTGTGCGTATTTACTTGTATACTAATAAAAAATTTGTATTTGTAATCTATAACTTAAACGTTCTTAAAAAATAAAGTAAACAAAAATTAAACAAAAATAAAATAAAATAAAGTCGTTTGATGGCTCACTCCATATTATTGCCGATCACATTGTATATTAATAAGCTGAGAATTTAATATGTATATGTATATGCAAGAAGACTAAAAAATATGACTTGAGAAACTGTGATTTAATGTTCATAAACAAAAATATTTGACACTATATAATACAACTAATGTGACCACATTTGAAAATAAATTAGATTTTAATACAAACAATACAACAACAAGTAATGTGACGTCATGAATAATGTAATACAACAATTTTACAACGATGAATACAACATACAAAATACAACACATGGAATCAACTAACATAATATATATACATAAAATCAAAATAAAAAGTATGCAGAATAAACTGCTAAATAAAAGTTAATCAAAATGATAAGTATGCAAATTATCAGCTACATAAAAATTAATTAAAATGATAAGTATGAAAAATATAAAGCAATATAAAAATTTATGAAACATAAATTAAGTAGTTTGAAAACACGAAGAGGTGTCTTCAACAGACGCACAACTACTGTATTTCAACTGGAGCAGACACAACACGAACAGATTGAGGCATGGTATGCCTAGGGGGTGCCTCAGAGTCACTAATGGCTCTGTTGTCTTGCTTTTGCTTCACATAATTCCAAAGAAGTGTAGCATATCTTGACCTTAAAAAGATTACGTCAAATGTACCACTTGGATTTCCTTGACCATAAGACAGCAACTCGACAAAAGCAAGCATATAGATACCACAATGCCTGAATAAAACATGAGAATACAAAATTAAAATTAAAATATAAATAAAAATGAAATACTGAATTAAAATTAATACAACTTACAAGCTGCCATCAGTCTGTTGAGGTATGTTGTCTATGAAAACTATCTATAATGACTCATTGTCTTCTTGAATAAAAGATCTATCTAAACCTCTGTTCTTGTAATAATCATACATAGTCAACTTAAGAGGAATGAGTTGTGCAAACTTGGTAAACTCTTTCCTGATTGCTGCATCATGACCTGCCGCTTTGTAAGAATCATAAATGTATACATGTCTATCATTAAGAGAGAGTACCGTTGTCACGACCCAAAAATGGGTGTGATGGCACTCGTCTTATCCCACCAAGACAAGTCAGCCTAAAATCAAATATCTAACAAAGTGCGGAAGTAAATGACAATGCAACAACAATTCCTATTATGAAACCAAGTCATATTAATCCAATCCCCAAAATCAGGTTGTCACGTGCACAAGCCTCTAATGTAAATATTAGAATTGAAATAAAATAGAAGTCTAAATGAAGTTGTCTTTCAAGTAAAAACAAAGTCACTGGAGTAGGAAAGTTCGCTGAGATGACAAGCAGCTACCTCACAATCCTCCACAAGATGCCTCGGAAACGAAAAGAATGATAGGTATCACGAAGATCCAGGCTCGTATCCTACAAAAATTTGTAGAAGCAAGGGGTGAGTACCAAACCACGCGGTACCCAACAAGCAAACCTCTAAACACAAGTTAAGTGAACAAAATACGGGCACTTCTTACACCATATCTAAACCTCCACGCTACAGTCTAATAGTTTACAGTTTACCAAACACACAACCCAATAACCACACTCTATCACTTTACACATTCTCAATAACAACTCAATATTCAACAGTCACAAGCTTCACAGAGAAACACTCACAAGATCAACAAAACACATGTTCAAGTTCATCAATAATAAAATGTGTAATGCCATGAGATGCAATGTCAAGTATAGTGATGCATGTCTTCCCTAACGATACACACCCGTTGTCTCTCAGTCCGGGACCCATGGGGGACAGATCTGTCCATGCATCTGTCGCGGCGCACGACACGTCCCTCGATAATAGTAACCTTCGCGGCGCGCGATACGTCCCTCAAAATATGATATCCATCGCGGCGCGCGATTCGACCCTCGAAATGGTACATCCTCTTACCACAACCATGTCTCAAGTACAATGCAAATTACATGCTCAAATGAAAAATGAGGAGATAACCATTTTGATACCAAAGCTCAATTTACAACAAGGAATACAACACCAACAAATAAGTAACAAGTCTCCAAATCATTCTCAACATCACACAAGAAAATACACGAATTTCATACGCTTAACAAGGGTTTAGAAATCCACTTGCCTTAGCCAATCGAATAATTACTCTTGGACTTGACCCTTCCCTTTCCGTTGAGCTTCTGAACCAATGGAATCTATTCAAATATATATATTCACAATAAGGTTTCAGAACTAACAACACTCACACTTTTATGTGTTTAACCTTGACCGAAAAATTCACTAGAATTTATAATTGAATTCGTAAATCTTGATGCCAATTAACATTTCAACTGTCATAATTTTTCAAGTTCAGAATCTAAGGTGGAGTCCACTCTTCTCAATATCATAATTTGAATTATATTCATATAGTATAATATACTTAATACTTATTCATATGCACCCAATATTATATATAATAGTTAAAGTTGTAACACGATGTTCATAAGAGATTTCCAACATGAAACTAAAACACGAAAAAGGTATCAATTTAGGTAAGAATCTTACGACCCACTCTTCCATGAATTCTCATAATAATTGTGCATAAATGATCCACTATTTCAAACCTCACAGTGATATACAATAAATTCCTAGCTAATAAATCAATTAGGTTAGCCAATCATACCCTAAACCCTTTCAAAATTGATTGGCCAATACTCACTTTCTCAAATTCTATAAAAAGACGACAAACACATACATAAATTTTCTCTGCCAAGAACTTATTCCAAATCTCCAAACCCCAAATTCAATTCTAATATAATATTAATATATATATATATATATATATATATATATATATATATATGTGCACAACAATTAATGCTTGTATGCAAAGCAATTAGCTGCATCATATGAGAAATTAGAAAAGCTTCAAATGGTTTTGTTTTTCTTTACAGTTCACGTGACTTTTCTGTTATAATTTTTTTTTTTTTAACATTCAATGTGCTTTCATTGTTGTACACACATATATATATAATTTAATATATAATATTGATACGTATGCACATGTATGTGCAGAAAATAAGAAACTAAAGAAAACGAAACTTACCTTAAGCAGTTCGCAGCCGCAAGTGCAGACAAACCCTTCGCCTCCTTTTTTTTTCTTTTCCTTATTTGAATTTATTAAGTACTAATTGTGATAGGTTTTACCCACATATTTTATTAAATAAAGGCTAACTAGTATAGGGTCTTAAATAAATTATCACTTTAGCCCATAAACTATCGATTTAATTAACTCAAGTTAAGCAAATATTCAAAATTTCCAAAAATGACCTTCCGGGTCATTACAACCGTCAACACCCAATGAAATTTTTCATTTACATTTACAGGGATAAATACGTGATCCACCAAATTCCACGGAATGCCAGCATGAACTTTATACCCTCTAATGTAATCACCTATAAAATGCTCTTCATCAGCACAGCAGACATCACTATCTAAATCTTCATACTTCTTTCAAATTGATGAAATTTTGAACGTAAACATACAATCCATAGTTGTTTATTTATACATGCTGTCAACATCATACTTGGCTTTCTTTCTCATATAATCAAAGATAACATTAATATGCTGAACAATAAAAAATAAATAATCATTAGATAACAATAAAATAACGAAGAATAACTATATAACTACAGTTGTTACTTACCGAATCATTCAGCAATTGTCCTTTTGAGTACAAATTGTAGAACCAATTTTTATTGTCTACAATATCAACACCATAGTCAAATGGGACTAGAATGCGTGCTTTACCATTCTTGTATCGGTCTAAAGAAATACACAAAAAATAAAAGGTATACAATTTGCTTAAATTTCATATTGATTACATAGAAACATAGAAATTTATATAGGTATCTAATGTATTTGTGAAAATATGCACCAGAATTTAGAGTAAAATACATAGCAACAAATAAAGATCTGGATTGTTATTACAATACAGAATTTTAAAAAGATTAACAAACAATATATGAATTGTTTCAATTAATTTATAATATAACGTACATTAGCATTCAATAATTTGATTAATTGAAAATACACTATCATGTTTAGAATACAGTAAAAAACGATTCAGATTAATAACTGATTATGCAAAATAACCTCAAAATAATAATCATGAATACTAAAAAAACATATCATATACTAAAAAATGGAGAATACATAATACAGCATACAATTTTTTTATATTATTATGCATCTTAAATACTTACTTATTCTCATGTTTTGCAAGAAGACCTTCGCGAATCCATGACCGGTGTGCATCGCACATAATGATATCACGATTGCCAGAAATAAGATCAAAGATGAACGGGTGTTTCAGTTTAAAAATAATTGGTTGCACCGCTGAAGTACCTGATGTAAATATTAAATTAAAAAATAACATACCATATACAAAAATTAGAATAAATATATATAAATTATATTTAAAATACATTAAAATTTGTTATGTCTTTATACCTGCAGATGAGTCGAACAATATCAGATATGGGAATGTATTGAAAGGGCCTGAACGTCTAATCCTATGCGCAGGTAATGGTGTGTGAACAGGACTTTTTTTGTTCTGAATCTCCATGCTAGCCTGTTTTTGCATATTTGAGTTGTCATTGCTTGTGATTTGAATGTGCATGATAATGCTCTGTTCTACATTAATGGTATTGTCAATAACACAAATACTTTTTATGTCCTGATACGTGGCATTAGAGAATCATCCAACTCAAACTTTGATTGTTGTGACCCTTCCATGGGAACAATAGATTGAATAGGGTAGGAAATATGAATTGATCCTCTTCATCATTGTCATCTTGATCTGTAAAATCATGTTGTCTATCAAAAACAAGCGGCCTTATTTTTTTGGGTTTGTCAAATACAAATGATGGTTCAGGTATTGATAGTTAATACAAAAAACATTATTTAAATGCAAATAATACTAGTAACAACAAAAGTAATTAGTTTAGATAAGTAGAAAACCATACACTTGGGATTATTGATTTAGACGAATTAAAATCAGCATCTACAGTGATCAAATTATGCACAGGAGAATTTTCACAATCAACCTTTAAAAATATAAAAATGTTAATTATAAACAATAATAAAAATATTCTCAACTGCACTATATAAATATGTAGAGTTAACCAACATACTTGATTATCAGCACCCCCAACAATATCGGGTTGTCTCCGACATTTGAATTTTCAAAAATTGAATGATCTTTGAAAAAGAGGAGATTGAATAAAAAAAATATCGATAAACCATATAAAAATACAAAATTTATAATGAACATACTTGGAAAACTTTCTTGCTGCCATCATTTGATCTTTCATCACACTCCGTCTTCTCATCATCAAAAAGTCCATTCAATCCATGTAGATATTTGATACAAAAGTAGTCAACATATATATATATATATATATACATATATATATATATATATATATATATATATATATATATATAATATTTATAATGAAATACAGTATTAACGACACATAAAATACAAATTAATATTAAACATAAACGTAGTAAGAAAAACAGAATACAAAAATAATAATCTTTATTTTCAAAAGAAGATGTCTCTACCTGATTTTGATTTTCTGATACAACTTGACTTGTAAAATGTTGTCGTCCTTGAACAGCATTGTGATTGTTTATGTTGTTCTGAAAATATATCGGATATAAAAACAATCAACATATATTTAATCACTATGGATAAAGAAATAAAGTACTTACAAATATAGAAAAAAATTAACGTTAGACATAAATATATTACAACATACAGAATACAAATAGAATAAACTATTATTTTCCAAATGAGTTGTGTCTACCTGATTTTGATTTTATGATAAAATTGGACTTGTAAAAGGTTGTGATCCTTGACCAGCAATGTCATTATTTTTTTTGTCCTGAAAATATTAAATTACAACATAGAATTCAAAAAAAATAAAAAGAATAAAAATAATTTTAAACGTAACAATTGAGCATATTGTTTCACCTTCAAAGAAGACATAATGATATCAAAATTATCATTTATCAACTTTCGTATGTCTTTGAACTCTATGAGTAAATTTTACAGATTGCAATAATTTGAATAAATATATTGAAAAAACATAAGTATAAATAGTATATACCTCCTTTCGTAACTCAGAGAGTTCTTTCCTCATTAATTGTTCATGAGACACACTTACAGATGGTATTTGAGAATCCTTTGTTGGAACATAAGTGCGAGTGGTTGTTTTCTTAGAACAATTTTTGTTTCTTCCGCACAACTCTTTTAATCGCAGTTTTTTTCACATTCCGTTTCGCTATTGGATCGATTTGTTCATTCCGTTCCATTTGATCTGTGATATTTGTGTCCTTCTTTCATACCCTTTTAGCAGGTGATACTGATTGCCCCTTTTTTCTTTTACCTGTAACCTTAATTGAAGGTGGAGGTGGATTGACAAAATCATCATCTGAATTTTGTCCAGAAAGTGCTTGTTCATCAATATCACGATGTGGCTCTGTTTGAACATCTTCAGTTTATTTTTCAACACCTTCAGGAGGCAATGTAGAACAACAATTTCCATCAGAGAAGGGACAACATTCTTCCATTTAATCTGAAAACGATAGTAAACAGATTAATTAACATAATAAAAGATATACATCAAATTAATAAAATTACGAGGGTACAATTTCTTGAATTATATCTATTACCATCATTGAATGTGTCTTTCATCAACATTTTGAATCGGGGTTTTGCTCCTACTGTTTGCCAGTTTAGAATAAAGGGGATACGATCACTGATTTTCCGTGCAAAATTCGTCTGACGCTTACCCATGCACTCGTATATCCATATTTGAAAGACAACAGGCATACCACATATTATATAATATTGACCATCCGTAGTCAAAACCTTGTTGATACTCTATAGCAACCACTCAAATGCTTTTCTTCCCCAAGGATAATGCATATACCGATCACTTTCAACCAAATCAAAGTGAATTCTAGGAATTCACAATGATCTCTTTTCGCCAGAGTACACAAACATATGAATGAAATATAATATTGCAAACTTAATCGCATCATCACCATTGTCAATCCATACTTTACCATTGAACCTATCGAACAAATCAAATCTATGTATGATTTCATTACCACAGATTACTGAATAATAAGTCGGTTAGGTTCTTCTGTGTTAAACTTGAAATTCTCTACAACACCAACACAGTTTAATCCAGTAATAGATCCATTTACTTTGATTAAAAGAGACTGATTACTACTAGCTTCTACTTCTAGTGACATACAACACTTGTGAATTTGACCTTGCCCAACACATTTTCTGATTTTCATATTCTGACCAAAACACGTACCCTCACAAAAATGTTTATACTGCTCCGGTGTAAGCTTGTCAGTCAACTTGGATTTAATGTCATGATTTACTATAAAGTGAATGTGGGGTGCATTTTTTGGTAGCTTTTTGCAAGCATAAGAGGTCCCTTGGCATATTGAATTCAAAAAAATGAAATAATACTAAAATAACAGAACAAAAAAACATGATAATAAATAAAAAATCAACACAGTTACAACAACATACAAAAAACACATATGGTTACAAATATGTGGTACATTGACATAACTAACACAAAAAAAAAAAAAAACACAAAATGAATTTATGGATATGTACTGACATAATACAAAATACAATATACAATTCCAAATCTATGGATACAAAAATACAATAAAACTATGAACTACGAAAATACATACTTGACTAAAACATCAACAAAATTCAATATACACTTCCAAATATATGAATACAAAAAATATAAAACTATAAAACACAAAAATAAATAATATCAACAATATAATAAAAATTTCATATACACTTACAAATCTATTCAATAAAAGTAAATACACAATCAAACTTATAAAATGTGTTACATTGACAAAAAGAAACTGGAACACAAAATACAATAAATATATTAAATCCAAAATGAATTTATGGACATAGACTGACATAATATAGAATACAATATACAATTTCAAATATATGGATACAAATACAATAAAACTACGAAATACAAAAATACATACTTGACTAAAACATCAACAAAATTTAATATACACCTCCAAATATATGAATACAAAAAACATTAAAACTATAAAACACAATAATAAATAATAACTACAACATAATAAAAATTCCATATACACTTACAAATCTATTCGATAATAGTAAATACACAATCAAACTTATAAAATTTGTTACATTGACAAAAAAAACAGAACACAAAATACAATAAACATATTAACTACAAAAATACATGCTAACTATAACAGTGAATACAAAAAACATTAGAACTATGAAAAAATACAAAAAGAATAATAACTATAACAAGATGAAAATTCCAAATATACTTACTAATGTATACGATAATAGTAAATAGACAATCAAACTTATAAAGTGTATTACATTGACAACTAACAAAAAAAAAGAACAGAATACAAAATACAATACATATATGACATTTAAAAAATTTCGCAATTCAAAAATACATAGAAACTATAACAGACTAAACATTCCATATACACTTCCAAACTCATTGTAACATGTATTTTTGTGAATCTTAAAAATTACTGAACAAATTAAACTAAACATGCAATACACAGCACAAGCCAAAAAAATTACCTTTTCTCCAAAAAATTGATCTTCTTCAACTTCATGGTTATGAATTTCTGTGGATTTTGTACCTCGACAGGTTCAGCCATTTTTTCCCCTCGTATAACCTCCTTAGACTTAGAAGCTAAACCTACATTGTTGTTTATTTCTTGAGTGAAAAAAAATAAAACGATGATAACTCGGAAGAACTTTAATTTTTTTGTACAATACCTTTAGTAACTCTCTTGAAGGCATCCATTGAAGAGAGAATTTTGTATTATGAAACCCTGAAAATGATTTAAGAACAACAACAAAACAAAAAAAAATTAAAAAGACACTAAAATCAGTAAGTAAATCAATAAAGAATATGAAGAACATAATACCCAACTCAATGTGAATCTCCAAATCAAACCTTCAAATGAAATTACTTGAAAATGATATAAAATAGAAACATTCGAGAATATGTGAATAAATTGATTTTGAAGAAGGTTAGAGCGAGAAATTTAAATTCAAGCGTAAATCTGAAAAGTTGAGGATATGTGAAGAAATTGATTTTGAAAAAGGTGTGCCTATTGAAGAAGGTTAGAGAGAGAACGTGAAATTCCAAACGAAAATCAGGAAAGATGATGAGTTGAATATTAACAAAGATAATAGGAAAATTCGGGAATCTATGAAGAATTAATTTTGGAAAAGGTTAGAGAGAGTATGAAAATCTTTTATTAAGAAAAGTGAAAATAAATCTTGAAAGTTGTGGAATTGCCTATTGAAAAGGGTTATAGAGAGAATGTGAAAATCCAACCGAAATTCGGGGAAGAGAGTGTTAGAGAGAGAAGGTGAAAGTCCAAACGAAGATCGGAGAAGATGATGAGTTTAATATTAACAAAGATAATAGAAAACTCTGGGAATCTATGCAGAATTAATTTTGAAAAAGGTTAGAGAAATAGTGAAAATCTTTTGTTAAGAAAAGTGAAAATAAATCTTGGAAGATGTTGAATTGATTAGTAATAAATATATAGATAGAAATTAATAATAATCTTAATAAAAGAGAGAGAAAGTTTAAAATATCATTAGTATATATCTAATTACATAAATATAGGAAAATATATAATTTATGAGAGAGAGAAAAAGAGTGTAAATAATGAAAGAGTGAAAAAGAGTGTAAATAATGAGAGAGAAAATATTAATAATATAAGAATAATTATTTATTTTTAAAATAATGACATTTTTGACATGTTTACTAATATTATTAAAGTATGGATATTATCACGAAATAAGTTAATTTTTTTTACTAGTTAACTAAATTTTCCTATAATTTATTTACGTAAGTTTTCTATCAACCAAATAATTGGCCCAAATCCACGGCCCGTTCCTTTATTTTAGTTTTATATTAATCTCAGTTTTCGTTTGTGCTATATTTGCTTAGAATGACAAAAGTTTCTGCTTGCATTTAAGCCTTACTTATTTGTCTTTCTTAGTGTTTTGGTTGTTTAAGACACTATTGTTTTTAGTGATAAATTCCTGCAATAAGGAACTGTACATTTTTAAGCATCGGGCAGTGAAAGTCATTTTTAAGTAAGTTTTTCTTGGTCATCCTAAATTAAGTTGAATTCCTGCTTACTTGGTGTCTATATTGCCTTGCCACTGGAGTACGTGCTTCAATCAAAAAGTTTTGGAACAGGTTGTGCCATCACATATAAAATCTATCGTTCCATAGATTTCACAATCCCAAAAGAACTGATATTGTTCTTTAACATACGGAGTGTCTTGATACCCGTTGAACAACATTAATAATAAGACACTGAATCAACTTCAAATCTTAAAGCCATAGCCTGATGCTTTACGGTTACAACATTATTCCTAAAAGTTAAGTCTTGCACTATGAAGCCATTGCAAAGAACCCCTGCAAATTGAATAAGAATAAACAATCATAATTCAACTAAAATAATAAAAGTATAGAGAGAGAGAGGGACTTACCAACAATAGTGGTGTCATAGGTTTTGTTGTCATTAACAAAACTTCTATTACCCGTTATAATCGTAATATTCATCCCTTCTCCAATCAAAAATATATTAGTCTTCTTTTTATCAACTCTAATATATTCCCCATATGTGCCTTTCTTAATTTTTATAAAGAATGGCTTGACAGTGGGATCAGGAGCCACAAATATCGCTTCAACAATTTTTATTGAAATTTCCAAATCCATGTTTAGATACAATTGTTGTCACTATCCAAAAATAGGTGTGATGACACTCGTCTTATCCCACCTAGACAAGTTACCCTAAAACTTAATTATTACAACAAAATGCGAATAATTTACTAGCAACTTAAATTATACCCCCAAAACCTGCTTGTCACATGCACAAGCTTGTTACAACTGAATCACAAGAAAATACAAGTCTCATAGAGTAGAACAAGATCATAAACAGGAGTAAGAGGTCTGCTGAGATGACAAACAGCTACCTTACAAATCTCCAAAAAGCCTCGAAAAGAAGGTAATATATCACAAATGTCCGGGCTAGTAACCTACAAAAAAAATAGTAGAAGCAAGGGGTGAGTACCAAACCACACGGTACTCAGAAAGTAAACCTCTAAACACAAGCTAAGGGGATGAAATACGGGTACTTTTACCACACCAATCGAACCTCCACTACTTTTACCACACCAATCGAACCTCTACATAAAAATCAGTCCACCCTAACAGCTCACGATTTACATAGCACATAGCTCAACAACAACACTTAGACAAATTACATATCCTCAACAAACAATACTTGACAAATTACATATCCTCTACAACAACACTTTGAAACATTATATATCCTCAACAACACTTTGAAAAATTATATATCCTCAACAACAACACTTTAACAAATTAAATATCCTCAATAAAAAGCTCAGTATTTATCAATCACAAGTTCCATAGAAAGGCATTCACAAGATCAGCAAAACACAATATCAAGTTCAATTATGATAAGTATATTCAATGCAATGGAATGCAATATCAAGTATAATAATGCATGTCTGACCTAGTAATATACACATGTTGTCTCTCAGTCCGAGATCCATGGGGGACATATTTGTCCATGCATCTATCGCGGCGCGCGATACGACCCTCTATAATAGTAACCATCGCGGCATGTGATACGTCCCTTCAAATATAATATCTATCACGGCGTATGATACGTCCTCGAAATGGTACATTCTTTTTAATTTCTCATTCTTTCTCAATGCACATAACAATTGTTACAACCATGTATCAAAACAATGCAAATGATATGTTCACAAAAATAACGCGAAGATGACATTTTTCATAACATTGCACGATTCATAACAAAATCAACAATAATTCAGCAAGTCTTTCAAACCATTTTTTCATTATCAACACAACACACACAAGCAATTAATCACATTGTCTTTTTAATACCCCTTTTTTCATCATTAGAATTAATCAATGTGGACAAGTCAACCCATCACCAAGTCCCATTACTCCTTAGCATATACCACAAGGAAATACACGCATTCCATACACTTAAACAAGAGTTTAGAAATTGACTTGCCTCAAATAGTCGAACAATCACTCCGGAACTTGAGTCTTCCTCTTTTCGTTGGACTTCCAACTCAAAGCAATCTATTCACATTATTAATCACAATAAGATTTTGAAACTAACAAAAACTCACTCAATTATGTTATCAAGTTCGTATATTGATGCCAAATAACACGGCAACCCTCATATTTTCAAATTTTAAGTCTAGGGTTAAGTTTCCATTCTTCAATACCATAAATCTAAAGATATTCCTATAATAGAAGCCCTTAATATTTATCTCATCATAGCAAAATTGAATTATAACTTGATAACTATAAGGAAATTGTGAAATCAAATCAAACCCATAATCATTGTGCATACTTATGGAACACCGTATGAAATATTATTAGACCAAAATCTCAATATTAATTCATTCCGCCATTCTAATTAACTCCTAATTGATAATTATTGACTTGGACTAGCGTGCTTTTGCAATAATTCTACAGGTATTGAAAGTTTGAATAGAAAATATCCAAATCATTGATTCAAAAACTTGTGAATATCTTATTTCACAGATAGGCATATAAAGCTTTAATTTTTGTCAAGGAGATCACATTATTCACTATGTGCAATCACAACAACAACTCCTTATATATATATATATATATATATATATATATATATATATATATATATATATATATATATACTAATCTAAAAACTGAAACTATTTATGTCTGCAACAAAAGCAAATTAACACCTTAACCTGCTTGTTAAAATCCTACAACTATATTCCATCACCCTTAATTATTAACCAATCATTACTTCCCTAAGTCCAACAATTTCCATCTTCACTTTACTGAAGAATACATCATATTTCCCTCTAATTCGATCAAAAACCATACCAACCGACATTAACATGTCAAATTTAAACTTCATCCAACTTTATTTTATAAAAAAAAAAAATGAGTGACATTATATATGAATATACAGGCAGTAATAAGATAAATATATACATGCACAAATCGGGAAGTTTTGGTTATTAGGAGGTCGTCTTCCTCTTTCAAATCCAACATTAAAGCAACAATAATAATTATAATTGCACATTAATACTCAATCGCTTTAATATGAATTTGAAAATATTACCTGATTTAAATATATGTTTCCTCTTTATCGATGTAATGTTGCCTCTCTTTCCTTTCGTTGCACTGCATTATATATATATATATATATATATATATATATATATATATATATATATATAAAATAAAAAAAATTGCTACTTAAGTGACTGCTGCTGCAAACAACAGCAGCTTTTAATCTTTTTTTTTTTTTCAATTGGGCGAAGCCCTTTTCTTTTTGTTATTAGTTTTTTTAAAAAAATATCTTTTTTCTTAAAAATTCTTTTTATGCGTAGTCTACTTATTTTCCTTTTTATTATTTAATAAAACTTAAATAACTCATAACTTATTTATAAAAATTACTAAAAGGATTAAACATAGTAAAATAGATAAAATTCATAAAACAACTAAGAGGATCGTTACAATCGCATTATAAGGAGTTTCCATTTGGCTTTGAACACATACAACTATTGTTGTAACGACAAACAACGTCATGATATTTTCTGTATTTAAAAAATTAAAAATCTGATGAGTTTATGGACAAAAATTACAAGTAAAAATCTAGCGATATGGAAGAAAAATACCGCAAAAAACTATCTATGATGGCCATTGCAAAGATGATGATTAGAAAAGAAGTGAAATTCAGTGAGGAAAAGTTCTACTCTTTCTTAATAGTGTAGTATTGACAAAGCTTAACAAAATCTTCCTCCTATATTGTAGAAAACATATACTTTTTCTTGCATGTTTGTATTGTAAAATGTCATTTTTAAAAGCTCTTTTTTTGACAACTAAATGTCATCTTCGCTGAATTGAATTTTTCTACCATTTTAACAATTACTTACCTAGGTAATATGTAGTTGTAGTAACATTTTAATTCTTAGCTTCGTTGTGGTATTGTTTTCTTCTTTTTATCTTTTCTTATTTTCTACCATTTGTACAACTATTTACCTAGGTAATATTTAATTGTAGTAACACTTTAATTCTAAACATAGTTATGGTGTTGCTTCCTTCTTATTACCTTTTCTTTTTTTGAGGGAATTAACTTGTGACTTTTGTGACATTTTTACTTTGAGAAAATACAATTTGTGCTTTCTTTATTTATTTTAAAAGATGTTTTAACTTTTGCAATATTCTCCAAAATAAATGATTTTTTAAGATATCAAGAAGATATTATTTTTTATTTTTTTCTTCAAAGTTACTTTTTACCTAAAATGCTTTTTACCTAAAATGCAAAAGATATTCTTAAAGAACTAGATGGAGTAGGGAAAATGGGAAGGAATTACATGTTATAAATGGCAATATTAAAGCGTAAATTAAAATAATAATCTTTCCTTTTGTTTTGGCCTTAGATGTATTCTCTTGTAATCATTTCGTATTTAAATTTTTATATTTTGAATATCTTGATAAAAACATTTGTCTCCATCACTGACGAGGACTGCTCGATGCGCCAAAAAGTCATTTAAACATTAGTTAGTTGATCACAGATAAAAAAATCTAAGAATTTTTTTAATACAATTTCGTAATTTTTCTCCTTTCTCAATCGAGTTGCTTAGATGTTAAGCATCGTATGTTGGGTATGTAACAAGAATTGATGGGAAATAGAGGGAAATAGAGGAACTTGAAAAGTAGAGAACTTGAAGAGTTGGAACTTGAAAAGTCCTCTTGTGCTTTAATGAAAAGGCATTTGTCCCTTATCGGTGGTGGAAAGAAAAATATGAGAGTTTAAGTATCGAAACACTCCTATTAATTGTTAAAAGGTTTGGAAAGAGGGATCCCCCTCGCGCCGTCGTCGTCATCGCTCGTTTCGATTTCGGCAAATGATCGATCGAGAGATTATTTTTTGGACAAAGTCTATTTTAATTATTTAATTAATTATTTATTTAACTAATTAATTAAATGTCCAAAATATTTTCAATTAGTTAGTTGATAACATAAATATTTTCAGTTATTTAGTTGAAATTAACTAAAACGTTTCAACTTTTTAGTGGACTAACCCGATCCGACTCAGATCCCCACTCGACCTGTTTGATTTAGAAAACCTTTCCCTCTTTAATTAAATTTTCCACCATTTTTGAGAGTTACTGTTTTGAAAGTTTGCAACTTTCAGGAACAGTCAGTACCATTTAAAAGGTTGCAAACTTTCATTATGGTCGTGTGGTTTCTGAAAGGATTGCAACCTTTCAGAACCTGTTCTTCTTGCCTATAAATATCATTAACTCTTCAAAATTTTCCTTACGAATTTTTTTGATCTCTTCTTTTTCTTCTGCACAATAAATAACTTCGTATATTTTACTGTTGTTGACTGGTTCGCTGACACCAGAACTATTGGTATCTATACTCTGGTGATTGAGATCATTTTACCCTGGGAGGTCATATTCTAAATCAAACCTCGGATACTAGAGGGGAATAATTTCCTTAAGGGGACACTGTGAGTTCAGTGGACTTGATCTTTTTCCTTTTAAAAATTTTATAGATTCTGGTACGTACTTTACAAATTTTAGTTTTTCTAAGTTAAATTTTTGTTCTTCTTTCTTACTGATTTAGTAAATATTGGTTATTTTGTGTTTCTGTAAAATTTATCAAAATCAGTAATTCTGATTTTTTCTAACACAGATTGGCTACAATCTTAAGGAAATTATTCATTATTATTAATCTGTGTTTTTGGTGGAGACAAGAATCTTTGTGATTTTATATTCCTTGAAGTCTGCAATATAATTTATTGCTTACTAGATTGAATTGACTTTTGTTTATCACAAATGGAAAACAACGGTGTTACAGTGACTGTTGATGCACAAACCCGAATTATTGTACCACAGGCAGAGAAACCGGGTAAATTCACTGGTGTGAATTTCAAAGGATGGCAGCTACGGCTATTTTACTAGCTTACCACTCTTGGTCTGCAGAAATTTACTAGTGAAGAAACCCCAGTGTTTGTTGCTGATATGCCAGACAAAGAAAAATTCATGATTATTGAAGCATGGAAACAGGCAGACTTTCTATGTAGAGGCTACATTTCGAGTGCTTTAGAGGATGACTTATATAATGTCTATAGGGCAATAACAACTTCAAAAGAGTTGTGGGATGCACTTGAGAAGAAATATAAGACAGAAGATGCATGCTTGAAAAAGTTTGTGGTCGCAAAATTTTTCCACTATAAAATTGTAGATAGTAAAACTGTTGGATCATAAGTGCAGGAACTTCAACTTATTCTCTCTGATCTGATTGCTGAAGATATGGTAGTAAATGAGCTTTTCAAGTGGCTACAATGATCGAGAAGTTTCCTCCTTTGTGAAACAATTTCAAGAATTATCTAAAACACAAACGTAAAGAAATGAAGCTTGAAGATCTTGTGATTCAGCTCAAGATTGAGGAAGATAACAAAAACGCATTGAAAAGAAGTTTCATAAGAGCTCAACAATCATTGGAGTTAATATTGTTGAAGAAGTTCCTACCAAAGACAAAAAGAGAAAGAAGTTTAACGGGCAGAAGTCAGAACAAGCCAAGAAGAAATTCAAAGTCAAATATTACAACCGTGGCAAGGATGGTCATAGGTCTTCTAATTGTAGTGCTCCAAGAAAGGACAAAGACAAGGTAAAGGCGAAACTCAAGCAAACATTGTGGAAAAGGTGGAAGATGCAGATGACTTGTGTGAAATGATCTCGGAGTGTAACTTAGTTGGAAATCCCAATGAGTGGTTACTCAGGTATCACTCGACATATTTGCTCTGCGAAAGAAGCCTTTGCAACGTACTCTCTTGCTAAGTACGATGACAATTTATTCATGGGAAACACAGCAACAACAAAGATTGCAAGAACTGGGAAAGTAATGTTGAAAATGACATCCAGCAAGGTGTTGACTTTGAATAGTGTCCTGCATATCCCTACTATTAGGAAGAATTTAGTTTCTTCTGCACTACTCGTTAAGAACGGGTTTAAGTGTGTCCTAGTTAGTAATAAAGTTGTAATAAGTAAGAATGAAATGTTCATAGGAAAGGGCTGCCTCAATGAGGGTCTTTTCTAACCGAATGTAATGGTTGTTGACAATAGTAATAAGAATTCTTCTTCTGTTTACTTATTGGAGTCAAATGATTTATGGCATGCCCATTTGGAACATGTAAATTACTAAGCCTTGCGAAAATTGATTACTCTAGAAGTATTGCCTGATTTTAAATGCAATAAATCAAAATACGAAATTTGTGTGGAAAGTAGGTTTGTTAAACATTCTTACAAGTCTGTTGAAATAAGTTCCAAAGCTTTATAATTAATTCACACATATATATGCAATATGAAGTTGACACCATCTCGTCATGGAAAAAAAAGTATTTTATAACTTTTATTGATGATTGTACTCGATTTTGTTATGTATATTTTCTTAATAGTAAGGATAAAGTAATTGATGCATTTGAGCAATAAAAAATGAAGTAGAGAACCAATTGAATTTAAAGATAAAAATGATTCAGAGTGATAGGGGTGGAGAATATGAATCTCCTTTTGCAGAGATATGTTTGGAATATAGTATTATTCATCAAACTACTGCACCTTATACACCACAGTCAAATGGTTTGGCGGAACGAAAGAATATAACATTAAAGAAAATTATGAATGCCTTGATGATCAATTCAGGTTCACCATGAAACACTTGGGGGGAAGCCATCTTTACGGCTAATAAGATACTTAATAGGGTACTCCATGAAAAAACACAATCAATTCCATTTGTGATGTGGAAAGGAAGGAAACCCAACTTCAAATATTTCAATGTGTGGGGGTGTTTAGCCAAGGTAGAGGTTCCTTTACCTAAGCGGGTTAAAATTGCACCCAAAATAGTAGACTTTGTATTTATTGAAGATGCTGTGAATGGTAAGTTTTGTCGATTTTTGGTTCACAAATCTGATAATCATGATATTCATGTTAATACGATAATTGAGTCAGATAACGCAGAGTTTTTTGAAAATATTTATGTAACAACCCTAAATATGGATAAGATAAGAAATGCTTAATATGTCAAGAATGCTTATGATTAGACCAGGGTTCACACGGATTGATGTGTGTAGAATCAGACCTCTGAATCCTTGCTACAATCAAGAAAACTTACTTGGGGAGTTAGTTGAGCTTGGAAAGGTTGAGTCAAACCATGTAGGGCTCTCGAATACGAAGATTTACTTGAAGGAGTCTTTACCGGACTTAAAAAGGGAAAATCTTAGGTTTGGAGGGACTAGGGGTAAAATGGTCTTTTTCTAGAATAAGGATAGTATCATAATTATCCTAAATATATAATTAATTATTTAATTAATAAGATGGAGGGTATTTTGGGGAGAAAGGGACGAAATTTGTCTCTTGAAGTGAAATCTTGCTCCACCCGGGTCCGAACCTAGGTGGAAGCAATGAATTAAAGTGCTTTTTGTAAGCTATTGAATTAATGTAATTAATTAATTATTATTATTCATTAGCTGATTTAAAATAAAATAAAAATCAATTTTTTATTAAATAAACAAAACCTTATTGACTAAGTCCTAAAACTAGACTCCTAAGCCTCCTACAACTCCCACTCTCTCACATTTATATCTCCACTCTCACGCTCAATCTCTCCTATTCTTTCTCACGTATTTTCTCTGCCAAAATAAGATACAAAAACATAAAAACTAAACCAAGTTCTTCACACTTGAAGAACTCACACGAAATCACGAGAAAATAAATGTTAATAGCACACTAGGCTAAGGGAGGTTGTCCTTCGGATGGAGTTGATATTGAGGAGTCTTAGACGTGTTCTTGTGGGAAGTTTTTGGGCATCAAGTCAAGAGTTTAACGTCAAAAAGATATGGGTTCTCTTCTCTCTTGGTCCTTTCCTAAGAGACCCCTTAAGGTTCAGAATATTCATTCTGAAAGCTAGGATTGTTCCCCGTTGCATGTCCCTGTCACTAGCTCTCATTGAATCATAGGTTGGTTATGTTTGCTGGTAGAAAACTAGGGATGAAACGTGTTTTCGTGATGATTATGTGTTTATATGTATGTTTGAAATTATGTGACTTATGTTGATGTTTCCAAAAATGTCACTACGTGTGTATGTGTGTGTTGTCGTGGCTATTGTTCATGGTTTAGGACTTGAAATAGCATGATAGTTATTTATATCTCACGTACACATATTGATGTAAATGTAATGTTCATATGAGTTGAAATATGGCTGATTTGAGGGATAATGTCCTGGCTAAACGAATACATGAACACACACCTAAAATATTCTAAATGCACTATGAAATTCCCCTAAGAACTAAGGTGTAACTTGATGAAAGGATGCTGAAAAATTAAAAGAAAATTTCCAGCTTCTAGTGATGAATTTCGGTCAGCAAAGAGGGATCAAAATGTTGGAAAAAATGAATTAAAATAAGTGAAGTCATGGAGGATTGAACACGTGACCTCACCATGTTAAAAACCATGAAAGTAAAGAAGTAAAAAAAATGTGGTGAAGGAAATTCGGACCATGGTATTGGCTAGAAAATGTAATTTAAAAGAAAAAATAAGAAATGAGAGGAGTGGAATTCAAACCCACCACCTCTCAATTAGATTTAAGGAAGAGTAAAAGAAAAAAAAATGTGAGGCGTGGGAATCGAACTCACGACCTCTAGGCAGTGAAGGAGAGTAAAGAAAATAAAAGAAAAAAAATGTGAGATGTGGGAATCGAACTCACGACCTCTAGACAATGAAGGAGAGTCAAAAGAAATGAAAGAAAAGAGATGTGAGGCATGGGAATCGAACCCAAGACCTCCTAGGAAGATTTAAGGAGAAAAATTAAAAGAAATTAAAGAGGGGTTGTGGGGGTTCGAACCCACAACCCCTCGTCCAAAGGAGAGAAATTTAAAGGCAATGAAAATAAAAAGTAAATGAGGTTTTGGGGGTTCGATCCCACATCCTCTTAGTTCCATTAAGCGAAAAATGAAGAGAAAAATTAAGGAAAAAATAAAAAGAAGGCATTGGGGCTCGAACTTGTGTCCCCAAGCCATATGGATCAAACCAAAATGAAAAAAAATGTAAGTGATGTTCAACGGATTTAGAAATCGGGTTTCCTTGCCTAAATTTCGTATTGATACATAAGTCATACGTGAATTAAATGTTCAAAAATAATGTTGCCTACTTAAATCGAAATTGATATCTTGGAATACATACAAGATGCATAAGTCTTGTACCACATAATCTTAGGAAGATATGAATCACTTAAACGAACTATAAATGAAGCCTCATGGATTGTATGTATAGATCCATAACTCTAACATACGTTTAAAAAAAATAAGTGAACCTAAGATATATGTAATGAAATGATGTAACCCTAGAAAGGTTGAGTAAGAGTATAAAACACACTATATGGCCAAGTGCATTGGCATATAATGAAACGAATATTATGTAATGAAAATATGAAACCCTAGAAGGGTTAAGTAAGAGTGTGAAACACACGAATGGCCAACTGCATTGGCATATGATGAATTGAACATTCACGTAAAAAGGGGTGAGTAATTATGAAGAACAAATGTGCTAATGTTAATGAATGTGGTGACAACATGATATGAGGCTAATGTAAAAGATGAGATCAATCTGAAATAAATCTAAGTAAATGTTACCAAAATGTACATGAGTGTAAAGTTAAAAATGTACATGAGTGTAAAGTTAAAAATGTACATGAGTGTAAAGTTAATGAAGAGACCAGTCTCTATGAACACTCTAATGAAAGTATTGAGATTAACACACTTAATACTAATGATTAGATATGAAATCATCTATTGAGCTATGATGTCCTCATACTAGAAGCCAGTTTCCATGACGTATGAGTTGAATGTAATGGAACTTTACAGAGAGCACCGATAGACTATTTATGAGCATGATGCCTTCATTCGAGAAGGGCGGAGGTTCACGTAACTCTCATGAGATGAGGATGTCCGGCAAGCCGGGTATGGGTCTCCTTATGTCTCCTAGTCTTCAAACCTATACTGTCAATATACGGATCTGGCGGGGTTCGATTCCCATGTACGCTAGCATTTTTTTGGTCATTTTGGCTGGTGATTCCACCTCTTTTCGATGTGGGGTTTCATGACACTGGATTTCATGATGCTTACATGATCTATGTCGGTTAAAGTTAAAGTTCTCAATCAATGAACTAGGTCAGTCTTAAATGATACACATAATGAAACGAATGATACCAAAGGTGTTAGGATAGGATAATCAAGAGGTGAGTTAGACTCAAGTAATGATATTAGGTCATTCTTGGTCATCGAACAACGAACCTGATGAAAGCCATAAATTACATCCTAGGCATAGCTGGTGTTTACACTGGCACATGAATGAAATGAAATGAAGTACGTATGAATA
The DNA here is from genome assembly GCA_027704865.1 of Solanum neorickii. Classification (NCBI taxonomy): domain Eukaryota; kingdom Viridiplantae; phylum Streptophyta; class Magnoliopsida; order Solanales; family Solanaceae; genus Solanum; species Solanum neorickii. Next base: position 13,179,000 of record JAKWJC010000373.1, read on the forward strand.
AACGAAGCAGACTCTGTTTATGCTAAAGCAGACTCCCTAGTTGAGGTCTCATATGTTGAGACCTCATTTTGGGAAGTCTTAATGTCAAGTTCATGATTTCAAGGTCTCATGGCATATGAATAAATTATATGAACAGTCTTATGTGTTATATGAATTATGATATGTGTTATGTGTACACTGTTGTGTGTTGTGTGCAAAATGTTAAGTATGATGGTGCATGCTACTCTCATGGCATAACTTTCCTAATCCAAATTTGGAAAGTTTATAAACTTTCCTAATCCAAATTTGGAAAGTTCACTCACTTTCCTAATCTCAATTTGGCAAGTTACTCATGCATGTCCTTGGTGTGTTCTTGCATATACCCATACTTAGTACAATTGTGTACCAACCCTAAACAACTCTAAACTTTTAGGTGCAGGCACGGGTGGACGCTAGAGCTACAGGATCAACGCTGCAGCTATCTGGACTTCGAGTATTCATCTAGACTTGGTAGGCCCTCATGCTTTCGAGGATGCTTGCCCATTTACATTCTAGCTTAGTTGTAGGATTAAGCTAGTGGAGTATGTTCCACTAGGTTTCTTTCCCATTTTTGTTCAGAAATTGTATTGGTGCCATTTGGCAAGTACATCTTTATCGTTATAATAAACTCCTTCTTTCATTTGATGATCTTAATGTTAGATGGTTGATGGTGAATAATTATATGTGTAATAGAATGTTTAGTAAGCATGTTACAAAAAAAAAAGTTTCAAATTTTCCGCTAAAATTAACCTAGATGAAGTAAGAATGATGTATGTAGGCTTGTCTGCGGCCTCTGAGAAGTCAACGGCGCAGGTCTCGTCTGGGGTCTAGATTCTGATCGTGACAATTTATCCGTATAAAACTAAATGTGAGTCAACAAGTAAAAGACCTAAACAACCATGAGAAGAATCAACGGAAAATACACTAACTAGTGAGGATCTTAGGCGTAGTACTCGCCAACGGAAACCTGCTTTTTTCGGACCAGATTTTGTGACATTATTGCTTGAAAATGATCCTCAAACATTTAAAGCAATTATGTCTTCATTTGAGTCAACTTATTAGTAAAAAACAGTCAATAGTGAGATCGAATCAATTTTGAGTAATCACACTTGGAATTGGCTGAACTTCCTCCAGGAAATAAACCTTTAGGATCAAGTGAATCTTTAAAAGGAAAATGGAAACCTGATGGGACTATTGACAAATATAAGGATAGACTGATAGTCAAAGGGCACAGTCAAAATGAAGGTATGGACTACTTTGACACATACCCTCCAATAACAAGGATAACATCAATTAGGATGTTAATAGCACTAGCAGCAGTGCATGATCTTAAAATTCACCAAATAGATGTAAAGATAGCCTTCTTAAATGGAGAGTTGAAGGAAGAAATTTACATGGAACAACTTGAAGATTTTATAGTTCCTGGTAAACAAAAGAAAGTGTGCAGACTTGTGAAGTCACTTTATGGACTCAAACAAGCACCCAAACAATGGCATGCTAAATTTGACCAAACTATGTTGGCAAATGGATTCAAGATCAACGAATGTGATAGATTTGTTTACATTAAAAACATTATAAATCATGAGGTCATATGTTTGTTTGTCTGTTGATGACGTGTTAATAATGATTAAAGACATTGACGATATAAATGCTTCTAAGCGCATGTTGTCCAGCAAGTTTGATATGAAGGACTTAGAAGTTGCTGATTTGATCTTAGGGGTCACGATTATCAAAACTCCTCATGGACTAACATTATCTCAATCTCATTAGATTGAAAATTTATTGGATAAATTCAAGTACTTGAATTTCAATATTGTCAAAACTCTAATTGATTTAAGTTGTACATTTTCAAAAGAATAAAGGTCAAAGTGACTCTCAATTGGAATATGTCAGAGTATTGGGAAGTTTATATATATTATGAATTGTACGCGATAAGATATAGCATGTGCTATTAACAAACTTAGTCGGTTCACTAGTAATCCGAATCAAACTCATTGAATGACAATGAAAATGTGTGTTGGAATATCTGAATACACAACACTATGCTTTGCATTATAATAAATTTCATGTTATGATTGAAGGAGATAGTGATGCAAATTGGATCACCGGTCAAATGAAGTTAAATCCACAAGTGGTTATGTGTTCATACTTGGTGGATGAGTAGTCTCTTGGAAATTGTCCAAACAGACATGTATTGCTCGCTCCACAATGGAATCTGAATTCATTGCTTTGGATAAAGGTGGTGAAGATATTAAATGGCTCCGAAATTTCTTAGAGGATATTCCATTCCTTCCCAAATCTGTTGCACCTATTTGCAGACATTGCAATAGTCAAGCCAAAAATAGGTAGGGTAGGGACCGTCATGTATAAAATGAGTGAAATTATCACAATTGACTATATAAAGTCAAGCGATAATGTGTCGAATTCACTAACGAAAGGCCTAGTGAGAGAGGCAATTGAAACATCACCTAAGGGAATGAGTTGACGGCTTAGGACAAGTCACCATGATGGTAAATCTATCTAGCAGACTGGAGATCGCAAGAGCTAGATTCAAGGATAAAAATAATGTTATGGCTGACGGTTCGACATTGTCAATTAACTCAATCCATTCTCATGATGAAGACAATGTTCATGAACAAGGTTAAGACTTTAAGGCTTGTTAATGAGGTAATAAACCTTAAAGTTTTTAATGATATATTAATTTTGGTAGATTTGACCAAATAGTGTATCTACGAGGTGACACGGTTAGTAATCACCTATGTGAGTGTGAAGTGGAAGCCGCTTCAAAGAGAATTTTATGTCAAAAGTCTATTCTTTACACATTCATGAAACCAGGAGGTGTTCATGGTTGAAACGAACACAACTGTAAGAATCATAAATAGTAAAGGGTTAATTGCGTGACATATGGTTGTCTAGGTATACACCAAAGCTCGGCGGTTCAAAGATATCACATCTACTGATTGACAGAGTATATCAGATATATGTTCACTACGAAAAGTCCAAGGGAAAACCTACTTATCCAGATGTAATTAATCATTGCATGTAAAGTACACACTTTCTGTGCATTCCTAAGTTATAATCATTCCCCATCAATGTGGAGGATTGTTGGGTATGTAGCAAGAATTGATGGGAAATAGAGGAAAAGAAAGAAACTTGAAGAGTTGGGAACTTGAAAAGTCCTCTTATGCTTTAATGAAAAGGAATTTGTTCCTCATCGGTGGTAGAAAGAAAAATAGGAGAGTTTAAATATCGAAACACTCCTATTAATTGTTAAAAGGGTTGGAAAGAAAGACCCCCCTCGTGTCATCATCGTTGTCGCTCGCTCGCTCGTCTCGGCTTCGACTTTGTCTTTGGCTTTAGCTTTGGCAAATGATCGATCGAGAGATTATTTTTTGGACAAATTTTATTTTAATTATTTAATTAATTATTTATTTAATTATTATTTAAATGGCCATAATGTTTTCAATTAATTAGTTGATAACAGGAACATTTTCAGTTATTTAGTTGAAATTAAGTGAAAAGTTTTAACTTTTTAGTTTACTAACCCGACCTGACTCGGATCCGCGCACGACCCGTTTGATTTAAAAAACTTTCCTGTTTTATTTAATTTCTCGCCATTTTTGGAAATGATTGTTCTTAAAGGTTGCAACTTTCAGGAACAGTCAGTACCATTTGACAGGTTGCAAACTTTCATTAATGGTCGTGTGGTTTCTGAAAGGATTGCAACATTTCGGAACCTGTTCCTCTTGCCAATAAATACCATTCACTCTTCAGAATTTTTCTTACGAATTATCTGATCTCTTCTTCTTCTTCTGCACTACAAATTACTTCGTGTATTTTACTGTTGTTGACTGGTTCACTGACACCAGAGTTTTTGATTTCTATACTCTGGTGATTGAGATCATTTTACCCTGGGAGGTCATATTCCAAATCAAACCTCGGATACTAGAGCGGAATAATTTTCTTAAGGGGACACTGTGAGTTCAGTGGACTTGATCTTTTTCCGGCTAAAAATTTTACAGATTCTGATACATGTTTTACAGATTTTAATTTTTGTAAATTAAATTTGTGTTCTTCTTTCTTACTGATTCAGTAAATTTTGGTTACTTCGTGTTCTGCAAAATTTATCAGAATCAGTAATTCTAATTTTTTTCTAACACAGATCAACAACATCTAATGTCTTAAAATTGTAGGTTGGAGTCATCAAAGAAGATAAATTATAGTAATGTGTTAATTATTATGTCCATTATACTTGTAGAAACGTGGATTTCATTTCTTCCTCTATTATAATTGAACTAGTTATATTTTTAACCCATCATGTCAATGCGATTTGTTAATTAACTTCATAACTTTTCATCTTTTTTATAGTATCGCACTTTATATTAATGGTAAAAAAAAAAATCCTTTACTTGCACGTTAAATTCAAATTTTGCACCTATTCGAAAATTGAGTTGATGGATAACGCGTAAAAAATAAATTGAACAAAGAGCAAATATCCAAATAAAATACAAGTTGGTGTGACTCACTATACGTTACTCTATCCAAAAAGTAGTGTTTTAGCTAAAGAATAAGAATACATATATATTAGGAAAAATGTCTATCATGTGTATAATTTAAATTTAAACACACTTGTATATACTACATAGATTTTGCATAAATTAAACTTAAAGTAATAATATATACATTGCATTTATCTACGATTCTATGTATAAAATATTGGTGCTATTGTTATTGCACAATTCTATTACTAGTTCATTCCTAAAAAGCTTGTTTCCCATCAACGTTTTTTCTCTTATTTATCTAATAATAATAGGTAAAATTATAACAGTAATTGGATAACATTTTACTAATATTATATAACTTCTAATTTCAATTTTTATTTTTCATAGTCACATTTCATAGGAAAAATTCTAATTAATTCAAATAACGTTGCTAAGGATCTGAAAGCTCAAATTGAACTTTGGTCATCGATAACTGCCAAGGCATAATTAATTCGTTATTTCTTCTTTTCAATTACCTCAATTAATCCTATTGCTAGTGAAGTGTCTAAATAACACTCAATTACTACAAAAACACGAATAACATTGATAATATTTAAAATTACGTAATATGCATTTATTTCTAGCCAAGAAGAAAACTATTATTGACCACATGAAAGTAAAATGTCAGAATTGGCTAAAGAAAACTATTGGTCACACGAAAATTACAATATCAACGTTGTGAGTTGGGGGGGGGGGGGATGAAGATAAGATGGTCTTTTTTCTTCTGTACTACTAGGTCTAAATAATATTTAGTCATTTAAAGTGTTGATTTGAATAATATGAAAGATAAGAAGAATGTTTCTAATAGACCTTTGACTTGAGTTGAGAATAACAAAATCATTTTTCAAAATAAAAATTAAATGAAGTTGAAGGCTATGTAGAATAAAATGGAGAAAATTAAAGTAGCAATAATCAATAATATGATAATCAAAGTAAATTAGACAACAAAGATACTAAAATCGAAGAAAACAGAAAAATCATAGTAAATATATATCCTACATATCATATCCTCCCTGTTGGGAAAACGCGGACAAGCACAAAAATATATATGGTAAAAGTAATGGAAATAAAATGGATAAATAATGACACCAAGAATTTTACGTGGAAACCCTTCTGAGTAAGGGAAAAAAACCACGGACTAAGAGGAGCAATTGATATTAAGATGGTCTTTTTTCTTCTATACTACTAGGTCTAAATAATATTTAGTCATTTAAAGTGTTGATTTGAATAATATGAAAGATAAGAAGAATGATTCTAATAGACCTTTGACTTGAGTTGAGAATAACAAAATCATTTTTCAAAATAAAAATTAAATTAAGTTGAAGGCCATGTAGAATAAAATGGAGAAAATTAAAGTAGCAATATTCAATAATATGATAATCAAAGTAAATTAGACAACAAAGATACTAAAATCGAAGAAAACAGAAAAATCATAGTAAATATATATCCTACATATCATATCCTCCCTGTTGGGAAAACGCGGACAAGCACAAAAATATATATGGTAAAAGTAATGGAAATAAAATGGGAAAATAATGACACCAAGAATTTTACGTGGAAACCCTTCTGAGTAAGGGAAAAAAACCACGGACTAAGAGGAGCAATTGATATTACTATAGTAAGGAATTTTACACTGTGTAGTCACGAATACAATACTCAAAGTGACTACTACACACTCAAAAGGAACAACACTCTTTTGGTTTCTGTCTTACTAAAATATCGCTCACACTCTATTTTTCTTCACAGACTATTTTCTTGTATAGTCTATGGAATACCTCACTTTGCTCTCAAAATGGTTTTTCTCTCTAACTTGGTGTGTTCTACAAATGAGCAAGAATGCTCTATTTATAGAAGGATAAAACCATACCTATGTCACTAATGACATATGTAAACATAGCAAAGTCAAAAATGGTTGCAAATCTTACCAATTTGCCCTACCAAATCTTTTCTTTTCAACTCCAATTACTATTCATTTTTAACAATTGCTTGTACCAAGTGAATAGCTAAAGTTGACTAAAACAATGCGATGGATTCAACAAATCTCCCCCTCCAGTCCCATTTACTGGAAGAAGGTATCTTCAACTTCTTTAGAGAGAGCTCATACCCACAAGTTCTTTGCATAACTCGAACTTGTCTTTTTGGTATCATCTTGGTCAGCATATCTGCAAGATTTTCACTTGTGTGAATCTTTTTGACGTGAAATGATTCATTCTCCACTTTCTCACGAATTCAATGATTTCTGACGTCAATGTGTTTTGTTCTGGCATGGTACATGGAGTTCTTGCTCAAGTCTATTGCACTCTGACTGTCACAATAGACAATATACTCCATCTGATTCAAACCAAGCTCTTGAAGAAATTGCTTTAGCCATATCACCTCCTTGCCGGCTTCAGTAGCTGCAATATACTCAGCTTCAGTTGTAGATAGTACAACACACTTCTGCAACTTTGACTGTCATGATATAGCTCCCCCTGAAAAAGTAAACAAATATCCAGTAGTGGATTTTCTGCTATCAAGGTCACCTGCCATATCAGAATCTGTATAGCCTTTCAAAATTGGATTTGATGCTCCAAAACACAAGCATTCATCTGAGCATCCTCTAAGATACCTGAGTAATCATTTCACAGCTTCCCAATACTCTTTTTTCAGATTTTTGAGAAATCTACTGACAACACCAACTGCGTGAGCAATATCGGGTCTAGTGCACACCATTGCATACATTAGACTTCCGACGACGGAGGAATATGGAACTTTGGCCATGTTCTCTTTTTCCTCCCTAGCTGTAGGACACATTTTCTTGCTCAACTTCATATGACCAGCAAGAGGTATACTAACAGGCTTAGCATTCTTCATATTTAAGCGCTCCAGTACGCGTTCAATGTACTTCTTCTGGGACAAATAAATCTTCCTTTTATCTCTAAGACGAGTAATTCTCATGCCCAAAATTTGTTTGGCATGACCCAAGTCTTTCATAGAAAAAGACTTACACAACTCTTTCTTTAGCTCGTCAATCTTGGAAGTATTTTTGCCCACAATCAACATATCATCCACATACAACAAAAGGATGATAAAATCATTGTCAAAATTTTTTTGTACAAATACGCAATGATCTGAAGAAGTCTTCTTATAGCCTTGCTCCCCCATAACATATTTAAACTTTTTGTACCACCGTCTAGGAGCTTGTTTTAGGCCATAGAGACTCTTTTCGAGTTTGAATACAAAATTTTCTTTACTATCTACTTTGAAGCCCTCATGTTGTTCCATATAAATCTCTTCTTCTAGGTCACCATGAAGGAAAGCCGTCTTCACATCCATCTGCTCAATCTCTAAATTAAGACTAGCAGCCAAACCTAGAACTGTGCGAATCGAGGACATTTTCACCACATGAGAAAATATTTTGTCAAAGTCAATACCTTTCCTTTGACCGAATCCCTTAACAACCAATCTAGCTTTGTACCTGGGCTTCAAGTTGTGTTCTTCAACTTTAACTTTGAACACCCACTTGTTCTTCAAAGCTCTCATGCCCTTGGGCAATTTTACCAACTCATAAGTGTGGTTCTCATGCAAAGATTTCATCTTGTCTTGCATGGCTTCAATCCATTGATTCTTGTGCTCATCTTCCATGGCCTCCTCATAACATTCAGGTTCTCCCCCGTCAGTGAGTAACACATACTCATTGGGTGAATAACGGGAGGAAGGAAACCGCTGTCTTGTGGACCTCCGAAGCGGAATATTTGATTCGTCCACAACTTCATGAACAACAGGATCATCAATAACAATATCATTGTTATTATCAACATCAACATGTTGATTTGATACATGATTTTGGGCGTCACCATGATTATCAAACCCAATAACGTCATGCACACTTGTGTGAGGAACTTCATCATGATGGACTATACCATCAAAATTTGAAGATTCTACCTTCTCCGCTTTGTCAATATCTTCAATTGTTTGATTCTCCATGAAAATAATATCACCGCTTCTCACAAGTTTCTTTTCAATTGGATCATATACCCTGTAACCAAATTCATCTAGGCCATATCCAATGAAGATGCATTGCCTTGTCTTGGCATCTAATTTTGACCTCTCATCTTTCGGCGCATGTACAAAAGCTTTGCAACCAAATACTCTCAAATGGTCATAGGAAACATCCTTTCCATACCAAACACTATTTGGTACATCACTTTGCAAAGCAACAGCAGGAGATAGATTAATAACATGTGCAGCGGTCAATAAAGCCTCACCCCAAAATGAGTTTGGCAACTTTGCTTCAGAAAGCAAACATCTAACTCTTTCCATCAAGGTCCTGTTCATCCTCTCAGCCAAACCATTAAGCTGAGGAGCCTTGGGAGGAGTCTTCTGGTGTCTATTACCTTGATGCTTGCAGTATTCGTCAAATGGTCCACAATATTCACCACCATTATCAGTACGAATACATTTCAATTTCTTTCCAGTTTCTCTTTCAACTGAAGCCTGAAACTGCTTAAAGACACCTAACACTTGGTCTTTAGTCTTCAAGACATAGACCCAAAGTTTTCTCGAGCAATCATTTATGAAAGTGACAAAGTAAAGTGCACCACCCAATGTCTTTGTCTTCATTGGACCACATAAATCAGAGTGCACTAACTCAAGCAACTCTGTCTTTCTCGAAGGAGGGTAGGACTTAAAGGAAACTCTATTTTGTTTACCAGCCAAGAAGTGCTCACATTTTTCTAATTTAGCACTTTGGAAATTTGACAATAATTTCTTCTTGGATAGAACATTAAGTCCTTTCTCGCTAATGTGGCTAAGCCTCTTGTGTCATAATGTTGAAGAGCTATTGCTCTCAACCGCATTCACCATATCAACACAAGCAGAGGCCGCAGTCCAGTATAGACCACGACGTTTGTTACCACGAGCCACAACCAAGGAACCCTTAATGAGCTTCCATTTTCCATCACCGTTGGTACTAACATATCCTTCATAATCTAAAACACCAACAGAAATTAAGTGCAGACGAACATCAGGAGCATGTTTCACATTGTTCAAAACTAGTTTAGTTCCAACACTAGTTTCCAAACAAATTGTATCAATACCAACCACCCTAGAAACAGTCTCATTACCCATACTCAAGGTTCCAAAATCACCAGGAGTGTAGGAAGAGAAAAAATTCTTCCTTGATGTCACATGAGATGCAGCACCAGTGTCCAAAACCCAGCTTGACTCATCACAAGCAATATTTATCATGTTTGCATCAAGAACGGTAACAAGATCTTCGGTGGTGACGGTGGCTAGGCAGTTTTCATTGCCATCTTCTTTAGTTTCCTCTTTGTTTTTGTTCTCCCTCTTCAACTTCCTGCAGAACTTCTTTGTGTGACCTTTCATGCCACAATGATAGCACTCAATATCCTTAAGACTACCATTGGATTTGCTCCTATTTTGTTCTCTATGCTGAGAACCACGAATTTTATTTCTCCCCCTGGGGCCAGTTATCAGGACATCCGACGAAGAGGAACCTTGAGTTTTTCTTCTCATCTCTTCGTTCAAGACACTACTCTTGGCAGAATCCATAGAGATTACACCATCCAGAGCAGAATTTGACAATGACGTTCTAAATGTTTCCCAAGAATCTGGTAGAGAACCAAGAAGAAGCAAGCCTTGAATTTCTTCATCAAATTTGATGCCCATAGCAGATAATTGGTTCATAGTCCCCTGAAAATTATTCAGATGGTCTGTCATCGGAGAACCATCATGATACTTCAAACTCAACATCTGCTTTATTAAGAACATTTTGTTGTTGCCAGTCTTTCTAGCATACAAACTTTCAAGATGCTCCCAAAGGGTTCGAGCATGTGTTTCTCCAGAGATATGGTTCAACACATTATCGTCGACTCATTACCTAATGAATCCACAAACGTGTCTATGCAACAGACTCCACTCTTCATCTGTCATATTATCAGGCTTTACAGTAGTAAATACTGGTTTATAAAAATTCTTAACATAAAGCAGATCTTCCATTTTCCCCTTCCAAATGGCATAATTAACACCATTCAAAGTAACCATTCTACTTGTGTTGGCTTCCATTGTTTTCCCCAAAAAAATATAGTTATCGCAAATCAAAGTAAATCTTTTCTGATGTGAAAGTTCAGACTGTGCTGCAACCACAGAGCATACTCAGATAAAACCTTGGCTCTGCTACCAGTTTGTTGGGAAAACGCGGACAAGCACAAAAATATATATGGTAAAAGTAATGGAAATAAATTGGAAAAATAATGACACCAAGAATTTTACGTGGAAACCCTTCTGAGTAAGGGAAAAAACCACGAACTAAGAGGACCAATTGATATTACTATGGTAAGGAATTTTACATTGTGTAGTCACGAATACAATACTCAAAGTTACTACTACACACTCGAAACGAACAACACTCTTTTGGTTTCTGTCTTACTAAAATATCGCTCACACTCTATTTTTCTTCACAGACTATTTTCTTGTATAGTCTATGGAATACCTCACTTTGCTCTCAAAATGGTTTTTCTCTCTAACTTGGTGTGTTCTACAAATGAGCAAGAATGCTCTATTTATAGAAGGATAAAACCATACCTATGTCACTAATGACATATGTAAACATAGCAAAGTCAAAAATGGTTGCAAATCTTACCAATTTGCCAACTACCAAATCTTTTCTTTTCAACTCCAATTACTATTCATTTTTAACAATTGTTTGTACCAATTGAATAGCTAAAGTTGACTAAGACAATGGGATGGATTCAACACTTCCCCCCCCCCCCTCCTGTTAATCGTCTTTTTTCTAGCTTAGCTACTAAAATAATAGTAGTAGTACTTATTTTGGATGGCTAGGACCACCACATATTCATAGTATACTAATTAAATCATAAAATTGACAATTTTATTTCTTAATTTTCTGACATTGTACATAATATTCTTGAGAAATAGTTAGTGTAGTGATTTAATTATAGTTATTCTAACTTTAGAAAGATCATTGATTACATAATTATGATATTATACATCACTGAACAATTGAAAGATGATTTCTTAGTAGTGATTTTTTTTGTATTACTAGGGTGAAAGTTTTGCAATTTTTCTGTTAAAAAACTTAATTATGTTACTTAAGTGAAAAGACATCATAGATTTTATTAGTTGAATAATTTGATCTATGATCATGTTGAAATTTAAGACAAAAATATCTAATTAATATTTTTGGAAATTATTTTTAAAAGAATGTCAATTCTACTTCTCCTTTCTTAGAAAGCCATATGTCATTTCCTCTTTCTTGGTTTTTGTCGCATTCGAACCATTGCTTAGAGATATCGTGAGTTTTATGAATTTACACATTAGATTTATATTAAGTTTCTAAGTGAGTTTTATGAATTTACACATTATATTTATATTAAGTTTCGAATCATAATAAATTTTGAAAAAATTTGAAATTTCTATGCAATCTCGCTATCCTAGCTTTAAAATCAACTCCGAAGGAGTTGAATGAAATGAGCTGAACAAATTGAATGAGGTAGCTCTCAAAAATACATAATAATTCCACTCGAATTTAGATACATAGAGAAGAAGTTGAGCGCAATAAAAATACTCAGTTCTTCACGAATTATTTGTCTTTTATTCCTTTTGACTCTATATTCATCATTTTTTGTTGTTAGTATTTTTTATTTTCTGGTCATTATTATTTTACATGTGATACTATTGTTCAAGTCCAGTGGGTTGAAGCCCAACATATGTCATTTCTTTGTAAAGCCACTGTCAAGTTCATGATTATTTGGTGTCCGACAAATTTTGACCCAATTAGTTTATGTAAATATTTTCTTTTATGATTTAATGCTCATTTGATTAGTTGAGATGGAGTAATCGTCAATCGACAATTTAAAATTGATCAGTACAAAATCATGTGATTTGTCCTCGTTTACGTATCCCATTGACATTAGCCTAACGTCCTGTCTACTCGTTTTTAACTGACTTATTTGTACCCAGCTACATGACGGAAGTCCCTCGGCCAATCGTCACCTGACAACATTCTCTTTGATCTTCTCTTTGATTGCTTTTTATGAATTAGTCACACCGGGAGGTAGTGTTTGTTATCTAAGAATTGCTCGATGGATCTCATCGGAGAGGAAATTCCAAATAAGATAATCTTATTTTGAAGGGAAAAAACAAGATACAAACATAGTAGTACTATTTTCGTAATCTGATAACTAGTAGCCAGTAGGAATACAATATAACTTAGGGTGTGTTTGGTATGGAGGAAAATGTTTTCCTGGAAAACAAGTAGATTTAGACTTATTTTCTCATGTTTGGTTGGTGACTAGAAAATATTTTTCAAAAATAATTTTTAGTGTTTAATTTATGAATGAAGAATGTTTTTGAGAGACATATTCTATTTTTATTATAGTAAAAAACAATTTATGAAATTGAAATTATTTTTTAAAAACAAAATTACTATTTTATGGGGTGGGGGTGGGGGCGGGGGGAGGTGGTAGGAGTGAAAAATATATTTTTGAAGTTGATAGTATTTTTAAATAAAAAAATTAATTTTTTCGGGGGTTGAGGGGGGGGAGGGGAAGATAGGAGTTTAAAAATAAAAATTTGAAGTGGAAAATATTTTTAAAAAGCAAAATTAATTTTTTGGGAAGGGGTGGCTGGCCGGTGGGGGGGGGGGGTAGGGATCGGGTCAATAAATAAAATTTTAAAATTGAATATATTTTTTAAAATTGACATTTTTTCAAAAAAAAATGTAATTTAAAATTGGAGAGTTTTGGAAAATGTTTTTCTTATTTTTTGAAAGGAAGTCATTTTCCTTAATTTTAAGGAAAATGATTTGATTTGAAAAAACATTTTCCAAAACTTTTATCCCAACTAAGGAAAATTGAAAAATATTTTTCAGAAAATATTTTCATTCGTACCAAACACACTTTTAATGTTGAAAGTTGTCAAAATGACTTAATGTCGAAGTTTGTTTGTATATCCAGTTATCTTCTCCCTACTATGGTCCTACGAGGTAGATCACCAAGAATCATTGAACTTTTATCTGGATGTTAATGTTTGTGTCACTCGCACCATCCAAAAAGACTCAATTACTCTGTCATTTTCATATTCGACTCTCGAATTGAACTTTAAGAACAATTAATGTGCTAAGTCAGCCTAAAGATATAACATGATTTGGTAACATTTCATTTCTCGATTCACCAAGTCATAATATCGCACTAATTTGATAGTCCAAATTTACATCCTTTAACCAAATCGAAGAGAACTATAGTTTGAATCGGTCCATAATTTTTTATTTGTTATATAGTAGAGCAGAATATGGCATATACACAAAATCAATTGTAATTGTGTCTTCAAAGCTTTTGACCAAATGACCATGTTAAAGTTGACCGCTCCAAATTTCCTTATTGGGAAAAGCTTATTAAGGCAATGAATATAAGCAATGTGTTAATTGATATAAAAATAATGGCTAATGAAGAAACAATTTGAGTGAAAATCATATTTAGAGTGAATTAATATTAAATTATTTCCATGCCTTATTAATAAAAAGAGGATACTTAGTAATACTAGTTTATTTCAAAAGGAAATGATATAATTATTACAATCTTTATCCAATAATGTTTATCGTCTTTATAGAAAATGAATAAACATGAATATATATTGATATAAGAATCACTTAATATATGATTCAAAAAATACAAGTATCAATGAAGATGAATTTCGTGAAAGCATTATCAGTGATTTTCGTGCTCTTTTTTTTTCTTGTAACTTTTTTATGGGGAAAATTGATAGAAGATGTTTGTCGAACGTCTAGTGACTGTAAAGCCTGCATTGATGCTCTTAGAGCAGACCCTAAGAGCTCTTCCATTAATTAAAAAAAAGTTTGCCACGTATTCTAATTCAATAATGTTTAATAAAGACAAAAAGTATTTACAATGACATTGTAAGTCTGCTAGAGCAAGTAAAAGAGGGCGTTATCTTACAATCCCTTCAAGTTTGTAACGAAAATTATGATAGTGCGATACATGATATTACATTAGCACTAAAATATTTTGATGTAAATGACATTTTGGGGACGATCAATTTTACTACTACTATTGTGAGTGCTCCGGACACTTATGAAGAATCATCTGCTGAACCTCAGAATATCTCCAATAAAATCTATAGATGATGATTTTATGAATTTTATTGATTTAACCATGAGTTTTGCTAAATCAATTAAAAAATTAATATGTAATCAGAAATTCAGCATTATTTCTATACATGTTCCATGGGAATCCATTCCGTTATATAAACTCTTTATATGTCAAAAGTTCTGTATCCAATTTTTCCCAAGCTTGCTGAAGGAGAAAGTTACAACATATTAAAATGAAGTTAAATTACAGTTTTTTACCAGATTACAAGATTTAAGTTGAAAAAATCGTTTGACTGCTCCAAATTTACTTACTAGGAAATGCTTATTTAGGCAAATGACAATATAAAAAAAAATATAATCAATTGTCTTATTTTTCAAAAGATAAAAAGAGTGTTGGAATTCTGACCTCCAAATTTGCCTAAGAAACAAGTATGTTCTATGTGTTCCTTTGCAGATTATAATAATTACATTTTGTGAAGCAAATAAAATAATATATAATACAATTTTTTATCACAGAAAATTCAAACTCATAAAGGGTTAAAATCACGTCCTACACAACTGCAGGATTTAACTTCACTTTATTTAACTCTGAATCTCAACAAAAGATTACAAACCTATATCACCTAAGGAATTATATATAAACTCTAAATCCTAGCTAAGAAATTATAAAATATAATTCCTCGCTACCCAAGACAAAAATCCTCAGGTTTAAGTCTTCTATCGTCCATCAAGTTTCTCAAACTTGTTAGACGAATCGTACACACGCACTCGATTGTAATCAAAACTCTTAATTACAATCTTACAACAATTTGCTCACAAATTGACAACACTCTCAAGTAACTCTCAAATCTCTCTCAAATCTCTTGATCGTGTTTTGATCTTCTCTCTAGGTAATGTGCGAACTTCATTAAAGAAGTTATTTCCCTGTTTATAGAATAAATCACTCAAAGTTTTGTCCAACTCAAATTTGACTTTGTTACATCTTCAACTCCTTATTCAACTCGAATTTAACTTCTGCCGCATGTTCAACTTGAACTTAACTTCTTTAAGTCGAACTTGGAATCCCAGCAACTTGTATATTGCCGTCCTCAAAGTCTTGTAGAAGTCAACTTGGATTTTTATTATTATTTGTCTTTTCCGCAACATTAAAAACTTGCGCTTTTTTTCTTTTTATCTCTGCCAACTCAAGGATAACTAACGCACAATTTCCTTAAACAAGTAGGAAGTAGTATTACTTCTTTGTTTAGGATTATTCTTTTTCCTTTTTGTTGTATTCTCTATTCACGTCACTTTTGTGTTGACTGATTCTTCATGACTGGTTCCTTATTTGCATTGGCAGACTTCAAAATCCTTATTAATCAAGAAATTTCCCCTTTTTGAATAAAGACAAACATTCATTACCAACACAGCAAATAAGACATGCATTCTCCCCCTTTTCCATGTTATTGCAACAATTCTTTAACTTTGCTACGTTATTACTATAACTCTTTAACTTTGTCATATTTCAAAATAACGAAACTTTAACAAGAAGGTTAACAATAAGTATTTGTGGGTAGAATAGAACAAATAATATGGTTAAAATTATTCTTTTTGAGATATAATAATGATTTTGCTCAAACAAATACTCTTTTAAAGTTTCTTATATTTCTTTTATTTTAAATGAATCAAAATTAAAGAAACTAAAATTGAGAGGTAAAAATAAAGTTTTTTATTAAAGAAACTAAAATTGATGGGAAAAAAATAACTAATTATTTGTTGGATTCACTTTTATTTTTCGCAATCGTTTTAATATTAATAAAGAAACATAAATGGAAAAAATAAAAAATAAGGAGCACAAATTACATGTTTACAACGTATTATTAGTTATAAATCTTCATTTTTTACTGTACACATATTAAATGAAGTAATAATTAGTGAGAACATATTGGCACTTCATATTTTTTTTCCTTTCACAAAACATAATTGATAACTAAGCTTCCACTTCCTTTTCATATTATTTTGTACTTGTTGTCAGATTGAGAATTGAAAATCATATTTAGTGCAAATTAATATAAATTTATTTGCATGCCTAAATTAAAGAGTAAATTAATATAAAATTATTTGCATGTCTAAATTAAAAGAGGATACTTACTAATACTAGTTTATTTTAAAAGGAAATGATATAATTACCACAATCTTTGACCACTAAATATGAATATGTATTGATCTACATATAAGAACTCCTCGACATATAACTCAAAAAATATATTATCCGTGAAGATGTATTCCATGAAAGTATTACCAGTGATTTTCATTGCTCTGTTTTTCTCTTTAACTTTATCATCAGGAGATTTGATAGAAGATGTTTGTCAAACATCTAGTGACTTCAAAGTTTGTATCGATGCTCTTAGATCGGACCCTAAGAGCTCTTCTGCCGATAAAAAGGCCTAGTACATCTTCTACTTCAATGTTTAACAAAGACAAAAAATATTTACAATAAAATTGTAAGTCTATTAGAGCAAGTAAAGAACATGTTCTCATACAATGCCTTCAAAGTTTGTAAGGAAAATTATGATCTTTCGATAGATAACGGTGAAACAACAATTAAAGATTTTGATGAAAATGACTTTCCTGGGGCTATGAGTGTCGTTTCTGGTGTTGCCAGTGCTCGTGACACTTGTGAAGAAACATTTAATGAAGCTGTGAAGATATCTCTAATAAATTCAAAAGATGATGATTTTATGAATTTTTTAAATTTAACCGCAAGTTTAATGAACCAATTCGGAAAATAATCAATATGTAATCAGCATTCTCATTATTACTTATAAGTTGTTGTCCTAAGTCATTATGATTTATGCCAAGGTTTATTTTGCAAGTTATTTGGCCCCTCTTCTTCTTCTTCTTTGGTTTTGTTACCTACTTACCTTCACATTCATTTTTTATGCTAATTGTTATAATCTTCTTATTTTTATAGGACGTCACACAAACATATATATGTTCTTGATTATTTCCCAAAAGAAGATTTATATTGTTTTAACGGAATATTAAATGTAAAAATTGTAGGAACTATATAGTGTAGTGAGTATTTACATTATACCCCTGTCCTTTTCAATTTTACAAAAAGTTCTTTAAAGATAAGACATCCCGATAAATAAGATTCATCCGGATACATAAACCTGTTGTGCAAATCTAAACATAAAATTAATTTTCAGTCTCACAAGTCACACAAAACAAATTGATATCAATTTATCCAAATTGTAACAGCTTCGGAGTATTCAAAATTTAATTTTTGTTTTCTCCTCCATCTATCCCTAATCATAACATATCCAAATAAACGAAAACAATTGTTGATACGTGATGAATTTATAGTAAACCTATATTATTATTACACTTTTTAACAATGATCAAAAGTAACAGTTAATTACAAGTCCTAACATATTATAATTATTATATATTAAATTAATTGTTTATTGTAATGGTAAATTTTCACTAAATAAAAATGTGTATATGTTTAATTTTTTCTTATCATAATCCATTCAGCCCTTATTACATTAAAAAATCCAAAATATCAGCCTGAATATTTGCCCAAATCCATGGCCCTTTCATTTATTTTGGTTTAATAAGCCCGTGACTCTTTTGTTTTGATTGATAAGTTATTGCTATAATGCATAAAATCAACTATATAAAAAACAAGATACGTACATAATAGTACTGTTCTTTTATCATCTGATAATAATTACTAAGGAATACAATACTGTTAGGTTTTATTTGCCCTAAATTTCTTATTATAAATAGGATTTCCTTTTATGAAACGATTTTGGATTGACTAATTTTTTTTTTCTTGTAGGAAAAAGTTTAGGACTCTATAAATAGAGGAATGTTCCTCCTAACTTAATCAGCATTCACAATGTAGTCTTGAAGGCTTTGAGAGTTTTTGGTTCGGGGGAGAAATTGTGGGTCACAAGCTTGATACGTTATCACTTGTGTGAACCTTCCATGTATTCTGAGTGAATTTGGTTGAGGTTGTTTCCCTCTGTATTTTGTACTCTCATATTTATAGTAGATTACTCATCTCCTTTGTGGACATAGGTTGATTGACCGAACCATATTAAATCTTTGTGTTTTTTGATATATTTCTCGTTGTCTTCTTACTCGTGATCTTTTAAAATTTGCTTTGCTAGCTTCCACATTTACACCTACTTATTTTTTATCCTAACAAATACAACTTATTGTTGTTCAAGATAAATTTAGGTAATAAAGGATATTGACAGGAATTCACTGGTCACCATTTATAAAGTTCCTAACTGTGAATTTTGATGCAATATTTGACTCACTAGTGAAGGATGTCCATATCATACGTCCCTTCATAACACCCACACTCTAGTATGTTACTCCAAACAATATGATTCATTCCATTTAACTCATCCTCTATGATCTATTAAGTTACCGATGTAACTTTTCATCATCACAATCCTAAAAATATGCCCCGTAGCCGATATAAATGCGTTGTGACGTTGTCCGATTTCACCAAATAGAGGGTAGCCTATATAGTGCAATTTTGAAGCATTGATCCACTTTTTAAGGTGTCAAGATCTCTTTTATGCGTTGTGATTGTGTTATATTGCTTCGCCATTGAAGTGCATGTTCAATCATGCAGTTTTGGAAAACGGATGTCATCGTGCCATAGATTTCAGAGTATCGGTAGAATTGGCGATGCCTTTATGCATAAAGGGACACCAAATCTGCTTCAACTCTTAATGCCACTGCCTGGCGCTTTATGGATCAGACATTATTTCAAAAAGTTAAGTCTTGGGTTATGACACCATTTCCAAGAACCCCTACAAATTAAATTATAAGAAACAATTATAATTCATCAAAACTAATAAAAATAATATACTCTCTCTATATTTTTATTATATGGAACAACCATGATTAGGACGATCAATGGCAATATTGTAAATTTAAACATTATTTATGGGCAAAGTTATAACTTTATATATTCATAATAGTGGTCAAAATAATTTTCTAGAAGAATTCAATATTTTTTTTCAAGAGTCACAAAAAGTTTTATTTCATTTGTGTGGCTGCACGTAATCATTTCATTTAATTTTTAAAAATTAATTTGTATTTATTTAATTATAATAATGTAAAAAATATTTATACAATTTAAATAGTTCATATACTTTTATTGCTACTACAACATATTCAGTATAACCTACCATCTATCATCATGTAGATTCCTTTTAAATTTTATACAGTGTTTTTTAAACATAAGTATTCATACAATTTTAACAGAAAAAGGGTAAAAGATATCCTTAAACTATTCGAAATAATTCATATTTATCCATAAATTATATTTCGGTTCAAAATTCTCCTTCCTGTCAAACTATTGGGTCAATAGTTCAATTCTTATCAACGAAAGTTGTTAAATGTCATGTGAATGCCACATTGTACGCCAATATGGTTCCACTGCCACATAGACTAAAAGGAAAAGGGTAAAAAAATACTCTTAAACTATCTGAAATAGATCATATTTACCCTTAAACTATATTTCGACTCAAAACTACCCTTTTCATCAAACTATTGAGTCACAAGTGCCCTTCTTATTGACGAAAGTTGTTAAATGCCATGTGAATTTCACATTGTACGCCAATAGAGTTCCACTGCCACATAGACTAAATTCTTAAATCTTTATTACCCTTTTATCCCCTCATTTTGTTATTTTCTAGAAATTATTATACTCTTTCTCCCTCATTAAGCGGCTAAGAGTTTCAAAATTTTCTTCGTCGCTGGGTTTCAAAGTAGATCTTCGTGGTTGTAGGTTAGTAAATTTTTTTTCTTATTTTATGTCCAAAATAATATTTATTTAATCTCCAAAATAAATTTTTTTTTATCGTAAAAAATTGTGACTTAAATAAGAAAACAAAAATATCACAATTCTAAAGAGATAAAAAATAGAGTTGATAATGTAAGAATAAAGAAATGACAAAATAATGAGTGTATAGTTGTAATTTAATAAAACACATAACTAATTAACAGAATAAAATTTGAAATTGTATAAATATATGGAAAGAAAAATTAATTTGGCATAGAATTATATATCATATACATATGAAACTTCCACAATAGATAAATTACATATTGACCTTCATATAATAGTGAATTGCACTTTTTAGTCTTGATTTCTATTTCCTGCAATCTTAAATTGTTATAAATTAGTTTCATTCGTCGAGAGTAAGGAGCACATTAAATATTAGATTATGAATGCATTACAATTTAAAAATAAATTTTTTCTCTATTGATATCAATACTTGAATTTCAAAATTCAAATATTTTATTACCTTATATAAATTAAAAAAATTGATTATTATCTATAGAATAGAGAAAAAAAAATACTATAAAAATAATTGTGAATTATTTTCATTTTAAATTTTGTTAAAAGGAAAATAAGTTTCAAAAACTTAAATTTTATAAATATAAAATTGATCTGAAGTTTGTACTCACTCCCTTTCGATTTATATAACTTTAATTTAACTTAACATGAAGATTTTTTAAAAAGAAAAAACACTTTTAAAACTCGTGGTCTAAAACAAACCATAGATGTTCATATGACTAAATCATCTTACTAAGAATAAAATGAATATTTTAAAGTCAAAATGTTATTTAAATATATTATACATCATTCTTTTGAAATTGACTACAAAGAGAAATATGTCACAAAAATTATTTTAAAGTAAAATTTTCATAGTGGAAAGATTTAATCACATTATATCCCTACTTTTTTCAAATTACAAAATTTTCTTAGAATTAAATAATTTTAGATAAATAAGCACATATGCGGATACATCGATCATGATACATTGTTATTAAGGATACTGGCAGACACATAGGTCACGGATGATTTCGAGAGGGGAGGGGTGTATTCGAGAGAGAATACGGATGTATCTGAGAGGGGAGAGATGTATCGAAGAGAGTATAGACATATATTTAAGATGGAATAAAGATGTATTCTAGAGAGGATAAGAATGTATCCGAGAGGAGATACTGATGTGTCTGACAGAGAATAGGAATGTATTTGAGAGGAGATTTTGTAACTTTTTTTAATTGTAGAAAACTTTAGAAACTATAATAAAATAAGGTATTAATCTGGATAATTTTTTAAACTTAAAATTGAAAAAAATGATTAATTATATTGGGCCCGTGAACGAGCCTTCAATTATCTAGTATATATATATATATATACAGAGAGAGAGACGTACTTACCCACAGCTGTGGTGTCATAGGTTTGGTCACCGTCGAGAAAACTTCTGTTACCTGTTATTATCATAGTCTCCATACCTTCTCCAATCAGGAATATATTACTCTTATTTTTATCAACTCTAATAATATATTCAGGATACGTGCCTTTCTTAAAGAAAGGCTTGACATCGTGATCAGGGTCTGTCAATATTGCTCCGACAATTGTATTGAAATTTTCGGTCCCATCTTTAGAAACAACCACGTTATAAGGTGTTCATGTTACTCAGTTGGCTTTGAACACATACAACGATAGTTGCGGCTATAAAAATATCATTACATTCCCTGCATTAAATTTTTTTAAAACTAATGAATTTATGGACAAAAATTATAGCTACAATCTAGAGATATGAAAGAAGGACACCATAAAAATTATCTGTTAAGGTCATTGCAAAGTTGATGAACATGTTGTAGTTCTTTTTGGTAGTAGAAAGTTCTATTATGTGAAATCAATAAATATGATACATAAATTAATAAGATATGATGATTTTGATGTCAAAATTAATCTTCATTAAATTTCAAATAATCATTCATTAAATTAATACAGATTAATCTATCGATTAAATAATCTATAAAATATTAAAATTTTATGATCCTACCTATATTAGTTTATAGAGGTTTTAATGTACTTCATATGGAATGAACTATTAGAATGTTTGCATAGTTCATAATAAGTGAATTATTTTTAATTTAGACTAATTATTGAAACTTCGTCATATACATCCTTTATTTCATTAATAATGAGGTTCTTAATTACTTTAATTTTGTAGTAAAATAGTTTGAAAAATCATGAAAAAGATAATCGTTAAAAGTAACATTTAATTTATGTTCCTAAATGTTTAGTGAAACACCAACTATTCACTAAATATGAATTGAATCCGCCTCCTCTCCATTTCCATTGTCTTCATTTTCCCCAAGTTCTAATCTTCATTAATGGCATGTAACATAAGTTAGATTTAATGACTATGATTTAATTAATTAAAACATATCCCTAACCATGGTTTGATAATAAATATATTATTATATGAATTAAAAATATTCCTATTATTCTCTTTTTTCTCCTCATTTCCTCCGAGACCCGATTGTTTCTCTCTTTATGCTTCCCACCTATTAATTTCAACCCTTTCTTCTTCCTCATCTCACCGTCTTCGTCATCTTCCGGTTGCACCTCATTAATTTAAATAGTTATAAAGATAATAATAATAATTATTTTCCCTGTCGTGGAAAGGAAGGGGATAGATATGTGACGAGATCATTTCATTCATTTTGAGAAAATTATATTTAATGAAAAATGTACACCATCGAGTTCGATATGGACCTTTATAAAGTATTCATCATAAAAATTATTAGTGTTTTATGCTACATGAATTCAAATTACGCGAGAGTTAAAATTTCTTAATACATAATATATAAAAGAGAAGTTCAATTATCAAATTGAACTGATCAATGAATAGCCTTGAAAATCTTAATTATATCAAAGAATACATCATTTTGTGACGCAATTATCAAAATTAAATAATATTTGAGTACTTCAATTTAAAAGTTCTAAATTCTCATATGAAAAACACAATCTATTTAATCCATTTCGATGATTCTGAATTTGTATGCCACATCCAAAGCATCAAAGTTGGGAATCAACCTCACACAAGAATTTTTTGTTCCATTAGGCCTAAATCAAGATAATAAACATATTAGTTTAGCCATGGTGAAAAGTAAAGCATTCAATTCAAGTACTTCAAATAAGAAATCAACCAAGAGAATATGCATATTTTAAGGTCGCTACCTTTATCTGTAAAGAAATCGAGGCTAAAAGTAGTAGAGAACAGTTAAAGTGTGGCAATTCATGACATTGACGATCCCCCTTGAGAGTAATGTTTAAGTCATGAAATGGAATATCCTGAAAGTAATAAATAAAGTCATATATAATAGTAGTTAATGAGTAATGCAAATGAAATAATTCATATAAAAGTATTACTTATAAAATTATACTAACTCTTAGGAGTTGAGATAGACTTCCATGAGATGTTACTTGAGAGAGTTTTGAAGAATGTCATGGTGAAAAATTTATATCTCCCAATAATCATCATGTAAATAAAAAAAGCAAGATTTAACATAATACTACACAAATAATAAAATACATTTGTTATGATATACCGTTGTCATCGTTAAAGCTGAGAATGATGGACATGGTTCTTGAAGACCTACCTGTAAGGTGACTTACATCATGCTGAATTTTTTTGTGATGGAGACGGTTGAATCTTGTTCTTCTTTCTGGTCTTTTCCGAAAAAACTCTTTGGACGACTATTGGAGCGATGAGTTGGTTGCTTCTTCTTTAACCCTGTCACCTTTGTAACATTTAGAATATCAATAAATATTGTCTCATCCTGAATAACTTCATTTGAAACCGATGGATTTTCATAAGATTCGTGTCTGTTTTTTATTTCCTTCAACTTCGCAATTATCTTATTGGCTTACTTAACAATCAATTTGTATCCTTGTTTGAACTCAGAAGCTTCACTCGCTATTTGGACAAAAGTTTTGCTTAAATGCATGTACCTTATACTAACTTCAACTTTTGATCACTTCTCTCTGTAAAATCTTTAATTTCCATTTCAATCAAGTTAGTAACATCTTTTGTCCACCTTTTTAATATATAATGACCGAGAATCTTATCCTTGATATTTAAAGTGCCCAACATCTTTAGAGCATGACCACACAACACACTTGAAAATTCAAATAATTTGCAACTACAAGAAAGTACCTCTGTTGATTGGTTCACAACTATCGCATGTTCCCTGCCACTTTGATGTGTGATAACATTGTATTTATAGAAATCTCCATCATCCTGAAAGCTTTTTATTGAAAGAAGTAATGACTTTTCCCATTGCTTCTCGAACAAATTAAATATGGTTGCAGTATATCTATCTCTAGCATGAATCAACAAAGGAATCTTAACCTTTAACACAGACATTCGTTAGGTCATGTCAAAATTTGACTTGCTTTCGTTAGCACGCTTATCATCATTAGCTCTTTGAAAATGCTTAAAGAATTGTACAATATCTAAATCAGATTTCAAGTAGCCCCTTAATGATCCATTGAAACTTTCACTCAATTGTGTGCTTTGCATACCAGCTGAAAATATATTTCTACCATATGACATGGACCATTTTTCCCTTATAGCAAAGGTGTTCTTCAACCAACTATTATCCTTGAGATCGTTATTTTCAAGCATTTCTTCCCATGCATTAAGAAAATTTTCTTCATACTCGTAATCAAAAAACAATTTGCTAAAATCACTCGGAAATGATTTATGAACATTAAAGATATGATTAAGATGTTTACATGCGTTTTATCCCAAGTGCCATATATATAGACGGTGATATGTTTGTGGCATCACTAATAAGCCTTCTAAACTAATTGCAGGATCTTGATCTGTGATGAAAGTTTGTGGCTTATCCGCTGACATAGCTCTATAAAATACATTAAATAGTCATTCAAATGCTTCAGTTGTTTCTTCAAATAAAAGGGCAGCACCAAATACCACCATCTCCCTATGATTATTTAATCCAACAAACAAGGCCAGTGGACTATACTCCTTATTTGTTTTATATGTTGTGTCAAACGATATTCCATAAATCTGAAAATCCCTTATCATTTTAGCATCAGCCCAGAAAATATTTGTTATCTAACCATCGGCATCTAATTGTAAAGAAAATAAAAAAGAAGGATCTTTTATTACTCTTTCTTCAAAATAATTTACCAAACTACGAGCCACTCCATACTGTAGACTTTCTTTTCTTTTATCACGAAGATAATTTTTGTGATCTCTTTTTGTAAAACCTAAAGAAGCTTTCCCCTGCTTAACAAGCAACATATTCAAAATAAGACTTAGGACATATTTCAATCATCCAATAAATCAATTTCACGTGCTTGAGAAAGTTTAACATTTCATTGTGATGGTAACAAGTGAGCTAGAGATTGATGAACAAGTGGATGATTGTGCTTCTCTTCAAATGAAATGACAGAAAACTTTCCATTTGATTGACGACTTATGATCATATGAGCTAAACAACTCTTCCTTGTTTCCTTTCTAGGTTTCTTGACCAACATATCTCGCTCGTCTAGTCCTCCATAACCTTCTTTATAACATGTAATTTTTCTCGAAGTCATGTATCAGTGAATTTTACTTTTCTTGGCGTATTCGTTTCTAACATTAAGGTCAATTCTAGCAGCATATTGATTAGGCATAATACATATATTGGATCTTAAACTTGACTTCAAATTTTAACTTTGACCTCTAACTTTCATAATGTACAAGCAGACACTTTAACTATCCATCTTTTAAATAAATAAACACATGAGTTCTATATGACAAAATACACGTCGGACAAAAAATGACATGTAGGACATGTGTATATATTTGTTAAATTTTATACAAGTTTAAGTGTCTACTTGTGCACACCTAAAGTTGAAGGGCATAAATATGATTCAAAACCAAGTTAAAGGACATATTTATGTATTATGTCTATTCCTTGTAATATTCAAATCCATGCTCATCTGAATCAAATTTCATTCCTAATTTTATTGGCTCAAATGAATAAAAATTATTCATATTCTCATTTTGAGGCACAGTCTCCATGGAATTACCACGAAAAAGAACAATGTAAAAGATATATTCCATTGCGTTTAACAAACTGATACATTCTATTAACTCCCATTGTGTTTGACAGATTTATAAGACTTCAAATCTCATTTCAGTTACTAGCCAACTAAACTGGGCAGTCTATATTTAACTGTAATTGATGTCAAAATAGAAATTTTAATATTTTCAACAAAAAAGAATATCAAAGTTAAGTCTTTCTAGCCCAAAAAGTTCATTCAAATAATTTTTACAAACACATAGTGTGTAGTTATTCTACCTGCCAATTACCACAATGGAAAACATACAAATAATAAGTTTGATCTCTAAATAAACGAAAATAGGTGGAAAAAAACCCGACAATGATAGTTAGTTAAAATCGGCAAAAACAAAAAGACTTTGCGCCTTGTTTTCTTGCTCTCTGATTTTTTTCTTTTTTCTTGTATTCTTTTATTGATTTTCACCAAATTGATTTTACTACTAAAAATAATAAAGATATCTTGTGCATCCATAATTTTAGGTGTTGGAAAACGGCAGAAAACAAAATTTTGGATGAAATAGGGAGAAAGGAGAGAAACAACCAGTCTTGAAGGAAATGAGGAGAAAAAAAGAGAAATAATAGGATAATTTTTAATTAATATAATAATATATTTTATCTAAATCATGGCTAAGAATGTGTTTTAATTATTTAAATCACAGTCATTAAATCTAACTTATGCCACATGTCATCAATCAAGACTAGAACTTGAGAAAATGAAGACAATGAAAATGGAGAGGAGCTGGATCCATATGAATTTCGAGTAATGTATTATTATTATACAACTATTAGCACCTAGTAATCATTAATCAATTATTCTATTTCAGTTTCTCTTTTATTCAGACATGTAATTAATTTTGTGCAGTTATTATTTGGAGAACCGGATAACAACCAATACTGATCACTCATTCTTTATATTAATGCACACAAATGTATGACTTACTAATATATTGATATTATTATGCAATAAGTGCTACAAAATATATGGATAATGCTAAATAATCAGAAAATTTTATCATAATTTGATTAAAAAAATTTAATATATTTGTTATTTTAAAATAAATTGATATTTTTATTATTAATAATTAAAAGGTATTAAAGGGGTAAAAATGTTTGAAAGGTAAAATATCATTCTGGACAAATTCTAGTTAAATTTTCTGGCCAACTTTTTTTTCCCCCAAAATATTAACGATTCCTTCTTCTTCTTTTTTCCATATTATATTGGACATAGCTACGTACTTATCAGAGTAAGGAAAAAATTGATTGAAAATCATCTTTGGAGTGAATTAATATTAGATTATTTGCAAGCCTAAATTAAAAGACAATGCTTACTAATACTAGTTTATTTCAAAAGGAAAAAATACAATTAATTACCACAATCTTGACCCAATAATACCTACATAATCATTAATGGAAAAGAAATAAATGAAAATATTGTATTCTAGCTATAAAAATCACTCATATTTTAACTCAGAAAATATATGTATCAATGAACATGAATTCTATGCAAACATTAATAGTTGTTTTCTTTATCTTTCTCTTCCTTATAACTCTTTCAATCGGAGATTTGATAGAAGATGTTTGTCGAACATCTAATAACTTCAAACTATGCAATGATTCTCTTAAAACGGTCCCTAAGAGTTCTTTGCAGATAAAAGAGGTTTGATACGTATCCTGCTTCAACAGTCTATAACAATAGCAAAATCTATCTACAAGGAAGTCATACATCTACTAGAGCAAGCAAAAGAACCTATTCTGAGGCAATGCCTTCACGTTTGTATGGAAAAGTATGATGGAGCGATAGAGGATGCTAAATCATCACTTAAAGCATTTGATGCAAATGACATTTTTGTGGCGAGGACTTCTGCAGGCACTGTTATGACTGGTCTGGACACT
This sequence comes from Solanum neorickii, assembly GCA_027704865.1. Taxonomy (NCBI): domain Eukaryota; kingdom Viridiplantae; phylum Streptophyta; class Magnoliopsida; order Solanales; family Solanaceae; genus Solanum; species Solanum neorickii. Next base: position 13,207,536 of record JAKWJC010000373.1, read on the forward strand.
TGTGAAAAATCATTTACCGAACAACCTGTTAGAATTTCTCCAATAAAATCAAAAAGTGAGAATTTTATTGATTTTGTTGATTTAACATTGAGTTTGCTAAATCAATTATGAAATTTGTAACGGACATTCTCATTTATTAAGCAGCAAAAAATTAGTAAAGCAAAATCATTACTAAATCGTATTTATAAGATGATGTTATATATGACTACCTAATGGTTCATGTTGAAGTTTACATTACAAGTTATATGGCTTCTCATTATTTATGTTAATTGTATAATTTATTTCATAGAAAACTTTCTAGGATCGGCCCTGACATTTTGATTCGACCCTAATATCGATATTCGTTTGGACCGTCGACCCGACATTTGAGTTGGGATCCGATTTTAACACTTAAATCGATACAACAGCCCACAATCTCATCAATGTGGAATCTGACCCTGATACTCGAATCAGGACCTAACTCAGCTTTCAAATTGGGACTCGATATTGAAATTCAGTCACACCCGACTCGAGACACTACTTTCAAATTGGGATATGAATTAGTTTGTTTTAAAGAAATGATTTTTTTTAAAAAAAAATATTTAAACACCATAGACAAATATGTACAAACACAAAAACTTTTATGATGTTTGAGGTACAAGTATGAGGTGGCATACAAAAATTATATCAGTCTCCTTTCATAATTTGACAAGTGGATAAATGAGTTATTTTTCAGAAAAATGGGTCAAAGTTCCTTCTCTCTCTTACTTTAAATTTTTTCCCATTATTTTAACATTTTCACTTCTTGTTTTGTTTTAACCATTATTTCAAACTAGTATACGTGTTTGAGCACATATCGTAAAAATTAATCACATTTCAAATTCAAAGTAATATAATTTTATTATTTAATTGCTAAAAAGAATATAAAAAATTAATTATATTTTTTCTTTTTCATTTGTTCATAATTATTATTTTTAATATTTTCAAACACCATTTTTTTCGGGAGAATTTTTTTAAAATTGTACATATCATTTACGGTATATTTATGTAGAGTTATAAATGAAGCTATTTTTTCTGACAAATTTATATACAAAAAATATAATAAACAAAAATTTTAGAAATCTTTGCACGCATACAAATAAATCTAATGAAGATTTATTAGCAAAATAGAGATTCTCCAAGACTTTTTTTTATCTTCGAATAATTATGCATTCGGGTAATCATCGTCAACTCTTGTTGTTCTTACCATTAGTAATTATAAGCATATGTGGTATGTAAGATCCTGTAAAATAACAATACAAAGGTAAATAATATGTGTTTGTCTATTTTCGTATAGAAATTATTATTGATTGATCATATTGAAGTGCTAACATAAAATAATTTTGAAATACCATATTATAAGCTCATTTTCTTGGTCCATAAACATCACGTGTCAACATATTTTAACAATAAATTAATTCCATAATTATTATTGGTTTAGAATTTCATGTTGACATGATTATAAATATTTTTGAAACACATTTATACTACTCATGAGAAAAACGTAAATATTTCCACAAGATGAAATTTATCAGTATCTAATCGATTATTATTGAAGATAGGCGTGTGAATGAATTAGTAGGAGATTAAAAGTTAGTCTTGGAGTTAATTAAATGTAATTACTTTTAGTTAGTTAGTTAGAATGGTAGTTAGAAGAAGTTGTAGTTAGACTGTTAGTTGCTAGTTACTGTAGTATGCATAAATAGAGGATTATTTCTCATTGTAAATTACACCATTTTCGGTCTACAGCAACACCACGTAAGTGTAGCCTAAACTAGCAAAAAATGTGGCCTTTGATAAAAGGCTACACTTTTGGACATTCAGCAACACGTTTTAGGGGCTGCCCAAAAGAAGCGTAACCTTTGACATTAGGCAACACTTTTTAAATGTTGCCATCTTTGGCAACACTTATAAAGCGTAGCCAAATAGGTATAAGGGCACGCTTTGAAGACGTGCATTAGCAACACCTATTTTTTGTTAGACTACACTTAAAAGCGTTGCCTTTTCAGATTTATTGGTCACACTTAAAAAGTGTTGCCTTTTATTGGTCATCTATTGCAACATTTATAAAGTGTACATCTAAAGCAACACTTATAAAGTGTAACTTTATATCTCTTCTAAAGCAACACTTATAAAGTGTAACTTTAATATTAGACACCCTACAACGACACTTTTGAATTGCATATATTCAATATATAATCACATAATCACATAATCTTATACAAACAATAATTAGAAAGTGATTAAATATATACACGTGGACATAGCTCAATAGTTTTCAAATGATGATAACAGAAAAGTTAACAGGCAAAATCAATGTTTTAGAAACTAACAAATCCACCACCCACCCTCAACCATTAAGAAGGCAACAATACTACAGTAGTGAAGAAAGGCAGAATAATTATAAATCTTTTTTCTTTTGACATTCACCTACTCATTTCACTTCGGACGATCATCCAAGGCACTGCCTCAACAATCAGATCGAGACCCTTTTGTGGGTCAAGCCTCCTAATGAAACTGATCAATTGGACATCATCACAAACTGGTAAATCAAGTTCCTTTTGCAATGCCGCTTTATATCGAGGCTTGCCAGTCTACGGTGTGTCCAACGAGCAGTTCAGGTAACTATCTGAGACTATAAGTGAATGTCCAACTCAGTATTCCACTCTCTTTTGTATCAATCCTATTCACAATATCCTGTAATTTCCAATCATTCTCATTAATTATCTGATGCAATGTCCAACGACCTTTAGAAGTCTGTTTCCATGAATATCCATGACTTACTGTAACTACACGATTTGTTACCTTTAGACTAGCCGAAAAAATGTTGAAATGCTCACCTACTACTGGGTCATACACCTTGAAAGGGTCCATTAGTGTGGTGGAAGATCTACACACGGAAGATCCATTAAAGCACCACGACCCTACATGAAATGGAAAAAATTATAAAGCTGAAAATGATAGAAAGTTGGCTAAGATTGCTATAACCATTATTCAAGTTACAAAAAGACAAAATAAATGACACAATTAGAAAATACTAACAAAATCCATAACAGCCCTTTGTACCTTTCATGAAGAAAATTCATTATAAAATAAAGTTGTATTCAGATATATATCAAATGATGCAACAAGTATTAAATAAAAAGATGATAACTAGTAGTAGAAGAACAATATCTCTGAGTCCTACTGCATGAACAATAGGAATAGTCCCATATTTCATTGCATAATGTTGCTTCAGTCTGCAAGACTCAAATCTAAAGGCCTGAGCAGAATGTATGCACCACCAGTTATACGATGAGAACTTCATCACAAAGAAACCAACACATCCTCTAATATATCATTGTGTTGACATTAAAATTGCCTTAGTATTTGTTCAAACTCATGAACCTCGCCGTGCTCTGGCTCTAGGTATTGTCATCACATCCCTTCTAATGGTTCGACTTGTTTCCACTCGCTAACCAGTTGGCAAAACTACTTTTTTTCTTTGGTTAACTAGGGGGAACAGTAGAAACAAGCAAACCTACAATTTAAACTATTGTTTCTTAATTTAAATTTCGATTCTACAAATAAAGAAACAAGTCGAAACAGAAATTAATGAAAAATTCATATATAAATTTCTCAAAATATATTCAAAAAATTAGGAAGAAATCAAACTCTTTAAATTCTCCAAAGAAATTCACACAGAGAACAACTCCTCTTTCACACACATATTATCAAAAAAGGTTGTGAAGGAGCAAAACCTTGGATTTAGTTGGCTAGAATGAAGAAAACATGACATAGGAGCGGTAGGCATGCAGTCTCTTAGCATCATCTTATATACTATGTACTATAGTTATAAAAAAAACAAGGGAAATAGAATTATGATTACTTAAGGAACTATGTTATACATAATATATACTTGGAACTACTGCAATTACTTACAACCAGACTTTCTACAGGGAGGCTTTCTGTGATTTCCTTCCAACAAAAAAACCCCTGGCCTAGGGGGCTGTATGCAACAATCCCAATGCCCAATCCTCTGTATGCAACAAAAAAATGTGATGGTTTATAAAGTTCTTTCTGCTATCTACAGATAGCTTAATGACTAACTAGTTCAAATACTAAATGATAAAAATTGTTGTTTCATATGCAATAATATTGGTCGTTAAAGTGATGTTAATCATTGAATGACAACATTCATCATATACAAACATACCTACAAAGTAGAATTACATCTTTTTATATGTCATGAGTCCAAAAATAATACTCCATTGACACACAAGTGATGGAATGAAGAGCATGTTCCCTGGTAATTGTGTCAACAATAGCTTTAGAAAAGCCGAGCACGAGCACACTGAGAAATTCAAATATGAAGGACAAGTAGCAACAACATTGAGAGAAATGGGAAACAAAAATATGTCAGACAGTAGGAAGAATAATCAAACAACTCTGTCGATGTCACAAAACAAGAAACAAGAAAAGAGACTTCACCCTCCATGGCACTCTTACAATACAATATTTTCCTCAAAAGATATTCAAACTACTCATGCCTAGTTTCTACACGGTATAGCAAATGACTCAAATTATTCAATCTTCTTATAATTGCATTGTTAAGCACAAGTGACATGCACTTAAACTACTTATTGAAGAAAAATAGACTATTAATGTCCTAGAAATCTCGGAAAATTCCACTTCATAAAAGACACAAGTTGACATATACAATTACATATCTTTTTACAACTACTAGTTCAAATTAATCTACAGTATAAGATGTTAAGACATTATTAGGAAAAAGACAGAATCATGATCTCAAATACCAAATATGATTAACTACCACAAAAAAGGTAATAAGTTGCATACTTCTATGTTAGTCTTCAAAGACTATAAAATAGAAGAACCAACACAAAAAATAAGAAACAAATATCGCATTGCACCTTTGCATGTTGTCAGGAACCAAGAAATACGGACCTTTATATACTATCCACAAAATTCTGGAGCACCATAGCCATAGGTCGTAAGATTATCTCCTGACAACCAAAAATCATGCACAACTTTACTTATTGAATTTGAAATCCTTCAGTACAGTGGATAAGAAAAATAAAAAAAGGCAAGGTTTCAGTGAAGATTCATGATACACATGATGATCCACATGCTCCTACTGTAGCAGATCTATTATCATATGAAGTACAAGCAAAATTTGTATGTTATGCGATGAGAAAACCACCGTGGGACCAGATTAAATTATGTTGATCATTACTTGCGGCACTGTTGGTTGTCGAAGAGGTGGTCAATAATGTTTTTTCCCCTGTTTATAAGTGAAAGATTAACATGTTATGAAAACATTTTATGTTTAGCAGAACTAAGCAGTCGAACTAAGCTCTTTTATCTAGTTATAGTAATTTCATGAAGGATAGAACTTATTTTATCCTAAAAAATAATTGCATTAGCGCCAAGTCTAGATATACATATTCAGAACCTTCCAAAGTAAGGATCTTTAATTACAAATGTACAAGAATAAGTTATAGAATTTGTGCAACACAATTAGTGGTAAGGTTGGCGTACATTTTACCCTCCCCAAACCTAGCTTGTGGGATTTCATTGGGAATGTTGTTGCTATGTGCCATTTCATTCTGACTGAAAGACAAAAAAACATAGACAAATATAAGTCGGAAGTGGTCCTTTGTTTATTAAACCATACTTCAGACTGAAGTTAAAAGTGTCTAATTCTATTTCTTCTTGTGTAAAACCAGAAAAAATGTGATAAAGACAGTTACACCGAAATTCTAATAGTGCGATCAAGGAAGTTAGAAAAAGTAATCTTCCCTTGAGCTTTAATGAAAAATGATACCTATGGGAAGAAGCTCTTTCTGAATCCAAAATTAGAGTCGATATCCAAACGTCCTCTGGGACCTAGAGGAATATCTTCTCTGTATTAACAATAACCACATGTAGCATTTCCCTAAAAAATCAGTGAAAAGTAAGCATACTCAAGATTTCAAGTACACGAAAATTATGGAGATGTTTAACTAACCAACAATATGGCATGAAAGCAAATGATTCTTTACTTGTAGAATAGTTCCAAAGTCGAGTAAATGGAGATTTTCATCACCTGATAAATTATATGGAGATATCCACCAACATCACGCAGAATGGTAACATTAGGAAGTATTCCACCTTGACCTTCCACAACGACAAAAATATTGTCATGCCCATAACGTAAAGTATATCATACACTTGATTTACAGCATGCCCTGCATCACTCCATCCATTTGTGCTCATAAATATTTCCTGCACGAAAAATAACTCCCAATATATGAAAATATCCCTTCCAAGTTATATTACTCTCCATGGCATGCTTTCAACTCAAATAAACAAGTAAAAGCAAACCATCAATTGATCTATAATCATGATTCCAGACAATTCTGATACTGCTTACATAACAAATGTTGTTCACAATGAATCTCGATTATAAATTTAGCAACTTGTCAATTCATCCCATGAAAGCCAAAATAGAAGATTGAATTTACAAAGCCATAAACTAAAAACTTCCTACTAACATAGTTACTGAAAGTATGCCTATGTAAATCATATTTTTATGTGGAAATAGTGGAAAGCTAAAATACCCGTAGATGTTATATTTTAAAGAAATAGATCCAATTACCATCCAGATGCTTTTGTTGTGAGAATCATAAGGCAGAATATATTCCTCATGATATCATAAAAATATAAAATCACCTTGGGTAGTCCTCCAAAACGAAGTGTTAGATCAAGCTGCGAAGGTATTTAAGGAGAACCAAATGAGCCTGTAGGTATTACGAGAGCACCAAAGAAGCGATGACCTTTTTACCATATGCATTGGCATATCTGGTAGAAGCAGTAGCAGCACGTGCAGCCTGAGCACAACTTAAACCTTTTACAGCAGACAAGGCTGCAACCTTAATCCGTTATGTTGTATCCTGAGCAGGACTTTCTTCATTCTTAGAGGATGACATAATCTTGTCTCTCAACAAAAGAGAAGTCCCTTCATTTATTTTACATTAATCTATACCACTACCCTTGTTCGAAGAATAGCACAAGGAGATAACATTGTTAACAAAATAACAAAATACCAGCCAAAACACTAAATGGTAATGATACTATATTATTGTAAGAACAATTTTTATTCCTTCCAAGCACAGTGCATGCCCAAGTAAAGATTAATAAATTATGCCTCATTCACAAGCTAGTTCACAGCATATCTTATCTCAATATACCGAAAAAGATTGTCTTTCAGGTATTAGGGGTCTTAAGTTAAAAAAGAATATAAATTACTACAAGTATTAGGTATAAACAAATTGATATTGAATATTTTCTTAGATATTCAAGTAAATTAGTTAGTTAATTAAAAGAACCTGAACAAACATTAAAACAATAACAACAAGAATTTAACCCTAACAGCAAAAAATACAGTGATAATATGCATCATACATATGCAAGGACGACTCAACCATACAATCCATGGATTTAAACACAAAATCCTCAAAATTACAAATCCTGAAAGAATAAAAAATCCTTATATTAAGTTCTCTCAAATACAAGCACGTATCTATACATCTAAATACGCCAAATCGTACAAACCCAAAATCAAAGAATCGCCAAAAACAATAAGCAAAAAGATGAAGGACATACATAGATAAATAATGTGACAACCTTTATTCTTTGCTAAAATCGCCTTCTAGCTGCAAGACCTAATTGTTCTTCGACTTCAGTTCCTCAGTTGTTCAAGTCTTCAGCTGAGACGTTCTTTGAGAAAGAGAACTTGTTTTTCTAACAAATGTTTTATGTATTTTATTAAAATTAATGTTTTATGAATTAGTATTTTTGGCCAATAAAAATGGGAGGGAGACTTAAAATAATTTTGGAGGGAATTTTTTAAGTGAAAATTTTAGTGAAATTTTAAGGCCTCACTTCTAATGTGTTGTTTTTACTATTATGAAAATAGGACATTTTAAAAGTGTGGCTATATATGTTAATAGTTGTTGTCAATTATATCATATTGTAGCAACACTTATAACGTGTAGCTTATAACATTAAAGAGTATACTTTTGAAATGTTGCCTATATAAAGTGTAGCTAAAAGTTAAAAACTTGGGCTACACTTTGAAAGTGTCCCCAAAAATATATTAGGCAACACGTTACAAGCGTTGTCTAGAATTAGTGTGGTCATAGACCTAAAATGGTGTAGTGAAAATAGTTGTAAAGTAATAAAAATTTCTCAAATCACCTTCTCAATTCTGCATATTTCGTCATGGTATTAGAGCAGTGAATGAATCATTGATTTTTTTTATTCAACTTGAGAAATTGACACAAGGAATCTCCATTAACGTGAATTGAAAGCTCCATTCTCGTTCTGCAATGCCAGGAGAAGAAGAAGTACTACTGTTGTTGCTGTTCGAGAAACTCTTGAACAAATTGAGAAGAAGAGGAATCATCCTCTTTATCTACATCCATCAGATACTCCTGGATGTATACTGACCTCTATTCAGCTGACTGGCTCAAAAAACTACTCACTATGGAGTAGATCGATGTTGACTAATCTCAAGGCAAAGAGTAAACTGGATTTGTGCTTGCAACAAGTAGAAGGCCTGATTATGAACTGGAGTTAGAAGATCAACGGGATGCATTTATGCTTGCATGGATTATGAATACTGTTTCAAAGGAATCACTAAGTGGAATTGTCTATGCTTCAGATGCTGCAATAGTTTGGGCAGATCTGAAAGAATGGTTTGACAAAGTCAATAGATCTAGGATATATCAACTGCATAGGGAAGTTTGCATAATTCATCAAGATAATCAGACTGTTTCAGCTTATTTTACTAAATTGAGACTGCTATGGGATGAATTTGATGCTCTTGTACCACTTGTAATTGCGAGAAATCTAGAACCTATGTGGATCACATGCAATACTTGTGTTTGTTTGCCTTCCTGATGGGCCTCTGTGAGATGTATAGTTATGCAAGAAGTCAAATCTTAATGATGAATCCCTTGCCTAATGTTAGTAAGGCGTATGCAATGATAGTTTTGGATGAGAGTCAAAGAAGCACATCTGGAATGCATTCTGGAGGAATTGAAGGTACTGCACTATATGCTGGAAAAGGGAATTATAGTTCGAGAAAACACGGATTGATGGTGATAACAATGAATATTGAAGGGGGAGCTATCACAATAAGAAGAAAGTGAACTGGAATTTTTTCTGTGATCACTGTAAATTTCATGGCCATACTAAGAACATTTGTTATAGACTTGTAGGATACCCTGAAGACTAGAAGTTTAAGAAGAAACCAGGGTAAAGTATTGATTCCAGGTGCATGAATTCAAGAGGAGCAAACTTAAACAAAGGCTAAGAAATAGTAAAGAATGTAATGTTGATAAGACTGAAGATGTGATGAAAAATGAAGATAGGTATGAAGAACAAGGTTCAGGTGAGTTTGATGCTATTCGAACTAACTTGCAGGCCCTTGCCATGAAGTCCAGTTACACACCTACTCAATACCAGAAAATTTTACAGTTTTTGGATGAGGAATACAAAACTACAAGTATGGTGAACATGGCAAGTAATGTTCCATTATTTCCTGACAAAAGGAAAGGATATTTTGATATATTGAATGTTGATAGTAGAGTTGATGTGCATGATAGAAGAAGTCAGTGGATAGTTGATTTTGGGGAAACATGTCATATGACATCTAATCTTGAAAAATTGGATAATGTCTATACTTCTCATCTAAACATAGGAAAAAAGGTTTACCTACCTAATGGACAGACTGTACTAGTCACTCATTCAGGAAGTTGCATGATAGCGGATGATGGTATACTAGAGGATGTCTTGGTGGTTCCTAATTTTAAGTATGATCTGTTCTCACTTTCCTAGATGAATAGAAAATTAAAGTGTTCTGTTCATTTTTTCCCTGAGTTTTGTATTTTTCAGGACCTCTTCAATGGAGAGGTGAAGGGGATTTGTAAAGAAACAGAAGGGATTACTACCTTTGTAAAAATTTCTGCAAAACAGGAACAATTGCTGGTGATTAGAAGTAACAAGGTTTTGAGTGCAAGATCATTTGATTCACAAAGTAGGCTATGGCATAACAGAATGGGTCACCCCTCACTCAAGGTTTTAAAACAGTTGTCATTAGTAATTAAAGACATAGATGTAGATGTATGCAATGATTGTTCAGTCTATCCTTTGTCTACACAGACAAGACTACCATTTCCATGTAGTATGTCTAGATCTATTGTATTTGATCTAATTCATATTGATGTACGGTGACCATATAAATTTTCTACACATAATGGTTTCAGATTTTTCTTGACTATTGTGGATGATAACTCAAGAATGGTTTGGTTGTTCTTATTGAAGTTCAAAAGTTATGTTTTTTCTACATTGAAGTCTTTCTTTGTCTTAGTAGAAAATCAGTTCAATAAACATGTTAAAAAAGTTAGGTCAGACAATGGCACAGAATTCTTCAATAAAGAGTGCTAACACATTATTTGACTCATTGGGAATTATCCATGAGAGTAGTTGTCCTCACACTCAACAACAAAATGGAGTGGCTGAAAGAAAGCACATGCCTATTCTTGAGGAAGCCAGGGCCATGTGATTTCAGGGATTTATTCCAATAAGGTTTTGTGGAGAATGTGTATTAGCAGTTGTATATTTGATTAATTAAATGCCTATTGATGTGTTGCAAGGTTTATCTCCTTATGATGTGTTTCATAACACAAAGACAAACCTTGATCATTTGAGAACCATTGGTTGTCTATGCTATGCAACTAAATTGGTTAAAGATGATAAGTTTTCCTCCAGGGCAGATACTTGTGTCATGATGGGATACTCACTTACTCAAAAAGGGTATGTTTTGTATAGTTTGAGTCTCAAAAAGTTCACAGTAAGTAAGGATGTTGTCTTCAAAAAAACTGTGTTTCCATTCAGTAACTTGAAAGAGCAGCACACACCAATTTTTCTTGATACATCACTTAATGATTCTAATGATGTGGAGGTTAATATGGAATCTGATGCACAGTTAGGAAATGAAAATCTGGCTGACATGCAGGAAGTAGGAAACATTGGTTTTCCACAACAATATATTAATGTAACTGATGATGCAACTGGTGAAATATTGGCAGACATAAATCATAATAATTAGATTACTAATGTCTTACCTGGAGCTTCAGCTAGAAGATCTCATCCACCTGTTTGGATGAAAGACTATGTTACTTTTGTCACTGACTCTATGCATCCATACTCATTGGGTAATTATGTGTCTTATAATCAATTATCCCCTCCATATAAAGCCTACTTAAGTAACATATCTACAGAAGTTGAGCCACATACTTATGAACAAGCTGTTAAGGATGAAAGATGGGTGGAAGCCATGAAGCAAGAGATTGCTGCACTTAAAGAAAATGGCACATGGACAGTGGTGAAGCTACCACCAGGCAAAAAGGCAATTGGATGTAAGTGGATATTCAAGATCAAGTACAAATCAACAGGTGGAGTAGAAAGATTTAAAGCAATACTTATGACAAAAGGATACAACCAAACTGAAGGGATTGACTATCAAGAATGATTTTCACCTGTGGAGAAAATGGTCACTGTGAGGTCTATAATTGCTATTGCAGCTGCTGAAAATTGGAGGATATACCAGATGGATGTATTCAATGCTTTCTTGCAAAGATATTTGATTTAAGAAGTATATATGGACATGCCTAAAGGTTTCTCTAGAAAAGGGGAACAACAAGTCTGTAAGCTTATGAAGTCATTATATGGCCTCAAAAAGCCTCTAGACAATGAAATATGAAGTTGACAAATGCCTTATCCAGATCAAGATACATACAGAGTCATCTCGATTATTTTTTGTTTACAAAAAGAAAGGGTTCATCCTTGGTGATTGTATTGGTCTATGTAGACGACTTATTGATCACATGAAATGATTTTGCACTGATTCAACAGACCAAACAATGTTACATTCTCACTTCAAAATCAAGGACTTGGGGAATTGAAGTATTTCCTTGGCATTGAGTTTTGTAGGTCAGCATAAGGAATTTTAATGAATCAACGAAAATATGCACTTAAACTAGTCTATGAAACTGGTTTAGCAGGTTCCAAACCATCAACAACACCCTTGAAGAGTAACATGAAGCTTACAAGTGTTGATTTCATTCAAGATGACAATGATGGATTGTTTACTAACATAAGCAAGTATCAAAGATTAATTGGAAAATTATTATATCTCACAAATACTAGGCCTCACATAGCTTTCTCAGTACAAAGCTTAAGTCAATTTCTACAGAAACCAAAAATGCCACACTGGAATGCAGCTTTGAAGGTAGTCAGATATATCAAAATGACACCAGGGTTGGGGTTGTATATGAGTGTCGAAAAATGACCATAATTCACTAATTTTTGTGATGCAGATTGGGCAGCATGTCCTACTACCAGAAGATCCATCACAGGATATTTGTTGAAGTATGGGAAGCATGAATATCATGGAAGTCAAAGAAGCAACAAAAAGTCTCCAGAAGCTCTGCTGAAGCAGAATATAGGAGCTTGGCTACATTGACAGCTGAAATAGTATGAGTCTCTAATTTGTTTAAAGAGCTGGGATTTCCTGTGAGTGAACCAACTACCATACATTATGATAGCAAGGCTGCCATTCAAATAGCAGTAAATCCTATTTTTTCACGAAAGAACGTAACATATAGAGATTGACTGCCACTTTGTTTGAGAAAAAATACAACAAGGGTTGATTTAATAAAGCTACATCACCATAAAACATCAACATATTGATCTGTTGACAAAAGCATTAGGGAGGTCTCAACATGATTTTTTGTTGGCCAAGCTAGGTGTCTTGAATGTCTTCGGTACACCTAGCTTGAGGGGGAATATTGAAGATAGGCGTGTGAATGAGTTAGTAGGAGAATAAAAGTTAGTCTTGGAGTTAATTAAATGCAATTACTTACAGTTAGTTAGTTAGAATGATAGTTAGAAGAAATTGTAGTCAGAATGTTAGTTGCTAGTTACTGTAGTATGCATAAATAGAGGATTATTCCTCATTGTAAAATAGTTGTAAAGTAATAAAAATTTCCCATGTCATCTTCTCAATTCTCTCTCAATTTTGCATATTTATTCAATTATATAATAAAAAATCAAAACAAAAAAGGATTCTAATAAAAATTGATAATATATTAAAACTAAACCTCCAACTAAAATGACATCTTAAAAATACTCAAGTATAGTATAAAAAATTTAAATTTAATGAAAAATCCTATTAATAAGAAAAGAAAGTAATGAATCTAAAATCTTGCCTTTGAATGCTTGTTATTTCATGTAAACCACTCCTTTCATTAGAAGAAACACATAAAATAGGCTATAGAAAGAAAATCATACTTGTATAATTGAAATTGTGAAAAGATATGAAGCAAGAATAAAAACAAACAAAGAAAGAGTGGCAATGATTTTATTTTGTAGACATGCCATTTTGAATACAACACAAACATTGAATGCAATTACGTAGATATTAGAATTCTTAAAGAAAATACATATATAACTAGATTGCTAATTCTGAAGATATATTCATAGAGAAAGTGTGATAATTTTTTTAAATCTTTCTTTGATGGCAGTTAACTGAGATCTGGATTGTTCAAGATTTCGATTATCAACAATGGTATTTTCCACGAACAAATAACACGAACTTCAAGTTTAATTTCTGAAGTTGTGTTAAGTTGTAACCATGTCTATTTTTAAATTTCACAAAACAATTTAATTTTTTACTGAAAGAAGTTCTATATATAACACAATACATTCAAAGATGTAATTTACTTTACGCTGCACTTTAAGTTCCTTGAAAAGTGAACAGTTGTTGAGGATTTATAAAACTGCTTCAATTTTTTTATCTATAAAAATATATTTGTTATAAATATTAAATAAAATAGTCATATCTTTATACTAAAGTCCTAAAAAATATATTTGTGTGTATATTTATCAAATACGAAGACTCAAACTACTTTTTCTTCTCCAATTTGAGGAAGCCGTCGTTTTAATAATATTGGTGTCTACATTCTAAAAGTTAAAGAATAGATATTAATATGTTTAGGGTTAAATTAGTGTGTATATATATATATATATATATATATATATATATAAGATATATGTAATTTTCCCAATAACGTGGGTAGTTCTCTTTTTTTTTTTTTACTTTTTTTTCCATTTTCTTTTTATTATTAATAATATTAAATATTATTTGAATTAAAAATGAGTTGACTTCCCCAAAAAAAAAGGAATCACACACACGTTACATCACCATATTTAAAATTTATTTTTAAAAAATATAATAGTAATTTATTATTATTCATTTTATATTTAATTTATTTTAATTATTTTAAAAGTCTTTCTTATTCATAGTATATTCAGGATTCATAGATCTTTCACCAATCTTATTTACAATGAACGAAAAACCCTTTATTTATAGGGAAAACCTTACTTGGTCCCCCAGGTAGGATTCCTAACCATATCTTACAAGGACTCCACATAATTAGATATTCACTATAACATAAATATGTTTATAACACTCCCCTTGAATGTCGGTAGATTATGTGCCTTGTTAAAACCTTTATTAGATAAAACCCTGTAGGAAAAAAATCTAGTGACGGAAAAAGAGTACATATATCTAATAATACGCATTATGGATGCCTCATTAAAAACCTTACAAGGAAAACCCAGTGGAACAAAACCTTTTGAGGAAAAAAGAGTACATCGCGTATTAACTTCCCCTAATGACAACATCAATTCAGAGACTAGAATCTTCGTTTTCCAAGCTTGGGCACCATCTTCTTGAAAGTTGTAGTTGATAGAGACTTGGTGAATAAATTAACAATAATATTACTTGAACAGACCTCTTGCATGTTGATATCACCATTCTTGGGAGCTTATTAGTCTAAAAAACCTTGATGAAATATGTTTTCTTCTATCTGCTTTTATAAATCTTCCCTTCAAGGTCAAAGATTTCTGCAAGTTCCTTACTTCAACTTCTTTACGCAAATAATCTATTGCCTTTTGAAAACTCTTCAAAAGTTTCAATTCTAGTTATCAACTTGCATAACAATATTTGTATATGCTTCATGCATTTTGAATCGATTTAATAATTAAGATTATAAACAAGTTCTCCAAAAATTTGCACATACTTTAGATTTTGAATCCTTCATGACTTTTCATATTAATTTTGTCAAGTGATAACATCCAATATTTAATGTATGATAAATTCTAGTGACTAGATTGCAAGTCAAATAAGTTTACGCTTATCAAAATGTATCATTTCACTTTTCACTTGATAATTAATCTTCATCAGCATCTTTAATAGACGTAAAATTTATATCCTCATAATTTTTTACAATATTGCGCGCTATTGTATTAAAGATATCGTCAATGACATACCATTTTGTGTCAATTCACAAAATAACAAAACTTATTAAGATCTTATCACTTCATTATTTTTAGGTAGCTATCCCTCTCATGAACTTTCATAAAGTGTTATGTCGTATGGTCTCCAAGAGCACATTATCTTCTTATTATGATCATTTTGATTCTTTGATCCTACCCTCTTTTTCAAAAATTATTTTATTTAGAATTGATTAGTCTATCATGCTTCATGGATGTCATAAACTCTATCCTTAAAAGACATTCAATAAGAGTATTTACAACTCTTGTGTTGCTTCTGATCTCCCCTTTATGTTAGACAAACTAACATATATCTCAATCTTTGGAGAATCTACCTTGTGCATCAATGTATATTCATTGATTATATACTACATATCAAAATAATCAAATGAAAAATATTTGGTCCCTGATCATAAATTTGATCATAATTTATCAGTCTGATGCATACAATTACTTTTGTATGCAATATCGTACTTCATATCAACATATGAAGCTTTATTTTCATAAACAATGATTTTACTATTTGAGACATTTAGTGTCACATCATCTTGAGTATTTATCAATATTATCAAGATAAATTGTCTTGATTACATATTCTGAAATTGTGCTTTTAACTCAATTATTTTTGCACAAACAATTTTGTGAATGTCAAACTACATGTTGACAACAAACACACATGTGATTATCTTATAGATGCATCTTTTTATCATATCACATGATAGGTGAATGGACCCATATTCACCTTTTATACTATTAAGAGTTTAGGAATTTAGTCTCAATATTAGTTGATCCAATCCACTTTATCACGAGAATAAACAACGTAAAGAATTCTTGAAGAATATTTTAGTTTTTCAATGTATGTCCATTACTCAGTATGCACATTTTTGGGATGACCAAATTATTCATGCCAACTAATAAAATTATTAGTACTCGTAAACTCCAAATTTAATACGTCATGTGCCTTTTTCTTTAGTAAATTTCTGATTTACTATTATATGAGTAAATTTAAATTTATTAATCCAATAGTAATTTTCACATTTATTTCTTCTCAATTACTCTACCTTTAGGTGAGCCGTGATCCCATCATTAAATGAACTAATCTGAAGAAAATTGTGCATGTAACATATAATTTGTGCTAACATTTTTGCAAACATCAAGTTGCGAGATAATAATAGGCACAGATGAGACCATATATATATAGAAAAAACATTTATTAGGACCTTTTAAATATCTATACAATCCACTAGGTGGATGACTAGGTCCACAAATATCTGTATACGTTCCTAGAACGCAGAGAATTCAATTTCAACTTTCGTTTATGATGGTCTCACAATTAGCTTGTCTTGCTAACATGTAGTACAAGAAAATTCACCATTTAAATTTTTTTTTAGTTTCTTCCATGAATTTTCATTTTAATTTTCTATAATTCGTCTAAACATTATTGACTAATGATGTCCCAGACAATTGTTTCAAACTAAGAAAGTATTGAAATTAGAAAACTTCTTATTTATCACAGAAAGTGCCTCAATTGAACTAATTCTTGTCCAATACAAGTCTGAAGATAAAGCATGAAACGTTTCTACAATACATGTCTTCTTAGAGACATTCTTGATGATACCACTTCGTTAATCAAAGGTCGCAATCTTTCTCATGCCTAGCATGGTCGCTTACACCTCATTCCCTTTAGAGAATGAATCTATATTTTTTAGCATTTATAAAAAGTTTTCATTCTTCATGAATAGAACACAATCTTCTAAGTACATCAACTTTTGATTACTTAGTACCTCATTCCATATTCATGTGCATCATTTAATCAATTGTCTTCTTTTAGATATTTATGCACTGCTACATTCACTTCGGGGAATGAATCTGCTTCAACGAGATATATTTCATGACTATCAAAAACTCATTATTTGTCTTAGTCATTATTATATAATCAATATGGTGCATTGAGACTCAAACCCAGCGTCATATGTCATAATTCAATGAGGGACTTGAACCCAACATCTTTCATCACAGAGCATCAAGAATCATGATGTTTTATCTTTTTGGTGCAATTGAACATGAATTCATCGTCTTATACTTTTGATGCGATAAAAATTGATTCATCATCTTATTCTCAACTGAGACTCACCCGAGTCTCTGATGATATTATGCCACATCAACTCCAATAATCTTTTTGAATTAATTGCTCATATAATAATAATAATAATAATAATAATAATAATAATAATAATAATAATAATAATTTCAAATTAAAATTGAACATATACATATGCTCACATAAAAAATTTGTTCATTGCCACCGTCTTTTTTTTTTCTTTTTTTCTTTTTGAATTTATATGCGATTATTCCATATTTTTATTTTATCAATTAATTTGTAGATTATCAAAATTAACAATAAATGTTAATCAAGGAAAATACTACACATACCTGTTTGGTGTCCCACTTGCAATATTAACACGATTCTTGAGAGCAGAAGCCTGCTCAATCTGAATGATCTAAACTTAATCATAACATTTGAGATTCTTGCTGATAACGTTTTATAAAATAATATAAATTTAGAAGAAGAAGAAAGTAGGAGAAGAGAAATATTTCTTATTCATAGTATATTCAGGATTCATAGATCTTTCACCAATCTTATTTACAATGAAGGAAAATTCTTTATTTATAGGAAAAACCTTACTTGATCCCCCAAGTAGGATTCCTAATCATATTTTACAAGGACTCAACATAATTAGACATTCATTATAACATAAATATGTTTATGACATATATATATATATATATATATATATATATATATATATATATTCTTTATCTTTAAATAATTTTAAAACTGTAAAATCTAGCCTAATTCATCCTATACTCCTAACATTTGGTATTATGTTTCTATCATAATCACAGAGCATCAAGAATCGTGATGTTTTACCCTCTTGGTGCAATTGAACATGAATTCATCGTCTTATGCTTTTGATGCGATAAAAATTGATTCATCATCTTATTCTAAACTGAAACTCTCCCGAGTCTCTGATGATATTATGCCACATCTACTCCAATAATCTTTTTGAATTAATTGCTCATATAATAATAATAATAATAATAATAATAATAATAATAATAATAATAATAATAATAATAATTTTCAAATTAAAATTGAACATGTACATATGCTCACATAAAAAATTTGTTCATTGCCACCGTCTTTTTTTTTTCTTTTTGAATTTATATGGGATTATTCCACATTTTTATTTTATCAATTAATTTGTAGATTATCAAAATTAACAATAAATGTTAATCAAGGAAAATACTACACATACCTGTTTGGTGTCCCACTTGCAATATTAACACGATTCTTGAGAGCAGAAGCCTGCTCAATCTGAATGATCTAAACTTAATCATAAAATTTGAGATTCTTGTTGATAACGTTTTATAAAACAATATAAATTTAGAAGAAGAAGAAAGTAGGAGAAGAGAAATATTTCTTATTCATAGTATATTCAGGATTCATAGATCTTTCACCAATCTTATTTACAATGAAGGAAAATCCTTTATTTATAGGGAAAACCTTACTTGATCCCCCAAGTAGGATTCCTAATCATATCCTACAAGGAGTCAACATAATTAGACATTCACTATAACATAAATATGTTTATAATATATATATATATATATATATATATATATATTCTTTATCTTTAAATAATTTTTAAAACCGTAAAATCTAGCCTAATTCATCATATACTCCTAACATTTGGTATTATGTTTCTATCATATATTAGTTATCTACATTACTTAAAATAATTATTAAAAAATTATTTATCAATTAACAAAATTAAACTATGTTTTTTATTTTCTTTACCCTAGCAATATTCTTTTTGAAAGTAATTTGTAAAGTTGTAAAAATATAAATATCTTAAAGAGTAATTTAGTAAATTACCATTTTTATTAATAATTGTTTAAAGAACGTGTAAAAAAGGTAAAATGACTAATACAAAAGGAGTATAAAATCAATTTTCGTTTCCTCTCAATAGTTTTATAGTAATTTTTTAATTTCGTAAAAACTTAAGTGTATTCCGTATTCTCCAGTAAGAAAGTATAACAGGAAGATCATCCATAATCTTCACAAATAATTACATAAGTTTTGTTTCTATTTTCATGTAATCCAAAATCGAAAATCATTCATAAACTCTTACGTACATACATACTCTCTCAATTTATATGATATATGTCTATTCTTGAAATTCAAGCTATGTGAAATTTAACTGATATTTATAAAATACCCTTTTTTATATTAACATGATAAGAATTTCGACTTATAGTGTTTATTCAAAAATATAACCTTCTCACTAAGTAGCAATTCAACCTAAAATATTATAAGTTGCAAGTCTTATCATGTTAATATAATAAAAAAATATTTTACAGTTTGAATTCAAGAACAAAAAATAATAAATATATAGTAGAGAGAGTAAAATGAAAAAAATAATTAATTATATTTTGATTTTGTTAATTTACAAGTAATTGTAAATAACTATTTATTTTTGTCATAAAAAATTTCAATTGATTGGTATGAGGTTAACAGCACAAATCTTAATTTAACTTTCTTTTTAATTAAATACGTAATTATTTGACTTTAAATCTAAATTAATATTAATATATTTATCTCTATTTGTTTTTTAACAAATGAATATTAATTATCAAAATAAAAAAAATTACTAATTTTAGGACATTACAATTTTTATATTGAAAATTGGAGAAATAATGCACAAAAAAATAAGTTACTAATTTTAGGATATTATTATTTTATTATGTAAAAAATATATTTAAAATTTAAAGAATTTAAAATTTTACAAAGTACTCTCTCTATATATAGAGGGGATTAAATAGAAGGTAGGGTAGAGGAGTGAAAAAAAAAGTTAGAAGACCTACAAAATGAATTTAATCTATTAAAATAATTTGTATAATAATTCCTTGCCTCGAACACCATAAAAATTTTGGTACAAACACAATCCAGTTGAATGGTTAAAACTTAAAAATGCCATGTCAAACATAAAAAGTGCACAAATTACAATACATATATTTTTTTAAAAAAAGAAAAATCTCCAAGGTCCTCAAGCCTTGTAAATTTCACTATATGTTATTTGGTAGATTACTTGGGGATATGTGTATGAAGAGCAAACAGGTGATGAATTGGGCTAAAAGTAAAAATAAACAAACTTTATTCAATAAATTTATTTGCTTATGGGCGAGAATATTGTTAAAATATGCCAATTTGACTATTCAAACTTAGGCAAATTATATATATTTCACAAATTTAGGTTCTAATTATTAAATTTTTTAATGATTTCAAATATTAAATTTTCTATCATATTTCATATTTAGAATATACTTTATCTGCTGAATTTAAAATAGATACATATTTTATTGGCTTAAGTAATCTACAGCCACTTAAAGATGTCCACATATTTCATTTAGACACCTTATCTTAGACTTATTTCAATTGTACACCTTTTTTAGTTTAAAAAAATACCTATGGAACATATTTTGACAATCAACTAAAAGTAAAGATGGTGTGTCATACACTCGCGGCTGACATGGCATAGTAGCTAATAAAAAAGAGACATCTAGCATTGGACCCAGAAAAACACAATTAAATAAACAAATACTATTTTTTGAGAAAAATAAAAATAAAAAGAGCAACCTTCCCTTTTCTTCTTCTTCTTCCCAGAACCACTCCCCCCCAACCCCAACTTTAAATTCCACATTTTTTTTTTATCAAAAGACACAAAATCGAATCACGTTTCGAATAATCATTTTCACTTTGACGTTTTTTCTTTTAATTTGAAATTATATGTTTTTTTTTCGATCAACCCACCTACCCCTCTCCTTGAATCTAATTCAATATTGAAAATGATATTTCTTCCAATCACACTTTTTCTTAATAATTAATTAAGATTTGTTAAAATTGAAAAATAATAATAACAAGTTTTTGTCCAAAAAAAATCTATTCATATCTTTTTTCATCATAATTAATAGGACTTTGTCAAGATATTTGAAACTTAAATCAACATAAGAAAGAAAAAGGAAAAGCAGCAGAATAATGATAGAGGATGAGAGAAAGAGAGAGGTGGAGGTGGAGGTGGTGGTGTGTAGTGTAGTGTGCGTATGTAAAAAGATTATGAAAAATGGTGGAAGAATAGTTGCAGCAATATTGGGGAAGAAGATGTATGTTTCTTCTTTTTTTTTTTTGTTAATTTGTTGTTAAAATTAAATTAGGTGTAAAAGTTAATGGAAAAAAAATATATTATTTTTAATAACTTAACGCGCTCAAAGAAAGTGAACCACACATTTTTTGTCATGTCAGCATTTTGTGTTTAATGGAAATGATTTTTGAACAAATAAGGTGTTCAATCGGCATACAAATGAGTTAAGGTGTCTAAGTGAATTTTGCGGACAACTTTAAGTGGTTGCATATGACTTAAGCCTATTTTATTTGTTTAAAATAATTAGTTGTAATTGATTTAATTAAAAAAGTAATTGAGGATTTTTATAATATATGGACAATTATTTTTGAAAATTTAAATTAATTAATTCCCTTAATATAAGGCCAAAATCTAAGGTATGTTTAATTTTTTTTATTATTCTTTTAAATAATAAATTCATTAATATTATAAATAACAGATAAAAAAATTAATGTATATATTAGTCATGTAATTTAATTAATTTCATTTTATTACTCTTAAAATAATAAATTTATTATTTTGATGTATCTATTATCAATATATGATGTATCCAACCAACTAAACACTTAGATACATGAGCGCCATACATGTACATCCATATGTATCATAAAAATATCTAGATTGATTTAGTGTATTTGTTACATGTATCTACCGTTAATTTCATGTATCTATTTAGAGTATTTTTTCTATGTATCTAGTATTAGTTTCATACATTATGTTCAAAACAAGTATTTTAGATACATAATAAGTATATACATATAATTATGTGTATCTAAATATGAAATCTAATTGAAACACACGAATTTAGAAAAAATCACAAGGATAGAATATCTATTATCATTAATCCAAAAAAGTAAATTTTTTCAAAATACTTCCCTTTTAGCATTTGGAAAATTTTCTCACACATACATTAATCTTAAATATATACATATAATTATGTATATCTAAATGTGTAATGTAAGTAAAATGCACGAATTTAGGAAAAGTTAGATGGCAGGTATCTATTTATCATTAATCCAAAAAAAAGGCAGGTATCTATTTATCATTAATCCAAAAAAAAGAATAAATTTTTCAAAATTCTTCTTTTTTAGCATATGAAATTTTTTCTCATAAATAAATATAATCTTAATTCAGATATGTGAACTTTTAACAAGATACATGTACGCATGATTTTTATCCAACGCTGGTGCATATATAAAAATGGTGTATTTGTTTTGTTAATTAAAACTTGACACAATTCTTCCATCTTGATTGAATCATTCCTATACTTAGATCTTTTCTCGACTCACATGTTGATTGATGAATTCAGTCTCTTTAATGAGACATTCATTTGTAATAAGGGAGAAGGCACAAGTACCCCCTAGAGTATGATCGAAATCTCAGAGACACACATTAACTAAACTAAGGTCTTATACCTCTCTGAACTCATTTTATATATAATATTGTACACCTTTTGACTTATGTGGCACATCCCGTGACACCATGCATTTATGGCACGCGGGAGATATTTGGAATCCACGTAAGCCAAAAAGTTGTACAAAATTACCAAAAAAAAATGAGTTCAGGAGGGTAATAGAACCTTGATTTAGTTAAGATCTGTCTCTGAGATTTGGGTCATAGTCTGAGAAGGTACTTCTACCTTTTCCCTAAGTAAAAATAAACAAATAAAAGTTTTTCTAATTTAGTACAATTTGTTAATGTATAGTACCTTTAACAAGAATCGTCTGACTTTGAGAATGACCAGTATTCAAGTGTTTGAAAAACAACAAAATTAAAAAAATATAAAACCTAATTTGTAATTGAACTTAAGAACATAATGAATTTCAATTTAAATATAAAATCAAGATACGTGAGAATGATAAAATAATAGAAACAAACCTATATATTAAATATTGATTTGAACATGCAAATATGTATTGAGAGGATGAAAGAATAAATTAAAGAGAGGGAAGAAGAAGAAAGAGAGTGGAATGCTGGAACATGGGGTGGGGAACCGCCGGCGACAGATGAGAATAAAAAAAAACTAACTTGGAATGACCATTAAGCAAGGAGTTTAAATTAAAGATAATTATTCAATACCTGTGTATCTTACTAAATCTTTTAAATTATATGGTATAAGCATTAAAAATTGTAATATGTGTAATTAGAGATAAGACACAAGTATCCCCTAGTTATGATCTAAATCTCAGAGACACATTTAAATTAATTTAATGTCATATTATCTCCATAACTCATTTTTTGCGTAATTTTATACACCTTTTGGCTTATGTGGTACACTCCGTGACTCCACTTAAGTGAGACGGGTGAGAGATGTTTAGATACCACGTAGGACAAACAAGTTTACAATATTACAAAAATAAAATAAAATAAGTTGAGTGGCATAATATGACCTTAGTTTAGTTAAGATGCGTCTCTGAAATTTTGGTCATAATCGAATGGAGTACTAGTGCCTTATCCATGTGTGATTATTTTAAAGTAGAGGTAAATATAGTATACATGATAGAAGTCTCTCGTTTTGCTATATGCAATCTTGCCATAGTCCGATTTGACTAATTTTCCATTAAGAGTGTATTTTCAACAGAAGATATTTTTCTAGAAAATGTTTTCTTGAAAAAATATGAGAATTTTTAACTTATTTTATCATGTCTGGTTGGTAATTAAATTTTTTTTTATGGAAAATATATTTTAATATTTGGACTTTGGTTGGTGAATGATATATATATTTTTTAGAAAATATATTTTATTTTTGGCTTGAGACTAAAAAAATCTCTTTAGAAAAATAATCTTTAATATGAAAATCAACCCTGATAATTAGTTTAGGGTCGAGCCCGATACTCAAACTAGGACAAGACATCGATGACCGTTTCGAAATTTGACCCAAACTTTAGACTTGGGATTTTTTTTTAAAAAATAAGTTTTTTTTAAAAAAAAATTAAGAAATTTAACGGGATTGCGGGACTGAGTGGGCGGGTGGGAGGATAGCATAACAAATTATTTTTTTTCTTTTTAAAAAAAATTATCGACTATTTCGAGGGAAGGCAAGGGATTATATCACAATCATCATTCAGGATATTCATGAATGAGGTTCTTTGTATCCTAGGCTAGCACATCGGTTAGGAGAATTAGATATGTATCCCTGAGTTAAGG
Organism: Solanum neorickii; assembly: GCA_027704865.1. Lineage (NCBI taxonomy): Eukaryota > Viridiplantae > Streptophyta > Magnoliopsida > Solanales > Solanaceae > Solanum > Solanum neorickii. Next base: position 13,232,390 of record JAKWJC010000373.1, read on the forward strand.
TCTATTCCATAGGTCTTTAGATATTAGTTGTTGATGAAGTAAAACTTGAGGTTGTTTGTCTGAGTTTGCTTTTTTCTGATTTGTAATTATTTACTTACTTTTATATATATATATATATATATATATATATATATATATATATATAGATAGATATAATAAAGAGTTCCAACAAAAGCCATCGACTGCTATGTAATCTATAATAACTACTAGGAATACAATACAACTTATTGTTGTTCAAGATAAATCTAGATAGTGAGGGATATTGACGAAAATCCACTGGTCACCACTTATAAACTGTGAAAGTTGATGCAATATTAGGATTCGTAGAGACGGATGCCCATGTCACACGTCCCTTCGTGACTGCACCCGGTCTCTATTCTTGTATCATATAATATGGCTGGCGACTAACTGCGGATTTATTTGCTGAATCAATCCACTTAACCCATCCTCTAGGATCTATCAAATTATCAATATAACTTTTGATTATCACAATCCTATAAAATATACCCCATGGCCGACCTAAATATGTCATGACGGTCGATTTCTCCAAATCGGGCGTAGCCTTTACGGTACAATTTTGAAGCACTATTCCTGTTGGAGAATCCTCACGCTCTCTCTTTTGTGCTGTGATTGTGTTATACTGTCTTGCCATAGGAGTGCGTGCTTCAATCAAGCAGTTTTGGAACATGGCCGTAGCGTCACCACATATGAAATCTATCGTGTCATAAATTTCAGTCTCAGTAGAATTGACGTTTTTCATATAAAGTGTCTTGATACCCGTCGAACCAACATTTATAAAAGGACACTGAATCTGCTTCAACTATTAATATTGCCTGATGTTGTACGGGTCCGACATTATTTCTAAAAGTTGAGTCTTCGGCTGTAAAGCCATTGCCAAAAACCCCTGCAAATCAAATAAAAAGAAATAATTATAATTAATCAAAACCAATAAGATTCATGTATATGTAGAAGAGGACTTACCAACGGTTGCGGTATCATACATTTTGTTGCCATCGATAGAACTTCTATTAGCCATTATTATCGTACTATCCATCCCTTCTCCGATCGGGAATATATTAGTCTTCTTTTATCATTTCTAATATATTCCTGATACGTGCCTTTCTTAATTTTTATGAAGAATGGCTTGACACTCCGATCAAGAGCCGCCAATATTGCTCCAACAATTGTGTTGAAATTTCCTGTCCCATTTTTAAAAACAATCATATTATAAGGTGTTTTCGTTATCAGTTAGCTTTGAACACATACAACTATAATTATATTCCCTATATTAAAAAAATTTAAAACTTTGATGTGTTTATGGACAAGAATGATAGCTACATCATTATATTCCCTATATTAAAAAAATTTAAAATTTTGATGTGTTTATGGACAAGAATGATAGCTACCTTCTAAAAATATAAAAGAAAAATACCGTAAAAACTATTCGTGATGATCATCGCAAGGTTGATGATCTGACAACAATTCTTCTTGGTAGTGAAAGAGTTTTGCTTTTTCTTAATATTGTGTTGTCCAAGCTTAACAATGACCCTCCTTTATATTATAGTAAACTTTTACTCTTTATTGCACGTTTAAATTTTTGCATACTTTTATAATGTCATTTTTAAAGGCTCCTTTATTGGATAACTAAATGTCATTTTCATCTCATTGAATTTTTCTATCATTTGAACAATTACTTACCTAGGTAATATGTAATTGTAGTAACATTTTAATCCTTAGCTTAGTTAAGGTATTGCTTTATTTCTTTTTATCTTTTCTTATTTAGAGGGAATAAACTTGTGACTTTTATAAACTTTTCATTACAATCTTTTAGTTTTTGTAATATTCTCCAAAATAAGTGACTTGTTTTTTAAGATATCAAGAATATAGTATTAATTGTTTTTTTCTTCAAAGTTATTCTTACCTAAATTGCACAAGTAATTTGTAAAAAAATAATAGGAAAAAAGGAATTACAGGATACAAATGACAACATAGTGTAAATTAAAGCGGGTTAAGATTAGTGTTTTCTTTTGTTTTCACCTTCGATTTATCATCTAGTAATCATTTTGTATTTAAATTTTTATATTTTGAAATTTCATAATAAAAACTTTTATCTCCATCACTTATGAGGACTGCTCGATGAGCAAAATTAGCTCTAAAATGAAATTAGGATTGGACATTTTATTGGTAGATCTTTGCCTATAAGTCATATTAACGTTTAAGTAGTTGTTCACAAATAAAAAAGAAGTCTAAAAATTTGCTTAGTAAAATTTAGTAGTCTTTCTCCTTTTATCAGACAGGTTCCTTACATGTTAAGCACCCTAAAATCTTAAAGTTGTGAGTTCGAGTTATAAAAAAAGTAATAATATAGTAATGTGTGTCAGGTTATTAGCATTTTAATATTAATATTTAACATATTAAATTGCTTTATTTTGGAGTTATAAGAATGACCATTTGTAGGCATTTGTGTTCTAAACTATCAATTTAATCATGTTATTCATCTTTGACTTGGTAGCCATGTAATGCCATTACTTTTGGCTTTATTGGTTGAATTCATTGTGAGATAAAAACATTCCAATAAACATTGGAATGGATAACTTCTACATCATCCATTAGTATTGGTTGTCCATCACTTTATTTCATTCTTAATTCATCCATTACTCTTTGTAACCTATGAAACTCCTACTGTAACTTATGAAACTCCTAAGACCATTATCTTCATTATTTACTACCTTCATTATCTTCCTATTCATTGCTAGGAAGACTTCTTGTAGTATAAATAGTGGTGGTCTTCATTCGGTTTGAAAATACACAAAACACAAGAGAAAACAAAGAGTGAAAGAGTTTGTCTAAAAGAGAGTTCTTATTAGTTGAAGGGAGGTGTTCCTTTTTGTGGAGCTTTGGACTTAACTCTTGTCCAGAGTTGTTGAGTTATACTTTGTGAAGACTGTTGTATCCAGGAGGGGACAAGTCAAAGAGGATTACTGCTGGACCGGTGAAAACATTTGCTGCTGTGAGCTTGAATCTCCTTAAAGAGAGCGAGATATCTGCGCCTCAGCCTGAAGAGATTAATTTCTTCATTTTATTTTCAATTGTAATTTTGCAATTTTATTATCTTAAGTTTTTTTCACTAACAATTTTAAGGAGATTCAATATGGCTACAATTGAAAAAACCGCGGATGTCAAGATGGGATATCTTAACAAGTCATTTCGGTTCAATTGTAACCATTTCAAGAGATGGAAGGATAAAATACTTTTCTACTTAAGTCTTCTCAATGTTTCTTATGTATCAACTGAGAAAAATCCAAATAAAGAAGACATCACTACTATGAATGATGATGAAACTATTTCTCATCTAGAGAAAGTGGAAAAGTACGATGGTGATTTCTATAAGTGTCGGTATTATCTTCTTAATTGTCTATCTGATAATTTTTATGATTATTATAAATAGAACTTACTCTAGTGCAAAGAAACTTTGAAAGTCATTGCAGAGTAAGTATGATACCGAAGAGGCTGGAGCGAAAAAATATGCAGCTAGTAGATTTTTTCGTTTTCAAATGGTGGACAACAAATCAGTGGTAGATCAAGCTCAAGACTTCATCATGATTGTTGGAGAGCTTAGGTCCGATGAGGTTAAAATTGGAGATAACCTTATTGTTTGTGGCATAGTGGATAAACTTCCACCTTCTTGGAAGGAATTTCAAAACACTATGCGCCACAAACAAAAGGAAACCTCTCTTGAAACCTTGACAATGAAAATCCGCATGGAAGAAGAAGCAAGGGGACAAGATGCACTTTTACAAACAGAAGAGATCAACATCACATCGAAGGTAAATTTAATTACTTCGAATAATGCTACTCCTGAAACTCACAAAAATACTTCTTTAAAGCCTAAGAAGAAAAAATAAAAGAAAAATAATGGTAGACCTCCCAAGAAAAATAATGATGAAAATCACCTAGCACAAAATTAACAAGTTCAGGAAAAGGGACCATGCTTTGTTTGTGCCAAGAGTGGACATATTGCTCGATTTTGTAGATTCTGGAAACGTGATCCGAACCCTCAGGCAAACTTTACCGAAGAACCTTTTGTGGCGGTGATTACCGACATAAACATGGTTGAGAATGTTGATGGATGGTGGACTGATTCTGGTGGAAACCATCATGTCTGTTATGACAAAGACTGGTTTAAAAAATATACTCATTTTGAGGAGCCCAAAACCATTATGCTTGGTGATGCTCACACTACTCAAGTGCTTGGAAAGGGAGATGTTGAATTGTGTTTTACTTCTGGAAGGATATTAACATTGAAAGATGTACTTTATACTCCTTCTTTGAGAAAAAATTAGATGTCTAGTTTTCTTCTTAATAAAGCAGGCTTTAAACAGATTATTGAATCTGATCAATATGTAATAGTGAAGAAACGTATTTTTGTGGGGAAGGGGTATGCATGTGATGAGATATTTAAGTTGAATGTTGAAATGAATAAAACTTCTACTTCTGTTTATATGATTTCTTCTACTAATTTTTGGCATGCTCGTTTGTGTCATATTAATGATCGTTATGTCGGAATCATGAGTAGTTTAGGATTAATCCCAATGGTTCAAAAGAATTTTGAAAAGTGTGAGGCTTGTAGTAAAGTCAAGATCACTAAAAGGCCTCATTTTCAAGTTGAAAGAGAAACTGATTTGTTAGAATTAGTTCGTACTGATATTTGTGAACTTGATGGAACTCTAACTCGTGGAGGTAACAGATATTTTATCACTTTCATTGATGATTTTTCTAAGTTAACATATGTTTACTTGATGAAAATTAAAAGTGATGCTTTTGAATATTTCAAAACTTATCTCAATGAGGTTGAAAATTAGTTTGGGAGAAAAATAAAAATGAATTAAAAGTGATAGAGGCCATGAATATGAATCAAATGAGTTTAATTATTTTGTTAGATCATTAGGAATTGACTAATGCCATGCTTATTGAATTACATGCACCTTTAAATTTTTGGGGTGAAGCCATCTTAACTGCTTGTTATGTTTTGAATCGTGTGCCTCATAAAAATTCTTAATTGACACCTTTTGAATTGTGAAAAAGTTACAAGTCAAGTTTGGAATATCTAAGAGTTTGGGGTTGTCTAGCATTTGTGAGGCTAATGGATCCCAAGATTACAAAGTTGGGTAAGAAAGTTACTACTTGTGCTTTTCTTGGTTATGCTTCAAATAGTACAACCTAGAAATTTTTTAATCATGAAGATAATATTGTAATAGAATCTGGTGATGCTATTTTTCATGAAAATAAATTTCCTTTTGATATTAAAAATAGTGGGGGTCAAAGGATTGAACAAAATATTTTTTCACTTCCTAGTTCTTCTACTTCAACTTTGAAAAATAAAGAAGTCGGTGATTTTGAGTTAAGAAGAAGTAAAAGAGTTAGAGTAGAAAAATATTTTGGTCCTGATTTTTCTGTGTTTAACGTTGAAAATGACCCTCTAACTTTGAAAGAAGCATTATCTTCACATGATTCTATTTTTTGGAAAGAGGTTGTAAATAATGAAATGGAATCTCTAATTTCTAATAAAACTTTAAAGTTAGTTGATTTACAACCGGGTTGTAAAACAATTGGTTGCAAATGGGTCTTAAGGAAAAAATTGAAACCGGATGGTTCTATTGATAAATACTAGGCTAGGTTAGTTGCAAAAGGTTTTAAACAACTAGAAGGCCTAGAATTTTTTGATACTTTTTCTTCGGTAACAAGAATTACATCCATTAGACTTTTAGTTGCTATGGCTGCAATTTTTGATTTGCAAATTCATCAAATGGATGTAAAAACTGCTTTTCTAAAATGAGACCTAAATGAAGAAATTTATATGGACCAACCCGAGTGTTTTGTTGAAGTAGGCCAAGAAAGCAAAGTATGTAAACTTACTAAATCCCTATATGACTTGAAACAGGCACCAAAGCAATGGCATGAAAAGTTAGATTCCTGCATGATTGAAAATGATTTTAAAACAAATGAGTGTGATAAGTGCATATATCATAAATCTTGGAATAATTCACATGTGATCATTTGCCTATATGTTGATGATTTGTTGATATTTGGTTCTAACATGAATGTTATTGATGAAGCTAAAAATGTTCTTAGAAGCCATTTTGATATGAAAGATCTTGGTGAGGCAAATTTTATTCTTGAAATAAAAATAACAAGAACATGTGAGGGAATTTTCCTTGACCAATCACATTATGTTGAGAAAATATTGAAAAATTATAACTTTCATGATTGCAAGCATGTTTCTACTCCTTTTGATTCAAGTGTTCACTTATATTCTGTTGAAAGTGAAATGATGTAATAAATCAAAAGGAATATGCTAGTATAATCGAAAGTTTGAGATATGTGACTGATTGCACTAGGCCTGATATTGCATATGCAGTAGGAGTACTTGGCAGGTTTACAAGCAAGCCAGGTAATGAACATTGACATGCTTTAACAAGAGTTATGAGATATTTAATTGGAACGAAAAAATTGTGGTTTGTTCTATAAAAAATATCTTGTTGTACTTGAAGGATTTTGTGATGCGGATTGGAGCACTTTGTCAGGTGATTCCTCTTCTACCACTGGTTATGCCTTTACTTTAGGTGGTGGTGCTGTTTGTCGGAGATCAAAAAAGCAAACTATAATTGCTAACTCTACCATGGAGGCTGAACTAATTGCTTTAGCTTCAGCTAGTAAGGAAGCGAATTGGTTAAGAGATTTATTGTTTCAAATTCCTTATTTTGAAAAATCAATTCCTCCTATTTTAATTCATTGTGATAGCACCGCTGCAATTGGTAGAGTTCGAAATCGTTATTACAACGGTAAATCTAGGCCTATAAGGAGGAAACACAGTAATGTAAGATCGTATTTGACAAATGGTACCATTAATGTTGATTATGTCAAATCTTGTGATAATCTTGTAGATCCTCTTACGAAGGCCTTAACAACAGAAAAGGTCTGGAGCACATCAAGGGGCATGAGATTGAAGCCTACAAATCCTTGAGTCATATATGAGGAAACCCAACCTGGGGACTAGAGATCCTATAATAAGGTTCAAAGGGAAAAACTAATCATATGATGACTTGTTGTGAAAAATGCACTATCTTTTTCCCTCCCTATGATGTGAGTGCATTGTTTCATGTAGTTTGTGAAAGTTGAGTTGATAAAACTCTTAATGAATAACTGTAGCCCGTATTGGTGGAGTGTTAATCTTATCGGAGTACTCTCGACAGATTTCACCTGTGTGATGTGTGGAAGTAGGTCGCTTCCTATAAGAATGGGGCTTATTCTCAAATGCACTCATGAAACCGGGATAGCACATGGCCATAACGTGCTGAATGTTAAAGCTCATGTCAACAACTTGATTATTATGTGTGAGCAGTGATATTCTATTTCCCTTAAGCAGTCATAGTTCATGTCTGAGACCACTACGACTCTGGAGTAAAAGTTACTGTATCACTAAGTGGAGGTTCAATGCAGTGCACACCTTCATTATGCATAGTAGTCTTCCTTCAACTAATATACTCTCTTATCTAAATATTAAAATGAGTGGGGGATTGTTAGGTTATTAACATTTTAATATTAATATTTAACATATTAAATTGCTTTATTTTGGAGTTATAAGAATGACCATTTGTAGGCATTTGTGTTTTAAACTACCAATTTAATCATGTTATTCATCTTTGACTTGGTAGCGCCATGTAATGACATTACTTTTGGCTTTATTGGTTGAATTCATTGTGAGATAAAAATATTCCAATACACATTGGAATGGATAACTTCTACATCATCCATTAGTATTGGTTGTCCATCACTTTATTTCATTCTTAATTCCTCCATTACTCTTTGAAACCTATGTAACTCCTATTGTAACCTATGTAACATATGAAACTCCTATTGTAATCTATGAAACTCCTAGGGCCATTATCTTCTTTATTTAGTACCTTCATTATCTTCCTATTCATTGCTAGGAAGACTTCTTGTAGTTGAAGGAAGGTGTTCTTTTTTGTGGAGCTTTGAACTCAACTCTTGTCCAGAGTTGTTGAGTTATACTTTGTGAAGGCTGTTGTATCCTGGAGGGGACAAGTCAAAGAGGACTACTGCTGGACCGGTGAAAACATTTGCTGCAGTGGCCTTGAATATCCCTAAAGAGAGCGAGATATCCGCGCCTTAGCCTGAAAAGATTAATTCCTTCATTTTATTTTCAATTGTAATTTTGCGATTTTATTATCTTGTAAGTTTTTTAACTAACAATGTGTATTAACTTGTGTTCTTATACTTGTAATAACATGGTTTTCATTTCACCCTCTATTTATAGTTGAACTCGTTGCTTTATAACCTCTCATGCCTATACGATTTGTTAATTTACTGAAGTTTTCATCTTTTTACAATATCACTCTTTATATTAATAGTAAAAATAAAATCTTTACTTTCACGTTAATTTCAAATTTTGTACTCATATGAGGATTGAATTGTTGGGTAACACAAAAAATAGATTGGCTGAGGATAAAATATTCAAGCAAAATACAAGTTGGAGTGAGTCACTATACATCACCCTATAAGTAGTGTTTTAGCTAAAGAATAAAAAATACATGTATATTAGTAAAAGTCTATCATGAACACTTCAATTTATTTAACCTATATATATATATATATATATATATATATATATATATATATATATATATATAGGTGAATTATTATCATCATACTAAAAAAAATCCTATATTGTTGATAGTCACAATCATGTGACATAACTTTATTTCAAAAGTTGGTGAAAAAATTCATGATTTCCAAGTGAAAATGACAAAGATATATATATATATATATATATATATATATATATATATATATATATATTGATACAATTAAGATCCAAGTGAATGGTAATCTGATGACGTTGCTTGATACATGATATCAATTTTTTTTTGCGATAAAATTCTAATAAATGAATTTTCTCTAAAAAAATAAGTGTATAATTTAGATTAAAATGGACATACAGATACTACACTATATTGGTTTTGCATAAAATTTACACTTAAGGTAATAATATACACTTCACATTTATCTATAATTCTATGTATGAAAGATTGGTGATATATTTAATTGTGCAATTTTATAACTAGTTCATTCCTATGAAGCTTGTTTCACATTTATCAACGTTTTCTCTTATTTATCTAAAAATATTAGGTAAATTTTGAAATAATGAGTGGATAACATTTTATTATATTATATAGTTTCAACTTTTTATTTTTAATTTCTATAGTCATATTTCACAGGAAAATTATAATTAATTAGTATAACGTAGTTGAGAACGGAAGCTCAAATAGAACTTTGATCAAAATAGTAATCATGATTCAATCAATTAGTTAGTTATTGCTTTCCGTTACCTCAGGTGACCCTATTGCTAGTGAAGTCATTAAATAACACTCCCAAAAATTATAAAACAATAATGACATTGATATCGATATAAAATTACCTAATATGCATTTATTTCTAGTTATGAAGAAAAATATTAATGGTTACATAAAAGTAATATGTTAAGACTGATTAAAGAAAACTATTGGCCACATGAAAATTAAAATACCAAAATTGCGGGAAACTGATAAAATGGTTTATTTTCTATTGTATTACTAGGTTTAATTAATTCTTTAGGTACTTTTGATTATTTAAGGAGTTGATTCGGATAATATGAAGGTAAGAAGACTGTTTCAAATAGACCTTTGATCCAAGTTGAGAATAATAAAATCACTTTTTAAAGTGAAAAAATAATAATGTGAAATATGATATAGAATTAAATGGAGAAAACTATAGTAGCAATAATAAATAATATGATAATCAAAGCAAATTGAACAACAACAATAATAAAATCAATGTAACGACCTGTTGAGTCGTTTTGAGCAGCAAACTTCGATTCTGGAAAAACTGGCAAAGACAACGGGCCCCACGACGGACCGTCGTAGGCACGACGGACCGTCGCAGGGCCTCGTTTCAGAATACTTAGAAAATCTGAAAATTGGGTACTGAAATCGACTCTCTGAACTTCGTAACGAAATGGCAGGACGGACCGTCACAGGTGTGACGGACCGTCACAGGTGTGACGGACCGTCACAGAGCCTTCAGTGGAAATCCACTCTCTGGACCTTGCGACGACCTGCAGGACGGACCGTCGCAGGCACGACGGGCCGTCGCAGGTTGCGCAATCCCAGTCTGGGTCGGATTTCTTTATATGTTTTAAGGGACGTTTTTGACTATTCCTGCTTTAATTATAAAGTTAGTGGGTTAATTCTAATAAGTCTAATTACTTGGGGGTTAAAAGAGGTAACCTTAAGTTAATTAGTGAGTTATTATTGCCATATTTTCTTCTTAATTATATACTAATTAGGGTAAAAGAAAGAGGGTTTGAATAAAGAAAATAGAAAGAACAAGAGAAAGAGGGAGAAAGTCGAACGAGAAAGAGGAGAAACGAAGAGAAACAAAGCTTGGGAAATTGCTTGCTTGATCACTAATCTTCGGTGGAGGTAGGTTATGGTTTTCATGCTATTCGTAGTAAACTCTTAATAGCGAATGATATGTGTTAGTAGTATTGTAAACCCTTCTATATGCTTAATTGTATGCTTGCATGAATGATGTGATTATGTAATTATGAATAAATAAGCATGATGAAGCTATTGAATCCCAAATCTTGAAAAGAAACCCTAATCTACTTGTTAATGTTGATGCCTTGGTATAAAAGAAGGCTTGATGAGCGAAAGTGGTGAGATTAGGGGATCGGGTGCCACGTTCCGGTACCAGGATAGAGATAGAGGATCGGGTGCCACGTTCCGGTACCAGGATAGAATGAGGATCGGAGTGTCACGTTTCGACACCAGGATAGTATATGGATCGGGTGCCACGTTCCGGTACCAGGATAGAATGAGGATCGGAGTGTCACGTTCCGACACCAGGATAGTATATGGATCGGGTGCCACATTCCGGTACCAGGATAGAATGAGGATCAGAGTGTCACGTTCCGACACCAGGATAGTATATGGATCGGAGTGTCACGTACCGACACGAGGGGAATAAATATAATGAATCTTTCAAGATGCTAATATACCCAATTTAATGAATCTAATTTCCAAATGAGTATGGTATTGAGGCTTGAGTCCTCATGTGTGAACTTGACGGTAATTGTTAATGATATAGTACTTGTTGTTGCTACATGTTGAGTATCATAGTTGATTTTATGATATTGCTTAATATATATTGTTTTCTATTTCGAGTTGGCCGATGATATCTACTCAGTACCCGTGTTTTGTACTGACCCCTACTTTAATGTTTTCTTCTTTGTTATTTGTGGAGTGCAGCAAATGTGCCGTCGTCTTCGACTCAACAGTAATTCAAGCCAGTCTTTACTACATCGGAAATTCAGGGTGAGCTAATGCTTCTAGCTTGGACTGGATCTTCTTCTTCAAGTCTTGATGCCTTGAACTTCCGGCATGGACTAGCTTCTTATGTATTTTTAGCTTCTTAGACATTTTTAGTTAGTAATTTGATCATAGATGTTCTTGTGATGATGACTTTCAGATTTTGGGGAATAATAGTTATTGAATTGGTTTTTATTTAATGAGCTTAAGTCTTCCGCATTATTTTCTGTTGATCTATGTTGAAATGATAAGGTTTAGATTGGTTGGTTCGCTCACATAGGAGGGTAAATGTGGGTGCCAGTCGCGGCTCGGTTTTGGGTCGTGACAAACTTGGTATCAGAGCATTAGGTTCGTTGGTCTCATCACACAAGAACGAGTCTAGTAGAGTCTTAAGGAACGGTAGGGGGACGCCTTTACTTTTCTTTGAGGGGCTATAAGACTTTAGGAAAATTCAATTATTTCTTTCTTTCTTTCGTGCTACTACTTGAATCCAATTGGTATCTAGGTGATACAAATTGGTATCTGACCATCTTCACTCTATTTCGCAGATGGTTAGAACTAGAGCAACGACTGCGCCAACACCAACACCGGCAATACAAGAAACGTCTGAGCCAGCCACTGGGGCTGTGGCTCGAGGAAGAGCAACGGCAAGAGGCCGTGGTAGAGGTCGTGGGAGGACGTCCTCTAGAGGGAGAGGGCGAGTACCTAGCCCATCTAATGCTAGGGCGGTGACTCCTCCACCGACTGAGGAAGTAGTAAGAGAGGGTGAGGAAGGGGAGAATGAACAAGTGCAAAATGATGAATTGCCACCCCAACCTACCCCAGAGATGATCAATCAGGTTCTCGCTTATCTTAGTGGGTTATCTGATCAGGGCCAGACACCTCCAGTGTTTTCTGCACCAGCACCTCAGGTTCCGGAGGTACAACATGCGGCTACTATGGCTCCTCGTATGGATGCCTCATTGGCACGTTTCCACGTCTGACTACTGGGCCTATAATGACAAATGATCAGCATGAACTTTTCAGTAAGTTCTTGAAATTGAAACCTCCAGTCTTCAAGGGTGCTGAATCTGAGGTTGCTTACGATTTTCTGGTTGACTGTCATGAGATACTACACAAGATGGGTATAGTAGAACGGTTTGGTGTTGAGTTCGTGAGTTATCAGTTTCAAGGAAACGCCAAAATGTGGTGGCGGTCACATGTTGAGTGTCAACCCACAGAGGCACCACCTATGACTTGGGCCTCATTCTCTAGCTTGTTTATGGAGAAGTATATCCCCCGGACTTTGAGGGATAGGAAAAGGGATGAGTTCTTGAGCCTAGAGCAAGGTAGGATGTCGGTTAATGCATATGAGGCTAGGTTTCGCGCACTATCCAGGTATGCCACTCAACTTTGTTTCAGTCCACAAGAGCGGATTCGCCGGTTTGTGAAGGGGTTGAGGTCAGAGTTGCGGATTTTGGCCTTACAGGTAGCGGCTACGGCAAAATCCTTCCAAGAAGTGGTAGACTTCGTGATAGAGGTGGAAGGAGTGAAGCCCGATGACTTCATCTCGACATCGACATCAAAAAGGTTTCGAAAGGGAGGTGAGTTTAATGGTTCTTACCCTAGAGGACAGGGTTCCGGAGGTTACTCAGTCCGACCGATTCAGTCCTCACTACAGACTGTAGTTGGGGGTCCACCTCAGACCGGTCAACACTTTTCTGAGAGACCTATGCATGAATCCAGAGAGTGCTATGGAGGTGGGGAGATTGGACATATTAAGAGATATTGTCCAAAACAGAGTTACCGACCCCCAATAGCTAGAGGTAGAGGTGGTTATGGAAGAGGCTGTCATTCTGGAGGACGCGGTGGTCGAGGTAATGGTGGTCACCAAAATGGCCGGGGTGATGAGCAAACTGGAGCCACTACATCACAACATGGTAGGGGCAACGGACAGACAAGTAATGGGGCCCATTGCTACGCTTTTCCTGGGAGATCTGAAGCGGAGACATCAGATGTTGTCATCACAGGTAATCTTTTGATTTGTGATTGCATGGCTTCTGTATTGTTTGATCCTGGATCCACATTTTCTTATGTATCTTCCTCATTTGCTAATGGTCTAAATTTACATTGTGAATTACTTGACATGCCTATTCGTGTTTCTACTCCGGTGGGTGAGTCTGTGGTAGTTGAAAAGGTATATAGGTCTTGTTTGGTGAACTTTGTGGGGAGCAACACTTATGTAGATTTGGTTATCTTAGAAATGGTTGATTTTGATGTAATTCTGGGTATGACTTGGCTTTCTCCGCAATTTGCGATCTTGGATTGTAATGCTAAAACGGTGACGTTAGCCAAGCCTGGGACAGATTCGTTAGTGTGGGAGGGTGACTACACTTCCAATCCGGTGCGTATCATCTCCTTTCTTCGTGCTAAGAAAATGGTTAGTAAAGGGTGTTTAGATTTCTTGGCACATCTCAAGGATGACACTACCCAAGTGCCTTCGATTGAGTCGGTTTCGGTGGTCCGTGAGTTTCTGGATGTGTTCCCTGCAGATCTTCCTGGTATGCCACCAGATAGGGATATTGACTTCTGTATTGATCTTGAACCGGGTACTCGCCCCATTTCTGTACCCCCTTATAGAATGGCTCCCACGGAGTTAAGAGAGTTAAAAGCCCAACTTCAAGAGTTGTTGAGCAAAGGCCTCATTAGACCAAGTGCATCTCCTTGGGGTGCTCCGGTTTTGTTTGTAAAGAAGAAGGATGGGGGTTTTCGGATGTGCATAGACTACCGGCAGTTGAACAAGGTAACCATAAAGAACAAGTATCCTCTTCCTCGCATTGATGACTTGTTCGATCAGTTACAAGGTGCTTGTGTCTTCTCTAAGATTGACTTGAGATCCGGTTACCATCAATTGAAAATACGGGCAACAGATGTGCCAAAAACTGCTTTTAGAACCAGGTATGGGCATTACGAATTTGTAGTGATGTCTTTTGGTCTTACGAATGCCCCTGCTGCGTTCATGAGTTTGATGAACGGGATTTTTAAGCCATATTTGGATCTCTTTGTGATCGTATTTATTGATGATATACTGATATACTCTAAAAGTAAGGAGGAACATGAGGAGCATTTGAGAATGGTATTGGAAATGTTGAGGGAGAAAAAGCTTTATGCCAAGTTCTCTAAGTGTGAGTTTTGGCTAGATGCAGTGTCCTTCTTGGGGCACGTGGTTTCTAAGGATGGAGTGATGGTGGATCCTTTTAAGATTGAGACAGTGAAGAATTGGGTAAGACCTACTAATGTGTCAGAAATAAGGAGCTTTGTTGGGTTAGCTAGCTACTACCGCCGATTTGTCAAGGGATTCTCTTCTATTGCTTCCCAACTGACGAACTTGACTAAGCAAAATGTTCCATTTGTATGGTCAGACGAGTGTAAGGAAAGCTTTCAGAAGCTCAAGACTCTGTTGACTACTGCACCAATTCTCACCTTGCCAGTGGAAGGTAAGAATTTCATTGTCTATTGTGATGCATCCTATTCGGGTTTGGGTGCAGTGCTAATGCAAGAGAAGAATGTGATTGCTTATGCTTCAAGACAATTAAAAGTGCATGAACGTAACTACCCAACTCATGATTTGGAATTGGCCGCGGTAGTGTTTGCACTAAAGCAATGGAGACACTATTTATATGGGGTTAAGTGTGAGGTCTACACGGATCATCGTAGCCTTCAGTATGTCTTTACTCAGAAAGATTTGAACTTGAGACAGAGGAGATGGATGGAACTACTGAAGGACTACGACATCACTATTTTGTATCATCCGGGGAAGGCGAATGTTGTAGCGGATGCTTTAAGTAGAAAGGCGGGAAGCATGGGAAGTCTAGCTCACTTGCAAGCTTCTAGACGCCCATTGGCTAGAGAAGTTCAGATTCTGGCTAACGACCTTATGAGATTAGAAATAAATGAGAAGGGAGGATTTTTAGCTTGTGTGGAGGCAAGATCTTCCTTCCTTGACAAGATTAAGGGAAAGCAGTTTAATGATGAAAAATTGATCCGGATCCGAGATAAAGTGTTGCAAGGAGAGGCTAAAGAAGCGACAATCAATGAGGAAGGTGTTTTGAGGATTAAGGGAAGGGTATGTGTACCCCGGGTCGATGATTTGATCAACACTATTCTGACAGAAGCTCATAGTTCAAGGTATTCTATACATCCGGGTGCAACCAAGATGTATCGTGACCTAAAGCAACACTTTTGGTGGAGTAGAATGAAGTGTGATATTGTTGATTTTATTGCCAAATGTCCAAACTGTCAACAAGTAAAGTATGAACATCAAAGGTCCGGAGGAACACTTCAGAGAATGCCCATACCTGAATGGAAGTGGGAAAGGATTGCAATGAATTTCGTGGTTGGTCTTCCAAAGACATTGGGAAAGTTTGATTCTATTTGGGTAATTATTGATAGGTTAACAAAGTCTGCTCACTTCATTCTAGTCAAGGTGACTTACAATGCAGAGAAGTTAGCCAAACTTTACATCTCGGAAGTGGTGCGATTGCATGGGGTTCCACTCTCCATTATATCAGATAGAGGTACGCAGTTTACTTCTAAGTTTTGGAAAACATTGCATGCGGAATTGGGTACTAGGTTGGACCTTAGTACTGCGTTCCATCCTCAGACCGATGGTCAGTCTGAGCGAACGATTCAAGTGTTGGAGGATATGCTTCGTGCATGTGTGATAGAATTTGGTGGTCAGTGGGATAGCTTCTTACCCTTAGAAGAGTTCTCCTACAACAATAGCTATCACTCAAGCATTGATATAGCCCCATTTGAGGCACTATATGGGAGAAGATGTAGGTCTCCCATTGGGTGGTTTGATGCATTTGAAGTTAGACCTTGGGGTACTGACCTTCTGAGGGAATCGTTAGATAAAGTGAAATCTATTCAAGAAAAGCTTCTAGCAGCGCAAAGTAGACAGAAGGAGTATGCAGATCGGAAGGTTAGAGATTTGGAATTTATGGAGGGTGAACAAGTCTTGTTGAAGGTTTCGCCAATGAAAGGGGTGATGCGGTTTGGTAAGCGAGGTAAACTTAGCCCAAGGTATATTGGTCCATTTGAAGTACTTAAGCGAGTAGGGGAGGTGGCTTATGAGTTAGCCTTGCCTCCAGGGCTGTCCGGAGTGCATCCGGTATTCCATGTGTCGATGTTGAAAAGATACCATGGGGATGGAAACTACATTATCCGTTGGGATTCAGTTTTGCTTGATGAGAATTTGTCTTATGAGGAGGAACCCGTTGCCATTCAAGATAGAGAAATTCGCAAGTTGAGATCAAGGGAGATTGCATCCATCAAAGTTCAATGGAAGAATCGACCCGTTGAAGAAGCCACTTGGGAGAAGGAGGAAGATATGTGAGAAAGATACCCACATCTGTTTACAGATTCAGGTACTCCTTTTCGCCCTTGCTTTCCTTCTTGTGATCGTTCGGGGACGAACAATGAGTAAATTGGTATCTATTGTAACGACCTGTTTAGTCGTTTTGAGCAGCAGACTTCGATTCTGGAAAAACTGGCAAAGACAACGGGCCCCACGACGGACCGTCGTAGGCACGACGGACCGTCGCAGGGCCTCGTTTCAAAATACTTAGAAAATCTGAAAATTGGGTACTGAAATCGACTCTCTGAACTTCGTAACGAAATGGCAGGACGGACCGTCACAAGTGTGACGGACCGTCACAGAGCCTTCAGTGGAAATCCACTCTCTGGACCTTGCGACGACCTGCAGGACGGACCGTCGCAGGTTGCGCAATCCCAGTCTGGGTCGGATTTCTTTATACGTTTTAAGGGACGTTTTTGACTATTCCTGCTTTAATTATAAAGTTAGTGGGTTAATTCTAGTAAGTCTAATTACTTGGGGGTTAAAAGAGGTAACCTTAAGTTAATTAGTGAGTTATTATTGCCATCTTTTCTTCTTAATTATATACTAATTAGGGTAAAAGAAAGAGGGTTTGAATAAAGAAAATAGAAAGAACAAGAGAAAGAGGGAGAAAGTTGAACGAGAAAGAGGAGAAACGAAGAGAAACAAAGCTTGGGAAATTGCTTGCTTGATCACTAATCTTCGGTGGAGGTAGGTTTTGGTTTTCATGCTATTCGTAGTAAACTCTTAATAGCGAATGATATGTGTTAGTAGTATTGTAAACCCTTCTATATGCTTAATTGTATGCTTGCATGAATGATGTGATTATGTAATTATGAATAAATAAGCATGATGAAGCTATTGAATCCCAAATCTTGAAAAGAAACCCTAATCTACTTGTTAATGATGATGCCTTGGTATAAAAGAAGGCTTGATGAACGAAAGTGGTGAGATTAGGGGATCGGGTGCCACGTTCCGGTACCAGGATAAAGATAGAGGATCGGGTGCCACGTTCCGGTACCAGGATAGAATGAGGATCAGAGTGTCACGTTCCGACACCAAGATAGTATATGGATCGGGTGCCACGTTCCGGTACCAGGATAGAAAGAGGATCGGAGTGTCACGTTCCTACACCAGGATAGTATATGGATCGGGTGCCACGTTTCGGTACCAGGATAGAATGAGGATCGGAGTGTCACGTTCCGACACCAGGATAGTATATGGATCGGAGTGTCACGTACCGACACGAGGGGAATAAATATAATGAATCTTGCAAGATGCTAATATACCCAATTTAATGAATCTAATTCCCAAATGAGTATGGTATTGAGGCTTGAGTCCTCATGTGTGAACTTGACGGTAATTGTTAATGATATAGTACTTGTTGTTGCTACATGTTGAGTATCATAGTTTATTTTATGATATTGCTTAATATATATTGTTTTCTATTTCGAGTTGGCCGATGATATCTACTCAGTACCCGTCTTTTGTACTGACCCCTACTTTTATGTTTTCTTCTTTGTTATTTGTGGAGTGCAGCAAACGTGCCGTCGTCTTCGACTCAACAGTAATTCAAGCCAGTCTTTACTACATCGGAAATTCAGGGTGAGCTAATGCTTCTAGCTTGGACTGGATCTTCTTCTTCAAGTCTTGATGCCTTGAACTTCCGGCATGGACTAGCTTCTTATGTATTTTTAGCTTTTTAGACATTTTTAGTTAGTAATTTGATCATAGATGTTCTTGTGATGATGACTTCCAGATTTTGGGGAATAATAGTTATTGAATTGGTTTTTATTTAATGAGCTTAAGTCTTCCGCATTATTTTCTGTTGATATATGTTGAAATGATATGGTTTAGATTGTTTGGTTCGCTCACATAGGAGGGTAAATGTGGGTGCCAGTCGCGGCTCGGTTTTGGGTCGTGACAATCAAAGATAACAGAAAAACAGTAGCAAATATATATCCCGTCATATCATATATAGAGGTTGTATTTAAATATTTTTTTTAATCTTACTAAAATAAAAGTCATACAACTATCTTAGGTGTTATTTGCTAAAATAATATAAAATATTAGATAAGAGATAAGAGATGGTCCTTAATTGTCAAAAAAATTATCATCGAGATGATGATATTTAGGCGTACTATTCATAATATACTAAATCATAAAACTTTTAATTTTATTTCGTAATTTTTGATGTTGTACATAAGATTCTTGAGAAATAGTTAGTGTAGTGATTTAACTATAGTTATTTCAACTTTAAATACATCGATGACCACTTAATTATGACATTTTTTTTAACGATAGATTGAAAGATGAATTTTTTAGTAATAGTGATTTTTGTGTTACTTAAGGTAAAAGTTTTTTAATTTTTCTCTTAGAAAACTTAGTTGTGTTACTTTAGTAAAAAGACATCATAGATTGTGCAGGTTGAAATAATTTAATTTATGATCTTCCTATTATTTAAGATAATTATATCTAATTAATAATATTGAAAATTAATATTTGGACATGATGACACTCGTCTTATCCCACTAAGACAAGTCAGTCAAAAACTCAATCATTACAATAAAGTGCGGAAATAAAATATAAGTAACTTAATAAAACCCCCAAAACCTGATAGTCACGTGTACAAGCCTCTAAAGTATTACAATTGATTCAAAAGAAAAACTCAAGTCTCAAATGAACTTGTTTCTAGAATAGAACAAGATCATAATTATAGAGAAGAAAGTCTACTGAGATGGAGACAGCTACGTCACAAATCTCTAAGAAGCCACGGAAAATAAGAGAATGAAAAATACAACAAAAATCCGGGCTTATAACCTACAAAAATTTGTAGAAACAAGGGGTGAGTACCAAACCACACGGTACTCAACAAGTAAACCTCTAAACACAGGCTAAGGGGATGATATACAGGTACTCCTACTACCCCCAACCGAACCTCCACAACTACAGCCTGCATTAAAATCAACCCAACCTAACAACTCACAGTTTACATAGCACGTAGCTCAACAACAATGCTTAGACAAATTACATATCCTCAAACACAACACTTTAACAAATTACATATCCTCAACAACGATACTTCAATAAATTATATATCTGCAGTTGATCAATCACAAGTTTCGCAGAATGGCAATCAGAAGATCAGCAAAACACGGTATCAAGTTCACTAATGATAAGTATGTGCAATGCAATAAAATGCAATGTCAAGTATAATGATGCATGTCTGACCTAGTGATACACACTCGTTGTCTCTCAGACCGGGACCCATGGGGGACATATCTGTCCATGCATCTGTCGCGGCGCACGACACGACCCTCGATAATAGTAACCATCGTGGCGCGCGATACGTCCCTCGAAATATAGTATGTATCGCGGCGCGCGATACATCCCTCGAAATATAGTATCCATCGCGGCACGCGAAACGTCTCTCGAAATGGTATATCGTCTTAAGTATTCATTCTTTCTCAATGCACATAACACTTGTCACAAGCATTGCCTCATAATAATGCAGATGACAAGTTCACAAATAATGAGGAGATGACCATTTTCATAACATTGCACAGTTCACAACCATACAAACATGAAATTACATCAGCAATGATTCAACAAGCCTTCAACCCTTTCTCAACACATCACACATAAACAATTAATCACATTGCCTTTTGTTATTCCTTTTTTTCATAATTAGCATTAATCAATGTGGACAAGTCAACCCATCACCAATCCCGTTACTCCCAAACATATACTACAAGGAAATACAGTCATTTCATACACTTAACAAGAGTTTAGAAATCCACTTGGCTCAAATAGTTGAATAATCACTTTGAAACTTGAGTCGTCCACTTTCGTTGAACTTTCCAATTCAAAGCAATCTGTTCAATTACATTAACACAATGAGATTTCAAAACTAACAACACCCATATTAATAAAGGTTTAAGCTAGACCCAAAAAGTCACCGAAGCCTAAAATCAAGTTCTTAAATTTCAAGTCTAGGGTTAAGTTTCAACTTCTTAAAATAATAAAACACTAATAGTTTCATATAATATATAATATATACGTATACTCAATAGTATTATTTTTTGATGCCACGATATAATAACGCAACTCTCAAATTCAAAAATGGAATAACTCATTCTCTCCTTTATATGTTTATATATGTTTCATGCCATGCTTGGCTCATTAATAAGCATTCCTTAATTATCAATCATTGTGCCACTTCACGGTGCCATAATTTCCCACCAAAAATGTCTACAAACTCTTAAAGAATTATCTTAACCAAAGAAAACATGTTATACCCTAATATGCCTATTATTTTTCAATTTTTTTTCCAACCATAGCCCAAAAATTACCACATAATTGGTCAGACCCTCTTTCTCAATACCAAATTTCTCCATACAAATATATCACCAATTTTAATTTATTTAATTTTCAAATCTATTTTTTTTTGTGCATATTTCCTTTTTCAAAGCACATACCATTAAATAATAACAACAATTATGATTGCACATTAATTACAAGAGATACTTAGCCGCATTCAATATTAAGTTTAAAACTATTATCTGAATCAATAGTACTTTTCCAGCGGCGCATGTGACTATTCCAACCCTTCCTATTTAATTTTATTTTTCTCGACTGCGCATGCCAAAACTGCTGATGTTCACAACCGACAACAACATTTGGCCCTTTTATATTTCTTTTAGTTTTTTTATTATTATTAGTAACAAAATAGTCTTTTAATAAATCAGAAAATTATGTCACTCATTTTTATAAGTCATAAGTTATTTATAAAAGCTACTAAAAAGGAATAATATAAAAATAATGGTTAACATTTATAAAACGACTAAGAGGATTGTTACATTATACACCACTAAAAATCATGTTTGTCCTCGAACATGAGGAAGAAGAAGAAGACAAAAGAATAATCGATGTTATCAAAAGTCTAAGTTATGACCTGCTAGTTGGTATTAAGAACTAAGCTTTC
Organism: Solanum neorickii; assembly: GCA_027704865.1. Lineage (NCBI taxonomy): Eukaryota > Viridiplantae > Streptophyta > Magnoliopsida > Solanales > Solanaceae > Solanum > Solanum neorickii. Next base: position 13,254,180 of record JAKWJC010000373.1, read on the forward strand.
AAATTAAACTTTGGAAGATCTTTAAATTTAGAGTGATTATCAAGCCAAAGACTAACCTATGAATCAATCTACACTAAAACTCACTAAACTATAACACAACCATTATGTCGAATGTTTTCTGATATAACAAAAATAGCCTTCTGAATCAATATTGATTACAAATAGAAGTGAGTCTGAATCAACCACCAGACACTCATAATGCACATACCATCACGTATTTTATCGTGATTCTCTTTTCACGAGCTTAAGTTATAAAAATATGATCTTTAGATATCGAATATCCATCAAGGAAGAATTCAAACTTATCTAACCCAAAGAAGAAAATGATCATGCAAACACCCAACAAGAGATACACTTTAAAATGTAGAACCTCTAACAATCCTTTTAGACAATGTAACTCTTCATACCTCTTATATAATTTCTCATAAGTACGGTTGTGTGTGTAGAACTACTGATATACTTCAATTATCCCAAGAAAACACCAAATATGTCATATCTAAAGTAATTAAATTTGTCCAAGTATCTTTTCCTACCAAAAGCACGTCACAGGATCGGTACACCTGATCCACCACTAGGGATGCACCTATAGAAGTAAAAATATGTATGGGCATAGACAACTAATCACACTCCAAATCATATCCATCATGAAGTAGCTGGTCACATAAGAATATACAGAACCAAAGTCAAATAACACTAGATACTTTTTCCATAGTGCTATATCAAACTTTTTAATTCATATGACTCCCTTCCTTTGTTTAGACACCCACAATCGACCAGTCTAATACTCATTACAATTTAAGAAATACTTAATTCATCAAATTCAACATACTTCTCACAATACTTCCTTTAAAGTCAACGCTCTTTATACTAACAAACATCATGACCACATCGACCCTTTACCTTACTCCCAAACTATCCCTACTATCAAAATTTTCGTAGCAAACACATTGTAGCCTTTGATGATTTTCAACTATGGATCTCTTTCTTTCCATTTAATTATTTAATGACAAATACGGGTCACACCCAAAACTGATAATACTAATTTCAATTCAAAAAGTGCTTTCCATTGCGACACGATAAACGAATCACACCCATGGTCAACAACACGGTATCACTGACATGCCAAGTCTCAACTATCCTTCAAACCATCATATCCCTCATACCAACACTTAAGAAATTCTTGGTCACTTCAATAATTTGGTATACTATAAGCTCATAACCATTACTCACTATAAAAGACCTATGTAATGCATCATAACTGCTTATATCGTTTTATCAAGTGTTTCAATCCCTTAACATACTCATTAACCATGTTGAACTGTAGGTCCAGTCTGCCGAATATCCATAAGTTACCTATCCTAATTTGAACAATCTAGCTAGACATAAAAACCTATCACACCTATTACTTGTCACCCAATTAAAACTCAACCTTTATACAACTTCGATGATAAACCCCTAGCAAGTCAATACCGAACTAGTTCACATGTCACATTCATCTCTTAATTCTCACTTACATATCGATATTCATAGCCAAAAATTAATAAAATATTCAACTACAAATCAATGGATTATACAAGAGGTAATTTTCCTTCACTGTTCTCAAATTTTTCCCGTGACATAAAATTTCTAATATATTGAACCTTTTAATACGCCAGACTCTTGTTCCTTTTGTTGACTTACTTACCAATCTTATGCTTTGACCAACAACACAATATATTTTTACATTGTCCTCCAAACCAAAACCTTACATGAAACACCCCTTAGATATAACAATCAAAGGTAACCAAATTTACTACTTAAATTATTTTTAAGTACTTACAAATACTTCATAGTCAATGTTATCGATAATTCCTTACCTTATCAATCATACCTTGACAAAACATCTACCATGAACATAAACTCACCATGAAAAACTTATTTTTTTTAATCCCAACCATGTAACACAATCCCATTATCTACCAACATTAGTTCATATATAGAACATCTTTATGAATTCACGTATCTTAGCTTATCATTGATCACCTCTCCATCGACCTTATCATATCTTTCGCTAAAAATTCTACGATATTCATTATCAAACTCAAAATCACAAAAGAACTAATTATCATACTCAAGATGAACGATCGTTCAGTCCTTTGTCAAGATTTATCCAATAGTTTTTAACCAATCTGATGATCTTGTGACACTATATATTACCTATAATCAAAGAAAATATGGGTGAAATCATGTATCTCTAAATTCAATTCTCAACACATGTGAATATACTTTTTTAGCCCTTGCAATCAAATAAAATATTCTTACTCTTACCTCTTTCCGAAGGCTACACTATCAGCTAATTTATTTATTATTATTTTTTTCATTATGACTCTAGCTCCTTTAAATTCTATTCGATCAGTGTTTCAACACCTCATATAACTTTCCTTGCAATCAAGCTTCTCATCAAATAGTATCAAACTTGTGCCTTAAATACTCACAAGTCGTCATTACAATACAAAATTTATGTAACCAACAATATTTATCATGCAATTGCATCCTAATCACTATCCATCACGATCCCTTGTTATCGTCATGCTCAGTTAGTTTGTCATCATCACGAAGTCAATCTTGTCATCCACATGACACCCCAAACCTAGCTACACCAATTCAAAACCCAATGTATACGTGTTTCCTTACTAAAATTCTCAGTTACCTTCACACAAATATACTCATTCAGACTTTATTTACCTTTAATCTTCTCATCTGAATATTGATCCACTTTCATGGAGCTTACGATGGAATACCACTCATTTAAAATCTTTGAGATACGCTTCACGACCTAAACACATCAATACTGTACCAAAGATCCACCACTAAAATCTTCCTTATAAATAATTCTTAACTCATTCTTCCGTAGTAAAAAAAACCTAGTTAGATTCTCAAATATGAATACAAGACCAAATCTTATTATATGAGCATGTGATACAATTGATAAATCCTTAAGTAGTATTCACACTTGACAATTTGACGTATCTGTTTTCATAAACCACTAGTACCACATCGTGTAAGTCTGTTTTGTCCATCACTAAAACACATCATACCTATCTAGAAGATCGTATCAAAATAGCCCATACATATTATGAGAACTTTTCAAACTGTGTTTTCTCAATTTACATTGATCATTATCTTCCAATCATTTTAATTCGTCCACTTTCAATTATTGAACTACATTCTTTTCATAAGTATATCACTTTCACCTTAGTATTAGGTTTCATTCAAGTTATACACAACAGAACAACTACTCACATAAGAAACTATGCACGAGTCATCACATAAATGAGAGTGAATGGAGTGAAGCGATAATAGTCAAACTAAACTAAGTACGCACGATTGAGATCCAAGAAGTGAATATTTTTCTTAAAAATCACTATAGCATCTCGAAGATAAGTACTGACGTCTCCGTACATATCCTCAAGACTCTACTTAGACTCGGCTTGTACACACGTGAGACATATGAACCTGGGGCTCTGATACCAAGTTGTCACGACCCAAAATGGATGTGATGACACTCATCTTATCCCACCAAGACAAGTCACCCTAAAACTCAACCATTACAATAAAGTGCGGATATAAAATATAAGTAACTTAATAAAATCCCCAAAAACTGCCAGTCACGTGTACAAGCCTCTAAAGTATTACAATTGATTCAAAAGAAAAACTCAAGTCTCAAATGAACTTTTTTCTAGATAGAACAAGATCATAATTATGGAGAACAAAGTCTACTGAGATGGAAACAGCTACATCACAAATCTCCAAGAAGCCTCAAAAAATAAGAGAATGACAAGTATAACAAAAATCCAGGCTCATAACCTACAAAAATTTGTAGATCAAGGGGTGAGTACCAAACCATACGGTACTCAGCAAGTAAACCTCTAAACACAAGCTAAGGGGATGAAATACAGGTACTCCTACCACTCCCAACCGAACCTCTACAACTATAACCTGCATTAAAATCAACCCAACCTAACAACTCACAGTTTACATATCACGTAGCTCAACAACAACGCTTAGAATAATTACATATCCTCAACAATAACACTTTAACAAATTACATATCCTCAACAATGATACTTCAATAAATAATATATCCGCAATAACAAGCTCAATATTGATCAATCACAAGTTCCACAGAAAGGCAAAAAGAAGATCAACAAAACATGGTATGAAGTTCACTGATGATAAATATGTGCAATGCAATGGAATGCAATGTCAAGTATAATGATACATGTCTGACCTAGTTATACACACCCGCTGTCTCTCAGTCCAGGACCCATGGGGGACATATCTGTCCATGCATCTGTCGCGGCGCACGACAGGACCCTCGATAATAGTAACCATCGCGGTGCGCAATACGTCCCTCGAAATATAGTATGTATCGTAGGCACGCGATACGTCCCTCTAAATATAGTATCCATCACGGCGCGCGATACGTCCCTCGAAATGGTATATCCTCTTTAGTACTTATTCTTTCTCAATGCGCATAACACTTGTCATAACCAATGCCTCATAATAATGCAGATGACAAGTTCACAAATAATGAAAAGATGACCATTTTCATAACATTGCACAGTTCACAACCACACAAACATGAAATCACAAAAATAATGATTCAACAAGCTTTCAACCCTTTCTCAACACATCACACATAAACAATTAATCACATTGCCTTTTGTTATACCTTTTTTTCATAATTAGAATTAATCAATGTGGAAAAGTCAACCCATCACCAATCCCGTTACTCCCAAACATATACGACAAGGAAATACATGCTTTTCACACACTTAACAAGAGTTTAGAAATCCACTTGCCTCAAATAGTTGAATAATCACTGTGAAACTTGAGTTGTCCCCTTTCATTGAACTTTCCAATTCAAAGCAATCTATCAATTACATTAAAACAATGAGATTTCAAAACTAACAAAACCCATATTAATATAGGTTTAAGCTAGACCCAAAAAGTCACCGAAGCCTAAAATCAAGTTCTTAAATTTAAAGTCTACAGTCAAATTTCAACTTCTTAAAATAATAAAACCCTAATAGTTTCATATAATATATAATATATACATATTGGTGTCGCATGATTAATAGTAAGAGATATACTCAATTGTATTATTTTTTGATGCCAGGATATAATACCGCAACTTCCAAATTCAAAAATAGAATAACTCATTCTCTCCTTTTTTATGTTTATATATGTTTCATGCCATGCTTGGCTCATTAATATGCATTCCTTAATTATCAATCATTGTGCCACTTCACTGTGCCATAATTTCCCACCAAAAATGTCTACAAACTCTTAAAGAATTATCTTAACCAAAGAAAACATATTATACCCTAATATGCCTATTATTCTTCAATTTTTTTCAACCATAGCCCAATTATTACCACATAATTGGTCAGACCCTCTTTCTCAATATCAAATTTCTCCACACAAAAGTACCACCAACTTTAATTTATTTATTTTTCAAATCCAATTTTTTTTCGTATTTCCTTTTTCAAAGCACATACCATTAAATAATAACAATAATTATGATTGTACATCAATTACAAGAGATACTCAGCCGCATTTAATATTAAGTTTAAAACTATTATCTGAATCAATAGTACTTTTCCAGCGGCGCAGTTGACTATTCCAACCCTTCCTATTTTATTTTATTTTTTTCGACTGCGCGAGCAAAAACTGCTGCTGTTCACAACAGCCAACAACATTTGGACCCTTTATATTTCTTTTAGTTTTTATTTTTTATTATTATTAGTAACAAAATAGTCTTGTAATAAATCTGAAAATTATGTCACTCATTTTTATAATTCATAAGTTATTTATAAAAGCTACTAAAAGGGAATAATATAAAGATAATGGTTAACATTTATAAAACGACTAAGAGGATTGTTACCAAAAGTACAAAAAATTAAAAATTAGTTAAAGCAAAAAGAAATCGATTTGAATTATTAAAAAATAGCATATAAATAAGAACCAATGGAAGGGAAAAAAAATACTAAAACCCTTCCCACATTAATAGAACGGAAAAGGGCCTAAAATACCCTTGAAATATTAGAAATGATACAATACCACCCTCCATCCACCTATTGGCTCCAAAATACACTTCTCAACCATCTATTGGCTCCAAAATACCCTTGTCACCCACCTTTAGGCTTAAAATTAATCACTTGTTTAACGATTTTAAATTTAAACTATTTAAATATTTTTTTAAATACGTGGCGCTCAACTATTTGTCATAATTTAACTTATTAATATTATTTATAAACAAATCCACTACACACCCTTTACTAATTAAACCCCACCAAATAATAAACTCGTCCCATTACTAATGCATCAACAAGAAAGCTACTTCCACTGAGTGTATATAGAAGTAAGTTATCATATATACATTCAAGTCCTCATCCAAAACATATTATAATTGAAGTGTCCAAATAAAAAATTACCGATAAACTTAAAAGTCTGACTATGTTTATCTTAATTATTCCTTCGTCTCAATTATGTGATGTTACTTAGTAGATAATATGTTTAAAAATAATATATCAAAGTTTTAATATTAAAAAAAATCATAAATATTTTATAAAATTATATTTTAAAAAAGTGCATAAATTATTCGGGATGTACTACTTCTTAACATTTAATCATAAATTCGAAGTCAAGCTTGAAAGAGAATCCTAGTGAAAGTGACCTTCTAAATAAGCGGCTCAACCTAAATTTAATTGGGCATTCAATTTGGCTCGAATAATTTTGGATGTCATTTTCAGGAATTTATAATTTCATCGTATTTTAGTAGTGTTTAGGGCGATTTTTTATATTAGAATTGGTTTATTAATTGGGTGGGTAGTGGGTTTGTTTATAAATATATTAATAAATTAAATTATAACCAATAGTTGAGCGCCAAGTATTTTATAAAATATTTAAATAGTTTAAATTTAAAATTGTTAAATAATTAGTGGTCAATTTTGAACCCAAAGGTGGATGACAAGAGTATTTTGGAGCCAATAGATGGATGAGAAGGGCCTTTTCGAGACAATAGGTGGATGAAGGGTATTTTTGTACCATTTTCAATACTTCAAGGGTATTTTAGGACCTTTTCCGTTAATGGAATTAATTCCCAAAACCCGCATTGCGGGTGTGGTAGGCAATATCTTCTACCAGCTAGCGGCACCTTTCATAACTTTGTCACCTTTCACAACTTTGTTATATATATATATATATATATATATATATATAAAGGTTTCATTGAAAATTATTGGATGTCTTGGCCATCCCACCGTTATATGTAGATCACCCATACATATACAATGTATTTTTTTTAATTTTTTTTTTATTCTTTTTTTGGATCTCCACCCATAAAACAGGGTAAAAAACACGATGCCTTTCATGTTGATTCGTCACGTAGAAGTTCTATATGCACGATTCTAAATTTCTTAAGTGTCAATTAGGCCAAGTCGTTCCAAGATCGTATCAGATTTGGTAGTAGCACAGATTAAACCATCCCAAGACTTGTGGGTTGTGATGTAACACCCCAAAACGAACTAAGGTGAACTAGAGCCTCGCGAGTGTTTCTTTAATTAATTATGTTTTAAAATGAGTTAATTTAGTGTTCTTAAGCAGTGTGTGAAGTTTGGAGGTTAAATGTAGGAGAACGTCCATGACGTTCAGAAGGTGTGCCTTAGATAGCGTTTGTGTGTCTTGATGTGTTTTAGTGAGTTTTACATGTTTGTTTTAATCGAAATTGATGTGCGATGTTCCTAAGACCTAGGCGACTAAGTTTAGGGGTTTAACTTCAAGGCACGACACCACCTAGGACCCACAAAGGGCCCTAGAGGAAGGCCCAAGACTTTGGTCCGAAACTGGCAAAAGCAGTGTCCAATCGACGAGCCAATCGATGGCCACTCGACTAGGAGACGACCCTTCTACGTGGGACGTCATTTGGTCATGAAGCCTACAGGTTTGAGAGTTTCAGTCACAACCAACGACACCCCATCGACGGGGCGTTATTTGACAAACGACCCGTCGTTTGTGGGTCATGGATGCTGCCGGCAAAAGCTTTTAAGGGGCTGCCTTGGCCTGGGGTGTTTGGTAAATTCACCCTAAGTCTTTTAAGTACCTTGTACATTTATTTGAGGGTTATTTAGATATATTAATGTATTCCAAACCCAAGAACTAATTTTAGACTTCATTTCCTAAAACCCAAAATCCCTCTCCCTTAGAATTCTCTCTCAAGTCTCTTTGGAAGATAGAAGTCAAGAAGAACCTGGAGGGCTAGTTGGGACGTGTTATTCATAAAAAATTAGTGGTTTATTTTGCATTTGAGGTATGGAATACATCCTTTAACCCTCTTCGATTCAAGCAGTCATTTCCAAAGTATTTCAAAAAGGGTTTTCAAACTCTACTTTCTTCTATCTTTGAGTTTAAGCATGAATCTTCTTGTAAAAGTGTATTAATGGTTCAAATGTGTTTATTCTAGTATGAATTGATGATTTTAATGTTAAAACCTAATAAACTCATGTTTATTCATATTTGAAACTTTTATCTTAAGAAATGGGTTGAATGGATATGTTTGTGTAGGGTATGAATTTTGGTTTTCTTGCGTTGTTAATTTGGTTTGGATACTTCCCTAAGGTCCTTAATATGATGAAAATATTAAGAAAAATGATTATGGATGGTGATGGCTTGGTTAAATGGCGAGTTGCTTATATTGTATAATTCTTATGATAAATTGCTCTTGAGTGGTATGGTCCATCTTCTTGGTGGTGGTGTTTATTTGATGAACTTGATATTACTTATTATGTATTGAGAGTGTGGATTTGAAGGCCTAATATGTAAAATGAAGTTATATTGAAGATAAGTCATGTCTTGTGTTTTATGAAGTTGAATTGCATGTTTGGCTTAGATTATGCATAAGTGAAGTATATAATTTTGTGAAGCATGTAAAGTGTGTGAATTGATGAAAGTAGATTTAAAGCATGTATAGAATCTAATGTGAATGAAATAATGTTTGTATGCAAGATATGCTCACAAGTACACACGCACACACTTAAATGAATGTATGAAGCTAAGTTTAGTAAATAGAGGAGTTTTGGGGATAACATTCTTTGTGAGTTGAGATGAAGTTTTTAGTAGCAACCTCACTACATCCTAAGAGATTTCTAAGATAGGTCAGAGGATGAATGCCCTTCGTGAGTTGAGATGTGGTGTTCACTAGTTATCCTTAATCTATAGTTTAAAATGTTTAGAATCCGTGGGGGTTATGTTTAGCACCGAGAGGATATTAAGAAGAGGTGGTTACACTTTGTGAGTTGAGATGTCGTATTCCAATGTACCTCTTGAGATGAGTACTCCTCATCAGTAGAGAATGAGTTACTTAGTATCAATCTCTTTATCCCTTAACTATGCGCCCGCATATGTGTAGCTATTGGGAAAACCATGTAAAATCTAAAATAAACGACCTTACTCTAGGCAAGTGAGTATCCCTCATTCGATAGGGGTTAATGTCGGGATTCCATGTATAGCCCTCATGGTCTATGTCGGTTAATCTAACTCCCACAAAAGAAATGAATGTGCTAAGTCTTCTAAAAGAGTGTTCTACTTAGGGTAGGTAGTGGAATGAGACGCTATTTATCCATTGCACTAGGTAGACAATCTGAAAGGGGAGTCTTGGTGACTCTTATTTGAATTGAATGAACTAAGTATCCCAAAAGAACGTACAACTTAGGGTAGGTGGTGGTATGAGACACTATCTATTCATTGCACTAGGTAGGACCTTCCGAAAGGGGAGTCTTGGTGCCAAGCCTTCTGAAAGAATGTACTACTTAACGTAGGTGGTGGTATGGGACGCCATCTACTCATTGCACTAAGTAGGCATTCCGAAAGGAAATTCTTGGTGTGTTGTTGGGTTCTCTTCTATTGTATTGCCTTTAAGTGGGTGCTTGTTCTCCCGAAGTGAGTATGCCAAAAAGGGAGGTAGTCTTGAGGGTTGCTCGGGTGGGTATTGAAGGAGGCATATGCGTACTTCCTTCATGTCTCATCTTAGTGAGTCTTAGGATGTCCTTAAATGGGGAAACTCCTATGGAAATGATGCATACTTGCTCATTGGCAATACTTTGGAATTCCACTACTTGAGATTCATTTTAGTCACTATAATGTTAAAGGAAATTGACTGTAAATGTTCGAATTGAATACACTGTAATATTTACTGATTTTACTGTCAAGAGTACTCTTTGGCCAAAAAATATAGAAAATTTTCTCTAAGTGTTAAATGATGATTCTTATGATGTTTTGCTTTTATATTCTTGCATGTTTAACTTGAATGACATAAAATGTTATTTTACTAAAGTGTCCCTTTTGGCATGTTTTTGCATATGCCATACTTAGTACATTATTTTGTACTAACCCCATACTTTTCTATACATTATAAGTATATGTTGGAAGCTTTTGAAGGTTTGAAGGTAAAGCTTTGGAAAGTTTCTCTCAAGACAAAGTATGTCCTCATATATTAGAGGGCATAGTCCTTTTCTTAGTTTCTTATTTAAAGACTTATTATGTATTTATTTTTAATATAAAGGGTTGTGTCCCTAAGATATTATGTCGTTTATTTAAGTTGGCTTGTTACGAAGAGGTTTCTTAAGTATTTATGAAAGATTTCATTTTAATTAATTTAATCGTGAAAAACATTAAATTCCGCACTACTTTCATGTCTTATGTAATTAACGATAGTTAAAGAGCTTGTACAAGACCCCAAAGGGTCAAGTACGCCTTGCCACGAACTGAGGGTTCTTCCTAACTTCTAGGGGGTACTTTCAGGTTGTAACATGTGATGTGTCTATTCGCCTTGAAGATCTTGTCACGCCCCGAGCTACACCAAGACGCGGACACGAAACCTAGGACCACAAGTGATCCCAAGCTTACCCTGCTGGCATGATCATGACCATACTAAAGTTAATAAATTGATGCGGAAACTAAATCATACTTAAAACTCAAATACCCATACCTTGTGACTGAGATATTTGAAAATAATGAGTTTAATACAAAGGAAATATTAACTCACTACTAAGCTGAAACTAACAATGTCTGAAATAAGCCTCTAAACTGGACTAGAAATACTAGGACAAGCCCCATCTAAATCTAGCAAAACTGAAACAAAATGACTAAAGACTGAAATGAAACTCATGACTGTTGTCCTCTAAGAATGAGGGCTCACCACTAAATTTGCTCAAACTGGAGAACGAAAATCGATCTATGTCTGATCTTGATACTGAGAACCTTAACCTACATCACGAGAAGATGTAGCGCACTATGCGCCAGTACTTGAAAGGTACTGAGCATGTAGGATAGAGTAGAACTGAAATAAAATATAACTAAACAAGCACAAAAGCAAGTATAATAATCTGAACATGATATGTTGATTATGAATGCTAAGATAACTGAATGCAATGACCAATTCATAAATGCTGAAACTGAATACTGAGTATACTGATAAATGGTCAATGCAAGAGAGTCTGACTGAACTGCTACTAATAACTGACAATAAAACTACATGAGCTAAATGTGGAGTCCGATGTATATGCCTCATCGAGAGGACCCAATATACCCTTTCAAAGGTATAAAGGCATGCTGACGTGATCACTAAACTGATTGCCCACTGATGGGATATACAACCTAATTGGCTAGTAGTTTTGGGACTATTTGGGTACGCTGAACACTAGTCCAACTCGATATTATGCTACTCCCATTGATTTATGTAGTTAACTCATTATGTCTGAATTTTCTGTAAATACTGGATAGATCAAAATCGAACATGCAAACTGAGAATGCAATATTTAATCTGATAAGGATGCATTAAAAATTAAAGCATTTATAACTGCATAACTGAAATATCTGACCTAGCATGTGTAATTCAATAATTAAAAAATTACAAATATAGGGTTCTAAAATTCATGCGATAATCTGAGAAATAACATATAATATGATTTTGAACATATATTTTAACTAAATCATGAAGTTCTGCTGAAATTCTAGGAACCCTAGGTTTAATTATGATAAGAGAATCAAGAATTAACTTAAAACTAGGGACCTAATGGGTGAAAGGAACCCACTAGTGAAATCCCACATACCTGGTGATGAAATTCACAGAGAAACACTTAGATTTTGGGCTGGAACTGCTGGAAACTTGCTTCGTTCTTGAACTAAGGTTCTTAAGCTTTTTCTCATTTCTTTCTTCTAATTTTCTATCTTTTGATTTATGATTTTGACTTAGATAAGTTTTAGTAATGTTTCTTGACTTAAAATAACTAAAATATGATGATTTAGGGTCAAAACGACATATCTTAAGGTTTAAACGAAGTGGGAAAATACCAAAAGACCCTTGGGTAAGTTGCTGTCGGACCAAACGACGACCAGGACTGACGGTCCGTCGTTCTATCGACGGTCCGTAGGTTGGGCTTGTTCGACAGATCTTTACTAAAATGGGCATAACTTTTTACTCGGAGGTTGGACTTTAGCAAGGTCGGTGTCTATAGAAAGCTAAGTCAATTATCTATCTATGGGTAGGTTATGGGATACCTAATTCATTTTTTGCTACGAGTAAGGACCCTTTGAAGTTGACTCAACTGCTCTTTGAGGGTTTAATTCATTTAGTGATACCTAGATGAATAAAATACCTAGACTTATCAGCTTCTGCAAGAATATGCTGTCTCAACTCATCCACTTTAGAAACACACAAATCTACCCTGGTAGCGAAGTACACCATCTCCCTATTGGGAGAAAACCTCCACTCTCTGATTGTGGACTGCATTCTTAAGTTCAAGCAAAATTGGATCACTCTCTTGCTTTTCCTTAACCTCCACTACCAAAGAAGATTCTGCCCTATTCTGAACTGTTACACCATTGTCTGAGGAGAACTCCTAAGCGAGCAAGTCTGTGAGCATCCTTCACTAGGTCCTCAACATAGGCTACACTACCCATAGATAATATGCTAAGGGAATCTTCTACTACATTCGCCTTACCGGGATGATAATGCACACTCATATCATAATCCTTAAGGAACTCAAGTCATCTCCTCTGGCGAAGATTCAACTCTTTCTGGGCGAACACATACTGAATGCTCTTATGGTCAGTGAACACATCTACGTGAACACCATACAAGTAATGTCTCCAGATCTTGAGTGCAAACACCACTGCTGCAAGCTCGAGGTCATGAGTCAGATAGTTTTTCTCATGAACCTTAAGTTGTCTAGAGGCATAAGCTATCAACTTACCTCGCTGCATCAACAAACAACCTAAGCCAATTCTGGATGAATCACAATAGATCAAATAACCTTCTGAACCCTCTGGTAGAGTCAAGACAGGAGCTATAGTCAATCTATTTTTTAATTCTGCAAAGCTTTTCTCACAATCATCTGACCATTGAAACTTGACCATCTTCTGAGTCAACCTAGTCAATGGTGAGGCTATGGAGGAGAATCCTTTCATGAACCTTCTACAATAACTCGCTAGACCTAAGAAACTTCTGATATCTGCAGTAGAGGATAGGTCTGGACAATTGTTTCACTGCTTCTATCTTCTGTGAATCACTCAAATCCCTTCACTAGATACAATGTGACAAAGGAAAGCAACGCATTGCAACGAGAACTCAAATTTGTTAAACTTAGTGAATAATTGGCGATTGTTGAGAGTCTTTAAAACAATTCTCATATGACTCACATGTTCTTCCTCTTTCCTAGAGTAAATGAGGATATTATCAATGAAGACAATAACGAACAAGTCCAAGTAGTGTTTGAATACTCTATTCATCAAATTCATCAAAGTTGCAGGAGCATTGGTTAGTCTAAATAACATAACTACAAATTCATAATGACCGTACCAAGTTCTGAAGGCTAATTTCGGAATGTCACTATCTCTGACTCTAAGCTGATGATAACCCGATTTGAGGTATACCTTTGAAAAATGACTAGCACTCTGAAGTTTGTCAAACAAGTCATCAATTCTGGGGATGGGATACTTATTCTTGATTGTGACCTTGTTCAACTGTCTATAGTCAATGCACATTCTGAGAGAACCATCTTTCTTCCTTACGAACAACACTGGCGCACCCCATGGTGAAATTTTAGGCCTGATGAAGACCTTATCTAGAAGGTCTTTCAACTGCTCTTTTAATTGCTTAAGCTCTGCTTGAGCTATTCTGTAAGGAGGAATAGAAATAGGCTGGGTATCTGGAAGGAGATCAATTCCAAAGTCGATTTCCCTTTCGTGAGGGACTCCGGGAAGATCGGCTGGAAATACTTATAGAAATTCACAGACTACTGGAACTGACTCAAGAGTTGGGGTTTCAAGGCTAGAATTTATAACCCAACTAGATGATAGAGATAACCCTTAGATATCATCATTCTGGCCTTAAGGTAAGAAATAAATCAACCCATAGGTGCTAAGCTACTACCCGTCCATTCTAAGATTGGTTCATCTGAAAATTGAAAATGAACAATCCTAGTTCTAGAATCGACTGAGGCACAACATGAGTGTAACAAATTCATGCTTGGAATGACTTTGAAGTCTACCATTTCTAACTCTACTAGATCTGCTATGGTGACTTTCCGAGAGACTGTGACAGGGCAATTTCTTTATACTCGTCTAGCTATAATTGGGTCACCGACTTGAGTAGAGACTGAGAAAGGTTCTGAGAGAGTTTATGGACTGACATTGAATTGGACTTCTATGTAAGGAGTTACAAAAGAGAGAGTAGCCCCTGGATCTAATAATGCATAAACATCAAGGTCAAAGACTCGTAACATACCAGTAACTACATTAGAAGAATCTTTCTGATCCTGGCGATCCTGAAGAGCATACAACTTGTTATGGCGTTGACCGCCACCTGTACCAGATAAGTTACCCTGCTGAGTTGGGCGACTTGCTGGTGCTGCTGAAGTTGTAGAGTGAGATTTTTCATTACCACCTCCTTGACCTTGTCTACAAGGACAATCCCTCAACCTGTGACCATACTGGCCCCGATGGTTCTTACCACACTTAAAAAAAGTGGGGTAAGTCTTGGTGCTTGAAACACTTCCCTGAGATTTAGAGCTTGGTGCTCTACCCTTCTGGTCATACCTGTTCTTGGAGGATGGAACACTAGCTGATGAAGTAGCTGGTGGCGAAAACTTCTGCTGACCCTGCAAGCGATTTTCACCACTCGATTTCTACTGAAAAAAGTCACAGTTCCCAAACCTAGCCTTCTTATTTTCCTTAGACTGTTCCCTAAGCTTATCACCCTCAACCTGCTGAGCATGAGTTATAATCCTAGAGATGTTCATATCTCCAAGTAACATCGCATTTCTGCACTCAGTTTTCACCAAATCTGACACTCTATAAAAAAAACTTATTCATCTGAGCCCTGGAGTCAATAAACATGTGAGGAGCATGCCTGGAGAGTTGGTTAAACATGATTCCATACTCTTTGACTGTCATGTTACCCTGCCTTAAGTTCATAATTTCTTAAGCTTTTGCTTCTCTCAACTCTTTTGGGAAAAACCTATCGAGAAAAGTCTCACTAAAGCAATCCCAAGTGATAGGATCCATATTTGCACCCCTACTCTCCTTCAACTGAGTGTACCAAATATGAGCAACATCTTTTAACTGGTATGATGCCAACTCAACCAGATCTTTCCCAGTTACTTGCATTACCTCAAAGATTTTCTAGATCTCATCCAAGAAATTCTGAGGATCCTCATTGGCTTGCGATCCTAAGAACTCAGGAGGATTCATCCGAACAAAGTTACGGACCCTTGCTGCTACTAATCCACCATTTTCATTCACATGAGCATGAACCAGATTATTCTTGTTAGTCATACTCTGAGCCAACATCTGTATGGCATTTCTTAACTCAGCATTGGAGACTTCCTGATCTGGGGCTGGAGGAGCTGCATTTGCATTTCTTGCATTCGCATTCCTAGCGTTATCTCTACGAGGAGCCATGATCTAAAACGTAGAACTTTAAGTTAGAATGAAATAAGATCATAACTTACGCATGATAAGAATACAAAGAAATTGAAGTTTTTTCCTAAAACACACCATAGCCTCCCTCTCAGTAGATGTGGTGCACTTCACACCCACGAAAAGGTCTCTACTTAGTGCGGCTTTTCAGACGGACACTTAGACCTAGTGCTCTGATAGTAAGTTTTGTCACGCCTCGATCTACCCCCCAGACGCAGATATGGAACCTAGGACCACAAGTGTTCCCAAGCTAACCCTGCTAGCATGATCATGAGCATACTAAAGATAATAAACTGATGCGGAATCTAAATCATACTTAAAACTCAAAAGATGGGGGAATACCCATCTTCTATGGCTGAGATATTTGAAAAAATGAGTTTAATACAAAGGAAATATTAACTCACTACTACGCTGAAACAACTATGTTTGAAATAAGCCTCTAAACAGGACTAGAAATACTGGAAGAATCCCAACTAAATCTAGCAAAACTGAAACTAAATTATTCAAGACTGAAATGAAACTAATGACTGTTGTCCTTTGAGAATAAGGACTCACCACTGAATCTGCTAAATTAGAGATCGAGAAATTGATCTATGCGTGACTGAATCTGCCGAACTGGAGATCGAGAAATCAATGTATGTGATCTGGATGTTGAAAACCTAAACCTACAACATGAGAAGATGTAGCGTATGTATGCTTCAGTACTTGTAAGATACTAAGCATGTAGGATAGAGTAAAGCTGAAATAAAACATAACTGAACAAGCACAAAAGCAACTATAATAATCTGAACATGGTATGCTGATTATGAATGTTGAGATAACTAATGCAATGACCAATTTATAACAATGTTGAAACTCAATACTGTGTATACTGATAAATGGTCAATGCAAGAGAGTCTGACTGAACTGTGGGAGCTACTAATAACCGACGATAAAACCACATGAGCTAAATGTGAAGTCCGATGTATATGCCCCATCGAGAGGACCTAATATACCCTGCCAAAGGTATAAAGGCATGCTGGCGTGATCACTAAACTTATTGCCCACAGAGAGGACTTACAACCTACTTGGCTAGTAGTTCTGGGACTAATTGGGGACGCTGAACCCTTGTCCAATTCAGTATTATGCTACTCCCATTGATTTATGTAGTTAACTGATTATGTCTGAATTTTTTGTAAATACGGGATAGCTCAAAACTGAACATGCAAACTGAGAATGCAACATTTAATCTAATAATGATGCATTAAAAATTGAAGCATGTATAACTATATAACTGAAATATCTAACCTAGCATGTGTAATTCAAGAACTAAAGAATTACAAAGGTAGGGTTCTGAAATTCATGCGATAATCTGAGTAATAACATGATAATATGATTTGAAACATATATTTTAACTAAATCATGAAATTCTGCTGAAATTCTAGGAACCCTAGGTTTAATCATGATAAGAGAATCAAGAACTTAAACTAGGGACCCAATGGGTGAAAGGAATCCACTGGTGAAATTTCATATACCTGGTAATGAAATTCACGGAGAAACACTTAGATTTCGGGCTAGAACTGCTGGAATCTTGCTTCGTTCTTGAACTAGGGTTCTTGAGCTTTTTGTCCTTTCTTGCTTCTAATTTTCTAACTTTTGATTTATGATTTTTACTTAGGTAAGGTTTAGTTATGTTTATAGACTTAAACTGACTAAAATATGATGATTTAGGGTCAAAACGATGTATCTTAAGGTTTAAACAAAGTGCGAAAAGACCAAAAGGCCCCTGGGTAAGATGTTGTCCGATCAGACGACGACCAGGACTGATGGTCTTTTGTTCCATCGATGGTCCGTCGTTTGGTCCGTAGGTTGGGCCCGTTCGACAGACCTTTACTGAAACAGTCATAACTTTTTACTTGAAGGTCGGATTTTAGCGAGTTTGGTGGCATGGATAGCTAATTCAATTATCTAATTTGTGGGTAGGTCATGGGACACCTAATTCATTTTGTGCTACGAGTTATGACCTTTTGAAGTTTACCCAACTTCACTTCCCCCTTAACTGCCTTCTAATTCCAACCTACGGTCAGACCTACGGACTGTGGGTCCACCTACGGATCGTGTTGGTCATTTATGGCTCTTGTCAGAGAGTGGGTGAATGGGGTCTCAATCGACAGTCATACCGTAGTCTGACCTACGGGCCGTAGATCCGTCCGTCGACTAAGACTTAACCAATAATCCTAGGCTGAGATTTTTGGGAGTTTCTAACACCATCGACGGATGTGCACGACAGACCATGGGTCAGGCTACGGCCCGTCGATGCCACCGTTGATTGCACCTCCAAATTTTTCTTTAGAGCTGATTTTTGGCATGTTTTGGATACAAGGTGTTACAGATTTGAAATCGGTCAAGCACAAAACCTCAATCAGTAATCGAAATCGGTTGAACTAATAATATTTGTGATTTGATAGTACTAGATTATCCAAAACTGCTTGATTGTTTAGTCTAAAAAAAATATTATATTAAACATTCATGAAGTGCTTTAAAAAATACTTTTAAAAAAATTAGAAGAAAATATTTTTTAGTTGAAACCCGAAACAATATGGCCCGGAATTGCATATGATACATCAAACCCAATAAAACTCGGATATGCAAGATCCTATAACCCCTGTCCGGACCCGATATCCAACCGATGCAACTACATTTCGTAATTAGTGAATCGCCCTGATTGTCCGACATAATGCCACTCTTGAATTGATAAACCAAATATATCTTCTTTTATCTTGAACTTTTACTTATTATTTCTTTTCGACTTAATTAATGTGATACGATATTATTTTAGTAAAACATTTGAAAAAGAAGTATTTTTTTTGACATTTGTTGTTAGAAATATTCACGATGGACCATTTGTGTGGCTATGAATGATTTCTTTTAAAAGTAAAAATAAAATTGTAAAGTTAAATTGATCAGGAACTAAGGAATCACCAACACTACATAGTAAATTTTTATAATATTAGGTATAAATAAATAATCTAAAAAAATAATGCAGGATTATTACTAAAATAAATCAAAAATTCATAAAAAGATAATGTTAATCTTGTACCGTTGGTTTGGCTCATGGCACGTGCGATTAAACTAACTAGTGAACTATAATTGATTGTAAGAATTCAATTGAACGTTCATAATTTTTTCCATCTTTTTAGTTTTAATCAGAATCTCTTGAATTTATTCATTATTTTTTTATGAACTTCATTTTATGAATACTTCTTGTGGAGAATTGTTTATTTATTTGTGTTTTATTAGTATATTTTAAGTAGTTTTTATTAATACAATATTGTTATATTTTTAAAAATATCAAATGGCTTACAAAAAATCCTACAAACAACACTGACGATTGAGTCTATAGGTCATTTCATTGGAATTGAAACTTTATTGGTGGATCTTTAATAACCGATCACGAATAAGAAAAATTGAGAATATTTTTACCACAATTTGACAATCTTCTCCGTACCCTATAAGAAAAAATATAACATGATGCTTCATCTTTTAATGGATTGTTTGATCTTTAATATATGAAACAAAAGGCATACTATCCAACAAGAGATAGGTAATGTATACACAAATTATACAAGTTTGATAAGTTGTCAAAAAAGTCCTACATCATAAAAAGATATCATTACACTTAATATTTGTTTCTTTTTTTGTGAACTACTTATGACGAATTTTGTTTGAATATCCAATAATCTTCTCTTTACCAAGTCTTATAAGGTGGATCACCAACATTCATTGAAAGTTAATTCTGATTCTTCCATAGGAAATTCGTCTTCCTAGCTCTATTAAATTTCAATTCACTACTACCTTGCCTTAAGTTTTATTTAATAAAATTAATTATATATTGATATAATAAATTTTATAATTAGTTTACGTTTTAATATTATTCTTTTACATATCATTTTGCAGAATTAGAAAAAAAAAGAAGGTAATAACAATTATTTTGTAAGATTAGGAAAAAGAAAAAGAATAACAATTAAAGATTTCAATCCCTCCCTCCAGAAAAATGTATAATATTAGTTGAAATTTGAATATGAATATTTTAATTAAATAAACATAAAAATTTCAATTAATTATTGTAATAGATGTATAAACTAGTTTCTCTCTATAAAATAATTTTAATATTAAAAGTACATTAATACTTGTCCTTTATTGTAGTTTGATTCTAAAAAGAACTGTTTAAAAATATTAGTCAAATACAGTTTGGTTATTTTAAGTATTTTTCAAATGAATTAATTAGTCACACACAAATTATTTTTAAAAGTAGTTTCTGAAAAGCTATTTTTAAAAATATTTTTAAAAATAAACAGTTTTTAGCAATAATGCCAAACAAACTTTAATTTATAATGGCCAGTAAAGAAGAAAATTGATCGAAATCATATTTGAAGTGAATTTAAATGTGATTGTTAACTTCAATAAATTGTGCAATTCTACTTTCCCCCCACAAATAGAATAACATCTACAAAGTAATTAAAGAGCTTTGTTTCAGGAGATATTATATTCTCAACACGTTTTGCACTTCTAATTATTACTTTTTTCAGTATGTATGTTACTAAAATTAGAGTGAATTAATATTAAATTATTTGTCCCTAAATTAAAAGATGATATTTACTAATATTAGTTTATTTTAAAAGGAAAAAATACAATTACCACAATCTTGACCACTAATATCTACATAATTTTAATAGAAAAGAAATAAATTTGAATAGGTTAATATCTACGTGTAATAACACCTCAGCATATAAATTGAAAAATATATGTATTGTTGAGATGAATTTCATGAAAGCATTACCATTTGATTTCATGCACTTTCTTTCTCTTGTAACTTTTTCATTAGGAGATTTGAGAGAAGATATTTGTCGAACATTTAGTGACATTAAAGTTTGTATCGATGCCTTTAGAGCGGACCCTAAAAGCTTTTCTGCTAATAAAAAAGGTTTGGTACGTATTCTACTTAAACAGTGTTCAACAAAGGCAAATAATATTTACAATGAAGTCTCGAGTTTATTAGAGCACACAAAACAACATTTTCTCATACAATGCCTTCAAATTTGTAAAGAAAATTATGATTATGCGATGGATGATATTACATCAGCAATAAAATATTTTGATGCAAATGACTTCTCGGGGGTGTGAACTTCTACAACTGATATTGCTCTCTAGACACTTTTGAAGAAATATTTAATAAACCACCAGCTAGAATATCCCTAATAAAATCAAAAGATGATGATTTTATGAATTTTAATGATTTAATTATGAGTTTGATAAATCAATTCAAAAATTAATATGTAATCAGCAATTCAACATTCTATTTTAGTCATTTTGATTTATATTATTTGGCATTGTCCTCCGTTTAGTTACCTTCATGTTTATTCTTTATTACTTTACTACTATAGTAGAAATGCCGTAATTCAAACATGTGTGCTTCTTGTCATTTTAAAACACTTAAAGGCTAAATTGGTACAATATGATATACAGGTGGCATAAGATGCATATAGAATATCAAACGTGTGATGTGCATATTCCTCCCTCTGCCAACATTGCATCCTCTGTATATGAGATCACATCTCCTTCAACAATGCACAATTTGTCTTGCAGATTTCTAATTTCTTGTCTACGATAGAGGTTCAACAACTTTCACATCTTCTTCTTTCATGAGATTAATTCAAAAATAATTCTATTTAAAAATAAAGTGCCATCAATTGGATCAAAATCGATTACCTACAAACACATGAGCCGGTAAGTGATACATACCCTCATGCTCCTTCTCATAGTTTTTTCACAACTGGGTATTATTATTGCATCTAATTTTTTTCTGATAGTCTAAGTTTATGTTTTACACAATAATTGCAAATTTTCCATTGAGACTGAAATTCACGTGTCGAATTATTAGATTTTGGACTATTATGTATAAATGTTCTAGAATTTGACATAATAGAGATGATGAGACAAATGAGTTGTTGTGGTACTTGTGAGAACATATTAAGGTTATTAGATATATAATTGAGAGTTAATTTTGTGTTGAAAGAGGTAGCTTATTTTTTTGTAAAATAATTGGGTTGTGACATATGTAGTATTGTTTAATGCATTGTGAGACAGAGGATATAACATGTTAAATTTCTGGAAAACCTCTTCTCTTCCTTTCTGTCATCAAGAGGAAATACTTTGGGTTATCATATTGTTAATCACTTGGTACCTATATTTTAGGTTTTTGTAAGTGTATTGTCAAATATTTATGATTATGGAAATGTGCCAGAAGGAGGATCATATGCTACTGGTGTTTTTTCCCAATACAATGACAATATACTTTCTCTAGATGTGTGATTTTTGAGATAGTATGAATTGTGAAATATTAATTACTTTAATATTTTCAAATAAGAAATGCAAGTAATAGTAGTATGGATCTATCACACCTATAGCTGAAGTGGTGTGTTCTTGAAACAAGAGCTTCAAACTTGTGATGAGATCATGTTATATGATTTGCATGTAATGATGCGTTGTGACTTATCATAAAAAAATACATGAGGTTATTACATGAAAAATCTTTTAAGACTGTTATTTCATTTTTTCTCGTAGAATGCAATTGAAGGTTGTTGTCGTCTTTGATTGAAAAAAAAGAAACAAAAGAATCGAATTGAGATCCCGAGATAATCTTAGTAGATGAGATGTTGACTACTAAACTTTCACATAATTCCTAATCCACTCCTCATTTCCTTTTAAAAGAAGAAGAAGATCTGAACTCCCATAGTATGGCTGTCACGAATTATGATAATTGTTATAGTTGATGGGATTTGTGAGAAAGATGCTACATTAGATTCAATAGAAACACCAATAACTTTTTAATAAATCAATGAATTGAGTTTTTTATTAGGAATTTATTTTAGGAACTAAGAACAACTAATTCAAAGATGGAATCAAACAGGATCAACTAAAAAAGTGCATTTACATTATGTTGGCAAAAGATCTCTTCAGCCTTAGAATCATAAGCACACAAAGCCATCAATTTTAGGGAGAAACTTAAGAAGAATGGTTGGAAACTTACTAATTTGAGTTGTAGGGTGATCTGATTCTTTTTTCCTTTATTTAAAATATGAAAAATCAATTTTCATGAGAGAAAGCAATATATACTCTTTATAATATCCAATGGGAAGTGTTGGAGTGTGTTTCTTTTAATAATATTAGGATTTTATCGTTTTGATTTTTCGTTTTGTGTTCTATAATTTGAGTTCCCATTGCATGGGACTCATTTGAGGAAAATATTTATAGGTAAGAGCTTTTTTCTACTACTCTTGTTAGTGTTAGTTTTATTGTCATTGTCACTGCTACATGGGATTACTATTATTACTTATTCTCTTTCGTTTTCTCCTTGTCCAAATTCAATTTATAAAGTTTAGCACTAACTAAAAGGAGAAAAAAAAAGAGATAACAAGAAAGCACCTTT
The DNA here is from genome assembly GCA_027704865.1 of Solanum neorickii. Lineage (NCBI taxonomy): Eukaryota > Viridiplantae > Streptophyta > Magnoliopsida > Solanales > Solanaceae > Solanum > Solanum neorickii. Next base: position 13,277,668 of record JAKWJC010000373.1, read on the forward strand.
AAGTTGGTATAGAATTTTTATTTTTTTTTACTTATTGAATTGTTGGATTTGAGGGATGCTACAAAACAGAAGTTGAAATAACATTACCAAGGACAACATATACTTGAGGTTTCTATCCTAATGTAACCAATGTGATGTTGACCTCTTCAAGTTATAATCGATAGAACTTGCTTAGAGCTCGTTTAATATATTGTTTGTTCTTTAGATATTATTAGTACATACTACTGGTAATGTCTTATTTTAGTGCCTAAACTCTTATATATAAGTGTAGTTCCAAATTAGTTTTTTAAAGAAGATTTTGTGAGGAATTATTAGACTCTACTGATTATTCAAAAGACGGGTACATCATTGTAAGCTTTTAGTTGTCGTGGTATTAGGTTCATTATTCTTCTATTTATTAGTTTTTCGATAAGAACTTCATGTTGAACTTATTTACTTTTGAACACTTACGCTATCACCTGCTAAGCTGATCACATTTTTCTTGGCTTTTTCCCTCCTTCAAACATGACTTCAATTCTCTTATTTTCATCTTTATTTACATGTTATGTATTCTTTAGTTTTAACTTGCCCCTTTTATCTTTGGATCTACTTGCTTGTTCTTTTACATATGCTTTACTCTATGTACTAGAATTTTTTTGTATCTTATATTTTTACAAATACTAACTTCCTACCTTGTTTATCTAATAGGGCAAGTTGGAGATCACAATTAAGATTACATCCTGGCTGACCTTCAATTTAATTCATTGCATTGTATATATATATATATAAATAGAACATTTATAGAAATCTTTAAATCTCTGAATCTAACTTTAAATACATTGTTCACTTTCCAATTAGTACATGTTTTCATAAATAAATCAGACTCTAAAGAGTCATTTGGTGTGAGTATATGTATAATAATTTCAGGATAAAATGTTTGAATTATTTTATTTTATGTTTAGTTGGGGATATTAGGTAGTTGTTGACTTATTTCTTGCAGATGTCATAGTGGTGAAATATATAATAATTTATTTTAAGATAATTTATTTCAAAATTTAATTATTTTAGATAACTTGTTTTCAACAAAAAAATTCTAGTTAAATCTCCATCATGTTGGACTCATGTTGAGCTCGTGCTAGCACGGACTAAGCTCTACCTACTATTAATATAATCCTCTTATTTTTATAGGACAATACGCATATATAGTTTATATTGATGTATACTCTATCTATGTTCCCAAAAGAAGATTGATATTAAGTTAACTTTTTTCTTTTATATATTATTATTATTTACCCAATCCACTTCGGAAAATCATATCCATCTATGCCACAAACTTCTATTGAAGTCAGTGAAATATTTTAATCTAATATTACTAGTCTCTGAAAAATATTTATTGTGTTTTGATTAAAATTTGAGTTCTATGTTGGCTTTATTTAGTTGATTTACTTTTCCGAGATGCACTTTTGGTTATTTTAATGACAACTTCAGTTTGTGTTCAAAGCTCGCTCAAATTTATCCTATGTTGATTCACTAATTTAATGTGAGAACACAGTTTGAGATTAATTAAGGATTTAAGAGTTCGATAACTCTATAAGCTAATTTCCATAAGTCATATGATCATGATATTGTGCGTTAGAAAAAATACTATAATATTAATATTAAATGGAATTATAAAATAGTAAATAACTTATCACAAATATCGTGTCGTGGCAAATCATTGCTTTGAAACCGATTTTAATTCGACTTCGGTGCAAATTGTTGTAACCGGTCGCTCCCTAAGGTTCCACGGTTATTCTCAAACAGGTTCGTTGACACCCAATTCTGGACCTCTGCAATTATATTAATTATCGAGCTTCCTGAATCTCAAATGACTTAAAATATATGTTTTGCACATTATTTTAGCTAATTTTGTCAATCTTTATAATTTTTGGATATATTCGGCATGATTATATATGTAATTACGACATTTTATAAATATCAAGAGTTGTTTCAAAGGACTTTACGCTTTCGTTTAGTTATGTTTTTTTAGTTTTTAGTTTAAACTAATAGTTTGGACGTTCGAGTTAATTAGTTATAATTAAATTACTCGTTTTATAATTGAATTAATTATTTTATTTTGTTCAGATTAAGAAGCTCGTAAGTTGGTTATATTATTTTGTCTTATTAAAACTTTAGCCAAATTCTCTAAATTCGATTGAAAATTGGCTACCTATTAATGCAATTTGGGCCGTCTAATCCGTCCCAATTTAATTCCTGTTCGTTTTCTCAAAATTCCAGCCCACCATTTAATTCATATAGACCCAAAAAAATTACTCAGTTCTTTTTATAAAGTCCAGCCCCCCCCCCCCCCGCCCCCCCCCCTTTTTTTTTTTAATAAAAAACCAGCCCAACTTTTCTTTTTTTCAACGAAATAACCGAGAAAACGTTAGCTTCACAACTGAAACAGCAACCAGACGCAAGAATTGATGCCATGAAGACAGAGAATCGACAGTAAAGAGCGTAGCGGCAACTCCAAGTTAACGGAACAACGCGTATAGACGGAAAGGTGTAGGAGACTCACGCCTTGGATGTGTACAACAGTAGCAGAGTAAGGCTTCATCGTTTTCTCCCCTCGTCCCTTTCTCGCCTGATTATCGCAGCAGCAAAACAGAGCACGCGGATTCATCCTTGATACGGTTAGATGATGCCACATCGAACTTCAAGGATGGAAGACTCATCTAATCCGTCCATTCTCCTTTCTTCTTTAGGAATGAAGTTGAAACTTTAGAAAAAGGTGTTTATCCAAATGGATGAAAGGTTTCAAAATTTTAAATTTATGGGCCTGGAGGGAGTCCGAATTTATCGATCTTTTTCCCAAAATCGGAGTCCTAATCCATGGCTATATAAGGTCTCTTGCTGTTCTTGAGTAGGGGGGATTTTTTGGGAGAGTTGGGAGAGTTAGCAGGGGATTTTAATTAGAGATTTAGGTCGGAAAATTTGGCTAAGAAAAGTGAGTAAAAGAAATGTATTACACACTAAACATACTCATTAAGCGAGACACAATAGTTTAAGTGCTAAAGTTTCAGTGTTCCACTCGAATTCCTTGTTTGCTGCTTGCATTTTGAATTTCTCGTGTTGAAGGTTGTTGCCTCTGCTCGTACTTGTTCAGTTCGCTGCCCTCAAAACGTAAACCTTCCGTCGATTTTAACTCGCTATTGTTGCGGTTTTTACTCGTTCTTCCGGTTACTCTTTTTAGTTCAGGTTTGTTGTTTATTGAAAGGTTGTCCGGTGCTGCATCAATACAGTTTGGGTGTATAAAAGTTTAAAAAAAATTAAACCTTTAAGCTGGAGCTTTAGAAATATTTGAGCTTAAAATCTCTATTGATTTTTGCATTTGTGTGTTTTATCTTCATGGTTTGCTTGTTTGTTTGGTTTGAAAGGTTAGGGTAGTTGAAATAGCTCTTTTATATATTTTCCTTAGTTCAATTCTACTCTTGTTATAAATAGTCTATATGACTTTTGTTTCAAATAGGATTAGATTTTTTTAAAACTAAGAAAGAAAGAAAAAAAGTGTTGGGTATGTAGCAAGAATTGATGGGAAATAGAGGGAAGGAGAGGAATTTGAAAGTTGAGAACTTGAAAAGTTGGAAACTTGAAAAATCCTCTAATGCTTTAATGAAAAAGGCAATTGTCCCTCATCGATAATGAAAAGGAAAATAGGAGAATTTAAATACATAAACACTCCTATTAATTGTTAAAAAGGTTGGAAAGAGGGACCCCCCTCGCGCCGTCGTGGTCTCTCGCTACGGCTTCGGCTTCGGCAATCTATCGAGAGATTATTTTTTTGAAAAAAATTATTTTAATTATTTATTTAATTAATTAAATGGCCAAAAAATATTTTCAATTAATTAGTTGATAACAGATTAACCGAAATTTTTTCAACTTTTTAGTCAATCCGACCCAACTCGGATCCGCGCACGTGACCCATTTTAATTTCCGTTATACTTAAAATTCCCGCCATGACTGTTCTGAAAGGTTGCAACTTTCAGGAACAGTCAACAATCAATACCATTTGAAAGTTTGCAACCTTTCATTAATGGTCGTGTCAATTCTTAAAGGGTTGCAACCTTTCATAATATATTCTTCTTGCCTATAAATATCACTCAGTCTTCAGAATATTTTCCAACAAATTATTCTGATCTTCCTTCTTCTTCTAAAACATATTTCTTCGTGTACTTTCCTGATGTGGATTGATTCACTGATAGTAGAGTTTTTGGTATCTAGACTCTACTGATTAAGATCATTTTACCTTGGGAGGTTATATTCCCAATCAAACCTCGGATACTAGAGGGCAATAATTTCCTTAAGGGGACACTGTGAATTCAGTGGACTTGATTTTCTTCCAAACTAAAGATTATTTTAGATTCTGGTAAGTTTTTACAGATTTAACTATTTTTTAGAAATTAATTTCTGTTCATCTTGCTTACTGGTTCTATAAATATCAGTTACTTCGTGTTTCTGAACATTTATTACGATCAGTAATTTTTGGTTTTGATAACACAGATTGGTAAACATTCTTAAGGAAATTATTTTTTAAAATTTGTGTTTCTGGTGAAGACAAAAATCTTCGTAATTTTGTACTCCTTTAAGTCTGCAATTATAGTTTATTGCTTACTTAGATTGTATCATTTTTTATTTCTGATTGTGATTCTTATTTTGAAATGGCAAACACTGGTGTTACAGTGACTGTTGCAACACCAACCCGAACTATTGTACCACAAGCAGAAAAACTGGGTAAATTCACAGGTATGAATTTCAAAGGATGGCAACAACGAGTATTTTTCTGGCTTACAACTCTTGGTCTGCAGAAATTTACAAGTGAAGATACTCCAGTTTCTGCTGATGATATGCCAGACATGGTGAAATTCATGATTATTGAAGCATGGAAACAGTCAGACTTCCTATGTAAAGTCTGTATTTTGAGTGCTTTAGAGGATGACTTATATATTGTCTGTAGTGCAATAACAACTTCAAAAAAGTTGTGGAATGCACTTGAGATGAAATATAAGACAGAAGATGCATGCTTGAAAAAATTTGTGGTCACAAAGTTCTTAGACTATAAAATGGTATATAGTAAAACTGTTGGATGACAAGTGCAAGAACTTCAACTTATTCTCCATGATGTGATTGTTGAAGATATGGTAGTAAATGAAGCTTTTCAAGTGGTTGCAATGATCGAGAAGTTGCCTGCTTCGTGGAACGATTTCAAGAACTATCTAAAGCACAATCGTAAAGATATAGAAGTGTAACTTAGTTCGAAATCCCAAGGAGTGGTTTCTCGACTCAGGTGCCACTAGACATATTTGCTCTGCGAAATGAACCTTTGCAACGTACATTCCTGCTGAGTACAATGAAGATTTATTCATGGGATACACAGCAACAACAAGGATTACAGGAACTGGGAAGTAATGTTGAAAATGACATCGGGCAAGGTGTTGACTTTGAACAATGTTCTGCATGTCCCTACTATTAGGAATAATTTAGTTTCTGTTGCACTACTCGTTAAGAACGGGTTTAAGTGTGTCCTAGTTAGTGATAAAGCTGTAATAAATAAGAATGAAATGTTTATAGGAAAGGGCTACTGCAATGAGGGTCTTTTCAAACTAAATGTAATAGTTGTTGTCAATATTAATAAAAATTTTGCTTCTGTTTACTTATTGGAGTAAAGTGATTTATGGCATGCCCATTTGGGACATGTAAATTAGAAAGCCTTGCAAAAATTTGTTAACCTAGAAGTATTGCCTGATTTTAAATGCGATAAGTCGAAATGCGAAATTTGTGTGAAAAGTAAGTTTGTTAAACATCCTTACAAGTTTGTTGAAAGAAATTCTAAAACTTTAGACTTAATTCACACAGATATATGCGAGATGAAGTCAACACCATCTCGTGGTGGAAAAAAGTATTTTATAACTTTTATTGATGACTGCAATCGATTTTGTTATGTATATTTGATTAATAGTAAGGATGAAGCAATTGATGCATTTAAACAATACAAAAATGAAGTGGAAAACCAATTAAATCTAAAGATAAAAATGATTCAGAGTGATAGGGGTGGAGAATATGAATCTCCTTCTGCAGAGATATGTTTGGATTATGATATTATTCATCAAACTACTGCACCTTATACACCATAGTCAAATGGTTTGGCAGAACGGAAGAACAGAACATTAAAGGAAATGATGAATGTCTTAATGATCAATTCTGGTTCACCGCAAAACCTTTGGGGGAAAGTCATCCTTACAGCTAATAAAATACTCAATAGAGTACCTTATCGAAAAACACAATCAACCATATGAGTTGTGGAAAGGAAGAAAAACTAACTTGAAATATTTCAAAGTGTGGGGGTGTTTAGCCAAGGTAGAGGTTCCTTTACCGAAGAGGGTTAAAATTGGACCCAAAACAATAGATTGTGTCTTTATTGGGTATGCTGTGATTAGTAAAGCCTGTCGATTTTTGGTTCACAAATCTGATAATCCTGAGATTCATGTTAATGCGATAATTGAATAAGATAATGCAGATTTTTTTTTGAAAATATTTATCCTTATAAAACCGAAAGTGAGTCAACAAGTGAAATACCTAAATGACCACGAGAAGAATTAATGGAAAATATTCTAACTAGAGAGTAACCTAGGCGTAGTACTCGGCAACGAAAATATGCTTCTTTCGGACCAGATTTTTTAACACTATTGCTTTAAAATGAGCTTCAAATATTTAAAACAGATATGTCTTCATCAGAGTCAACTTATTGGAAAGAAGCAGTCAACAGTGAGATTGAATCAATTTTAAGTAATCACACTTGGGAATTGGCTGATCTTTCTCCAGGAAATAAACCTTTAGGATCAAAGTGGATCTTTAAATGGAAAATGAAACCTGATGGGACTATTGACAAATATAAGGCTAGATTAGTAGTCAAAGGGTACAGACAAATGAAAGGTTTGGACTACTTTGACACATACTCTCAAGTAACAAGGATAACATCAATTAGGATGTTAATAGCACTAGCAGCGGTGCATTATATTAAAATTCACCAAATGGATGTAAAGACAACCTTCTTATATGGAGAGTTGGAGAAATAAATTTACATGGAATAACATGAAGGGTTTATAGTTTCTGGTAAAGAAAAAAAAGTGTGCAGACTTGTGAAGTCATTTTATGGACTCAAGCAAACACCCAAACAATGAAATTCTAAATTTGACCAAACAATGTTGACAAATGGATTCAAGATTAACGAATGTGATAAATGTGTTTACATTAAAAATGTTATGAATCATGAAGTCATAGTTTGTTTGTATATTGATGACATGTTAATAATGAGTAAAGAAATTGATAATATAAATGCTACTAAGCGCATGTTGTCCAACAAGTTTGATATGAAAGACTTAGGATTTGTTGATTTGATCTTAGGGGTCAGAATTATCAAAACTCCCCAAGGACTAGCATTATCTCAATCTCATTAAATTGAAAAAGTATTGGATAAGTTCAAATACTCAAATTTCAATGTTGTCAAAACTCCAACTGATTTAAGTTGTACATTTAAAAAGAATGAAGGTCAAAGTGACTCTTAATTGGAATATGCCACAGTGTTGGAAAGTTTGATGTATATTATGAATTGCACGCGACCAGATATAGCATGTGTTATTAGTAAGCTGAGTCGGTACACTAGTAATCCGAATCAAACTCACTGGATGGCTATGAAACGTGTGTTGGGTTATCTAAAATATATACAACATTATGATTTGGATTATAATAAATATCCTGTTGTGATTGAAGGATATAGTGATGCAAATTTGATCACCGGGTCAAATGATGTAAAATTCACGAGTGGTTATGCATTCATACTTGGTGGAGGAGCAATCTCTTGGAAATCATCCAAACAGACATGTATTACTCGCTCCACAATGGAATCTGAATTTTATTGCTTTGGATAAGGCTAGTGAAAAAGCGAAATGGCTCCGCAATTTCCTAGAGGATATTCCATTCTGTCCCAAACCTCTTGGACCAATTTGCATACATTGCGATAGTCAAGCAGCAATAGGTAGGGCAGAGAGCGTTATGTACAACGGAAAGTCTCGTCATATACAACGGAGACATAACACCGTAAGACAACTGCTCTCTAGTGAAATTATCACAATTGACTATGTAAAATCAAGCAATAATGTGTCAGATCCACTAACGAAAGGCCTAGAGACAGAGTCAGTTGAAAGATCATCTAAGGGAATGAGTTTACGGCTTAGGACAAGTTAGTATGACGGTAACTCTATCTAGCAGACTAGAGATCCCAAGAGCTGGATTCAAGGAGAAAAACAAAGTTGTGGCTGACGGTTCGACATTGTCAATTAACTCAATCCATTCTCATGATGAAGACAATGTTCAAGAAAAGGTTAAGACTTTAAGGCTTGTTAATGATGTAATAAAGCTTAAAGTTTTAAATGATTTGCTAAGTTTGGTAGATTTGACCAAATAGTGTATCTACGAGATGACATGGTTAGAAATCATCTACGTGAGTGTGAAGTAGAAGCCGCTTCAAAGAGAATTTTATGTCAAAAGCCTATTCTTTATACACTCATGAAACCAGGAGGTGTTTATGGATGAAACGAATACAACCGTAAGAATCATAAACAGTAAAGGGTTAATTGTGTGACATATAGTTGTCTTGGTATACACCAAAGCTCGACGGTTCAAAGATATCACATCTATCGATTGATCGAGTATATCCGACATATGTTAACTACGAAAAGTCCAAGGGGAAACCTACTTATCCAGATGCATTTATTCCTTGCTTGTAAAGTACACAATTGTCCGTGCATTCTTATGTTATAACCATTCCTCATCAATGTGGGGGATCGTTGGGTATGTATCAAGAATTGATGGGAAATAGAGGGAAGCAGAGAAATTTTAAAAGCTGAGAACTTGAAAAGTTTGGAACTTGAAAAATCCTCTAATGCTTTAATGAAAAAGGAATTTGTCTCTCATAGGTAATGGAAAGGAAAATAGGAGAATTTAAATACCTAAACACTCCTATTAATTGTTAAAAGGATTGGAAAGAGGGACACCCCTCGCGCCGTCGTTGTCGTTGCTCGCTCGCTTCGACTTTGGCTTTGGCTTTGGCAAATTATCGATCGAGAGATTATTTTTTGGAGAAAATTTATTTTTATTTATTTATTTAATTAATTAAATGGCCAAAAAATATTTTCAATTAATTAGTTGATAACAAAAGTTATCCAAAATGTTTTCAACTTTTTAGTTAACACGACCCGACTCGGATCCGCGCGCGTGACCCATTTTATTTTCCGTTATACTTAAAATTTCCGCCATGACTGTTCTGAAAGGTTGCAACTTTCAGGAACAGTCAATACCATTTGAAAGTTTGCAACCTTTCATTAATGGTCGTGTCAATTCTGAAAGTGTTGCAACCTTTCAGAATATATTCTTCTTGCCTATAAAGACCACTCAGTCTTCAGAATATTTTCCAACGAATTTTTCTGATCTTCTTTCTTTTTCTAAAACATATTTCTTCGTATACTTTCCTGTTGTGGATTGATTCACGGACAGTAGAGTTTTTGGTATCTAAACTCTACTGATTAAGATCATTTTATCTTGGGAGGTTATATTTCAAATCAAACCTCAGATACTAGAGGGGAATAAGTTCCTTAAGGGGACACTGTGAATTCAGTGGACTTGATTTTCTTCCAAACTAAAGATTATTTCAGAGTCTGGTAAGTTTTTACAGATTTAACTATTTTTTAGAAATTAATTTCTGTTCATCTTGCTTACTGGTTCTATAAATTTCAGTTACTTCGTGTTTCTGAACATTTATTACAATCAGTAATTTCCGGTTTTGATAACACAGATTGGTAAACAGAAAGTTGATTAATGTAAAACTTGTGTATCGTTTCACCCATAGCTCATCAACTATATTGGCCTGATCTGTTTTATTAGCATGCTGAAAGGGACGTTAGTAAATTATCCAAATAATTTCCTTCTTGGTAATGTTTGGCGTACTTATTTCTTCCTCCTTCTACGGTGTTTCGAAACTAATTTGCTCGCTTGTTTAGAATGGTCTGTTTACCCTTTTCCCTTTTGCTATTTATTGTAAGTCCATATCCATTTGGTATGACGTTTTACCTATGTGATTAAAAAATATCTTTCGCCTTGGTTTTTATATCGAGATGCATAATCATGCTCGTATGAGTTTTCTTGGTACGAGCGAAGTGTGTTTATCATACTACAAGGTATTTTAAATGGATTTTGTGAAACCTTGATTTTGATTCACTGCCTAAACGAGTAGGTGTTCTATTTTTTAGGTTTTGATATAATTTCTTTAAATTCTTAATGTGTAAAGAATCTTGTTAAGTTCGTTGTAGCATCTTGTTTTCCTTGTTTGCTAACATCATCCCCGAAAGCATTATCTAGTCCTAACTTCATTCATTTATGCTTGTAATTTAAGTATGGACTTATCTATAGATACACTTGGTTTGAATACTTTCTATATATATGAGTTGATCTATGCCTTTGTTTTTTATTTGTTTGTTTTGCACGTGTATATTTCTTTTTCTGTCAACTCAGTTTATGTACATTGTCTTACATATGTGACCTTTTAGTCTCCTTTCATCGGTGCCTCGTTATATAGAGATTCTAAGTTTAATCTAAGGTGTTAGTTTATAGGTTTGATATCGATAATATGCTTTGTTTTCTTTATCATATTGTATCTAAATAGGGTGAATAAAGTTTGTAGTAGGCTGCTGTCAGAGACGTGAAATATCCAAATTTTATCCTCGTTCCAACTTGAACTTCGAAATGTGGCGTTTATTTTAGCATAGCGGGTCGTTAGTGCTTAACGATACACTTGCCGGATTTAGTTGTGGCTGTGACTTTCTCTAAAAAAAGAGATTTTGTTGATCGTGGTTCTGTCCAAATAATTAAATAAACAAATAAGCAATGTAAAAACAATAATAAGAGCAGTAACAAAAGTTAACAAACAGATTTTCCTTGTCCTTAAGCGTTTTTCCATGCAGTTTAACGCTCAAAACTCCTATGCTCAAGTATATATACATGTTTGCTGTCAAACACTCTAGCACTGTTTCTTTTGTTAATTTTGTCATTCACTAACTTAATTCGCTTTTATTTTGCTTTTTTTTTTTAAAAAGAGAGAGGGTCACTCATTTCTATTGGATGCAATAGTTGAGTTGGTATTTTATTTGCCTACTCATTTTCTCCTATTTGTTACCCTTGTTAGTTGATTTTTGCATTTGTTGACGATCTGTGTTTTGACTTTGATCCATGTATTCTTGCTTTATCATTCCATATGCTATTTTTTTTTCTATTTATTTGGATGTAAAATTCCTTTCGAGTTCTCATGTATTTCATTTCATCGCCTTGTATTTTTTTGTCGAGCCACAAAGTTTCGAACTATTCCCTACGATTTAGCGTGCTCAAATAGAGGGATAAGTCTCAAAGGGAGTGCAAGTTCTCAGAAATTGAAAAAAAATCAAAGTAAGTGGAGGAGTTGAAGAAGTTGGACGATAGGCCTCTTTTATTTTTCGCATATTTGTATTTTGTTATCTTTTGGCCTAAACCCTTGTCATCTTTATTTTTGTATTTATTGTTTATTATTATATGTTTAGTCTAGGACAAGTACTCAAGATGACAAAAATGGGTCAAAAACCCAAAACAGGTGGGTCCAAAAACCGATAAAGACGAATAGAACCCGGATTTGGATCCAAATCTCTTTCCCTCTTTCTTATTTCTTGTTTATTTACTTGATTTATTTGTCGTTAGTTTTAAAGTTAGAAAAATTTGATTCCCCGCAAAACGCCACTTTGGTTTTAATGACTCGATCAAATCAAGTAAGTGGGTTAAAAGATCTTACAAATTAAAACTCACTCACATGAATAATTTTAACTTTCTAAACAATCTTAAATTATTTTTGCATTCATTTTCAAATGACCCTTTGATATATTTTAGCCAAAACAAAGTTAGTTGTCGGATAACCGCAAGTTAGCGGGCGTCTTAGGTGCTTTTAAACCTTTCAAAGCTGTTAATATGAATCCCCGAACCCCCTTAAATGTTTTCAAGTGATTTTTATCTGATTAAATCTTTTGGAAACATCACTGTTTTTGATTTTTCTTCAAAAATTAAGCGGCGACTCTATGAAGTCAAAAACTTATGAAATAATATTTTTCGATAAAACAAGGTTCACTCGTGGCTGAAAGTTTGGAGGTAGCTCAAAACCAATTGCCCAATAAATATTGTAAGAATAAGATAAGAAGAAAAGAGGAAAATATTTTTCTCTTCCTTTTGTTTTTGTTGGTAATTTTTTCTTATGTTCCAAAGCCTCTTCTTACATAGGATTGTAAAAGAGGGAGTTGAAAATAGCTGAGTTTAATTTTTAGAAACGCATTGTCAAAGCTAATGACATTAAAGGTCATTACAACACTTTGGTTGGACGTATCTTCTCATTTGTAACGTATTTTGCATTTGTCTTTTTATATTACATTTAGGTTATAAAGTTAGAATAATTAACTCAATAATCCCTCATAATGCAAAAACAAAGGGTAAGAACAAATTTTGGACAAAAGGAGGGAACATGTACTTAAGTGTCAATATCTTTCGATTTGAATTGACACGTAGTGATATGAAGAAACAACTTATTATACACAAAGTGAAGTACTCTTGAACTGAGCGGATATGAATTGAAACCCTCATAACACATACAATATCCTTAAATTTTAAGAAACCTCTGCGATACAAACAAGTGTTTTTTGGTCATGCACACACACCTTGGGTCTTATGAGTTATCTAGAAATAAGACCTAAGTCTTTCATAAAAGGCGACCACACCTTTACACTCACGTGGGTGATTCCATCAAGTCTATCTCAAATAGACCACCTTAAGACTATAGAATTATTAAGTGCAAAATAAGATCAACTTTGAAAACACTGTCTCATGCCATAGGGATAGAGAATGTGGTGTATATTGAGGCCTAACAGGTCTACCATATTCACTCAATCGATAGGCTTTTACCCCATCCCCCTCGATGTTTCAAGGATTATTTTCCTTGTCAAGCCCTTGGTCATAGGATCCGCCAAATTTCTTTCGGATCTTACATATTCCAAGGAAATATCACCCAAAATCAATAATTGTTTAACCACACCATGTCTGATGCGGATTTATCTCTTTTTTCCATTCTACACACTATTTTTTACAATTTCAATTACTTCTTGTTAGTCATAGTGAAGAGAGACTGGTGATGCTTGTCTTCCCCACAATGGCATATCCGCCAAAACATATCTCAGCCACTCAGCTTCTTGCCACGCCAAATTGAGAACAATGAATTCATTTTCCATGGAAGAATGAGCTATACAAGTCTGTTTAGAAGACTTTCACGAAATAGCACCTGCACTCAAAGTAAACACATAGCCATTGGTGGAGCTAACTTCATCATTGTCAGTTATCCAATTTGCATCACAAAAATCTTCAAAAACAATAGGAAATTTGTTAAAATGCAAACACCAATTCATAGTACCTCTCAAATACCTTGGCAATCAGCGAAGATCATTCCAGTGTTCACTACTGGGATTATATGTATATCTACTCAATCTACTAACAACATAAGCTATACCAGACCGAGTATAGTTCATGAGAAAGATTACACTCCCAATTGTTTTAACATATTTAGTTTGAGAAACACTAGATTCTTTTTTCTTCTTTAAGTGTATGCTAGGATCATAAGGAGTTCTCACTGTAACTACATTAAAACGATCAAACTTTTTCAACATTTGTTCAATGTAATGAGACTGACACAAACATAAATCATTAGCAGTTCTTTTGATTTTAACTCCAAAAATCACATCTGCTTCACCAAGGTCTTTCACTTCAAATTTTGAAGACAAAAGGTTATTGGTATCATTAATAACATTCACATTAGGACCAAAGATTAACGTGTCATCTACCTATAAACATATAAAGACACAATCTGAACCTATATATCATCTGAGGATAAACATATGTATCAAATGAATTTACAACAAAGTCATTTTTCACTAATGTTATATTAAATTTTTCATACCATTGTTTAGGTGCTTGTTTTAGTTCATACGAGACTTTTTCAGTTTGTATAATTTATCCTCTTGTACTGGAACCACGAAACCCTCAGGTTGAGTCATATAAATTTCTTCCTCCAAATCACCATTTAGAAATGTTATTTTGACATCGATGTGTTGTACCACTAAGTCATGAATAACATCCAAAGCAATAATAATTCTAATGGTCGCTATTTTAGTAACATGAGAATAAGTATCAAAGTAATCAACACCATTTTTTTTTGGTTAAAACCCCTAATAACAAGTCTAGCCTTGTATTTTTCAATTGTACCAGCAGGTCTTAATTTCTTCTTAAATATCCACTTGCTACTTATGGGCTTACAACCTTTAGGTAAAACATACAATTCCCAAGTGTGGTTAGAAAATATAGAGTCTAATTCACTTTTAATAGTCTCTTTCCAAAATTACAACATCTATTTATCTCATTGCTTCATCATATGCCTTAGGGTCTTATTCTATTAAATAGATAGACACTAATTTGTCATTTAAAATGTTAAAATCAGAATTTTCAGTTAAGAAAGTGGTGGTAAAATCAGGATCAAAACTAGTCTCAGTTCTACGTCTTTTACTCCTTTTGAGTTCATTTTCTTGCTCATTAGAGATAATAGTCAAAGAAGGCAGAATTATTTGACATAAATGCAGAAGCATTATTTTGCACATCACACAACATATTATGTTTCAAAGGGAAAATATGCTCAAAAAACTCTGCATCTCTAGATTCACAAATAGAATAGTCACTTAGAGACATAAATTTATATGCAGCACTATTTTCAGCATAACTAATAAAGAGAGTATCAGAAGTCTTAGTTCCAACATTTACTTGTTTCAAATCAGATAGACCAACCTTAGCCTAACACCATCACACTTTCAGAAATTTCAAGTTAGGAGCAAACTGTTTCCAACTCATATGAGGTCTTGTCTAACTTCTTATGCTGTACTCTATTAAGAATATAACATGCAGACAAGACTGTTTCTCCCCACATATTGTTAGATAGACTAGAGCTTAAAAGCATAGAGTTCATCATTTGTTTAAGGATTCTATTTTTCGTTTGGCTACACCATTTTATTGGGGAGTATAGGGAGCACTAACCTCATGTTTAATACCATTTTTCTCACAAAAGTCTTCTAGAGTGTTAATACTATATTCACCACCCCTATCATACCTAGACCTCTTGATTTTTCTGTCTAATTGATTTTTCACTTCTGCTTTGAAATTCAAAAATATGCTTTCAGCCTCATCTTTAGACGTAAGAAGATAAACCTTAATTAGTGTATCTAAAAAATTATCAACAAAAGTAATACTTTTTTCCACCTTTGCTAAAAGTTTTCTTGAAATCTACTAAATTTGAATGTATTAGTTCAAGTAATTCAGTTTTTCTACTAGTAACATATTTGAAATGTTTCTTGGCATGCTTTTCTTTTACGCACAGAGGATATTTAGAAAAATCATCAGTTTTATCATAGAAATTAATTTTATTTTTTAAGCCTTTTAATATAAGCAATATTAACATTACCTTATCTACCATAACACAAATTAATATACTCAATAATATAAGAAGAATTTGAAATGCTTGCATTATTGACAATCTCTCGAACAATGTTCAATACAAATAATCCTCCACTAAGATATGTCTTCCCAACAAAGTCTCCTCCACGATAAATAATTGTTTTATCAGCTTCAAAACAAGTTTAAGGCCTACTTCGTTGAGAAGCTCCAAAAATTAAGTTTTTATGGAGGTTGGGAACATACAAAACATTGTTCAAGGACAATATATTTCCAGAAGTTAGTTTAAGCAAAACATTTCCTTTACCCATTACTAAAACAGTAGTGGAGTTATCCACATACACACTCTCTATTAGTAGACTCCTCAAAGTCATGAAATAACTCTTTATTGGCACAGAATGTCTTGAGGCGCCTGTGTCTAGCACCTAGTGATTTTGTTTGCCATCAAATATGCCTCAACGACTATCGCAACAATTACTTTATTACACTCGACAAGATTGACTTGGACATCACTTTGTCCTTTTTACTTTGAGTCTTTCCCTTTTATTAGATAGCACCTGGCAGCTCTGTGACCAACCTCCAGCTTGTTGAATTGATTTTTCTTCTTCTTAAGTTCCTTTTTCAAGAATTTCTTCTTTCTATTTGTCTTTGAACTTGTCTTTCACAATAGTACTAGAAGATTAAACAAGATTAGCTTTAAAAGAATTAAGAATTTTTTTTTTTTATCTTATCTTTGAGAAGGTTCGCCTCTTCACTCCTCATGTGACTAATAAGTTCTTGGAGGGTTAAATTCTTTTTCTTATCTTTTAATTGCTTTCTATAATCACTCCAAGATGGTGGAAATTTTGCAAGAAGAACATTAGCCTAAAATATCTCACACATCTTCATGTCCTCATTGAGAAGATCAGCATTCAAGTTCTCATATTCATGAACTTGTTCCATTATTGACTTATTATCAACCATTTGGAATTTGATCCATTGTCCTACAACATATTTTTTCTTTCCTGCATCATCAACACCATATTTCTTTCCAAACTATCCCATATCTCTTTAGCATATTTGTCAGTAACAAATAGATCAAATAAAGGATTACATGCGATTTAGCAAATACCTCTCACAGTTCTCTTATTCTTTTCAAACTTCTTTTTAACAACATTATCAACGATTAACTACATTGCTAGAATCAGTAGTAGTGTTAGAACCATTCATAGAAGGTTCTTTAAACAAAACATAATCAACTTCTAATTTTTCAACGAAAATTAATAGTTTTTTGGACCATCGTTTAAACTTATTTTTATCCAAAGACTCAAGTTTTGGCAAATTAGAAAAAGTTTTGTTCAAAGAAATAGTCATTTATCAATATTGTATGTTAGGATATCACTTTCAAATTGTTAGGAAAAATACTACAATATTAATATTAGAATGAAATTATAAAATAGTGAATAACTTATCACAAATATTGTATCATGGCAAGCCGACTCCGGTGCAAATCGTTGTAACCGGTCACTCCCCAAGGTGCCACAGTTACTCTCAAACACATGCACTCGTGGCTGAAAGTTTGGAGGTAGCTCAAAACCAATTGCCCAAAAAATATTCAAAGAATAAGATAAAAAGAAAAAAGGAAAATGTTTTTCTCTTCTTTTTGTTTTTGTTGGTAGTTTTTTCTATGTTCCCCAAAGCCTCTTCATATAGAGGATTGCAAGAGCGGGAGTTGAAAATAGGAGAGTTTATTTTTTAGAAACGTATTGTAAAGGTTAATGACATTAAAGGTCATTACAACACTTTGATTGGATGCTTCTTCTCATTGTAACATATTTTGCATTTTTCTTTTTGCATTACATTTAGTTAATGAAGTTACAATAATTAACTCTAACATCCTTGACAAGGGAATTTTGTTGAAGTTGTACTTTTTGAGTAATATGTTAGCCATATATTTTAGTAGCTAGTTTCATTTATCATCTGTTATGTATTCCATTCCACCAAGAGTTACTTATATATGATAATCAGTGATGATCAAATATTCAAATTTTCATTGAATGTCAAATTCATTTTGCTAACCTTTTTTTTACAGATGTTGTTGTTCGAGTCCCTCTGTTTTTCTGATTCATATCCGTTGGGTTGAAGCTCAATCTTTTCTTTGCTAGCGCCCGCCAAGTTCATCAAAAGGGAAGCAGGCATATACCAACATATTACAATTATTTTTGAGAATTTAATATTTAATTATAATTTAACTTGAAATAACTTGAATATATTTCTTTTGACACAACACGTTTCTATAAGTATGTTCCTTTTGGTGATTTAATGTTCAGTCGATTCGTTGGACAATGGCAACAATGGATTACCTGAAAGACGAATCAGATAATCATATTCATTTGAAAGAAACAAGATACGTACATAGTAGTGCTATTTTTATAATCTGATGATAACTATTAGGAATATAATACAAATTAATTGTTATTTCAAGATAAATCTAGGTAATGAGGGATATTGACGGGAATCCACTGGTCACCACTTATAAAGTTTCTAAGCATGAAATTTAATGCAATATTAGGATCTGTAGTGACGAATGCCCATGTCACACGTCCCTTCGTGGCAGCACCCGACCCTCTATTCTTATTCTCCAGATAATATGGTCAGCGGCTAACAACAGATTTATTTGTCGATTCAATTCACTCAACCCATCCTCTAGGATCTATTAAGCTATCGATATAACTTTCCATTATCACAGTCCTAGAAAATAAACCCCATGGACGACCTAAATATGTCGTGACGTTGACCAATTTCTCCAAATCGTGGGTGGCCTTTATAGTACAATTTTGAAACAGTATTCCAGATGCAAACAACTCAAGTTCTTGGTGTTTCTCTGTGATTGTGTTATATTGCCTCGCCATTGGAGTGCAAGCTTCAATCAAGCAGTTTTGGAACACGGCGGTTGCGTCACCACATATAAAATCTATGGTGCCATAGATTTCACAATCGCAGTAGGGCTGGCTTAGTCTTTTCACATACAAGGTGACTTGATACCCGTCGAAATGACATTCATAAAAGTACACCAAATCTGCATCAACTCGTAATGTCACTGCCTGATGTTTTATGGGTCCGACATTATTCCTAAAAGTTATGTCTTGAGCTATGAAGCCATTGCCAGCGACCCCTGCAAATTAAATAAGAAGAAACAATTATAATTAATCAAAAATAATAAAACTCATGTATATATAAAGAGAGGGACTTACCAACGGTTGCGGTATCATAGGTTCGGTTGGCATCAACAAAACTTCTATTATCCGTTATTATCATAGTATCCATCCCTTCTCTGATCAAGATTATAGTAGTCTTCTTTTCATCAACTCTAATATATTTCTGATACGTGCCTTTCTTGAGATTTATGAATAATGGCTTGACATTGTGATCAGGTGTTGCCAATATTGCTCCAGAAGTTGTGTAGAAATTTCCGATTCCATCTGTAGAGACAACCGCGTTATAAGGTATTTCCTTTGTTAGTTGGCTTTGAACACATACAATTATAGTTATAGTGACACACAACATCATTATATTCCCTGCATTAAAAAAATTATAGAAATATGATGAGTTCTTGGACAAGTATTACCACTACAATATAGAGATATGAATGAAAAATATTGTAAAAGCTATGTGTGATGGCCATTGAGAAGTTGATGAATTGGCAGTAATTATTCTTGGTAGTGAAGAGTTTTACTCTTTCTTAGTATTATATAGTAGTATTGATGAAGCTCAACAATCAAGGATTTTTTATTGGACAACTAAATGTCATCTTCATTTCATTGAATTTTTTTACCATTTGAAAAATTACTTACCTAGGTATGCAATTTTAGTAACATTTTGATCCTTATGTCACGGACATAGAGTATTTACTAAAACTCTGTGCGGCACTTGACAACTTACTCATGAATCTTTACAATCTTGTAAGCTCAAGTAATCCCTTTATACTAAGATCGCTAAGAGAATGCAAAGAAAGACTTAGAGAATTTTGGAAGAAGGCTTGTATATTACTTGAAAGATTGCTTACAACTTGTTGGATAATTTACAAGTGAGACCCTTTCTATTTATACTTCTTCCTAAGGGCTAAAGTGTAACTTATAATTACTTACAAGTTCCTAAGTTATTTACACTTTGGTCCCCTTTATAGAGAAGTCTACACTTTCTAGGATTTCCAAAGTTTTCCTAGAAAATGTCTAATCTTCCTTCTAGAACTCTGCAAAGCCTTCTAGAAAGATGTAGGGGCTTCTAGAGTTTTTCTATAAACCTCTACAAAACTCTAGACTTTTCCGCCCCTATACGGATGTAAAATATTACTGATAATCGGCGGAACGTGACATTAAACCCCACCTATTGATGTGACGATCGCGTTGAATCATCGCTGCATCGGCAATTGAGTCTTGTCTTCTCGTATGCGGGACTAACAGTCCATTGACTCAATCAATGCACTCACGCAACTCCTTCAATTGTTTATTTATCCCTTCTAACTCGGCCACACGATCTACCTCCTTCCTAGGAGGCAAGTGCTTCGGCGGATTCTTTGACATCACATTGTCCCCTCTTGGAACCTTCTTCCTGCACGTGGCAAAGACTTCTTAGCACCATTGTCTTCTTTCGAACTTGTAATGGTGGCTATAAATGTCGACTTCTCCTTCTTAGGATTTTTCTTGAGTCGCATGGTCGTTAGTTTGGCCTTCCCTTCTATCTTCGGTGCCTTAACCATGGGAACCATGCATGTTCCTCCTTGCTCCATGACCAGAAGTTGTTGGAGGTAAGAATCGATCACTATGTGACACTATTGGAAGAACTCTTGACCAAGAATAATGTCAAAGAGATCTAAAGGAGCGACAATGAAGTTGGTCTTACCTTGCCACTTGCCTAGAGTGATGCTTACTCCATGTGCGACTCCACTCATGGGAGTCGGTAGTGCATTGACCGTCCTGAGTTGGGCGTTACTTGGACTATAATGCATCCCCAACCTTGTCGTTGTCGTCTTGGTCGTGATATTGATCTTGCACTTGTGTCGACCATAACAAGAGTGGGTCTTCGATTGATCGTGATGTCGACATACTGCGCGCCGCGTATTCTCGGTTTCTCTGGTTTCTTGGTGATAGCTTCGCATAGTCCTAATAAGCCCAATTGCATCGTCTTCGCGACTTGTTCTTGATCATGTGCTTCCTTCTCTTCTGCTTTCGCAGGATAGCACCAAGACTCTTTAGTTCAGGGCAACTCACATAACCATACGACCCACCGCATATGTAGCAACCACCTCTTTTGGCAACCTCTATCGTTCTCTCCATGTCTCCATGACGTCCAGACTTCTTGTCATCAGACTTGTTGGTATCATGCTTCTTAGGATGTGGCTGCTGCTCCTCTCCTTTGCCACCATCTCCCCCATAATGTTCATGACTACCTCTCATATCCTCTCCTCTAGTTTTTTCGGGCTTCTCGTACCAGAAGTCTTTCAAAGCTTCGGCCTGCATGATGACTTCATAAATAGTCCTGAACTGTCGGCGTTTCAACTTCGTCCTGGCCCAATTTTGCGGTCCATCCACGTAGTGGAACAACATAGCTTCATCAGTGATGTTTGGAATTTAAAGCGCGAGGGTGGTGAGCTCCTGCACATACACACGTCTACTGCCAGTTTGCTTCAGTTCCCTAAACGTGCGCTTCGCCTCAAAGATGACGTAGTTAGGGAAGAAGACTTTCTTAAACTCCTTGCAGAATTGCTCCTAAGTGTTGATGGTGCACGTCCCCTTCACTATTTCAAACTATTTACGCCTTCACCACAACATGTCCATCTCTAAAAGATACAACACGACAGTGTTGATATTACTCTAGTCGCTCTTCAGCCTGTTGCACTTGAAGTAATTCTCAAAATTCCACAGAAAATTCTCCACCTCTTTGGCGTCACGGACTCCTTTGAACATAGGTTGCTTTGGAGCCTCGACCTTGGCCTCCCTATCTTGGTCAAGCGACGATGATGTTCTTACTTCCACACCATCGTTGAGTGCTTTTATCTCGGCTCATGCTCTCAATTGTGCTCAATGCCTCCATGATCCGACACTCCAAGGAAGTGATAACCTCCTTCATCTCAAACTCAACCTACTGGCATTCTTCCAACTCTTTATGGATAGATTCAGTCTCTTCGAGCGTGAAGTCTTCAAGGGTTTTAAACTTGCCATCAACCACATTCATGCGCCGACCTAAAGTCTCCACAACCTGCCGCGCCACTTCAACCCTTGCGACCCATTCTTCTCCAGCGGTGACGTTAATGTCCTTCTAGCCATGTTCATCGTCACTTGCCTTGGTGGTTGAGGGTGGATGAGATGTTAGAGCCTGGCATGGTGTAGGATCGGGCAACATTTTTTCATGGCCATTTCTGGGCTTCTTTCCTTATCGATGCTTCTTTCCTCCATCCAAACGGACGTTGGTGGTGCTAGCAGCGTTTACGTCTCCGATGGTAGTCATTCTCTTAGTTCAAATTTTTGCTCTGATACCACATTTTCATGGACTTAGAGTATTTATTAAAACTCCGTGCGGCACTTGAAAACTTTCTCACGAATCTTTAACGATCTTATAAGCTCAATTAAGACCTTTATGCTAAGATCGCTAAGAGAATGCTAAGAAAGACTTAGAACTTTTTGGAAGAAGGTTTTTTATTACTTGGAAGATTGCTTACAACTTGTTGGATAATTTACAAAGAGATCCCTCCTATTTATACTACTTCTTAGGGGCTAAAGTGTAATTTATAATTACTAACAAGTTCCTAAGTTATTTACACTTTGGTCCTCTTTCTAGAGAATTCTACACTAGGATTTTCCAAAGTGTTCCTAGAAAATATCTAGTGTTCCTTCTAGAACTCTCCAAAACCTTCTAGAAAGATCTAAGGCTTCTAAAGTTTTTTATAAAACTCTCCATAACTCTAGACTTTTCTGCCCCTACCCGGATGCAAAATCTTACTGAGAATTGGCGGGACCTGACACTTAGCTTAGTTATGGTATTGATTTATTCTTATTATCTTTTCTTATTTGGAGGGAATCAACTTATGACTTTTATGAAAATTTTATTTTGTGAAGATACAATATTGTACTTTCATTATTTAAGTGACCTTTCTTAAGATATCAACAAAATATCTAGCGTGAATGTACTGTTGTCGCACACGATTGAGGTAGACGACACAACACATTCAAGCACGCGTCCGGGCCGTTTTTCATCTACTGTCTTGTTCACGCCATTTGAAATTACGAACGTTAGAGAATTTTTCGTTTTTGGCATTGTTGATGTCGTTTGAAATAGTTGCTTCTATTACTTTTGAGCTGCTATTGACGTGAAAGAGGAGAAAAGAACATTTTTGGGTTTCTTTTGAAAATAGAGAAGTGCGCTGGGTCAAGGAAATGGGCCGAAATATTGAAGTGGGTTACAGGAAATTGGTAAATAAATGACCCCACTTCTTGGTCTTAAAATTTGTTGGAGAAGAAGATTAGATGTAGCTACAATTGCAATAGAAATTAATTAACAATTTAGCCAAACGAATTAAAGAGACAACGGAGAAAAGTTAAGTTTTAGAGGATTCGGCTAAAATTCAAATAGAACGAATTAATATAATTAATTTATGAGCTTCTTACTCTTATCGAGTTGAAATAATTAATTTAAGTAGAAACTGATAACTAAAAAATATACGTATGATTTTAACTAAACTAATTTAATAAAATACTTACTAAAATTAAAATGTTTTCAAGATAATTTTTGAATATTTATAAAATAAACAATTTATATAAAAACATATATAGCATTAAAAATTATAAAAAGTGTCCAAAATTACTTCAAATATTTGAAAAATATTTTGAGCTTTAAAAAAACAAATTATTTCAAATCGTTTGGAATTTAAAAAGTTTTGTGATTAATCTGTATTGCAGAGGTCCAAAATTGGGTGTCAACAATGTAAAGAAGGAGTTGAATGCATTAGAAAGAGTCATTTTTTATGAAAGATGCCATAAAGCTACTGTAGTTATTACATATTTGATCTTCTTCCTGTGTTGATAAGATTCAACATTTAATATATACATAAGATAAAAATTTTACCCTAATGTAATTTTTTTTATTCTCTTTCTGAATTTCCACCCATAAAACAAGGCATAAAAACAGGATACATGACTTTCATGTTGATTTATCACCTACAAGCTCTTTACGCACGGTCCTAAATTAATCTAAGAGTGTCAGTTAGGCCGAGTCGTTCCAAGATCTAATTGAATTCAGTAGTAGCTCAGATTGACCAATCAAAGACTTGTGTGTTGACTTGTCAGTTCACCTTGAAGATCTGAAATCGGTCGAGCACAAACCTCAATCGATAATCGAAAATCGGTTGAATTAATACTATTTCTAATTTGATAGTACTAGATTAACCAATCCGGCCTAATTGTTTTGTCTAAAATTTAAAATTATCTTTAACATTCATGAAGTGATTTAAGAAATACTTTTAAAAAATAATAAGAAAATATTTTTAGTTGAAACCTGAACCAAGAACAAGTTACATCAAACTCAATAAAACTCGAATTTGTAGGACCCGGTAACCCCAACCCGATATCCAACCCAAAGGCAGAGCGACCACATTCCGTAATTAGTGAATCGACATTTTTGGGAGATTATACCTTATAAGCCAATAGGTGGATGTCAGGGGTATTTGGGAGCCAATAGGTGGATGTCAGGGCTATTTGAGAGCTAATAGGTTGATGGATGATAGTTTTATACCATTTCTAATAGTTTAAGGGTATTTTAAGCTCTTCTTGGCCCAAATCTTCAGTACCCAACTAATTAGGCTCGGGGCATACTCCCGAATCTGATACCATCTATATGGAGTTTGACCCATTACTTATGTGTATCAGTGTATATACGGAGGAGTGGTTTGCTAGAATGTATTAATTGATATAATCTTGTATTAAAATTTAGTCCACTCAATATAATATTTGATTGCACCATTTGACTCAAACACACCTAATGCATCACATGTGATCTTATCTAGTAACTAAAAAAATATCTAGGGATTACTATTATCAAGTTTAATAATACTTGTATAAGACAAAAAAATGACTGAACTACGACTCAATTTGTTTATATAATTTCTATATATGTTACTAATATCAGCTCTAAGATTTCTTGTATACTAGTTGTATATCAACATATTCCCCCCTGTTTATTTGCTTCTTCTTCTGTTTATATCACCAAGGTCGACTTGATTAGGGAACGTTTAGCTTGATCAAATGAAAGGAATGCAACGAGAAAGCAACAAAGTCCACTGGAGACTCAGCCACGACCACATAAATGATACTTGAATCATTGAATATTAATCTTTGTGTCACTCGAATCATCCAAGTATGGATGCTAAAGGCCATAGAAAAGAATAAGCAATACATAAATTCACTCATTCACATCATTACTCAATCATTGTTATGCTCGACTCTCAAATTGAGTTTAAGACTTTAACAGCAATCAATGAGCTAAGTCAGCCTCATAAAGATATAACATGATTCGGTAACATTTCATTTTCCGATTCACCAAGTCACGTCACAGGTACTTCGAAATTTACATCTTTTAACCAAATCGGAGAAAATTATGGTCTAAATTGGTCCACACTTTTTTATTATTATATATAGAGCAACACAAATATGTGCTACCAACAGCCACTCAAAATCAATTGTAATTGTCACATCAAAGCCTTTGACCGAATGATCAGATTTAAGTTGAAAAACTCATTTGACCGCTTATTGAGGCATGAATATAAACAATGACTTAATTGATATCAAAATAATGGCTAATGAAGAAAAAAATTGATCGACCATCCAGCATATTTAGAGTAAATTAATATTAAATTACTTGCATGCCAAAATTATAAGAGGATACTTATCAATACTAGTTTATTTCAAAAGGAAATGATATAATTACCACAATCTTCTTCACCCAATAATATCTACATAACGTTTTATGCAAAATAAATTAATATGAATCTGTATTGCTCTAGCTATAAGAACCACTCGACATATAACTCAAAAAATATATGTATTGGTGAAGATGAATTTCATGAAAGTATTAACACTGATTTTCATGCTCTTTCTTTCTCTTGTAACTTTTTTGTAGGGAGATTTGATAAAAAGATGTTTGTCGAACGTCTAGTGATTTCAAAGTATGCATCGACTCTCTTAGTATAGAGAATAGCAGAAAAAAAGTATAATTAGAAAACCTCCTGCTAGCCCAAAATCGTCAACTAAGATCGTAAAATTCAACTAAGGATGAAGAGGAAGCTATGTAGTTGTAAAGGAATTTGGAAAGAAGAACTTTGTAATGGAAGAAGACTTTTAAGTGTTTTGATTATTTTTCTTCTTGAATACAAATGTACAAGTCCATCTCCTATTTATACTTGTCTAAGGGATGGTACTAGAAAGTCTTCTAGATACATCCATAAGAAAGTTCTAGTGAACTTATCTTCTAGCAACTATTCTAAAATATCTAGATATTTCCTTAACATAACTACTCTACATCATCTAGATATTTCTTCAAGATAATTTCTAAATTTCTATACTATGACATTCTTGAGAAATCTATGTTATTCAAAAAATCATCTTTAACTTTTTTCACACAACCCTTAAAGTGATTTTTGTGAAACTATCCCAATCTTGCCTCGGAAAAACTCAAATGAAGCTTTTGGAAGTGACTTGGTGAAGATATTAGCAATATTCCCTGACTTCATCCCTCCGATGTATATAAAGTTCCATCAAGAACTTTTTCTGGAATGAAATGATGTTCCACCTCTATGTGCTTAGTTCTTACGTGAAATACCGGATTGTTTGCGAGCTTGATGGCACTTTGGTCGTCTCCAAAGATTGTAGTTGGCTTTGATATAGATCGATGCAAATCTTCAGCATGTCTTTGGATCCATAAACATTCTTGAGCAGTAAGGGATGCTGCTTTATATTCTGCCTCCGCAGTTGACAAAAAAACTGAGTCTTGCTTCTTACTGCACCAAGAAATACCTCTTCTACCATACAGAAAGATATAGCCTGATGTTGATCTTTGATTATCCATATCACTACCAAAATCTGTGTTGGTATATCCGATTAATACCAAGTCATTCTTTCATTTAAAAAATAGGCTCATATCTGATGTTGAGTTGATATACTTTAGGATCCTCTTTGTAGCTTCCAAGTGCGGCTTTCTTGGTGATTGCATAAATCTGCTGACATATCCAATAGAAAATGCAATGTCTGGCCTTTTAATAGTCAAACACAAGAAACTTCCAACTAGAGCTCGATAAGGCTGGGGATCTACAAGAAGTGAAACTTCTTCACGCCTTAGCCTCATGCTATTCTCCAAAGGTGTAAAGCACTTTTTGCTTTGTTTCACCCCAAACCTGTCCACAAGCTTCTTGGCATACCCTTCTTGGGTAACAAAGACCCCTTTACTTGTGTTTGTAACCTCTAAACCAAGAAAATGATGTAATTCTCCCAACTTCTTGATATCAAATCTTAGGGCAAGCTCTTCTTGAAGTCTTGCAACTTCATCATCATTATTTCCTGTTATTATCATGTCATCCACGTACAAGAGAACAACCACATGCAAATCTTCTTTTTTCTTAACAAAAAAACAAGGATCTGAATGTGATGTAGTATAGTCACAAAAATATAGATACTGAGTAATTTTTTCATACCATGCTTGTGGAGCTTGCTTGAGTCCATAAAATGCTTTTTTAAGTTTGCAAACATAATCAGGATGTAAGTTAGACACATACCTGGTTGGTTGCTCCATATAAATGTCTTTGTCAAGTTCTCCATACAATAAAGCATTCTTCACTTCAAGTTGCCATAGTTTCCAACCATATGAGGCTGCCATGGCTAGTACAACTCGAACTGAGATCATCTTAGCCACTGGACTGAAGGTTTCTTCGTAGTCTTCGTCATATTTTTGAGAAAAACCTCGAGCGACCAATTATAGCTTTATATTTTTCTATGTTGCCATCTGCTCTTCTTTTGATTTTTCATTAAATCCTCCATTTCATAATCCATGGCAAGCTTTCTCTCTTTGGCTCCTTTAGCTTCTTCATAAGATGAAGGCTCTTCATCATCAATTGGCCCTGCAAAGAAAAAAGAATATGTACTAACAAAGTTTTCATCTCTGAAGCGAGCTGGCTTAACAATGGTTCTATTTGGTCTTTGTGAGACAAATACATCATATTCTGGTTGAGTTTCACATTGTTGAGTTTCTGGGCTCCCCCTTTCACTTAGCTCCTCAACAATTGTATTATCTGGAGAAGCACTTGTAATGGGCAAGTTTGAAACTCCAGGGTTCAATATTTTAGAACCCTCTTCTTTTGATGTAACTCCATAATACAAGGATGTTACATCAAATACGACATCCCTAGAAACAACAAAATGATGAATTTTTGGATCCATGCACTTCCAACCCCTTTTCCTTTCATCGTATCGAACAAAGATGCATTTTCTTGCCTTGGGATCCAACTTGCTCCATTAAGAATCTGGGATATGAACATAGTGATAGATCCAAAAACTCTTAGATTTTTTATATTAGGCTTCTCTCCAAACATTAATTCATAGAGAGACTTCATGTTGTTTGGAGAAAGTGGCATCCTGTTGATCACATAAGCTGCACATTTCATTCCTTCAGCCCACAGGGCTCTAGGTAAATTTTAGGCATGAAGCGAGCTTTTACATGTCTCTGTTAGGTGTCAAATCTTTCTTTCTGCCACTCCATTTTGTTGTGGCGTATCAGCACAAGTAAGTTATCTTTTAATGCCATATTGATGACAAAAAGAGAGAAGCTATTCAGAAGTGTATTCACTATCATTGTCCATTCACAACCTCCTTATTTTTGAGCCAAGCTCGCCTTCAACAGTTTCCTTGAATTTCATAAACTTGTTAAGAACTTCTGACTTGTGCTTCATAAAATAAACCCATGTGAACCTTGTAAAGTCATCAATAAAAATTAGCATATAAGAACAACCGGAGAATGAAATTGGCCCCATCAAATCAATATGAATTATCTCTAGTGGAGCAATGCATCTTGACACAGGTTTATCAAACGGAAGACGATGTGCCTTTTCGTATTGACATCCTTCACAAATCTCTCCTCCACAAAAGTTGCTTGAGTTAGGCAATCCTTTTACTAGATTCAATTTTACCATTGTTTTTAATTTTCCATGTTAAGATGCCCTAGTGTACCATGCCATAGATATGCAGTATCATTGCTACTCATCTTCTCAAAATATGAATTAGAGGCAGATAAAACGTATATGTCATTCACTCTCTTACCGGTATGAATGACATTTTCCTTGAGTTCTTTGATATTTCAAAGGAACTTCACATCATGTGACCCAAATAGGAGATAACTTCCTGCATCTACGGCATTTGCAACGAAAAATTGATTTTTCCTCATCCCTGGAACATGGAACACACTATTGAGAGTGATAGAGTCTTCCTTGTTCTCATTAATGACGACTGTGTCGTCCCTCTCCACTTGATGAACTGTATAATATGCTATTACAATGACATCACGACCATTGTATTTGTGAAAGTTGGAAAATTTAGATTCATCTCCAGTAAGATAATGCCCACATCCTGAATCCATGATCCAGTCTCTTTCAAAATTAATAGATGTCATTGCATCTATTGCTCTAGTCTCGGCTACGAAACACTTTTCCTAGTCTTCTTCTTCTTCATCAACTTTTTTTGTTTGAGCCATATTGCTTTCCTTGGTTTGACAAAATCTTTTTATGTGTCCAATTTTTCCACACCGATAACATTTGAGAGTCTTATAGTTATTAGTAGACTCTCCCACCTTTCCTAGCGAAATTGAACCTTTTTGGAATTGAGATTGTAGCCTATCTCTTACCGTTTTTCCTTTAAATTTACTCTTGTTAGATACAAGAGCATTTTCTTCCCCTTTTTTGATAGATACCCCAGCCATTTGCTTTGCTAGTTCTTGTGATGACAACAGATTCTCAAACTCCTCCAAGGATGGTTGTTGAGCCTATCCTTGAATCGATGTAACAAAGGGAATATATTCTGATTTCAAACCATGAAGAATATTTCTTTTTATTCGTGCTTCAAAGATAGCCTCCTCCGGATTCAATAAAGATATCTCAGAACATAAGTTCTTAATCTTTAAAAAATACTCAGCTATAGAGAGATTACCTTGAATGGTGTTAGCCAATTCATTCTCCAATATTTGTAGCCGAGCTTCATCCTTCTTGTTGAACAGCTGGTCAAGGGTCCTCCTTATTTCATGAGCTGATTTGCACCTTATAATATGATCAAATAAATTAGAGGATATTGACCTCTTCAAGACAAACTTCGCCTTAGAATTAATCTGCTTCCACTTCTTCAATGCACTACTATTTTTCGGTACGTCAGCAGGAGGACTTGTGTCATTCCCATTAACAACATCCCACAAATCCTCTCCTACAATGTATGATTCCATACATGTTCTCTATACCTTGTAATTTGATTAGTTCAGCAACTCCATCCCCAATCTGTTAGCACGACCGTTGAAAATCATATAGAGAAACCAGTTGAATTTTTCACTAAACTAATCTTGAATTAAAACCAAGAAATCAGTGTGTGGCTATGGCTCTGATACTATATAGAGAATAGCATAAAAAAGTATAATTAGAAAACCTTCTGCTAGCCCAAGATTGTTAACTAAGATTAAAAAATTCAACTAAGGATGAAGAGGATGCTAGATAGTTGTAAAGAAATTTGGAAATAAAAACTTTGTAATGGAAGAAGACTTTCAAGTGTTTTGATTTTTTTTTCTTCTTGAATACAAATGTACAAGGCCATCTCCTAATTATACTTGTTTAGGGATGGTTCTAAAACGTCTTCTAGCTAAATCCATAAGAAAGTTCTAGTGAACTTATCTTCTAGCAACTATTCTAATATATTGTCGCACCCTATTTTTTGTAAAAATAAATTTTGTGCACGACCTAACAACTCTTTTGGGATTTTGAGTTTGGAGTATTCACCTTACGAATTCAGGCGCATTAGGACATCTATCTAACCTAACTAAGTCTAGCTAAGGACAACGAGTCAGAGATCAGGGTAAGAGTTCAAATTACCTCAAGGAGAAGGTGTTAGGAATCCCTTGAGGCCCACATATGTGGGTTCCGGCCGTATCTCATGCAATCTATGTGGGGGTTACAAGTAGCAATTAAAGTCACTTCATTTATTGATATTATTTAAGTAGAATGCTTGCTAGGTGAGAAGAAATATAAAACAATTGAAACCATCTTTTTACCAATTAATTAATAAAGGTTAGGTGATAGCAAATATTAACAATTAAAATCATTTTTATTAAATCTAACATGTGAGACTAGGTGATATAGAAACAAGTTTAATCAAATAGCTCATTATTATCTTAATTAATATTTTAACATGCGATACTAAGTGATAAAAATAAAATAGATATTCTAAACAATTAAAAAAGAGATAAGCGAGAGGATAGAAAAGAGACAAATATATAAGCAAGCAATTTTATTATTTTTATTTTCATCTACCCCAAATAAATATAATTTAAAACAAACTAGTAAAGAGATAGGATGGAAGGGAGACTCTAAAAGACTTTTTGGATCAACACTCAACTTTTCTTTTTATTTTCCGATAGGCTGCCGTATAGGGACATATAAAACCAAATTTTTTCTTTCAAGCCTGAGTCAATGTCATCATCTCCGTAGGCCAACTATCCCTACCCAACCACAACATGCACTTCGTACCTAAAAGGTGCCTAATCGTTTCAACTTGATTATTCAAGAGGCATTGGACTCTTAAAGGGTGGGTTTAGACAAAATAGAATATAATGCCCTCCTAGACACCAAGTCAAATAAAAAAGACAAACAAAATGGTCATTTTAGCACTGTAGGTTTCAAATTGGCCTCTAAATTCTAATTAGACATGCTTGCAGACAACACTTGATTGTGAAAGGTCTTCATGCTAAATGTGTGACATACAAACATTCAAGCAAGCGACATGATGTTATTAAAAGGGCAAAAGATACTATTTTATTTATTTATTGGGGAAAAGGGTCTGATATACCCCTAAACTTTGTCATTTAGAGTTGATATACCCCTTGTTATGAAAGTGACTCATATATACCCCTACTTGTAAACAAATGTCTCACATATACCCTTTTCCTCTAACGGAAATGAAAAAAAATAATTTTAATCTAAATTTTTATTTTTTTTCTAAAAAATATAATCCCATATGAGTAAATTTAATCCTCATAATTTTTTTTTGACTTTTTTTTTCAATGACTAATTTATATTTATTATTTTGATAATGAAATTTATTTATGTTTCACTAATATTCTTGTAAAACTTATTGTAGATGATTAAATTTTTTCTTCGAACACAAAATTAAATTACAATTCACACAAAAAAAATAATTTAATTTTTTTTCCTGTAAACTATGGAATGAAGGAAAAAAATAAAATAAGAATAAGAAACTCAAATAATTATAATAAAAGAAGTCAAAAAATAATTTATGTATGAAAAAATTAAAATATACCTTGAACTTTGATAGAAAAATCATATATACCCCTAATTTTTTTTAAAAAAATTACAAGTAATAAATATAAATTTAAAACTAATTTTTTAACTTCCGTTAAATGAAGGGTATATATGATCCATTTTGTAACATCAGGGGTATATGTGAGCCGTTTGCATAACGGCAATGGCATATATGTGACACTTTTATAACGAGGGGTATATCAGCTTCAAATGACAAAGTTGAGGGGTATATCAGACTTTTTTCCCTATTTATTGACTCTAGAAGTGGTGAAGTGGCTGGGATGCAAAAATACAGTATCGGATTACAATAAAATCAAGAAAAATGATTATTTTAAAGGTACTTAGCTTATGGATGAAGAAACTAATTACTTAAAATGACAAAACAATTAATTATGTTTAAAGCAAAATTAATTGGAAAATGATTTTAGAAAAAAAACGTAGAAACTATTATTATTCTTTGGTGAGCAGAGAATAGTTTTTAACATATGAAAAGTTAATAAATTTTACCTAATATTAAG
This sequence comes from Solanum neorickii, assembly GCA_027704865.1. Taxonomy (NCBI): domain Eukaryota; kingdom Viridiplantae; phylum Streptophyta; class Magnoliopsida; order Solanales; family Solanaceae; genus Solanum; species Solanum neorickii. Next base: position 13,310,395 of record JAKWJC010000373.1, read on the forward strand.
ATTTCTATGCGATAAAAGAGCAGATTTTATTTGAGATAGCAAACTTTGAAATAACAAAATTCAAGAGGCATACACAAAATTGTTGATTTTAAACAATAGAAAATAATTATAAAGTAGAATATGATTAATTCAACATAATTATTATTGTACTAATTTTAATTTTGAACAACCCTTTTTTACTCAATTAAAACATGCTGGAAATTTATTTTTTAGTCCTCTAAGCATACTTTCTAGGTATAAGACGATGATATAAGTAACTTCTAAGTGCACATGCAAGGTTATTATTATTATTATTTAAAACATACAAGCCAAAGAAGTCCAATTAAATAAATTAAATATGATGATGCACTTAAAAGAGTGCTTAGTTAAGCTAAAAAAAAAAAATCAATATGCTAAAGCCATTTTGACCGATTGAAACTAATAGGGACCGATTCATTTGACTAAATTCTATATGAACAAATATATGACAGTAATATAAATAAATTGTTGAGATATCACTACTTAATCTTAACTTATTATATAAGAGTGTTGGTGAAAACAATAAAGCAAGGAATGGACATAATTATTTTTTTTGTTAAAACTAAGAGCGTAATCATGCAAATCGAATAAATAGATTCTACAATACAATTGGAGTCTAAACACATTATCAACAATGATTAAACAAGATTAAATATGCGATTAATGGCAAAAGTAATCTTATTTTAGTTAAACCTAAAGCGATGTTACAAACTATCACATAACACAATCCTATAGGCATGCTTCTAAAACAAATAAGTTGCAAATAAAGAGATGAGTAGCACATAATTTCCCCTCCTCTTAGACGATCCCCCAAATTCATTTGATATATATGGATAAAGAGTTGTCCAAACATTACAAGTAAAAATAAAGAACGAATAAACATAAATAACAATAAAATGAACTAGGCTTCGTCCCCATTTTATTCTAGACAAATCTTCAACATCTTGAACTCTAAGTTCAAAACCTGATTGGGGAGGCAATGTAACACATATACGATGAGGAAATAGTTGTAATATAAAATGCTCATAGTAACAGATTATTTTCATATGTACATATATAAACAACACACATAAGAAATAAAAAGGACAATGCTAAGATGAAGACATATTACCACACATAGGGAGAAAGGATATGAGAAATATCTTGGATGCTTCCTTTTGTTTCCAATAACAACAATGATAATTATGCAAAAACGAGATTTTAGAATAGTAAAGAAAGCTAACCAATTAGGCAGAATATTTTATCAGCAATGAAGTATTAAGTAAGGTTTTGATCATCAACAACAACACAACAAGAAAAAGCCCAAAGGATGATTCAAAGATTTACAAGAGTTCTACTTCTTTTTAAGAATATGAGAGTAATATTTAAAGTATTTCAAGAAAAAAGCAAAGAGGAAATGAGAGAGCAAAGTGTAATGAGAGAACTGGTTATTGAGAGAACTTGTGTTGAAAGTGTCTCCATCTAATAATGAAATAAGAGTCCTATTTATATAGGAAAGAGGGGGAAACATATAATGAAAATAAATATTGAATCAATTATAATACCATTTTTCTTATTTTAAAGTGTTGGGTTTAAAATGTGTGAATGGAAAATGAAGAGTTGCGACTTTTATGAAGAGTTGTGACTTTAATGAAATGTTGCGACTTTTATGAAAAGTTGTGACTTTTATAAAAAGTTATGACTTTTATGGAAAGTTGTGACTTTTATGAAAGGTGACGACCTTTCGAAAAGATTGTAACTTTTCCAAAGGTTTGTGACCTTTTGGGTAAGGCACAATATGAACCTTTTCGCACTACCGTTTGTTTTCTATAAATTGAGGGATTTCCTCTCATTTTAATATAGAATTCATGGACTTCTTCTTCAAAAACTAAATCTAGTATTCTAAGTATACTTTACTGCCGTTGAGTGGTTCGCTAACACCATAATTTTTGGTATCTATACTCTGGTGTTTGAGATTATTTTACTCTGGGAGTTCATATTCCAAATCAAACCTCAGATACTAGAGGGGAATAATTTCCTTAAGGGGACACTGTGTGTTCAGTGGACTTGATCTTTTTCCTATTAAATTTTTTTCCAGATTTTGGTGCGTGTTTTATAAATTTTAGATTTGTGTATTAATTTTAGTTCTTTTTTTCTTCACTGGTTCATTAAACTTGGTAACTTCGTGTTTCTGCAAAGTTTGTTGGAATCAGTAAGATTCTTTAAACACATATTAACAACAATTCTTCTTTAAGAAAAATATTTCGTATATTTTATTTTTAAATTTGTTTCTAATTCTAGTTTCGCTACTAGTTTTAATTTTCTAGCTGTGAAAATATTCTTAAACTTTGTTGTCTTACAAAGATGTTCAAAGTTTTGTTCTAAGTATGTTTGAAATACAAGATGAACAACAATCTTAAGGAAATTAATAAACTGTAAGTATTTTTGTATTCTACTGATTGTGAGAATCTGATCATGGAAGTAGAAGATAAATGCATTACTTATCCATAATTCGTTGCTTTGTTTAGCAAGGTCGAAGTGAGAATATAACAATTTTTTTTTAGGGTATTCCGTTTAAAGATTACCAGGTGACCTTCTTATTAAATTATCTAAGGAGGAAAATAGTTTCTAAAAGTTATCATCTTTGATTTTTTTTATTATGCGTATCATTGAAAAAAGATCTGCAAATCATATGTTGTGGAATGAATTTTACTTCGCAAATATTGTTGCTTTTAAAATTCTTTAGTTTGCAAAAATGAGAGATGCATATTTTTTTTTGATAAAATAGTATGTCAAAATGTTATGGTTGGAAGACTATTTGATAAGAAAAATATTTCTATGTGATAAAGAATATGTGTTATTCTGTTTGGAGAAAAAAAAACTTTTGTAGATTTGTAGTCCAAAAGAAATGTTAGTGTGTCTGATTTTATAGACTAAAAACATTTGTGGTTTTATAATCTAGATAAATTCGACTATGGTTTGAAGAATATGAAAACTTCACATAATAAGTCAGTGTTATACTTTTGATTTTCTATAAACTTCAATGTAATATAGAAATAAATTGTACAATTTTTTTCCTTGTTGTTAGTATTTAAAATACTAAGTGGTATGTCTATTTATGATAGAGGAAAAATACAGTGATTTATAATTGTGATTTTGTGTCTCTATGGAATGAACTTTGACATTGTGTAAACATTGTCAAAGAGAATTGCAGCACTATAATTCTTCCGTAGAATAATTTTTCCAACATTAAAATATGTGGAAAAACTATTTTCAAATACTTGAAAAATATTTTTGAGATCACATTTGAAATGTGAGGGTTATTTGCTTATGATTACACTTGGTGTCTAATTTAACTTTGGAGCAAAAGATATGAAATTAAATGATACTTTTGTACTATGTTATACCCACAAAATTCTTGGAGTATATTTGGTATTGTGGTTGTTGAATTTCTCTATTACTACTATATAGTATAGTATGAGACATCCAAATTATATATATGCTTGTTCAAAATAATTGTATTCTTTTATGAAAAAAAAATCACTTAAAATATTGTGATTTTTCATGAAAAGATACGTCTATTATAATAAAAGTATTTGCATAGACATGAATATTGGTGAATAGTCATTTGTTATGTTTTTTTAAAAATAACATTTGGATTATATTTTCTTTATTGAACCCGATGAAACTTTGTTCATGGGTAGTTCCATCACAATCATATTGAAAGTTATAAAAATGTCCTTCTGAAAAGGACATTTGACAATCTAAACAATGTTTGTATCACACAAAATTGTAAGAAATAGGAACAAAATATTAGTGAGGAAAAGTTACATCGCGAAGAGCTTTTCGAACTCAATGTTTTTATTTGTTCTTACTTGCTTGAGTCAATGTTTGTTACATGAAAAGTTGGAGCATGTCAAATACAAAATCTTGTAAGGAAAACTAATCAACTTAGAAGTTTTGCCTAACTTTGAGTGCAATAAATAAAAATGTCATGTTTTTGTGGAATCTAAGTATGTTGAGCATTCATATAAATCTGTTGAAAGGAATTATAATCCCTTAGAATTGATTTACACTGACATTTGTGATATGAAGTTAACACCATCTCATGGTGGAAAAAAGTAATTGTTACTTTTATTGAGAATTAAATTAGAAATGACTATGTCTATTTTCTGAATGGTAAGGATGAAGCAATAGAAATGTCTAGACAATGTAATATCGAAGTTGAAAATCAGTGTGAAAAAAGATAAGAAGTGATAATAATGGAGAGTTTAAATCTCATTGTGCAGAAATGTGTTCGGAAAGTAGAATATCCATCAAACTACTGTCATATTCACCTCTATCTAATGAAAACCCGAACGTTAAAAGAAATGATGGATGCATTATTTATAAGTTGGGGTTTACACAGAACTTGTGTGGAGGAACTATCCTTACAGCAAAAGGGAACAACAAAAAGTTTTGTCTTTTTAGAAAGAAATTGATTATGTTTGATCAGAATACAATCTTTTACATATGAGAAATGAAAAGGAAGGAAATCCAACTTGAAATATTTCAAAGTGTGAGATTATCTAGTCAAAGTCCAAGTTCCTATTCCTAAAAGAATTAAAATAGGACCTATGACTGTGGACTGTAAAATTAGACTTGAGTAGTCTAGAGAAGGGTCTAAAAGGCCTAGAAAATGAAAAAGGATAATGTACTTAATAAAGAGATTCAGAGGCTTAGTAAATAATAAAGGACATTTACTTCCTTGGAATATGATTTTGTAACATTTCATGTGTCTTCTGTAGACTCATTCTTTGGAAAGATGGTGTCAACAAACAATATGGAAAGTTAATTGATCTTCTTCAAGAAAATAAACCTTTGGGTTCAAAGTGAAACTACAGAAGGAAAATAATGGTTGATAGAACTGTTGAAAAATATAAAGCAAGACTTTGTGTCAAAGGGTTTAGACAAAAAAGAATAAAGGCTTTGATCTTGTCGATATATATACTCGTTAGAAATTAGAATTAAATCCATTCGGATGCAAAAATTATTAGTGTTGTTTATGACCTCCAAATTCATCAAATGAATGTGAAAAGAACTTTCTTAAATGTAGAATTGGAGGAAGAAATTTACATGGAACAACCCGAGGGTTTTGTGGTTCCTGGTAAATAAAAGAAAATGTGTGAACTTGTTAAGTCACATTATGGAAGCACCCAAACAATGACATAATTTGATCAAACCATGTCGGCAAATGGATTGAAGAATGATGGAAGTGATAAGTGTGTTCACATTAAAATCAGGTCATTGTTTGTTTGTTTATTGGTGATATGTTGATAATCAATAGAGACACTAATGAAATAAATGCTACTAAACGTATGCTATAAAGCAAATGGAATGAAAATTATAGGAGTTGCTAATGCGATCTTAGATATAAGAATTCGTCGAATTCCATAATGTTTAGCATTTTCCCGGTCTCATTGCATTGAAAAGGTACTTAACTAGTTCAAATATTTGGATGTCAATATTCTCAAGTCTCCAATAAATGTGAGCTTTGCATTTAAAAAGAGTGAAAACAAAAGTGACTCACAATTAGGTAGTGCTAGAGTTTTGGGAAGCATGATGTATATCATATAGTGTGGGCAATCAGATATGACATTTGTTATTTTAAACTGAGTAGTTCACAAGTGATCCCAAATAAATTAATTAGATGAAAATTAATAGAGTTTTGGAGTATTTAAAATAATACTTAAAACTATGTCTTGCATTATAACAATATCCAACAATATTGAAAGATATAGTGATGCAAATTGAATCATCGGACGAATGAGTAAAATTCACTAGTCGATATGTATTTACTATTGGTAGAGGAGCAGGCTTTTAGAAATATTTTAAAAGAGACATGTATCGCTAGCTCTACAAAGATCTTTGAGCTAGGTGCTCTAGATAGGTTCGGTGAATAAGTTGAAAGACTTCAGAATTTCTTGATAGATATACTATTTTGGACCAAACCATTGGCATTAGTATGCATAAACTTTCACAGTCAAGATGGAATAGGTAGAGCATGGAGCATGACATATAACGGAAAGTCTCGTCATATACGACATAGACATGATACCGTTAGAAAACTACTCTCTAGTGGAATTATCAGAATTGACTATGTAAAGTCAAAGGATAATGTGTCGGATCCACTTACAAAAGGCCTAACTAGAGAGGAAGGTAAAACATCATGTAAGGGAATGAATTTACGGTTTAGGACAAGTCATCATGGCGGTAACTCTATCTAGCAGACTAGAGATCCCAAGAGCTAGATTCAAGGAGAAAAACAAAATTGTGAATGACGGTTCGGCATTGTCAATAGACTCAATCCATTCTCAAGATGAAGACAATGCTCAGGGACAAGGATACAACATTAAGGCTTGTTAATGAGTTAATAAAAATTAATAGTTTTATTGATTTGCTAAGTTTGGCAGAGTTGACCAAATAGTGTATCTACGCGATAACATGGTTAAAAATCACCTATGTGAGTATGAAGTGTAATTCGCTTCAAAGAAGATGATTGTCAAAAGTCCATCTCTCTATACACTCATGAAACAAGGAAGTGTTCATGGCTAAAACGAACACAACTGTAAGAACCATAAATGGTAAAGGGTTAATTGTGTGACATATGGTTGTCTAGGTATACACCAAAGTTTGACGGTTCAAAGTATCGCATCTACCGATTGACCGAGTATATCCGACATATGTTCACTATGGAAAGTCCTTAGGGAAACCTGCTTATCCAGATGCAACTAATTCTTACTTGTAAAGTACACATACTTGTCTGTTTCTCTGTCTTCGAGTCGTTCCCCATTCATGCGGGTGATTGTTGGGTTTTTAAAAGGTGTGAATGGAAAATGAAGAGTTGCAACTTTTATGAAGAGTTGTGATAATTTTAACAATTTACTATTGTTATATGCTAAAAGATATCGTGTTTCTATGTTTTGTATGATTGTACTTTCACAATTTTGGACATTAAAATTAGGAAAAATTACATGAATAAATATATTTTAAAAAATAATTACTGATTTTAGTGATACTTTTTATTTATTACCATTTATTACAATATGGTGATAAAGCTGTAATATGTATTAAAAGTGAATTATATATGCAATATATTTGAATTTTAATTATTTTTGAAATATATTATATTTGATTGGTAAAAGTTGTAACATTGTATTATAAGTGTATTAAAATGTGTGATAAATGTATTATCCATCACTAAATTTTGTATTATATTTGAACAATAAATTTATCTTTGTAATATGTATTAAATTTGTATTATAAATGAATTAAAAATGGTCTAGTGAAAAAAAATGTTATTGCTATAAATGGTTTATTATATTAGATTTATGGAATATACCCGTAAAATTAACCTCTATTTTTCTTTTTATCTTTTCCTAGCCAAAATTTTTTGTCAAATTCTCTATGCACATAGGCCCTTCTTTTCCCCTCTATTCCATGTTTAGTTTTATTGCATTTTTCTAATTTCATGATCCTCTACCTCTTACTTTTAAATAGCAATTTAATTTCTTTTTAATTTGTGTCTTACAATTGGTTGTTTTCACAAAATAATGAATAATTTAAAATATTTTATCATGTATTTAAAATATTTTGTAAAAGAAACTATAAATAAAAATAATACAACATGTTTAATGAAGGAACGCTCACCAACTGACTCTAAGCTGCTGATTAGATCGACGTGCACCGAATCTTGATCCTATTTACCCGCATCTCTTTCATAATATGATGCCGGCCAAAAGGCATCAGTACATTGAATGTACGAGTATGCGAGTTGGAAAACTAAAACAACACTTAAGCTGTAAAAGGACTAAGAAAGAACACTTACCTTGGCTCTGTTCAACTCATGATTAACTACTCATTTCAGAATAATGCAATTTAAAAGTAACACAATATAAAGAAAAACTGGCTGAAAACATGTTGTGAACTCTGAATGTATATATAGATACAATAAATATCTAAATTATATGTAAAAATAAACATAAATGATATGTATGAAAAGTACAATAAATTTTGTGGGATCTTCTTTTATCGACAACCATCACTAAAGAGCCATAGTGATTATTCAACGTTACTCGGCCTACGTTGCCCGACTATCCTATCCTTGCCAGAGTACAGGACCTGAACTACCTAATAGATCCATTAGTGTAATGTTAAAAGGAATCATCTAAGCACATGATAACTACATGGCTTTCATGGGGACTTGAGTTAATATGAAACTCGCATCCCCACATCGGTGCTCAATACTAGTCCCAAAATATACCAGCTCTTATGTTTTTAAAATATATTGATTATGTGGTTTGACATTAATGCTCAAAGATTAGATTTAAAATCTCTCTCGTAAGTCATAGTTTTCCTGCTTGATTCATTTTATAATGTTATTACTTCTGTATGAAAACTACCCTGAAGACTCTTAACTTGTCTAAGTGTAAAAAAATTTGTAAATCTTAGGGATTACTTAGTCCCCTTATAACTTGAGACCGAACTCAAGTCTTTACTCTTGCTTAACTTGTAACTTGTGTATTAAAGAAAGTTTAAAATGTTTGTTAAAGACTCTTGGAAACTTTCGGAAGTCAATTTTACTTACTTCTTAACCTTTAGACTTGACTCTTAACTTATTTAAATTTGACATTAACTTTTCTTGAATTGAATCATGGATTCAAGGATCATGATCTCATGTTTATGGATAATTTCATGATGTTTAGATGTACCTTAGAGTGTTGGAATCAACACATAACTTAGGGAAAGAATGGGGTCTCTAGGTGACCATTACACTCTGACAGGGGCGGAGTGCGAGAGCCTGATGAATAGACTTTGGTCTGTGGCGCTCTGGCTTGTACGACGCGCCAGGGCTTGTCAGACAGAGCCTGCCCTGAGGGGCTCTGGCAGGCGTGACACCCCAGGGTCTGTCAAACGGGATTTTTGACTTTTCTTCTTTGATTATCAACTCTAAACCTTCTAAACTTCCATGGATCTTCCCCCAAACGCTTAGGATCACTAAAATTCTCAATACACAATACTGTAAACTCGTAAAACAGACCGGAAACACGAATCAAAACGACCAAAGACATACTACAACATAACTAACAAGAGTTTGACAATTCTTCATCAAGAACTTCAACATTAATCATTTAGTTTATTATAAACTCGCTGAATCAAACATGTTCGTGTGTGGGTGAACAAATCTAGCACAAAAAGATATCACATACATAATAGGGATAAACCCCGACGAATTCCACTATACAATCTTTGCATTCTTGAAGAATTATTTATCTTACTCTTCTCTTTTATTTCTCCCAAGCCCCAAGTGTTCTCAACTTTTCTAAAAATGAATTAAGGCTTGTTTTACCCCTAATAAAACTTTAAAACGAATTAGGAATAGTAGGGTGAAAAGACTATTTTACCCCTTCTAGCCAAACTTCCGAAAGGCATATCTCCCCCATACGACATTGAAAATGAGCAAACTCAGTGTTGTTGGAAAGATCTTCCAAGGGCTTTCCATCCTTATGTAGAACTCCCCCTAACTCCTCCTGAGATAGGAGTTATGACCATTTGAAAATGACCAAACTCACTTTTAAACATAGGAAATTTCCAGAATTTTCTCTTTATTTCCAAAAGTGATTATTTTTTATTTCTTGGGTTATTCCTAGCTATTTCGAATTACGAGATGTTACACTTATTCTGCCATGTAAGAAAAAAGTGTTAAAATGACACAACGAAATTTTACATTAGGTGTCTATAATGAACATCTCTCAGTTAAACTGTCTAAATGAAACATCGTGCCAATTTTAGGGGGTCACCTATGGGTTAAGACTTTAATTTATGTGACACATATTCAGGAAATATATGATTTTCTAGCCACCATGTATGCCAATAAAATATATAACTCAATTAAAAGAAGCATACAATCAAAAGAGATCGGACAAAGTATAATTCACCAAAAGTCTTTCACATATGAACTTCAAAAAAATGGTGAGATGAATATTCAAAAGCACATTCAAGTGATAACATTGTAATTTTATTCACCAAAGATTGCCAACATCAATATTTGGGAAGTTGTGATACAAGATTGAAATGCATTGTTTTTGAGATATCAAGTTAAGTTTTTATCGGAGGGAGAAAGATACGCATTGTATTCTTTTCCTTAACCATGGTTTCGTGCCAATTGGGTTTTCGTGGTTAGGTTTTTAACGGGGCAACATTCAAAGCGTATTGAAAGATATGTGTACTTTTTTTCCTTCACTAGGATTTTTTCCCACAGGGTTTTTTTCCAGTAAGATTTTAACGAGGCATATTATCTATGGACATTCAAGGGGGAGTGTTATAAAGATTATAGTGAGGATGTCTACTAGACCAAGAAGTTACTCGTCCATTATATCCATTACATTTCTCATTATGAAGATGACCATAACCAACAAAACCTCCACTTTTATAGCTATTATTCTTGTAACTGTTTGGTTTTAACTTCCCCAGTATACCCATGTTAATGTCATGCTTATGACTAACCTTTTGTAGGAGTCATAACGGTTCATATTGTATACACTTGAAGATTGGGTGAATACTTGAAATATAGAAAGTTATCTCATATTGTTCCTCTTGTCTTATATTCTTCTGGTCTTCGTCTTTATATTACATTTTTGTTCTTAATTTTTACAACATACCTTTATTTATTAGGCAGCGCTTCTCCCGAATGGATTCTACGCAGTGTAAATTCAAATTAGTCATGTTTGTATTTTTACTTTCTAATTGAGATGCATATTTGTTCTTATTACATCATGTTAACCAAATATATGTGTACGGGGATAGTCAACGACCACTTATTCATTCCTTTAAATGCTTTTTAGTTAGTACGTATGTAGCACCTGTGTGTACTACTAAGCAGTTACAAATAAAATTAGGAATAAGGCATAGTAATCGCCGTTGAATATTTACAAAGTTATTCATTATACCTTTAAATTATCTAAATGTCATACTCTCCCTTTGAATTTATGTTCTATTTATTATTCACACTTCTAATTTATATGAGGGTGATGTTACCCACTAAACTTAAGTATTCCATATAATTTAAACCCCTGAATTATTTGTGTACAATTTGTTTTGTCGCTTAATTGTAGGTCTGCATCAATTTTATAAACCAAATAAATTAAAGGAACCCGTAACACCCCGTAGCAAAAATAGACCAAAAAATCAGTTTTCTTAGAAAAATCTACAAGTGCAACCAACAGTGGCATTGACGGTCCGTAGGACAGACGACAGTCCATCATTCACAACCGTTGATGGTATCGGAAACTCCCAAAAATTCAGCCGTGAAAAAAAAAGCTAAGTCTTGATCAACGGACGGACCGACAATCCGTAGGTCAGACGACGGTCCATAACTCGTAGCACAAAATGAATTAGGTGTCCCATGACCTATTTACAAATAGGTAATTTAATTAGATTTCCATAGCCACCGATCTTTTAGTAAAATGTTATGACCATTTTACTAAAGGCCTATCGAACTGACCCAATCAACAGGCCCAATGATGGGCGTCGGTCAGACGACGAACCGTCAGTCCTTACCATAATTTTTTCCGACAACAACTTTCCCAGGGGTCTTTTTGACCTTTGCTACTCAATTTAAACCCTAAGTTACGTTGTTTTGACCTTAAATTATCATATTGTAGTTAGTTTAAGCCTAGAAACAAAATTAAAACATATCAAAGTCAAATCATTAAATCAAAACCTAAAAATTTAGAAGCAAGAGAGGAGAAAAAGTTCAAGAACCCTTGTTCAAGAATGCCCCAAGTTCCAATCCCAAAACTTAAGTATTTTTCTATGGATTTCATCACCAGGTATGTGAGATTTCACTAGCGGGTTCCTTTCACCCATTGGGTCCCTAGTTTTCAGTCAGATTTTTAATACCCATATCATGATTACACCTAGGATTTCTAGAACTTTAACAGAACTTCATGATTTTATTATATATATATGTTCCAAATTATATCACTACACCATTTTATGCCTACGGCCACACTAAATCTGAGCAACAATTAAAAAGTATTGCGTAAAATATTTTTGGGAACACTTTTAAATTATAGCCTAAATTTTTAACTTTTGGCAACGACAATATTGGCAACACTTGTAAAGCGTACTCTTTAATGGTATTTGTTACACTTTATAAGCGTTTTCATAATATGACATAAATGACAACATCTATTTACATATATGACCACACTTTTAAACTGTCCTATTTTTTACAATTGTAAAAACCACACATTACAAGTGTGGCCTAAATTTTTCACTAAAGTTTTGTATCCCTCCTACATTTTCAACTCTCCCTCCCATATTTTATTGGCCAAAAAAAATATTAATAAAACATTTCTAAAAACTTCTCTCTATGTCTTCTTACCTGGAACAGGGTCTTATAAAGATTACTAAAAACATTTCATTTCTAAAGAGTAGCTGAAGTGAAGATCGAAGAGAACAAGCTGAAGAACGTAGTTGAGCTGAAGAACATAGGTTAACTGAAGTACTGATCAACATCTGAGCTGAAGATTGTCTTCTCTTGAACATGATTTTCTCAAAGGGATGAAATGCTGAAGCTTAAGAACTAAGGATTGAAGAATTGAGGATCGAAGACCTAAAGAGTGGAATCAGAAAATCTTAAGAGCTTAGCGAAAGATTTCTCCTATACCGATTTTGTAAAGTGTACGTACAAATTATATACAGTTGAGTTTCCTTCTTATTTTCTACTAATAATCTAGCACTAAAACAATCTTCTTGTCAATTGATTGAACTTTTGTTTTGTATTTAGAAGGAATTGATTAATTCGGGGGTTCTTACAGTTGAAATTCCAAAGTAGGGGAAGAAAGTTTCAAAAATCTGAACGTCAAAGTTAGCCCTAGGAATCTCGAGTAGACGAGAAAGAGCGAATTAATACTCGAAGTATTTGAGTCTGTAAGTATATATCTTTGTGTTTGTATTGCGTTGTACCTCTATTGCATTTCTTATGCACCAATTTCTGCATTATTTTGTTTGTGTCTTCTGTACCTGCAAATTGTGCACGTAGTTAGTAAAAAGTATATCCTCAAGGTTCACTATTTACTATTGTACTTTAAGGTGTGTGTTCCAGTAGCTGAGATTTGTTGCATCTCAAATTGAATATAGAAGTTTTAAAGGAACTTAAACATTGAGTGGTATAAAAAATCAGTCTGTTCAAGAAGATTTGGATTTGTTTCCTTCCGTAATGAGCAGGTACTAAGATGTCTTTGATCAACCCTCTGATATAAAGCTTCTTCTCATGTGCATTCCATCCGGAAAAAAAAAATTAGTAGTGCGTATCTTGTGCTTTTCTATGAACCATGTCAACCTTTTTATCCTTTCTTTTGGAATGCTTGTGCAGGAGGTGCAAAATGCAACAAAAGACTTGAATGGTAGGAACAACTGGTCTAGTTTTTCAATACACCGATTTAACATGGTTTATACTAGTTTTTCAATACACTGATTCAACATGGTTTATACACTTATATATAAAATTGTTTATTGAGATTTTGATTCTTAATAGATCACTTTTCCAACCTGTCTTCTATTGGGGAAATTTTGATTGATTACTTGCTTGTGTTCTTGTTCTATTTTGAATTCTATAGCATAGGAAAACTAAGATTATTTTCTTGTTTTTTCGTGCGGGTATCTTCATTGATAGAAATTCTATCACTCACTATGCTAGTCCTTCACACGCAAACCTAAGCAGATCATTGCATCTCCTCCAGTCTTCATCTCAATCTAGTTTCATTAGGTTCTCCTGTGTGCTATAGTTCAATCTTTTCTTTTTAATATTTTTGATAACCATACATGTAATGAATGTTGTGTACCCGCCAATTTATATAATTCTCTATGTTTTGGAAATACAAGCTATGACATTTCATTTTCTCCTAGAGATCATTTTCAAATGGATTAGAACTTGGTTTCATGCCATGTTGTTGCATCATTTCATGGTTGTTTTACTTCCTAGATTAGTCGTCTTGATCAAAGATAGGCTTGGTTTTCTATCTCATCTAAATTGAGATCTTTAAGTCCGTGTTAATCAACTCAAAGATGACATTCTCTATCTTTTCTTTTGTCGTTTTCAATGTATCTGTCGCTAATGTCAATATTGAGATAATTTCAGTTTTAAGTTCATGTTTAGTTTTATGAGATTTTTATCGTTGTTTGGACAGTGGTTGAGCATGCTATTTTAATTTGCATCTTTATTTCTTTGCGCTCGTAATTTTGTGAATCACTAATTTTGATTCCTCGTGTCAAGTGGGAAGTCAGTTTCTTTCAGTTGGTATTTCCCAAATAATGATAACCCATTTAGGTGATTAAATTTCCTCTAGTTTTCATTTATTTTTTACAAGTTTCCTTAGTTGTAGTCCTTGTTTTATTTTTTGAATCGTCCGTATTGTTTGCTTCTTTTGCATATCAATTCGTCAATAAAATGAATGTCAGTTGGAATCGTCTGTATTGTTTGCTTAAAATCTCAGATTCTAACTTCCTTCTGTTACTAAACATCGACTTATTTTCACAGCATTGGCAGAATCAGCTTATTAATGTATTTTTTCTCTTTTTTATGTTTTGTCTTGTTTCTGCGTCTTTTATTGTATATTTGGTTGGTGATAGTTAAGGTATTTTATTTTTACTTAAGTCTTTTCTCTCTTCTGGAACGTCTCGACTGTATTTTCCTCGATTTTTTCTAGTTGTTCTTTATTCAAATCATCCTTTATTTTGTTTGTTGATGTTTTTCCTTTATTGATGTATCCAATTGTGAAGGTTGTTTTCTGTTTCTTGTTGGTCATTAGTTTGATCATGAAAAAAAGATCATTATAGTTGCTGGAGCTTTTGTTGGAATACATGTGCTGGTTTTTGTAGACTCTAAGTTGATTTAAATCAAACACCACTCAGAGCCTGCATCGGTTTGTTGGGTTCGATTCAATTTTTGTTGTTCGGTTTCATCTCAGTTATTTTGTATGGACTGGTACGCAGGGATTCAAAATCAAGTTAGTATTATATATTTACTTTGGTTAATTACTTATGATATCCAAGTTCACAGTCCTTGATAACAGTGACTTGCTGGATTACACAAGATGCCATTTAATTTGCTTGTGAAAAATACATTTATGTTGTGTTTGATATTGGGCTTCATTTTGTTTTTTCCTTACTTGGTCTCTCTACTTCACTTTTATGATTATTACTGAAACGGGGGAAGGGTCAGTACTTGCCCCTCTACTATTGAAAATTTCTAAAAATTATCCTACGTTGTATTATTAGTTTGATCTAAGTGAGTAAGTTTGTAACAATTTAAAGTTCAATAGATCCATTTCAAGCATGCTTCACTATTTTTATATTTCCATCTTGTTTCGGTTTTGGATAGCATTCCATTATTTATTTGTTTCTTGGAATCTAGAAGATGATGGGATTCTTTGGTTTATAATGCTAATCATTCGTAATACTCATCGATAGTACATTAAGTAGCAAATTTGTTTATACTACTAGGATTTATTCTTCTAATGAACTTGTTTGGATTAGTAGCTTGTGTTTAGAAGAAATTTTTGTTTTGTGTTTAGAAGAAATTGATTACTTTTGGGGCTCTTACAGCTGAAATTTAAAATTGATTAATTGTTAAATTTCTTTATTTTGTGTTCTTTCTTGATGGAGCAGATTTGTTTACTAAAGGAGTTGATATTCAAGCAGTTAACGTTGTCATCAATTCTGATTTCCCTAAGAACTCAGAAACGTATTTGCACAGGGTATGTGTAACAGATCTTTGATCTTGCTTATTGACTTATATATTATTTTTGCTATTTCATCTTTGGTAATTTATTTTGCAGGTTGGACAATCGGGGAGATTTGTGAAGCTTGGTTTAGCTGTTAGCCATGTTACTTTTGAGGATCACTTCACTTTGTATGTATTAATTATGTTCATTTACTTTATACTAAATCATTAAGCTCTATGTGTTGATTTTTGCTACTACTAATAGTATATATCTAACTGTGAGATATAGAATTGAACAAGAACTAGGAATAGAAATCAAGAAAATCCCTTCACAGATAGATTAAGATATATATAAAGTCTACTATGTTATCTCCCCTTATTTTTCTGAATGATTTTTTGATGAAGTAAATTGAGTTGTTTTGTAGTCCTGGTATGTTCTGATTAGACTTAAAAGCTAGTTCAACTTGCTTGCTTTAGATCGCTTTAATGGTTTTCTTCCATTTTTAGATTTTGGAAGGCTACATAACAATTGAAGTAAAATTAATGAACTCTTTAAAATTAGGTTTCCAGTAGACCTTATCACAGGATTCTGTTAAGCTTTGAACACTTCAAGATTCTTGAAAAATTTCCTTATTCTTGATTAGTTCATTAAATTTTGTCTATCCTATTGATTCACTTTCTTTCTTAATTCTTTCTATCCTATTAATTTTACTTATTTTCCCTTAGAACCAAAATCAACATTCAAAAATATTTGTGGAGGATTCAAAGTTTGATTTAGCATAACACAAGTGTCATGACTACGTAAGAAAATATTATAATCTCATATCACCTGATTTTGGTAACTTAATCATGAATTTAATGATTCTTATTGAAATATCAAATATTTATATCTTTTTATAGGAATTCAAATATCCCATACAAGGATTGGATTAATTTAGCAAGGTATACTCAACCCTATATTGATGGTGTAAATCATTCCTAGATTTTGCTTACTCTTATTGAAATCCTCACGGAGAGGAAATTCAGTGTCCATGTGCAAAATGTTGTAATATTCATTGGACTCGAAGGAATGTAGTGTATGATCATCTAATATGCTATGGATTTGTTAAAGGTTATACTAGATGGATCAAAAATGGAGAATGGGATATCAAGTTGAATGTTGAAGATGATATGGATTGCTCGCGTGATGATATTGATGGATTGTTGAATGATCAATTTAGAGATGTTGCACATGCAAAAGGAGCTTATAATGGTCCAAATGAAGATGCCAAGAAATACTATAACTTAGTTGAAAAGGCAAGCCAAGAATTATATCCTGGTTGTACAGGATTCTCTAAATTATCATTCACACTTCGTTTATATTTGTTGTAGTGTCTACACGGATGGAGCAATGAATCTTTCACTTTTCTTTTAGAGTTATTAAAAGAGGTGATCCCCGAGTTGAACATTCCTCCCTCTTATAATAAAACCAAGTCTTTGGTCAAGAATCTCGGCCTTGATTATGAGAAAATTGATGCATGTCCAAATGATTGCATGTTGTTTAGGAATGATCATAAGGATGATGAATATTGTCATTCTTGCGGAGCTTCACGATATATTGAAAATCTTGAAGTTGATGGTGAGGTTGAGTCTTCTAAAAAATCACATCAAGTTTCAGCAAAGACTTTGAGACATTTTCCATTAATTCCTAGACTCAAAAGGTTATTTATGTGCTCAAAGACGGAATGTTCTTTGAGGTGGCATGATGAGGAGCGTTCAAAATATGGAAAGTTAAGGCATCCCGCTGATGGTCAAGCATGGATTTATTTTGATAGGTTGCATCGAGATTTCGCACTAGATTCTTGCAATGTGAGACTTGGATTAGCAAGTGATGGGTTCAATCCGTTTTGAACCATGAGTATATCTCATAGCACACGACCAATTATGTTGATGACGTATAATCTCCCGTCTTGGATGTGCATGAAATCTGAATATTCTATACTTTCATTACTTCTACCTGGGCCACGATCACCTAGAAATGACATTGATATTTACTTACAACCATTGATTGATAAGTTAAAATTGTTGTGGAATTCTGGGGTTGAAACATATGATGCTTCAAGAAATCAAACTTTTCAAATGCAAGCACCTCTTATGTGGACAATCACTGACTTTCCTGCATATGCTATGTTGTCTGAATTCAGTTCTCCTCCACCTTTATTAAAGGGAACTTAGGTGCTTCATAACTTACAAGATTTTGAAAATATGTTTGGAAAGAAGATAAAGATATCTAATGATGGACCATGGAAAAAAGGTAAATTTTTTTTAATTACCTTACTGGCAGCACAACTTGTTACGCCATAACCTTGATGTAATGAACATAGAAAAGAATATAGTTGATAGCATTCTTGGAACTCTATTGGATATTCCTGGCAAAACAAAGGATCATGCAAAAGCCAATATGATTTGAAAGAGATGGGAATTAGAAAGAATCTTCATCCAAAAGATGATGGAGATGATAAGAGAACAAAGTTTGCAAAAGCTTGCTTCTCAATGACAAAAAGAGAGAAATCAGTTTTTTGTGGAGTGTTAAAGACAGCCAAGCTACCTGATGGAAGTGCCTCTAATATATCTAGGTGTGTGCAACTGGATGAAAGGAAATTGTCTGTTTATAAGACCCATGATTCTCATTTCATGTTACATTACTTGCTTCCAATTCCCATTAAAAGCATCCTTCAAGATCATGTGGCTATTGCTTTGATTCGTTTATGCTCCTTCTTCCAACGTTTGTGTCAAAATGTTATCACATTGGAGGAATTAGATTGCTTAGAAGTAGAGATAAGGGAAACAATAAATCAGTGGGAACGAATTTTTCCTCCGTAATTTTTTGATATAATGATTCATCTGCCTATACATTTGGCGAATGAAGTGAGATTAGGTGGTCCAGTTCAGAACCGATGGATGTATTCCACTGAAAGAGAAATGGGTACATTTAAATCATATATCCGCAATAGACGTTATCCAGAAGTTGCATAGCAGAGGCACGTGTGGGAATAAATTGTATGAATTTATTTCCAAGATATCTGAATGGGGATGTACAAACAAGATTTAATAAAAGAACCCAAAATAATGATGAATGTGACCCAAGTGATGCAGAAACAATAAGTTCGTTTCCTATTAAGGGATGTCCTATAGGAGCAAAGAAAACTTATCCATTTGTTTTCGACAACAAATCACTAAGTCAGGCACATGCATACTTATTGGAAAATTGTTATGAGATTCAAGAATATATTAGGTACTTTAATTTAATTTAGTATTTTTATTTGTATAATTAAGTTCTAACATATTTAATTTTTTTTATTATTTTAACAAAAAAATACATGTTGTGTAGACAGCATATGCAAGAGGTTAATAATCATCCGCGAAGATCTAAATGGAGCAAGGCCAAGGATCATTGTCAAAACTTCTCTCAATGGTTTGAAACTCGTGCTTTGCAAGAGGATGTGCCTGATTTGATAAAACAATTGTCTAGAGGAAAAAATGTGGTTGCTAAAAGATACTATGGGTATCTCATCAATGGATATAGATTCCATATAACGAAGCGTGATGCAAGACGCAAACCACAAAATAGTGGTGTTACATTTGTTGCCTCAACTACGAGCTTTGCAAGCTCAAAGGATAAGAACCTGATTGCTGCAGAGTTGAATTATTATGGTAGAATAGTTGATATAGTTGAGTTAGACTATTATAGTCATTTTAAGGTTGTTCTCTTTAAGTGTGATTGGTATGTGGTTGAGAATGATATGTATGGCCTAACTTATGTCTATTTTAACAAGAGATGCTCTCTGGAAGAACCTTTTGTGCTTGCATCTCAAGTACATCAATGCTTATATGTGCCAGATCCATATGATCAAGATAGACATTATGTTATGAACACTGTGCCAAGAGACTTGTTTAACATGAGTGATGAATTTGAATCTGATCTCCCACAAAATTATGAAAATGAGTTTTCTGAAAACTTGACGGGACCATCAATACCAGAAGATGATGGTGAAGTTCCCTTAGTAAGGACTGATATACCAGAAACTGTTATTGATGTGCCTTCGGAGGAATTTGATACTCAACAACTTGAGGTCGAGTATGAAAGGAGTTTGAAGATGAATCTGAAGAAGAGTTTGAAGATGAATCTGAAAAAGAGTGTGAAGACGAGTCTGAAAATGAGTATGAAGATGAGTCTGATGAATATGAAGACGAGTTTGAAGATGACAGTACACCATGAGTATTCTTATTTTTATGATTAACATATAGTGCTAACTTACTTTTTTTTGTTATTTAACTTTTTTTGTACAAACACCTTAAGATGTCTATGTATAATGTTTGCTTTGTTTATGTGTCTGGTTGTTGTTGGTCGATAATTTATGTTGACTTCTTTAATTTATGTAATTATTGTTTTGTTGATGAAGCTGTAATTCTAGCTTACTTTTATTTTATTTTACTATATGTTGGCACAACTTGTATAACTAAGGTTAGTAATATCTGGAGTATGCATGTTACATTTATCAAATTACATTCTGATTAGTAAATGTGAATTATTGTTCTCATCTAAATTCTTATTTTTTCCTATTACTATTAGGCATTGGACATTACAGGTAGCACAGTCAAGGCAGTGAAGGCAACACAGTGAAATCAGTCCTCCTTATGTACTACTCCCTTAATATTCTGGAAGCTAAAGATTGTTTTACAACTCGTTCTAATTAGCACAGTGAAATCAGTCCTCTTCTATTTGCAGGTTTGCTTTTTCTATTTTACAATAACATTATTATTGTTTTGTAGGTTAAGTTACTGTTGGGAAAGAAAATAAAGATATTAAAAGAAGGAGATATGAGTCAATCAGCAGCACTAATGAAAAAGGGTTTGAATCCGAACAAAGCTCAAAGCCCATTGAAGAATCTGAACTTTGATATGCAATATCGATCAAGTAATGAATTGGCTAACCAGTTCAAGATTAAGAGAGAACAACTTGCTAATGAACGCAATGATAAAGCTAAGAAAGAGCATATACTAATAGCGCATAAAATAAAGAATTCTGAGGATTTAATTCTACAAACTAAGAAGAGATTATTTCAATCTGGAGAGTCCATTCAAGAGAAAATAATTAAACTTCCTATGCAAAACTTTAGGTTCCAAATGTCTTCAAAGGAAGGTGTTACCGATTCAGTGTATGTGACTGGGGAAACATTTGGTAATTCAAGATCAATTAAACTTCAAAAAGGTGAAGAGGAAGTCTGTCATACCGGCCACAAGTCTTGATCAGTTTCTAGCAGAACAATGGCTACAGAAAGAACATGATATTAATGATCTACCAAACTGCAAGCAGGTAAAGAGGAAGTCGATCATAGGCGATTAAACAAAAACAAATAACCACACAGTAGTGATATACCGTGGTTTCACGGTATAATTAATACTTTTTCCTTAAGTTTAGTGTGTCCAAAAGCCTTTTGTGTGCTAATTTTTAAATAAGTTTATCTTTGTTTCGCAGGAAATCTGTCCAAAGTTGAATGAGGAGATTTTGAGCGAAGAAGTGCAGAAGACACCACCTACGGAGCTTATGACGGTCCGTCATGCTTGTGACGGTCCGTAGGTGGCAGTGTAGTGAAGCAGCTGAAGGAAGATGGGGAAGTCTGACCAAGGGTGGGGTTACGAAGCATGTGATGGTCCGTCCGGGCTATGACGGTCCGTCCTGCAGGTTCGTCATGAAGTTTAGAGAAGTAATCCCAGTACCCAGATTCCAAAAGTTGAAGTGTTTTGAAACGAAGACCCTCGACGGACCATTGTGCCTATGACGGTCCGTCATACTTGCCGTCGAGGGTGGGGAAGAGAGCAGTAGGAGAAATGGTAAAAGTGTGGGACGACGGAGTCCATGATGGTCCGTCGTGACCACGACGATCCATCCTGAGGTCCCTAGAACCAGCCGAGTTTTGGCAGATTTCCAGCAAACAGAGTCCTTGTTTAATTAGGTTTTTATTTTCTATAAATAGTTCGAATAACCTCATTTTTGAGGTTAGACTCCATATTGTTAGACTCTTTGATTGTTAAATTCCGCATTGGTAAACATTGTATTGGGAGATTCTTGATAATCATTAGAATTTTTGTGAGATTATTGATTACTTTGAGATTCTTGCAAGTGAATATTGGTGATTAATCAAGCAAACTTTTGGATTTTACTCTTTCTCATTGAAGTAAGTACATGAACTCTTATTTAATATATTTGAATATTGTGTTTATGGCCATGAGTAACTAAACTCCATAACTAGGGTTGTGGGAACCATAGGCAAATAATGAGATAAACCCTAAATAAAATAACAATGCTAGAATAGTGTCTTGCATGTATTAAAAATTCTTTCGCTTTGAAGTCTTTTTAACGGATGACCAACGTTAGAACTCGCCTTAATGCTACTTGCCGGACCAAGGAGGTAGATAATAGGAAAAGAATTATTAACATAGATTTATTGTATACTATCTAATAGGCTAGTATTGAATGGTACGAGGTAATAACTTAGTCAAATATCGAATACGATGCTTAATATGAGGTAAAGATAAGGGTTGGAAAGCAACACACGTAGCCGGACCAAGGTGCGGAGTGAGATTTTCTAGATGCTGGACTAAGGATTTAGAAATACATAACTTATCACTTTGGATGCAATATACTAGGAAAGAATTGTTATAGTTATAATTATCAAGTTATGAACCTGTGGGGAACACGTAAACCCTAGTTACTTTGATTAATTGATTAAAATCCAACATTCAAAACTGTTAAGTGTCTCTTTCAAGTTCATTAGTTATTTTCACTCATTTAGAAATAGAAACCCCCCTTTTATTGTTTTTATTTTCCAAGGAAGTCATTGACCAAACAATAGTAATAACAGGTTGAAGTTAAGTCTAGACTATTTTCCTCGTGGGAACGATCCCAACCTCACTAGTTGGGTTATTGACTTGACACGACCGCTTTACTTCTTATTTGAGAAGTAAGTTTGAGCGTATCAAATTTTGGCGCCGCTGCCGGGGATTATAGCTTTTAGATTAACTTGAACTTATTACTATAGTTTAGTTGATATTTTCTTGATTTTACTTTGTTTTATTGTTTTTGATTTTTTAGAACTATCCTCCTTGTATGCCAAATACACGGAGAGGAAAAGAACCCTTGTTTCCCTACTATCACGAGCTAGAGCGTACACTGCGCAACATGAATCGAAATATAGAAATAAATAATGATTATTCGAACTAGAACATCCCAGCTCCGATTGATGTTCATGGTAATATGTTACACGATGCTCCGGGTGAATATCAACAGAGGGGACATAATCCCGCTCCACGGCCCCAAGCATACTAAAGAGGCTATGATAACATAGCAGACTCAGATGGGCCACTAGTTTTGCCTCCTCTACCCACAGGCCACACTTTTGTGGAAACTAGTAGACTGATGCAAATGCTCACTACCAGAGGTTTGTTTTCAGGGCTACCTTTGGAGGATCCACATGCCCATATAACTAAGGTAAGGGCAGTGTGTAAAAGTTGTGTGGGGAGGCCTTATTTGGATCTAGATGTAATAGGGCTCAGAGTGTTTTCTCTCTCACTGACGGGAGAGGCTGCTATATGGTTCACTGAGCTCCCATACAACTCAATCTTCACTTGGAACCAATTAAGAGATGTTTTCTTAGCACGCTACTATCCGGTCTCCAAGAAACTAAACCACAAAGACAGCGTTAACAACTTTGTGGCACTACCAGGAGAGTCAGTTAGTAGTTCTTGGGATAGATTCATCTCATTCTTGAGAAGTATTCCAAATCACCGTATATATGATGAGTCACTGAATGAATACTTCTATCAGGGACAGGATGATAACAATAAAGTGGTGTTGGACACTATAGCAAGTTGATCTTATGGGGAATGTCCTTATGCTGAGATTGCTAAAAAATTAGAGAAAATCTCCCAGAATAACAAAGCTTGGAGTACTAGGAAGTCTGATACAGAGAGAAATACCTTCGTACTGCAGTCCACTCACAACCCAGCCACAATGAGATTCGTGAAGAAATGGCTCAGTTGAGAACTGAGCTTGGGTTGGTACTAAAACATGTCACTGGGGTGCAGAAAAGATAAATGCAGTCAACTACTTGGCTAAACCACAACCTCCTAATGATGAATGCTATTATGCGGAGGACACTTATGCAGTAACTGAGCAGATGGGGGGTTTCCAACCAAGCGCCCAAGGCTCAAATCAGGATTATTGGCGCCAAGGTAAAGGGAACCAAGGTCGGAACTATGGTAATTACAATCGTGAGGTTCATTATGTCCGAGATGGAATCTACAACCTCGACAACAACTTTAACAGGGGTAACTATGCTAATAGAAACGACAGGAATGGGCCCTATGTCCCTCCTCAAAATCGTGAAGTTACTCCTAGGGATGGTGGAGATAGTATGGCGCGAGTGGAGGATATGTTGAACAAAATGATGAGGAGGTTCGATGCTAGTGATGAGCACATTAAAGAGTTAAGGGGTGATTTAGCTAGTATTGGGAAAAAAGTTGATACATATGCAATTTCGATTAAACAGATCGAATTGCAAGTGGCCCAATTATCTGCGATAGTGAACACATGGCAACCGAGCACTCTTCCTAGCAACACTGTCCAAAATCCAAAGAATGATGCGCACTGTATGACAATCACTACTCGGGGTGGTAAGCAAACCATTGGCCCCCCTACGCCATTTACTGAGGAAAATGTGAGAAAGGATAATGATATGTTGGTAAAGGGTAGTGGTGAAGCAGAGGAAATTAATGGAAAAGATGCAGAAGTACCTATCAAGGTAATTCCCATGCCTAGGTCACCACCACCCTTCCCTTAGAGATTAGTGAAAAAGACCGAGGATGGTAAATACCGGCATTTCATAACAATGTTGAAGCAGCTTTCTATCAATGTCCCTTTGGTAGAAGCTCTAGAACAAATGCCCTGTTATGTAAAATTTATGAAAGATCTGGTCACCAAGAAAAGATCGATCACTTCTTAGGATGATGATAGACTGCAGCATTGTAGTGCTATTGCTACAAGATCCCTCGTACAAAAGAAAGAAGATCCTGGTGCATTCACTATCACTTGTACAGTTGGGTCATTACATTTTGCGAAAGCATTATGTGATCTGGGGGCAAGCATAAATCTCAGGCCCCTCTTGATTTACAAGAAATTGGGTTTGGGGGATCCGAAACCCACTACGATGCGGCAATTGATGGCTGATCGGACAGTGAAACGGCCTATAGGGATACTCCATGATGTGCTAGTAAAAGTGGAGTCGCTCATCTTTCCGGCTGATTTTGTTATTCTTGATTGTGAGGTCGATTTTGAAGTGCCTATTATTCTTGGGAGGCCATTCCTTGCTACAGGTAGAGCATTTGTTTATATGGAGAAGGGACAGATGACATTACGGTCGAGTAATGAAGAAGCGACCTTCAACATTTGTAGGTCCATGAGGAAGAGTGGTGAGCTCCAATCGGTATCTTCCATATCCCACAAAGAAAAGATGAAAAAGGAGACTGAACAGAAAAATGCAAAACAAGAGTTTATGGTTGGGGATTTGGTGCTTGTAGACAGTTCAGGGGTGCCTTGTCTTCCGGGAAAGCTCAAGTCCAAATGGACTGGCCCTTACTTGATTACCCAAGTATTCCCTCATGGAGAAGTTGAGTTAAAAGCCAAGGAGGGAGTGCGGTTTAAGAGGAATAGAGATAGAATAAAACTCTATTTTGGGCATAAAGCATCGGGGAATGAAGTGATAAAGGCATACCATATTGATGAAGTCTGAGTAATCAAGGTTCCCAAGTCGTGCCGCGACATTAAATCAGGCGCTTGTTGGGAAGCAACCCAATACTTATAGTCTTTATAGTAATGGTAGCATTTTTCTACTAATGGGTTTTTAAATTTGCAGGCACATCACAAAGAAATTCTGCAGAAAATTACTCTGTAGCAGTTACTAACGGATACATCGACAGACCGTTGCTCCTGCGATGGACCATCGTATGCCTCGGTCGTACCAGGTACATCTTTCTGTTATTTTCAAACTAGGGCACACACGATGGAACCAACGACGGGTCGTCACAACTGCAACGAACCGTCGTCGGGGAATCGTCGCATGATTAATGAGGCGTACCCAACCCGACCCGGCTGGAGTCATTTTTCAAAATTAGACCGTTTAAACTCCCCAACCCCTCATTTCACCCCATTCCTTCATTATTCCTCCCACTACTCTCTCTTTTTAAACTTCCACAATCTATTCCTCTATCAACCACCGATCATTGCCCCCCACAATTCCCCAAAGCCCTAAAAATGTTAATCTACTAGTCGAAGTTGCTGTTGTAGGTGTCTTCCTGGCCTTCGAGTTCTTGTCCATTTGTTTTGTCCAATTCTAAGGTATGTGTCTCTAATTTCTACTTAGTTATCTTGCATCTTCGTTTATTAGTTAATATTAGCTTAGTTCTTTGCCGTATGTTGTTTTCTTTATTAGATTCTGTCTAACCTAGGTTCAAAATGTTCGAAATTGCCATGTTTACAACCCTAGACATAGGTGCCTTTGCATTGCTAGTTTTCTAGGTAGTTAGGATAAACAAATGTAGGTCCAAAACACTACAAGTTTTATGTGGGTTCATCGGGGATGCATAGGTTACACTCAGTTCTGTCACTGTTATTCAGAACAAGACCGCGATGACGGACCGTCGTACCCACGACGGACCATCGTATGGTCTGTTGCAAAAGCCCTAGCACCCTGTCCCAAAGGACACATGTGACGGACCATCGTACGCACGACGGTCCGTCCTGCACAACCGTTCCGGTTGTCAGAGACCCTGTTTCTAATGGTCTCTCATTTTTTCCCCAAGTGTTCCCCAACAGACCCCTGTGACGGACCGTCGTCTCCTGCACAATCGTTCTGGTTGTCAGAGACCTTGTTTCTCCGTGTCTCTCATTTTTTCTAAGTATCCTACAACGGACACATGTGACGGACCGTCATGCCCACGACGGTCCGTCCTGCACGACCGTCATGACGGTCAGAGACCCTTCCCTTAAGGGTCTCCATATTTTTTTCAAGTGTTCTACGACGGACCATCGTACCTGTGACGGTCCGTCCTGCACATACCATCATGCTAGTGAGAAACTCTCCTTCAGGGTTCTCTATATATACATAGTCTAAGAAAAACACGACGGACCTCATGACGGTTGGTCATAGTCACGATGAGCCGTCACCAAGCCCGTTGTGTGTCACTGTTTCTCTAGCAATGACATACTATTTTCAATGTTTTATTTCGTATGGTTTTGCATGTCTTGTTTGCCACTACTCTTATTAATATTGATCCTTTACAGGTACCATCTACTATGGCATCCAAGCAAGACCGAATCTACGCGTGCGGGCGATCAAAGTCTATCGCCCCGTCTACCCGCATGGTCATCGGCTCTCATGATGAGCGTGACCTTGAGTATGTGCCCCCAGGCACTTCCACACCTTCCACTGCTGCACGTGCTCCCAGAGCCACACCCAAAAAAGTGGAGTCCGGCGTTGTCACTGCCTCCCGGTCTAATGAGGAGCGCACACTGACCGGCACACCGTCTGGGTCAGCCACAAATGAAGAAGAAACGTCTGGCTCCTTATGAGTGTCATGGTCTGAGGAAGCCTTAGGATCTACTGACGTTCCCGAACCTGCCACCGCTGAAGCGTCGGCCTCGTCTGAGGAGGGTGACAGTTCGGATACCACCTCAGTCTCACCAGCTCAGGCCCCCACCCCAGCCACTGACCAGCCAAACCGGTGGTGTGTCGACGGATAATTTCAAGTCTACTCCGACGCCAAGTTCCTGACTGATAAAGGAGTGATGACTCGAACACTCACCTTGGAGCGGCGGGTCCTTACAGGGAGTCTCCCGATGATGCCTGAGATCCACCGTCTCTTCACCAGGAAACACTTGGAGTGGACAACACGTCCGCAGGGACGTTACAGTGAAGAAATGGTCTGAGAGTTCTACGCATCCTACGTAGCGACTCTCTGATCACAGATATATAGGCTGGCTGGCACCGCTAAACAGCCCCCCTGGAGTAGGTTGGAGTACGGGGCGTACAGGTTGACATTTCACTGCCTGCCATCAGCCGGTTTCTATACGACAAGGGTGTTGATGCTACTCGGACCCCTCTCACTGCCGAGTTTCACTACCGCTGGCAGTTAGTTAAATATGGGCAGTTCCTGTGCGAGCCATCACTGAGAGAGACTGCCAAGCGGTGGATGGCCCTGCACCTGTCAGTAGATGGAGAGGGTGCCGATTGGGTGACTGAGCCGAAAAGGGCCATCAAGAAGGCCAACCTCACTTTCACGGCGACGTTCTTGTGGCTGTTTGTCCGTCACTGCCTTGCCCCTACCGCTGCAGATAATATTGTTACCTGGGATCGAGCAGTGTTGTTGGCGGCGATGATATCCGGGTTCGAGGTGGACTTCGCATGGCTTCTACAGGCAGTCAAGCACGAGAGGGTATTCAAGGTCACTACTACCTACCCTTTCCCGTGCATGATCTTTGCTCTCTATAGGTCCGCAGGTGTTCCCATATGGCACGTAGATCATCTTAAGACCCCTCAAGGCACTGTTTACGTCGGCCTCATCAGAGACGAGGCCAATGAGTTGGCTCCACGCAGAGGGATCCGTCTAGAGCTGCCCCGACTTGCTGATGATCTTGCTGATACGGTAGCCTAGGCCCGCACGTCTACACAGGCAGCGTCCACTGACACTACCCCGGTCGAGTCTATCTCGGGTAGTATCATTGCCCCAAGCTCCTCTCGCACAGCCCCTCTACCGGCACTGGTCCCGCTTTCTAGGGTCCAAAAACTAGAGGCGCAAATGGCCACACATCTGCATCATATCCAGCCGTGGATGCAAAAGTTTATTACTGAGTCTGAAGAGCGCCTAGAAAGGAAAATGGTCCAGTTTACAGAGCGGAAGATAACTGAGGTTAACCAGCGCTTGGACGCCTTTGAGTTTAGGGTGCTAGCCCGACCAGCCCCTCCGGTGGATGTGTTGACTCTTCAGGCTGCAGTCGACAGTCTTCGTGCAGACATCGACACGATCTTAGAAGCTAGGGTGCCGGAGTCTGAGGCCCCTTCTATCGAGCCTGCTGAGGACACAGTGTTGGCGGCCCCTTTTTGCTCGATCAGAGGACGAGGCATGAGCACAGAAAAAGGAGCACCGAGAGATAGAGGCTGCGAGGAAAGCCTCACTTGCTGAGGAGGAGGCGCACCAAATGAGAGCATTAGAGTTAGCGGCTGGGGCGTCTAGATCCCGCACTGTGGAGATAGCAGGAGGCACTACTGATGGTGCAATTGTTGCTGAGGACACCACTGAGAGTGTCCAGATTGCAGAGGACGTGGCTTCCGGGGAACCGGACCCACCAGCTTGCTGATCGACGGCGCTTTGCGCCACAGGTTTGCTTCACCTACCACTCTAGTATGTTAATTTATATGCATTGGGGACAATTTCATGTTTTTTTTGTTGGGGGTGGGGTAAATAGAAAGTGAGTGTTAGGGTGAAGTCTAAGTAGCCCAATTCACTATCCTCTTTTGGGGTTTTCTTCCTGTGTTCTTTTTCCCAAAAGACTGATTACTTTTTCTGTTGAACCAGCATGTTTATATCTTTTGTACATAGTTTAATTCTGGATCATGATGGCCAAAATGATATCCTGATAAACTGGAAAGTACTGCATGACTAGTCATAGTAACTGATAATTGTGTGGCTCTAAGCATGACATAGAGTTACACCATTGCATTACCCTAAGTCTTAAATTCAAACTAGGTGTTTGATAATCTGGTATAGTGATGAGATGTCAAGTGAGTGTGAGGAAAATTTGAATAGTCCACTATTGGTACTGAGCTAGAACTTGCCTGGTTAGTCATGCTAAAAGTAAGCTGTAATAGACAATTAGGAAAGGATCATAGGCCCTTGTTCAATATAGACCATTTCTAGCCTAAATAAAAGAAACCAAATGAAATTTATCCTTCTTTGATCCAAATAATCTGAGCTTAAAATACGACCTTTTTTTTTCACCCCAACTGATCTTTTCTGGGAACAATGTGTTGGCCCTGGTCCCTCCTTGGACATGTGCACCTCAGCTTATGCCAAAAGTATAAGTTGAAGGTGGCTAATGCAGTAAACAACCTTCGTTATGACCCTGACCCAAATTTGGGTATTGTGTACCTTGACTCATGGCAAAGCCATGAGTTGAGGGTGGCTACTATGAGGAATGCTCTTGAAAGTGGGGTTGAAATAACAAATAGAGAGAAAGAACAAAAGTAAAGTGACTCAAGAATTAGTTGAAAGAAAAGTGAAGAAAAAGAAAAATATACAAGAAATACAAGCAAGAAAAGAAGAGAGTCACTTACACAAATGAAGAAAGAGGAGAAAATAGCAAGGTGAAAGAATATGAGAAACTGGCCGAGATAAAATGATAGAAAGTGGAAGGTTTAGCCGATATGTCAAGAAGGGCAAAAAGTCACTAAAGTATACCTAAATATACCCTACCTGACCCTGAGCCTATGTTACAAGCCAATAAAGTCCTATCGTGATTCTAAGGGTTGTATAACGAACTTAAGGCAATGAAAATAAGGGCAAGCTTATGGAAATAGGTATGAATGAGTGTAACTTTGTTCTGAGAGCGAGTGTTGAAAAGTAATCCTTATACTCAAATTGAAATCATTGTGTGAAAAATGAGGATTTTGTTTTGAAGAGAGGACACTAGTTGCAATATCGAAATTGTTAGCACCTTAGTGAGAAATTGAAGAGGATAGGTGTTAATGCATGGCGAGTCTGTGTCATGTTTTGATTCCAAATAGTTCAAGCCTAATACTGATAGCATGCATAGATTTAATGAGATTACTCGGGATTGATAGACAAATGATTGCAAAGGATAAAACATGGATACTATTGTACAAAGATTGTGAAGTGAGTCATAGTGCATCGCTTGAGGACAAACAACGAATTTAAATTGAGGGTGTTGATATACCGTGGTTTCACGGTATAATTAATACTTTTTCCTTAAGTTTAGTGTATCCAAAAGCCTTTTGTGTGCTAATTTTTATATAAGTTTATCTTTGTTTTGCTGTAAATCTGTCCAAAGCTGAATGCGGAGATTTTGAGCGAAGAAGTGCATAAGAGACCACCTACGGAGCTTATGGCGGTCCGTCGTGCTTGTGACGGTCCGTAGGTTGCAGCGTAGTGAAGCTGTTGAAAGAAGATGGGGAAGTCTGACCAAGTGTGGGGTTACGAAGCTTGTGATGGTCCGTCGTGGTTATGACGGTCAGTCCTGCACGTTCGTCATGAAGTTCAGAGAAGTAATGCAGTACCCAGATTTCAAGAGTTGAAGTGTTTTGAAACGAAGAACCTCGGCGGACCATTGTGCCTATGACGGTCTGTCATACTTGTTGTCGAGGGTTGTGAAGAGAGCAGCAGGAGAAATGGCACAAGTATGGGACGACAGAGTCCATGACGGTCCGTCGTGACCACGACGATCCGTCGCAAGGTCCGTCGACCCAGCCGCCTTTTGGCAGAATTCCAGCAAATAGAGTCCTTGTTTAATTAGGTTTTTATTTTCTATAAATAGCTCGAAGAACCTCGTTTTTTGAGGTTAGACTCATTATTGTTAGACTCTTAGATTGTTAAACTCCGTATTTGTAAACATTGTATTGGGAGATTCTTGATAATCATTAGAATTTTTGTGAGATTATTGATTACTTTGAGATTCATGCAAGTGAATATTGGTGATTAATCAAGCAAACTTTTGGATTTTACTCTTTCTCATTGAAGTAAGTACATGAACTCTTATTTAATATATTTGAATATTGTGTTTATGGCCATGACTAACTAAACTCCATAACTAGGGTTGTGGGAACCATAGGTAAATAATGAGATAAACCCTAACTAAAATAACAATGCTAGAATAGTGTCTTGCATGTATTAATAATTCTTTCGTTTAGAAGTCTTTTTAACGGATGGCCAACGTTAGAACTCGCCTTAATGCTACTTGCCTGACCAAGGAGGTAGATAATTGGAAAAGAATTATTAACATAGATTTAGTGTATACTATCTAATAGGATAGTATTGAATGGTAGGAGGTAATAACTTAGTCAAATATCGAATACGATGCTTAATATGAGGTAAAGATAAGGGTTAGGAAAGCAACACACGTAGCCTAACCAAGGTGCGGAGTGAGATTTTCTAGATGCCGGACCAAGGATTTAGAAATACATAACTTATCACTTTGCATGCAAGATACTAGGAAAGAATTGTTATAGTTAGAATTATCAAGTTATGAACCTGCGGGGAACACGTAAACTCTAGTTACTTTGATTTATTTATTAAAATCCAACATTCAAAACTGTTAAGTGTCTCTTTCAAGTTCATTAGTTATTTTCACTAATTTAGAAATAGAAACCCCCCTTTTATTGTTTTTACTTTCCAAGGAAGTCATTGACCAAACAATAGTAATAACAGGTTGAAGTTAAGTCTAGACTATTTTCCTCGTGGGAACGATCCCAACCTCACTAGTTGGGTTGTTTACTTGACACGACCGCTTTATTTCTTATTTGAGAAGTAAGTTTGAGCGTATCAAGTAGCTGATGATCTTGTGGATGAAGTAGAAATCAACAGGGATGAGTGTGATATAGACGAGGTAATTGACATTGATTGTAGTACGGAAGCTATGTCTCAAGCGTAATAAGATTTATTACTTATATAAAAAACATTTCTTATTTACTTATTGTTACATAAATCAAGAAATATTGGAGGCGAAAAAAGTCCGAGGAAAAAACAACATGTAAAGATATTCACGCAAGAAATTTGGAAGAAATAAAGGAGGTGACATTTGATAAAGGGCAAGCAGTGGGACCAACTGGTAAGATAGTATCCGAACTCACCAACTTTATAGGAACAATTTCAAGGAATCCTAGGTTCATCAACTTGATGTACACTAGTTGGCATGCGGTGCCAGAAGACACTAAAAAGCGCATGTGGGAATATATCAATGTAAGAACAATTAATTATTAAATTGCATATTTATTGTTTGTTTTTACAGATTGAAGCTAACTATATTTTATTTTACATAGTCCAAATTCATAATTCCAATTGAAGGAAAAGCGTGAGTGATGACTGGCTTTCGTGATGCTTAGAAGCGATACAAGCAATAAATTAAAGAGAGATTTTTTGATGAAAATAGTACCATTGAGGACATGCTAGCAAAACGTCCTAGTGACATTGCAGAAGATGAATTCCGTCAATTGATCGAGTATTGGAAAGACCCAACTGTTTAAGTAAGGCTAAAATAGTACATTTCTATTGTTCAACTTATTTTGGATTATATCGATTCTATATTTGTTTTATTTATTAATTGAAACATATCTTTTTATATAATTATAGGCCATGTGTGAGATGAATTCTCAAAACAGGAAAAAGCAAAAATGGAGGCATCGAATGGGACCTATTAGTTTTGCAAGAGTACGTGTGGCATTGATAATACTGAGCATCTTTGGCCATATACATTTAATCCAATTGTATTCCTCCAATAGATTGATACGTTTTTAAAAATCTTTTTATATAATTTGTAGCGTGCAACCAAAGAAAACACCGAGGAACCATCAAAGTCTTAAATGTTTATTGCAGCTAGTACAAAAATGGGAAAGGAACTTCAGGCCGATACTCAAATTGCAATAGTATGTTTTTTAAAGTGTATTAATGATGAATTTCATTCAGGTTTTAAAATTTATACATTGTTTGGAGGGTGATAATTTATTTTAATATGCTTGAAGGGATGTAAATTGAAATTAACTTAATGAACCATAAACTCATTTAAGCTAGAGAAAAATTAGAAGTACTTGCATATAATATGAATGTCAATTTTATTCAATAGGCTGAACTTCAGAATTGCCAAAATTCCGGGGAAACTGCAGATGATGCTTTTACGGTAGTGTTTGGTTAGGAGCAGCCTGGTCGACTTAGGTGCTATGGTAGATCAGTGACAACAAGTTCTTTGAAGAAAGATGAGGAAGATAGCAAGCTAAAACAAAAACATGCTAATGAAATCACTTCTTTGAAAGAAGAAATGAATGAAATGAGAGAGGAAATAAGAGAAGGAACGAGAGAAGAAATGCGACATTTTTTTAGTCAATTGCTTCAAAACAACCCTGGATTGAATGTTCAAGGTATGCAAGGGGTGTTGTATCCAACATTGCTTCACCTATTGATGCGGGTACTGCACAAGCTGTAAAAGGACAAAATCCTCTACAATCTTCCGGGTCAACTCATGATCCGATTCTTCAAAAGGTATTTAGTACTTTTTCAAATTAGTCCTCTCAGTTTCTTAGAAAGTCTTCTTGTTTGTAATTGTTATTGATTAACTTCATGTTTGAATAATTCAAAGTAGCTTGAAATATGTTCTAGTCTGACAGGGATCCTCCAATGATGTGAAATTCGCGTCGAAGTAGAAAAAGAGGTCTTTCCAGGTTGTAGAGGTATGTGATTAGTTGACTTCTATCAAGTTATATCCAAGTGAATTAGGTTCCTCTCTGGATACTTGGAATAAGTGAATTAATTTGCATATATGAAGATCTCAATTAAAATGTAGTTACTTTTTGCCTCGATCTGATGAGTATGAAGTAACTATGAACTTGTTACATATTCTCAAAATGGTTTTGAATATTATTGAATGGTGGCGAAACACTCAAAATACGACTGAGTTTTCTTCTTTTAGTTATTGTTAGTGGCTTTGGTTTGAATTGAGCTAAGGTTTTGTTTCTCTTGACCACTGTTCATCTTGCTTATTTGGTATGGTTGAAGTGTAGTTTTTCTATGTCAGATTTAGTTTCCTTGTTGCCCTGCTCTGATGAGTATGAAGTAACTCTGAAATTGTTACATATTCTCGATATGGTTTGAATATTATTGAATGGTGGCGAAACACTCTAAATACGATTGAGTTTTCTTTCTTTAGTTATTGTTAGTGGCTTTGGTTTGAATTGAGCTAAGGTTTTGTTTCTCTTGACCAATGTTTATCTTGCTTGTTTGGTATGGTTGAAGTGTAGTTTTGCTATGTCAGATTTAGTTTCCTTGTTTGATCGTGTGGAACATATTAACTACACAAGGAAACTAATCTAATTTTCTTTAATTTTTGCTGCTGCTGTAATCTACAATCTGGACTTTTCTTTCTTTAGTTGTTAATGTATTTGGTTTAAATTCAGCTAAGGTTTTGCTTATTTTGTTTCACTGTTTTTTTTTGGCATTTGTATAGAGCATTACAGCATGCTATAGGTCTGCACTAGCTTGCAAACTGGTCTGTCTAAGCCTCTCTGCAAATAAACATTGGCATGGTGTGGAATCTGCAATATGCAATCTGCAGATTTGTTGTTAATATTTTCTGTAACTGCTGCTGCAATCTGTAGAATATCCATGTTATTACCATAACTACTGCTGCAATCTGTAACTTTTGTTAATGTTTTTACTATGCCTTTTGTTCTTCTATATATAAATATTTCTGTCAGTATAGTCTATTTTCTTTCTTATTATATAGAATCTCCATGTTATTACAATAGCTTTTGACATCCTAGTAGAAGACATGCTTCCATAACTACAAACAAATAAATAAATAACTATAGGAGAATCTAATTGTTTGTGTCTCCTCATTAATTCCTTTTTTTAGTGTTCGTGTTAGTTTGCGTGCATCATGGTTATTGTATAACACTAAATATTTTATATTGTTTCTTTTGAAGTTTGAACCCTAATGCAATTATTCATTGTTGTTGAACTCATTTGGAACTCTAGACACCTAAGGGAAGATCATCTACTTTGAACATCAAAAGACAAGTAGACATCTACTTTGAACATCAAAAGATGCAATCTAATTTTCTGTAACTGCTGGATTTCTTGCCTCTCTATATTGTTGCAAGCTGAACTTCTTACCTCTTCTATATAACTGCCAATATCTTATTTGTGTAGGGAAATGGAGGTGATCAAATTTGAAGTGGATGATGAAGAGTTTTTGAACTATTGTAAAAGTTTAAATACATATTTTATTTATGTGTACACATTTAGAATATTGATGCATAAGTATGGGTATGTGTACACAACACATACTATCTTTTGAAGTACATTATGGGAAATCTATAAATTTGAATTACTTATTAGCGCTAGAGATTATTTATTGCAATATAATATTAGAGTATTTTAATTAGAAATTATGGCATAGGACTTTAAATTGTGTATGCACTTTAGCAAGGACAACACTTCAAAGTGTTGTCATAAATAAGATTGAAAAGGCAACACTTGTTAAGTGTGGGCAGTATGGTAGCAAAGGCCACACTTCAAAGTGTAGCTGATAAGGCAACACTTTTAAATGTAGCCGTAAAAGCATGGCTTTTTTCCTTTTAGGCTACGCTTGAAAGTGTAGCTGATAAGGCAACACTTTTCAGCGTAGCTACAAAGTGTGGCCTTTTTGAATTTAAGGCTACACTTAAACGTGTTACTCATATGGAAACACTTCTAAGCGTAGGTACAAAGCGTGGCCTTTTTTCCTTTTGGCTACGCTTTTAAGCGTAGCTGATAAGGCTACGCTTGTAAAACGTCGCCTAAACTCTAAGGTTTCGCTGCTTTCGGCCACACCTGAAAAAGTGTGGCTTAAAGTAAAAAAGTGTGGCCTTTTATCAAAGGCCACACTTTTTCATAGTTTAGGCCACACTTCTCTAGGGTGGTTGGAGACATAAAATGTTGTAGTGTATTATCATGTTATTACTCAGATTATCGCATGAATTTTAGATATGTATTTCTTTAGTTCATGAATTACACATGCTAGGTAAAATATTTCATACACTTTAGATATACATGCCTCAATTATAAATGCATAATTACCAGTTTAATTGTTGCATTCTCAGTTTGCATGTTATGTTTCGAGCTATCTAATATTTACAGAAACTCAAACATAATCAGTTAATTTACAAAATTCATTGGGAGTAGCTTAATATCGAGTTGGACTAGGGTTTAGCGTACCCAAATAGTCCCAGAACTACTAGCCAATTAGGTTGTGAGTCCCCTCTGTGGGTAATCAGTTTAGTGATCACGCTAGCATGCCTTTATACCTCTAGCAGGGCATATTGGGTCCTCTCGATGGAGTGTATACATTGGACTCCACATTTAGCTCATCTGGTTATATTATCGGCTACTAGTAGCTCCCACAGATCGGTCAGACTCTCTGCATTGACCATTTAACAGTATATTCAGTATTCAGTTTCATTATGTTATAAATTAGTCATTGCACCCAGTTAGCTCAGAATTCAGTTTATCATGTATGATTATTATACTTGCTTTTATAGTTGTTCAGTTATGTTTTATTTCAGTTTTACTCTATCCTACATGCTCAATATCTTTCAAGTACTGAAGCATACGTGCTCTACATCTTCTAGTGATGTCGGTCAGGTTCTCAGTATTCAGTTATGTTTTATTTCAGTTTTACTCTATCCTACATGCTCAGTAACTTTCAAGTACTGAAGCATACGTGCGCTACATCTTCTAGTGATGTCGGTCAGGTTCTCAGCATCTATATCGCGCAAAGATCGATTTTCCAGTCTCCATTTCAGCAGATTCAGTGGTGACTTCTCATTTTCCGAGGACAACAGTCATGAGTCTCCTTTCAGTTTTTATTCATTTTGTTTCAGTATTTGCTAGATTTAGCTGGGGCTTGTCAATGTATTTCTAGTCGAGTTTAGAGGTTTTCAGACATAGTTAGTTACAGCTTAGTAGTGAATTAATATTTCTTTGTATTAAACTCATTGGTTTTTCATATATCTCAATTTCAGCATATGGGTATTTCCCATCTTTTCAGATTTAATTATGATTTAGCTTCCGCAACTATTTATTATCTTTAGTATGCTCATGATCCTTCCAGCAGGGTTAGCTTGGGATCATTTGTGGTCCTATGTTCCATGTCAGCGTCTCGGGGGTAGCTCGGGGCGTGACAGAACTTGACCCAAAATATCAATATCTTTACAAGTGCATGATAATTTCGTAAATAAAAAAATGCAAATTATCAATACTACTATTTGAATACTAATTCCAAATTTTTTTATGAACGTTGGTTACGACCTGAATAATGGAATAAGTTCGTCCAATCTTGTATCACAATCCCGTTAATATTATTGATAATGGAAAATCCATGGATTTTTGGTGAATCAAGAATTCAGATTTGTTTTGCAAAAAGTTTTTCAAGAGCATCTGTTGTAACCTTATTAATGGAATATATTTGTCCCGGGGTGCAAATGGGCGGATTTTCAAGTGTAAACGAGCCATAAAGCATGAAAAACCATATCTTACTTTTTTCATGTTCTATAATCGATGGATTTTTAGTGATATGATTATAGAATTTTTTTTGCCTAAACTTTCATGGACGCCCATTATGACTTCGTTAAGTGCGTTAGTGTGTGTCAAAGGGAAAACTAGCGTATTTTCAAGTTCAAACGAGCTTCAAATCATGAAAAACTAGATTTTAGCAATTTTTTTGCTAAAGCCTATGGTTTTTTAATGATAGAGGATTACGAATATTATTTTGCTAAAATTTTCATGGACGTCCCTTACAACCTTATTAATGGCTTCAATTTATTTCTAGGGAAAAATGGGTGCGTGATTTTTGTGTGTTATAGTTCATGTATTTTTCGTGATATAGGATTTGGGATTCTTTTTTCAAATTTTTTTATGGACGTCCGTTACAACCTTATAAATGTGGCCAGGTTATCCCGAGGGTTAAACCAACGTATTTTCAAGTTCAAACGAGCCCAAAGCATGAAAAACCATATTTTACCATTTTTATGTGCTATATATCCCATGGATTTTTAGTGAAGGAATCTTCAATCTCTCTCACTGAAATTTTCCATGGACATGCATTACAACCTTTTTAATGGAATTATTGGTCCTGACTTCAAGTTCAAACTAGCCCAAAAGCAGGAAACACAAATTTTAGTGATTTTCTTGTGCTAAAGACCATGAAATTTTGGTGAGAGAATTAAAAAAATTGTTTTACTGCAATTTTTCATGGACATCTGTTACAACCAAAATGATGGTGTCAGTTGGTCACGAGGGGAAAGCGGACGTTTTTTTAATCTCAAACAAGCCACAAAAAAGGAAAACCCAATTTTACTGATTTTTTTGTATTTTAGTCCGTGGATTTTTTGTGATAGGATTTCAGAATTTTTGTTTGCCGAAACATTTCATGGACGTTCATTATTACCTTATTAATGGTGTTAGTTGGTTCCTACTAGAAAATAGACACATTTTAAAGTTTATATAATCTCCAAAGTAGAAAAATCTAATTTTACAAATTTTCGTGTGCCATAGTCCATGGAATTTTTGTGAGACAAGATTTTTTTTTTGTTTTTGCCGAAGTTTATCATGGAAATTCATTACAACCTCAATAATGGCTTCAGTTTGTTACGAAGGGCAAACATACACATTTTCAAGTATAAACGAGCAAGGCAAAACTCAGATTTTATCTATTTTCATGTGCTATATATATATATGTGTATATGTATATATATGTGTGTGTGTGTGTGTGTGTGTTTGTGTGTATTTATATATATATATATATATATATATATATATATATATATATATGTCCATGGATTTAAGGTGATAGTATTGTGGAATTTTTTGCAAATTATTTCATGGACATCCGTTAGAACCTATTTAATCGCGCTAGTTCGTCCGATGGGACAAAAGGTGCATTTACAACTTCAAATGAGCACGCAGAGTAGGAAAAATCAAATTTTTATTGATTTTCGTGTGTCATATTCTATGAATTTTTTGCGATACAGTATTTTGGTATTTTTTTTGCAAAACTTTTTATTGACGTCCTTCACAACCTTTTGAATGCAGTCAGTTGGTCATGAGATACAATTCAAAGGAGCCCCAAAACAAGAAAACCATATTTTACCAATTTTCCATGTGCTATAGTCAATGAGTTTTTGGGAAAGGATTGTGGATATTTTTTCCTATTTCTTTCATGGAAATACCATACGAACTTATTAATGGCATTAGTTAGTCCTGAGGATAAACATACGCATTTTCAAATTCAAACAAGACAAAGTAGTAGAAACTCAATTTTATCGGTTTTAATGTGCTACATTCTATGGATTTTTTGGTGATACAGGATTCCAGAATATTCTTTGCCAAGATTTTCAAGGACATCTGTTGCGACCTCATTAATTGCTTCAGTTTATCCCAAGGGCAAAAAAATACATTTTCATGTTCAAACGAGCTCCAAAATATGTCCTACTGTAGATATTGTTATTCTTTAAGTATAGGTTTGGAAGACTTATGGTTAGTTGTCTTTGATTTTCTAATTAAGTGTCGAATTGGTTGTTCTATTTTGAATTTCTTGAAGGTTGATTAGAATAGGCCTTACTTTCAACAATTGATGTGTAAAATTGATTTTTATGTCGTTTAAGTAGGTTGGTTGATACTCTCACGCCTATGCGGATTCCGAGTTTCATGCCACGTCTAGGGTGAGGTCTCTAGGCGTGACAAATACTCAAGAGACTATTGGGGAAAAAACATAATAAAGCTTATTATCTAGCTTAAGAATTATAATAAATTTTATTAATTACAAACTTCGTTGCTAAATAGGTCAAACCTTGCACAGTCTTATTATAATTTATCACTAATTATTTCCTAAAGGAATGAAGGACAAGAAAATTCTTGAATTAGCAAGAAATATCTTTGCTATAAAGCACTCTGCTGTGGGAATAACTTATCTCCATCACCCGTATCAGTATTAACACCTTGATGAGTCATAAACGGATGCTTGTCATGAATCATACATCAAGAAATTTTGTCGTACAACAATTTGTTGTGCAAATAACTAATTCATCACCACTACCTATAACAATATTTCTATCTTGACGACTCATAAACTGATGTTGATCCTGAATCATCAAGAAATCACTTGGTTGTACAAAACTCCATCGTACAAACAACTTATCTCCACTATTTTTTATCAATATCCAAACCTTGAAGACTAATTAATTGTCTTTTAGAAATTAACCTCCCTCCTTCCTTCACAACTTATGGATAAGGATTTATACATACCACCACCCATGTACTTTACTTGTGGGAATATATTGGATATATATATATATATATAGTGTTGTTGTCGACGACTTGATAGTTGATTTTGATGCAGATGAACTTCCATTTGTTACATATTAGGCCATAATTTTATCAACAAAACAACTTTGTGAGAGAATAAAAAAGGTTAATATTAAGGGGGAATAAAACCTTTAAAGTATTTTTTTCTAGAATAATTCTCCAAGATCCATAGATAATAAAGGTGAAACATTAAGACAACTACTTCTTTAAGTACTTTCGTTTTAAGTACTGTAAAAAATAAATGGAAGAAGAAATGAAAGTCATTACAAAAATAAATGAAATATAACAATTACAAAGACGAGAGTAAATTTGATTCCTAGACAGACTAAGGGCAAGCGAGATAAAGAACCAACTGGTCCTATGTGTAAAAACCTTTTCGTGGGTGAAAACATTTAATATTATACTTTATTGAGTTTGATAATTTGGAAAATTCTTTAAAAATATAGAAAATGCACTTAAAATTTATATTCACCATATGTATTGATATTAACACCTTGATTACTCATAAACTGATGTTGATCCTTAATCATCAAGAAATCGCTTCGCTCTATAACACTCCATTATATGAAAAACTTATCTCCACCACCTGTATCATAATTCACACCTTGATGATATATATGTTATCTATTAGAGAAAGTGTACAACCTATGTGCTTATATATGTGTGTTCAAGGGTGCTCGCCTTTTATACATTGTTTCAAGATGTGAGAAAGACAAATTAAATACTAGTATACTACTCACCAAGTATGAGAATCAATATTTATTGTGCTTGATTGTAGTTAATCTTCAGATGAATATATATGACATATAAATATTACAACATACATAGTGATTTTGTTAATGCTAGTGTCACACCACTGTTTCTGCAACTAGTAGCTTAAAACTACTTATGATAATCACTATGTTTTAAAGAAATGAAAGGATGTGTTAACTCTGGATATTATATATTAAGAAATAATATCGTATTCATTGTTTTCCTATATTATATAATGATGTCATCAACTTATGTGCCAAATTGGTCCCTTAACGTGACAATAATATTTGAATTTTATTATTACAAAATGGTAATATTTTAAATACTTGAGGGTAAGTTCTAAAATAAATATAGTTGGATATGACTTTCCATAACTAGTTTCCTAT
The DNA here is from genome assembly GCA_027704865.1 of Solanum neorickii. Taxonomy (NCBI): domain Eukaryota; kingdom Viridiplantae; phylum Streptophyta; class Magnoliopsida; order Solanales; family Solanaceae; genus Solanum; species Solanum neorickii. The sequence continues at coordinate 13,352,518 of JAKWJC010000373.1, forward strand.
TGTTGGACATGAATGTCTTCACATAAAATCATTTCTTATTTGGTTTACATTAATTTTTTGTCAATCTCCCTCAAATATCGATAAGTTGTTTTATCTCTTTTACATTCCATTCAGAGAAGAAATTATTATATCCACTATATGTATCAGATGAACACCTTGATAACTCATAAATTGATATTGATCATGATGCTGATCCTGAATGATTACGGCGTCTATTGGCTCTATAACATTATGTAGTGGAAAAAACTCATGTGCACTTCCTTAAGTCATCGAGAAATATATAACTTATCTCTACAACACTTTATTGTGGAAACTACTTATTTCCTCCATTTATATCAGTATTAAAACCTTAAGGACTCATAAGCTGATGTTGATCATAACGTTTATCCTGAATCAAGGCATCTGTTGTCTCTATGTCCTTCTATTATGGAAATAACTCATTTGCATTACTTGTATTAATATTAAAACTTTGATGAGTCATCAACTGATGTTGATCATAAGGTTGATACTAAATGAATGCAGTCCATTGTGCAAGTAACACATCTGAACTACATATATCACTATAGCCACCTTGTTGACTCATAAATTGATGTTGATCATGATGTTGATCCTGAATCAGCAAGGCGTTAGTTGTATCTACATCATCCTATTGTGGAAATAACTCACGTGCACTAATTGTATTACTATTTTCATCTTGATGATGCATGAACTGATGTTTCTTATGATATCAATCTTGAATCATAGAGAAATCACATGGCTCTACAACACTTTGTTGTGAAAACAACCTATCTCCACCACATGTATCAGCATTATACCTTGTGATTCATAAATTGATGTTGTTCAGAATTAATCAAGAAATCTCTTGGATTTACATCACTTCATTGTGAAGACAACCTATCTCCACCACCTGTATTAATTTTCACATCTTTATTACTCTTAAAGATGTTGATCTTGAATCATCAATGCATCCAATTGGTTTTACAAGACTTCATTGTTTTAACAACTTATCTCTACCATTCATATTTATATTCTTACCTTCACAAGATTGAGCTAAGGATGTATACATACCATCACTCATATAATTTAGTTGTGAAAATATACCGGGTATATTATGTTGTTGATTAATTGTAAATTGTTGTTGATGAAGATGACCCTCCATAGATTTCAAATTAGGGTTTATAAACCAAAAATACTTGAGAGAAGAAAAAATATTTTATATGAAGGGGGAAGGAAAATAATAGTTGGTGTGAAATGTGAACATATGTATGAATTTGTAAGGAAAAGTAACATATCTTTGTGCTTATATGCACACATCGGGGGTCCTATTCTCTTTTACTTTGTTTCAAGATATGAAAAAGATAAATGAAAGACTAGCATATTGTAAATTATTTTCATATTTCTTTCATTTTATGGGTCTTTTAGTTTAACCAAATACAAAGTTAATTTGTAAGAATGATTTTATAACTTTGTAACTAATAAAAATTATGCAGAGACCGAATTTTTATTGAAATTTCCATCTTAAACATGATACTTATGATAATCTTTGTCTAATTTAATAATAAAAGATAACAATTTTTTCACTATGACTAATGTTTTTTTCTATAAGGGATTAGTCTACTCCAATAGAAAATCTGAAAGTAGAAATTTTATTATTAACTTTCTTTATTAGGCAACGTTGCTCAAGAATGGATCCTGGTAAATTCAAATTAGGCATGTTTCTATTTGTACTTGCTAACTGAGATCCATATTTCTTCATATTGCATACTGATGAAAGATATGGGTACAACATGAGAAACCTACCACTTGTCAATTGCTTTAAATGCTTTTTTGATAGTATGTATGCTGTAACTCTGTGTACTACATAGAAGCTACAAAATTAAAGTAGGAATAAGGCATAATAATATCCCTTTAATTTTCAAAAAAAGCAATTATACATTTAATTTATGGAAACTCCACATTATTACTTTGAATGTAAGTTTTATGTAATATTTACACTTCTAAACTATATGAGGGTATTATTACCCACTACACATAATTATTTAATATGGATCATTCTGTTGTGGTAATAACTCATGTGCACTACCTTGGGTCATCGAGAAATAACTTGTCTCTTTAACACTTTGTTGTTGAAACAACCTATCTCCAACATTTGTATTAGTTTTAACATCTTGATGACTTGTATGTTGATATTGATCATCATGTTATTCGTGAATCATGAAGGCATCGATTGGCTCTATATCAATCTATTGTACAAATAACTCATGTGCATTACTTGTTTTAATATTAACACCTTTATAAATCATCAACTGGTGTTTATTATAAAAGTTGATCCTGAATGAATGCACTCCACTGTGCTAATAACTCATCTAAAAAACATATATCAGTATGACCACCTTGATGACTCATAAAATGATGATGATAATGATATAAGTTCAAAGCATTGGTTGGATATATATCATTTGGTTGTGGAAATAACTCATTTGCACTACTTATATTAATATTCACATCTTGATGACTCAAAAATTGATGTTGGTTATGGTGCCAATATTGAGACATCGACAAATCAAATGGCTCTACAACACTTTGTTGTTCAAATAACCTATCTTCGCCACCAATATATGTATTAACACCTTGATGATTCATATCAGTTGGTTGTACAAGACTCCATTTTCCGAACAACTTATCTTCAACATTTGTATTAATATTTACAACTTCTTAATGTTGGGCTACAAATGCATATATACCACCAATCATATAATTCACTTGTAAAATTATAATGGATATGTTAGGTTGTTATGGATTACGTGTTAATTGTTACTGATGAAGATGACCCTTCATATGTTTAAAATGAGGATTAATAAACCAAAAATACTTGAGAGAAGAAAAATGATTTTATATGAGGGTGTGTGGGTGGGGGTGGGGGAAGGAAAATCATAATTGATGTGAAATGTGGATATAACTAATGAATTAGTATGGAAAAGTAATGTATTTATGTGCTTATATACACAAATCGGAAGCTCTATCCTTTTGTACTTTGTTTCAAGATTTGAAAAAGATAAATGAAAGATTAGCATATTGTATGTGATTCTTGTATATGAAAGACTAGTTGACCTTGGAGACAGATAATTCATGTATGTGACATGTGCCAATGTGACTGTTGCAATAGTTGATTCAAGTGTAGGTCCCACCGATGCCAAGATGGTACTTTGGAAGCAGATTTGTCGAAACCAGTTCGGATAAGGTGGATTAAGAGTGACTTCATTATTTCTTGTAAGTGATATTGGAGGGGAAACAGTTGTGCCATCAATATGACTGAAAATGTTATATCCATGCATAGGCAACGACACATATGCGTTCCAGGTGGTGAACTTATGGCTGCCGGCAAGTTTGATGGGTAATCGGAAGGCAGGGTTAAATTACATTACGACAATGATAGTAGTTGTGGTATCTGTATTAACCACAATTGTATTGGGGGGCTTTTTTGTATGTGGCAGCAACTAGGATTAGAGGGGGGAAATTGGGATCATACTTGTGTGAGCTTTTAGAGCTTTGATACCATAAAACAGCTTATAAAATTAGACTTGGAATGAGAAGTATTGTACATTATTCAATTGCTGATGAAGAATATTGTTGAATGCCTTGAATCGGACCCGTTACAACAGAAAGAACGGGGGTCTCGCTGCCCGGTCAGCGAGTCGGGGGGTCCAGGGGGGCGACGCGCCCCCTGGCCTGGGGGTCCGATTATACAATGTTGTTGTATTGGGCCCTTAATTATCTGTCAATTCTGTATTTTTTGCCCAAGCCTGTTAGGGCGTAGATTAGCACTATATATAGACTCTATGGCAAACCCTATTCAGTATTCTGTTCTTGCCTCTCCATAATAAAACTGCTCCCCCTCTTTTCGTGGATGTAGACAATTTATTGGTGAACCACGTAAATATGTTGTCTTGCTTTTTTCGCGTTTATATTTTCTTGTATTATCTAGAATTCTGCATAACAAATTGGTATCAGATCCTCTCAGTTAATCGGTGTTCTTGAAGAATGCGAGATGTCTGCTTTGAACGTGAAAATCGACAAATTCACAGGGAGGAACAGTTTCAGTTTATGGCAGATCAAGATGCGGGCTTTGTTGAAACAGCAAGGCTTCTGGGCGCCGTTGTCGAAAGACAAGAACTCCATCGTTACTCCTGAGATGGAGATTCTGGAGGAAAAGGCGCACTCGACGATCATGCTGTGTCTCGTGGATGACGTCATCACGGAGGTTTCGGATGAAGAGACTGCTGCTGGTCTGTGGTTGAAGCTAGAGAGTTTGTACATGACAAAATATCTAACCAACAAGATGCTTCTGAAACAACATCTATTCGGTTTACGAATGGCTAAAGGTACACAACTCAGGGAACATTTAGAGCAATTGAATACTTTGTTATTAGAATTGCGTAATATCGATGTGAAGATCGAGGATGAAGATGCTGCCCTGATTATGTTAGTGTCTCTCCCAATGTCGTTTGAGAATTTTGTTCAATCGTTCATTGTTGGGAAAGATACTGTGTCGCTGGAAGAAGTCAGATCGGCCCTTCATAGCAGGGAATTACGGCATAAGGCTAATGGCACAAGTACAGACATACAGCCTTCCGGTCTGTTCACCAGTAACGGAAAGGGAAGGAAAAATGGAGGAAAGAAAAATGAGCCGATGTCGAAGGGTGCAAAGTCGGATGATGTTTGTACTTACTGCAGGTAGAAGGGACACTGGAAATATGATTGTCCGAAGAAGAAGAAGCAATCGAAAAAACAATCAGTTTCTGCTGTTGTTGCTGAAGAAGACACCAATTTTGAAGAAGACATTGACCTAGTTGCGGATGAGCACCCTCATCATTCAGATGTGTGGGTTCTCGATTCTGGGGCATCCTATCACATCTGTCCTAAGAGAGAGTGGTTCACGACTTATGAGCAGGTAGACGGAGGCAGCATCTCGATGGCCAACAGTTCTGTCTGCAAGGTGGTTGGGACAGGCTCGATCAAGATAAATACACATGACGGTAGCTTCTGCGCATTGAACGATGTAAGGCACGCTCCATTGATGATGAAAAATCTGATATCTCTTAGTTTTTTTGACAGCAAGGGATTCAGCTGGTCGAGAAAAGATGGAGTCTTGCGGGTCTGGAAGGGTTCAAATCTGATTCTGAAAGGTTTCATGCGTGGTACTTTATATTTTCTACATGGTTCCACGGTTACAGGTTCAGCCCATGTTGCATCGTCAGAAGTTCACCAGGAGGATATGACTAAGTTATGGCACATGAGACTTGGTCATATGGGTGAAATTATATGTATCAGTATTATTATCTGGATGACTCATGAATTGATGTTGATAATGATGTTGATCCTGAGTCATCAAGGGATCTGATGGCTCCATATCATTCTGTTGTGGTATTAAGTCATGTGTAGTACCTCTGGTATTCGAGAAATAACTTGTCTCTATAGCACTTTGTTGTGGAAACGACCTATCTCCACAATTTGTGTTAGTATTAAAACCTTGATGACTGATGAGATGATTTTGATCATAAAATTGTTCATGAATCATCAAGGTATCCATTGGCTCTATATCATTCGCTTGTGGAAATAACTCCTGTGCATTACTTGTATTACTATTAAAACCTTGATGAATCATCAACTGATATTGATCATAAGGTGGATCCTAAATGAATGCACTCTTATGTGCAAATAACTCATTCAAACTACATATATCAGTATGACCACCTTGATGACTCATAAATTAATGTTGATCATGATATTTATTCAAGGCATTTGTTTGATATACATCATTCTATTGTGGAAATAACTCAGGTGCACTACTCTTATTAATATTGACATCATGATGACTCAAAAATTTGATCTTGGTTATGTTGCCAATATTGAGTCATCAACTAATCACATGGCTTTAGAACACTTTGTTGTGCAAACAACCTATCTCTGCCACCAATATCTGTATTAACACCTTGATTATTCATAAATTGATGTTGGTTATGATTCATCAAGAAATCAGTTGGCTTTACAGAACTCCATTGTGCAAACAACTGATCTCCACCACCTGTATCACTATTCACATCTTTATGACTCTGAAATTGATGTCGATCTTGAATCATCAAGAAATCAGTTGGTTGTACAAGACTCCATTTTCCGAACAACGTATCTCCACCATTTGTATTAATATTCACACCTTCACAAGGTTGTGCTACGGATGCATACATACCGCCACTCATATAATTCACTTGTGTAAACATATCGGGTATGTTTTGTTGTCGTTGATTGCTTGTAGATTGTTGTTGATGAAGATGAACCTCCATATGTTAAAATTATAATTTATAAACAAAAAAATACTTGAGAGAAGAAGAAGGATTTTATATGAGGGGGTGGGGTGGGGTGGGGGTGGGAAAGGAAAATAATTATTGATGTGAAATGTGAATATAATGTATGAATTTGTATACAGTTGTATCTTTGTAAATATAATGTATAAATTTGTACAGAAAAGTAATGTATGAATTTGTACGGAAAACTAATGTATCTATGTTCTTATATACACACATCGGAGGCTTTATACTTTTGTCTTTATTCCAAAATTTAAAAAAAGGTAAATGAAAAACTATGATATTGTAAATTATTTTCCATATTGGTTTCATTTTATGGATGTTAGTTTGACCAAATACAAATCAAACTAGTAAAAATGATTTAACAATTTTATAACAAATAAAAGATATGCATTGACAAAATTTTTATTTAATTTTTCTTGTCTTAGATATGATACTCATGATATTAAAATTATTTGTTTCTATATCAATAATAAAAGGTAATGAATCTTTTCACTATAATTAATGCTTTTCCTTTAATGGATTAGTTTTCTCCAATCAAATATTTCAAAGTAGAAATTTATTTATTATCTTTCTTTATTAAGCAACGCTTCTCCCGAATGGATCCTGCGCAGTGTAAATTCATATTAGTTATGTTTGTATTTGTACTTGCTAATTTAGATCCACATTTGTTCTTATTAATTCATGTTGACCAAAGATATGTTATGAGGTGAGTCACCGACTACTTGTTCATTCCTTTAAATACTTTTTGGATAGTACGTATGTAGTAAATGTGTGTACTACTAAGCACCTACAAAATCAAATAAGGAAAAAGGCATAATAATCCTTCTTGAATTTCGACAAAGTTATTCATTATACCTTTAAATTATCTAAAAGTCATATTATCCCTTTGAATTTAATTTTTATTTATTATTTACACCTCTAATATATATGATGGTGCTATTACCCACTAAACTTAAGTAATCCTTATAATTTAAACCCTTGAATTATTTTTGTCCAATTTGTTTTGTTGTCTAACTGTGGTTTTGCTCCAGATTTAAATACCAAATTAATGAAAGGAACTTGTACAAAGTATCAATAGCTTTACAAGTCCTTGATAATTACGTAAATAAAGAAAACATGTGCAAATTATCAATACTTATATTTGAATACTAATTCCAATTTTTTATGAACGTTTGTTGCGACCTGAATAATGGAATATGTTTGTTCAAAGGGGAAAACATGAGCTTTTTCACGTTCAAACGAGCCCAAAAGTGGGAAAACCCAGATTTTACAATTTTTTCGTGAGGTATAGTCTATGGATTTTCGATGATATAGGATTACAAATGTTTTAACCGATATTTTTCAAGGATTTCTATTACGACCTTATTGATGATACCAGTTTGTCCCGAGGGTAAAATATATGCATTATCAACTTCAAACGATCCTTCAAGAAGGAAAACCCATATTTTACCAAATTTTGTGTTTAATTCCATGGATTTTGATTGTAGAATTCCATAATTTTTTTGTTAAGTTTTTTCATGGACGTCCATTACGATATTATAAATGGTGTTAGTTGGTCGCGAAGGATAAACAAGCGCATTTTTAAAATTCAAACAATCCCGAAATTTAGAAAAACCAAATTTTACAAATTTTCGTGTGTTATAGTATATAGATTTTTTGTGATAAAGTATTACAAACTTTTTTTGCCGAACTTTTTTATGGACATCCATAATGACCTTATTAATTGTGTCACTTGGTTCTGAAGGGAAAACAGGCGTATTTTAATGTTCAAAAGAGTCTCAAAGAAGAAAAAACTAGATTTTACCGATTTTTCGTTTGCTACACTCTATGGATTTTTGGTATGCAGAATTATGAAATTTTTTCTTAATTTTTTACATGAACTTTTTTTTACAACCTAATTGATGGTGAAGTTTTTCTCGAGAGAACAACGGGAACATTTCAATTTAAAACAAGCCCCATAGGAGGAGAACACAGATTTACCAACTTTCTTGTACTATTGCCCATGTATTTTGTATGATAGAATTCCAAAAAATATTGCCGATTTTTTTTACAGACAGCCAATATGACCTTTTTAATGTCGTCAGTTGGTCCCGAGGGAAAAATCGGTGCATTGTAAAGCTCAAACAAGTCCCAAAGCAGGAAAACCATATTTTACCGATTTCCCTTTTGCTATAGTTCATGGATATTCAGTAATACAAGATTCAAAAATTATTGTTGCCAAAACTTTTCCTCGATTTCCATTACAACCTTCTTAACGGATTTAGTTGATCCCGAGAGGAAAATAGGTGCATTTTTAAGTTCAAACCATTCTCAAAGTTGGAAAAGTCAAATTTTACCGATTTTCATATGCTATTGTCTATGAATTTTTTGTGATACAATTCTGAATTTTTTTTGCTGAAATTTTTCATGGAGGTCTATTATGACGTTATAATGGTGTCACTCATCCTAAGGGGAAAAGAAATGCATTTTCTAGATCAAAGGATCCCCTAAGAAGGAAAACCTGCATTTTATCGATTTTTGTATGCTGTAAATCGGATGTATTTTCAAGTTCAAAAGATCCCAAAGTAGGAATAACCATATTTTATCGATTTTCATGTGTGTCAATAGATTTTTGGACTCCAAAATGATTTTTGCCAAAATATTTTATGGAAATAAAAAAGATAACCTTATTAATGGCGTCACTTGTTCCCCATGGGAAAACGAACACATTTTCAAGTTCAAATGAACTTTGATGCATGAAAAAACATATTTTACTGATTGTCTTGTTCCATATTCCATGGATTTTTAGTGATACAGGATTATAGAATTTTTTACTACCAAAATTTTTTATGGACACCCGTTACAACCTTATTTATGGAGAGTTTGTCCCGAGAGGCAAACATGTGCATTTTAAAGTTTAAACAAGTCCTAAAGAGGTAAATCAAGATTTTACAATTTTTTGTGTGCTGTTATCGAAGTATTTTTAATCATAGGATTTTAAAAAAAAAATTGCCGAAATCTTTTTGGACATTTGTTACGACCCTAATAATTGCTTCTGTTGGTCATGATGGGCAAACAGATGCATATTCAATGTAAAAATAAGTCTTAAAGCAAGAAGACCAGATTTTATTGATTTTCTTGTGCTATAGTCCATTGATTTTGGTAGTACAAGATTCCCTAATTATTTTTGTCAAAAGATTTCATGGACGTCTTTTAGAACCTTAATAATTCCATAAGTTGGTCCGGAGGGAAAACATACACATTTTTAAGTTTAGAGGAGCCCAAAAAAGGAAAAATACATTTTACAGGTTTTCGTGTGCAGTTATTTCGATAAATCGATGAATCAACAAAGGATCCCATGCCCCGGCAGCCCTCTGAAAAAGTAAGGACTCCTAAGGAGATAGAAGCAAGCGGAGTAAAAAGCAGGTAAAAATCACATAAGAAGAGGGGAGATAAATTCATGAAAAGAGAGAAGCCCTGTTGTGGGGACTGATCATTTATGAATAGACGGATAAATTCATGAAAAGAGAGAAGCCCTGTTGTGGGGACTGATCATTTATGAATAGACGGTACTTATGCTTGCGGTTAAGAATATATAATAGTACGTGTCGTGGGTTTAATTGTTACAAAAGGAGAACATCCCCTTTCCAAAACATTAACATAGGTTAATCTTAATACAGGCAAGGCATATCTCGTTGAATCAGTCTTTTCCGCCGTAACACGTATAAGGGGAATCGAACCTTCTTTTCTGCTGGCGGGCAAATCTATGATGTACTAATTAGATCCAACATCTTCTTAGAGTATATTTTGTCTTACCCCTCCCCTTACAGCCAAATGGTTGAACACGCCTTTCTTCTTATTAGTCACTTCAAAAATTTTTGTTGAAACTTTTTATGGAAGTCTGTTATGACTTAGTTACTAGTGTCACTTTGTCCTTAGGGCAAAACAAGCGAATTTTCAAATTCAAATGTGCCTTTTAGTAGGAAGAACAATTTTTTACCAATTTTCTTATGCTATAGTCAATGCATTTAATGTAATAAGATTCAAATAAAAAAATTGCCACATTTTTTCATGTACATTTGTTATGAAATTATTAATGGCGTCAATTTATCTTGAGGGTAAAACGTTGTGTTTTTAAATTGAAACAAAACCGATGTAGGAAAAAAGCAGATTTTACCAAATTTTGTACGCTTATAGTCAATGAATTTTTGTTTATACAAGATTAAAGAATTTTTTTTGTTGAAAATTTTCATGGACATCTGTTAGAAACTTATTAATGGCGTCGGTTGGTCTTGCGGGTAAAATAGGCGCATTTTCAAGTTCAAACGAGCACAAAGTCAGAAATACCAAATTTTTTCGATTTTCATGTGCTATATAGTCTATAGATTTTTAGTGGTAGAGGATTAAAAAAAATTCTGAAATTTTTTTATGGACGTCCATTATAACCTTATATATCGTATAAAGTGGTCACGAGGGGCAAACAGGTATATTTTAAAATTTAAATGAGCCCTAAAGCAAAAAAACCTAGATTTTATCACTTTTCGTGTGCTTACATGGATTTTTTGTGAGAGGATTTAATTAAAAAAATTTAATATTTATTTTTTGATGTCCGTTATGACATTCTTAATGGCATCAATTAGTCTCAATGGCAAAATGAGTGTTTTTTCATGTTCAAACGAGTTCTAAAGTAGAAAATACAAATTTTACCAAAGGTTGGTGTGCTACCATGGATTTTGGGTGATATAGGATACAACAATTTTTTTGTTAAATTTTTTAATGGACATCCACTCTAACCTTAGTAATGGACTTAATTGGTCTCGAAGAGAGAAGAGACGCATTTTAACGTTCAAACAAGTTCTAAAGCATGAAAAATCAAAATTTACTAATTTCCTGTGCTATAGTCCATAGATTTTTGGTGATACAAGATTTCAATTTTTTTCTCACTAAAATTATTTGTGGACATTTGTTACGAATTGATTAATGGTACCAGTTGGTATCGAGGCAAATAGGCGAATTTAAAGTTCAAACGATCCCCAAAGTATGAAAAACTAAATTTAACCTATTTACATGTGCTATTGTCCATTAATTTTTGGAGATAGGATTCCGGAATTATTTCACTAAAAATTCATGGACATTGTAATGACCTTATTAATGTGGTCATTTGATACCGAAGAGACAATAATAACATTTTCAAGTTCAACTGAGCCACAAAAGCCGGAAAAACATGATTTTACTGATTTTCGTACGTTATAGTCCGCCGATTTTTGGTGATAAGATTCCAAAATTTTGTTTGTTGAAATAATTCATGGACGTCCGATACAACCTTATTAATGACTTTAGATGGTCCCGAGGGGAAAACTGTCGCATTTCTAATTTTAAATAAGCCCCAAAGTAGGAAAACATCGATTTTTACAATTTTCATGTGCTATAGTTCATGGATTTTTCATGAGATAGATAGAATTTCAGTTAGTGAATTTTTTTCGTTGATATCTTTTAAAACCTTATTTTTGATGTCTGTTAGTTTCGAGAGGCAAAGTACTGCATTTTTAAGTATTTGGCTGCAAATCTTTTTTATGGACATACGTTAAACCTTTTAATGGCGTAATTTAGTCTCAAGGGGCAAACATGTGCATTTTCAAGTTCAAACGAGCCCTAAAAAGAAAAAAATTGATACTATCGATTTTCGTGTTCTATATAGTCCATATATTAGTGATACAACATTCCTGGATTTTTTTTGTCAAAATTTTCATCGACATTCGATATGACCTTATTAATGGTGTTAATTTCTAGGGGAAAATGGACGCGTTTTAAAGTTCAAACAAGCTCAAAATTAGGACAACATAATTTTAACGATTTTCGTGTGCTATGGACCATGGATATTTTGTGCCGAAATTTTTCATGGAAATCGGTTATGACATTATGAATGGCATCACGTTGTTTTGAGGGGAAAACAAATGCATTTTCAAGTTCAAACAAACCCTAAAGCAGGAAAAGTCACATTTTACTTATTTTCTTGTTTTGTAGTTCATGGATTTTCGATGATAAAAGATTCCGTAATTGTTTTGCCTACATTTTTGTACAGGGGTTTGTTATGACCTTATAAATGACATGAATTGGTCAAGAGGTGCAAACATACACATTTTCAAATTCAAATGAACCCTAAAACAGGAAAAACTTGATTTAACCTATTTTCGTTTTCTATAGCTGTGTATGTGACCTCTCTATTGTTTTGTGTAATAATTGTGGAAATAGCTGGGGAAGAGCTATCAAGATGACCAAACAGATTGTGTATGCGCATGTGCATTGAAATTCGGGCCTTTCAAGTAGAAGAATTTAGCTGCCGACAAGATTTATCGCTTGCTGGAACACAAATTAAAATGATAAACAACGTTAGAGTTGCTTCTAGTGGGGTAGTCTGCATTGCTGACGTTCTCAGGCATGTAAAGAGAGAGTATGCTGATTTCGACGAGACCTCCACTGCTGGGTATTTGATGAGCCTAGGGCTGTATGTAAACTCCATCATTAAATACCTTTCGAGGTATTACTTGCCTGTTCTTAGTTTATGTTATTTATTGAAAATGCTTGGTTGTGTCTTTGAGCAATTGGAACACTTATTATTGTTATTCGTTTTGCTTCTTCATGCTTAAGGACGATCTTATAGTCAAACAGTTTTCATAAAGTTCTTCATTAGGTGATCAATGTTTCATGTGACCGGATGGCTGCAAAGATAATGTCATAGTCGGGCCCAAGGCCTTGGAGGATTCTCAAAGAAAGTTGCACATCAGTGATTTGTGCTCCACCGATTGCAAGTTCGTTAACAATTGAATGTACTATCATGCTAGAATCTTTGGTAATACGAGCTAGTTGATCTTGGAGACAGATAATTCTTTTATGTGATTTATTGGCGAAGGAAGTATGCAGGGATTCCCAAGCTTTGTGTGCCAATGTGACTATTTCAATAGTTGATCCAAGTGTAGGTCCCACTGATGCTCAGATGGCATTTTGTACATGCTGATATTGCCGAAAACAGTTAATATATGGTTGATTCAGAGTGGTTTCATTGTTTCTCGAGAATGGAGGAGCAACAGTTGTGCCATCAGTATGACCAAAAAAGTTATGTCCGTTCATAAGAACCGACACTGATGCCTTCCACGTTGTGAAGTTATGGCTGCCGGCAAGTTTGATGGGTAATTGAAAGTCAGGGTTAAATTTCATGATGACAATGTTAGTGGTTGTGGTATATGCATCAACAACAGTGGTATTGAGGTCCATTTTTGCATGATGCAACATCTAGGATAAGAGGGGGGGAAATTTGGATCATACTCGTGTGAGCTTTTAGAGCCCTAATACCATAAAACAACTTATACGACTAGATTGCGAATGAGAAGTATTCTGCATTATTCGTAAGATGATGAAGAATATATTTAACTGATGATACAATAATGAGTCCCAAAGGGACACTACGACTAATCCAAGTTGTCGAGAAGATAAAAACACATTATATCTCCTTTTCGATGAAGGTTAAAAATTAAGAAAAATATGGAAATCACATATTCAGAAATAATTTTGTATTTACTATTTTTCTTTATTATACAACTAGTATATGGGCACGTCTGTTTCATGTTTACTTCATGACGATGAATCTGAACTATTAAAAATCACATAATATTTTAAAAGATAGATTTGAGTTACACTAAAAATATGAAAAGTAAAATGATAAACGTTTTACGTGTATAAACTTATTAATAAAAGGTCAATGCGTGATTTAACTTTTAAAAAATGTTTGTATTGTATGGATAACTTGAAGATTTGTTTTTTTTTTTTGCATTTAGTCCTTCCTTTATTATAATTTTGATATAGAAATATTATATTTATTTTAAAATATAAAATAATGTAGCAAAAACAAACATGGAGGCACACTATTTTATGATTAACTTTCCCAAAATGTCTTTTTTGTCTCATAGGATAGAGTATAAATATAAAATTCTTCCTTAAAATGTCCTCTTATCTCATAGAATAGAGTACAAATTATTGAAATTAAATTTATAGTTACACGTGATATACATTTCAACAAGATAAAATGTTTGATATTAATTAGTAAAAGATGAATTTCTCTTTCTAATTAAGAATGCAATTAAGTAATTCAAATTTATAAATAAGAAACATATTAGAAGGAAATAATTAAAGATTTAAAGCGCAATGATTGGTATTTTAATTAAGTAATTATATAAATAAAATATTAATATTAAATTAAATAAATCATATTTTAAGTTAGTGGAGAGACGAAATGACAATATTATTCTTCATATAATTAAAAGTTTCTTAAAATATATTTTATATATTTTTGTTAAAAAATTAATAGGAGAAATATTTAGTCAAAGATAAAAGATCTTCTAACTTCTTATGCATTTTGGTGTATCATTTTTTTGACTTTGGGATTTGGATATCACGATAATTTTAATTTAAATTGTCTAAAAACTATAGATTTTATCCACAAGCACATGTAAGAATGATTCGTCACATATATTCAAAATATAAGATGCAGATATGTAAGTATTAATAATTTGAAATTAGAATATCTTGTAGGCATTAATTGTTTTACATGTGTTATACACTATTTTTATTATTGTATTTGTCTCATTTTCTAAAACAAAAAATACACCCTTCAGTTAAACATATTCTTAAAACAAAATTACAAATAAAATAAAAAGTATCATATATAGAAGCATGTTTAGGATAAGGCTATTAACGAAAAATAAAAAAATTGTAAGACAATCTTTTCTCTATTTTATTTTATTGATAATGCAAATTTAAACAAACTTATAGTAATAAATATTCAACTTTTGACTATAAAAAGAGTTAAAATCTTTGAAGACAAGTTAATGGAAGTGATATTCAACTACATATATGCAGGGATCTTATCGTAATTCTGATCTCGACAAATAACTAAAAAAAATAAATACATCAAGCTTCGATATTCTAGTAATTAAAGTATTATTCATCCCTATAATCTCATTATGCTTTGTAATCTTGAGGAAAATCCTCTTGCCTTTGATATTTTCTTCAATTGATTCAAGCATCTCTAGTCTTCCACACACAAAAATTGTATCACATATGAATCATTCTATGAAGAACATTGTTAAAAGATTTGTATTTATTGGAAAAAATGAAGCTTTTGAATATGAAGATTCACTAACGAAGTTGAAAAATCAAGTGTACAAATATTATTTAACAACATAAATTATTTTGGAAGATGAATCACTTACATGTATCTAATTAAATGGATGACTGTTATTTTTATTTTTATTTCGTATTTAATTTACTCACATGTATACCAACTAAAAATATTATAGAAATTCTACTATTTATTATTAAATTAATTATTTATTTTAATAACATTTGAATTTAGCATAAGGGTAAAATAAGAATTCAACTTTTCCACCTTAAAATTTTCTTCACTTGATTAAAGCTTCCCTAGTCTTCCATAAAAAAAAATTATATTACATATAAATCTTTCTATGAAAGTACTAATTAAAAAACTTGTATTTATAGGAAAAAATGTAACTTTTGAATATGAATATTCACATTGAAAGGTAAAGTATTACAACAAATTAAAGATAAATATTAATAAAAAAAATTAATTAGTTTTGAAGATAAACCATACAATACATGTATCTATTTAAAGGGATAACTTTTATATTTATTTTTTCTATTGAAATTCTACTATTTAGTGTTTAATTAATAAAATATTTAATAACATTTTAATTTTGTATAAGGGAAAAATGGTAATCCAACTTTGAAGATTGAAGCTTCCCACTCATAATAATACTAGTCCGGGGCACGTACAGTGCACGTGTGAGCTATGGTAAGTTATATCATTCTTAGTGAAGATCCTTTTTAAATTAGTGTTTTCACGATTGGGTGAATTGTTATTTATGTAGTAGAAGCGTAAATTGTCTTTATTAGTCTTTTGGTGATTACATGAGGTATTAGTGATGTTGTATAGTGAAAAAGATTTGACGCATTTAATAATAAGTAGGAACGATAACATGCAGTTAATATGAAGTGTTTAAACAGAAGTACGAAAGTACATTTAATTGTTAATAAAACTAATATTTTAACCTTAAAATAGAATATAATGTTAAGAAATCTTATAGTAGTAATGAATGAAATATTCTGAAAATGACCCTAACGCATTGAAGGGTGTGGGTTGTTGAAGAATTCATTTTGCTTGCATAGGTTTGTTTGTGTCTTCTGAACCAGTGATTTAAAGAAACTGAATGTTGTTAGTATATAATATCTGTAAATATTTAATTATATTTGTTAGAATGACCATATATGTATATGGGGTTATCGTACCTAAAACTTCCTTATAGATGATCTTCTTTGTGTATGTTCCTTTTAGACGTTTGGGTTGCTCTGTTAGGACAAGTACTTTTGTTGTGGACATAGATATTTCCCTTGATAGAGCCATGTACAATTGACCATGTGAGAAAACATGTTGGGGCTAATACAAACCAACATTGTGAATGCTTTGAGCTTGAGCTTTATTTATAGTCATTGCAAAACAAAGGCGTATGGGGAATTGCTTTCGAATTAATTTAAATGGATATCCTTCATTTTCTGGTGGTAATAGTTGTATTAATGGAAGAAGCACATGTTGTGTTGTAGAATGACCACTTGATATTTGTGCATGCACGAAATTTTGAGAGAAACCTCGACATATCATTCGTGTGCCATTGCATAAGCCACTTGACGGGTCCAAATTCCTTAGCAACATGACAGGTGAATTGTCCTTCAATTTAAACTGCATTAAATAACATATTTCAAAATCTATCCATTTTTTTTTATTTTTTCCACCTCTAGTAAGTTGTAGTGTATTTTGTTCAATCCCTATGTGGTGGGAGACCGTTTGGAGTTAAAGTATTTCGATATTTTTCTTGGTAATAGTTGTTGGTGTCATCTTCTGCTGAGTCAAAGCTATTGAATATCTTGCTTTCACTTGGGAATTGAGATATTAACTTATTGTTAATTTTATCCACATGGTCATTTCTGCTTGCTAAAATAGCTCTTTTAGTGACATATTTTGCTCAATCAGCATTTTCTTGCAGGTTTTGAAATATGTCTTTTATTATGGATTATTGTGGAATTCCATCATGAGAATGTTTGATTGTTAATTGTTCTGGGGGGGGGGAGGATTAAATTTTCTCTTATTGTTGGTTTATAACCGTTACCCACTCAAAGTAAGAACTCATTGAATGTTGGATCTGTTATTGCTCTCATGTTTCTAGTAAATTGAATCTTCTTCATCAAACGCCAGAGATATGATTTGACCAAGCTTGCATTTACAATTTCTGCTCGAGTTGATTTTGGAACTACTGGTAACACCTGCCGAAAATCTGCTACAAAAACCATGACTTTTCTGCGAAATAGTTTATCGATGTCCATTATGTCTCTGAAGCTCCTGGCCTGTTTCTATTGTTTTTCTTCTGGCCATTGGTGCTTCATCCCATATAATCACTTTTGCTTTTATAAACAATTTGGAAGCACCACTTTGCTTTGACATGTTTGTCATAGTTGATTCACTTGTTAGAAGAGGGATCCCAAACCTTCATTGTGTTGTACGTCCTCCTGGTAAGATTGAAGCAGCTACGCCACTTGTTGTTGTTGCCAAACCTATCATACCTCTTGATCTAACCTTGACCAGTAATGCACGGTATAGGTATGTTTTTCCAGTTCCCCCGGGTCCATCCACAGAATATTGTAGTTGTTCCAACATCGATTGTTTTCATAATTTTTGTAAAAGCATGATGTTGTTCTTGATTTAATTGTGACTGTGCATCAAAATCTTCTGTTTGTATCTGCATGGACATTTATTCATATATTTCTCTACATTCTGATAAACCAACTTCGAGGAAATTGTGATCTAGTTGCGGAATGTCATATATGTTTATGCTCTTACCCATACTTTTGCAAGAATTTATTAATACTATTCAGAGTAGATTGTAGTATATTATTGTGTGAGTTGCCATATAGCCTACTGAAGTCCTCCGACATATCCTCATAATAAGTAGCCCAGAGTTTTCTAATATCCGTTGGGTTACAATGAATCAAAATTGTAGCAAACAAACTTCTAAGAGACAATGGCATTTTGAAGACAACAGTCTCACTTAAACATTCTGATAAGCTGTTGTAAGGCTCAAGTAACCCTTTTCCTTTGGCTGCTTCTTTGAAGGTTTGACATTGCTTTCCATTGACCGTGAGTATGTCATTTAATGACAATGGTCTCCTTACATGGTTTAGTAACAACCGCTCATAATATATTTCGCCTTCTCGAGGATTAGCTTTACAATACAATCAATATGTACTAATTAATAAGTTCAAAAATTATTAATGTGTATGATTTTATAGGTTACTACATTCGGCTTACCGATTGCAATGCCACCAATCATAGATCTTGTTTTCTTTTTTGCCCAAGTCATTACCTTTGAATTCCAAACATAATACTTTGGGAATTCTCTATACAAATATGTTTTTGCTTTAGAGTCAATTGAGCATATTCTTAAATACTCACTTAATATTATTTGCTTGACACCATCCCACGCGATGACATTTTTTAAATTTTGATTTTTCCAGTAAAACACTGTGATTTTGTTTTGAGTTAGTATTTGCATTTGACAATTTTAGTTATTTTTAAGTAAATGTGTATTATAATGCATTAATATGTGTACCTGAATGTTTTCCTAGAAGATTTAGTTGAAGGTTGATGACTGCAGGTTGAATTTCAGTCAAGTTGAGTTCATATACTCTCCATAGTGCTTCAGGTGGTGAGACATATCGTGCATCTTCGAATGTTTGCATTTCGTCAATGACATTTTCACCATTGTCAGACTGAACATAAATTGCACACCTATCATGTCCTTTATATATATACTTGAATAGATACTTTATTTCTTTGACTCCTAAGCTAACCTCAACATTAATGTGACAATTATATCTTGTAAGCATATAAGGTCAATAAGGTACAATCAATTGATTTGTTATATGCATTCCACGAAAAATATCTATTCTTCCATCCATTCTTCTTTTATAAATTGTATCTCCATCCTTTGCTTGGATTGATTTGTTGTTATATGGCCTTGGATAATGATGTTTACACTATCCATTTTGCATGCATGTGTTTGTTGGACGTTTGTTTCCACATGGACCATGCATCATAGGTTTGATCACTAATTTCTGCAATATAGGATAGTCATGTTTTTCTGGAATCTCTGCTAACATAAACCTATCGTATTGATCTCCTAGTTTGTTCTTGTTCCCTTCTTTTAATATGAGAAGGAGGTGTATGTGTGGTAGTCCCTGTTTTTGAAATTCTATCACGAATACATGAGCAACAAAAATTCCAAATATTTCTTTCTTAAAAATTTGGTCTTTTAGATCTTGAAACTTAGCTCTGAATATTCTTGTTACCAAGTCATGTCTATCTTGAGGAGTTTGTCCGGAGCGCAGTTCTTGTTTGATTTCAATCCTGTTAGGATTGCACGTCATTGTTACAAAAAGATTTGGCCTACCAAAATGTTGTACCAAAGCCATTGCATTCATATAGCGTTTTTTCATATCTCATGTCCCCCCAATAAAAGATGCTGAAAGTGGTATTCTTTGCCCAATTCTATCTCCCCTGCATTCTCCCGCGCTTACACTATCAACACTACCTTGATAAATCTCTCTTCTAAAATTTGATTGTTCCTTTCTGAAATATTCAAGACTTTTTGTTTCAAATTTTATGTACATTTCAACCACAAATTGTTGTAGTAATGTTCCACATTGTAGTAATACTGACCTCTCTGTTTCTCGTAGTTGTATCTTATAATAATAGTAGTCTCTGCAAGAAATATTCCCTTTGTCTCACGACGGACATCTACAAGTGTAAGGAATCATATTAATATTATTTTTATTTTATGATGCTTATCATATTGGTATAATAGAAAAATGTATTTTCTTATAATTGTATTTTGTACGCCTTTGTTAGTATTATTTTATATCGTGGATGTGTTTTTTATCAGTTGCTAACTTGTGAAGAACATGACTAAAATTTTTCTGTATGAGGGCATCTGTAATATATTTTACCTTGATCCTCGTTGGCTAATATTACATCAGATGATATGAATGTTGGAATATCATTGACTATAGGTGGTGAGTGAGCACTTCTTCTGTGAGGCAGTCTTTTGCTCCATTTTCTTATTCCTTGATGCCATCCACCTTCACCTCTTGGTAATAACAAAGGATATTGAAGGGGGTCATAACAACCAAATAGTGTTTTACTCTATGTTTGTACCCTGAGTGCTCATGAAAAATTATTTCTCGATCAAAAGGTATATTTGGATTGTTTCCATAGATCCAAATTGCTACTACTTGACTTACTAAGGGTCTGTTGTACTCTCGTTGATCCAAAGAGACATTTGCAGCAATATGAAGTTGAAAAATATGGAAACTTGTTTGGTTTTTTAATTTGCAAAATATTTGTGCATGTGGGTTACTCTCCATAACCTGTTTTTTGCAATCTGGTCTGAAAGTATTCCTTCAATCACCGTTGATAACCTGTTGGTCAACTCGTTGTCTCTATCAAAGAAGGATAGTTGGAAGTAACATGGATTGTTATCACGTGTTACCATTTGGTACCAATGATGGTAGATCGTGATAAATTTGACCTTGTGCCCTGAATGTGTGTACTTTTTTTTTTTTGCAGATGCTAGTTCCTTATCCAGGTTAACACCAAAAGATGCAAACGCAAAGATGTTATTATATGCACGAATATTTTTGCCAACTCTACCGCGTCTGGAATATATGGTTTTGTTGGTGCTTCAGTTTTTGCAAATTTGATATATACTCTTGCACAACGAATGCTGGAGGTTCATGTTCCAATCCTTTTGCAGCACAATACATAGATTCTGCGACGGTTTTCAGCATGTGCAGATATGATAAATATAAGTTATAAGCAACAATTCCTATATATAAATTTTTTTTAGATATATGTTAGAAATGTAATTTCATAAAGTTATTGAATGTTCAAAGTTATATTAGATATGAATAGGGTCTTCCAATGTACCTCTAGCTTCAGACACTTAAGATGATGCTCTAAATAGCCAATTGATTTCACGTTGCTTTTTTAAATGGGGATGTTCATCTTCTAGATGTGATATTGTTTGTGTTGCTCATATATACTTATCCAATCTTATTGACTTTCCTTTATGAAGGGAACGTTTTTTTGTACATTTAGACAAATGATGTAATATTTTTGTATGTATGTATGCAAATATATTTGCATTGTATGAACTACACATATATTTTTGATTTTACATGATTATGTAAGTTCTTAGCTGTGTTGCTGAAATTGGTTTTTCTATGGTTGTCATGTTGATCAGTTTTACTGGTAGAAGGAATGTTTTTTCCTTTATCACCTGCTTGATTTGGAATGAAAAGAGTGATGCTTTTTGTATCACCTCTGAAGTGAAGTGAATAGAAGGGTTAAATTTAATTTTGAATTATGATAAGTACTTAACATATTAGATTTACCCTGATGTTTGTTGTGTGCCATTGTTTATTTGATGGTGATAAAATTTGGATTGTTGGTGTGACACTTCTCTTATCTCTTCCTATTTAGCATAAATAAATTAGCAGTAATCTAAAAAATAACGGAATCATGAATGGCAATTGTAGTCATATATTTGACATATATAGGAAAAACATCTAGTATAGGGTAGGATGTATGCAAACCTTATTTATGTATTAGGATATACATTGCTGCAGAAGATTGTTGTTGATATGTTTTGAAGTAATAAATTGCATATATTGAATGTTTAGTGAAGCAGTTAACAAAATTCATTGATATTGGAAAGTAAGTTAAAAATAAAAGCAATGTTAGGTGACGTTGCTCGGTGAAAAAAGGTAAGATTGTTTTTAAATATTACGGAGATAATAAGCATTGATACATAAAAATAAGGAAATATTAAATCAAAAATATATTAGTTTTTTTCCTCTTTGATCTTCTTTTCCATCAGATAGGGCATGATGTTTTTTCCTTTTACCTTCCTGGTCCTTTTTATTTGTACTTGAATTAGTGGGTCTTCGTCGTCACTTTCATCTAGTACATTCTACTTATCTACTTTATGTATCCTCACTTTCTTTGGATTATCATCTGCAATGACTTGCTTAATGTTGTTAGTACTCTTGCGTGTATTTGTTTTTTGTTGATTTTCAATGTCAGTTTCAACTGCTGCAATATTTTCTTCAATCTGAGGTATGCCAACAACAATTTTTTTTATTTTTTCATCATCACTCAGTTTCTTCATCCTCGTGCTTCTTTGTTTTCTAATCGGCATTTTATCCTTTGTTTGATATGGTGGTAACTTTTTGGAAACCTCATGTATCTCCATAGGTATCACATTCATTTTTCTCTCTAGAAATTTACGATCAATCATAACAAGGATACTGAATTCCTTCCCCTTAGCAATACCATCTTGCGATAGTATCCTGATTGTTCTTTCTGTGGATGGGAAATTGTATATATTAGCCTTTCAATTGAAATAGGTTAAAGTTATTTATATAGGCCAATATTTCATAGAGTAAGTGATTTACCTTTTAAGATGAAGAGACAACATACTCTTTTAAGTCACAACCAAAATAGTTTTTTGCAGCATCAAACATTGTAATGCTTAGAAATTGATCCTCACAAGTGACATCAATATTTAACCGATATCTAAATAAAATTAGAAGATTTAATCAGTATGGCGCTAATTATTTTATAGGATACAATAAACTCATTAGTTAATAATAATTTTTTTCATGCATCTGGAGTAAGCAGTATTTGTTCTTGGTTGTTTGTGTAGTTTACTTCACCTAATAATCAACATCTTCAGTCCTAAAGTAGGTACAAGTTACAGTAATATTAGTAACAGTAACTCGCTTGTAGCATTTGTTGCAAGCAAGATACCATGGGTTGGTGTTACTGTCAAAGTCAAAAACCGTAGCGTTGAGCTTATAGTACATGTCCTATATGTAAATTCAGTAAATAAACTTAATTACATTTCTAATATATAATTGGTGTAGAAGATGAGTGTTGAATAGGAAAGTACCTTAACAACGGCAAGTGAACCATTCAAAATATTACTAATTTTTACTTGACGGGCTGTTTGCATTAGTCAGCTCGGCAATAGACTTACGTCAATCTTTTGTGCCTTCATGTTGTCATTCCTGAAATTTTTAAGAAATGATTAAAAAATATTAATGACGTTGCATGTGGGTAGCCTCTAAATAACTGTGAAGAAACATGTATTACTTACCATTCTTGGAGATTGTTAACTTTTTCAAATTGTGGATTTATAAGCAAATTACTAACAGGAGTTGTGGAAAGGACAAAATCTCCTATTTCGACATGAATAATTAATTCATCGATATTTTTATGAACTTTGAAAATTGACTCAAATATATCATGTGTGGAGATGTATACCTTGATAAATGGATGATTTTACATCACAAAAGGCAAGAAGAGGTTTGTCACTTTCAAGGCTTTGCAACATTTGACCTTTGTAAAGTCATGACTTTTCGATCATACCTATGCATGTAACAATTTTTTTATATGATAATGTTTATTAACGTGAAATATTTATATGTAGGATACACAAAAAGTATATGTTACCTTTCGTTTGTAACGATTACCTCACATCTAATGCTTCATCCTTCTCCAGTTAGTGCTTTGACTGTGAGTAAAATACACACCACATCTATACAAAAAAATGTGTTACAAAATACTTATTTTATTAATGACAAACAACAAACATTTAGTGAAATTTACCAAACAAACTTCCATTAGTGAGTTTTTCAGATTCATCAAATGAAATAAATCCATTTGAAAATTGTTAAGTCTTAAAATGACTTTTGTCCTTAACGACCTCTGTGGTTTTCATAAATGCTAGTTTGAGCTCCTTATGTACAGATAAGAAGTTTGGTTTAGGTGCATTTCATTTTTCATTTATAATGTAGTAACTTTGATTAAGTTGAAAAGACTTGTTCCATGCATGAACATCTTTGTTTAAAAGAGTGGTTTGTATTTTTGTACCCTGTGGTTAGGACCTTAATCATTAGAATTCCAAAAAAAGTCAACATATTAAATAATGTATATAACAAAATATTAAAATAGAGATACCTCTTCGTCGACTAATATTAGTTGTCAACGAAACCCTCACCATTTGTATTTTTATAGTTTTTTGTTAAACTTAGACAAATGACTAAGACGTTAATAACCTATTCTGTTGCATATTTCTTCAACTTTCTCATTGGTAGGCACTGGTTCTCGAGCTCTTCTAGACTTGTCATTGTATTATTGTAGTAGCTAGGTTGTACTTATATAATATATATTTGTGACGTAAATGCTATTTGTTTTTATATAATTAGTGTTCTTTTTGTCTATTAATAAAGATGATGAAGACTGTAATATTCACCAAACATAAACTATTTTTCTTTTTAAAATTTTAAAGCGAGAAACTTCAAGTAGCAATGGTATAAATATTACATTAATTGAAGCAAGTTCCAGGTTGGATAAATGATACCTTTTCTTGTGTTTCCAAAAGCAGGAAACCTACTAAGATTATTAGAACTTGAAGAGATGATAAACGTAGATTCAAATAGAAGTAAATCAATAAAAGTTTAACAAGTTATTATAACGAAAATTTTGCAAATGTATAGAATTCAAAATGGAAAAGTCCTAGGTGGATAATCTATTTGCATGTTATGGAAATAACTTTATTCTATAATGCCTTAACTGGACGCAAATGCTATGTTTTTGTACAAAATATTTCAGAAAATCATTTTCGACAAAATTACTTATAGGAAAATATTCTCTGTCCTATCAAACATGCCCCCTAGGGCCTAGGTACAACTCTTTCAAGTCTCTCCAGAAGTAAGGTGGGATAGTTGAGTATGATGGATTACACCCTTTTTCAATAATTATAGTGACAACAAAAATAATTGCATCAACAGTTCCTTTTCAATTTGGTTAATACCTTCATATGAATAATTGTTGAGAAAATTCATCACGCTACTTGTCCTAACAAGTTGAAACAATAAAATTAAAGATAAAAAAAAGTTTGAGTGACAGTCACTTACTATCTTGTGATCTGAATCTTATATTGAACTGTAGAAGAATTTGGGAGACTCGTATGCCTCTATTCTGCCATGATAATTTTATATTTAGAGTAACTTTGGAAGTTTCTGATTAATTGTTATTCATTTTCTTCCAAAGCTTTATGTTTTAGTTCTGAATTATACCTCTAGTGCTCTTTTGATATTTTCTTTTCTTAGATTCATGTACAAAATATTTTTTATTAGATGCATGTCTTATTTCAATCTATTCTATCTTTCACATGTACCAATTCACAAGTTATGAGTTGTCGAAATGAGGCTGAAAAATGCTTGATTGAAACATCCATTAATTCCGTAAGAATAAGTCCAAAAGTTCATACTACAGCATAGAAAATGTAATGAGAACATTCAGTTTTCCGAAGAACTCAGCACATTCACAACCATAACCTCTATAAGGCTATAAGTTAATAATTCCACAAAAAAAAGAAAGTGACAAAACTGATTCTTGTAATAGCATAACCACCAACCTTACACAGGCTACTCCACTAATCATTTCTAGTCGTTAAGTTAAATAGATAACATTTTGCAATCTTTATTTTGGAAAATTATTTCTCAAATATAAGATGCTCAATTATAAATACCTGCAAATAGTGAACCCTATCATTAAACTTCAAAGTAATGCAGGCTAGAAGGATAAGTTCTTACGTTTTGTCACCACTAGTAGTAAAATACTATAGTAGTAGTAAGAAATCAACTCGTCAACCTACTTTCATATAAGACCATCTAATAGTTATCAAGTAAAATTGATCTCAATGTGCAAGGAAACTAAGCGTGTATATATATTTTCGATAGGCATCAAAACACTAAAGGTGTATATATTTGCAATTAGAAGCAAAAGAACAGCCTTAAGTTCAGAGAATTTATTTACCTTAACAAAGACTCCTCGCCTATTGTCCCCTACATCGAAGTAAGACACCTGCCGTGTAAAAACCAAAAACAACATTTAATAGATGTGAATGATTAAATTTTTTTAAAGAATAGTGAACAAGATAAAAAGGAACAGAAGACGGCATAAACTGCAATATATATTTTCCATCACTGGTTGTTCATATCATCACGGATAAAACTTGAGCACTACCAATAAACTATTGAGGATGTGGAGCTTGGGATGCCTGACCATGGTGATGGAAAACAATACATGGAACTTGACAAATCTACGGGTTATCATCCTCACGATTATAATGTACTCTCTGATTGTCCTATACTTCGATCATGATCACACTTCTATTTAAAATTCACAGTAACTATTATGCAACAAAAAGAAAAAAACCAAAAAATATTTACCTTATAATGATGTATTTCAACCAGACACAGTAAGTAGAAACAATTTAATGGACAATAACATGTTTTTTGAGACATTCATACAAATGAGGGGAGTATTGAAAAGGTTTTGGAAGAAGGGATAATGAAACTTTTTTGACCGGTGATGAAGAGAACTCGAGCAGCAACTACAGGACTGTTACAGTGATCGGGAGGGAAATTGAACAAGCGTATACGATTCAGAACAAATAGTAAGTTGCCTTTCATAAATGAATCTAGGTAATTAATGGAAGAATCGTCTCCAAAGTAGAGCAAGATTCTCTTGGTAATTTTAATCCTCCAATTTCTTAAATAGAAATATACTCACAAATTCAAGCAGAACACTTCAACGCTACTAAATTGGGAAAACACAAGAAATTACAATTAAGTATATAATGAACAGTACAATCAATTTACTACTCTCCCCAATAGATGCAAATGCATCACCGCAACTCAAAGACATACAGAAAGGTAGTATAATATACAGACCCATACAAACATGCAGTATAACATGCAGAATAATTGCATAGGGTGTGGTATATCCACCCCTTAGCTAACTATCGTAACATTAAATCATTTAAAAAGGACTACTTCTTCCATCCTAATATGTTTGGTACATTTTCTGAATAAGAGTCAATGTCACTAAAAGGCTATTTCAACTAATATTTTGGAATTAAAATTCAGACATGAGGATGACATAAACTACAATATATGATTTTCATTACATGTTGTTCATATCATCCTGGATTCCCAGATAAAACTTTTTACTTGAGCATTACAAACAAAATTGAGGATGTGGGATCCTGGGATGGCTTAGTATGGTGACGGAACACAATACATGGAACAGGACCAATCTAAGGATTATCATCCTTAAAATCAGAATGGACTCTTTGATTGTCCTCACCTTCATTCATGATCACACTTCTGTTGAAAATTCACTGTAATTATTATGCAACAAAAACATAGTACCAAAATTGAAAATTCACAGTAACTATTATGCATCAAAAAACAGAGCACCAAAAGTATTTACCTGTATTTCATCCAGGCACAGAAAAGAGAAAGAGTTTAATGGACAATAACATGTAATTCGAGATATTTATACAGATCAAGAGAATATCTGAAAAGGTTTTGGAAAAGGATGATAAACTTTCATGACAGTTGCAGAAGAGAAGTTGACACCAACTACAGAACTTTACAACGATGGGCATTTCAAAAATTAGGGCAGTCAGTAAATTAAATTTATAATGAATAAATATTAAAAAATTATTTTTAATAAATTAATATAAAAATAATACTTTAGGGTTAAAACGGTAAATCAACTTTGAGGTTAAGAGGTTCATGCTTATAATAATATATAATGATGCTTTTAAACTTATATGCTAAATTGGACCTTAACGTGATAATAATTGAAATTAATCAATACAAAGTATTAATACATTCAAATGCTTGAGCATAAGTTCTAGCCAAATCTTGTTGGATATTCCCTTCCATAATAAGTATCATTTTGTTAGATATTTCTTCCCATAAAATTATGTCACATTAAGTCTATATGAAAATTCTGTTTGCACTCCCTCAAATATCAAATAATTTTTGTAACTCTTCTATACTAAATTCTGAAAAGAAACTAGCATCTCCATTATATGTATAAGTATTAACACCTGGATGACTCATAATTTGATGTTTATTATGATGTTGATCCTAAGTCATTACGGCGTCTGATGGCTTGTATCATTCTATTATCGTAATATCTCATGTGCAGTACGTTGGGTTATCGAGAAATAGCTTGGATCTACAACACTTTGTTGAGGAAACAACCTATCTACACGATTTGTTTTAGTATTAACACCTTGATGACTCATAAGCTGATATTAATCATAATGTTGTTCTTGAATCATCAAGGCGTCCTAGACTCTATATCATTCTGTTATGGAAATAATTCATGTGCACTACTTGTATTAATATTAACACCTTGATGAATCATCAAATGATTTTGATCATAAGGTTGATCTTGAATGAATGCACTCTCCATTGTGCAAATAACTCATCTAAACTACATATATCAGTATGACCACCTCGATGACTCATAAATTGATGTTGATTCAATGCATTGGTTGGGTATACATCACTCTATTGTGGAAATAACTCCTGTGCACTACTTGTTAAATGTTAACATCTTGAACTAAAAAATGATGTTTGTTATGCTGCCTATATTGTGCATCTATATTTACACCTTGATGACTCATAAACTTATGTTGTTTATGATTCATCATGAAATCGTTTTGATTTACAACACTCCGTTGTGCAAACAACTAATCTCCAGCACATGTATCAGTATTCACATCTTAATGACTCTTCAATTGATGTTGATATTGAATCATAAAGGAATCCTTTAATTGTACAAGACTCCATTTTACGAGGACTTATCTCCACTATTTGTATTAATATTCACACCTTTACAACGTTATGCGGCAGATGCATACATACCAACACTAATATAATTCACTTGTGAAAATTTACCGGGTATGTTATGTTGTTGTTAATTACTTGTAAATTGATTTTATGAAGATTACCCTCCATATGTTGCAAATTAGGATTTATAAACTAGAAATACTTGAGAGAATAAAAATTATTTCATTTGATGGGGTGGGGGTGGGGGAAGGAAATTTATAATTGATGTGAAATGTGAATATAAAATAGTACTACGTATGGAAATGTAATGTATATATGTGCTTTATATACACGTAACGAAGGATCTATCCTATTGTATTTTGTTTCAAGATTTGAAAAATATAAATGAAAGACTAGAAATCTAGCATATTGTAAGTAATTTTTCATATTTGCTTCATTTTATGGATCTTAGTTTAACTAAATACAATGTTAATTAGAAAGAATGATTTTTAAACTTTATAACTAATAAAAAATATGCATTGACTAGATTTTTATGTATTTCTTTTTCTCTTAAACATGGTATTTATGATATCGAAATTTTTTCTTTTTTCTCTTTATATCAATAATAAAAGATAACAAATCTTTTCACTATCATAAATATTTTTCCTACAATGGATTAGTCTTCTCCAATCAGATATTTCAAAGTGAAACTTTATTTATTATATTTCTTTATTAGGCAACGCTTCTCCCGAATGGATCCTGCGTAGTATAAATTCATATTATTTATATTTGTATTTCTACTTGTTGATTGAGATCAATATTTTTTCTTATTACGTCATATTGACCAAATATATGTGTACGAGGTGAGTTAGCGACCACTTGTTCATTCCTTTAAATTCTCTTTAAATAGTACGTATGTAGTACTGTGTGTACTACTAAGTAGCTACAAAATAAAAATAGGAATAAGGCATAATAATCCTCCTTGAATTTCCACAAAGTTATTCATTATACCTTTATTATCTAAATGTCATATTATCTCTTTGAATTTTATTTTTATTTATTATTTACACTTTTAATCTTTATGTGGGTGCTATTACCCACTAAACTTAAGTACTCCTTATAATTTAAACCCTTGAATTATTTTTGTCCGATTTGTTTTGTTGTCTAATTGTAGTTTTGCTCCAGTTTTATATATCAAATTATTTAGAGGAAGTTGTACAAAGTATCAATAGCATTACAAATACATGATAATTTCGTAAATAAAGAAAACATGTGCAAATTATTAATACTAATATTTGAATACTAATTCCAAATTTTTTTATGAACGTTGGTTACGACCTGAATAATGGAATAAGTTCGTTAAAAGGGGCAAACATGCACTTTTTCACGTTCAATCGAGCCCCAAATATTAAGATATTGTGAATTATTTTCCATATTGGTTTCATTTATATGGAATGTTAGTTTGACCAAATATAAATATAACTAGTAATAATGATTTCACAATTTTATAACTAATAAATGATATTCATTGACAAAATTTTTATTTAATTTTTTGTCTTAGATATGATACTTATGATATTAAAATTATTTTTTTCTATATAAATAATAAAAGGTAATGAATCTTTTAACTATCATTAATGTTTTTCCTTTAATGGATTATTCTTCTCCAATCAAATATTTCAAAGTAGAAATTGATTTATTATCTTTCTATATTAGGCAATGCTTCTCCCAAATGGATCCTGCGCAGTGTAAATTCATATTAGTTATGTTTGTATTTGTACTTGCTAGTTGAGATCCACATTTGTTTTTATTACTTCATGTTGACCAAAGATATGTGTATGAGGTGAGTCATCGACTACTTGTTCATTCCTTTAAATATTTTTTGGATAGTACGTATGTAGTAAATGTGTGTACTACTAAGCAGCTACAAATTAAAATTAGAAAAAAGGCATAATAATCCTCCTTGAATTCTGACGAAGTTATTCATTATACCCTTAAATTATCTTAATGTCATATTATCCTTTGAATTTAATTTGTATTTATTATCGACAGTTCTAATCTGTATTAGGGTGCTACTACCAACTAAACTTAAGTACTCCTTATAATTTAAACCCTTGAACTATTCTTCTCCAATTTGTTTTAATGTCTAATTATAGTTTTGCTCCATTTTTATGTACCAAATAAATTAAAGTAACTTGTACAGAGTATCAATAATTTTACAAGTTCATGACAATTTTGTAAATAAAGTAAACACGCACACATTATCAAAAATAATTTTTAATACTAAAATGATTCATGCATATTCAGAATTACAATAATGAGAGTTTACTTAATAGTTTAAACACAATATGAAGTAGATTTTTGACAAATGTTTTCAAAGGGTGGTAGCACCCTCAGATAGTTAAGAGGTATTAATAATATAGAAAAATTAAGTTAAAAAATAGTTGGATCTTTAATATTTATAAACTTATTAATTGTGAGATTAGAGACCAGACTTAATTTAGGACTGCCATAACAAAATATTACTTATTACCTTAGATAGTAATTTTGTTAAAGGGTTTAGAATGTGAGTTAAAGGAACAAGCTGAGAAGCCCAAATTGCTATGTGTGATTTAGCTAGGTCTTAGGGCATTATAAAACTTTGACGGACCGTTATTGCACTCTGCTATCATTGGTCTTGAAAATAGGTCTGAGAAAACATAAATTTTCTTGCCTTTTAGAATATGAGGTGTTTTAGTCAGTTGTTCTGTTGGGCAAACGGATGCATTTTGAAGTTCAACGAGGCCCAAAGCAAGAAAAACCAGATTTTAAAGATTTTCGTGTTCTATAGTCCGTTGATTATTGGTAATAACAATCAAGAACTTTATTTGTGGAAATTTTTCATCGACATCTATTATGATCTTATTAATGGTATAAAGTTTTTTTGAGGGGCAAACATATATATTTAAAAGTTCAAAGAAACCCTTAAGTAGGAAAAATCACATTTTATTGATTTTCATGTGTTATATAGTTCATAGATTTTTGGTGATACAAGATTCCGTATTTGTTTTGCCAAAATGTTTCATGGTCGTCCATTATGACCTTATTAATTACATGAGTTGGTCCATAGGTGCAAACCGATGCAATTGAAAGTTCAAACAAACTGTAAGACACCAAAAACTAGATTTTACCTACTATCGTGTGCTATAGATCGATATGCGACCTCTTAATCTTTTGTGTTATAGTATTGGAAGACGCTGGGGAAGAACTATCAATATGGCCAAACAGAATGTGCCCGCACATTATCATGAAAATTTTGTCCCTCCAAGTAAAAGATATTAGCTGCAAACAAGGTTTATCGGTTTCTGGCACACAAATTAAAATGATCAACAACGTTAGAGTTGCTGCTAGTGGTGGAGTCGGCATTGCGTACGTTCTCAGGGATGTAAAAAGAGAGGCTGCTTATTTTGACGAGACCGCCACTGTTGGTTATTTGATGAGTCTAGGGCTGTATATAAACTCCATCATTGGATACCTTGTCAGGTATTACTTGCCTTTTTTTAGTATAACTTATTTCTTGAAGGTGATTGGTTGTTTCTTTAAGCAATGGCAGCACTAATTAATGTTGTTCATTTGGTATGTTTAAGAAAGATCTCACACTAAAGCAGTTTTTCATAAAGTTCTTCATTAAGTTCTCAATGTTTCATGTGACCGGATGGCTGCTATAATAGTGTCATAGTCGGGCAAAAGGCCTTGGAGGATTCACACAATAAGTTGCACATCAGTGATTGGAGCCCCATTGATTGCAAGTGCATCAAAAATTGAA
Organism: Solanum neorickii; assembly: GCA_027704865.1. Classification (NCBI taxonomy): domain Eukaryota; kingdom Viridiplantae; phylum Streptophyta; class Magnoliopsida; order Solanales; family Solanaceae; genus Solanum; species Solanum neorickii. The sequence continues at coordinate 13,385,551 of JAKWJC010000373.1, forward strand.
TGTTGATACAATATAGGCGTCCACTATCAGTCAATAGACCAAGTCCTTTGGCATAACAAAAACAGTGAAGAAGAGTAAACATTAAGGAGAACACAACACAAACAATTTATGTGGAAACCTCCTTGCTCAATGGAGTAAAACCACAACATGTTGCATAGGATTTTCAAATGCTTCTCTAATCTTCCCCAAGTAAAATCTAACCCAGTTAAAACCAATGTGAGAAAAAGTTATTAATATCACTATCAAAAAATATACCGATTACTTGAAGAGCCTAAGCGGATACAACACTGTCCTCTAAAACACCTAACTCTATACAATTTAGATTTTTCCTAGCTAGATACAACACTGCCCACTAAATCAGTTAACTATGACTAATTTCCAATTGTAGCACCAAAAAACTATTTGAGTCCTTTATAGATATAGGATCAAATTTACAATATATGTTAAGAAGAATAAATCTGAAGGACACTAAGCTTAAAGCATTATCTAGTTTGAGTTTGATATTGAAGATGAATCTTCACTTTTTGATGAGTCTTTTCAAAAGTTCTTATGAGTTTTTCAAGTTTCAAACACTAAGTTTATGACTATTGGACATAATATTTATGTAAAATAGTCACAACTTTTGAGGACATTATATTGGTTAAGACTTCTACCACTTTTTTCATTGTTGGAGATTGTGCACCAATCACTTGTACTTTTTCTATCCTAGCAGGGAGGAGTATGTCAAACTGTGGCCTAGGTACCTTCACAAGTTTTCTGGGTTTGACTTAAGTTGGAGACTCTGCCACATCAGTTGGCAGCCTTTTGAAAGCTACCTTTTTTTCTTCGCAGACTTCCCGGGACCAGGTCCCTTGATACGTTCTTTGAGAGTTCCTAAAAGGCTAGTTGGGTGAATTCCTCCTTTGAATGAATAACTTTAACACAGTTCTATCCCATGATGCATTTAACACCAAGAGAGAAATATTTCGAGGATCTGGTCCTTGTATTTGTAATGATCATCAAAACACCTAGAATATAACATTTTCTCCTTTATGATAAAGTCACCCAAATAAACGTGATGATGAGTTCATTCATTCATGACTCCTTTAATTAGTCTCAGTGCCAGAGGACCCTTTCCTTGATCTGTTCCCTTGTAAGACTCTGCATTTGTGAGAATCTTCAAAAAACCTAGAATATAACATTTTTCGTATTTTTGATGATGAGACAAAAATATTTCAGACACAGAGTTTATTAATTCAATGGCCCTGTCCTCAGTGCCTATGCCAAGGATCTGGTCCATTGTTAGACTCTTCATTGTAAGGATAATCAAAGCACTTGTAATATAAAATTTGTCTCTTGTTTGATGATGACACACAAATATTCCTCGCACTGAGTTTATTCATTAATTGTTCCTGTCCTCACTAACTATACCAAGGATCTGTTCCCTTTTTAAATCTCTAAGTCTTCTTCTCTTTTTAAACAATTATCCCTATCACTATGTCTATTGATGTAACTCATTTGATCCCATTTTGGGTCTTCCCAAGTTTCTCAAATCATCAAAATATCAACAAAATAACATTTCCCCCCCTTTTGATGATGACAAGCAAGCCCGACTATTTCTCCTTATCGGCGTGGCCATGTCATCATAAATCTCATACGACACCATGTCATCATTGATCTCATACCCTAGCATTTTCCCCCTCTTTTTACATCATAAAAAGGGTTTTAGTAGTAAACGAAGTAGGTTTCATAATGTAGTTCAAACAAATTCATGGTCACTTGGGCAACACAAAGCATGAGTAAATATGCATAAAGTAATGAGACAAGTCAGTAGAACGAGACATTTGTCATTCATCAATAAAAGATCAACCATCAAAGCATTACATACATCATTATGAAGGAGAACAAAGGAAATACCCACTTAGTGTCGACAGAACAGAAAAATGAGGACTGACGTCAGAATTCAAGGAGAGAGGAAATGTATTACGAGAAAGGGATGGAGAGAATAGAATTAGCAGTAAATATCCCATAGCATGATTTTTAGATACTTCTCTTAAAGTTCACCATGCTTTTCTACCATTTTTTTTAGTGTGTACCTGGTCCCACTGGTTGTTCCTCCAGATGTTAAGCCTTCAACTGACTTTAGCATTTCTACTGGCAAGAAAAGTTCTCATCGCTTTCATATCATGATTGAATTTCTCATGACAGAAATTACTAAGATTAAACTCACTCAAGTACTTCGAGATGAATAGATCAACACTTAATGAGTCATTTAATTTTTTCTTCATTTGAAATTTTGTTTAAGTGAGACACCCTCATTTTAAGAATTCTTTTAAGTTCTCAGACTGTCAACCTTTTCCCTTTTGATCTAAAATTTTTCCGCCTTCTTCATTTTACTTATTGGACCTGGTTCCTCATGAAACTCAAAAATTTCTTAATTGAAAATTTGCTAGTAGGAAGAACGACTTACAACATTTATAGGTTCTTAAGAGAGAAAGAGAGAAAGAAGAAAAAAGGGTTTTAAAATTTGTGGCTAAGAGAAAGGAAGTTAAACTTTCTAGGGAGATTGTAAGAGATCTAAGTACAAGGAAAGCGGAAGATTTATTCTTGTTGAAGCAAGTGCCATCTTGGTTCTAATAATATGACACAACAATCATATATGCGGTGATTGCACCGGTTCTCATGCACAATTTAGAATGCAATGTTAAGAGTGCTAACCTTCTAAAACGGAGAAGTTCCCTCTCTGTAGGTTGAATGTGATTGCCTAGATCTGTCCTCACCTCACTTTTCCATCAGCAAGCTACCATGTGTGTATACCTACAAATGGTATGAGACTAAATATGCTAAAACATACATTACTGAAAAACAAGGATACATTCTCCCTTTGCATATTCATGAGAATGTTGATTGCTTTATGTGTGTTTTATTCAGTTATTTTTCAGCATCATCACCTTCAACTTGTTTATCTTGACCATGTCTCATTTTAGAATTTTTGTGAAGTTATCAGCGATTGACTCTTTGATCTTAGAAAATTACAGGTTGATATTTCCCTCCTCAACACGATCCCTTAGAAAGTGATGTCTCACTTCACGCTATTTTTTGATCCACATGAGTTGAGCACACTAGCCTACCTCAATTACATACCTTGCCTCAGATGTTGAAATAACAACAAAAATATTTTCTTAATACCCATGAAGGAGATATGAGCCTAGAAAAGGAGTCATTCCTACTCTTTCGATAAGCTTGATACCCAGAAGACTCAACATCCCCATATTTCTTTTAGTCAAAACGTCTCCTGATGGACAAAATAAAACTAGGTCCTATATTTTTCAAATGTCTTAAGATTCTCTAAGCAACTTTAAAATGTGATTCCGTTGGACAACCATGGAATTTGGCATGAATCATAACACTTTCGTCAGTTATATCTAGAACATATCTATCAACATCCATTATCGAGTTGGTCCCCATTGGAGTATCATTTGACTTGGCTTCCATAAGATGAAACCTCTTTAATAGCTTCTCCAAGATGGAACTATGTCCATGTTCTTGAAAAACTAATCCTCCTTAGAACTTTTTTTAAGATGTCAGCCACTTGTTCTTCAACTTTGCAAAACTTTAGAAGTTTGCTTTATTTACAACTCCGATAAGAAATTCAATTTTCCAACATGCTCACATTACAACTCACTACTCACGAGTCAAACTTACTCTTCACCAAACCCCTCAGAATTTCTTCAATGATAATATCATCGATGTATACTCGAATAATCAACAAGTTCTTTCCTTGTGATATCAAAAAGAAGATTTTCTTTATTTTACCTCTTTTAAAGACATCATTGAAAAAGAACTTGGACAACCTTTCATCTTGTCGAGAATCGAGTTGCATACTTTGCTTCTTTAAAAATGAACTTGATCAACTTCTTCATTCTCACCTTTACAATTCATATTATCAATTTGAACTACATCATCTATGTTTAGACTTATCTATAGGACCGGGTCCCTCAGACGGTTCATCATCTCAACTTCATCACAATTCTTTGTTTGTAGCTTCTCAATTCTTCTTGATTCATCACAAGGTGGCATCAACACATTTTTCAATGAACTATTCTTGTTTTATGCACTGGATAAGCCTTATTACTTGAAGAATATGTCACAACCATTGTTTTATCACCATGAGATAAAACTTCTCAATATCACCCTTTTTGGACATTGAACATGTAGTATTCACAACTTTAGATGAAAATTGGAAAATTAAAGATCTGCTTATTCTAACTGAAGGATGGTCTGTTATGCTTCTATTTACCAAAGGTGTCACTAACTTTGTTGTCTGCAATCTTATTTTAGACAGATAGTGGACAGGTCCTTCCAGACAAGTTTTTTTTGGAGAGAAGAACTCAGTTGGCCAAGTCTTATGTCTCATAGAACCATATTCTCATCTTTAGAATCAAAGGAAATGAGAATATTACAATGAGCAGTGTTTAAATTGGCAGCACATATTCTTGCATCTCCTTCTTGTGAGTATCATCATCCGATAGATCAAGTTGTGACCACTCATTTATTTAATCGAAACTTACCTTAATTTTTTTTAGTCGAAGCTTACCTTAATTTTCATTATGAAAAATATTGCTATTTCCTAAGGAGACACCTCCACCTTGAAGTTCCTTGTGTGAGAGAGGATGTCTTATGTTTTATCATTAATGTGCTATCCGAATCCACCATTCATACACCAACACCGATTAATTCTACCTCTTCTCACTTTCCTAGCAAAATCACTTCCTGGTCTTGGGAACCCATTTTACACGGATTTCCCAAGAAGAAGATAACAGAGTGATAAGAAAATATTTTGCCCACTGTGGCAAACCAATTTTCTTCAACTTTGGACCAGAGGTAGGACTAGGTCCCTTCTTTTTTTTGTTCCTCTGTTTCGAATAACAAGATTCTGAGAACGTGTCTTGCACGTTTGTCCCTTATTATTATTATTAAATTTTTAAATACTAAAAAGTTAAGTAATTAAAAAGAGTCTTAAATTAACAATAGTAGTTTAACCATTTATCTTTTATTCTCTAAATAATAACAAATATAATATGAAGAACATTAAATAGATCATATATCTAGTTATTTTTTTGTTATCCTTCTCTCATTCTCTTTTGTTCTCATTTTGAATATTGTAATTTCCTTCCTATGATAATATCAAACTTAGTAATTGGTTCTTAAAAAGAATACTAAAAATTTAATTTTCAAAGTGTTTTTACATAAATACTGGAGAATGACTCTTCACATTGAGCTTTTAATTTTAAAAAAGTATGTGTATGAGAAATAATTAACATTCAATAATTAGGCAGAAGAATATCACATTGTCATAAATAAAATAATATCTTTAAATCAAAAGTAGACATTCTAGTTTGGAAAATAATTACTACTAACTATTTATGGGTCCAGCTCCAATCAATAATCTATAGATGTGAGTTTGAAAATTTTCCTGCTATAGTTAAAATTTTACATCAATAATAAATAGCTTATTATCACAGTGGATAGACGTTTGATGCACAAAATTTATAAATGCTAAAATATTTCGTCAATGTAGTACATATGCAAACTTATGATAAAAACACTTGGTATATTACGAAACACACTTGAAACCATTACCATGATTAATATGTCAATTATTTTTATCATTATATCACATATACATCTTCTTTTTAACCTTAAAAGTACTGTACACATGATTTATAAAGAGAAAAGAATAATACTCCTTTTTTCATAACATTACTCTTTGAATAATTAAAATAAATTGAGCAATATAAACTTTTCAAAATGACTTATTCGAGATATATGATCAATTTGAGGAATGAATGTTCCAACAAACATATAATAGACTAATAAGAGATCAATAAATTATACATATAAACGAAAAGTTTAAATAAAAATACAACCTCAAAATCACATATATACTATATCGAGTATGATCCATTCTTTATCTCCAATTAGGTGGGCCATTTTATTTTAGTTCATATATATATATATGATTTCTCATTTATTCATTATTCTCACTATTCATAAATAATAATTTCAAAAATATATTTATACTAAAGTAGAACACTCTATCGAGAGCCAAATAAGCATGTCAAATGAACTGACTAATCTTTCATAAATATGAATTTCATCAGTAATTAATATACATAGTAGAACATGATTTGTATATTACTATTTTCATCATGTAGGATACAAAATATTCTAATAATTTTTTTTTTAAGAAAGTAAATCAACATATATAAAAAGGAAATATATACTACTTAGGACGGACAAAAAGGAGTGGATAAAAACAAAAAATAATTACTGCACATACAAAATGATTTGCAAAGTTCATTTTTGCATGATAATTTCTCATCCTCTTCTTGTCATTTACATGAATATCATGCTAGGTAATTTATAGAAGTAGCTATGATGACCTTTGAGTAGATAATTAATTTGCATTAAATTAGTTCAATAGTTTTAGTCCATATCAAATTTGCTTAATGGAAAAACTTTTCAAATACTCCTGATTTTCACAATAGAGTAATTAATTATTAATGTGAATATGATTCATGCACCAATCTAAATGAGTTATTCATTAAAATGTTAATTTATAGTTTATATTATTTGTTTATTATTTAAATTTAAGGGTAAAATGGTAATTCAACTTTGAGCTTTGAATCTTTCCACTTATATAATATGATTTGAAGAACTTTTTAGACTTCTCTTTGAAGCTGGACACTCCTTCTTCAGATGGCTATCTCTCTCGCAATAAAAACATAGATTATTGTCGCCAACAACATTGTTTTTGTTGTGAGTATTGTATGGGGAATCTATCTTTCACAATCCATCACTCTTCTATTGTTACTACATTTGAAAGGATTTCAGAGGAACTAGTCCATTAAAAGGATTTGTCCAGTTTCTCTTTTACACGAACTGGGTCCCTCTCAAACATCAAATTTCTTTCTAGAGACATGTTCATCTTTATTTCAGCAATGTGACACTTATTTTCAAGCTCTGGGTGCAAGCTTCTAGCCTCATTCTTCCCTTTTGAAATTGTAATAGTCACAATTTTTATCTTTTCCTTTAGTTCTAGATTTTCAGCTTCTAGAACAAACATTTGTTTTTCAATATCATACATTTCGGTAACCATCGCTACTTTTTCATATTGAAAGATGTCTAAGATATTGTTGAATAGATCCTTCTCAATAGTTAGCTCACTTATTGAATCAATAAGTACAACAACTAGACTTCTCAATTTTCTAATGGAAAATACATTCACATTTTTTCTTGAAGTCAGATAAATTTACTCCATTTCATTAACATCTTTATTATCTGACTTTGACATGAAAGCGAACATAACATCAAACACAACTTCATCATCTTAGACTTTCAGCATGGATGCATCTTCAGGATGCTCTGACTCTTGTGAATCACTTAAGGTATTACTCGAGATAGCAAGAGCCTTTGTCACATCAGGATCGACAACTTCTCTTCTACTTGACTTGTCACGGACTTGGTCCCTGCTTTTGTTCATATCTCCTCCAAACTTGACACATTTTTTGTTCTCACCATCATGCATAGAGAAGTCTCTAATGAAGTGGTATGGTATTTAGACCCGTCAAGATTTTAGACCTGTCAAGATTTCTTTTTTTCATGAGAGATCCACGTTTTCTCACAATTCTTTTATATCTTCGAGTGAGATAGCCGATGTTCTCATTTATTTCAGGTGCTTCTCTTTGTGACACCTTCAGAGCAAGTGATTTATTATTTTTTGTATCTTTCTTTCGATTATCTTCATTAATTGGATTCGACCGTTTGTCAATGCCCTTAAGAATGAGACCATCATTTTTTCTATGCATCACCTGGGCTAATGGCGCTTCGTAACATCTTTTATGGTGTCCATAGTCTCTTTAAAAGCTTCAGTGCACTAGTACCTACCACCAAAATAATGTGAACGATTCAGTGAGCGTATTGCTAAATCACACACATCAATTTGGGCTTCTCATCTAGTTCCTTTGACCCCCATTCTAAACCCTTTAACAAAATAAGGTAATAAGTACTATTTTGTCACAACAGTCCCAAATTAAGTCAGATCTCCAATCGCACAACTAATAAGTAAATAAATATTGTTGGTCCAATCATTTTTTTAACTTCTTTTTCAATATTATTTATACTCCTAAACTATCTGAGGTCGTACTACCCTCTAAAATAATTGTCATAAATTTACTTCTTGTTGTGTTTAAACTATGAAGTATACTTTTGCACACATTATTATATATATTAAACCACATGAATCATTGTAGCATTTAAAAATTATTATTGATATATTGCACATATTTTCTTTATTTACGAAATTGTCATACACTTGTAACACTATTGATACTTTGTAAAAGTTCCTGTAATTTATTAGGTAGATAAAACAGGAACAAAAATACAATTAGACAACAAATGAAATTGGGCAAAAGTAATTCAGGGGTTTATATTACATGGAATACTTAAGTTTAGTTGGTCATAGCACCCTCATATTGATTAGAATTGTGAATAATAAATAAATATTGAATTCAATGGGATAATATGACATTCAGATAATTTCAAGGTATAATGAATAGCTTTGTGAAAATTCAAGGTGGATTATTATGCCTTAATCCACTCATATATTGTAGCTGCTTAGTAGTACACACAATTCCTACATATGTACTATCAAAAAAACATATAAAGCAATGATAAAGTGGTCGCTTACTCACCCCATAAACATATATTTGGTTAACATGACTTAATATGAAAAAATGTGGATCTCAATTAGCAGGTAAAAATACAAATATAACAAATTTGAATTTACAATGTGCATGATCCATTCGGGAGAAGCATTGCATAATAAAAAACGATAACTTTTCAAATACTCCTGATTTTCACAATAGAGTAATTAATTATTAATGTGAATATGATTCATGCACCAATCTAAATGAGTTATTCATTAAAATGTTAATTTATAGTTTATATTATTTGTTTATTATTTAAATTTAAGGGTAAAATGGTAATTCAACTTTGAGCTTTGAATCTTTCCACTTATATAATATGATTTGAAGAACTTTTTAGACTTCTCTTTGAAGCTGGACACTCCTTCTTCAGATGGCTATCTCTCTCGCAATAAAAACATAGATTATTGTCGCCAACAACATTGTTTTTGTTGTGAGTATTGTATGGGGAATCTATCTTTCACAATCCATCACTCTTCTATTGTTACTACATTTGAAAGGATTTCAGAGGAACTAGTCCATTAAAAGGATTTGTCCAGTTTCTCTTTTACACGAACTGGGTCCCTCTCAAACATCAAATTTCTTTCTAGAGACATGTTCATCTTTATTTCAGCAATGTGACACTTATTTTCAAGCTCTGGGTGCAAGCTTCTAGCCTCATTCTTCCCTTTTGAAATTGTAATAGTCACAATTTTTATCTTTTCCTTTAGTTCTAGATTTTCAGCTTCTAGAACAAACATTTGTTTTTCAATATCATACATTTCGGTAACCATCGCTACTTTTTCATATTGAAAGATGTCTAAGATATTGTTGAATAGATCCTTCTCAATAGTTAGCTCACTTATTGAATCAATAAGTACAACAACTAGACTTCTCAATTTTCTAATGGAAAATACATTCACATTTTTCTTGAAGTCAGATAAATTTACTCCATTTCATTAACATCTTTATTATCTGACTTTGACATGAAAGCGAACATAACATCAAACACAACTTCATCATCTTAGACTTTCAGCATGGATGCATCTTCAGGATGCTCTGACTCTTGTGAATCACTTAAGGTATTACTCGAGATAGCAAGAGCCTTTGTCACATCAGGATCGACAACTTCTCTTCTACTTGACTTGTCACGGACTTGGTCCCTGCTTTTGTTCATATCTCCTCCAAACTTGACACATTTTTTGTTCTCACCATCATGCATAGAGAAGTCTCTAATGAAGTGGTATGGTATTTAGACCCGTCAAGATTTTAGACCTGTCAAGATTTCTTTTTTTCATGAGAGATCCACGTTTTCTCACAATTCTTTTATATCTTCGAGTGAGATAGCCGATGTTCTCATTTATTTCAGGTGCTTCTCTTTGTGACACCTTCAGAGCAAGTGATTTATCATTTTTTGTATCTTTCTTTCGATTATCTTCATTAATTGGATTCGACCGTTTGTCAATGCCCTTAAGAATGAGACCATCATTTTTTCTATGCATCACCTGGGCTAATGGCGCTTCGTAACATCTTTTATGGTGTCCATAGTCTCTTTAAAAGCTTCAGTGCACTAGTACCTACCACCAAAATAATGTGAACGATTCAGTGAGCGTATTGCTAAATCACACACATCAACTTGGGCTTCTCATCTAGTTCCTTTGACCCCCATTCTAAACCCTTTAACAAAATAAGGTAATAAGTACTATTTTGTCACAACAGTCCCAAATTAAGTCAGATCTCCAATCGCACAACTAATAAGTAAATAAATATTGTTGGTCCAATCATTTTTTTAACTTCTTTTTCAATATTATTTATACTCCTAAACTATCTGAGGTCGTACTACCCTCTAAAATAATTGTCATAAATTTACTTCTTGTTGTGTTTAAACTATGAAGTATACTTTTGCACACATTATTATATATATTAAACCACATGAATCATTGTAGCATTTAAAAATTATTATTGATATATTGCACATATTTTCTTTATTTACGAAATTGTCATACACTTGTAACACTATTGATACTTTGTAAAAGTTCCTGTAATTTATTAGGTAGATAAAACAGGAACAAAAATACAATTAGACAACAAATGAAATTGGGCAAAAGTAATTCAGGGGTTTATATTACATGGAATACTTAAGTTTAGTTGGTCATAGCACCCTCATATTGATTAGAATTGTGAATAATAAATAAATATTGAATTCAATGGGATAATATGACATTCAGATAATTTCAAGGTATAATGAATAGCTTTGTGAAAATTCAAGGTGGATTATTATGCCTTAATCCACTCATATATTGTAGTTGCTTAGTAGTACACACAATTCCTACATATGTACTATCAAAAAAACATATAAAGCAATGATAAAGTGGTCGCTTACTCACCCCATAAACATATATTTGGTTAACATGACTTAATATGAAAAAATGTGGATCTCAATTAGCAGGTAAAAATACAAATATAACAAATTTGAATTTACAATGTGCATGATCCATTCGGGAGAAGCATTGCATAATAAAGAACGATAACAAATAAATTTCGACTTTGAAATATCTGATTGGAGAAGAATAAACCAATAAAGGAAAAACATTATTGATAGTGAAAAGACTTGTTATGTTTTATTATTGATATATAGAAAAAAATTATTTTCAAATCATAAGAATCATTTTTAAGACAACAAAATTAAATAAAAATTTGGTCAATGCATAATATTTATTAGTTATAAAGTTTTAAAATCATTCATACTAATGAAATTTTATTTGTTCAAACTAAGATCCGTAAAATGAAAAAAATATGGAAAATAATTTACAACATGATAGATTGCTATTCTGTCATTTAACTTTTTCAAATCTTGAAACAAAGTACAAAATGATAAATCCTCCGATGCATGTATATAAGCACATAAATACATTACTTTTTAATACAAAGTCATACTTTATATTCACATTAACATAAATATTTATTTTCCTCCCCCCCCCCCCACCACCCCCACCCTCTCATTTAAAATTCTTTTTCTTCTCTCAAGTATTTTAAGTTTATATATCCTAATTTGTTACATATGGCTTGTTATCTTCATCAACAACATTTAAAGGTAATCAACAACAACATAACATACCTGGTATATGTTAGGTTATTAGCATTTTAATTTTAATATTTAACATATTAAATTGCATTATTTTGGAGTTATAAGAATGATCATTGGTAGGCATTTGAGTTTTAAACTACAAATTTAATCATACAATTCATCTTTGACTTGGTAGCCATGCAATGCCATTACTTTTGACTTCATTGGTTGAATTCATTGTTGAGATAAAAACATTCCAATAAACATTGGAATGGATAACTTCTACATCATCCATTAGCATTAGTTGTCCATCACTTTATTTCATTCTTAATTCCTCCATTTCTCTTTGTAACCTATGTAATCTATGTAACCTATGTAACTCCTATTGTAACCTATGTAACCTATGAAACTCCTAAGGCAATTATCTTCACTATTTACTACCTCCATTATCTGCCTATTCATTTCTAGGAAGACTTCTTGTAGTATAAATAGTGGTGGTCTTCATTTGGTTTTGAACACAAACAAAACACAAGAGAATACAAAGAGTGAAAGAGTTAGTCTAAAAGAGAGTTCTTATTAGTTGAAGGGAGGTGTTCTGTTTTGTGGAGCTTTGGACTCAACTCCTGTCCAGAGTTGTTGAGTTATACTTTGTGAAGGCTGTTGTATCTTCGAGGGGACAAGTGAAAGAGGACTACTGCTGGACCGGTGAAAACATTTGCTGCAGTGGACTTGAATATCCTTTAAAAGAGCGAGATATCCGCGCCTCATCCTGTAGAGATAAATTTCTTCATTTTATTTTCAATTTTAATCTTGTAATTTTATTATCTTGTATGTTTTTTCACAAACAATATATTTTCACATTTATATTTTATGTATGATACCGAAGAGGCTGAAGCGAAAAAATATGCAGCTAGTAGAATTTTTTGTTTCCAAATGGTGGACAACAAATCAGTGGTAGATAAAGCTCAAGACTTCATCATGATTTTTGGAGAGCTTAGGTCCGAAGAGGTTAAAATTGGAGATAACCTTATGGTTTGTGGCATAGTGGATAAAGTTCTACCTTCTTGGAAGGAATTTCAGAAAAACTATGCGCCACAAACAAAAGGAAACCTCTCTTCAAACCTTGATAATGAAAATCCGCATGGAAGAAGAAGAAAGGGGCCAAGATGCACTTTTACAAAGATAAGAGAACAACATCACATCGAAGGTAAATTTAATTACTTCGAATAATGCTACTCCTGAAACTCACAAAAATACTTCTTTAAATCCTAAGAAGAAAAACTTCAAGAAAAATAATGGTAGACCTCCCAAGAAAAACAATGGTGAAAATTACCAAGCACAAAATCAACAAGTTCAAGAAAAGGGATCATGCTTTTTTTGTGACAAGAGTGAGCATATTTCTCGATTTTGCAGATTCCGGAAATTTGGTTCTCACCCTCAGGAAAACGTTACCAAAGAATCTTTTGTGGTGGTGATTACCGACATAAACATGGTTGAGAATGTTGATTGATGGTGGGCTGATTCTGGTGCAAACCGTCATGTCTGTTATAACAAAGACTAATTTAAAAAATATACTCATTTTGAGGAGCCCAAAACCATCATGCTTAGTGATGCTCACACTACTCAAGTTATTGGAAAGGGAGATGTTGAATTGAGTTTTACTTCTGGAAAGATATTAACATTGAAAGATGTACTTTATAGGATGTACTTTATACTCCTTCTATGAGAAAAAATTTGATATCTAGTTTTCTTCTTAATAAAGCAGGCTTTAAACAGATTATTCAATCTGATCAGTATATAATAGTGAATAAAGGTATTTTTTTGGGTTAGGGTATGCATGTGATGGGATGTTTAAGTTGAAAGTTGAAATAAATAAAACTTCTACTTTTGTTTATATGCTTTCTTCTACTAATTTTTGGCATGCTCGTTTGTGTCATATTAATGATCGTTATGTTGGAATCATTAATAGTTTAGGATTAATCCCAAGGGTTAAAAAGAATTTTGAAAAGTGTGAGGCTTGTAGTAAAGACAAGATCACTAAAAGGCCTCATTTTCAAGTTTAAAGAAAAACTGATTTGTTAGAATTAGTTCATACTGATATTTCTAAGCTTGGTGGAATTTTAACTCGTGGAGGTAATAAATATTTTATCACTTTCATTGATGATTTTTCTAAGTTTACATATACTTACTTGATGAAAAATAAAAGTGATGCTTTTGAAAATTTCAAAACTTATCTCAATGAGGTTGAAAATCAGTTTGGAAGGAAAATAAAAAGAATAAGAAGTGATAGAGGCCGCGAATATAAATCAAATGAGTTTAATTCTTTTGTTATATAATTGGGAATAATTCATGAAACTAGTCCTCCTTACTCTCTTTCGTCTAATGGAGTAGCAGAAAGGAAAAATAAAACTTTGGTTAAATTTACAAATGTCATGCTTATTGAGTCACATGCACCTTTAAATTTTTGGTGTGAAGCTATTTTAACTGCTTGCTATGTGTTGAATCGTGTGCCTCATAAAAAGTCTAAATTGACACCTTTTGAATTGTGGAAAGGTTACAAGCCAAGTTTGGGGTATCTAAGAGTTTGGGGTTGTCTAGACTTTGTGAGGCTAATGGATCCCAAGATTACAAACCTGGGTAAGAAAGTTACTACTTGTGCTTTTCTTGGTTATGCTTCAAATAATACAGCCTATAGATTTTTTAATCTTGAAGATAATATTGTAATAGAATCTAGTTATGATATTTTTCATGAAAATAAATTTCCTTTTGATACTAAAAATAGTGGGGGACAACGAATTGAACAAAATATTTTGTCACTACCTAGTTCTTCTACTTCAGTTTTGACAAATGAAGAAGTTGTTGATTTTGAGTTAAGAAGAAGTAAAAGAGGTAGGGTAGAAAAATATTTTGGTCCTGATTTTTATGTGTTTAATGTTGAAAATGACCCTCTAACTTTTAAAGAAGCATTATCTTCACATGATTCTATATTTTGGAAAGAGGTTGTAAATGATGAATTGGAATCTCTAATTTCTAATAAAACTTGGATGTTGGTTGATTTACCACCGGATTGTAAAACAATTGGTTGCAAATGAGTCTTAAGGAAAATGTTGAAACCGGATGGTTTTATTGATAAATACAAGGCTAGGCTAGTTGCAAAAGGTTTTAAAAAACTATAAGGCCTAGAATTTTTTGATACTTTTTCTCCGGTAACAAGAATTAAATCCATTAGATTTTTATTTGGTATGGCTGCAATTTTTGATTTGCAAATTCATCAAATGGCTGTAAAAACTACTTTTCTAAATAGAGACCTAAATGAAGAAATTTACATGGACCAACCCGAGTGTTTTGTTGAAGCAGGCCAAGAAAGCAAAGTATGTAAACATACTAAATCCCTATATGTCTTGAAACAGGCACCAAAGCAATGGCATGAAAAGTTTAATTCTTGCATGATTGAAAATGGTTTTAAAACAAATGAGTGTGATAAGTGCATATATCATAAGTCTTGGAATAATTCACATGTGATCATTTGCCTATATGTTGATGATTTGTTGATCATTGGCTCTAACATGAATGTTATTGATGCAGCTAAAAATGTTCTTAGAAGCCATGTTGATATGAAAGATCTTGGTGAGGCAAATTTTATTCTTGGAATAAAAATAACAAGAACATGTGAGGGGATTTTCCTTGACCAATCATATTACGTTGAGAAAATTTTGAAAAAATATAACTTTCATGATTGCAAGCATGTTGCTACTCCTTTTGATTCAAGTGTTCACTTATTTCCTGTTGAAAGTGAAAATGATGTAATAAATCAAAAGGAATATACTAGTAAAATCGATGTTTGAGATATGTGACTGATTGTACTAGGTCTGATATTGCATATGAAGTAGGAGTACTTGACAGGTTTACAAGCAAGCCAGGTAATGAACATTGGCATCGTATAAAAAGAGTTATGAGATATTTAATTGTAACGAAAAATTGTGGTTTGTTCAATAAAAAAATATCCTGCTGTACTTGAATGCTTTTGTGATGCAGGTTGGAACACTTTGTCACGTTATTCGTGTTCTACCACTGGTGATGACTTTACTTTAGGTGGGGGGCTGTTTGATGGAGATCGAAAAAGCAAACTATAATTGCTAACTGTACCTGGAGGCTGAACTAATTGCTTTAGCTTCAGCTAGTGAGGAAGCGAATTGGTTAAGAGATTTATTGTTTCAAATTCATTATTTTGAAAAACCAATTACTCCTATTTTAATTCATTGTGATAGCACCGCTGCATTTGGTAGAGTTCAAAACCGTTATTACAATGGTAAATCAAGACTTATAAAGAGGAAACACAGTAATGTAAGAACGTATTTGACAAATGGTACCATTAAAGTTGATTATGTAAAATCTTGTGATAATCTTGCAGATCCTCTTACGAAGGCCTTCAAAAGAGAAAAGGTCTGGAGCACATCGAGGGGGATGGGATTGAAGCCTACAAATACTTGAGTCATATATGAGGAAACCCAACCTGGGGACTAGAGATCCTATAACCAGGTTCAAAGGGAAAAACTAATCATATGATGAGTTGTTGTGGAAAATGCACTATTTTTTCCCTCCCTAAGATGTCAGTGCATTGTTTCCTGTAGTTTGTAAAGGTTGAGTTGATAAAACTCTTAATGAATATATGTAGCCCGTATGGGTGGAGTGTTAATTCAACAGGAGCACTCTCGACAGATTTAACCTATGTGTTGTGTGGAAGTAGGTCGCTTCCTATGAGAATGGGGCTTATTCTCAAATGCACTCATGAAACCGGGATAGCACATGACCATAGCGTGCTGGATGTTAATGCTCATGTCAACACCTTGATTTTAATGTGTGAGCAGTGATATTTTATTTCCCTTAAGCAGTCATAGTTTAAGTCTGAGACCACTACGACTCTAGAGTAAAAGTTATTGTTTCACTAAGTAGAGGTTCAATGAGAGCACACCTTCATTATGCATAGTAGTCTTTCTTCATCTGATATACTCTCTTATCTAAATATTAAAATTGAGTGGGGGATTGTTAGGTTATTAGCATTTTAATAATAATAATTAACATGTTAAATTTCTTTATTTTGGAGTTATAAGAATGATCATAGGTAGGCATTTGAGTTTTAAACTACAAATTTAATCATGCTATTCATCTTTGACTTGGTAGCCATGCAATGCCATTACTTTTGACTTTATTGGTTGAATTCGTTGTTGAGATAAAAACATTCCAATGAACATTGGAATGGATAACTTCTACATCATCCATTATCATTTGTTGTCCATCACATTATTTCATTCTTAATTCCTCCATTTCTCTTTGTAACCTATGTAAGCTATGTAACCTATGTAACTCCTATTGTAACCTATGTAACCTATGAAACTCCTAAGGCCATTATCTTCACTATTTACTACCTCCATTATCTTCCTATTCATTGCTAGGAAGACTTGTTGTAGTATAAATAGTGGTGGTCTTCATTTTGTTTGGAACACAAAAAAAAAACACAAGAGAATACATAGAGTGAAAGAGTAAGTCTAAAAGAGAGTTCTTATTAGTTGAAGAGAGGTGTTCTTTTTTGTGGATCTTTGAACTCAACTCTTGTCCAGAGTTGTTGAGCTATACTTTGTGAAGGCGGTTGTATTTTCGAGGGGACAAGTCAAAGAGGACTACTGCTGGACCGGTGAAAACATTTGGTGCAGTGGGCTTGAATATCCTTTAAAAGAGCGAGATATCCGCGCCTCATCCTGAAGAGATTAATTATTTCATTTTATTTTCAAATTTAATCTTGAAATTTTATTATCTTTTAAGTTTTTTCACTAACAATATATTTTCACATTTGAATTATATGAGTGTTGGTATGTATACATCTGTAGCACAACCTTGTGAAGGTGTGAATATTAATACAAATGGTGGAGATAAGTCGTTTGGAAAATGAAGTCTTGTACAACCAACTGATTCCTTAATGATCTAAGATCAACTTCAATTAAAGAGTTATTAATATGTGAATACTGATACACATGCTCGAGATAAGTTTTTTGCAAATGGAGTGTTGTAAAGCGAAGCGATTTCATGATAAATCATATCCAAACACAGTTAGTTAATCATCAAGGTGTCAATATATCTACATGTTGTGGGGATAGGTTTTTCCAGAACAATGTGTTGTGGTGCTAGGTGATTTCTCGATGGGTCAATATTTGTAACATAATCAACATCAATTTTTTGAGTTATAAGATGCTAATATTAATGCAAGTAGTGCACATAAGTTATTTTTACAATATAATGATGTATATCCAACCAATGACTTGAATCCACATCACAAACAACATCAATTTATTGTTAGGTAGTGGATCCTGATTAATTTTAGGTTTTTCTATTTATTCTCTATTGTAGGTTTTCCTATTTATTCTCTATTTTAGGCTTTCCTATGTATTCTCTATTTTAGGCTTTCCTATTTATTCTCTATTTATTCTTTGTAACCAAAAATACTATGATATATTAATATAAATACACATCACCGCCGTGGAAGTTTACTCACGGGGTGTTACCACGGAATATTGGATTTTCTCTCTCTCTCTCTAGACTTCTCATCTCTTTCACTTGAAAGTTCTTGTGTTCTTCATTCATCTAGTGTGTGTGCGTGAATTCGATCCTAACAACTGGTATAAGATCTAAGGCGATTCAATACGATCACAGAAGATGGATAGTTCGAAGCTTGGAATCGAGAAGTTTGATGGATTCGATTTCAGTTACTGGATGATGCAGATTGAAGATTATCTATACCAGAAAGATCTTCACGAACTGTTGAACGGGGTGAAGCCGGAATCCATGACGGAGGAGAAGTGGAAACTCAAGGATCGTCACGCTCTAGAATAGATCCGGTTGACTTTCTGAAGAAACGTGGCGTTCAACATCGTGAAGGACAAGACTACGTCCGGTCTGTTGATGGCACTGTCAAACATGTATGAAAAACCTTCGGCTATGAACAAGGTATATTTGATGCGTAGATTGTTCAATTTACAGATGTGTGATAATGGATCCGTTTCTAATCATATAAACTAGTTCAATATTATTGTGAGTAAACTCAATTCTGTGGATATTAATTTCGGAGATCAAATTAAGGCATTGATTTTTATGTCATCTCTGCCCCAGTCTTGGGATATTGTTGTTGCTGCGATTAGCAATTCCTGTAGATCTGAGAAACTGAAGTTTGTTGAAATCCATGATGTTGTTCTTAGCGAAAGTATTCGCAAATGAGAACTGGGAGATTCATAGGGTAGTGCTCTCAGTGTTGATCGAAGGGAGAGATGTAAGACGAAAGGCCAAAATCAACATGGTCGTTCAAAATCAAAGAATCGAGGAAAATCCCTGAACAGATCAAATGTGACTTGTTGGAACTGTGGATAAAAAGGGCACTTTCGAACGAACTGTACAAAGCCAAAGAAGAAACAGAATCAGAAATTTGGAAATGACAATAATTCTGTAAATTCAGCAGAGGACATTGGGGATGCTCTAATCCTTAGTGTGAAAAACCCGGTTGAATGATGGATTTTTAATTTTGGTGAATCTTTTCATTCGTCTCTAAGCAAGGAGTTGTTCAAAAATTTCAAATCTAGAAATTTTGGAAAAGTATATCTTGCTGACAATAAAGCCTTAGAGGTTGAAGGAAAGGGTGATGTTTGCATAATGACCACCTCGGGAAGCCAGTGGACATTGGAGGATGTCAGATATAATCTTGGGATCAAGAAAAAATTGATCTATGTTGGTCAGTTGGATAGCACGGGATATGCAACAGAGTTTGGGAAAGGTTCATGGAAGATCGTGAAAGGTGCTATGGTAGTAGCTCGTGGAACAAAATATGGAACCTTGTACACCACTGCAGGGTTCATAAATATGACCAATGTTGCTGAAGGTGCTTCCGGTTCATGTATGTGGCACAACAGACTTGGACACATGAATGCTAAAGGAATGAAGATGCTGGTTGCAAAAGTAGATTTAGAGGGTCTGAAGTCTGTTGATATGGGTCTTTGCGAGAGCTGTGTTATGGGCAAACAGAAAAGACTAAGCTTCACAAAGATTCCTAGAGAGTCAAAGAATGTGCAGTTGGAAATGGTCCATACAGATGTTTGGGGACCATCTCAAGTATCATCACTTGGAGGATCCATATTCTATTTACCTTCATTGATGATTTCAGCAGCAAGGTATGGGTTTACTTCTTGAAGCATAAGTCAGATGTGTTTGCAACTTTCAAGAAGTGGAAAGCTGAAGTTGAGAATCAGACCGGTTTGAAAGTCAAATGCCTAAGGTCTGACAACGGAGGAGAGTTTGACAAATCAGAGTTCAAGGCATTCTGTGCAGCTGAGGGAATCAGATTGATGAGAACAGTTCCTGGTAAGGCAAGTCAAAATGGAATTGCTGAGAGGATGAACAGAACATTGAATGAGCGTACAAGGAGTATGAGGATACACTGTGGGCTGCCCAAAACACTTTGGGCGGATGCTGTGAGCACAGCTGAATACTTGATCAATAGGGGACCATCAGTTCCTTTAGGGTTCAAGATTCCAGAGGAGGTGTGGACAGGAAAAGAACTCAAGTACTCACACTTGAGGATTTTTGGTTGCACTTCTTATGTTCATGTTGATCCAGAAAAGAGATACAAACTTGATGTCAAGGTTGTGAAGTGTTACTTCATAGGCTATGATTCTGATTTGTTTGGTTACAGGTTTTGGGATGACAAGAACAGAAAGATCTTGAGACATTGTGACGTGACATATGATGAGTCTTTCCTGTACAAGGACAGAGAGCATAAGGTTCTAGAGATTACAAAGCAAGTGGGAGTTAATGTTGAGTTGTAGAAGAGTAACCCAGAGATGTCGAAGCAGATATTCAATCAACTCCTGCTGAAGAATCTGAAGTGGAGCAAGTTACACTTGAGAAGGTGTTAAGGAGATCATCCAGATCCATCAGGGCACCAGATATGTATTCACCTTCGTTACACTATCTATTGCTGACTGATGAGGGGGAACCAGAGTCTTTTGGTGAGGCCCTACAGGTGGAGGATTCAATCAAGTGGGATCAAGCCATTGATGATGAGGTGAAATCAATTGAGAAGAATGACACATGGGTGTTGACTGAGCTACCTGCAGGGAAGAGAGCTTTGCTGAACAAGTGGGTATTCAAAATCAAGACTGAACCAGATGGCAAAAGAAGGTTCAAGTCTCGTTTAGTGGTTAAACGATATTCACAAAGGAAAGGTGTTGATTATGCTGAAATATTTTCTCTTGTTGTGAAGTTAACCTCTATTGGAATTTTGTTGAGTATTGTTGCATCGGAGAATTTGCATCTAGAGAAAATGGATCTAAAAACAGCGTTTTTACATGGAGATCTTGACAAAGAGATCTATATGTAGCAACCGGAAGGATTTGTGGTTCCAGGCAAGGAACACATGGTGTGCAAGCTCACCCGAAGCTTGTATGGACTAAAGCAAGCACCAAGGCAGTGGTACAAGAAATTTGACTCCTTCATGACCAAGAGTGGATTCTGCAAAGCTGAAAGGGATCCTTGTTGTTACTTCGTGAAATACACTGATTAATATGTCTTTCTACTCTTTTATGTGGATGATATGTTGATTGCAGGATCTAGTATGAGGGAGATTAACAATCTGAAGACAAGGTTGTCTGCAGCATTTGAGATGAAAGATTTGGGTCCAGCAAAATAGATTGTGGGATGAAGATTTCTCAGGATAGATCTGCTGGCAGTTTAAATCTATCTCAGGAGTTGTACATTGAGAAGGTGCTGAGCAGATTCTGGGTTAATGATGCTAAACCCAGGACTACTCCGTTGGAAAATCACTTTAAATTGTCAAAGGAGCACTCCCCCAAGACTGCCGAGGAGCGTTATCAGATGTCACTTGTTCCATATGCTTCAACAGTTGATAGGTTGATGTATGATATGGTATGCACTAGAATTGATATAGCACATGCAGTGGGATTTGTTAACTGATATATGGAGAACCTTGGGAAAGAGCATTGGGAAGCTGTGAAGTGGCTTCTGAGATATTTGAGAGGTACATCCAGTACTTCACTTTGTTTTGGCAAAGGCAATGTGACTCTACAGGGTTTTGTGGATGCTGATCTTAGTAGGGATATTGACTCGAGCAAGAGTACATTCGGGTACATTTACACCATAGGTGGAACAGCAGTGAGTTGGGTGTCAAGGCTTCAGAAGTGTGTTTCTCTTTCATCTACTGAAGCTGAGTATGTGGCAATAGCTGAAGGTGGGAATGAGATGATATGGCTGGCAGATTATCTTGAGTAATTGGGCAAGAAGCAGAGCGAGAAGATTCTTTACTCAGATCACCAGAGTGCCATATAGTTGGTGAAAAATCCAGTCTATCTTCAAAGACAAAGCACATTAGAAGGCGATACCATTTCACTCGCAGGGCAGTGGAGAATGGTGATATGTGCTTGGAGAAGATAGAGAGTGCAAGGAACCCGGCAGACCTGTTGACGAAATGTGTTGAGGTTGGGAAACTGGGGTTATGTAAAACCTCAGTTGGTCTTCTGTAGTTATTGCTACAGATGTTGCGGTGCGGTAAAGATGTTGATGATGAAGAGAATTTTTTTTGAGAATGTATTTTTTGGATGACTGAGTCAGTCTCCAAGTGGGAGAATTTTTAGGTAGTGGGGCCTGATTAATTTTAGGTTTTCCTATTTATCCTCTATTTTAGGTTTTCCTATTTATTCTCTATTTTAGGATTTCGTATTTATTTTCTATTTTAGGCTTTCCTATTTATTCTCTATTTATTCTCTGTAACCAAAAATACTCTGATTTATTAATAGAAATATACCTCACCGCCGTGGAAATTTACTCAAGAGGTGTTACCACGGAATATTGGGTTTTATCTCTCTCTCTCTCTCTCTAGATTTCTCATCTCTTTCTCTTGGAAGTTCTTGTGTTATTCATTCATCTAGTGTATGTGCGTGAATTCGATCCTAACATTTATGAGTCATCAAAGTGGTCATACTGATACATATATTTTTAGGTGAGTTATTTGCACAATGGAGTGCATTTATTCCATATCAACCTTATGATCAACATGAGTTGATGATTCATCAAGGTGTTAATATTAATACAAGTAATGCACATGGTCATTTCCACAACAGAATTATATAGAGGTAATGGATGCCTTTATGATTCAGGGACAACACTATGAGCAATATGAACTTATGAGTTATTAAGGTGTTAATACTAACAGAAATGGTGGAGATAGGTTGTTTCCACAACAAAGTGTTGTAGAGCCAAGTTATTTCTCGATGACCCAATATAGAGCACATGAGTTATTTCGACAACAGAATGATACAGATCCATCGGATGCCTTAACGACATAGGATCAACATCAATTTATGAGTCATACAGGTGTTAATACTGATACAAATAATGGAGATGATAGTTTCTTTTCATAATTTAGTCTAGAAAATATACAACAATTATTTGTTATTTGAGATAGCTCAACCAAAATTTTCATGTAGACCTAATATGACATGATTTTATGGGAAAACATATCCAACAAAATGAAACTTTTTACGGAAAGGCCTATTCAACACGATTTGGCTGAAATTTGAAGTATTACTACTTTGTAATGATTCACTTCAAGTATTATTATCACTTTAAGATCCTATTTAGCACATAAGTTTAAAAGCATCATTGTATAATACAGATAACCAGTTATACAAAATTATTTTTGAATATATAATTTCTAGATTTTTCTTAACTCTTAACCTTTATTTTATAAGAGACATAACGTGATTTTATCTTCTTGCATAACTATGATTAGTTGTTGTATCCCTTTAGGACTCACTATTTTATCAGTGATTATATATATTCTTTAGCATTTTTTGAATAATGTATAATACTTCTCATTCCTAGTCTAGTCATATAAGTTGTTTTACGGTAAAAGGTCTCTAAAAGCTCACACGAGTATGATCTTTACCCCCCCCCCCTTCCCGCCTCTAATCATAGTTGTTGCCTTATCTAAAAATGGACCAAATACCACTGTTGTTAATGCATATACTACACCCACTAACATTGTCATCGTGCCATTTGACCCTACCTTACAGTTACCCATTAGACTTTTCGGCAGACATAACTTCACCATATTGAAGGAACAAATGTTTGTTCTGATGCACTGACTTAACCTTTTCGGTCATATTGATGGCACAATTGTTGATCCTCCAATCTCTGAAAGAATGAAACAACTGTGAATCGGTGGGACATATCAACTGTGAAAGAATGAACTGGTTTCGACAAGATCAACTTGTCCAAAATTACATCTTCCCATCGGTGGGACATATACTTCCATCAACTATTGCAGCAGTAACATTGACACACAAAGCTTGGGAATCCCAACACACTACCTTCGCCAATAAGTCACATACAAGAATTATCTGTCTCCAAGATTAATTGGCTTGTATTATCAAAGAATCCAGACCTGATAGTACAATCAATTGCTGATGAACTTGCAATTGGTGGAGCACAAATAAATTATGTGCAACTTACTGTGAGAATCCACCATGGCCTTGGGCCCCACTATGACACTATATTTGCAGCCATCCGGTCACATGAAACTTTGATCACCTAATGAAGAGCTTCATGAAAAACTGCTTGACTATGAGATGTTTCTTAATCATGAAGACTCAAAGAAACAACCAAGCACCTTGAAGAAAAAACATAAATTGAAAAATCGGAAAATAATACCTCACTAGGTATCAAACGATGGAGTTTACACACAGCCCGAGACTCATAAAATACCCAGTAGTGGTGCTCTCACCTAAATCAGCAGCCTCTCTATTTATATGCCTGAGAAAGTCCGCAATGCAGACTCATACAATATCAACAACTCTAATGTTACTGATCAGCAACTGATAAAGCTTGTTGGCAGCCATAATCATCCACTTCGAAGGCCCGAATTTTCATTCTCACACGCGGGCACGATCTGTTTGGCCATCTTGGAAGCTCTTCCCTAACTCCATCCACAACTATTACACAAAACAATAGAGAAGTCGCATACCCATATATAGCACATGAAAATAGGTAAAATCTGAGTTTTTTTTCTTTAGGACTTGTTTGAACTTGAAAATTCTCCTTTTTGTACTTGTGGAACAACTTACGTCATTAATAAGGTCATAATGGACGCCCGTGAAAATTTTGGCAAAAAAAAACAACATCATGTATCACGGAAAATCCATGACCTATATTACTTGAAAATCAATAAAATGTAATTTTTCCATCTTTAGGGTTTGTTTGAACATGAAAATGCATCTGTTTTCCCCTCAAAACAACAAGACGCCTTTCATAAGGTTATAACGGATGCCCATGAAAATTTTCGGCAAATAAATTTATGGAATCCTATCACAAAAAATCCATGGACTATAGCACAAAAAATGGTAAAATCTGGTTTTTTCTGCTTTGCAGCTCGTTGAACTTTTAAATGCACCCTTTTTCTCCATCAGAGCAACTAAATGAAACACCTCGTATTCAAAAAGGGAAGGATATTTAAGTTTTCTCAGACCTACCGTCATGACTAACGAAACTATCCACAGTCCGTAGATAGGCTGACGGTCCGTCGAAGTTTATAATGCCCTAATACGTAGCTAAATAGCAAATTGCAATTTGGGCATCTCAGCTAGTTCCTTTGACCCTCATTCTAAACCCTTTAACAAAATTATTTTTTAAGGTCATAAGTATTATTTTTCACGACAGTCCAAAATTTAGTTGGTCTCCCATCTCACAATAATAAGTATATAAATATCGTTGGTGCAATTACTTTTTAACTTGTTTTTTCTATATTATTTATACCTCTAAACTATCTGAGGGTTCTTTTTCCCTCTAAAAAATAATTATCAAAAATGTACTTTGTTTAAACTATCAATAACACTTTTGCACTCATTATTGTATTTATGAAACTACATAAATCATTTTATTATTTAAAACCTATTATTTATAATTTGCACATGTTTTCTTTATTTAAGAAATTGTCATGTACTTGTAGTGCTATTTATACTTTGTACAGGTTACTTTAATTTATTTAGTAGATAAAACTGGACCCAAAGCTACATTTAAACAACAAAACAATTTGGAGAAAAATAATACAGGGGTTTAATTTATTTGGATTACATAAGTTTAGTGGGTATAGCACCCTCATATAGATTAGAAGAGTGAAGAATAAATAAAAATTAAATTCAATGGGATAATATAACATTTAGATAATTTAAAGTTATACTGAATAACTTTGTGAATATTCAAGGGGGATTATGATGCCTTAATACTACTTTTATTTTGTAGCTGCTTAGTAGTACACACACTTACTACATATGTACTATCAAAAAAGCATTTAATCGAATGAACAAGTGATCACTGACTCAACCCGTACACAAATATTTGGTCAACATGACGTAAGAATAACAAATATGGATCTCAATTAACAAGTACAAATACAAACATGACTTGTTTGAATTTACACTACGCATGATCCATTCAGGAGAAGCGCTGCCTAATAAAGAAAGATAATAAATAAATTTTGAACTTTTAAATATCTAATTTGAGAAGACTAATCCATTAAAGGAAAAACATAAATGATAGTGAAAAGATTTTTATCTTTCATTATTGATATATAGAAAAATAATTTCAATATTACAAATATCATGTTTTTTAAAAAAAAAGTCCGATAATGCATATTTTTTATTAGTTATAAAGTTTTAAAATAATTCTTAATAATTAACTTTGTATTTGGTTAAACTAAGATCCATAAAATGAAACGAAAATGGAAAATAATTCAGAATATACTAGATTGGTAGTCTTTCATTTATCTTTTTCAAATCTTGAAACAAAATACAAAAGGATATAGTCTCCGATGTGTGTATATAAGCACATACATATATTTCTTTTCCATACATAGTCATACTTTATAGTCACATTTCACATCAATTATTATTTTCCTTCCCCACACCACCACCCCCTTATATAAAATCCTTTTTCTTCTCTCTAAATATTTTATGTTTATAAATCCTAATTTGTAACATATGGAGGGTCATCTTCATAAAAAATAATTTACAAGTAATCAACAACAACATAAGATACATGGTGTATTTTTTACAAGTGAATTATATGACAGGTGGTATGTATACATATGTAGCACAACCTTTTGAAGGTGTGAATATTAATACATATGGTGGTGATAAGTCATTCGGAAAATGGAGTCTTGTACAACCAACTCATTCCTTGATGATTCAAGACCAACATCAATTTAAGAGTCATCAAGATGTGAATATGGATACATGTGTTGAAGATATGTCATTTGCACAAAGTAGTGTTGTAAAGCCAAGCGATCTCATGATGTGTCATGACTAACATCAATTTATAAATCATAAAGGTGTCAATACAGATACAGGTGGTGGAGCTAGGTTGTTTCCACAACAAATTTTTGTAGAGCCAGGTGATTTCTCGAGGACTTAATATTGGCAGCATTACTAATGTCAAATTTTGAATTATCAATATGTTAATATTAGTAAAAGTATTGCACATGAGTTATTTCCACAACACAATAATGTATATCCAACCAATGCATTGAATAAACAACAATTTATGAGTCATCAAGGTGGTCATACTAATATATGTAGTTAAAATGAGTTATTAGCACAGTGGAGTGCATTCATTCTAGATCAACCATATGGTCAACATGAGTTGATGATTCATAAAGTAGTTAATATTGATACAAGTAACACACATGTGTTATTTGCACACAGAATGATACAGCGTCAATGGATGCCTTGATGATTCAGGAACAACGTTATGATCAATATAAACTTATGAGTCATCAAGATGTTAATAGTAACACAAATGGTGGAGATAGGTTGTTTCCACAGAAAAGTGTTGTAGAACCAAGTTAGTTTTTGATGATCCAAGGTAGTGGACATGAGTTATTAGCACAACTAAATGAGACAAAGCCATCATATGCCTTGATGACTCAGGATCAACATAAATTTATGAGTCATCAATGTTTTAATACGTATACATATAGTGGAGATGATTCTTTTAAGAAGTTAGTATAGAAGAGTTACAAGAATCATTTGACATTGATAGAGCTTAACCAAAATCTTCATGTATACCTAATATATCATGATTTTATGGAAAGACATATCTAACAAAGTGAAACTTATTATGGAAGGGCATATCCAAAAATATTTATCCAATACCATTGTTGTTAATGCATATGCCATAACCACTAACATATTCATTGTGCAATTTAACCCTACCTTCCAATTACCTATCAATATTTACAGAAACCATAACTTCACTACCTGGAAGTCATAAGTGTCAGTTCGTGTTCATGAACATAACCTTTTGGTTATATTGATGACACAACTATTGCTCCTCCAATATCAGGAAACAATGAAACCACTCTTTAATCAACCTTATATGAACTTGTTTCAACAAGATCAACTCTTCCAAAATACCATCTTAGAATAAGTGGGTCTTATACCTGCATCAACTATTGCAAAAGTCACATTGGCACACAACGCCACGGAATCCCTGCACACGACATTCGCCAATATATCACACACAAGAAGTATCTATCTCCAATATAAAATAGCTCATACAACCATTTATTTCAAGCCTTATAGTACATTTGACATATTTATGTGTTTTGATAATCCTCACAAATGCAGTGTATCAAGGGACTAGATCAAGAAAAGGGTCATGTGGTTCTGGGACTGATGAAAGGTGTAATGAATGAATAAACTCATCATCATGTTTATTTGTGTGCATTAATCAAAAAGGGGGAAAATGTTATATTTTAAGTGTTTTGATGATCTTCACAAATGCAGGGACCTGGTCGTCATCAAATTCCCCTCTTGGTGTTAAATGCATAGTGGAGTACAACAAAAAAGATGTCTCCTTAGTCAATGGTAAGTGAGGCGCCAACATATCGAACCAATCATTGACCAATGTTTTTTTACAACGGATAATAGCTCTTCATAATTGATATTCTCAACATCACAAACATATTGTTAAAGTCATTCATTCAAAGGAGGAATTTAGCAATCAAGCCTTTTAGGAAATCTCAAAGAGCGCAAAAGGACCTTGTCCTGGGGAAGTCTATAAGGAAGAAAAGACAATTGTTAAAAGGCTTCCAACTACTGTGGTTGGATCACAATCTCAAAATTATGAAAAACCCAAGTACAAGTGGTTGGTGCACAATCTCCAAACAGTTGTAGAAGTGGCAGAAGCCTTGGCTAATGGCAAGGCCTCGAAAGTTGTGACTATATACAAAAATATTATGTGCAATAGCCATAACCATAGTTTTTTCAACGTAAAAAACTCTCAAGAACTCTTCCAAAGGCTCATCGAAAATTGAAGATTCATACTCAAGATCAAACTCAAACCAGATAGAGCAAACTTAATGGTATTAGGATATGTTTTTCTAAACATATATTGAAAATCTGATCCTACGTCTATAAAGGACTCATGTAGTTTGTTGGTTCTACAATTCTAAATAAGTTATATATAATTTATTTTGTGAGCAGTGTTGTATCTGCCTAGGGAAAATCTAAATCATCTAGAGTTAGATGCATAAGTGGGCGTGTATCCGCTTTGAAAGAATCTAAGTTATCTAGGGGAGATAGCTTCGTGAGAGGTTGTAACACCCCGTAGACAAAATAGACCAAATATAATTTTTTCTTTAGAAGAATCTGCAAGTGAAACCAACAGTGACATCAACGGTTTGTAGCACAAACAACGGTCCATCTTGCACAACCGTCGATGGGATCAGAAAATCCTAAAAATTAAGCTGGGAAAAATTGGCTATGTCTTGATTGACGGACAGACCGACAGTCTGTTAATCAGAAGAAGGTCTGTAGTCCGTGATTGTCAATCGAGACACCCATTCACCCACTCTCTAGCAAGATCTACGGATGACCAGCACGGTCCGTAGGTGGAAAATTTGCAGACAGTTTAGGGGAAATGCAGTTAGGTTAACTTCAAATGGTCATAACTCTTAGCAAAAAATAAATATGTGTCCCATGACCTACCCATAGATAGATAATTTAATTTTGTTTCCATAGACACCGACTTTTCTAAAATCAGACATCCGAGTAAAAATTTATGCCTATATTAGTGAAGGTCTACCGAACAGGCACTATCGGCGGACCCAATGACGGATCGTCGGTTAGACAACGGACCGTCAGTCCTGGCCATCGTTTGGTCAGACAACAACTTCCTTAGCAGCCTTTTGACCATAAATCATAATATTTTAGTCAGTTTAAGCCTAGAAAAAAAATTAAAACATTTCTAAGTCAAATCATTAAATCAAAAATTAGAAAATTAATAGAAGCAAGAGAGGAGAAAAAATCTACAGAACCCTAGTTAAAGAACGCCACAAGCTCCAGTAGTTCAAGCCCTAAAACTTAATTTATTTTCCATGGATTTCATAAAAAGGTATATGTGATTTTAATTAGTGAGTTTCCTTCACCCATTGGGTCCCCAGTTTCCAGTCAGATTCTTGATTCCCATAATTACCAGAACTTCAACAAAACATTAATTCCCATAATTACTAGAACTCTAACAGAATTTTATGAATTTACTAGTTTTTTGTTCCAAATCAGATTATAATGTTATTACTAATATTATTGCATGAATTTCAGATCCCTACCTTTGTATTTCTTTTGTTCTTCAATTACACATGCTAGGTCAGATATTTCAGACACTTCAGATATATATGCCTCAATAATAAATGCATCATTACTAGATTAATTGTTGCATTCTCAGTTTGCATGTTCATTTTTGAGCTATCAAGTATTTACAGAAAATCAGACATAATAAATAAATTTAAAAAATTCATAATACCGAGTAGGTCTAGAGTTAAGCATACCCAATTAGTCCTAGAATCACTAGCCAAGTAGGTTGTAAGTTCCCTCTGTGGGCAATCAGTGTACTGATCACGCCTGTATGTCTTTATACCTTTGGAAGGGTATATTGGGTCCTCTTGATGGGGCGTATAAATTGGACTCAACATTAAGCTCTGTTATTAGTAGCTCCCACAGTTCAATCAGACTCTCTACATTCACCAGTTATCAGTATATTCTTAAGTTTCAGCATGTTATAAATTTATCACTGCATTCAGTTAGCTCATAATTTAGTTTATCATGCAAAATTATTATACATGCTTTTATGCTTGTTCAGTTATGTGTTATTTCAGCTTTACTCTATCCTATATGCTTAGTACCTTCCAAGTACTGATGCTTATGTGCGCTACATCTTCTCGTGATGTAGGTTAAGGTTCTCAGCATCTAGATCACGCATATATCGATTTCCAATCTCCAGTTCAGTAGATTTTGTGGTGAGTCCTCATTCTCTGAGGACCATAGTCATGAGTTTCATTTTAGTCTTTAGTCATTTAGTGTATGTTTTTTCAAGATTTACTAGGGGCTTGTCCCAGTATTTCTAGTCCAGTTTAGAGGCTATATTCAGACATAGTTCATTTCAGCTTAGTAATGAGTTAATATTTCTTTGTATTAAACTCATCGGTTTTCATATATCTCAGTTTTAGCATTTATGTATTCCCCATATTTTCATTTTAATTTATGATTTAGCTTTCGCAACAGTTTATTATCTTTAGTATGCTCATGATCAGGGTTAGCTAGGGATCACCTGTGGTCTTAGGTTCCGTGTCCGCGTCTCTGGGGTAGCTCGGGGCGTGATGAAACTTTGTATCAGAGTATGACCAACAAGAACAATAAGCAATTTCTAGTTCCTACTAATAGAAATGATCGGTTACTTGCAGCCAGAGTTTGTGATTTTGATCGGATGATTCAACTGAAGTTATAAGGGTCGCAAGTTTGTAAGGACCCAGAAATGTTCATTTATGAGGTCAAGAAAATATTTGGTGTGATGTAAGTAACTAGTAGTGACATATGAGATTGGCATCCTACCAACTCAAGGATGTTACTCACATATGGTTCACTCAGTGGATAGATAGCAGACATGAATTTGTCTTTTGTAACTCAATATAGTAGTCCAATTTAATGTTAGTCCAGAAACTCTCTCAGAACTATTCTCAATATCTACTCCAGTCGGTGACCCAGTTATAGCTAGACGCGTATACAAAAATTGCCCTGTCACAGTCTCTCAGAAAGTCACCTCAGCGATCTAGTAGAGTTAGAAATGGTAGACTTTGATGTAATTCTAGGCATGGATTGGTTACACTCATGTTATGCCTCAATAGATTGTAGAACTAGGATTGTTCGTTTTTAGTTTCT
This sequence comes from Solanum neorickii, assembly GCA_027704865.1. Lineage (NCBI taxonomy): Eukaryota > Viridiplantae > Streptophyta > Magnoliopsida > Solanales > Solanaceae > Solanum > Solanum neorickii. The sequence goes on from JAKWJC010000373.1 coordinate 13,417,668, forward strand.
AGACGAACCAATCTTTGAATGGAAAGGTAGTTGCTCAGCGCCTATGGGTTGATTTATTTCTTACCTTAAGGCCAGAAAGATGATATCTAAGGGTTATCTCTATCATCTAGTCGGGTTAAGGATTATAGCCTTGAAACCCAAATCTTGAGTCAGTTCCAGTAGTAAGTGAATTTCAAGAAATATTTCTTGAAGATATTCTCGGAGTCTCTGCCGAAAGGTAAATCGACTTTGAAATTAATGTTCTTCCAGATACCCAATCTATTTCTGTTCCTCCTTACAAAATTGCTCAGTAGAGCTTAAGAAATTGAAAGAGAAGTTTAAAGACCTTCTAGATAAGGGCTTCATCAGACCTAGTATTTCACCATGGGATGCAACAGTGTTGTTCGTAAGGATCAAAGATTGTTCTCTCAAAATGTGCATTTAGTATAGACAGTTGAACAAGGTCAAACTAAATAATAAGTATACAATCCCCAGGGTTGCTGACATCTTTTACTAACTTCAGGGTGCTAGCCAATTCTCAAAGATAGACCTCAAATCAGGTTATAATCAGCTCAGAGTCAGAGATAGTGACATTCTGAAAAACAGCCTTTAGAACTTGGTATGGTCATTATGAATTTGTATCTATGTTGTTTTGACTAACTATTGCTCCTGCATCTTTCATGAATTTGATGAATAGAGTTTTCAAATAGTACTTCGACTTGTTTGTTATCGTCTTTATTGACGATATCATCATTTACTCTAGTACTGAGGAAGAACATGCAAGTCATTTGAGAGTTGTTCTGCACACTCTCAAGGATCACCATTTATTCGCTATGTTTAGTAAATGTGAGTTCTGGTTGCAATCCGTTGCTTTTCATAGTCACATCGTATCTAGCGAAGGGATCCGAGTGGATTCGCAGAAGATAGAACAGTGAAAAAGTGGCCAAGACCTACCTCTGCTACAGATATAAGAAGTTTCTTAGGTTTAGCGGGTTATTACAGAAGGTTTGTGGAAGGATTTTCATCCATAGCCTCACCATTGACTAGGTTGACTCTGAAGATGGTGAAATTCCAATGGTCATATAATTGTGAGAAAAGCTTTGATGAATTGAAAACTAGGTTGAATAAAGCTACTGTATTGACTCTACAAAGGGGTTCAGATTATTATGTCATCTATTGTGATGCATCCAGAGTCGGCCTAGGTTGTGTGTTGATGCAGCGAAGTAAGGTGATAATTATGCCTCTAGACAACATAAGATTCATAAGAAGAACTATCCAACTGATGACCTCAATCTTGCAGCAGTGGTGTTTGCACTCAAGATCTGGAGACACTACTTTTATGGTGTTCACGTAGATGTGTCCACTGACCATAAGATCCTTCAGTATGTGTTCAACCAGAAGGAGTTGAATCTTTGCCATAGGAGATGGCTTGAGGTCGTTAAGAATTATGATATGAGTGTGCATTACCATCATGGTAAGGCGAATGTAGTAGCAGATGCTCTTAGGATATAATATATGGGTAGTGTAGCCCATGTTGAGGAAGAAAGAAAAGAGCTAGTGAAGGATGTTAACAGGCTTCCTCGCTTGGGAGTATGTCTTATGATCGTATCATACAACGGTGTAACAGTTCTGAATGAATCATAATCGTCTTTGGTAGTAGAGGTTAAGGAAAATCAAGACAGTGACCCAATCTTCCTTGAACTTAAAGGTGCAGTCTATCATCAGAGACTGATGGTTTTCTCCCAATGGTGAGATGGTATACTTCGCTACCAGGGTAGATTGTGTGTTCCTTATGTGGGTGAGTTAAGACAACATATTCTTGCAGAAGCCCATAAATCTAGATATTCTATTCATCCAAGTGCAACTAAGATGTACCACGATCTGCGAGAAGTTTATTGTTGGAATAGCAAAAAGAGGGTTATAGCAGATTTTTTGAGTAAGTGCCCCAATTGCCAGCAAGTCAAGTTAGAACATCAGAAACCAACAGGTATGAATCAAGAGATCGATATTCCTACTTTGATGTGGGATGTGGTCAATATGGATTTCATCACAGGGTTACCTTGTACTCGCAGACAACATGACTCCATTTTGGTGATAGATGATAGGATGACTAAGTCTTCTCTCTTTATAGCGGTGAAGACTACAGATTCGGTGGTGGACTATGCTAAGCTTTACAGCTATGAAATTGTGAGGTTGCATGGGCTTCCTTTGTCTATCATCTTACATAGAGGTCCTCAATTTACCTCTCATTTTTGTAAGTCAATTCCGAAAGGTCTTGGCACTCAAGTTTACCTTATTACAATATTTCATCCACAGACGGATGGGTAGGAAAAGTGTACCATTCAGACCTTAGAGGATATGTTGAGATCTTGTGTGATCAATTTCAAAGGTAGTTGGGATGATCACTTTACTCTTATTGAGTTTTTCTGCAATAATAGCTACCATTCAAACATTCAGATTGCCCCTTATGAGGCTTTATATGGGCGTACATGCAGATCTCCTGTTGGTTGGTTTGAAGTAAGTGAAGCAACATTGATAGGGACAAATTTAGTCCTTTAAGATATGGAGAAAGTGCAACACATTAGATATAGACTTAAGACATCCCAAAGTCGTCAAAAATCTTATGCAAGTGTAAGGAGAAGAGAACTAGAGTTCCAAGTTGATGATTGGGTTTTTCTGAAACTCTCACCTATGAAAGGGGTGATAAGATTTGGAAAAAAAGGAAAACTCAGCCCTAGATATTGAGGCCCTTAGAAGATCTTGAAAAGGGTTGGCAAGGTGACATATGAGTTAGGGTTGTCGGTAGAATTACAAGGAGTGCATCCGGTCATCCACATCTCACTTTTGAAAAAGTGTGTGGGTGACCCAGCCTTTATACATCCATTGGAAAGTGTGGCGTTGAAAGATAGTCTTGATTATGAGGATGAAACAATTGAGATTCTTGACCGTTAGGTCAGAAGGTTGAGAAAAAAAGAAGTCGCTTCAGTCAAGGTTTTTTGGAGAAGTCAGTACGTAGAAGGAGCTACTTGGGAAGCAGAAGCAGCCATGAAAGCCAACTTTCCTCACCTATTTCCTTCCGATTCCACTCCAGCTTGAGGTGATAGTTCCTCTTCAATTTTCCAGTCATTCATGCATATACTCACTCTTAGAATCATGCTCGGTCAGTTTGTACTCGCATTTACAGTGTATTTACATGTACTCGGAACTCAATTTAATTAGAAACTCAATTCTCAGTATTTAGTAGTGGGGTTTCCTGCTCTCTTCATCTATTTCAGCTAGTTTAGTCTTCATTCAAAGTCGAAGAAATGTGTTCCCAAATGGAGATAATGTAACACCCCATAGAAAATATAGACTGAAAATAAATTTTTTTAAAAAAATCTGCAGGTGCAACCAACGGTGCCATCGATGGTACGTCTTGCACAACCCTTGATGGGATCAGAATCTCCCAAAAATTTACCTGAGAAAAATTGGATAAGTCTTGATCGACAGACGGACCGAAGGTCCATAGATCAGACAAAGATCTATAGTCCATGACCTTCTATCGAGACCCCGATTCACCCACTCTTAGAATAGAGGTACGGATGACCAGCACGGTCTGTAGGTTGAAATTTTGCAGACAGTTAACGCGAAATGTTGTTAGGTCAACTTCAAATGACAATAAATCTTAGCACGAAATGAATTAGGTGTCCCATGACCAACCATATATAGATAAGTGAATTGTCTTCTCATATCTTCAGACCTTTCTAACATCAGACCTCCACGTAAAAAGTTATGCCTATTGTACAGGCCCAATCGATAGATCCAACAATGGGGCATTGGTCAGATGATAGACCGTCAGTCCTGGCCGTCATTTGGTCCGACTTCAACTTTTGTAGGGGCCTTTTTGACCTTTTTGCACTCAGTTTAAACCAAAAGTTACGTTGGTTTTACCCTGAATCATCACATTTTAGTCATTTGATGCCTAGAAACTTAATCAAAACATATCTAATTCAAATCGTTAAATAAAAACATAGAAAAGTAGAAGCAACAGAGGAGAAAAAAGCTCAAGAACCCTAATTCAAGAATGCCACAAGCTCTAGAAGTTCCAGCCCCGAAACATAAGTATTCTTCCGTGGATTTTACCATCAGGTCTGTGGGATTTCACTAGTGGGTTCCTTTTACCCATTGGATCCCTAGTTTTTAGTCAGATTCTAGATTCCCATATCATGATTAGATCTAGGGTTTCTATTTATCTGGACTTTATGAATTTATTATTTTTATATTCCAAATCATATTATCATGTTATTACTCAGATTATCGCATGAATTTTAGAACCCAAGCTTTTTATTTCCTTAGTTCTTGAATTCCACAAGCTACGTCAGATATTTCACACACTTAATATATACATGCCTTAATTATAAATGCATAATTAGTAGATTAATTGTTGCATTCTGAGTATGCTTGTTAAGTTTTGAGCTATGAAGTATTTACAAAAAACATACATAATCATTAAATTTACATAATTCATTGGGAGTAGCATTATACCATGTTTCACTAGGGTTCAGCGTACCCAATTAGTCCCAGAACTACTAGCCATATAGGTTGTAAGTCCCCTCTGAGGGTAATAAGTTTAGTGATCACGCCAGCATACCTTTATACTTTTGGCAGGGTATATTAGGTCCTCTCGATGGGGAGTATACATTGGACTCCATATTTAGCCCATGTGGTTTTATTATCAATTATTAGTAGCTCCCACAGTTCAATCAGACTCTCTACATTGACTATTTATCAATACATTCGGTATTCAATTTTAGCATGTTAATTGGTCATTGCATTCATTTATCTCAAAATTAAGTTTATCATATAAGATTATTATACTTGTTTGTATGGTTGTTAGTTATGTCTTATTTGAGATTTACTCTATCCTATATGTTCAGTACGTTTCAAATACTGACGCATAGGTGCGCTACATCTTCTCGTTATGTAGGTTATGGTTTTAAGAATCTATATCACACATAGATCGATATTCAATCTTCAGTTCAGCAGATTCAGTGGTGAGTCCTCATTCTCTGAGGAAAACAGTCATGTCATTTCAGTCTTTAGTCATTTACTTTAAGTTTTTGCTAGATTTAGCAAGGGCTTATCCCAGTATTTCTAGTCCAGTTTAGAGGCTATTTTAAGACATAGTTAGTTTTAGCATAGTAGTGAGTTAATATTTCTTAGTATTAAACTCATCGGTTTTTCATATATATCACTTTTAGCATATGAGTGTTCCCCATATTTTCATTTTAATTTATGATTTAGTTTCTGCAACAGTTTATTACCTTTAGTACGCTCATGATCATGCCAGCAAGGTGAGCTTGGGGTCACTTGTGGTCCTAGGTTCCATGTCCGCGTCTCGGGGGTAGCTCAATGCATGACAGGGTGTTGTATTGGCTTAGTCTCTTCAAGTAATAGGTAGATTACTAGATCTTTATATTATATTTCTCATATTGGTTGTGACTGGGTTCACTGTTTCTTGAGGAAGATTAATGAAGCAGTTGAAAATCCTGTGCAACAGGTCATATTTTTATTCCCTTGAGCAAGGAGGTTTCCACTAAAGTGCTTGTGTTGTGTACTCCTTATTGTTTACTATTCTATACTGTTCTTGTTGTGTAAAGGGACCAAGACCATTGACTGATAGTTGATGCCCGTATTCTATCAATTGGAATAAAAAAAGTGCTCTTTAGCTGGTTAACACCAAGAGAGATTCCTATGTAAAACTGGTTGTTCCACTGAACGATAATCAAGAAGCAAATAGAAAGAAGGAGAGGTAAATAGTGCCAAAGTAACCTCAAAATGATGTTGCTGAACATGAAGAGGATATAAGCTATTTGATTAAAAGGTTTTAACAAATATTCAAAAAACACGTAGGGTTGCAAAAGAACAGAAAATCTAATAGAACAACAAACGAAAATGACCTCAATAATAAGTGTAGAAAGAAGTGATATTTATGAAAGACTCTCAGCATCACAAGTATAAATATACGGACATCAAAGTAAGGCGAAAAGACTAGATTCTTGAAGATGCTAAGGGAAAGGCTAATGCTGATCGGGTGGTGAAGAAAGTCCTTGACATATGGAAAAATTCCATTAGTGGTTCTAAAGACCAGAAAGGACTATACATAAACCACCCGCTAAGAAAAGGGTAAATAAGACAAGCGATCGAGTTTGCAAGACAGGGATACAAGATGGATTTTTCTAGAGTATATGATTTTCATATTAGGGAATTATACAATATCAACAGATCGTCGTCCCACCTACGAGCTGAAGGGGATAAACATAAATTTTCTTGCATTTTTGAATACGAGGTGTTTCAGTCAGTTGGTGTGAAGGGGAAAACATGTACATTTTCAAATTCAACGAGCCCCAAAGCACTAATAACCAAATTTTAATGATTTTCATGCGTTATACTTAATGAATGAGCAGGCAATGGCACGTTGTTTTTTTAATTATAAAAACTAAGTGGAAAAATCCCAAGAAAAATAATATATCCTGTGGTAGAACTGCGATTAGAGGGATTTTCAACCAAGTCTTCATCAGAGAGTCTTTCAACCCAGTCAGCATGAGGTCAAAACTGCAGGTTGAAGTAATTATAATGCCACGATTGGGAGTGCTTTTGAGATATGAAATGAGGTATTTGGAATCACTCCAGTGAGTTTCAGATGGGGCATGCATTAATTGAGGCGATTTATTCTCTGAGTAAAAAAACATGCCTAGTAAAGTAAAAGTATTGCAAAGAACTCTCTATAATTTGTAGCATCATTTGATGGAGTAACATCATTATAGTCTTGCATCAAAATTTATTGAGAAGATATAATACATATTTTGCTTGTGAAAACAAAGTCTTTTGTTATCTCGATGAACCTTAACTCCAAAAAAGTTGGATAGCGGGCCAAGATCTTTAAGGGTAAAACAGGAAGACAAAAAAGAGATAACCTGATGAAGTAGTAAAGAACTTTTTCCTTTAAGGATGATGGCTAAAACATAGACTATAAAAAAACACCATAAGAGTCATTGTAAACAATAAGAGAAGGAAAGAGTGAGACTTAATGAATCCCAAATAGAAAATATAGGATGTCAGTTCATGTTCTAAGCACAAAGTGCTTCCTTGAGACCATAAATAGCCTTACGCAAATGACAAACATGTGAGGGATGAGATGCATTCTCAAATCTGGGTGATTGTTTCATGATAACTTTAAAGACTCGCAAAATAATCAGTTGAACTAGAGCCTAACAAATGAACCTTATAAGTTTATGTACATATTATAGATATAAAAAGGTTTAAAAAATTGTCTAAGTATAAGTTTAAGGGAAGGTTTAAAGTTAGTGAAACACTTCAAATGCTTCCTTAAAATTTTTGCGAAGTCCATATATAAAAGGGTGTTTTCATAAATATTATTTTTAAATTAAGTTAGAAAGTTTGTGTATTGTATATTTTTATAAATAACTATATAAGGGATTCTATATTAAAATATCCCCAAAATTATTTACTTTCACAAAGACCCATTTCAAATCAAAAGTTCATCTTCCTCCAGTATTTCCCTCTCTAACATCAAGAAGAATAAGTAGCCATGGAAGCTTAGATTTCGGGATTTTGAAAGAGTTTCTTTATCAATTTTCTTCAACGTTTGTTAATATATATATGGTGATCCTTCATCCTTGATAAATGTGTCTTTCAAGGAGTCCAATAAAAAGGAATTTTAATGTCTTGCAAAGATGAAAATCCTATTTTCTAATCTATGCATGGGTTCAATGCTAAAACGTTTTCAAACATTTATATTGATGAATTAAGGTTTAATTGATGATTATAAGTTTATTTTAGATTGAATTCATTCAAGAACCCATGATTTTCACTAAACTCTTTTGTTTTTGAAATTGATTGGAAATGGGTTAGTTGTGAAAATATAATAAATAGTAATTGTTTATATGAAGTTTGTTAATGAAGTCATGCATTATTTATTTCTTAAATGTGGTGAAATGTTGATGTATTACTGAGATGAGTCATTACCTAAAAAGGGAAGTTATGAATGAGTTTATGTTGAATTTCTTATGTGGATGATGGAGGATGTCAATTATTTTACCTCTTGTAGTAGCTTGAATCTGTGTGTTGTGATTGATCTTTAATGATATAGAACTCTATATGATTGATGTGTGTTTCACTTATTGTGGAGGCGTTCAGTTATTGAGTATGAATGGATTGATCCACTTATGGTGGAGGTGCTTACATTATGGTATATGTTGAATTGTATGTAGTGCTATTATGGAAGGGTTATACCCACATGAATTGTAATATGATTATATGGGCTTAGACATGCAATGAATGAATGAACTAATTGAATTACATAACTAGATTATATAGGTATACACATGCAATGAGTGAATGAACTAATTGAGTTACAGTTATGTACATGTCTAGTATAATGAATGTGTATGCGTTGAGTTGCATGGTTTATAAATCCTTGAATACAATATATGAAGATTATCCATGATTATTATAGCATCTACATGCCTATGGAAACTTTGAGAGGGAAGTGTCTATGATGATAATGTTGTTGTTTTGTCATATTAGGGACAATTAAACACACACTCCATGCATAAGTGCGATTATGGTGTATTGATGGTGTCCATTGAAAGTATTGCTCTCATAGCACCTTTACAGATTACGAAATATGAAATTTGCATGTCTATGATGATCATATTGTTTATTGAAAGCTAGTTCTCAAGAAAACATTATGAATTTATGTAAAGGTATTTCTCACAAGTATATTAGGATTTCAAAAGGTCAAAGGAAGTTATCACCTTATTAAATTAATGAGCTATGTTATGAATAATATTGAATCAAGGCTAAAGTATTATGTCACCACTACACCATTTTCAGCCTACAACAACACCACGTAAGTTTAGCCTAAACTAGCAAAAAGTGTGGCCTTTGAGAAAAGGCTACACTTTTGGACATTCAGCAACACTTTTTAGGGGCTGCCCAAAAGAAGCGTAACCTTTGACATTTGGCAACACTTTGTAAATGTTGCCATCTTTGGCAACACTTATAAAGCGTAGCCAAATAGGTATTAGGGCACGCTTTTAAGACGTGCATTAGCAACACCTATTTTTTTTTAGACTACTCTTAAAAGCGTTACATTTTAAGACTTATTGGGCACATTTAAAAAATGTTGCCTTTTATTGGTCATCTATTGCAACATTTATAAAGTTTAACTTTATATCTCATCTATTGCAACACTTAAAAGGTGTTACTTTATATGTCAGCTATAGAAACACTAAAGTGTTACTTTATATCTCATCTATAGCGACACTTATAAAGTGTTGATTTTATATCTCATCTAGAGGAACACTTACAAATTGTAACTTTATATCTACCTAAAGCAACACTTACAAAGTGTAACTTCAACATTTATAAGCCTACATGTAGCACAAATATATATAATATATTTACATACATACAAGTGACCTAAAACACAAAATGAACTAATTAATCATTAAATTGAAGCTAAATATTTCAAATAAACTTTGAGAAATATTTCATGTACAACTAAAACATAGAAAGTTATTGCATAAAGATCTCTAATATCAACAAGTTCCAAAAACCCAAAAGTGCCATTTAAACGTATATGAAAACAATACAAAAATTTCTTCATCTTTTGACAGAATGGATCGAGTTTACTTCTGGACAAATTCAAATTCAATTACATGCATTTTCCTACACATTTAAAATAAAATTATAAGTTTGTGAATTAATTGTGGAAGTGCATACTCAGAGAGAATTCACTGTAAGACAACCAATACAAATCTAAATACAATTTCAATGTAAAAATTACACAATATAAGGACTACAACATTTGTGCAGTCTTCTGTTGTTGGCTCTCAAAAATTAAACTTCAAAAGTTTAATTTGTGCAGTCTTCTAATGTAAACTTCAACGTAAAAATTTTACACAAGTAGATCAAACAAACCAGTGATGACCACTGGAAACAAGGTTCATAACATAGTTTTGAAGTGTCCACAAAAATCAATACATAACAACATGACATGATATTTTCAAATAACTGCAGCATACTGCAGCTGCTGAAGGAAGATGGGGAAGTCTGACTAAGTGTGGGATTACGGAGACCACGACGGTCCATCGTGACTGTGACGGTTCGTCCTGCAGGTTCATCATGAAGTTCAGAGAAGTAATCCTAGTACCCATATTCCAAGAGATTACCTAAGTGTGGGGTTACGGAGTCCACGACGGTCCGTCGTGACTGTGACGATCTGTCCTGCAGGTTCATCATGAAGTTCGGAGAAGTAATCCCAGTACCCAAATTCCAAGAGTTTAACTAAGTGTGGGGTTACGCAGTCCACGACGGTCTGTCATGACTGTGACGGTCCTTCCTGCATGTTCGTCATGAAGTTCAGAGAAGTAATCCAGTACCCATATTTCAAGAGTTCAAAGTGTTTTGTAACGGAGACCCTAGACATTTTAATCACAGGCTGCAGCACATTAATGTGTTAGCCGCAGACTCCTCAATTGCACAATACTGAAAGAACAGTTATTCAACTAACGATTCAAATGCTTAAACCAAAAACAAAAACATTCTTAAGAGTTATAAATTGGTGGACTAAACATAGACAAGTAAAAATAAGTTTTGAATTTCATTACCAAGAACACCAACTAAACTAGAAGAAAAACAATATTGACACTATTAATAGAGAATTTGAAATACAAAATACCTTTTGAAGAACCGAATCTTGAGCTGACCCCAAAGAAAATGGAAGATTTGTGCTTCTTACAGCTTGTGCACTACTTGCATCAATAGGTGAAGCAAGGTTAGATCCAACACACCCTAGTATATCTTGTAAAATCAATCCAGGGTTGTTTTGCAGCAATTGAGTGAATAAATGTCGCATTTCATCTCTCAATTCTTCCTTTAGGGAAGTGATTTCATCGGCATGCTTTTGTTTTAGATTGTTAATTTCCTCATCTTTATTCAAATAACTTGTTCTCACTGATCTACCATAGCACCTAACTCGACCACGCTGCTCCTTTCCAAACACTGCCCTAAATGCATCATCAGCTGTTTCCCCAGAATTTTGGCGATTTTGAAGTTCAGCCTATTGAATAAAATTGGCATCCATAGTGAATTGTAAGTACTATTTCATTTCCAATCCTATGATAGAGATCAAGCATTAAAACATTATGAATACTTTTTGTAAAAAATAATTAAACAATGTCGACAAATAATTGATATCTCCTCGAACTTGCACTAGAAGAAGAAGAAGAAGGCATACGTGATTAAAATTTAATGTAGTCAAACTCCCCACAATATAAATGTTATGTCTGAATAAAGTTGACTAATAATCCTCTTTGAAAAACTTACTATTGCAATTTGGGTATCAGCCTGGATTTCCTTTCCCGTCTTGGTACGAGTTGCAATAAATATTTTAGGCTTTGTTGGTTTTTCGTTGTTGTCTTTGGCTGCACGCTACAGATTATATCAAAAGAAATTATAAAAAATCAGTAAGTTCTGATAAAGTATAAAAAAATGAGAATCAAATTTTGTGTGAAATATCAGTTAAGTATTACCAATGCCACGCGTACTCTAGCAAAATTAATAGGTCCCATTCGATGCCTCCACTTTTGTTTTTTCCTGTTTTGCGAATTCATCTCGCATATAACCTATTGTTAAAAACTAAGAGATAATTGAATTGATATGTACAAAAATAGATATGACACATAATTAGTCGATGAGTGGAAATGCGCCATTTTAACCTTACTTGAACAGTTGGGTGTTTCCAATACTCGATCAACTGGTGTAATTGATTATGTGGAATGCCATCAAGACATTTTGCTAGCATATCCTCAAGGGTACTGTTTTTATCAAAAAAATTCTTTTTAATTTTTTGCTTGTGTCGCCTCCAAGCATCACGAAGACCAGTCATCACCCACTTCTTTCCTTCTACTGGAAGTAGAAATTTGGACTATGTAAAATAAAATATATTTAGTTTCAGTAAGTAATAAAAAATATGAATTCTCAACAGTAGTTGTTTTTACCTTGACGTATTCCCACATGCGCTTTTTAGTATCATTTGGCACCACATGCCAACTAGTGTACATCAAGCTTATGAATCTAGGATTCGTTGCAATTGTTCCTATAAAGTTGCTTAATTGTGAAACTATCTTATTAGTTGGTCCCACCGCTTGTCCTTTATAAAATGTCACCTCCTTTCTTTCTTCCAAATTTCTTGCATGAATATCCTTACATGTTGTATGTCCTCGAAGTTTTTTTGGCTTCGACATTTCTAGATTGATGTAACAGACATGAAATAGGATATTTCTTTTATAATGAGTTCTAAATCTTACAAGGTTTAAAACATACCTTTTGTACTACAATCAATGTCAATTTCCTCTTCTTGTTCCACACGATCATCCAATCCTTTGTTATGTTCATTAATAATAGGAGTATGCATAAATTCGACATCACTTGTTGTGTTGTTGTCACGTTTTGTTTCATCATCTTTGTGTATCCCTTGATCTTTTAGAAACTGATTAAGAGTACTAGTTGGTATGACCGGCTTCCTCTTTACCTATTTGAAAATCAGTAGATCAAGAATATCATGTCGTGCCTCTCCATTACCTAGTGTTGTTCCAGTCGCATGTGCTGAAGCAGTAACATCTTTATTGAATGACGTATGGAACGTAGAATTATTCATAGGAAGTTTAGTTCCATTATGTTTAATGGACTCTTCAAATTGAAATAACGTCTGTTTAGTTTGCCCTTTCCCTGCAATAATGCGTGAGGTTCTAAGCTCTTCCCTTGAAGACGATTGAATGACTGATTTGTGCCCAAGCAATTTACTCTTTCCTTGTTGTGAAATGAAATCCTCAAAATTTATTCTTTTATGTGATATTGGTGCCTGCTCTTTCTTAGCTTTATCATTGCGTTCATTTGCAAGTTGTTCTCTCTTAATCTTGAATTTGTTGGCCAATTCAGCACTTGATCGGTATTGCATATCAACATCCAGATTCTTCAATGGACTTTGAGCTTTGTTTGGATTCAAACCCTTTTTCTTTAGCATTGTTGATTGATTCATTGTTTTTGCTTTGTTTAAATCTCTTCAATTTGTTTCCCAATAGTAAGTAAACCTAAACAATAATAAGATTGTTTAAGTGAAAGAAGTAGCATGACATATTCAAATTGGAAGAACTACATGAACAAACAGAAAAAATTGATAACATATGAAACAAGAGGCCGTTGGCTGCATCCACATTTAAAAACTGGAGAGCTTCTTATTACTTAAATTAATAAAAGGTAAAGAGTACTACCTCACTCGTAGCGATAAACTCAGGACAAGGACCAAAACCAGAAGCAACTTCAAACAACAGAGTTGAATGCCTCTAATGCCAACTGCCTGATAATAAAATGAAACCAGAAAGTATATAAATAACAAACAACCAAATCAAGCAAAAATAAGCTAGAAGTATAGGTTCCTCAATAATATAACAATCAGATAAGAAGGTAACATATTACATTCCACAGATTAGATATATTAATATATTTTGCAAAAAAAAACTATTATATTATAAAATCAGTGAGTGAGCACTATATGATCATCACAACAATAATGAAACTCATGGTGTGTCTTATTCAAACTCTTCTTTCAGACTTGACTTCATCATCAGACTCATCTTCATACTCATTTTCAGACTCGTCTTCAAACGCATCTTCATACTCATTTTCAGACTCATCTTCGAAATCATCTTCAAACTCCTCTTCATACTCTACTTCAAGTTGTTGATTGACAAATTCCTCCACAAGAACATCAATGATTGTTTCTGGTAAATCAGTCTTTGTTAAGAGTACTTCACCATTATCTTTTGGTATAGATGGACCCTTCGAATGTTTAGATGGATCATATTCATAAATTTGTGGGGGATTAGATTCAACTTCATCACCCATGTTAAACAATTTTCTTGGAATAGTCTTCATAACATAATGTTTATCTTGATTATGGATCTTGCACATAGAATCATTGGTGTACTTGAGATGCAAGCACAAAAGGCTCTTCCTGAGAGCATCTCTTGTTAAAGTAGACATAAGTAAGGCCATAAACATCTTTTTCAACCTCATACCTATCACAATTAAATAAAACAACCTTAAAATGGCTGTAATAGTTTAATTAAACAATATCAACTATTCTACCAAAATAAGTCAAATCTGCAGCAATCGGATTTTTATCCTTTGAGCTTGCAAAGCTTGTAGTTGAGGCAATTAGTGTGACACCACTCATTTGTGTTTTACGCCTTGCATCACGCTGCCTAACATGGAATCTATTTCCATTTATGAGAAACCTAGAATATCTTTTTGCAACAGAATTTTGTCCTCTAGACAATTGTTTTATCAAATTAGGCACATCCTCTTGCAAAGCACGAGTTTCAAACCATTGAGAAATGTTTTGACAATGATTCTTGGCTTTGCTCCATTTAGATCTTCGTGACTGATTATTAACCTCTTGCTCATGCTCTCTACAAAATATTTACTATATTTGTTAAAATAATAAATTAAATAAGATAATTATACAAAAGGATTGGAATATTCAAATTAAGGTACCTAATATATTCTTGAATATCGTCACAATCTCCCAATAAGTATGCATGTGCCTGACTTAGTGACTTGTCATCTAAAATGATTGAATCAGTTTTCTTTGCTCATAAAGGAACTCCTTTGTTAGAAAACAAACTCACAGGTTCTGCGTCACTTGGGTCACATTCATTATTGTTTTGCGCTCTCCTATTAAATCTGGTATGCACACCCTGATGCAGATATTTTGAGAATAAATTCATGCAATCTATTCCCACTCGTGTCTCTGCTATGCAACCTTCTAGAAAACGCCTATTGCGAATGTATGATTTGAATGTACACATTTCTCTTTCAGTGGAATACATTCATCGATTTTGCACTGGGCCGCCCAATCTCACTTCATTCACCAAATGAATAGGCAAATGAATCATGATATCAAAAAATGAGGGAGGAAAAATTCGCTCCAACTAATTTACTGTTTCTATGATCTCTACTTCTAAGCAATCAAGTTCCTCCATTGTGATTACTTTTTGGCACAAACGATGGAAGAAGGAACTTAGATGAATCAATGGAATAGCCACATGATCAGGAATAATGCTTTTAATTGGTATTGGAAGCAAGTAATGTAACATGAAATGAGGATCATGGGTTTTATAATTAGACACCTTTCTTTCATCCAACTGCACACACCTAGATATATTGGAGGCACTACCATCAGGTAGCTTGGCTTTCTTTAAAACTCCACAAAAGATGAATTTCTCTCCATTTGTCATTGAGAAGTACGCGTTTGTAAACTTTGTTCTCTTACTATCTTCTGTATCTTGTGGATGAAGGTTCTTCTTGATTTTCATATCTTTCAAATCATACCGTTCTTTTGCATGATCCTTTGTTTTTCCTCAAAAATCCAAAAGTGTTCCAAGTATGCTATTAACTATGTTCTTCTCTATGTGCATTACGTCATGGTTGTGATGTAACAAGTTGTGCTGCCAGTAAGGTACTTCAAAAAAATTGACCTTTTTTCCATGGGCCATCATTTGATCTCTTTTTCTTCTTCCCAAACACATTTTCAAAATCACGTAAGCTATTAAGAACATCAATTCCCTTTAAAGGAGTTGGAGGAGGCCTAAATTCATTTTTTCCATTGAATGATCTTTTGTTTTATCTCCATGGATGATCCATCGGTAGAAAAACACGATGATCCATATAGCACATCTTCCGACTATGTTTAAGATAGCGAGAATTCGTGCCATAGTCACAACAAGGGCAAGAAAACTCTCTTTTTGTACTCCAACCAGATAACATAGAATATGCAGGAAAATCACTGATTGTCCACATAAGAGATGCCCGCATTTGATGAGTTTCATTTCTGGAAGCATAATATGTTTCAACCCCAGAATCCCATAATAATTTTAACTCGTCTATCAATGGTTGTAAGTTAATATCAATGTCATTTCCAGGTGATCGCGGTCCAGGTATAAGTAAAGAAAGTATGGAATATTAAAATTTCATTCACATCCAAGGCGGAAGATTATAAATCATCAACATAACTGGCCATGTACTATGTGATATACTCATGGTTCGAAATGGATTGAATCCATCACTTGACAAGCCAAGTCTCACATTGCGACAATCTTGTACGAAATCTTGATGCACCCTGTAAAAGTATTTCCATGCTAGACCATCAGCGGGATGACTTAACTTTCCATCTTTAGAACGTTCCTCTTCATTCCACCTCAAAGAATCTGCCGTCTTTGAGCAGATAAATAGCCTTTTGAGTCTTGGAATTAATGGAAAGTGTCTAAAAGTGTTTGCGGAAACTCGATGTTGTTTTTTTGAAGACTCAAGATCAATATCAATTTTTGGAGCTTCAATATATCGTGAAGCTCCACAAGTATGACAAAATTCGTCATCCTTATGATCATTCCTGAACAACATGCAATCATTTGGACATGCCTCAATTTTATCATAATCCATACCAAGATTCTTTACCATAGACTTGGTTTTATTGTAAGACTGAGGAATGTTCAACTCGGGCATCGCCTCTTTTAATAACTCTAGAAGAGAAATGAATGATTCATTGTTCCATCCATGTAAACACTTCAACAAATATAAGTGAAGTGTGAATGATAATTTAGAGAAACCTATACAACCAGCATATAATTCTTTGTTTGCCTCTTCAAGTAAGCTATAGAATTTCTTGGCATCTTCATTTGGACCATCATAAACTCCTCCAGCATGTGCAACATCTCTAAATTGATCATTCATTAACCCATCAATAACATCACACGAGTAATCCATATCATCATCAACATTCAACTTGATATCCCATTCCCCGTGATTGATCAATCTAGTATAGCCTTTAACGAATCCATGGCATAATAGATGATCATAAACTACATTCTTTCAGTTCCAAAGAATATTACAACATTTTGCACATGGACACTGAATTTTCTCTCCATGAGGATCTCCATAAGAGTAAGCAAAATCTAGAAATGATTCAATGCAATCTAGTATAGCCTTTAACGAATCCATGGCATAATAGATGATCATAAACTACATTCCTTCGGTTCCAAAGAATATTACAACATTTCGCACATGGACACTGAATTTTCTCTCCATGAGGATCTCCATAAGAGTAAGCAAAATCTAGAAATGATTCAATGCCATCAATATACTCTTTTCTATACGTTGCTAAATTCATCCAATCCTTGGATGGGATATGTGAACTCCTAGAAAAGTATATCAATATTTAGTCTTTCAGCAGTAATCACTAACCAGTTAACAAATAAGTTTTAAAAGTCACGAGTAATCTATCAGAATCATGTGTTATGAGATGATAAAAGTTTCATACCTAGTCATGAGGCTTTCGCTATGTCAAATCAAACCTTTAATCCTCCACAAATGTTTATAAATGTTGATGTTACTATAAATGAAAAAATAAGTACAGTTAATAGGATATACATAAATCTGTCCATAGATAAATGCGGAGATTTTGAGCAAAGAAATGCAGAAGAGACCACCTACGGAGCTTGTGACGGTCCGTCGTGCTTGTGACGGTCCATAGGTGGCAGCGTAGTGCAGTTGCTGAAGGAAGATGGGGAAGTCTGACTAAGTGTGGGGTTACGGAGCTTGTGATGGTCCGTCGTTCTAGTGACGGTCTGTAGGTGGCAGCGTAGTGCAGCTACTGAAGGAAGATGGGAAAGTCTGACTAAGACTAAGTGCGGGGTTACGAAGACCTCGACAGTCCATTGAGTGTGTGACGGTCCTTCCTGCAGGTTCGTCATGAAGTTCAGAGAAGTAATCCTAGTAGCCATATTCCAATAGTTTAAGTGTTTTGGAACAAAGACTATCGATGGACCGTCAAGCTTGTGACGGTCTGTAGGTGGCAGCGTAGTGCAGCTGCTGAAGGAAGATGGGTAAGTCTATGTCTGGGGTTACGGAGTTCACGACGGTCCGTCGAGTCTATGACGGTCTGTCCTGCAGGTTCCTCATGAAGTTTAGAGAAGTAATCCCAGTACCCACCCTTTCGGTGAGTGCAATCAATTGGAATTGTTGAAAAGTGAATCAAAGTCATAGATCCCCTGTTACCACCCCAAGGCAACCTAAGAGAGAACGAATGGGTCTAGCAAAGTCAACCCAGGAGAGAATTCGTACGGATTTTCTATAATAGGAATCCAAGGAAATCTAGTATATGCAGAAACACAAAGCATAGGCAACACGACAAATATTGAAGCTGAAATCACAGCAATTTGGAAAGCACTACGTAATTGCAAGAGGTGTGGGATCACAAATGCCATTTTAGAGATTGACTCGCTAAGTCTCAAGAACATGATTCAATGAGAGTGGAGGTTAACTTGGAGTTTAATTGATAAGATAGAGGAGATGAATATGATTATGGGAACAATTCAAATCCAGTTAGTACATATATTTAGAGAAGTTAATCAATTAGCTAATTGCATCACAAACATATCTATAAACCAAGAAAACAGGCACCAGTATCAAAGATTTCAAGATCTACCTAGTAGTGCAAGAAAGATCTTAAACATGGATAAGCAACAGTACCAACAATCAGAATAAGAACAAAGAAAATCTTAACCATTTGCAGAAATTAACATGAAAAGCAAAGAAAGAACCACAGAGTCACCTATTTACAAAATCATTTGAGGCCAAGCAGGGAAAAAGTATTTGTTTACAAACAAACAACCCCCACATGAAGATAGACCGATATTTGATATCTGACAAAAGCATAGAGCAGCAACAAGCCGAAAACAAAAAAAGAGAAAAAAATACATTCATAAGCTTATTCTGCTAATGCTGTGAAAATAAGTCAATGTTTAGTAACAGAAGGAAGTTAGCATTTGAGATTTTAAGCAAACAATACAGACGATTCCAACTAACTTTCATTTTATTGACGAATTGATATGCAAAAGAAGTAAACAATACAAATGATACAAAATATAAAACCAGGACTACAACTAAGGAAACTTGTACAAAATAAATGAAAACTAGAGGAAATTTAATCACCTAAATGAGTTATCATTATTTGGGAAATACCCAAAGAAAGGAACTAACTTCTCACTTGACACGAGGTATCAAAATTAGTGATTCACAAAATTACGAGGGCAAATAAATAAAGATGCAAATTCAAAAATAGCATGCTCAACCACTGTCCGAACAATGATAAAAATCTCACAAAACTAAACGTGATCTTTAAACTGAAATTATCTTAATATTGGCATTAGCGAAAGATACACTGAAAACCACAAAATAAAAGATAGTGAATGTCATCTTTAAGTTGATTAAACATGGACTTAAAAAGAAGAACATTTGAAGTAAATAGGCAGCCAACCCATGCTAGTAAGAGGGTCGCTTATGTGCTTATGGCCTAAACTACTGAATTAGCTAGGCTAAACGAAAAAGTCCATGCAAATGTAGTCATTAAATAATATGAAATGATTCTAACAACTTCATACTACGAGGTTATCCCAAAACATTTTGGAATATTAAAGTTACTATCTATACTTGAAAATGCACTAGAGAAACAACAAAATTACTTCTTCACTCTTCAAGACATACAGTGGAAAACAAAAAAGTTGTTCGAACAAACTGAGACACGAAAAAATTATTGTGATTAACATATGAACAAACAAAGATTAAGACGAGCACAGTAAAAAAATTAGCGACCATAGATTAAAACAAACATTATAGCATGAAAGATCTTAAACATGGACAAACAACAGTTCCAGCAATCAGAATAAGAACAAGGAAAATCTTAAGCATCTGCATAAATTAACATGAAAAGCACAGGAAAATCTAAATGTTTACGAGCTACACTCCAAAAATCAACAGAGTTTCTGAAAAATCAAATAAGTTTCGGAAAACAAAATCGTTCTTATTCTTAAAGAAATCGTTCTTACTCTTCAAGGAATCGTTCAACTCTTCAGCTCAGTTCATCTAATCTTTAGCCTGTATTAGAAAAGAGAACTACTTCTTCAGCTATCTTCACCTCTCTTCACTTCAAACCTTTAGTTCTTCAGCTTGTATCACAACCTTTAGTTCTTCGGCCAATTCTTCTGCTGAAAAGAGAAACGTGAAAAGAAAAGCTGAAAGAGGAAAGTGAAGTCAAAATGTTTTGTTAATGTTTAATTTTTTTGGCTGAAAGAGGAAAGCTGAAAATGTTAATGGATATTATTATTATATTGGATAAAAATGGGAGGGAGTGTTAAAAATATTGGAGGGAATATAAAATTTTAGTGAAATTTTTTAAGGCAACACTATAAAGTGTTGTTTTTAAATTATAAAAATAGGACATTTGAGAAGTGTGGTCATAATGTAAATAGGTGTTGCCAATTATATCATACTTTAACAACACTTATAAAGTGTATCTTATATTATTAAAGAGTACACTTTTGAAGTGTTGCCAAAATTATTGTAGCTAAAAGTGAAAATTTGTGCCTACGCTTTAAAAGCGTTCCCAAAACTACTTTAGGCAACACTTTACCAGTGTAGTCCAGAATAAGTGTGGTCGTAGACCTAAAATGGTGTAGTGCACACATGTAGATACAATCTAAATACTATCAATATATCAGTTTGGGAATAATGTTGTCACGACCCAAAAGTACCCCTTAGAAGAAGGGAACACCCTTTGGTTGGAAAAATTATTCATTTTGACCTTTCAGAGGTCTTGTACTAGCCTTAGCTATCATTTATTACAGAAGACATGAAAAGTAGTGCTAAATTAAAACTTTTCTTGAGAAAAATAATAAGGAAAACATCTTTCATAGATACTAACGAGTAGTCTAGTCATCACAAGCCAACATAAAGACATGGCATATTATCTTAGGGACACGAACCTTCACATTGAATGAAAATACATAATAAGTCTTAATAGTAGAAACTAAAAAAATAAAGACTATGCCCTCGGATATATGAGGACATACATAGTATTGAGGGAGCCGATTCCGAAGCTTGACTTCTCGTTATGAACTTACCTGCAACCTATACTTATAGCGTATAGAAAAAAATGTGTTTCGTACAAACATTGTACTAAATATGGCATAAGCAAAAACATGCAAAAGAGGACATTTTAGTAGAAAAAAGTTTTCATACAATGTAAGTCAAACCTTCAGGGATATAGAAGTAAAACAACTTATAAATAATCATTTAGCATATAGGAAAGAACTTCCATAATTTAAGCACTTAGAACCACTTTACAATGAGTTAAAACCTTCAACTCACAATGAACTCATCTCATTAGAAGTTTCCCTGACAAAATTTATCCCAAGACTCACTAAGGTAAGACATGAGGGAACCACCCATAAAATTCCTTCGATGCACACCTAAGTGATCCTCAAGACTGCTTATTATAGTTTTACTTTGCTTGGGGTAACAAACCCACACTCCAGACATTTCAGAAACATACTTGCATTTAAAGACTTTACATTAGTTCCCTTCTCAAGTGAACTAGAAAGTTACACAAAGTGCAATTTGAGAATAGCATCCCATACTATTAATCCCACAATGTTCTCCTTGAGGATTTTGTGAGAATAGGTACACCACATTCATCATTCATAAACTATATTATACAAGACTTAAGTTTAAGATGCTTTGCTAACATTAGTCTTTAAATCACATATCTTAATTTTTAGTTAACAAGAACACATCATACTATACCTATAAACACACACCAAGACTCCGCTTTCAAGTGCCTAGTTGTGCAATGGATAAATGGCGTCCCGTACCACCACCTACCCTAAGTAGTACGCTCTTCAGGAGACTTAGTTCATTACATTCTTTTGGGGAATTAGCTTTAACTGACATAGACCATGAGATCTAGACATGGAATCCCGATATTAAACTCTATATAATGAGGGGTCCCCAGTTGCTTAGAGTAGGGTCTTTCTCTTAGCCTTTACATTTATTCTCAAATAGGTACACCTATGTGGGCGCATAGTTAAGCGATAAGGAGATTATTTCTAAATAAATAATTCTCCTTTAATGAGGAGTACTCATCTAAAGAGGTACATTGGCTACAACATTTTGACTCTCGACGTGCAACCATCCCTTCTTCAAATCCTCTCAGTGTTAAGAATAACTTCCCCCCGGAGCCTAAACATTCATTACTAAAGGTTAAGGGTTAATTATTGGACACCACATCTGAACTCACGAAGGGCATCCATCCTCCAACTTACATTAGAAAGCTCTTCGGATATAGTAAGGTTGCTACTAAACAGTTCATCTCAACTCACAAAGTGTGTTCTCCCCAGAACTCCCCCATTCTAATTCATTAACATCATTCATTAAATTAAGTGTGTGTATTTGAGCACACCTTCATATAGTAACCATTTTCGTTGCATTGATCTCTACACAAACTTATACTTTTATTCATCACATTTCACACACTGACATGCTTATCATGAACAAATTCTACTATTAGAAATAATATCATTAAGATGCACAGCACAATCTTCTATGACATATCATGCATAACCATCATAATCATCATTTCACTTAACATTATATGCCTTAAAGACAACCTTGACAATGCACGTATTTATAAAATATTATCATGAACTTCAAGTAAACACCACCACCAAAGGTGGATCATACCACTCGATAGCATTTCACCATATGAACTAAATCATATAAGCAACATACCATATCCCAAGCATCCACCACTTATTCACAATTTATCCAATAATACATCATAAAATAGCCATTAAGTCATTATATAAATAACAACATCATCATAAATAAACCATAGCTCAAACACTACATAATCATGTTCATTTAACCCATTTCTTCAGCCAAAAGTTGATAAAAAGCATAAACATGTTTTCGTTGGAGTCTTAGCATAATTATTACCAACTAACACTACAAACAACATATTTGAATACTTAAAAACATTTTCATGCAAGACCAATACTTTGAGTCAAAGATAGAAGAAGTTAGATGTCATGATCGGAAAATGTAGACCCCAAACGTGACCAGCATCGATGACCTCTCAGAGGTTGCAGAAAAGCCTACATACATCATTGTTACTTCATCTAGGTTAATTTTTGTAGAAAATTTGAACTTTTTGTTACATAATATTCATGTAAGCCATTCTACTTAAATTCATAAATGTTCACAATAAACCATCTAATATTAAGATTATCAAATAAAAGAAATAGTTCATAATTGCATTAAACGTATTTTTGCCATAATGACACCAATATAAAGTCTGAAATTTAAAGTGGAAATGAAATACTAGTGGAACATGCTCCACTAGCTAAAGCGTACATCTAAGCTTTAAAACAACAGTATACATACTCGTAAGTAGGAGGACCGACCAAATTCGAATGAAAGCTCCACGTCTGGATAACTACAACGGTGTATTGTAAACTTTAACGTCCACCTGTGCCTGCACGTAAAAGTAGATACTGTAAGGGGTAAGTATTCACTTGTACTAAGTATGGGTATATTGAAACACACAGCAAGGACATGCATGAGTAAGAATATCTCTTTCCTAACAACATGATTTATAGAAAAGTTAACTTAGTAGACTTGCCAGATTTGGATTAGGAAAGTAAGTGGACTTGCCTGATTTGGGTTAAGAAAGTCATACCATGAGAGTAACATGCATCATCATACATATCATATTTCACATAAAACATACAATATTACATATAACACATAATATAGTGCATATAGCACTTAACATATTTCATACAATTCGATCATATTCCATGAGACCTTGGAATCATGGACTTGACATTATGACTTCCCAAAATGAGGGCTCAATATAAGGGACCTCAACTAGGGGGCCTTTTTAGCAAACACAAAGTCTGCTTCATTCATTCATAAGCTAGTGTAAACACATGCTATGCCTAGGATGTAGTTTAAGACTTTCATCGTGTTCACTGTGCAATGGCCAAGAATGACCTAGTGTAATTACTTGAGTCTAGCTCACCTCATGATTATCCTATCCTAACACCTTTGGTATTATTCATTTCACTATGTGCATCATTTGAGGCTGACCTCATCCATTCATTAGGAACTTTAACTTTAACCTACATAGATCATGTGAGCATCATGAAATCCAGTGTCTGCCCCACACTGAAAAGAGGTTGAATCAATGACAAAACTAACTAAAAACATACTAGAGTATATAGGGAATTTAACCTTTCTAGATCTATATATTAGCAGTATACGTTCAAAGACTAGGAGATATAAGGAGACCCATGCCCGGCATTCCTAACAGTCTCATGTAATGAGAGTTACGTAAACTTCCGCCCTTCCTGAAAGAAGGTATCACTACTCATAGCTAGCCTATTGGTGCTTAGTATAAAGTTCCATTTCATTCAACTACTATGTCATGGAAGTTGGCTTCTAGTATGAGGACATCATAGCTCAATGTATGATTTCTCATCTCATCATTAATATTAAGTATACATTAATCTCAATACATTAATTAGATTATTAATAAAGACTGGCCTCTTCATTAAATCTACACTCTCATACGTGAGTACGATTTGGTACATATACTTCGGCTCATTTGAGATTGCTCTCATCTTTCACATTAACCTCTTATCATGTTGTCACCACATTCATTAGCTTTAGAACATTTTCTCTTCATAATTTCTTACCCCTTTTTATGTGAATGTTCATTTCATTATATGCCAATGCACTTGGCCGTTTAGTAATTTCCACACTATACCTTAACCCTTCTAGGAGTTCATCATTTCGTTACATACATCTTAGGTTCACTTACTTTAAAATGTATGCTAGACATATGAGTCTATACATACAAGCCATGATGCTTCATTCATAATTTGTTTAAGTAATTCATATCTTCCTATGATTTTGTGATACAAGACTTATGATTGTTGTATGTATGACAAGATCATCGATTTCGATCTATGTAGGAAGCATTATTTGAACACTTATTCACGTATGACTTATGTATCAATATGGAAATTGGGAAAGGGAAACCGATTTCGAATACCTTGGACAACACTTACATTTTTATTTAAATTAGTTTGACCGTCACGGTTTGGGGACCCTAAATCGAGCCCCAGCGCCTTTTTTTAATTTTCCATTGATTTCTCTCTTTTTATTTTTTTTATTCATTCGGAATAAAAGAATCTGGGATCGAACCCCCACAACCTCATTTCTTTTAATTTTCTATTTCCTTAAACCATTTTTGTTTTGACCAAGAGTGTGTGGGATCGAACCTCACAACACCACTTTCATTTTCTCTTTAATTACATTTATTCTGCCTAGACGTCGAGGGTTCGATTCCCACACGCCCCAACTTTTATTTTTTGTTTAATTTTTCCGTAAATATGACTTAGAGGTGTTGGGTTCAAACCCTACTCCTCTCATTTCTTTAATTTTGTTTTAGTTTTAGGGAAATTGGCTAAGGGTACTCGGGTTCGAATCCCGTGTTCCTCACTCCTTTTTATTTTAATTAATTATAGCTTTCTTAAAGTAGGGTCTTAGGTTCAATCCCTACTAACCTCACATGTTTAAAATATTATTTTCAAACTCTCCTAAACTTCAAACATTAGCCTAAATTAAGGTAACACAATGCTGTAAATGTAGTCATGATTTCCATCTCCTTTTCATCAATATTTACACGTTAGTTCTTAGGATAATTCATGGTTCATTTAGTACATCTTTAGGTGCATTTTTCATGGATTCATTTAGCTAGTACTTTTCACTCAATTCAGTCACATTATACTTCATATGAACATCATGATATACACACGTTCTTTCACATAAAATACAAGGATTTAAACATGCCATTTCATGCTCTAATCCGTGACCAATAGTCAGAACAATGCGCCCACATAATGGTATCACACATTTCCGGAAAACATCTTTCATTAACCAAATAATTCCGAACATACATACATACACATAATCATCACGAAAATACGTTACATCCCTAAATTCTACTAGAAAACATATCCAAAGTACGAATCAATGGGAGCTAGTGACAGGGACATGCAACGGGGAACAATCCTAGTTTCTAGATTAATATTGACTGAATCTTAAGGGTCTTTTGGGAAAGGGACAATGAGTAAGAAAACCCATACCTTACTTTGACGTTTATTTAACACACGACCTGCTGTCCATCCCCCTCTCCAAGTCACGTTCAAGTGTCGAAACTCCTACACGACCCCACCGAAAACTCCTCCCTTTGCCTAACGTTTTTACTTAGCGTTTGCATATATTTTTATTATATTTTTTTGTGTGATCTCTTCAAGTGTAAAGAACTTTGGTTGTGTTTTCTGTTCTTGTAATTTTTTTAGGCAGAGAAAACGTGCGAAGAGTGGAGAAACGTGAGAGAGTAGTTAAGGATTAGGAGTTTTAGTTTGGGAATTAGTCAAACTAGGACTCCTTATTAATTTAATAAAATATCTTATATAATTATCTTAGTGAAATCACCATAAATCCCTTAAAAATCAGATTATAAACCTCCATTTAAATATATTTATTGGATCCTTCCGTTGAGGTTCGAACCTTGGTGGAGTGACC
Organism: Solanum neorickii; assembly: GCA_027704865.1. Taxonomy (NCBI): domain Eukaryota; kingdom Viridiplantae; phylum Streptophyta; class Magnoliopsida; order Solanales; family Solanaceae; genus Solanum; species Solanum neorickii. The sequence goes on from JAKWJC010000373.1 coordinate 13,444,266, forward strand.
ACCGCAAAATGGGTCATTTAGGGTCGACCCGACACGAACCGTCTACTTAACTAAATAAATTAATAAATAAATTATTTCCTTATGGTAATTATGATATTACCCTTGGCTTGGAAAAAACCATTTTACCCCTAGACCCTCCAAACCTATGATTTTCCCTTTTTAAATCCGGTAAAGACTCATACGAATAAATCTTTATATTCGAGATCCCTACATGGTTGGACCAATCCTTTTCTAGCAAGGGTTCAGAGGTTTGGTTCTACGCATATCAATTCGTGTGAACCCGGTCTAATCGTTGGCATTCTAGACACATAAAGCATTATTTAGCATAGCCATTTTTAGGGTTGTTATATTAGAGTTTGAAAACACTTTTTGAAAATCTCTTAGAAGTGGATCCTTGAATGAAAGAAAGTTCAAGGATGACTATTATAGCTCAATGAGAGGAAAACCACGAATTGTTTATTATGAAAACGTCCATAACTAGCTTTTCTAGCCCTTCCTTGAGTTCAAGCTTCTATTGAGTTTGAGACAGTTCTTTCTTGAGAGAGGATTTTGAATATTCTAAATGAGTGGTCTTTGTCTAGGTCTAGGACTTCAAACTAACTTAATATACCTAAATACCCTAAAACTATCAGCCATTTGTTCATAAAATACTTAGGGTGAATTTACCAAACACCCCAAGCCTTATATGAATTTTGATAGCATTTGCACGCACAACAGACAACCTCCAAACGAAGGACCATCATCAAGTTGATGCCTCCGAGATGGAGTCCTTCATTTGGATCTGATCCTTCTCCTTGTGAAGGCCTTGAAGGTTATATAGACGCCTAAGGTCGATGGGCTGTAGTTTCACCAATGATCTATCCCTTGTGGTCATTGTATGCTACTACTGTCACGCCTTGAGCTACCCCTCAGACGTGGACACAGAACCTAGGACCATGAGTGATCCCAAGCTAACCTTTTTGGCATTATCATGAGCATACTAAAGATAATAAAATGATGCAGAAGCTAAATCATACTAATATAAAAAGATAGGGAAATACGCATTTGCTAAATCAGATATATATGAAAACTAATGAGTTTATTACAAAGAAAATATTAGCTACTTCTATGCTGAAACTAACTATACATGGAATAAGCCTTTAAACAGTACTAGAAATAGGGGGGGGGGGGGAAGACCCAGCTAAATCTAGCAAAAACTAAAATTAAATGACTAAAGGCTGAAATGACACTCATGACTGTTGTCCTCGGATAATGAGGACTCACCACTGAATTTGTTGAACTGGAGATTTGAAATCGATCTATGCGTGATACAGATACTGAGAACCTGAACCTATATCACGAGAAGATGTATGGCACGTATGTGTTACTACTTGAAAGGTACTGAGAATGTAGGATAGAGTAAAAGTGAAATAAAACATAACTGAACAAGCATAAAGAAAGTATAATGATTTGATAAGATAAACTGAATTCTTAGCTAACTAGATGCAATTTACAATATATAACATGCTAGAATTGAATATTGAATATACTAATAAATGGTAATGTAGAGAGTCTGACTGATTTAACAGAGCTACTAATAACCGATAATAAAACATCATGAGCTAAATGTGGAGTCCGACGCATACGCCCCATCGAGATGACACAATATACCCTGCCATAGGTATAAAGGCATGCTGGTGTTATCACTAAACATATTGCCCACAGAGGGGATTTACAATATACTTGGCTTGTAGTTTTGGGACTATTAGGTATGCTAAACCCAAGTCCAACTCGGTATTTTGCAACTCCCATGAATTCTGTAAATTTATTAATTAGCTCTGATTTTCTGTAAATACTAGATAACATGAAACTGAACATGCAAACCGAGAATGCAATAATAAATCTGGTAATTATGCATTTATAACTGAGGTTTGTATATCTGAAGTGTCTGAAATGTCTTACCTAACATGTGTAGTTCAACAACTAAAGAAATACAAAGCTAGGGTTCTGAAATTCATGCAATAAGCTTAATAATAACATTATAATATTATTTGAGACATAAAACTAATAAATTCATAAAGTGTTGTTGATGTTCTAGAAAGACAAGATCTAATCATTATATGAGAATCAAGAATCTCACTGAAAACTAGGGATCCAATGTGTGAAATGTACCCACTAGTGAAATCCCACATACCTGTGAAAAAATTCCCTTAAAAAACATAAATTTTGGGGTTCGAACTGCTGGAGCTTGTTGCGTTCTTGAACTAGGGTTCTTGAGCTTTTTCTTCTTTCTTGCTTCTAATTTTCTAACATTTGATTTAATTATTTTAGTTTGATATGTTTTAATTATGTTTCGACTCTAAATAGACTAAAATCTTATTATTTAGGAAAATAAACAACATAAGTTAAGGATTAAACGAAGTGGGAAAGGTCCAAAAGACCCCTAGGATAGTATGTGTTTGACCAATCGACGGCCAGGACAGACTGTCCATCGGTTGATCGATGCCCCGTCGGTTGGTTCGTCGATTGGGCCTGTTCGAGAGGCCTTTACTAAAACGGACATATCTTTTTATTCATAAGTCTGAATTTAGCAAGGTCGATGGATATGGAAATCTAATTCAATTATCTATCAGTGGGGAGGTCATGGGACACCTAATTCATTTTGTGCTCAGACTTCTAGCCATTTAAATTTAACCAAACTACATTTCCCGTTAACTGTCTACTAATTTCCCACATACGTAAGACCTACGGACCATAGGTCCAGCTACGGACCATGCTGGTCATCTTTAGCTCTTGTCAGAAAGTAGGTGAATAGGGGTCTCGATTGACGGTCATGGACTACAGACCGTAGTCCGACCTACAGACTGTAACGACGTCCGTCGACCAACACATAACCAATTTTCTTGGGCTGAGATTTTTGGGAGTTTCTGATCCCATCGCCGGTTGTGCAGGACGGACGGTGGGTTAGACTACAATCCATCATTAGTCTCGTCTCTTCCACCTTCAAATTATTCTGAAGAACATAGTTTTAGTCTATTTTGGATATGGGGTGTTACATTATCTCCCTCTTGGGAACATTCTTCCTCGAATGAAGAATAAACTAGATGAACTACACAGAGAGAGCTGCAAACCCTACTACTAAACATTGAGAACTGAGTATCCGACTGTATTGAGTTTCAATAACATGCGAATATGCTGAAATTGCAAGTACAAATTCAGGGAAAATGATTCTAAGCCTGAATACACGTACGAATGACTGGAAAACTGAAGAGGAACAATTAACTCAAGCTAGAGTGGAGTAGGAAAGAAAGGAGTGAGGGTACTTGTTTTTCATGGCTGCTTCTGCTTCCCAAGTAGATCCCTCTATGGACTAACACCTCCACAAAAATAATGACTGAAGAGACTTCTTTATTTCTCAACTTTAACTTGACGGTCAATAATATCAGCTGGTACATCCTCATAAGAAAGACTATCTTTAACCGCCACCCTCTATAACGGCACTATAGAGGTTTGGTCAACCACAAATTTCTTGAAGAGTGAGATGTCAAAGAACGAATGCACTGCTGCTAATTCTGGTGAAAACTTTAACTCATATGCCACTCTGCCAACCCTTTTAAAGTTCTTGTTAGGGCCTATATATCAAGGACTAAGCATTCCTTTCATTCCAAATCGCATCAACCCTTTCATAGATGAGACCATTAGAAAACTCAATCGTTAAGTTAGAATTCTAGTTCCCTTCTCCTTACATCTACATAAGATTTCTAACGACTTTGGGCGGTCTTAAGTTTATCTCTAATGAGTTGAAATTTCTCCATAGCATAAAGGACTGAATATGTCCCTATCAAAGCTACTTCACCTACTTCAAACCAACCAACATGAGATCTACATTTACGACCATATAAAGTCTTAAAAGGGGCCATTTGAATGTTGGAATAGTAGTTATTACTGAAGGCAAACTCAATAAGAGGAAGGTGATCATCCCTATTACATTTCAAATTGATCACACAACCTCTCAACATATCCTCTAATGTCTGAATGGTATGATGTGCTTGCCCATCCATCTATGCATAAAATGATGTTTTAAGGTTAACTTGAGTACCAAGACCATTCTAAAATGACTTCCAGAAATGAGAGGAAAACTGAGGAGCTCTATCTGATATCATAGGCAAAGGAACACCATGCAACCTCACAATTTCATTCATGTAAAACTTGGCATAGTCCTCCACCGAATCTGTAGTCTTGACCGCTGAAAAGCGAGAAGACTTAGTCATCCTATCAAATATCACCCAAAATTGAGTTGTGCTGTCTACGGGTATGAGGTAACCGTGTGATAAAATCCATATTGATCACATCCCTCTTCTAAGTAAGGAATATCGATCTCTTCAGTCATTCCTCCTGGTTTCTGACTTGGTGGCAATTGGGACACTTACTCACAAAGTCTGCTATATCCCTCTTCATGACATTCCACCAATAGACTTCCCGCAGATCATGGTACATCTTAGTGGAAATTGGATGAATAGAATACCTGGAGTTATGGGCTTCTGCAAGAATACGCTGCCTCAACTTTCCCACATCAGAAGCACAGAATTCACCCTGGTAGCGAAGTACACCATCTCCCTCTTTGGAGAAAACCTCCACTTTCTGATTGTGTACTGCATTTTTAAGTTAAAGCTAAATTGGATCATTGTATTGCAATTCATTAACCTCTACTACCAAAGAAGATTCCGCCTCATTCTGAACTGTTACACCATTGTCTGATATACTCATAAGGAGAACTCCTAAGCGAGCAAGCCTGTGAACATCCTTCACTAGCTCCTTCCTTTGTTCCTCAACATGGGCTACACTACCCATAGATAATCTGATAAGGGCATCTGCTACTATATTCTCCTTACCGGGATTATAATACACACTCATATAACAATCCATAAGGAATACAAGACATATCCCTTGGTGAAGATTCAACTATTTCTGGGTGAACACATACTTAAGGCTCTTATGGTCAGTGAACACATCTACGTGAACACCATAAAGTAGTGTCTCAAAATCATGAGTGCAAACACCATTGCTGCAAGCTCGAGGTCATGAGTTGGATAGTTCTTCTCATGAACCCTAAGTTCTCTAGAGGCATAAGTTATGACCTTACCTCGTTGCATCAACACAAAACTAGGCCAACTCTGGATGCATCACAATAGATCATACAACCATCTAAACCCTCTGTCACAGTCAAGATAGGAGTTGTAGTCAAGCTTATTTTCAATTCTGCGATGCTTTTCCCACAAACATTTGACCATTGGAACTTGACCATCTTCTGAGTCAAGCTTGTCAATGGTGAGGCTATGGATAATAAACCTTCCCAGGACCTTGTGTATTAGCTCGCTAGACTTAAAAAAAAATATTTGTAGCATGGGTAGGTATGGGCCACTGTTTCATACTTCTATCTTTTTCGAATCCACTTGAATCCCTTCTCTACATACTATGTGACCAATAAAAGCAACTGAATACAACCAGAACTCACATTTGCTAAACTTAGAGAATAACTAGCGAACCTTGAGAGTCTGCAGAACAACTCTCAAATGACTTGCATGTTCTTCCTTGATCCTAGAGTAGATGCGGATATCATCAATAAACATGATAGTGAACAACTCCAAGTACTGCTTGAACAATCTATTCATCAAATCCATGAAAGCTGCTGGAGCATTAGTTAGTCCAAATGAGATAACTATAAATTCATAATGACCATGCTGAGTTCTGAAGACTGTTTCAGAATGTCATTGTCTGTGATTCGGAGGTAATGATAACCCGGTCTGAAGTCTATCTTTGAGAATTGTCTAGCACCCTGAAGTTGGTCAAACAAATCATCAATTTAGGGATGGGATACTTATTCTTGATGGTGACCTTTTTCAACTGTTTATAGTCAATGCACATTCTGAGAGAACCATCTTTCTTCCTTATGAACAACAATGGTGTACCCCATGGTGATATACTAGGTCTGATGAAGCCCATATCTAGAAGATCTGTCAACTGCTTTTTTAATTCCTTAAGCTCTGTTGGAGCCATTCTGTAAGGAGGAATATAAATAGGCTGGTATTTTGAAGGAGATAAATTACAAAGTCGACTTAAGGATTCAAGGAAGATATGTTGGAAATACTTGTTGAAACTAACAGACTACAGGAATCGACTCAAGAGTTGGGGTTTTAAGACTAGAATCATTAACCTAAACAATATGATAGATATAACCCTTTCTTATCATCTTTCTTGCCTTAAGGTAAGAAATAAATCGACCAATAGGCGCTAAACTCCTACCCGTCCATTCTAAGACTGATTCATCCAGATTCTTAAAATGAACAATCCTAGTTCTAGAATTGACTGAGTCATAACAAGAGTATAACCAATGGATACCTATAATGACATCGAACTCTACCATTTCTAACTCTACTAGATCTGTTGAGGTGACTTTCTGCCAAACTGTGACAGGGCAATTTCTATATGCCTGTCTAGCTAAAATCGGGGCACCGACTGGAGTACAGACTGAGAAAGGTTCTCAAAGAGTTTCTAGACTGACATTGAATTGGACTATTATGTAAGGAGTAACAAAAGAAAGAGTATCCCTTGGATCTAACAACGCATAAAAATCAAGGCGAAAGACACGTAACGTAGTAGTGACAAAATCAAGAGAACCTTCTTAATCTTGGCAATCCATAAGAGCATACAACCTATCCTAGCGCTGACTGCCACATGTACCAGATGAGTTACCTTGCTGTGTTTGGTGACTTGATGGTGCTGCTGAAATATTAGACTAAGCTTTACTATTGCCATCTCCTTGACCTTATCTAGAAGGACAATCCCTCAACCTTTGACCAGGATGATCACACCGTAAACATCGCTCTTTTCCTTAAAGACACTCGCTCGGATGGTTCATACCACACATAGGGAAAGTGGGGTAAGTCTTGGTGCCTGAAACACTTCCTTGAGATTTAGAGACTAGTAATCTATACTTTTGGTAATATCTGTTCTTGGAGGATGGAACACTAGCCGATGAAGGGGCTGGATCCAATAACATTTGCTGACCATTCTAGCAATTTCCACCAGTCAATTTCTGTTGAGAATAGTCGTTATTCCCAGTCCTAGCCTTTGTATTTTCCTTAACCTGTTCCCTAAGCTTATAACCCTCAACATGATGAGCATGAGTTATAAGTCTAGAGATGTTCATATCTCCAAGTAACATCGCATTTATGCGCTCTTTTTTCACCAAAACTGACAATCCTTACAAAACGTATTCGTTTGAGCTTTGGAGTCAACAACCATGTAAGGAGCATACCTGGAGAGTTGGTTAAACTTGAGTTTATACTCTTGGAATTTCATGATACCCTACCTTAAGTTCATTAATTCTTGGGCTTTTTCTTCTCTCAACTTTATTGGGAAAAATCTATTGAGAAAAGTCTCACTAAAGCAATCCCATGTGATAGGAGTCGCATGTGCACCCCTATTCTCCTTCCGCCTAGTGTAAAAGATATGAGCAACACCCTTCAATTGGTACGATTCTAACTCAACCCGGTCATTCCCACTAACCTGCAATACCTCAAAGATCTTCTTAATATCATCCAAGAAATTCTGAGGATCCTTATTAGTCTACGATCCTAAGAACTCAGGCGGATTCATCCTAACAAAGTCATAGACCCTTCGTGCTACTGATCCACAATTTTCATTCATATGAGCATGAACCGGATTGTTCTGGTTAGTCATAGTTTGAGCCATCATTTGTATGGCATTTCTGAACTCAGCATTAGAGACTTTTTGATCTGGGGCTGGAGGAGTTGCGTTTGCATTTCTGGCGTTAGAATTCCTAGTGTTATATCTACGTGGAGGCATGATTTGAAACGTAGCACGTCAAGTTAGAATAGAATGAGATAATCTCACGCACGATAAGAGTAAAAAGAATGTGATGTTTTTCCTAGAACACTTCATAGCTTCACTCTCATTAGATGTGGTGCACTTCACACCCATGAATATGACTTTACTTATTGTGGCTTTTCAGACATCCTAGGACACTTAAACCTTGTTCTCTGATACCAAGTTTTGTCACACCCCGAGCTATCATCGGGACGGGGACATAGAACCTAAGTTCACAAGTGAGTATAAGCTAACCCTGCTCTCATGATAATGAGCACACTAAAGATATTCAAATGATGTAGAAACTGAATCATACTTAAAGGAAAATATGAGGAAATAACTATATGCTAAATCTGATATATATGAAAACTTATGAGTTTAATACAAACAAAATATTAACTCACTGATAAGCAAAAACTAACTATATCTGAAATAAGCCTTTAAACTCTACTAGAATTACTGGGACAAGCCCCAGCCAAATCTAGCAAAAACTGAAACTAAATGACGAAGAATGAAATGACACGCATAACTGTTGTCCTCAGAGAATGAGGACTAACCACTAAATCTGCTTAACTGGAGATCAGAAATAGATATATGTGTGATTTGGATGCTGAGAACCTGAACCTACATCACGAAAAGATGTAGCACACTTATGCGTTAGTACTTAAAAGTTATTGAGCATGTAAGATAGAGTAAAGCTGAAAGAAAACATAATTGAACAAGTATAAAAGCAAATATAATATTTTGACATGACAAACTGAACACTGATCTAACTAGATGCAATGACCAGTTTATAACATGATGAAACAGATTACTGAATAATGATAAATGGTCAATGCAAAGAGTCTGACTGATCTATGGGATCTACTAATAACCGATAATAAAACCACATAAGGTAAATATGGAGTCCGATGTATATGTCCCATCGAGAGGACCAAATATACTCTGCCAAAGGTATAAAAGAATATTGGCGTGATCTCTAAATTGATTGCACATAGAGGGGACTTAAAACCTACTTGGCTAGTAGTTGTGGGACTATTTGGTACGCTAAACCCCAGTCCTACTCGATATTATGCTACTCCTATGAATTTTTTAAATTTACTGATTATGTCTTAGTTTCTGTAAATATTGGATATATCGAAACTGAACATGCAAACTAAGAATGGAACAACTAATCTAGTAGTTATGCATTTATAACTAAGGCATGTATATTTGAAGTGTCTGAAATATCTTACCTAGCACGTGTAGTTCAAGAAGTAAAGAAATACAAAGCTAAGGTTAGTAAATTGATGCAATAAACTGAATAATAACATGATTATATAATTTGGAACATAAAACTAATAAATTCGTAAAGTTCTTATGATGTTTTAGAGATCCTAGATCTAATCATTATATGTGAATCAAGAATCTGACTGAAAACTAGGGACCCAATGGGTGAAAGGAACCCACTAGAAGAATCCCACATTCCTCTGATGAAATCAATGAAAAAATACTTAGGTTTCGGGGCTGAAACTGCTAGAGCTTGTTGTGTTCTTGAACTAGGGTTCTTGAGCTTGTTGTGTTCTTGAACTAGGGTTCTTGAGCTTTTTCTCCTTTCTTGCTTCTAATTTTCTAACTTTTGATTTAATTATTTGACTTAAATATGTTTTAATTATGTTTCTAGGCTTAAACTGACTAAAATTTGATTATTTAGGGTCAAAATGACGTAATTTTAGGTTTAAATTAAGTGGGAAAGGTCCAAAACACCCATGGGAAAGTTGCTGCCGGACCAATCGACGGCCTTGATTGACGGTCCGTCAGTTGGGCCTGTTCCATGGTACTTCACTAAAACGATCATAACTTTTTACTCGAATGTCTAATTTTAAAAAGGTCGGTGGGAATGAAAAAATAATTAAATAATCTATATCTAGGTTGGTCATAGAACACCTAATTCATTTTGTGCTAAGATAAATGACCATTTGAAGTTGACCCAACTGCATTTCCCCATAATTGTATGCTAATTTCAAACATACAGTCAGCACCGACAGACAGTAGGTCTACTTACAGACCTTACTGGTCATTTGTATCTCTTATCCGAGAGTGGGTGAATGGGGGTCACGATCAACAGTCATGGACAGACAGTAGTCTAACTTACATATCATATGTCTGTCCTTCCACAAACACTTGACCAATTTTCATGGAATAAGATTTTTGGGAGTTTCTGATACCATAAATGGTTGTGCAGGACAGACCGTGGGTTAGGCTATAGTCCGTCAAAAATGTCGTCTTTTACACATGCATATTTTTCTAAAAATCTAATTTTTTGTCTGTTTTGGGTACGGGGCATTACAACTGCTTGGCAGCACCTGCCAAAGGGATAGGGGCCTCTTCTTGGGCACCTCGTGGGTCCTAGATGGATTCATACCAAGACATTGAACCCCTAAAAATGGTAATCTATGTCTTAGGATCTTCCCACATCAATTTCAACCAAAACGAACACATAAAACATTCCAAAACACATAAGGACACAGAAGCACATTCTAAGGCACACTTTACGAACATAATGGATTTTTTTAGACGTTTGACCTCCAAACGTCACAAAAATTTATATACTTCCTAAGTAAATCATCATACAGCATTTTAGGACATTATAACCTCATCACACTCATGCCTAGCTCTAGTTCAACCTAATTCGTTTTAGGGTGTTACATTCTCCCTTAAATGGAATAACATTCGTCCTCGAATGACAGTAATTATTTTTAAAGGTATCCAGGAATCAACTAGTACCATATAACACAAAATATTAAGGTAAAGATACTAATAGGAAGTAACAACATAGAAAGTAACACAAAAACATATTTATAAGCATTTAAGCAACACAAGCAACCTTTGCAAAAATTTTCATATTTCAAAACACATCCTCATTTCTTCATTTTTTTGAGGATTTACCTTTTCCTTCATTAAAAATGCTCATACACATCATTTTTGATACATACAAAAACTATAAATAAGAAAAATACAATTAAGTCAAATTTTGAATTTCTTACTGTGAAAACATGTTCCTTCAAAGTGAAACATGCAAAAATTTTCAATAATTCATCTTTAAAGAAACTTTATAATAAGCCATGACAATACGAGAAGAAAGATCATATAAACTCATTTTATAACATAAACACAACAATCAACAAAAATTAAGACTTACCGGGGCTTTCACTCAAGATTATCTCCTTTTTTTAGCTCTGGTTATATAAAAATGATTCTTCCGTGGAGCATTAGGATCTAGCCACCACTAGGGGATTGGTAAACCTCTTTCCCCAATTGTTTTATATTAGGGAATTCCCTCATCTTTTGACCCTTATTACCACACCCAAAGAAACCATCCGTTCTGGCAAGACACTTACCCAAATGTTGCATTCCAGAAGTAGCACACCTAGACATTTAAAAAGTATGGCAACCTCCATGGGAAATTATGGTGGGAGCGCTATATTTGTTCCCAAAAATACTCTAAATGATAGATACACTTCTTAGGTTTTGGTTGACCTTTTTCATCCGACTTAGGACTCTTACTCTCTTGTCTTATCTCCCTAATTTTGGACTCCTCAATTTGTTGAGCATACGCTATGAGTCAAATATATCTATATATTAAGGAGCATTGTCGTGCGACACTTTTTTTCCACCAAGATAGACACTTCCATCACAAATTTGTTCATCCTATCCTTAGGATGGATATTATGGTTAGGATTGATATTATGGTTGGGTCATACATAGAGAGTTGGGTGAATTTTAGATAGTACTCTTTCACACTCATTCACCCTTGATGAGATTAATGAATTCCACCATCTTCTTCTCCCTCCACTCTAAGGGAAAGAACCTATAAATAAAAGCCTCTTTCAACACTTTCAAATCTAATAGACGATCCCTTAATTGTCTCTTATTCCTCCATTTCTCACGCCACACTTGAGCCAATTCCTTGATTTGGTAAGCAGATAGCTCCGCTCTCTCCCTTGGTGTCAGACCATAGAATGCACCACCTTAAATATCTCAACTATGAGACTGTCTGATGGATAAAGCTAAAAAAAAAGAATATCATAGACCTGGACGCGAATCTTATAGACCTGGACGCAAAAAAGATAAAAAAAAATGGACCCAGTCCTTGATAAAAATGAATGAAAAGCTGCAATTGACAAGTTCGGGAAGAAAGCTCTTGAAATATATATAGACTCCTCAAGTGAAAAAGAAGAAATAGAATGCTCTAATTATGTTTCCATGGTGGTTGTTCAAGATCAGGAAAATGAGTTTGATGGGCTGGTTACTTTTATGGAGAAATCAGATGATGAAGACAAAGATTAGTAGGTAACAGTCTTTGAAATTAAGAGAATCTTAAATACTTACTCTTTTCGAAGGCTGAAGAACCTAGCAAATGTTTTGATTGACACTATCATCGTGTTAATCACTTAAAAGGATTCTATGAACAACAATATCGATAGTCTCAATGAAGATAAGGGGATGATGATGGTTTAAATGTCTTCACTTAAGGAACAAGTGACTTTTCTAGAATTTGAAAAACTAGAACTTATGGAGAAACTAGATCTATTGATTTAGAAATCAGGAAAAAGGAAGGGGGAAGCCCCAAATTTGCAGGTACAGTTACAAAACAATCTAATTAGTATTGAGCAAAGACTTTACCTAGACCTAGAAAGAAATAATTAGATGGAGAGGGACCTGGTCCTTTTTTTTTGGAGGGAGAGGTACCTGGTTTGTCTTAAGGAAGATCATCAAAATCTCTAAAATGGACCAGCTCCACCAAACTGCTCAAAAACATCACCAGTCAAAACATTTATAACTAAAAGGGGTAGGGTAGTCTGAATATTACTCCCCCTACAACCTCCACAGAAAATATGTATCTGTTTTAGACAATTTATTATGTCTTCATTGTCGTTTTCATATCCACATAAAGGGGAATTATCCTGCCTGGAAGGCTTCACAAGAGAAATTCTCTGTCTATTTTTGACAAAAAAAAAGATCTAGCATGTTGGACCTGATCCCACTGTTAAATCTTCTAAACTGCTAAAATAAGGGAACCTGCTCCTATTTGTAAGTATCTAAAAACGAAAAGAACTACTCTGCAACATTGCAAAAAAAAATCCTCTCATTACTCTGTTTTAGTATACTGGAAATCATATTGATGTTTATTCCCAAGTATAATAAGTAATGTTTGTTGAAGGAAACTGAAGGAAGTAGCAGCAAGTGCAAGTTTGTGTATAGTACTTGCTCGAAGAATATTACTCGAAATACCAAAAACATCCTTTCACTCAAGGCACTTTAAGGTTGAGGTTTCTCTTTTGGAGACGGAAAGAAGAAGTATATTCTTGGAGTTTGAAGAAATGGAAAGTCTCTTGAGGATTTCATTTAAAATGTATAATATGTGAGAGGGTTAAAATACAGTCTCTTCAGGGTTTCCCAAATATGTGATAAGGGAAATAAAATCATTTTTTGTCGATCAAATGAATCGTCACATATTTGTCTACAAAAAGGGTCATTTTGATTGCCTAAAGGAGGAAAAACATGTTTGTGGCAGAACTAGAAACAAATCATTGAGACAATCTGACATGCTTAAGCACTCAATCTGAAAATTATGACATGAGGAATATGAATCTAGGTCATGTGATCTCTACTCTACTTAATAAACTGGTTTTTAGGGACCTGGTCCCTGGTCTGCCAAAGTTCAAGTTCAGTGATAGTAAAGTGAGTGATGTGTATTTTAAAGCGAAACAAACCAGATCCTTATTCACATTAAAGAAGCATGTCATTAATTCAAGGGTCCTTTAATTAATACATATGGATATGTGTTAACATGTGAAAATATAGAGTCGATGCTCAATGAATTATATCTTGGTGTTCGTGGATAACTACTCAAGATTCACATTGACTATTTGTTTCAAGTCAAAGTCTGAGACTATTGATGAATAAATGATCTTTTTAAAAATGATTAACACCAAGATCAACTGCTTGATTGCTCGAATTAGGTCCAACAATGGATATGAGTTTGAAAATGTGAAGCTTTATGTCTTTTGTGCAGAAAATGGTATCAACCATAACTTCTTAGTGCCCAGAACACCTTAACAAAACGATGTGCAGGAACCGAAGAATAGAACTTTGTTATACATTGGCAAAACCATACTCATTGAGTCAGACGATATCCCTAAAAACGTCTGGGTTGAGCCAGTCGATACTTCTAGTTAAGTGACTAACAAATGTTTGATTAGGTCTTTCCTAAACAAAACTCCTTATGATCTACTAAATTATAGGAAACAAAAGTTAATCTACCTAAGGCCTTTTGGGTGCAAGTGATTTATGCTAAAACAATGGAAAATACGATCTGGGAAAATTTGATTCTAGAAGTGATGAAGGGGTCTTAGTAGGGTACCCATCATCAAGAAAAGCGTATAGAGTTTTCAACAAAAGAAACTAAGTATTGAAGAAAGTGTTAATGTGGTCTTTGAGGAAAGTGTTGATCTGAAGAACATAGGGATGAAGGATGATGATGATCTATTTGAGCTCTTCAATTTACAAAATAAAGAAGTTAATGAAACCGAAGATGAGCTAAATCTGGAATCTCATGTTAATGATCCTAGTCCATCCGAGAAGTGAAAGAGGATAACCAACACACTGTAGGACCTAATCCATCCAATGGTGCAAGTCAAGATGACATACATCCTCATGATAATGATGACTTTGAATATAAAGAAGAACAGATGGATCAACCATAACCTCTAGGCTCTAAAAAGGGATGAAAGCACAGTTCATCTAACCCCCTTGAGAATTTCATTTCTCCAATGAATTATGGAATGCAAACCAGATCAAAAACAAGGAATTTGATTGTGTTTTCAGCCTTCATTTCTACTATTGATTTTAAAAATGTAAAAGAAGCCCTGATGATTCTTATTGGATTAACTCTATGAATGATGAACGACATTAGTTCAAGCGGAGCAATGTGTGGTATCTTATCTCAAGACCTGCTGATAGAACCATCATATGGACCAGGTGACTTTTTAGAAATAAGCTTAGTCAAAATGAGGTTATCACTATAAACAAGTCCTTGTTGGTTATCGATGTTTAATAAGGAAGAAGGCATCGGTTATGACGAGACATTTTCCCTTGTTTCTAGAATGGAGGCTATTAGATCCTTATAGCCTTTGCAATATTCATGTTCACAAGTTATTCCAGATGGATGTCAAAAGTCCTTTATGAATGGAGATCTAAAGTTGGAAGTGTCTGTTAAAAACCACCTGGATTTGAGGATGACAACATTCATAATCATGTATTCAAACTTAACCAGGCCTTGTATAGACTGATGCATGCACGAGAGCCTGGTGTAATAGAATGTCGAAATTCCTGCTAAAAATGAGTTCATGAGGGGAAATTGACAGTACCTTGGTTTTTATGAAAATAGAACAAGAACTAATCATCATCTAAGTGTATGTGGATATATCATCTTTGGAATTACCTTGAACCTCTGTGTGAAACATTATCCACTCTGAATGGGAATGAATGCGAGAAAACTATGAGGGGAAAGTTGTACTTCTTCTTCGTAGGCGTATCAAGCAAACTTAAAGTTGCACCTCAATTTGTCAGGAGAAGTACAGAAAGGAATTTTTGAAGAAGTTTCATATGGTGGATTCCAAACCTATCGATACCCTAATGGGTATAAACTCACATATGGGAGGATATGCGGCTGATCCACTTATGAATCAAACCATGTATAGAGGTATTATTGGATCCCTACTGTACTTGAAAAAAAGTAGGTCGGACATCGTATTTGTCATTGTAATGTGTGCACAATTAAAAGCTTGTCCTAAGGAATCTTATCTAAAGGAAACTAAGCAGATACTAAAGTATCTGAAGAAAATAGGGGACATAGCCCTATTTTATACTCTTTTGTACTAGTAGGATATGCAAACGATTATTTTGCAGGATATCAGGTGGACAGAAAAAGCACTACTGGAATTGACACAATTCCTTTCATCCTTTCTAATCTCCTAGGGAAAAAAGAAGAAGAACTTAGTAGCTCTCTTAACGGATGAGGCTGAATATGTGAAGTTTCTTCAAGTTGTGCACGACTTGTTTGGATTAAGCAACAACATGAGTATTTCAGAGTTCACACCAATACCATTCCTCTCATGTGTGACAATACAAGTGTAGTCAACATGGGAAAGTATCCAATCAAGCACACAAAAAAACAAAGTAGATTGATGTCTAGCATCATTTTCGGAGAGATAATGTTTATAATGGGAACATGAACATGAAATATTGCAGGACTGAAGATCAGGTTGCATATATCTTAAGCAAAGCTCTCACCAAGGACTCATTTGAGAGCAACAGGTTGATGTTGGGAATAATGAACCTGCACTAACCTAATCTCATCAAGAGGCCTCTAATCTTTGTTTGACTATGATCTGGTTGGCAGGTATCCTCATAACATGTAATGCATTGTTTAAGTGAAATCATATGTGTACTTGTTACAAGTATACACCGATGAAAGCACAACAACAAAGAATAACAAGAACCATTCACGAATCGTATTTCTCTTACAGTTGAGGACGTGGTCCCTCCTAACGTTAGCAATCTTTAAATTTGTTACAAACCGTATAATAAGAAACACCGAGATCTCTACGTGTGATTAATCGACCCTTTTAACCAATGTTCCATCACCTTAAGTCAAATTGCCGCGTCTATTAATTGATAATGAAACATCGTTTCATGTTCTTTTTATATTGACTTTTCTTCACTCCATCTTTTTACATTTCAGAAACCCTTCTCTCTAATCTTCCATAAAAACCTTATTTTACTCTCTCTCCGTTTTATTTTCTCTCTAATATATCAAGTCTCATTTCTCGGAAAACATGTCTCAATCTCCACCCTGTTCAAAGAAAATTCTAGAATGTGTACACGAGATAGACCCAATGGTGTTTTACACCTCTTTATTTTCTTGTGTCGGTCCAAAATGTCGACCATTTCTTTGGTCAACATAGGTACATCGAGTCCTCCTACACCCATGTCCCCTTTTGACCATTATAACCTAACACCCTGATGTCAACCTAGTCCTTGTTCTAAGATGCACTCTGACCATCATTTTGAGGGAGACCTTCTTAAGACTAAGTCGTTACAGTCTAATATTATAGCAACTAGTGAGAACTTAGTTGTGTAAAGTTTAACGCGAATGAGGGAAGAAGTTAAGAATGGAAAGGCTGACCAAGGTATGGAAAATTTGCTTGATGGATCTTAACCAATGTTTGACCAAACTTCTGAGATTAGTGTCAACCCTTCATCAAATTCCACTTATACTGATAAAGATAATCATTCTCTCAAGTTGATGCTTCATAAAATAATGGTTCAAACATCCACCAAAGGCAAGGAAAAAGGTGATTGAAGATACACCCAGAAGAAGGCCCTCTACCAGAGAAGTCACTCAAAAACTCATGGGTGATGCTACAAAACATAGCGAGTTAGCTACTGTTGAGAATTGAAGGAAAAGAGAATCATGTGAGGCAGTGTTTGAAATGCCGGATGACAATGTGGTGGAAATCTCGTAAGAGGGTCTGAGAATGAATGTGTGTGGAAAGTTCGTAAAGAGAAAAACAGAAAACTATCCAAGATGGCTAGTAAGGGAAAAAGACAATGTAACGACCTGTTTAGTTGTTTTGAGCCGTAGAGTTTATTTCTAGTAATAACTGTCTAAGTCGATGGATCCCACGACTGACCGTCATGGGCACGACGGACCGTCGAGGGTGTCTCGTTCCAACACACTTAGAATTCTGAAAAATTCGGTGCTGAGATAAACTCTCTGAACTTCGCGACGACATGGCAGGACGGACCGTCGTGGGAGCGACGGACCGTCACAGGCCCTTAGTGAAAAGTTAGTCTCTGAATTCTGTGACGACTCAGCAGGACGGACCGTCACAGGCACGACGGCCCGTCACAGTCTGCGTAACCCTGACTGGGTCAGATTTCTGTTAAATGTTTTAAGGGGCGTTTTGGACTATTCCTGCTTATAATTATGTTAAATGTTAATAATTCAATTACTTGAGGGTTAAAAGAGATAACCTTGAATTAATTAGGGGGTTTCTTTTAGCATCTTTTATACTTAATTATATGGTAATTAGGGTAAAAGACAAAAGGGTTTGAATTAGAAAATGAGAAAGAGAGGGACGAACGAGCGAGAGAGAGAGAGAAACGAAGAAGAAAGCAAAGCATTGGAAAAGTAGATTTCTTGCCTTCAATTCTTCGGTGGAGGTTGGTTATGGTTTTTATATTATTCCATAGTAAACTCTTAATAGCGAATGATATATGTTGGGTAGTATTGTGAAGTCTTCTATATGCTTAATTGTGTGCTTGCATGATGTGATTTCATAATTGTGATAAATTAAGCAAGATGAGGCTGTTGAATCTTAATATCTTAAAACCTCTCTGTTAATGATGATGCCTTGGTATAAAAGAAGGCTTAATGATCTAAAGGAATGAAGTTAGGGGATCGGGTGTCACGAACCGACACATAGTATTAGGGGATCGGGTGTCACGAACCGACACATAGTATTAGGGGGTCGGGTGTCACGAACCGACACATAGTATTAGGGGATCGGGTGTCACGAACCGAGACATAGTATTAGGGGATCGGGTGTCACGAACCGAAACGTAGTATTAGTGGATCGGGTGTCACGAACCGACACATAGTATTAGGGGATCGGAGTGTCACGTTCCGACACAAGAGGAATAAAGAGAATGAATCTTGAACTATCTTAATATACTCAAAATTTAATGAACCTATTTCCCAAATGAGTATGGTATGGAGGCTTGAGTCCTCATGGGTGTACTTGGCGTTATTATCAATGATTCTTGTACTTGTCGTTGCTACCTGTTGAGTATTGTAGTTGATTTATGATATTATCTGATATATATTGCTTTCTATTTTGAGTTGGCCGATGATACCTACTCAGTACTCGTGTTTTGTACTGACTCCTACTTGTATGTTTTCTTTTTGATAATTGTGGAGTGCAGCAAACGTACCGCCGTCTTCAACACAACCGCAACTCTAGCCAGTCTTCATCACGTCAGATTTCAGGGTGAGCTATTGTTTCCAGCTTGGACTGGATCTTCTTCTTCCCGTCTTGATGCCTTGAACTTTTGGCATGGACTATCTGTTTAGTTATTTTAGCTTCTTAGATACTCTTAGACTTAGTAATTTGAGGATAGATGTTCTTGTGATGATGACTTCCAGATTTTGGGGATAGAAATTGATAAATTTTACAAGTTATTAATTGATTTCGTTAATGAGTTTTAAGTCTTCCGCATTACTTTCTGTTTATTATGTTTGAATTGTTGGGGTTTAGATTGGTTGGTGCGCCCACATAGTAGGATAAGTGTGGGTGCCACTCGCGGCTAGTTTTAGGTCGTGACAAACTAGGGAAATCTAAGACATCTACAGGAAAAAGAATTTTCACTGAAAATGGAAGGAGAAAATATTCACAAAAGTAAAGGAAAACACTAATGAAATGGTACCTAATCCAAAATGGAATCAGGAGGATCGTATAGGAATCAAGTAGACCACCGTCGACAATCTGCATGTACAAAGTGTTCTTGGTTGAAAGTTATTCAACATGGACATCATCTACAAACAAGGAATGAACTCCTTGAATGATTTCGTAGAAATTTATTCTTCGAGACACCTTGCACGAGGAGGAATTTATATAATTTTATTACAACATAGAATATGCAGATGATGACAACATCACCTCTAGAGTCGGAGATTACAATCTATAATTGGATGAGGAAATGTTGGGTAATTTCCTTTATATACCAAGAGTATGGATCACGTCCTTGGGTGGAAGAACATGTACCACCGAGTTTTTGAAGGAATGCTCCAAGATCCCTAACACTCTTCAGGTTGGGTTTCAAAAAAAGATCATGAAATTAGAGTATATTTTTTTGTTCAAGTTTGTTAACAGAGTCCTCTTTCCTGGGAAAGAAACAAAGATTTTTTCCACTTCAATTGATATATACCTTATTCAGACCCAGAGCAAATTCGACCCCATAGATCTTTTGACTCTCATAATTGAACATTTGTTCAAAACTGTGATTGAACGCGAGGGCAAGTATGGCATGTGGTATGTCTACTTTCTGATGAAAGAGTTTGACCACCTCCAAATTCCTGTGGGGACAACTAAACAAGCTTTTACTCTGAATACTCTTATTAAATACGAGTGCATTGAAGGAAAAGTTTGATGTCTAAGTAAGATATCTCAGTTTGTTATGGAACAACACGAGTTGAAGACTGAACATGAGTAGATGACGGTGTGTGTGAGCAGCAAAGATTCTGACATTTCTCCTCTAAAGGACAAAAGGCTTAAAGCACAAGTAGAGAGACATGGTACTAGGTTTATAAGGAGCTATAAGAGGTTGATGCTCTTTTAAAGAAGATGATCAAGGAGAGTGATGCTGAAAAATTCCAGTCTTACTTTGGTTATGAACTCCCTCGCTCATCCGCCTCCATCCTCATGATCCTTCTCATGTCTTATATTTGTGTTGACGGTGCATGGGGTTCTCAGATATAAGTTTAACTTAAAGGGGTAAAGCACTGTTTCAGTGCGGGCCGCGAGAGCGGTAGTGGTCGGCATTCCTACGTACTCCTCCTTGCCCCCCTACTTAAGAACCCAAAGGTCACCTTTGGATGTTGTCGTGTATCAAATGTTAACTTTTGTGCTTATGAAATGGACTCTGTTTTTGTTGTGGTTAATTTATATTACCTCATGTCTTAATAACTATGTTGGTGTCGTCTTCGACTGTGATATGTCATACAAATCTTACTTGTTTTGTTGGTTTACTGCACTACTTTTTTGTGATGCCAAAAGGGGGAATCAATTGGGGCTGTTCCGTGTGCTTAGGGTGATAATCTTAAACAAGATTTGAGCGAAAGGGGAAGGAAAGAATAAGATAAATAGTGAATATGTCTACTCGTAAGAAGGAAGAAATTGCAGGCACCAATGTATAGTTTTTCATCATTAAATAGGGGGGAAATGTTATTTATAGTTTTAATTATTGGACAAACTCTGGGACCTTGTAAGGGGACATGGTTCATAATGCGATATATACACTCTGCACTACCAGGCTGGAAAAAGTACAAAGTGGTTTGGTGCACAGTCTCCAACCTATGACAACCCATTTCCCTTGACCTAGTCCAGAGTTTGACATATTCCTCATTGAGAGGCTTGAAAAGTACAATTAGTTAGTGCACAATCTCCCACCGTGGCAGAAACGACAGAGACCTTGAACAATGGGGTGGTCTCCAAGGTTGTGATTATTCTTCATTAACCTAATCTCCAATAGTCACAACCTTAGATTTTGGAACTTGAAAAAAATCTCATGAACTCTTGCAATGACTAGATCAAATTCGAATAAAATAGAGTTGCGAGCTTAGTGATGTTAGGATTTATTCTTCCAAACATATATTTTAAATCGCATCCTATATCTTTAAAGGACTTAGATAGTTGTTTTACACTAAAATTCTTAATTAGTTAGAGGTAACTGATTCAGTGGAAAGTGTTATATCTACTCGTCGAAATTCTAAATCATCTAGAGTTAGGTGTTTCATTGGGCGGTGTTGTATCCGCAGAGAAAAAGTCTAGGTTGTCTAGGATTGATAGCTTAGCGGAAAATGTTGTATATTTATAGGCTCTTCAAGCAATAGGTTGATTACATGGTCTTCAGATTAAGATCTTTTTCTCACATTAGTTGTAACTGAGTTCACTTTTGCTTAAGGAACATTAGTGAAGTTGAAAATCTTGTGCAATAGGTCATGGTTTTACTTCCTTGACAAAAGAGGTTTCCACATAAATTGTTTGTGATGTGCTATTATTGTTATTTACTTTGCGATATCTTTATTGTTTAGTCAAGGGACCGTGTATATTGACTGATAGTGGACACACGCATTCAATAATGCATGTATACGGATATATATGTACATCCACCCATGTACTTTATTTGTGGGAATATATTGGGTATATGTATTATGTCATTGTTGATTACTTTGTTAGTTGATGTTGATGAGGATCCATAAATTTATAAACAAAAAAACAATTTATGACAGAAGAAAAAGGTCTTATATATGTATCATACTGAAATAATGTATTTTCCCATATCAATAATAAAAGATAACAATTTTTTCACTATCATTAATCTTTTTACCTTAAAGAGATTAGTCTACTCCAATCTAATAAGTGAAAGTTAAAATTTATTTATTATATTTATTTATTAGTCAGCAATTTTCACGAAATGATCCTATTCAGGTAAACTCAAATTAGTCATGTTTGTATTTTTCCTTGATATTCAGATCCATATAAGTTCATATTACGTCATGTTGACAATAGATATGTGTACAAGGTGAGGTACCACCACCTTTTCATTCCTGTAAATGCTTTTGGATAGTATGTTTTTCGTAACTCTATATTAAAAGTAAGAATAAGACATAATAATCTCTCTTAAATCTTCACAAAATTATTGATTATATATTTTAATTATGGAAATGTTATTATCCTTTTGAATATAAGTTTTATGTATTATTTACACTTCTAATCTATATGAGGGTTCTATTACCCACTTAACTTAATTATTTCATTTTATTTTAACCCCTGAATTGTGTTTGTCCAATTTGTTTTGTTGTGTAATTGTAGTTTTTTCTTACATACCAAATAAATTGAAGATACTTGTGCAAAATATCATTAACTTTACTAGTTCATTGCAATTTCTTGAATAAAGAAAGTATGTACAAATTATCAAGAATTATTTTAAATATCAAAATGACTTATGTAGAAAATGAGTGCAAAAGTATACTCAACATCTTAGCACAATAACACGTGTAATTTTGACAATTATGTTAAGCGGTTAATAGGACAGACAAATAGTTTAGCGGTATATATAATATAGAAAAGTTAGCTTAAAAATAATAGGACCTCACATAATTTGTGTGTATCTTACAATTTTTGTCATAATCAATGGGGGAGGGGAAAGATTCTTATGCCTTGTCGCATAAAAGTACATTAAGAATTAATAATATTATCAAAATATGAATTTATTAATGGAAGTTTTATATATATAACGACTTAATCAAGATATAGAAAATGATTAATTTTTAATCAATTTTAAACCGAACTATATACACAAAAAAATAACAGCTTGCTCCTACGGTGGAAACTACCTAGAGATCAGGGAAAATAAAATTTTAGACTCATAAAATAGTGAACAAAATAACTACCAATACTGTAAAATAATCTACCTATACGACAACAACTATAAGAATTTGAGTTATAAATAATGTTTTTATACACACTCCCCCTAAAGCTAAATGGTGTGGGAAAACACCTACCATGGACAAATGGAAATGAAATGAGGTTCTTGGAAGCTGTTTTGTAAGCGAGCCAGCCAGCTGGTCAGAACTAGGAATATGCTTGATCATAAGAAACTTATCGTAAACCTATTGGCTAACATAGCAGAAGTAAACAACAATATGCATATGCTTCATGCAGCTGTGCAAATTGTTGTTCGCGCATAAGTAGGAAACACTAAGATTGTAAAATAAAATGGTAGATGGTCTGTGAATTTCGACATGTAGTACCTTGAGAAGATATTTCACTCAAATGGTCTCATTAACTGCACTAGCAATAACTTAGTACGCTGCTTAAGTGGAAAACACCGAATGATTCGTTGTTGTTTTATTATGACCAAATAACCTGTGGTAGAACTACGATCAAAGAGGTGTTCAGCCCAGTCAACATCAGAGGGGTTCCAACCCAGTCAGCATCAAAAAACACACAGCAGTCAAGACTGCTGCTGGGAGTAATTCTAATTCCATATTTAGCATTGCTTTTTATATATCAAATGAGGTGTGTAACAGACCTCCAATGAACTTCAGATAGTGAATGCATAAATTGTAAAAACTTATTAACTGATTAAGAAACATCAGGCCTAGTAAAATACAAGTATTGCAAATTTCTGATGACGTTTCTATGTTAAGTAGCATCATATGACGGCGAACAATCATTTAGCATAAGAATATTAGAAGAGCTCATTGGTGTAGAAATATCATTATAGTCTTGCATCAAAAGTCATGGATAATATCTTAGACATATTTTGCTTGTGACAAACGAAATGTTGGAATTTATGCGTTCACTAGTTTCGATAGGACCAGGTCCTTAGCAAAATTACACTAAAGAACAATAAACCAAATTATGAAAGTAAACATTGCACGAACTTCTTTACACGAAAATTCTTTGGCTCAAAGGAGTAAAACAACGACTTGTCTGGTAGGACTTCTCTAACTCCTTGTTAATGTGTTTTATGAAGCTTATTATGAGAAGTATGCTAAGGATTATGTCGAAATGACATATATGATTATTTGAAGCATGTTAAAGTGGGTGATGTGATGAAAGAAGGCTAAGCATGTATAGAATGAAATATAAATGAAATAATGTTTATTGTGCAAGGCGTATTCACATGTATACGCATACACCCACACTTGAATGAATGAATGAAGCTAAGTTAAGTCAAAAAAGGGGAATTTTGGGGTGAACACTATTCATGAGTTTAGAATAAGTGTTTAGTAGCAACCTCACTATTCCGAAGAGCTTTCTAATGTTGGTTGGAGGATGAATACCTTTCGTGAATTGAGATGTGGTGTCTAAAAGTTATCCTTGACCTTTAGTAATGAATGTAAGAATTCGTGGGGAGTTATGCCTACAACTGAGAGGATATGAAGAAGAGGTGGTTACACTCTTAGAGTTGAGACGTTGTATTCCAATATACTTCTTGAGATGAGTACTCCTCGTTTGTAGAGAATAATTTACATAGTAGCAATCTCCTTATCCCTTAACTATTCGCCCGCATATGTGTAGCTATTGGGAAAGCCATGTAAAATCTAAGATAATAACCTTACTCTAGGCAAGTAAGGATCCCTAATCCAATAGGGGTTAAAATGTCGTTTAAGCTAACTCCCTTATGGTCTATGTCGTTTAAGATAACTCCCAAAAAAGTAATGAAAGTGGAAAGTCTTCAAATATAGTGTAATACTTAGGGTAGGTAGTTGAATGGGACGCTATTTATCCATTGCACTAGGTAGGAATTCCGAAACTCGAGTCTTGGTGAGTCTTAAATGAATTGTATGAACAAATTCTCTTAAAAGAACGTACTACATAGGGTAGGTGATGGTATGGGACACCATCTATCCATTTCACTAATTAGACCTTCCGAAAGGCGAGTCTTGGTTCTAAGCCTTCTAAAGGAGTGTACTACTTAGGGTAGGTGGTGGAATGGGATGCAATCTACTCATTGCACTACGTAGGCATTCCAAAACGGATGTATTGGTGTGTTTCTGGGTGTTCTTCTAATGTCATGTCATTGAGTGGGGGCTTGTTCTCCCAAGGTGAGTAAGCCAAAAAGGGGTTGTCTTGAGAATCTTGAGGCACGACCTAGGAATACCAAGAGAAAGGAGACTTTTCTAAGCATCACATAGCCTCTCATACATAAGTGTGGTGTGCTTCAAAATTATGAACAATACTCTACATTGACGTAGTTTAGTGGGAGATCAATCCTAAAATTATTCAACCTTAAGCTCTAATACCAAATTTTTCATGACTGGGGACCACACCTAGTTGTAACTGGCGTATTAGTCCACTTAGAGCCCTTAGACAAGCCATTAGTATACGTCCTCATTTCATAGGTAAGAAAAATGCGAAAAATTAGAAACTTTACATATGGAGTATACATAGACTTAAAGATCATTCATATATAAAGTACATATAGAATTCTCATTTTTCAACAGTATTAAATTCATTTACATAGTCTATTAATATTTCATATATAACCATTTAATATCGGGATACAAAGTTTGGGACATAGCCCTTACAATATTCCAATATGTCTCATATAGAACTTACAATAAAGTCTCAAGTAAAAGGTAAGACATTGTCTTAGACATATTCAATACTTGGATAGAATAGTGGGATTCATCCTCGAACATGAGGAATTACGAAAAACAAGGAGAATCTTTTCAAAGCTTCTCGAAGGTGTACTTGAATCTTTTCAATGGCTTGAACCTACATAATTGTAGAAATAGAGAGAATATGGATTATTAGAAACCTCATGTACTAAGTATGGATATATGTAAGTAAAACCTTATGAAATATGCACAAAAGTACATTTATTCTGAACATGCTAAGTACACTATCGAAAGCCTTTATGAACATTCAAGCATATTCAATAACATAACAACAATGAACCATATCAATATTAATGTTCGAAAGAACATCTTAGAAGGCCATAACCCATAATTCATATTTAGCATAGCTTTAATTAACATATCACAATACTTAACTCGCAACCCCAATACAAGCCAACTAGTGTAATGTCTAAATGAAGCCCCATATCCCCACATAAGCCAACTTAACTAGCAACGAGACCCTAATCATTGTATTGGCATCATATAACCACATAACAAGTGTAGTCAAACATTATATTGAGCAATTTAGACCAACATCATGCATAACAAGTGAAATCATCATCATATAAGAACAACATCACATGTAATATCCATACATAAAGGACCTTCCTAGAACTCCCTTCAAGGCCCACTTGTGCAATGAATAGGTAATGTTTCATTCCCGTAATCACACTAAGTGATACCCTTTAAATAGTTCTAGTTAGTGTTCTTTTTAGCATTATCATTTATCATTCATTTTACTTTCGGGAAACTTTTTCATAACCAACAATAGATAACGTGAGTTAAACATAAAATCCAGTGTGATCCCCTCACACCGAAAGGTGAGAATCCTACTTTCCAAGGTAGGACATATATATCATAATCTTATCTAGGTGAATCCATTAGTTAGTATTCCTATGGGGGCACATAGTTAAGTAACTGTGAGGTTGTTACTAGAAACGAACTTTTTTGATAAGCAACATTGTAATTTGACCTTCATGAGAATGTCGAGAGAAGCTTCCTCATGAACTGTCACGCCCCGACCTACACACGAGTAAATAAACTGATGCATAACATAAATAATGATAAAGATGAAAAGATGGGGAATACCTATATGCTAAAACAAACATATATGAAAAACTAATGTTTTCAATACAAAGAAGTTATTAACTCAATACTAAGTTGAAACTAACTATGTTGGAAAGTAGCCTCTAACTAACTAGAAATGTTGGGACTGGCCCTAGCTATGTCTAGCAAAATCTGAAACTAAAAGACTCAAAATATTGAAATAATTTCATGACTATTGTCCTCAAAGAATGAGAACTCACCACTGATTTTGCTGAAATGGAGATCGAGAATCGATCTAAGAATTATCTGGATGCTTAGAACCTGAACCTACATCACGAGAAGATGTAGTGTATGCATTATTACTTGAAAGATTCTGTGAATGTAGTATAAAATAAAGCTGAAATAAAGCATAATTGAACAAGCACAAAAGCAAGTATAGTATTTTAAACACATGATATACTTAATTCTGATCTAACAAAGTGGAATGACCAAATTTATAACATGCTGAGACTGAAGACTAATGAACTTTAAATATAGTCAATGTAATAAAGTGTTTCTAAACTAGGGGAGATAATAATACCCGATAATAAAACCACATGAGCTAAATATGGAGTCTGATGTATACGCCGACACAGAGGACCCAATCTACCCTGCCATAAGTATAAAGACAAATTGGTGTGATCAATAAACTAATGCCCATATAAGGGACTTACAACCTTCTTGAATAATAGTTCTGGGACTATTTGGATATGCTAAACCTTAGTCCAACTCGGTATTATGCTACTCCCAATGAAAAAAGTGATTAAGATATAATGAATGAATTTTAGTAAATACTAGATGGCTCATAATTTAACATGCAAACTTAGAATGCAATAATTAATCTAATACTTATTCATTAATAACTGAGGGATGTATCTGAAGAAACTGAAATATATGACCTAGCATGTTTAATTTAGGAACTAAAGAAATACATAGCTAGAGTTCTGAAGTTCATGTGATAAACTGAATAATAATTTTACAATCTTATTTCGTACATACATCTAGCTAATTCATGATGATCTGTTGTAATTCTAGAAACCTTAGGTTTAATCAAGATTAGATAATCAAGAACTCAAAGAAAATTAAGGATCTAATGAGTTAATGGAACCCACTAGTGATGTCCCACATGTTTGGTGATGAAATCCACTGAGAAATATTTAGATTTCAGGGTTCAAAATGCGAGAAGTGTTATTGAGCTAGTATTCTTGACCATTTTCTACTTTCTTTCTTCTAATTTTATAATTTTTTATTTATGATCTTGACTTATGTAAGTTCTTATTATGTTTCTAGGCTTAAACTGATTAAAATGTAATTATTTAAGGCTTAAACAACGTGTCTTAGGGTTTAAACTATCTAGAAAGATACCAAAAGGCTCATGAAAATTTTGATGTCGGACCAAGCGACAAACTGTACTGACTCGACATTCCATTGTTTGGGAAGTTTGGGTCTGCTCGATAAGCCTTTACTGAAACGGGCGTAAAGTTTTACTCTGTAATCATATTTTGACAATACCGGTGGCTATTGAAAGACAATTCACTTATCTATCATAGCATAGGTCATAGGGCATCTAATTCATTTGTTTATAATAGTTCTGACCATTTGAAGTTTTTCAAGTAGTATTTTCCCCGTGATTGGCTACTATCCTTCACCTGCGGTCAAACCTACGGAGCGTAGATTAAAATAAGGTCCACTCTGGTCATCTGTCGTTCATGTCAGAGGGTACGTAGTAAGAGTCTCAATCCACATACACCATCGACGGAGCGTAGTCTGATCTAGGACCGTCGGTCCGTCTGTGGAATTAGACTTAGTGGATTTGCTAAGCTAAATTTTAGGAGGGGCTTCATTAGCTATCTATGGACCTGCAATATGGGCCGTAGATCATACTACGGTGCGTCGATGGTAACCATCGATTAGACTTGCATTTTTTCTGAAAATGTGATTTCTAGTATGTTTTGGATACCAGGTGTTACATTATCTCCCCCTTGGGAACATTCGTCCTTGAAAGAAGACAATACTAGCTGAAATAGAGGAAGGGAGTTGTAATAAATACTACTAAACTTTGAGGACTGAGTTATTGACTTGATTAAGTTTCAAGAACATGCAAATATGTTGAAAATGAAAGTACAGACTGAGGGAACATGATTCTAAGGCTAAATTCACGCATAAATTACTGAAAAACTTAAGAGAAACTGTTACTTCAAGCTAGAGTGGAATAGAAAGGAAAGAGTTGAGGATACCTCGCTTTCATGGCTGCTTTTGCTATCCAAGTAGCTCCCTTTATGGACTGACTCCTCCACAAAACCTTGACTGAAGCGGCTTCTTTGTTTCTCAATCTTCTAACTGACGATCAAGAATCTAACTGGTACATCCTCATAAAAAAAGACTATATTTCACCGCCACTCTCTCTAGTGTAAGATTAGAGAATAGGTCATCCACACACTTCTTCAAGAGCGAGATGTGGAAGACTTGTTGCGCTGCTACTAGTTCTTGTGGCAGCTCTTACTCAAACGCCACCTTGTCAACCCTTTTCAAGATCTTGCAAGGTCCTACATATCTAGTACTGAGTTTCCCTTTCTTTTCATATCTCATCACCCCTTTCATACTTGACACTTTAAGGAAAACCCAATCATCCACTAGGAACTCTACTTTCCTACTCCTTACATTTGCATAAGATTTCAAACAATTCTAGGCATTCTTAAGTGTAACTATAATGAGTTGCACTATCTGTATAACATGAAGGACTAAATTTGTCCCTATCATAGCTGTTTCACCTACCTCAAACCAACCAACTGGAGATCTACATGTATGCCCATATAGTGCCTCAAAAGGGGCCAAATGAATGTTGCAATGGTAACAATTATTGTAGGTGAACTCAATAAGAAGAAGGTGATAATCCCATTTACCCGTTAAATCAATCACACAAGTTGTCAACATATTCTCTAGGGTCTAAATTGTACGCTGTGTCTGTTCATCCATCTGCAGATGAAATGTTGTGCTAAGATTAACCTGAGTACCAAGACCCTTCTAAAATGAATTCCAGATATGAGAGGTAAACTGAGGACCTCTATCTGAGATGATAGACAAATTAACACCATTCAAATGCAAAATTTCATTAATGTACATCTTGGCATTTTCCTCTGCCGAATCTTTAGTCTTGATCGCAAAAAAGCGAGAAAATGTAGTCATCCTATCAACTATCACCCAAATGAGTAATGTTCTCTGTACGAGGAAACCTTTCATAAAATACATATTGATCACTTCCCACTTCAAAGTAGGAATGTTTATCTCTTGATTCATACCCCTGGTTTCTGAAACCTTGACTTTTTGAAAATTGAGGCACTTACTCACAAAATCTACTATACCTCCGTTCATGGCATTCCACCAATAGACTTCCCCCAGATCGCAGTACATCTTTGTGGCACCTAGATTGATAGAATATCTAGATTTATGCGCTTCAACAAGAAAATGATGTCTCAACTCACCCACATCAAGAACACGCAATCTATTCTTGCAGTGAAGTACACCATCTCCCCCTTGGGAGAAAATCTCATCTCTCTGATTATGGACTGTACCCTTAACTTTAATCTACAATTACATTTTATTTAGTCAAATCATTTCTGGAAACAAACAATTAAAGGGGGGATTTTGTGTAACAAAAGTAATTAATTAAGTCTAAGTAAACAAGTAGCTAGTTCAAATATTTGATGATTATCAAATGATGAGAGAAACTAGGGTGTAAGTGTTCCCCATAGGTTCATAATGTAGCAACCCTATCTATAACAACTCTTTCCTAGTATCTTGCATTGAAAAGTGGTAAGTTATGTATCCCTAATTCCTTGTTCCGGCAACTAGTTAATTTTACTCCGCAATTTTTTCCGGGTACGTGTGTATACATTATTAAACCTTATCTTTTACCTCATACTAAGCATCATATTCGATGTATGACTTTTTTGTTACTTCACACCAATCAACACTGGCCTATTAGATAGAGTATAATAAATCTACATTGATAATTCTCTTCTTATTATCTACCTCCTTGGTCCAGCAAGTAGCAACAAGGCGAGTTCTAATGTTGGCCACCGTTAAAAATACTTCTAAATGAAAGAATTGTCAATACATGCAAGACACTGTTCTAGAATTATTATTTTAGTTAGTTCTACTTTGTTAGTTACCCATGGTTCCAACATCCCTAGTTGTGGATTTAGCTACCCATGTTACAAATTACTTAATTCATATTGATTATACAAGAATTCATGTACTTACTTAAACAAGTTTGAAGAAAATCCAGAAAATCACTTGAATTAATAAAAATATTGTAAGAATCAATTCCGCAAAAGTGAAGTATTTTCAAAAACCCAAAGTTCAACAATTATTCTTTCATTGATTTGAGAAAATTACTTAAAAACATATCTTATAAACTCTCTTAAAATCGATGCTCCATTTCTTAAACATATCTTATACGCTCTCTTAAAATCTATGTTTTATTTCTATCAAAGCTCTTTTGGAAATCTCATTTTCCTCCAATTTTAAATGTAAAAACAATTATTCATGGGAATACTTAGTTCCCATATAATTTTTGAAGAAATGACTTTAATCTTACTCTTTACTCAACCCAAAGTTTAAGTCTTAAAACATAGTTAAAACGTTTGTAAAAAACATCTTAAAATAGAGGTGAACTATTTAATGCAAGCTTTTAAATAACCATGAATAGAACTCAAACTTGTAACTCAAGAACATCAATGATACTACTCATTTCAAGAATGATAAAAATAAGTGGGTTCATGCGAAATTATGAACATGAACTACTCAACTCAAGGACTGAAAGATAATTGTATCCTATATCGATAAAATATTTATTTTGAAACCACCTCTAACATAGTGGTAGAAAGAGTACCATGCTGCGTCTAGACTTCAAACAGTTTGTTTTAATCATGTTAATAGTTCCACATTATTGGTTAATAGAGAATCAAAATAAATTTACCAATGAATCGCGAAATGCTATGGTTCTTACATACAATTTATGAATTTATATAGAAGTAATTCGCGAGATCATGCACCTCTCTTTCCTACTTATAACGGAAAAGGGTACAGTTGGTTGGTCCAACCTATTCTTGAAATAAACAACTCGCACACACTCCCTTTCCAAAAAAAATCAATACACCAAGCACTACACTTAGATTTATTGGATTTGTTGCTAAAATATCGGTATTAAACCCGAAACTTATTCGACTTATAGGATTCATCCGAAATTAAGGGCATGAACAATTCAACTCAACGACTTCATAGGTAAATTGTAATAGTTCCATGATTAGAATTATAATCGCAAAGGAGATTAGGAATTCATTACTCGAGAGTTAGAACTTGTGGATACTAACTCTCTCAATGATATTAAATTTACGGAGTACATGCAAAATGTATGGGCATGAACAACTCGACTCAAAGGTCTTAATAAATACAGGGAAATCATGTATGCAAATCTGCTCATTCTCTTACTTACTTCCTAAAAACTTACTTCAAATCGATTGTTGATTCCAAAGGAATCACAATTGAACTCAAAAGTTTTCTTGAACTCTACTCTTAACTCTCTCTAGAATGTATATCTCCTTCAAGGGTGTATTCATATTAATTTTGCAGCTAGGAATAAGTGAAATGAATGAGAGTTGTTAAAATTAGTATATTGAGATATCAATCTGAAAAAAGAGTTATTAAAATTAACATATTAGAAGATCAATCGGATGAATCTTGTTGATCAATCGTACAAAACTTGTTTAAAAGAAGCAAGAAGCCTACCACATAACAAACTAGCATCTAAAATTCCTTACCAGCAAATGTCTGTAGATATGCATATGATGTTGGTCCAACTTTGAAATTTGAATCTATAACGTTCTTTGACTCCTCCAACAAATTAAAAGCAAAAGCAAACCCCTTAATTTCTGGTTTGTTGATCTCTGAGCTTCACACATAGAATAAAAGTTGAAGGAAAATTAATAGAAGTCCCATATAATGAATGAACTTACAACAAAAAATGAGATTTAAAACTATACCATGCTGTTTGAAGCAAGGTAATGGCGTGAATAAAGTTTCAGCAACAAATGAGATCTTATCCTATAACATCTACTTCATGGAGAGACTACAAATAGAATATATAGGAGGAATGACCTTTGTTGATATGTCTACTCTGTTTTAACCTATAAAACTTTTGAGATTCTAGGTAAGTTTTATTCACTCCGAAAAGAAGGTAACAAGCATCCCTCAACGATTCTCCAAAAATAGACTTGAAACTTTGTTTAGCTAACACTACAAAGGATTATCTATTTGATTATTATCATTGCCTGATTTTTAAAGAAAGTATGAATAGAAATGATTTTCTTAGAAAAGAAACATACAAGTGTTTCAAACACTTGAAAACTTAAAATGGAAGACATAGGCCTATACAAGTTTAATATGCTAAAATAGAAGTTTTGCATGCGTGCTCTTCTAAACAGTGGGACGGAAGACAAACTTAATTCTTTATGAGTTCTCTAAGTTTTACAATTCTCAAGTACCTAAGTTAATTCTCCCATGGGCATAGAATCAAATAACTCAAAAATATGAAAGTACTACAACAAGCTTAGAAAAATGGGGAAATGAGTGAAAAACAAGTAAACAAATAGAATATTAAGTAGAAACGAGTAACCACAATGAAGTTAAAAAATAAAAAAAATTATTTTAAGATATAGGATCCATATTATGTAATTCTAGAAACCAAAATAAATATACTATGAGCGAAATGACTGATATGCTAGCAATATGTTGAGGACCGACATAGGAGCAGAAAAAATGACTCATCAACGGACTGTTCCTCTTAAGTAGCAGATATTGAAAGTCTTAGTTGTTTACTTTTACCACAATATTCTCAACATCTTGCCATTCTTTTTGGCATCCTCCATTTGTATTACTCACTCCATTTAGACAAGTAACATACAACTCTAACATATTCATTGAAATTTATTTCTAACACAAAAGGAAAACTGACAAAAACGAGGAATAAATTCATCCAACAATTTGTCGAAAAAGAAAACCACAAAGAAGAAACCTTTCACCCGTAACAAGAGAGTAAGCATGTCAAGCCTTGTTGCTTCCTGTCTAACTTCTGAGATCGACAAAGTTAACAAGGGTTTGGCATTTAGCAATAGTAGAAATCATCCCAGAAAATTTGCAATCCCTCACTATTAAAGAGAAACCAAGAAAAAGATAAGTGGAAGCGGCGAATTTGACGTGATAGCCCTAAAAATTGGGGAAGAATTTGGTGCGAGAAGAGCAGGGGATTAGAGAAAAAGGAAGAAGTGTTATATGGAAATCTCCGTTTTGACATTGGAGGACCAATTATTTTGGGGTTGTTTTTAATTATTTTTATTTGTTTATTTTCTCCTTTTCTTATTATTTTTTTAATTATCTATCTTAATATATTAAAATGATTCTTAATGAAATACATAGTAAAAACAAAATAAGTCGCTAACTATTATCAAAATTACTTCATAATTTTATTTAACTAACTCCATACTATGATTTACATTACTTTAAAAACACGAAAGACCTTATAATATTGATTGAAATTTTTACTTCAGTTAAAAAATTAACAATATATAAAATTATTATTAATTATTTTCTTAAATTAATTAATTATCTTTAAGATATTTGAAATTATGAAGTTCAAAACTATATGATAAAAGTAAAATATCTTTAAAACAAAATGCATCACAGAAGCTAGAAAGTAATATAAAATCACGATAGAAAACAATAAGAAAATCGCCAACATTATTTGGACAAAAATTTGCCACTACAAAATCCACATTTTACTTTTCTAGTATCTAATAGCTCAAATACATTTGTTTTTGAAATTTCGTGATGGCAATATAATATGGTAAATAAAATATATTAAATAAAGAGGCTCACATTTTTTAAAATAACTTTTGACCTTCATATATGAAATTTTTATTATTCCAGTAGATATTATATTTATTTTAATGTGAATTTTTATTTTTAAAAAATATATTTATTTATTTTTTACAGTTATTTTTATTTACATTACACACTGTGCACGCGTAATCTAAACTAGTTATTAAAATTTTGCTATTTTTTTTCATGTGTTTAAATTTGAAATTGCGATAAGTATCAATTTTTTTATTACTAACAAAAGGAAAAAAAATATAGGATACATTCACCACATTTGTTATAAAGAAGGCTGAAATATCAAAAGAAACTAATAGTTACGGCAAAAAATGTCGCTACTATACATGAACATTTTGTAGCAATAAAGTCTCCACAAAACACCTTTAGCAGCGACATCTTATTGATCTCCACACTACTAGAAACTGAGTCTATAGCAATGCATTCGTCGCAAAAGTTATGTGACTGCTGCTATAGATAGACTATCACAACAATTATTGACCGTTGCAAATAATTCGTGGTTCTATTAGAATATAACGTATTGAAATTGTTGGCTTAGCAAAACATCTGTTGCAGTAGAGCACCTTAATGCAATAGTAGTTTCAAGTGTTGCAATAAATCCATTAATAGCAACGCTTTTTCAAAAAATTTATCTATTGAGACACGTGTCTACTCCCTCCATATTTTCCCTCTTTTAATTTCACAAAAAATAGTAAATATTTAATTCCTAATAGTATAACCTCTTTATGTCTTTTAGCAATTTAGGACATACGTTATCTTCTCCATGGAACTAAGTAACAAAGCTAAATAATAGAAAGATTCTTGAACGAGAATCTGGGTAGATCTTGAATTTTTCTTTTGACTTTTCTCATTGTTTGTTCAAATCAAAAGAAAGAGAAACCTCGCTCAGATCTAAATTTCTCGATCTTGATATCTTGGTTTTTATGTATGTGTCGATTCTTTTTCCTACAAAGG
The DNA here is from genome assembly GCA_027704865.1 of Solanum neorickii. NCBI lineage: Eukaryota > Viridiplantae > Streptophyta > Magnoliopsida > Solanales > Solanaceae > Solanum > Solanum neorickii. The sequence continues at coordinate 13,480,147 of JAKWJC010000373.1, forward strand.
AGTATATTTTACTTTTTATTATTAGGGTTCGAATATTTTATGCAATTTGAAACTTTTATTGTTTTTTTAAAAAAAAATACGATATGCATATTCTTAAATTTTTTTTCTATCTGTCATCTTTAGTATTTCATATTGCATATCTCCATTGATGTGTGTGGCTTGTGTTTTTTTTGTTTTTTTTGTTGCTTTGTGTTCTTGTTGGTTTTCTGAGTTGAAAATAATGTGTTTGTTAGTACCTTAAATCTAAAATTTTGCATTTGTTTGGATCTTGTGTATCAATGCTCTGTTTTTATCATTTTGCTTGTGTAGTTTGATTACATTGAGACTAACAATTTGTTTTTCAGGTGCTTATGGACCCGAAACAAGACCTTGTTTACTCTAGGGTTAGGTCCAAGTCCGTGGCAGCTTCCACCGATTGGTAGGCATGTCTGATGATGAGCAAGATCTGTAAAACGTTCCGCCGGCACTCGAACGCCTAAACCAGCTGCTAGAGACACCAGGGGCAGCCCCTAAAAAGTGGCGTCTGGCGTAGTCACTGCCTCTCAGTTTTATGAGGAGCGCACACTAACCGGCACACTGTCTAGGTCTGCCTCGGAAATTGCGAGAGCATCTCTATCTAAGGAGGCTTCAGGTTCAGAGTAGTCCCACTCTACGAGTCGAATGAGGCCACTCTCTCCGATCTCGGATCATAGGGAGCCACCCTCCCAGATGTTCCTACCCGCAATGCCTCGTCTGATGAGGCCCAGAGTTCAGTCTTCTCCGGCACCCTAGCATGAGGTCCCCGCACTGATTTTTGATGAGCCCAACCGGTGATGCGTAGATGGCCAGTACCCGGTCTACAGGGATGCAAAGGTTGTGATTGATAAGGAGGTGATGACTCAGTTGGTGACAGTCGAGTGGAAAGTCCTTAAAGGTATCCTACACACAGTCCCTTAATGCATAGCTTATTTACCCGCCAAAGGCTCGAGTGGATGGTGAGGAGTGTGGGGTCATACGGTGAGGAGATTGTGCGAGAGATCTATGAATCATACTTATCGACTCTTTGAGGTGCTTTGGACAGGCGGTCAAACCCCGCCAAACACAACCCACTCACTGATGTTCGAGTTTGAGGTTGTCGGGTGGACGTTTCTTCTACTTTCATCCCTATCTTTCTGTACGGTGGGTCCTCTAATGCCACAACGATTTCCCTAAGTCCACAGTTCGACTACAGGTAGGACTTGGTCAAGAGAAGCTAGTTTCACCGGAGCAGAGATCAGAGAGAGTCCACTAAGAGGTGCATTGCCCAACAACTCTCCATTGATACTGAGGGAGCAGACTGGGTGTTGGACTCGAGAGGCCTTATCAAGAATGCCAACCTCACCTTTTCTGCCATGGCATCAAATAATATCCTTACCTGCGATAGCGCGGTCCTTGTAGCAGCACTGGTAGCCGAGTGGGCGATCAACATCGTGAAGTTGTTGATCTCCACGATTCATGAGAGGGCTTTTAAGTCCTCTACCACTTACCCGTTTGCCTGTATGTTTTTCCTATTATACAAGGATGACAGATTTCCCCTCTGGCACTGTGTTGTCCTTTGTACTCCGACCGAGATTGTGGATATTTATCTTATTAGGGATGAGGACAATGTGGCGGCACCACGGCAAGGGCCCCGAGTTGATTTGTAGACGCTGAGTGAGAACTTGGCGGATAGGGCAGAGCAAGACCAAGAGGATTATCACTAGTAAGGCACCTAGTTCCTCACGGTCTACACCACCATCAGTAGCAGTGGTCCCGATTGCTAGAGTCTAGAAGCTAGAGGCTCAGATGGCCACCTTGCTCCATCATATCAAGCCTTGGATGCCGAAATCCATTCTCGATGCTGATGACCAGATTGAGAAGAAATTGGCTCAGCAGATGGAGCGGAAGATTCAGGCTGTCAACCACGCCTAGATGTATTTGAGCTGCGAGTGCTAACACGCCCAGCACCCACTATTGATTTGACTACTCTTCAGGAATTTCTGGCGAGTCCATAGGCAGATGTTGACAGTATACTAGATATGAGGGGACCCGAGCATGAGACTGCACTAGTTGAGACAACAGAGGATACAATGCTTGTTAAACTTTCCAGTGCCCCTATTGCACTGCCACCTGAGCCTCGTAAGCGTTACAAGAAGTATCATTTGAGCCGCAAATCTGAGGGAGATGAGGCTCGTGCTAGGAAAAAAGAGCGGACAGATCTTGAGATTGTGAGGAGAGCCTTATTGATTGATGATCAGACCCGCCAGATAAGGGTTCGAGTGTTGGTTGCTGAGGCGTCTAGCTCCAGAGTGGAGGATGTTGAGAGGAGCACCACTGAGGGTGCGGATACTGCTGTTGGCACTACTGAGGGTGTGGATTCCTCGAAACCGGACACACCTTCTTGTTGATCTTTTGCTCCATGCGCCTCAGGTTTGCTTCACCTACCACCCTATCGTTATATTTCTTATGCATTGGGTACAATTACATCTTTTTTTTTGGGGTGAGATAAATGGAAAGTGAGTGCTAGGGTGAAGTCTGAGTAGCCCAACTCACAATTCTCTCCTGGTGGTTTTCTTGCGTGTGTTCTTTTTTTCTCAAGAGACTCATTACTTCACTGTTGAACCGGCATATGTCGTAATTTGTAAAAAGTATGAAAGTGAAAAAGGAAGCATGATGGAAAATCATGAATGATATCCTGTTCCATGAAAGTGCTTGCATGAATAGATATAATGAATGTTGAATGTTGTCTTTAATCATGACATATAGATGCACCAACAACATGATCCTCACTTTAACACTCAAACTAGGTGATCGATAATCTGATAGTGTAATGAGGTGTCAAGAGAGTATGAAGGGACTTGATGGTTCCCCGGTTTGTACCTAGCTAGAACTTGCCCCGGTTTGTCCTGCAAAAGGAATTTGTGTTAGATTATTAGGAAAGGATCACAGTCCCTTATTGAAATTAGCAAACATCTATCCCAAAGTGAATTGATCCAAATGAAATTCTTATCCCTTTTATATGCCAATAGTTTGAGCTTATAATAGACCTTTCTTTTTTTCACCAACTTAATTTCCCATGGTATAATGTGTTGGCCCTGGTCCCTCATTGGACATGTGCACCTCAGCTTACACCAAAAGCATAAGTTGAGGGTGGAAAATGTAGAAACTAACCTCGTCATGGCCATGACCCAACCTTGGGTAATGTGTACCTTGACTCATGGCAAAGCCATAAGTTGAGGGTGGCTATTATGAGTGATAACCCGAAAAATAGGTATCAAAAGAGTAATGCGGAAAAAAAGAAATAGTGAACAAGAGAAGTGACTGAGTCAAAATTTTCAATTGAACAATGAAAAAAAAATTAAAAGATTGAAAAAAAAAGAGAAAAAGAGTGTTGAACAAAAATAAGTAAGAGTCACTTCCAAAAAAAGAGAAATAAATGAGAAAATGCGGCAAACATGACGAGAAAAAGCAGGGCATAATAGATAATGAAAGAGGTAGGACGCTTAGCCATAATGTAAATGAGGGCAACAAGTCACTAAATGTACCCGTATGCACCATACCTGACCGTGAGCCTACATTACAAGCGAAGAAAGTCCAATCGTGATCCTAGGAGTCTAATATGGTGAAGTTAAGCAGTGAAAATAAGGGCAAGCCTATGGCGACAAATACCAACTAGGTGTGAATTAGTTTAGAGCGTGAGTGCTGAAAAATGATCCTTATACTCGAAGTTAAAATCACTGTGAAAAAAAAGAAGGATATCTTTTGAATTAAGAGCACTAGTTTCAATATCAAAAAGTTAATAGCTTGGCAAGAGAGAAAAGAGTAGAGGTGTCAGTGCATGGTGAGCCTGTTTCACGGTCTGATCCACATGAGTAAGGCTATCAAGCCTAAAAGAAGAAACATGCACTAAAGCAACAAAAAAATCTGGAATTGATAGCCATGTGATTGCGAAATCTTGAAAGGGGATATTTGTGTACAAAGTGTTGTGTTAAGTCATAGTGCGTCGCTTGAGGACAAAGAACGAATTTAATTTGAGGGTGTTGATGTACCGTGGTTTCACGGTACTTTTAATGCTTTTTCCTTAAGATTGGTGTGTGTCTAGAACCTTTTCATAGCAATTTTAATATGTTTTTATCTTTATTTTACAGGAAAGTTGTCCGAAACTAAAATGTAGAAGGTTGTGAAGAAATAGTGCAGAAGTGACCCACAAAGACTATTGATGGCCCGTAGGTTGTGACCGTCGATTGGATGTTCAGGCATCTGGAAGCAACTCGGGGAATTCGGACCAAGGGTGGGTCTACGGAAGGATCAACGGTCTGTCGGTTTGTCGATGAATCATCCTGGAAAAACGTCGACTTGATCAGCGAATGTCCCACTACTCGATGTTGAAGAAAAGTTAAGAATGGAACGACGAGAAGCATAGACGGATCATAGGTGAATCGACAGACCGTGCTGTTGGTCCGTCAATTGGATCAGAGAAGATGCAAAGTGAAGGCTGAAAAAAGATGCCAAGTCCATCATTTGATCGACGGATCATCTGTGGAGGTCGTCGATTGAAGTCGTGTTTTGGACAAATTTTTCTTATTTGAATTCCTTTTAGTTTAGGATTCTGTGTTTTTATAAGTAATGTGTAAAACCTCGTTTTGGGGGTTGGATTCTATTACTAGTTTCTTAATTTTGATCTTGGAGATTTTTTTTTGCAACTTTGACATTAATTCAAATTTCCGAATATGGTTTTCAAGATAATTTTGTGATTTCAAGTTGAAATTCTTGGTTTCTTTCAAATTTGTCAAAGTAAGTTCATGATTTATTGTTTATCAACTATGAATTTTTTTCTTCTAAGAATGGGTAACAAACTCTACAACTACGGTTGTGGGAATCATGGGTGATTAACAAAATAAACCTAGCTTAGTAACAATTCTCAAATAGGATATTGCATGCATCGATGTTCTTTCGTTTAGAAGTCTGTTTAACGAGTGCACGTGTAAGAACTCGCCTTATTGCTACTTGACGGACCAAGGGGTTAGTTAATAGGAAATGAATTATCGACATAGATTTAGTGGGATACTATCTAATAGGCAAGATTAAATTAGTGCGAAGTAGTAACTAATCCATACATCGAATATGATGTTTAATATAAAGTAAAGGTAAGGTCTTCTAACTTAGACACACGTAGATTGACCAAGGTACGAGGTGAAATTCTCTGAATTCCGGACCAAAGATTTTGAGATACATGACTTATCACTTTGCATGATAAACATTAGGGAAGAATTGTTATAGCTATGATTATGGCGTTATGAACCTATGGGGAATACTTACACCCTAGTTTCTCTCACAACATGATAAAAACCAATAATTTAGTCTCCTACTCGCATGATTTCGCAATATTACAATACTTTTGTTTCAAAAAATCCCCCCTCCCTTAATTACTAGTTTCGGAAAAGACTTGACCAAATAGAAGCAACCGTATATTGAAGTTAAGTCTAAACCATTTTCCTCGTGTGATCAACCCCAACCTAATAGTTGAATTCTTTACTTGATACGACCGCTTATACTTCTTTATGAATGTGTAATATAAGTGTATCAATATACCCTAGGAGTTAGGATATTCTTAGGTCATGGCACGGCATACTTAACGTCTCGAAGGTCTTGTACAAGCCCTTTGACATCATTCATTTCATACATGTATGAAAAGTAGGGTGGAATTAAAAAAATTCACACGAAGTATCTTAAAACATCTTTCATATTAAAGTCATAGAAAACACTAAGTCTCAACATATGGACTCAAGAATATTTTTGACACGGCCCATACAATACGAATATCGAAATACTTAGTCTATCAAAATACTTTGAATTAAAATACATCTAAAGACGATTATGCCCTCGAGTCAAGTGAAGACATACTTCAGCTTTGCTTGAACGATAACTAGATTTAGATCTTTCCTTCAAGATCTTTCTCATCTTCCACCTACACCTTTAGATTTAACAAAATGTATGAAATTAGTATAAACACTTGTACTAAGTATGGTTTAGTGTATAAAATCATGAAAACGGATATTTATTGGAATTATGCTCTTTTTTATTAAAAAATCATATGATAAGTGTAAGAATCATATTTAACATATTACAAATATATAAGATATCACATAAGCATTTTATCTCTTTTTAAGGAACATTCAAGTGAACTAAGTCATTATACGGTGAACTACACCCAACTTTATAGTGAATTCATTTAACATAAAACCCTCTAACTAAAGGCTATCCTAAGACTCACTTAAGTAAGACAAAGAGATACCACCCATACACCCTTTATAAGAAAACCTAAATGATCCTTAAGACAACTTATATTGAGAAAAATACTCTTACAACAAACCAAAACACATAAAATGAGATCCTCCTACCAAAGGTGATTCTAAGGTTCACTTGAGTGACTTGTGAAGAGACCGCCCATACAATCCCTTCACACACACCTAAGAGATCCTTTAGAAAACTTAAGATAGAATCATCTCATTTCATAACATAACATACATATCATATAACATTCTCCTTCCAAAGATTATCAAAAGACTTACTTAAGTAAAGCAAGAAGAGAACGCACATACACCCTCTCCAAGATTACCTAAATAATCCTTAAGACTTCCTAAGTTTATATCATGTCTAATGTATAAACCAAATTTCATATCTAGAGTCATTCTTAAGATTTACCTAGGTAAGACATGAAGTGACCACTCATATGCCCCCTCCACACCTTAACTAGACAACCCTCAATTACTCTAGGTAAGTACTTATTCATTTACATGCTTTCAAACTTAAGTCATTATCTTCATTAGTTTATTAAAGAGACATTCATCAAATAAGGACATTCAAGTAATGTCTTGGAGAAGACCTAGGGACTCACTCACTAACATCTTCAAACCCTATTGCGCAATGTCTAGATAGTGTCCCATACCACCACCTAAACTTCATAGAACTTCTCCTATACTAATAGTTATCCCACCACCTAAACTTCATAGAACTTCTCCAATACTAATATCTATCCCATATGATGAGAATAGGCAATAACCAAAAAAGACCAGGGTAGCAAAGCATGGAATCCAGAGTTGTAACCTACTCCGATGAAGGGTGTTCCACTTGACAATGGTAGAACTTGGACACATCCCATATTGGCACAAGGTTAAGGAATATGAAGGATTCATTTGTAATCAAGTCTCGTCCATAACTAGATCTACTTCCCAATCCATACTCACTCAGTGATAGCCTTTGTTTTCATAGATTATTTTGATAAAGAAGTACAGGAAGAGGTTCCATATCTAGTTCATAACTCAATAACATTCACCTTACCAAAGAGGTCCCCAAGGGTTGCCTTACAATGGTTAAGAGGATAGCTTAATGATTTTCCTACGCATGATTTCATGTCGTTCCAACCAATCAATCCCTAAGTCCACCATTCACACACAAAGGATAACATTAGGGTTTCAACTTCAACGATATCATAACCTTACAACTAGGTTAAAGGCTTCACATAAAAGACCCTCTTAGAAACATTCAAGGTCAGATGTCGTTCATACATACAAGACTAATAATCTCTAGCATCCTAAGTCAAGAAGTCATATTTTTACTATACATGCATCAAGTAAGGGACATAAATCTACCAAAACAAGACACAGCATACTTCACATATAACACATCATTTTTCGAAGCACACAGGGTCAACTAAGTAGACTTACTAGTAATACTACACACTTCCATAATATCATTAATATAATAATCATAAGACTCACATAGTCAATTAGGAAGAATCATGCATCCAACCCTAAGAGTACACATATAAGGAAATAATCATAGTCTAACATGATCACCTAACAACATCGATAGAAAAAAACATAGTTTCACCTTAATCACAAGTAGATAGTGATAATCATACTTCATATGAATCACTACACAACTCATCATAATATATCAAGTAATTGCCGACAAGGCAATGATCATTATAATTCATAAAGTAACGTCAACGAGGCTACATAATTCACAAGTAAAGCACATAGCACTGCCACCATAAGTGGACCATACCTATCACAACATAACTCAAGATCTAATTTACATAATATAAAGAGAATTACGGCAGCGTACCACCACCATTCTCACTAGTTCAATCCATAGCTAAATCATCCAACACGTTACCAAAAGAGGCCCTTACCCATGGTCATGTTCATCAATTCAATACAAACATCATAATATACAATGAATCTAAATCAATTTAATACAGATTTATCAATTTAATACAAATTATACATCAATCTAATACAATTCTGACATCCTTTAAAACTCAAGGAAAACTACACTGAATTCATAAGCATTGAGAAATGATCATACAACCCATAATATAACAAATTTGAAGAATCTAGGTTTTTCATGGGTTCGTGAAGATTGTCAGTTAAAATCATCTAATTAACAATAATTCAATCAATATTCAATGATTCAAAACCTTTAATGCAAGATCCCATGGATATATTTCTATTTTGAAAACTTATCTTTTGAGAAGTGTTTGAAAAACACTTCGAAGATTGACTCCTTGAAGAAAAGAGATCCAATGATTAAATACCATACCTCAACTGATGTTAATACACGAAAATTGTTAGAATTTTTTGGTGAAATCAACCTTTAAGCTTCAATGGAGTTCTAGAGAGCTATTTAGAGGTTTTAGGTGTTGATTTTAGAATAAAGAACTCATATAGGTGTTTAGGAATTAGAAACCCACTTAAACTACCTAAAATACACTTAGGACACCTCCCAATTAGTTATTTGGATGTTGGGAGAATTTACCAATTCACCCTTGCATTTTACATTAAGTTGCGAAGTTGCGAGCCTCAATATACGACTTGTCACGTACGCACCATCAGCCAGACGACGAACCGTCATGGATGGTCCTCGTTTGTTTCAGAGTGTGGACTTTTAGTATCTTAAGATACATAGGCTACCTCTTGAACCACGTCCACCATCGACGGGGCGTCGACCAGCCTACTGGCCATCGATTGCCTCAGTCATTTGGCCTTGTCTAGACAACTTTAGGCTATTGTGAAGGGTCCTTCCTCAAGGACCGTTAGTTGGTCTTTGGGGATGTTTGCCTGGATGTTTCAAACCCAAATATATTTGTATACTAGTTTAGGATCTCTCATATCAATTTCATCCAAAATGAACACGTGAAACACAACGAAACATTCTAAGACACACAAGGCCATTTCAAGGTAAATCTTTCGAACGTCATTGACATTCTTGGACGTTTGATCTCCAAACTTAATGAAACTTAAAACACTTCCTATAAACACTATTTTTAATTATATATGGACATTATAATCTCATAACACACAAATAAGAACATTAGAACACACAAGGCACACATAAGTGACTTAATCATTGAACGTCTTGGTTGTCCCTTGACGTTTGACTTCCAATCTACCTAAATCTTTAGACACTACCTCATTATCACATTATATACCATTTAATGACCTTAATCCCTCATGAATAACATATTAGGCTCTAGTTTCACCTATGTAGTTTTAGAGGTAATACATGAATCGCCTGAGGATTTTTCCAGTGCAGCCATATTCTTTTTTACCACCTAAAGAAAGCTTTTCTTCTCCCACCTGATAGAATAACCAGTTAGATTTTCCTTCATGGCTTCACCCTTAAATACGAGACCCTTCCCTTTTATATGCATCTCAGGAGCTTGAATTTACTCAAATAGTTCATTAAGAGTTGCCTCGTAAGAATCCCTTGTCTCATCAATAAAAAAAAATTATTTGTCCAAGATTTTGGAAGAATTCAGAGTATCTTAGAGATTTGTTTGCACACTGGGATACGTTCATCAAGAAACATGAGTTAATTGGTTATGGTGGAGAATCTTGTGTGCATTTCTTGAACTAGTTCACCTTCTTCCATGGTGAAACTTTCAAACTCAGTAGTAAAGAAATCAAACTTAGATTTCCTTGTTTCCTCAGTGCCCTCAAAGGTGGTTCTCAGTAGAACCCAATTTTTTTTTGTTGATTCGAACTAACAGATCAGATCATGTTCTTTCATTCAAATTCCACACATAAGCGGCTTTTTGGCTTTGCAATTTTTTTGAACTAGTTGCTTGTCAGAGTCATTGTATTGTTTTCTAGTCTTGGGGATGACTCTTGTTATCTGTCCAACCTTAAACTCCATGGTTGGTACATAAGGACCTTCCTATATCATGTACCACACGTCAATATCCTTAGTCATGAGATAGTCTCTCATTCTAATATCCCACCAACTATAGAATTGACCATCAAGAAGAGGTGGCCTTGTGAAGGAATGACTTCTTTGCACGCTCACTATTGTCAACATTCCTTGGAGGAATCTCTCTCTTGGTGTTAAACATATAGAGAGTCAAGCTCTGATACCACTTGTTGGAATGTATGTGTCTACTATCAATCAAGGACCAGGTTCCTTGACTCAGCACGATTAGTAACTAAACGTAAACGTTTACCTGTTTCGATGGGACCAGGTCCTTAAGACAGTTTTAATGAAGAACGGTAAAATAAGTGTTGTATGTAAAGATTGAGCAAGAAACTTTACATGGAAACCTTCTTGCTCAAGGGAAGAAAACATTGCATTTAACTGATCTTCTCACAAGCAAAAGTAAAACTAGTTGTACACCAAAAGACTAGCCTACTAATCTTTATGCAAAGTAATACACCTTATCACTTTGATGAGCCAGAGTATATACAACACTGTCCACTAAGTTATCACCCTAGATATCTTAAACTACAACTAAGCGGATATCACACTGCCCATTATACTAACCCAACTAATTAATGTAGACTTGTACATTAAGACACAAAGTTATTCCTTACTATGTTCTTACAAGACTCCAACCAGGTAGAAATGTATCTCACAAATAATGAAATAAATCCTACAAGTTAAGCTCAATACAAACATGCAAGAACAACAGCAGGTATCGAAAGCACTTCTTCTCATGATTAGGTCCTTGTTGTATGTATTCTTGTGCTTGAATTCTTCCTTAAAGATAGCCTTTCTTTTAAGTTTGTTGAGTTTTCCTTTGCTAAATCTTGAGTTTGTGTTTGTTGTAAATAGATAATATAAATCACCATAAACTTTTTCACACCATTATATTGGTTGAAGTCCTGCTATTAGAAATGTTGTGAACCTACCACATTAGAGGTGGAAGCTTTTCTGATAGTTTTCTTGTCACCTTTTCATATCGCAGTCTAGAAGGGACCAGGTCCCTTGCAAACTTCTTAATAAGTTCTTGAAAAGGCTTGTTTGTTAACTTCTTGTTTTGATGATTGAATTTATTTGTTGTTTATCATATTAATTAAATCAACCGTGAAAACTTATTGAACGTTGGACCAATAATTGCGCCCATTTTGATTGGTGTAGTACGCTTACACCTCACCAACCTCTGGCACGACAGCTTTACAGTTGTTCCTAATGATGGATCTGGATGAGAAAATTTGACATGGGACCAGGTCCCTGCATTTGCGAGACACTAAAGCATACAGTCTCATTTTCTCTTCCTATTGGTGTAGGACATTGCACTTTTCACCTACCACCTGAAATGACAGTTTACAACTGTACCCCATTTGTATCTTGATGAGAGCACTCTGGTAGGGACCAGTCCCCGCATTTTTTAGGATCATCAAAAAATCTAGAATACAACAGATAGGCTTTTTCACATATACACACACATACACGAATTAAATTAATGGAGCTAATAATATGTAATGAATATGTTGCTATTGAAATATTTCTCAATAGAACTTTAATGAATGAATGTGAATTTTTGGGTGGGCACTCTCCGCGAGTAGAGGTGTAGTGTCTAGTAGAGAGCTCAATATTTCTAAGATCTTTCCAATGAATGAATGATAGGTAGGAATGAATATTATTTTTGTGAGTAGACATAGAGTATATAGTAGCAATCCCTTAACCTATAGCTAATAAATGTAATGAAAGTCTAATACTCCATGGGGAATAATGCTTAGCACTGAGAGGATATGATAGAGGTGATTGCTCTCATGTGAGTAGAGATTGGGTACGTAGAAGCAACCTCTTAAGATGGGTAATCTCCGTCAGTAGAGATATAGTATCTAGAAGCAATCTCCTTATCCCTTGACTATGTACCTTCATAGGACTAGCTAGTGGGATCTACTTAAAGGCTAAAAGAATGACCCTACCTTAGGCATGTGGGAATCTCTCATCCCATAGGGGTTAATACCGGGATTTCATGTTAAGATACCATGGTCTATGTCGGTTAAAGCTTTCCCCCACAAAAATGTAATGAACTAACTCTTCCTAAAGGTGTACTACTTAAGGTAGGTGGTGGAAAGGGACGCCATCTATGCATTGCACAAGTAGGCATTTCGATGGAGTTTTTGTGTGTCTGTATTTTTAATGAATGATGAGTCTCTATATGATGTTAATGAAGTAATTTGACTTTATGTATAGTATTTATGAAGCATTTTGGTCTTATGTCTAATGTTAATGAAGGTTATGTGAATGGTTAAAACTATTGTGCCTAGTGTATAGTGGTTTCAAAGAAGCACAAAGTGCGAGTAGTAGAATGGATGCTACTTTCGAATTGCAGTAGTGTAACTTAGAGTTACCATAGGGGATAGTCTTATTGTAATGTTCTTAAAGGCATGGATGATTTCTCCAGTATCTGTAGTAATAAATTGTAATACTCCGAAAGTCTAAGACGTGTTCTAGAGGATAACATGAATATCTAAGGGTTGTGTCACTGTTTTAAGGTCAAAAATAATGTGTATAAGTCATTTAGGATATTTTAGAATCAAGATGTCAAAGAACTTCCATGACGTCCGGAAACTACTTCAATGAGGTACTAGTGTGCCTTACCCTTTTTGACTATGTTTTAGGAGTCGTAAAATGATGGATTTTTGTGGAAGGGTGCCTAACATGTATTAGAGTTTGTTTATAGTCTAAATATTTGGGTACGAATCTACAAGGAACAACCAAGGTCCCTTGAGGAGGACCTTTGCAATTTGGCATAAAACTGCCAAAACGCAGTGACCACAAACGAGTGCAAACAACAGATCATGGGCCAATCGATAAGGCATCGATGGACAGTTATCCAAATTTGAGAAGCGCCTGTTTTTGACAATCTCTGAGCAAAAATACGAACCAACAGGATAATTGGTCCCTTGGCCTTCGTTTGACATACGGGCCGCCTGTCGAGGTCTCGTCTTTGAGCTCACTGATATACTGTATGTTTTTTAGTTGATTAAATTAATTAATTAAGTGATACATAATTAGTTAGGGATTTAGGGATGTCTAATTAATTTGGTTAATGACCTATATAAAGACCTTAACCTAATTAAACCAATCTAAGCTCTCATAATTCCCAAAACCAAATTACTCTTCCTTTTCTCTTCTTTCTTTCACCCAGGTAGAAGAACATCATAGAAGTCAAGGTCAAGAGGGTTCTAGGGATTCTAAAGGTCAATTTTGTCCATCAAACTTCATCAATCAACAAGGTATGGTATCCCTTTCACCTTTTGGATCTCTTTACCCAAAGGGTTCCTTAAAGATGATTTCAAAAATATGAAATTCAAGAGGGTTTTCTTACAATACAAAATTGATCTTGTGAATTTCTCTTTTTATGATTTATTTTGGATATTATGAGTAGATTAACATGAATTATGATTAAATTATACTAATTCTAGATATATTGGTCTAAATTGTAGAACATGACCTTTTCCCCTTAACCATAGGTTGTGATCTTGAAATTAATTGTATAGTATTTATTTAATTTGTTTTGTTAGTATGTGAATTTCTATCCTATGTTTTTATTATTTTACAGATGATTAGATTTTGATATATTGTAATCAAATTAAACTAGTTCCTTAGTAATTAGCGTAGGTTGTGAATTAGGTTATGAACTTAACCTAAGTCTCTAATTCTAGGCTATGAACTAGTGGTGGATTGTTGCATAATGATTAAATTGGCCTTGTTATTATGTTGTTTAATATTACGTGATGCTAGTTGTAGTTGATGGTAAGACCTTGATTAGGGCATTGTGAAGGATTTTGAGTAAGTCTTGTGATCTCTATTCTTTACTTCAATTATGATTTCCTTGTGATTAAATGATGATGTTGTATTGAAGTATACCTTATATTATGATTGATAGGGTTAGTATGATGTTTAATTGAAATGTCTTGAACCATGGATTGTGAGTCATTGGATAAGATGTTAATGTTATAAGGATGGTGATAACTTTCAAATGTGTTTTATTATGATGTTAATATGTAAATGTGTTAACCTCACTTGTATGAATTGTAATTAAGGGAAAATACTCATGTAATTCTTCTTGAGCTATGATGATGATGATGATGATTATATAAGGGAAGACCCTATGACCTACATTAAGCTATGATCATTAATAAAGGCACTAAAGACATTTACAAAGGGACTCTAGCTTAGCAGCGAGTGATATAGAGTGAGGAATGTCCTTCCCCACTTAGGAAAGGTAGGATCACTAATGTACTATTGATATTGGAGGCTATAATGCATTTAGCATAAAGAGGATCCCAATTATATCTCCTAGTTCTTGAACTATGTTGCCCCAATAGGAATACTAGCTAGTGGATCCACGTAGTTGTTATGTTCATGTTTTTGTACTACCTTGGCAAACAGTTTCCCTTCTTTTGTGCAGGGTTCCATGACACCAGATTCCACATTATCTCATGTGGTCTATGTCGGTTAAGTCAAGATCTTCCCAAAAGCTAAATGGAGTAATGAATTAACTCTAACTTGGATGACCTAAAGGGTTTAACTTAGTCTAGGTAGGAGTATGGGACTCTACCTATACATTGCACTAGTTATCCTTGAAGGGAGCATTAGAAGGATGTTTTTATATATGCATATGCTTATATATGTTAATGATATTATTATGATCTTGCATGTTGATGTCACCGTATGATGTTGAATTCACTTACGAAAATATATGTTTGGTATCTATTTCTAAAGTATGATGTTATGTACTCTTAATGATATGATATGTGGAGTTGGACATTGGTTATGGTTCTTGTTAGGTTTACTTAATTGAGTAAGGTTATGAGACTCTGCTTAATTATTGCACTAGTGGAATAATGAGGGTTCATGAGTAATAGTCCTGCTTTGGTTATGATGATATGCATTCTTATTTATACTTGTTGATAAAATAACTTGATGATAGAGTTGTCTTGATTATGTGTTCAATCATGTGGATATATATGTTACCTTGTCTAGACTTAAGGTTGATGTTATTGTGATGAATATGGTCTTGACTTAATGACTATGTATTCTTGACTTGTATTAGTTCTCATACATGCATAAGGTTTTTCAAAGGAAAATGCATGTTTTAATGAAAGGTCTCATTTTAGCATTATTTTATGATGTGTGTGTATATGGTATAATACTTAGTACAAGTAATGCACTAACCCCCTTTTCTTCCCTTTTCCCCAACATTTAAGGTTCCGATCATTGAAGGCTTGTGACGACATTTGAAGAAGGACTTGGATTCTCACTCTCCAAGTTAAGCAGGTCCTCAGTACTTTGAAAACAATGCCAATTTTTAGCTTCGAATATTGATTAGTCTTAAAGACAATATTTTCATTTCATTTCATTTGAATACTGAAGATTTTCTAGCCTATATGTGGCTTTTATGATATTGATGTATGGGCTATGCCCAATTGCTATACTCTTGCTTATATGGTTATGAAATGAGATATTAGGTTTTAAGACTATATTATATCATATATATATATATATATATATATATACGAAGGTTCTATGTATACTGATATGACTATATTATGTGTATGCGAGAGGTCTAACTAAACCTCATGATAGATAGAAGAAGGGTTTTTAAATTTTCCGCATTTTGACCTATGAATGTATTGATGTAAGCTAAGAGGATAGTCTTAGTCTTTGATGAGGACGACGAGGCTGGTTACGTCTAGGGGGTCCTCCCCGGATGTGACATAAATATTGAATTTTTGAGTTGTGATGGAAACGAAATGTCCTTATCTTTGGTATACTTAAGGAACACTTAGGTATATATTGAAAGTTGTATGGGAGGTCTCTTTATGTCTTGCCTAGGTGGGTCTTGGGTTAACTTTGGATAGAAGGTCTAAATGGTTAATGAATTACATAATAGATATGGTTATATGTTCAAAATTACGTGAATATTGCTTTGTATTATGAAGATTGACTTGTATGATGTTTTTTACACGTGGTTCATAAAGTTTTATCAAAATAGCATGAAAATCATGTTTCAACTAAACTATCCTCTTTAAAGCATGTTTTTGCATGATTGTCATACATAGTGTTTAATTGTACTAAACTTCATATTATTCTCTATTTCTACAAGTTTAGGTAGAGGAATTTTAGGATCTTAGACTTGAATCTTGGGAGTTAGATTGTTCTCTTAAGACTCTTGGTATGTCCTCATATATTCGAGGACGTGGATGTTATTTCTAGTTTTCTTTCATTAAAGACTTAGTATAAAGACTAGTATGTTTCATTCAATGTAAGGGTTATGACCCTATGATAATGAGATATGTCTAAGATAGCTTGTGATGAGATTTAATTCTTCTACATTTTATATAAGAATTTCCTTATTATTTTTTTGTGAAAAGTTTTAATTTACGCACTACATTTCAAACCGATGTGATGCATGAATGCTAAGAGGCTTGTATAAGACCTATGAGAGGTCGAGTATGATGTGTCGCAACTTGGGGGTGTTATAGGGTCGTGAAAAATCTTGTATCAAAGCATAAGGTTATGGAAATAGTCATAGGGTCCAAAGTATCATAAGACATGTCTAGTAGAGTCTTGTTCATTGGTGTAAGTCGTGACACATGTATGAGCGAGAGGCTATAGGACGATAGAAGTTACACTTCCTTTATGTTGTTGAAGTCGTTCCTTAAAGTATTTGTCTATGAGTTCTTAATTTTACGCTTGTGATCTTAGGAACATGAATACAAGAGGGGCTAATTCAATGAGGGCTCAAGAAGAGAATGTGCATGAGGAGGTTTCCCCTTAAGTGCCCCAAGGTCAACAAGCTCCCAATGAAGAAGGGGCCACGACTAATGTGAAGATAAGGGATGCTTTCCAAACATTGACCTAACTCATGACTACTCAAGCTCAAGTCTTAACAAAACAAGTTGAAGCCATGAAGGCCCAAGCTAATCGAGGAGCTAGACCCTAAGTGAACCCAAATGCAAGTACTCCTGCTTAGAGAATCTAAGATTTCATAAGAATTAATCCTCCTACTTTTAATGGAACTAAGGTGGATGAGGATCTAAAACGCATCATTGATGAGGTTTTTAAGGTGGTGTAAGCTATAGGGGTAACTTCTAAGGAAAAAGAGGAGCTACCCGACTACCAACTAAAATGTGTGGCACAAGTGTGGTTTGAGTAGTAAGGATGATGCAATTGATGCATTTAATCAATACAAAAAATGAAGTGGAAAATCAATTGAATCTAAAGATAAAAATGATTTGGAGTGATAGGGGTGGAGGATATGAATCTCTTTTTGAAGAGATATGTTTGGAATATGGTATTATTCATCAAACTACTGCAGCTTATATACCACAGTCAAATGGTTTGGCAGAACAGAAGAACAAAACATTAAAGGAAATGATGAATGCCTTAATGATCATTTCTTGTTCACCGCGAAACCTTAGGGGGGAAGCCATCCTTAAAACTAACAAAAAACTCAATAGAGTACCCCATCGAAAAACACAATCAATTCCATATGAGTTGTGGAAAGAAAGAAAACCCAACTTGAAATATTTCAAAGTGTGGGATGTTTAGCCAAGGTAGAGGTTCCTTTACCGAAGAGGGTTAAAATTGGACCCAAAATAATAAACTGTATCTTTATTGGGTATGCTGTGAATAGTAAATCCTGTCGATTTTTAGTTCACAAATCTGATAATCCTGAGATTCATGTTATTACGATAATTGAATCAGATAATGAAGAGTACATTTATCCATATAAAACTGAAAGTGAGTCAACAAGTGAAAGACCTAAAGGACCACGAGAAAAATCAATAGAAAATATTCTAACTAATGAGGAACCTAGGTGTAGTACTCGGCTACGAAAATCTACTTCTTTCGGACCAGATTTTATAGCACTATTGCTTGAAAATGAGCCTCAAACATTTAAAGCAACTATGTCTTCGTCAGAGTCAACTCATTGGAAAGAAGCAGCCAACAGTGAGATTGAATCAATTCTAAGCAATCGCACTTGGGAATTGGCTGATCTTCCTCAAAAAAATAAACCTTTAGGATCTAAGTGGATCTTTAAAAGGAAAATGAAACCTGATGAGACTATTGACAAATATAAGGCTAGATTGGTTGTCTAAGGGTACAGACAAAAGGAAGGTCTGGACTACTTTGATACCTACTCTCCTGTAACAAGGATAACATTGATTAGGATGTTAATAGCACTAGCAGCAGTGCATGATCTTAAAATCACCAAATGAATGTAAAGACATCCTTCTTAAATGGAGAAATGGAGGAAGAAATTTACATGGAACAACCTGAAGGGTTTATAGTTCCTGGTAAAGAAAAGAAAGTGTGCAGACTTGTGAAGTCACATTATGGACTCAAGCAAGCACCCAAACAATGACATACTAAATTTTACAAAACAATGTTGGCAAATGGATTCAAGATTAACGAATATGATACATGTGTTTACATTAAAAATATTATGAATCATAAAGTCATTGTTTGTTTGTATGTTGATGACATATTAATAATGAGTAAAGAAATTGATGATATAAATGCTACTAAGCGAATGTTGTCCAGCAAGTTCGATAGGAACGACTTAGGAGTTGCTGATTTGATCTTAGGGGTCAGGATTAACAAAACTCCCCAGGGACTAGAATTATCATAATCTCATTATATTGAAAAAATATTGGATAAGTTCAAAACCTTGAATTTCAATGCTTTCAAAACTCCAATTGATTTAAGCTGTACATTTAAAAAGAATGAAGGTCAAAGTGACTCTCAATTGGAAAATGCCAGAGTGTTGGGAAGTTTGATGTATATTATGAATTGCACGTGACCAGATATAGCATTTCCTATTAGTAAATTGAGTCGATACACTAGTAATCTGCATCAAACTGACTGGATGGCTATGAAACGTGTGTTGGGTTATCTAAAATATACACAACATTATGCTTTGCATTATAATAAATATCCTGCTGTGATTGAAGGATATAGTGATGCAAATTGGATCACCAGGTCAAATGATGTAAAATCCACGAGTGGTTATGTATTCACACTTTGTGGATGAGCAGTCTCTTGGAAATCGTCCAAACATACATGTATTGCTCACTCCACAATGGAATCTAAATTCATTGCTTTGGATAAGGCTGGTGAAGAAGCGGAATGGCTCCGGAATTTCCTAGAGGATATTCCATTCTGGCCCAAACCTGTTGGACCAATTTGCATACATTGCGATAGTCAAGCAGTAATAGGTAGGGCAGGGAGCGCTATGTACGATGGGAGGTCTCATCACATACGACAGAGATATAACACCGTAAGATAACTGTTCTCTACAGGAATTATCACAATTGACTATGTAAACTTAAGCGACAATGTGTCAGATCCATTAACGAAAAGCCTAGTAAGAGAGGCAGTTGAAAGATCATCTAAGGGAATGGGTTTACGACTTAGGACAAGTCAGCATGACGGTAACTCTATCTAGCAGACTGGAGATCCCAAAAGCTAGATTCATGGAGAAAAACAAAGTTGTGGCTGACGGTGCGACAATGTCAATTAACTCAATCCATTCTCATGATGAAGACAATGATCAGGAACAGGTTAAGACTTTAAGCCTTGTTAATGAGGTAATAGTTTTTTTAATGATTTGCTAAGTTTGGTAGATTTGACCAAATAGTGTATCTACGAAATGACATGGTTAGAAATCACCTATGTGAGTGTGAAATGGAAGCCGCTTCAAAGAGAATTCTATGTCAAAATCCTATTCTCTATACACTCATGAAACCAGGAGGTGTTCATGGCTGAAATGAACACAACCGTAAGAATCATAAATAGTAAAGGGTTAATTTTGTGACATATGGTTGTCTAGTTATACACCAAAGCTCGACGGTTCAAAGATATCACATCTACCGATTGACCGAGTATATCCGACATATGTTCACTACGGAAAGTCCAAGGGGAAGCCTACTTATCCACATGCAATTAATCCTTGCTTGTAGAGTACACAATTGTCTGTGCATTCCTATGTTATAACCATTCCACATCAATGTGGGAGATTTTTTGGTATGTAGCAAGAATTGATGGGAAATAGAGGGAAGGAGAGGAATTTTAAAAGTTGAGAACTTGAAGAGTTTGGAACTTCAAAAGTCCTCTTATGCTTTAATGAAAAATACAATTGTCCCTCATCGGTAATGGAAAGGAAAATAGGAGAGTTTAAATACATAAACACTCCTATTAATTGTTAAAAGGGTTGGAAAGAGGGACCCCCCTCGCGCCGTCGTCGTCGTCGCTCGCTTCGGCTTCGGCTTTGGCAAATAATCGATCGAGAGATTATTTTTTGGACAAAATTTATTTTAATTATTTATTTAATTAATTAAATGGCCAAATAATATTTTCAATCAATTAGTTGATAACAGAAGTTAGTCGAAATGTTTTCAACTTTTTAGTTAACCCGACTCGACTCGGATCCGCGCGCGTGACCTGTTTTATTTTCTATTTTATTTAAATATCCCGCCAGGACTGTTCTGAAATGTTTCAACTTTCAGGAATAGTCAATACTATTTGAAAGGTTGCAAACTTTCATTAATGGTCGTGTCAATTCTGAAAGAGTTGCAACCTTTCAGAACATATTCTTCTTGCCTATAAATACCACTCAGTCATCAGAATATATATATATATATATATATATATATATATATGTTAATGATTAATCTAGACATTATATTTCCCACTAAATTGCAAATTAAAAAAATATGAAACAAAAAAAATCAATTTCTTTTACCTGTATTACTTCACACTTCTATTTATCTAAAAAAGATAATACTAAAGATTTATATCAGTAAAACCTCAACATATAGACCATGCTATTCCATTATGAATTTACATATTCTTATTTAAACATATTATTATTAATTTAGGATTTCGTTATTTTAAATTAAAAATTTCAACTTTTTAAAAATATGATTAACTATTCCTATATTAAACTGCACACTAAAAGTAATTAAAATTAAATGAATAAAAAAATATCTAACACTCATATAAAAGTTATGTGTGCGGGTAAATTAACTAGTATGGAAAATAATTTACAATATGCTAGTCTTTCATTTATCTTTTTCAAATCTTGAAACAAAATACAAAAGGATAGTCTCCGATGTGTGTATATAAGCACATAGATAGATTAATTTTCCATATAAAGTCATAATTTATATTCACATTTTACATCAATGATTATTTTCCTTCCCCAGCCCCTCATATGAAATCGTTTTTCTTTTCCCAAAGTACTTTTGGTTTATAAATCTTATTCTGTAACATATGGAGGGTCATCATCAACAAAATTTTCATGTAATCAACATTAACATAACATACCTGATATATGTTCACAAGTGAATTATATGAGTGATGGTATTTATGCATCTGTGGAATAACCTTGTGAAGGTGTGGATATTAATACAAATGGTGGAGATAAGTTTTTCAGAAAATGGAGTCTTGCACAACCAACTGATTCCTTGATGATTCAGGATGAACATCAATATAAGAGTCATCAAGATCTGCATATTCATACAGGTGGTGGAGATAAGTTGTTTACATTAATGGAGTGTTATAAATCCAAGCAATTACTTGATGAATCATAACAACCATCAACTTATGAATCATCATGGTGTTAATGCAAATACCGGTGGCAGAGATACATTTTTCGTACAACAAAGTGTTGTAGAGCCAAGAGATTTCTTGATGGCTCAATATTTACAGCATAACTAACATCAATTATTGAGTCATCAACATGTTAATATGAATACAAGTAGTGCACATGAGTTATTTCCACAACAAAAATGATGTAAATCTAACCAATTCCTTGAATCAACTGATGATCAAGATCAACTTATGAGTCATCAAGGTGGTCACAGTGATATATGTAGTTTAGATGAGTTATTTGCACAATGGAGTGCATTTATTTAGGATCAACCTTATGATCAACATCAATTGATGATTTATTAAGGTGTTAATATTAATACAAGTAATGCAAATGATTTATTTACACAAAAGAATGATTTGAGCCAATGGATGCCTTGATCATTCAGGAACAATGTTATGATCAATATGAACTTATAAGTCATCAAGGTGTTAAAACTAACTCAAATAGTGGAGATACGTTGTTCCACAACAATGTGTTGTATTGCCAAGTTATTTCTAAATGACACAAGTTAGTGCACATGAGTTATTATCACAACAGAATGATAGAGAGACATTAGATGCCTTCATGACTCAGGTCAGCATCATAATCAACATTAATTTATGAGTCATCAACGTGTTAATACTAATACATATAGTGGAGATGATAGTGTCTTTTAAGAATTTTGTATAAAAGAGTTACAGGAATTATTTGATATTTCAGGGAGCTCAACAAGAACATTCATGTAGACATAATGCGACATGATTCTATGGGAAGACATTTCCAGCAAAATGAAACTTATTATGGAAAGATATATCCAACAAGATTTGGCCAGAACATATGATGAAGCATTTGAAGTATTACTACTTTATAATGATTAACTTCAAGTAGTATTATCATGTAAAGGTACAATTTAGCACATAAGTATAAAGTCATCATTGTATAATAAAGACAAAGAGTAAATACAAAATTATTTCTGAATATATAATTTCTATATTTTCTTAATTCTTTAACTTTATTGTAAAAGAGATATAACGTAATATTATCTTCTTAACTACTAGGATTAGTTGTTGTATACCATTAGGACTCAATATTGTACCAACGCTATAATAAATTCTTCATCAGCTTATGAATAATGAAAAAAATACTTCTCTTTCATTGTCTAGTCATATAAGTTGTTTTATGGTATCAAGGCTCTAAAAGCTCACACGAGTATTATCCCAATTCCACCCCTCTAATTCTAGTTGCTTCCTCACACTAAAATGGCCCCCAATACCACTGTCGTTAATACAGATACCACAAACGATAACATTGTCACCGTGCAATTTAACCCAACCATTCAATTACCCATCAAACTTGCCGACATCCATATCTTTACTACCTAGAAAGTATGGGTGTCATTGCTTTTGCACAGACATAACCTTTTCGGTCATATTGATGGCACAACTGTTTCTTCTTCAATGTAACTTACAGGAAACAACGAAACCACTTTGAATCCACCTTATATGAACTAGTTTCGAAAGATCAGATTGTCCAAAATACCCTTGGCATCGGTTGGACTTACACCTGCATAAACTATTGCAACGGCCACATTGACACACAAACCTTGGGAATCCCTGAACACTACCTTTTTCAATAAATCACATACAAGAATTATCTATCACCAAGATCAACTAGCTGATATTACCAAAGGTTCAAATCCTAACAGTACATTCAATTGTTGATTTACTTGCAATCGGTGGAGCACCAATCATTGATGGGCAACTTAATGTGAGAATCCTCCAAGGCCTTTGACCCGACTATGACACTATCTTTCCAGCCATCACCTAATGAAGAACTTTATGAAAAACTACTTGTCTATGAGATCTTTCTTAAGCACGAATAAAATAAACAAATAACACTAAGTAGTTCTCCAATTGCTCAAAGAAATAAACAAGCACCTTTATGAAATAACATACATTGAAACATGCAAGTAATACCTCACAAGGTATCCAACGATGGAGTTTCTAGACAGACAGAGACTCATCAAATACCAGCAGTGGCTCTATTGTCGAAATCAGCAGCCTCTCTCTTAATTTTGCTCAGAACGTCTGTAATACGGACTTAGCCACTAGCAGATACTCTAAAGATGTATATTAGTCTAATCTTTTTTCCAGCAACCGATAAATCTTGTTGGCAGCAAAAATCTTCTACCTGGAAGGCCTGAATTTACATGCTCATGTGAGGGCACAATCTTTTTGGGCATCTTGATATATCTTCCATATATTCTTCCACAACTATTACATAAAACAATAAAGACGTCGCATACCCAAAAATAGAACACGAAAATAGGTCAAATCTGGGTTTTCCAGCTTTAGGGTTCGTAGTGAACTTTAAAATGTGTCTGACTTCACCTCTGGACGAACTGATGCCATTAATAAGGTCATAACAGATGCTCGTGAAAATGTTTGGCAAAACAAATCTGGAATCTTATATCACTGATAATTCATAAAGTATAACACACGAAAATTGGTGAAATGTGAGTTTTCCTTGTTTAGGGTTTGTTTGAAGTTCAAAATGCATCTGTTTGCCCCTCAAAACAACCTGACGCCATTAATAAAGTCATAACGACGTCCATGAAAATTTTTGGCAAATTAACTTCTAGAATCCTATCACCAAAAATGCATCGACTATATCACACGAAAATTGTTAAAATTATGTTTTCCTACTTTTGGGCTTGTTTGAATTTTAAAATGCACCCATTTACCCCTCTAAACTAATCAACGCTATTAAGGGTCATATCCGACGTCCATGTAAAATTTTGACAAAGAAATTCTGAAATGTTGTGTCACAAAAAATCTAAGGACTATAGAGCACAAAAATCAGTAAAATCCAATTTTTCTGGTTTTGGGATCGTTTGAACTTTAAAATGCACGTGTTTTCCCCTCAAGACTAAATTACACCGTTAGTAAGTTTGTATTGGATGTCCCTAAAAAAATTGGCAACAAAATATCATGAATCATATCACAAAAATTCCATGGAGCATAGGACCAAAAAATTGGTAAAATTTGATTTTCCTGCGTTGGGGCTCAGTTGACCTTGGAAATGTGCTAGTTTGCCCCTAAAAACCAATTGATGTCATAAATAAGGTTGTAACGGATGTCCAAAAGTTTGTTAAATTTCAATTCTGTCTGGCTCACAAAAAATCCATAGACTATACCATACGAAAAATGTTAAAATTTGTTTTTTCTTGCTTTGGGGATCGTTTGAACATAAAAATGCGACTATTTCCCCCTTGAGACCAACATAATATATTAATAAGGTTGTCGTGGAAGTCCATGAAATATTTCGGCAAACAAAAATTTTGGAATCCTATCAACAAAAATCGACAGACTATACCACAAGAAAATAAGTAAAATCTAGTTTTTCCTTCTTTGTGGCTCGTTTGAACTTGAAAATGCTATTCTTGTCTCCTAGGGATCAATTGACGCCATTAATAAGGTCATAAATACGTCCATGAAATTTTTGGTAAAATAATTCTGGAATTCGATCTCCAAAAAACCATGGACAATAGCATATATAAACAGGTAAAATCTAGTTTTTCCTGCTTTGGAGCTTGTTAGAACATTTAAATTTACATGCTTGGCCCTCGAGAACAACTGACGCCATTAGTGAATTTGTAACAGACGTACTTGAATAATACTAGTAAGAAAAAAAATGAAATAAGGTATTACCAAAAATCCATGGACTATAGCAAATGAAAATTGGTAAAATCTAGGTTTTCCTGCTTTAGAGCTTGTTTGAACATTAAAATGCGTCTCTTTCCTCCTCGAGAAGAATTAACACCATTAATAAGGTTATACAGGATGTACATAAAAAATTTTAACAAAATTATGTAATCCTTTAACTCCAAAAATTCATGGCAGCATACAAAAATTGGTACAATCTGAATTTTGTGCTTAAGGGCTCGTTTGAACTTGAAAATGTGCTCATTTTCCCCTCGAGACTAACTTACACCATTAATAAGGTTGTAATAGACGTCCATGAAAAATTTTAATAAAAAGTTTATTAAATTCTTTCACCAAAAATCTAAGGACTATATTGATATACCGTGGTTTCACGGTATTATTAACACTTTTTCCTTAAGTTTAGTGTGTCCAAAAGCCTTTTTGTGCTAATTTTTATATAAGTTTCTCCTTATTTGCAGGAAATCTGTCCAAAGATGAATACTAAGGTTTTTGAGCGAACAAATGCAGAAGAGACCACCTACGGAGCTTGTGGTGGTCCGTCATGCTCGTGACGGTTTGTAGGTGGCAGCATAGTGCAGCTGCTGAAGGAAGATGAGGAAGTCTGAGCAAGTGTGGGGTTACTTAAAGCGTGACAGACTATCGTACCCATGACGGTCCATCCTGCAGGTTCGTCATGAATTCAGAGAAGTAGTCCAGTAGCCATATTCCAAGAGTTCAAGTGTTTTGAAATGGAGACCCTCGACGGATCGTTGTGCCTGTGACGATCCGTCATACTTGGTGTCGAGAGTAATGAAGAGAGCATCAGAAGAAATTGCATCAAGTATGGGATGACGGAGTCCATGAGGGTCTGTCGTGACCACGATGTTCCATCACGATGTCCGTCGATCCAACCGCGTTTTGACAGATTTCCAGCTAATAAAGTCCTTATGTAATTAGATTTTTATTTTTTATAAATATTTCCAAAAACCTCATTTTTGAGGTTAGACTCTGGATTATTTGGTTAGGCCCTTGATTATTTCTAGACTCTTTGTTCTACAATTAATTTCAGTAATTGATTGTTGGTGATTTTTGTTGATTAATAAGCGAACTATCGGATTTTACTCTTTCTCATTGAAGTAAGTACATGAATTCGGATAACATATATTTGAATATTGTGATTATGACTATGGGTAACTATACTCCATAACTAGGGTTGTGGGAACCATAGGCAAATAATGAGGTAAAACCTAACTAAAATAACAATTCTAGAATAGTGTCTTGCATGTATTGATAATTATTTTGCTTAGAAGTCTTTTTAACGGATGGCCAACGTTATAACTCGCCTTAATGCTACTTGCCAGACCAAGGAGATAGATAATAGGAAAATAATTATCAACATAGATTTAGTGTATACTATCTAATAGGCTAGTATTGATTGGTACGAGGTAATAACTTAGTCAAATATAAAATACGATGCTTAATATGAGGTAAAGATAAGGGTTAGTATATCAACACACGTAGACGGACCATGGTGTGGAGTGAAATTTTCTAGATGCCAGACCAAGGATTTAGAAATACATAACTTATCACTTTGCATGCAAGATACTAGGAAATAATTGTTCTAGTTAGACTTATCAAGTTATGAACCTGTGGGGAATACGTAAACCCTAGTTACTTTCATTAATTGATTAAACTCCAACATTTGAAGCTGTTAAGTGTCTCTTTCAATTTCGCTAGTTATATTCATTTATTTAGGAATAGAAAACCACCCTTTTTATCATTTTTGTTTTCCAAGGAAGTAATTGACTAAACAATAGTAATAATAGATTGAAGTTTAGTCTAAACTATTTTCCTCGTGGGAACGATCTCAACCTCATTAGTTTGTGTTATTTACTTGACACGACCACTTTACTTCTTATTTGAGAAGTAAGTTTGAGCGTATCAAATTTTGGCGCCGCTACCGGGGAAAGTAGCTTTTAGATTAACTTAAACTTATTACTATAGTTTAGTTGAAATTTTCTTGCTTATAGAACCACCAAATACACGGAGAGGAAGAGAACCCCTGTTTCCCTATGATCACGAATTAGAGAGTACACTACGCAACATGAATAGAAACTTGGGAATTAATGATGATGATCCAAACCAAAACATCCCAGCTCCGGTTGTTGTTCATGGTCAGTTGTCACCCGATGCGGCTGGTGAACACCAACAGAGGGGATAAAATCCCGATCCACGTCTCCAAGCTTACTACAGATGCTATGATAACATAGCTCCGATGGGCCACTTGTCTTGCCTCCTCTACCACCAGGACACACCTTTGTGGTAACTAGTAGCCTGATGCAAATGGTCAGTGTTAGAGTTTTGTTTTCAGGGCTACCATATAAGGATCCACATGCCCATATAACTAAGGTAAGGGCAGTGTGTAAAAGCTGTGTAGGTAGGCCTGACTTGGACTTGGATGTAATAGAGTTCAGAGTGTTTCCTCTCTCACTGACGGGAGAGGCTGCTATATGGTTCATTGAGCTCCCGTACAACTCAATTTTCAATTGGAACCAACTAAGGGGTGTTTTCTTAGCACGCTACTATCCGGTCTCTAAGAAACTAAACCACAAACACGGAGTGAACAACTTTGTGGCACTACCAGGAGAGTCATTTAGTAGTTCTTGGGATAGATTTACCTCGTTATTGAGAAGTGTCCCAAATCACCGTATAGATGATGAGTCACTGAAGGAATACTTCTATCGGGGACATGATGATAATAATAAAGCGGAGTTGGACACTATAGCAGGTGGATCTTATGGGGAGTGTCCTTATGCTGAGATTTCTGAAAAATTAGAGAAAATCTCCAGGAATAAGAAAGCTTTGAGTACTAGGAAGTCAGATACCGGGAGAAATACCTTCGTAGTGCATTTCACTCACAACCCACCCACAGATGAGATTCGTGAAGAAATGTCTCAGATGAGAACTAAGCTTGGGTTGGTACTAAAACATATCACTGGGGTTGCAGAAAAGATAAATGCAGTTAACTGCTTGCCTAAACCACCACCATCTAATGAGGAATGCTATTATGTGGAGGACTTCTATAAAGTAAATGAGCAGACGGGGGGTTTCCGACCGAGCGCCCAAGGCTCAAATCAGGATAATTGGCACCAAGGTAAAGGGAAACAAGGTCGGATATATGGTAACTATAACCGTGAGGGTCATTATGTCCGTGATGGAAACTACAACCGCGACAACAACTTCAACAAGGGTAACTACGGTAACAAAAATGATAAGAATAGGCCCTATGTCCCTCCTCAAAATCGTGAAGTTACTCCTAGGGATGGTGGAGGTAGTATGGCGCGAGTTGAGGAAATGTTGCACAAAATGATGTGGAGGTTCGATGCTAGTCATGAGCACATTAAATAGTTAAGGTGTGATTTAGAAGTTATAGGTCAAAAAGTCGATACACATGCAATATTGATTAGGCAGATCGAGTTGCAAATGGCCCAATTATCTGCGACAGTGAACATATGGCAACCGGGCACTCTTCCTAGTAACACTGTCCAAAATCCAAAAAATGATGCGCACTGTATGGCAATCACTACTCGGGGTGGTAAGCAAACCATTGACCCACCTATGCCGTATAATGAGAAAAAGGAGAGAAAGGATGATGATAAGTTGGTAAAGGGTAGTGGTGAAGTAGAAGAGAGCACTGGAAAAGATGCAGAAGTCCCTATGAAGGTAATGCCCAAGCCTAGACCACCACCACCCTTCCCTCAGAGATTAGTGAAAAATACCAAGGATGGTAAATGTCGGCGTTTTATCACAATGCTGAAGCAGATTTGTATCAATGCCCCTTTAGTAGAAGCTCTAGAAGAAATGCCCGGTTATACATAGTTTCTGAAAGATCTGGTTACAAAGAAAAGATCGGTCACTTTCGAGGATGATTATAGAATGCAACATTGTATTGCTATTGCTACAAGATCTCTCGTACAAAAGAAAGAAGAACCGGGTGCGTTCACTATTCCTTGTATAGTCGGGTCATTACATTTTGCGAAAGCATTATGTGATCTGGGGGCAAGCATAAATCTTATGCCCCTCTTGATTTACTAGAAGTTGAGTTTGGGTGACCTAAACCCACTGCCATACGGCTACTGATGGCTGATCAAGCAGTGAAAAGGCCTATAGGGATACTCCATGATGTGCTAGTAAAAGTGGAGTCATTCATATTTCCGGCAGATTTTGTTATTCTTGAGTGTGAAGTCGATTTTGAAGTGCCTATTATCCTTGGGAGGCCATTCCTTGCTACAGGTAGAGCCTTAGTTGATATGGAAAAGGGGCAGATGAAATTTCGGTTGAACAATGAAGAAGCGACCTTCAACATTTGTAGGACCATGAGACAGAGTGGTGAGCTCCAATCGGTATCCTCCATATCCCACAAAGAAAAGATGATGAAGGAGAATGCACAAAAAAGTGCAAAACAAGAGTCTATGGTAGGGATTTGGTGGTTTTAGACAGTTCTGGATTGCCTTGTCTTACGGGCAAGCTCAAGTCCAAACGGACTAACCCTTACTTGATTACCCAAGTATTCCCTCATGGAGCAGTTGAGTTAAAAACAAAGGAGGGAGTACGATTTAAGGTGAATAGAGAACGAATAAAACTCTAGTTTGGGCATACTGCATCGGTGAATGAAGCGATAGAGTCATACCATCTTGATGAAGGCTGCCGCGACGTTAAATAAGGCGCTTTTTGGGAGGCAACCCATTACTTATAGTTTTTTCTTTCTAGTAGTGGCATTTTATACTAATGAGTTTTAAATTTGCAGGTACATCACCAGGAAATTCTGCAGAAAATTACTCTGCAACAATCACTGACGGATACAGCGACGGACCGTTGCTCCTGCGATAGACCGTCGCATGAATCCGTCGTCCCAGGTACGTCTTTCTGTTATTTTCAAACTAGGGCACACGCGACAGAACCAACAACGAACCGTCACAACCGAGATGGACCGTCATCGGGGAATCGTCGCGTCTTTAATGAAGCATACCCGACTCGACCCGACTGGGTTTTTTTAAAAATTCATCATTTAAAACTCCCACCCCTTCATTTCACCCCATTCTTTCACTCTTTCTCCCATTTTCCTCGCTTTTCAACTTTCAAATCTCTCTTACAACCGATCTTTTTCCCCCAAATTCTCCAAATTTCTAAAAGATATAATCTACTAGTCAGAGCTGCTACTGTGGGTGTCTTCTTGATCAACAAGTACCTCTCCGTCTTGTTTTTCTCTAATTTTCACGTATGTGTCTCTAATTTCTACTCATTTATATTGCATTTTTGTTTATCAATTAGTATTAGCCTAGTTCTGCTTGATATGTTCATTTTATTATAAAATTTTGTCTGACCTAGTTAAGTTATAACCCTAGAAATAGGTGCTTTAGCATTACTAGTTTAGTAGGTATTTGGGTTAGACAAATGTAGGTAAAAACACTACCAATTTGATTTGGGTCATAGGGGATGAATGGGGCATCTCCAGTTCTGTCACTGATTTATAGAATGAGACCCCGATGACGGACCGTCGTACCCATGACAGACCTTCATAGGGCCCGTTCCAACCGCCCTGACACTCCACTGTCTAATTTTCTCCAAGTGTCCACCAACGGCCACATGCGATGGACCGTTTTTCCCACAACGGTCCATCCTGCACAACCGTTCTTCTTGTCAGAGACCCTATTCCTAAGGGTCTCTCACTTTTTCCAAGTGTCCTCAAACGGACACCTGCGACGGACCGTCATCCCTACGACGGTTCGTCCTGCACAACCTTTCTGGTTGTCAGAGACCCTATTCCTAAGTGTCTCTCATTTTCTCTAAGTGTCCTCAAACGGACAACTACGACGGACCGTCATCCCCACGACGGTCCGTCCTGCATGACCGTTATGATTGTTAGATACCCCTCTCTTAAGGGTCTACATATTTTCCAAGGGTCCTCTGACGGACACCTACGACGGACCGTCGTACCTATGATGGTCCGTCCTGCACATACTGTCATACTTTTCAGAGACTCTCTTTAAGGGTTCTCCATATAAACATAGTCCAAGTAAGACACGACGGACCCCATGACGGTCTATCGTACTCACGACGAGCCGTCACCTTGTCCATTATGTTTCACTGTTACTTTAGCAATGTGATTTTATTTTATTTTATTTTTATTTATTTTGTGTGGTTTTGCTTGTCTTGTTTGCTCTTTCTAGTACTAATATTGATCCTTTACATGTACTATCTACTATGATACCAAAATAAGATCGAGTCTATGCACGCGGGCTATGGAAGTCTGTCGCCCCGTCTGCCCGCCTGATCATTGGCTCTTATGATGAGTGTGACCCCGAGTATGTGGCTCCAGGCACTTCCACACCATCCCGTGCTGCACTTGCTGCCAGAGCCACACCCAAAAATATGGCGTCCGGCGTAGTCACTGCCTCCCAATCTGAGGAGCGCAAATTGACCGGCACGCCTTCTAGGTCAGCCACTAATGAAGAAGGAGAGTATGGCTCCTTAGGAGTTTTATGGTCGGAGGAAGACTCCGGATCTTCTGAGGTTCCCGCACCCGCCACCGCTGCCGGCCTCGTCTAATGAGGCTGACAGTTCAAAATCCACACCCGGTTCACCAGCTCGTGCTCTAACCCTGGTTACTGACCAGCCCAACCGGTGGTGTGTCGACGGGCAGTTTTAAGTCTATTCCGATGTAAAGTTCCTGAATGACAAAAGAGTTATGACTCGGACACTTATATTAAACGACGGGTCCTTACGAGAAGTCTTCGACAATGCCTGAGATCCACAATCTCTTCGACAGACATCGACTAGAGTGGATAGCACGTCCATTGGGAGGTTATAGTGAAGAGCTGGTTTGAGAGTTCTATGCATCCTACGTAGCGACTCTCCAATCACAGATTGATAGGCAGGCGTCCCCCGCCAAACAGACCCCATTGGAGCAGGTCCGAGTACGTGGGGTTCAGGTTGATATCTCCCTGCCTTCCATCCGCCGGTTTCTATACGGCGAGGATGTTTATGCTAATCCGACCCCTCTCACTACCGAGTTTGACTACCAATTGTAGATTGTTAAAGATGTCCAAACCTGCGTGAGCCATAGCTGAGAGAGACCACCAAGAGGTGGATGGCCCTGCACTTGTCAGTTGATGGAAAGGATGCTTACTGGGTGACCGAGCCGAAGGGGACAATCAAGAAGGACAACCTGACTTTCACGACGAGGTTTTTGTGCTTGATTGTCTTCCACTGCCTTTTCCCCACAGCCGCTAATAATATCGTCACATGGGATCGAGCAGTACTGATGGCAGCGATGATAGCCAGGTTTGAGGTGGATTTTGCGTGGCTTCTACAGGCGGTCATGAACCAGATGGCTTTTAAGGTCACAACTACTTACCCTTTCCCGTGCATGTTATTTTCTCTATGCAGGTCCGCAGGTGTGCCTATATGGCAGGTTGATCAGCTCAAGACCCCTCTTGGCACTGTTGATATAGGCCTCATCTGGGATGAGGCAAATGAGTTTGCTCCACACAGAGGGCCCCGTCCAGAGTTGCCTCTTTTTGTTGACAATCTGGCTGATACAGTAACACTAGCCCGCATAGCTACGCAGGCGGCTTCAACTGACACTACCCCGGTCGAGTCTATCCCGGGTAGTAGCACTGCCCAGAGCTCCTCTCGCTAAGCCCATTTACCCGCTCTGGTCCCGCTTGCTAAGGTCATGAAATTAGAGGCGCAAATGGCTACACTTCTACATCATATCAAGCCTTGGATGTAGAGGTCTATTGCCGGAAGAGCGCTTGGAGCGGAGAATGGTCCAGCACACACAGCGGAAGATCGCTGAGGTTCATCAGCACTTGGACACTTTTGAGTTGCGGGTGCTAGCCCGTCCAACCGCTCCGGTGGATGTGTCGACCCTTCAGGCTGCGGTCGACAGTCTTCGCGTAGATATTTATATGATCTTAGAGGCTAGGTTGCCTGATTCTGAGGCCCCTTCTGCAGAGCCTGCTGAACACACAATGATGGTGGCCATATTGGACACTTCAGATATTCCACCACCTCTCCCTCGAGAGAATGCCAAGAGGCGTAGGGGTCGAGAGGAGGATTAATCTTGAGCACGGAAGAAGGAGCGCTGTGAGATGTAGTCTGCGAGGAGAGCCTCGCTTGTTGAAGAGTAGGCGTGTCAGATGAGAGCAAGAGAGTTAGCTGCTGGGGCGTTTAGCTCCAGAACTGTGGAGATAACAAGAGGCACTGCTTATAGTGTTGCTGATGCTGAGGACACCACTGAGGGTGTCGAGATTATAGAGGTAGTGGGTTCCGAGGAACCTGACCCACCAACTTGCTGATCGTCGGCGCTTTGCGCCCCAGGTTTGCTTCACCTACCACTCTAGTATTTAAATTTTTTTATGCATTGGGGACAATTGTATGTCTTTTTATTAGGGGTGGGGTAAATGGAAAGTGAGTGCTAGGGTGAAGTCTGAGTAGCCCAATTCACTATCCTCTTATGGGGTTTTCTTGCATGTGTTCTTTTTTCCCAAGAGACTGATTCCTTTTTCTGTTGAACCAGCATGTTTATATCTTGTGTAGATAATATAATTCTGGAGCATGATGGCTAAAATGATATCCTGATAAAATGGAAAATGATGCATGACTAGGCATAGTAACAGATAAATGTATGGCTCTAAGCATAACATAGAGGTACACCACTGCATGACCCTAAGTCTAAAATTCGAATAAGTCCACTATTTGTACAGAGTTAGAACTTGCCTGGTTAGTCCTGCTAAAAGTAAGCTGTAATAGACAATTAGGAAAGAATCATAGGTCCTTATTCAATATATCCCATTTTTAGCCTAAATAAAGGTAAACCAAATGAAATTTATCCTTCTTTGATCCAAATGATTTGAGCTTAAATTAGACCTTTCTTTTTCACCCCAACTGATCTTTTC
The DNA here is from genome assembly GCA_027704865.1 of Solanum neorickii. Taxonomy (NCBI): domain Eukaryota; kingdom Viridiplantae; phylum Streptophyta; class Magnoliopsida; order Solanales; family Solanaceae; genus Solanum; species Solanum neorickii. Next base: position 13,514,754 of record JAKWJC010000373.1, read on the forward strand.
TGAGAATAATGTGTTGGCCCTGGTCCCTCCTTGGACATGTGCACCTCAGCTTATGCCAAAAGCATAAGTTGAGGGTGGGTAATCCAGTAAACAACCTTTTTATGGCCCTGACCTAACTTTGGGTATTGTGTACTTTAAGTCATGGCAAAGCCATGAGTTGAGGGTGGCTATTATGAGGAATGCTCTGGAAAGTGGAGTTGAAAGAACAAAGAGAGAGAAAGAACAAAAGTAAACAGACTCAAGAATTAGTTGAAAGAAAAGTAAAATTTTTTTTACAAGAAATACAAGCAAGAAAAGAAGAGAGTCACTTACCGAAATGAAGAAAAAAAAGAAGGGAATATAGCAATGTGAAAGAATATGGAAAACTGGGCAAAATAAAATGAAAGAAAATGGTATGTTTAGCCAATATGTCAATAAGGGCAAAAAGTCACTAAAGTATACCTAAATATACCCTACCTGACCCTGAGCCTATGTTACAAACTAAGAAAGTCCTATCATGATCCAAAGAGTTGTATAGCGAACTTAAAGCAGTGAAAATAAGGGCAAGCTTATGGCAATAGGTATAAATGACTGTGAATTTGTTCTGAGAGTGAGTGTTGAAAAGTAATCCTTATACTCAAACTGAAATTATTGTGTGAAAAATGAGGATTTTGTTTTGAAGTGAAGACACTAGTTGCAGTACCGAAAATAATAGCACCTCGGTGAGAAATTGAAGTGGATAGGTGTTAGTGCATGGTTAGTCTGTGTCATGGTATGATTCCACATAATTCAAGCCTAATAGTGATAGCATGCATATATATGATGAGATTAATCGGGATTGATAGGCAAATGATTGCAAAGGATAAAACATGGATACTATTTTACAAAGATTTTGTATTGAGTCATAGTGCGTCGCTTGGGGACAAACAACGAATTTAAGTTGACGGTGTTGATATACCGTGGTTTCACGTATTAATACTTTTTCCTTAAGTTTAGTGTGTCCAAAAGTCTTTCTGTGCTAATTTTTATATAAGTTTCTCCTTATTTGCAAGAAATTTTTCAAAAGATGAACGAGGTTTTTGAGCGAAGAAATGCAGAAGAGACCACCTATGGAGCTTGTGACGGTCTGTCATGCTCGTGACGGTCCGTAGGTGGCAGCGTAGTGCTGCTGTTGAAGGAAGATGGGGAAGTCTTACCTAGTGTGGGGTTACAGAAAGCGTGACAGACCTTTGTACCCATGACGGTCTGTCCTGCAGATTCGTCATGAAGTTAGGAGAAGTAGTCCCAGTACCAATATTCCAATAGTTCAAGTGTTTTGGAACGGAGACCCTCGACAGACCGTTGAGCCTGTGACGATCCGTCATACCTGCCGTCGAGGGTAATGAAGAGAGCAGCAGAAGAAATTTCATCAAGTATGGGACGACGGAGTCCATGAAGGTCCGTCGTGACCACGATGTTCCGTCACGATGTCCGTCGATCCAGCCGCGTTTTGACAGATTTCCAGCAAATAGTGTCCTTAAGTAATTAGATTTTTATTTTTTATAAATAGTTCCAAAAACCTCATTTTTGAGGTTAGACTATGGATTATTTGGTTAGGCCCTTGATTTTTTTAGACTCTTTGTTCTTCAATTAATTTCAGTAATTGATTGTTGCTGATTTTTGTTGATTACTCTTTCTCATTGAAGTAAGTACATGAATTCTTATACCATATATTTTAATATTGTGATTATGACTATAGGTAACTAAAATCCATAACTAGGGTTGTGGGAACCATAGGCACATAATGAGGTAAAACCAAACTAAAATAACAATTCTAGAATAGTGTCTTGCATGTATTGATAATTCTTTCGCTTAGAAGTCTTTTTAACGGATGACCAACGTTAGAACTCGCCCTAATGCTACTTGACGGACAAGGAGGTAGATAATAGGAAAAGAATTATCAACATAGATTTAGTGTATACTATCTAATAGGCTAGTATTGATTGGTACGAGGTAATATCTTTGTCAAATATTGAATACGATGCTTAATATGAGGTCAAGATAAGGGTTAGTATAGCAACACACGTTGCCGGACCAAGGTGCGGAGTGAAATTTTCTAGATGCCGGACCAAGGATATAGAAATACATAACTTATCACATTGCATACAAGATAGTAGGAAAGAATTGTTATAGTTAGACTTATAAAGTTATGAACCAGTGGGGAAAACGTAAACCCTAGTTACTTTCATTAATTTATTAAAATCCAACATTTGAAGCTGTTAAGTGTCTCTTTCAATTTTGCTAGTTATTTTCATTTATTAAGGAATAGAAAACCCCCCTTTTATCATTTTTGCTTTCCAAAGAAGTAATTGACTGAACAATAGTAATAATAGATTTAAGTTAAGTCTACACTATTTTGCTCGTGGGAACGATCCCAACCTTATTAGTTGGGTTATTTACTTGAAACAACCGCTTTATTTCTTATTTGAGATGTAAGTTTGAGCGTATCATATGACAAAAAAATTGATAAAATTTGGGGTTTTTTGCTTTCGGGCTCATTTGAATTTGAAAATGTGCTCGTTTGCCCTCATGACCCATTGACTATATAGCACATGAAAATCGATAAAATCTTGTTTTTATGATTTTTTGCTTGTTTGAATTTGAAAATGTGCATGTTCTCCCCCCTAGAACAACTGACTCCATCAATAACATCGTAACAGACGACCATGATAAGTTTGAAAAAACAATTCAGGAATCTTATATGAACAAAAATTTATTGACTATAAGCATACAAAATTTGGTAAAATATGGTTTTTCCTACTTCGGAGTTTAGTTGAATTTGAAAACTCATCGTTTTCTCGTCGGAAACAATTTATGCAATTAACAAGTTCATAACATACGTCCATAAAAAATTATGTCATATTTTTTCAATCTTTTCACCTTAAATCGATTTACTATAGCACACGAAAATTGGTTTAAATTTAATTTTTCCTACTTTAGGGCTAATTTAAACATGAAAATTCGCCATTTTAGACCCAGGACCAAGTGACACCATTAAAAAGGTCAGAAGAGATGTCCATGAAAATTTTCAACAAAAACCTTTCAAAATCCCATCACCAAATAATCAATCGACATATTAAAATGGGAAAGGGATCTAATCTATCTGACTAATAATAAGAAAGGGGCGTTCAACCACTTTATTGTAAGTAGAGGTTTAAGCTAAAATCTACTCCTAAGAAGTTGTTGGATCGAATTAGTATCCGATATGGCAAAAAAGACTGTTTCAAAGAGATATGCCTTGAATGCATTAAGATTGACCTATGTTAATGTTGGGTGTTTTCCTTTGGTAACAAATAAACCCACGATACATACTAATGTATGTTCTTAACCGCAAGCCTAAGTAAGATCTTTTCATAATTGGTCAGTCTTGGCATGGCTTCTGGCTTTTCATGAATGTATCTCCCCCTCTTCATATGTGATTTTACTTGCCCTTTACTCTGCTTGCTTTTTATTATACATTGGTTTACCAAAATAACCGCACACGAAAATATGTAAAATGTGTTTTTTCCTTTTTTGGAAAACGTTTAAACTTGCAATTGTGTATATTTTCCCTCGATATAAACTTATGGAATTATTAAGGTTGTAACGGACGTCAATGAAAACTTTCATAAAAAATATTTAGAGAATCTAATCAATGCACTATATCTCAAGAAAATCAGTAAAATCTGGTGTTCTTGCTTTAGGACTTATTTGAACTTGAAAATGCACCCATTTTTTCATCAGGACCAACTGAAGCAATTATTAAGGCTGTAACAGATGTCCATACAAAAGTTTCATCAATTTTTTGTATAATTCTATCACCAAAAATACATTTATAATAGCACACAAAAATTGGTAAAATCTTGTTTTTCGTGTTTTGGAGTTTGTTTGAACTTGAAAATACGCATGTTTTTCTCTTGGACAAATTATGCCATAAATTAAAATGCAATTAGCGTCCATGAAAAATTTTGGCAGAAAAAATTCTAGAATCGTGTTTTCACTCCCCAAGCTATCCCTAAGACGCGGATATGGTACCTAGGACCAGAAATGATCCCAAGCTAAACATGCTGGCATGATCATGAGTATACTAGAGAAAATAAACTGGCGTGGATGCTAAATCATAATTAAAATAAAAAGATGGGGAATACCTATACACTATAATTTAGATATATGAAAATAGACTGGTTTAATACAAAGAAATTATTAACTCAATACTAAACTGAAACTAACTATGTCTGTAAATAGCCTTTAACTGACTAAAATTGCTAAGACAGACCACAACTATGTCTTTTTAAAAAATACAGAAACTAAAGGACTAAATACACTAAAAATAAACTCATGACTATTGTCCTCGAGAAATGAGCACTAGCCAGAGATTCTCTTTACTGGAGATCGATTATAGATCCAAGCGTGATCTGGATACTGAGAACCTAAACCTACATCAGGATAAGATGTAACACACATATTCGTGAGTATTTGAATGACATTGAGCATGTAGGATAGAGTAAAGCTAAAGTAATACATAACTAAACAAGTACAAAAGTAAGTATAATATTATGAACATGATATACTGAATGCTGAGCTAACTTGATGCAATGACCAAATTTACAACACACTGAGACCGATGCACTTTAGTCTAACTTAACTGTGGGAACTACTATTAACAGATAATAAAACCACATGAGCTAAATATGGAGTTCGATGTGTACGTCCCATCAAGAGAACCCAATATACCCTACACGAGGTATAAAGGCATGGTGGTGTGACCACAGAGGGGACTTACAACCTACTTGGTTAGTCTTTATCGGACTGTTTCGGTACACTGAACCCTAGTCCAACTCGGTATTATGCTACTTCCTCTGAATTTAGTGGTTAACTTATTATGACTATGTTTCTATAAATACTGGATAGCTCAAACTGAACATGCAAACTGAGAATGCAACGATTAATCTTATAATGATGCATTAATAACTGAGTCATGTATATCTAATGTTAATAAAATATTTAACCTAGCATGTGTATTTCAAGAACTAAAGAAATACATAGTTAGGGTTATGGAATCCATGCACTAAATTGGGTAATAACATTGTAATCTGATTTGGAACATATAGCTAACTCTTTCATGATAATTTGCTAAAGTTCTAGAAACCCTAGGTCTAATCATGATAAAGGAATCAAGAATCTGACTGATATCTAGAGACCTAATGGGTGAAAGGAACCCACTAGTGAAATCCCACATACCCGTTGATGAATTCCACCGACAAAACTTTAGATTTCGAGGCTGGAATTGATGATACCTTGATGCGTTCTTAAACTAGGGTTCTTGACTTTTTTCGCCTCTCTTATTTCCAATTTTAATGTTTTGATTAATGATTAGACTTAGGTATCTAGTTTTGTTTCTAGGGTTAAACTGACTAAAACCTCATGATTTAGGGTCTAAACGACGTATTTTAGGAGTCCAATGAAATAAGATAAGACCAAAAGACCCCTAAAATAACTGTTGTTGGAGTGATCGATGGATTGGACCTTTTGGTCGTAGTTAAATCTATGGTACATAGGTTGGGTCTGTCGATCAAGTTTTCTTGACATGCCTTCACCAAAATGAGAATAACTTTTTATTCGAAGGTCGAATTTTAGCAAACATGATGTCCTAGTAAAGAGGGATTTAGTTATCTATCATATCATAGGTCATGAAAGGCCTAATTCATTCATTTATTAGAGTTATGACCATTTGAAGTTGAACTAATCAGCAATTTCCCCCTAACTAATGGCTAACCTTCACCTACGGTCTGTAGGTCCATCTACAGATTGTACTAGTCGGTCGTGGTTCATGTTAGAGGCTGGGTAATTGGATATTGATCCATGGACACAGACCATGTTCCGTGGTCTAACTTACCGACTGTAGATCTGACCGGGGGTCGAGACTTAGTCGATTTTCTTAGCAGGGTTTTGGGAGGGTATTCATCGGTGAACCACTGACCCATAGTACCAGCCGTAGGTTAGGCTACGGTCTGTAGGTTGTGACCGTAGAGTGCACCTATAATTTTTGAAAAGATGAAATCTTGTCTATTTAGAATACGGGGTGTTACATTATCTCCTCATTGTGACCATTCGTCCTCTGATGAAGACTAGATTTGCTGAAATGGAGGAAAAAGGTTGCACTCCCTACAACTAAATACTGAGAACTTAATTTCTGACTAAAGTGAGTCCGAAGAACATGCAATTAGGCTGAAAATGCAAGTACAAACTCAGAGAACATGATACTTCGTCTGAATTCACCCATGAATGAATGAAAAACTGAAGAGGAAATATTACCTCAAGCTGGAGCGGAATCGAAAGGAAAGAGGTGAGAATACTTGGCTTTCTTGGCTTCTTCTTCTTGCGAAGTAGCTCCATCTACAGACTGACTCCTCCACAAAACATTGATTGAAGTGACTTCTTTGTTTCTTAACCTTCTAACCTGACGGTAAAGAATCTCAACTGGTAAATTCTCATAAGAAAGACTTATCTTTAAAAGCCACATTCTATAATGGCACTACAGAGGCTAGATCACCCACACAGTTCTTCAAGAGCTTCTGCCACCATGCAAACCCTTTTCAATATCTTGTGAGGTTCCCTTTCTTGTAAAACATCATTACCCCCTTCAGAGGTGACACTTTCAAGAAAACTCAATCATCAACTTGGAACTCTAGTTCCTTTTTCCTTACATCTGCACAAGATTTCTGACGACTTTGGGTTGTCTTAAGTCTATCTCTAATAAGTTGCACTTTCTCCACAGCATAATGGATTGAATTTGGTTCTATCAAACCTGCTTCACCTACTTAAAACCAACAAACATAAGATCTACATCTACGCCCATATAGTGCCTCATAAGGGGAAATTTGAAAGTTGGAAATGTAGATATTATTATAGGCAAACTTAATAAGAGGAACGTGATCATCCCAACTACCCTTGAAATCGATCACACAAGATCTAAGCATATTCTCTAGGGTTTAAACAATACGCTCTGCCTGTCCATCTGTATGCGCATGAAATGTTGTGCTAAGGTTAACCTGAGTACCAAGACCCTTTTTAAATGACATATAGAAATAGAAGTAAACAAAGGACATCTATATGAGATGATAGACAAAGGAACCCCATAAAACATCAATATTTCAATAATGTAAATCTTGGCATAGTGCTTTGCCGAATCTGTAGTCTTGACTGCCAAAAAGTGAGAATAGTTAGTCATCTCATTAACTATCACCCAAATGGAGTCATGTTGTTTGCGAGTACGAGGTAACCTTGTGATGAAATCCATATTGATCACTTCCCACTTCCAAGTAAGGATGTTGTTCGGTTGAGTTATACCCCATGGTTTCTGAAGTTCTACCTTGACTTGCTGACAATTGAGACACTTACTCACAAAATCTGCTATATCGCTCTTCATGCCATTCCACCAATAGACTTCACATAGATCATGGTACATCTTAGTGGCACCTGGATGAATAGAATATATGGATTTATGGTCTTATGAAAGAATATGTTGTCTCAACTCACCCACCTGAGGAACACACAATCTACCCTGGTAGCCAAGTACACCATCTCCTCTATGGGAGAAAATATCCACTCTCTAATTGTAGACTGCACTCTTAAGTTTAAGAAAGATTGGATCAATATCTTTTTTTCCTTAACTTCCACTACAAAAGAAGATTTTTGACCATTCTGAACTATTAAACCATTGTCTGATATGCTCATAAGGCGAACTCCCAAAAGAGCAAGCGTGTGAACATCCTTCACTTGTTCCTTCCCTTCTTCATCAACATGGGCTACACAATCAATAGATAATCTTCTAATAGCGTCTTATACTACATTCGTTTTACAAGGATGGTAATGCACACTCATATCATAATACTTAAAGAACTCAAGAGATATCCTCTAGTGAAGATTCAACTCTTTGTGGTTGAACACATCTCGAAGGCACTTATGGTTAGTGAACACATCTACATGAACACCATATAAGTAGTGTCTCCATATCTTGAGTGCAAAAACCACAGCCGTAAGCTCAAGGTCATGACATAAATAGTTTTCTATCTTCTGCGAATCCCCTCGATAGATACAATATGACCAAGGAAAGGAATATATTGCAACAAGACTCACATTTGCTAAACTTAACAAATAAGTGGAGATCTTTGAGAATCTGCGGAACAACTCTCAAATGGCTCACGTGTTCTTCCTCATCCCTAGATTTAAGAAGGATATCATCAATAAATATAATGACAAACAAGTCAAAGTGTTGTTTGAACACTCTGTTCATCAAATCTATGAAAGCTGTAGTAGAATTTATTAGTCCAAAAGATATAACTATAAATTCATAATGACCATACCCAGTTTCAAAGCCTGTTTTTTTGAATGTCACTATCTCTGACTCTAAGCCGATGATAACTCGATTTGAGGTCTATCGTTGAGAAATGACTATAACCCTTAAGTTGGTCAAACAAGTCAACCATCCTACTATTCTTAATTGTGACCTTGGTGACCCAATGGCAAAATACTAGGTCTGATGAAGCCCTTATCTAAAAGATCTTTCAACTGCTCTTTCAATTCCTTGAGCTCATTTGGATACATTCTATAAGGAGGAATGAAATAGGTTGGGTATCTTGAAGGAGATCAATTCAAAAGTCAATTTCCCTTTCAGGATGGACTCCGAGAAGATCTTCTAGAAACAGTTCTGAAAACTCACTGACTACTGGAACTGATTCAAGAGTTGGGGTTTGATATATAGAATCCTTAACCCAATTTAGATGATTGGGATAAACCTTAGAGATCATCTTTCTATCCGTAAGGTAAGAAATGAATCGCCCAATTGGTGCTAAGCTACTACACATCCAATCTAAGATTGGTTTGTTTCCTGAAAACGAACAATCCTAGTTCTACAATCAACTGAGGCATAACAGAATATAATCAATCTATGCCTAGAATGCCATCAAATTCTACCATTTGTAATTCTAAAAGATTTGTTGAGGTGACCTTTTGACAGACTGTGACATACAAATTTGTCTATTTATCTAGTTATAACTGAGTCACTGACTGGAGTAGAGACTGAGAAAGGTTGTGAGAGAGTTCTGGACTAACACTGAATTGGATTGATATGCAAGAGTTACAAAGGAAAGAGTATCCACTGGATCAAACAATGCATAAACATCAAGGTCAAAGACTCATAACATAAAACTGACTACATCAGAAGAACCTTCCTGATCCTGGCCAGCCTGAAGAGCATACAACCCGTTCTAGCTGTGACCACCACTTGTACTATATGAGTTATCCTATTGAGTTGGGCGACTAGCTAGTGCTGCTGAAGTTGTAGACTGAGCTCTACGATTATTTCCTCTTTGACCCTTTTTAGAAGGACAATCCTTCAGTCTATGACTAGACTGACCACACCTAAAGCATCCTTCCTTACGTGCAAGGTGACACACTCAAATTACACTTCCCTGAGGAAGTATAAGCGGTCGTATCAAGTAAAGAACCCAACTATTAGGTTGGGGACGATCCCACGAGGAAAATGGTTTAGATTTAACTTTGATGAACTATTACCTCTATTTAGTCAAGTCCTTTCAAAAAACTAGTAATTAAAACGGAGATTTCGTAAAACACAAGCGTTGCAATGTTGTGAAATTAAACAAGTAACAAAAGTAAATTGTTGGTGTGTATCAAATTATGGCAGAAACTAGGGTATAAGTGTTCCCTATATGTTCATAACACCATAATCCTAGCTATAACAACTCTTTCCTAGTCTTTTGCATGCAAAGTGATAAGTTATATATCTCTAAATCCTTGGTCCAGCATTTAGAGAATTTCACCCCGTACCTTGGTCCAGCTACATGTGTCTAATTTACTAACCCTTAACTTTACTTCATACTAAGCATCATATTCGATGTTTGACTTAGTTACTACTTCGCACCAATCGAAACTAGCCTATTAGATAGTATCCACTAAATCTATGTCAATAATTCTTTTCCTATTAACTACATCCTTGGTCTGGCAAGTAGTAATAAGTGATTTCTAACGTGTGACTAGTTAAAAAGACTTCTAGACAAAAGAATTACTGATGCATGCAATAACCTACTTCAGAATTGTTATTTAGCTAGGGTTATTTTGTTAATCAGCCATAGTTCCCACAATCCTAGTTGTGGATTTAGTTCCCCAAGCTTAGAAGAACACAATTCATTTTATGAGTAAGAAATAATGAACTTACTTTGATTTGTTTGAAGAAAATCAAAAAATTCAACTTCAAGTCACACAATCGTTCTAAACACCAAATCTAAAAATTTGAATTAATGACAAAAGAAATCTCCAAGAACAAAATTACGAAATTAGTAAAATAAATTCAACCCCAACAATGAGATTTTTCACCCTATTTATAATAAAGAGTCCTAAATTCAAAACAAATCAAAATAAGGAAAGTTTTGTCCAAAACGCGGCTTCAATTGTCGATTGCCTCCGTCAGTGCATACTTGGCATCTTTTCAAATCCAGCTGTTGCATCTTCTCTGATCCAAGTGACAGAACAGCAGTACCATCTGTCGATTCACATATGGTCCATCGATCTCTTGTCAATCCATACTTCGATTTTTCTTCAACATAGGGTACTGGATAATTCTCTGATCTCATCAACGATTTGCTAGGATGGTCCGTCGATCAGTCAACGGACCGTCGATCCTCTTGTAGCCCCACACTTTGTCAAAATTCCTTGATTCGATTCCAGATGCTTGAACCTCCAGTCGACGATCACCACATACAGTCCGTCGATGGCTTCGTCGGTTACTTCTGCACTGTTTTCTATACAGTTTTTCTCCATTTTTGTTTTGGACTACTTTCCTGCAAAACACAGATAAAAATACATTAAAATTACTACAAAAAGGTCGCAGTCACACACCAAACTTAAGGAAAAAATATGGAAAGTACCGTGAAACCACGGTACATCAACACCCTCAACTTAAATTCGTTGTTCGTCCCCAAGGGACGCACTATGACTCACCACAATACTTTTTTACAAAAGTATCGTCTTTAAGCTTCCGCAATCATATGGTTATCAATCCCGACTTTTTAATGCTTTATTGCATTCTTTTACACTTAGGCTCACTAAGCTCATTCATGTGGATCAGACCAAGACAGACTCCCCACGAACCTACACCTCTACTCCTTTATCTCTCATCAAGGTACCAAGTTTTCAATATTGCAACTAGTTCCCTCACTTAAAAAAAAAATCCTCCTTTATCACACAGTGATTTTAAATTTGAGTATAAGGATCATTATTAAACACTCACGCTCAGAAAGACTTCACACCTAGTTGGTAATTGTCGCCATAGGCTTGCCATTATTTTCACTTCTTAGGTTCACCATATTAGACTCTTAAGATCACGATAGGACTTTCTTGGCTTGTAACAAAGGCTCTGGGTAAGGTTTGACACATATGGGTACATTTTAGTTACTTGTTTCCCTCCTTGACATTACGGCTAAGTGTTGGTTCTCCTTTTGTGGAAATGACTCTAACTTCTTTTTCTTAAACACTCTTTTTCTCTTTTTTTTTTTAATTTGACAATGGCTTTGACTGAGTCACTTCTCTTATTCACTATTTATTTTCTTTTTATACATTAATATATTTTCATCCTAATTTTTGGAACATCACTCATAATAATAACCTTCAGCTGATGACTTTACCATGAGTCGACGTACACTATACCCAACATTTGTTCAGGGCCATGACGAGGTTAGTTTCTGCATTAGCCACCCTAAATTTATTATTTTGGCCTATGTTGAGGTTCACATGTCCAACAAGGGACCATGGCCAACACATTATTCCCAGGAAGGATGATTTGGGGTAGAAAAGAAAAGTATATTGTAAGCTCACACTATTTGGATAAAAAAGGGATCATTTTCATTTGGTTCTTTTATTTAGGGTAAATATTAGCTAATTTGAACAAGGGACTATGATCCTTTCTTAAATGTCTAAAACAAATTTCTTTTTACAGGAATAACCAGGCAAGTTCTAGCTAGGTACCAATAGTGGAACACTAAACTTTCCTAACACTCTCTTGACACCTCATTACCTCATCATATTATCAGACACCTAGTTCTTGTTTTTAGACTGAGGGTCATGCAGTGGTGCATCTCTACGTCATGCTTATAGGCAACGCATTCAACACTCATTAGGCCTAATCATGAAAGCATTCTCTTTATAATGGAATATCATTCATATTTAGCCATCATGCTTTAGATTTCACATTCATACTTTTTACAAGATACTGCACATGCTGGTTCAACAGAGAAATAATCAATCTCTCGGGGGAAAGAACACAGGCAAAAAAACTTGTAAGTGAGGATCGTGAGTTGGGATACTCAGACTTTACCCTAGCAATCATTTTCCATTTACCCTACACCCAACAAAAAACATGAAATTTCCCCCAATGCATAAGAAATATAAAGATAGGGTTGGTAGGTGAAGCACACATGAGGCGCATAGCGCCGAAGTTCAACAGCAGGCGAGTCTTGTTTCCTAGAACCTTCTCCCTCAGTATTAGGGCAACCATCAGTGGTGCCCAGAACAATATTTGCACCCTAAGTGGTGCTCCTCTCAGCAACCTCCAATATGGAGCTAAACGCCCCAGCAGCTAACTCACGAGCCCTAATCTACCGGGCCTCCTAATCAATCAGTGAGTCTCTCCTCGCAGCCACCATATCTGTCCGCTCCTTCTTGCTAGCCCAAGCATCCTCATTCTAACTAGTGCAGCTGGAATGGTACCTTTTGGCACGCTCATGTGGAGGAGGCAGCGGTGCAGTAATGGTAGTGAATAATGCAGCAAGCACTGTATCCTCTGCAAGCTCTGCAGGTGAGGCCTTAGGCTCGGGTACCCGCACATCTAGTATAGCATCAACATCAGCCCGCAGATTCGCCACAGACGCCTGAAGAGTTGTCAAATCAATGGTGGGGGTTGGGCGTGCTAAGACTCTCAACTCAAAAGCATCGAGATGCTAGTGGACCTACTGAATCCTCCTCTCTGTCTTCTTGACTACCTTCTTCTCAATCCGATCTTCAGCCTCTGCAAAGGACTTCTGCATCCAAGGCTGGATATGATGCAACAAGGTAGCCATCAGGGCCTGTAACTTCTGGACCCTAGCAATCGGGACCAGTGCTTCTTCAAGTGGGGTATACTTAGGAATAACTAGGCGCCCTACTCATGCAAGGGGCTGAATCGGCCGGGGTAGCATCAGTATGTTCCGAAGTGGCATGTTCAGCCCCTTGGGCTTTCTCTATTGTATCTGCCAAGATCTCACCTAGCAGCTGCACATCTATTCTGGGCCCTCTCTGTGATACCACCTCATTGGCCTCATCGTTAATGAGACCGATATTTACTGTCCCTATAGGAGTACAGAGGACATTTATGTGCCAAATGGGAACTCCAGCATTCCTGCACAACTGAAAAATCATGAAGGCAAATGAGTAAGTTGTAGAGGAATTAAAATCCCTCTCATGGATGACGGAGATCAATAATCTCGCAAAATTAATCTCGAACCCGGCGACCATAGCTGCTACCAATACCGCTCTATCCCAAGTAAGTATATTATCTGCAGATGTGGGGGATAGGCAGTGGTGGACCAAAATCCAGATATACTTTGATGAAAACATGAGGATGGACCTCTTAATAAGGCCTGTAGGGTCCATCACCCAGTCTGCTCCCTCACCGTCTATGGATATCTGTTGGGCATTCCATCTCTTGGTGGACTCTTTCAGATATCAGTCCTGCTAAAAATAGCCATTCTTGACCACGTCCTACCTATTGTTTAACTCTGGGTTAGGGGGAACCTCCCAACATCAGTGACCTCACCATATAGGAAGCGGCGAATGGCAGTAAAAGAAATATCTACCCAGCAGCCTCAAACCCGAACATCTGTGAGATGGTGCCTGTTTAGCGGGGTTAGTCCGCCTGTCCAAAGAATCCCAAAGAGCCGCTACAGACGAGGCATAATACTCTCACACCATCTCCTCGTTGTAAGGTCCCCCACTCTTAGCCATCCACTCAAGCTCGTTGCAGGTGAATAAGTCATTTATTACAGATAATGTATGTAAGCAACCTGTCAGAACCCATCACTCAATTGTCAAAGTACGAGTCATCACCGCCTTGTCGTTCAACAACTTGGCATCTGTGTAAATCTGGTATTGGACATCTACGCACCACCGGATGGGATGATCAGCAACCGATGAAGAGACCTCAAACTGGGGTGCCAGAATAGACTCTGAACTCTAGGACTCATCAGGTGAGGCATTGCGGGTAGACACGGTTGGGGGAGTGGCTCCTTGTGATCCGAAACCAGAGGTAGTGGCCTAATTTGACCCTGTAGAGTGGGCCAACTTAAAACGAGAGGACTCCTCGAAGCCAGATGCTCCCTCAGAACCCAAGGCAGACCCAAACAATGTTTAGGACAGGTGACTACGTCGGGCGCCACCTTCTTGGGAATGATTTAAATCACTCTATCCCGTGGTGTCAGGGTTTCGGTGTCTGGGGCACATATTCTTTGTTCCTCTCATCATCGAACGAGCCAATCAGGTATCGAGATTGTGCCGCAGACTTCGACCGTCCCATGGAATAGATAATATCCGGTTTGGGGGCCATTAGTACCTAAAAAGGGAGTTGTTAGTTTCATTGTATATACAAACAATAGAAGTAAAACAAAATCGAGAAAAAAAGGAGACATGTTAGTACAAAAGTGTGACTCAGAAGACTGGCACCACCGACGGCCCTTTATTGAAACGAAGGTCCGTCGATGGACACTTAGCAAATTTCAAAAATCATCTTTTCTCAGAACTTTAAGTTAGAAACGACGGACGTGCAAAATGGTCTGTCAATCAATCGAAAGACTGTAGTCCACTTCCGTTGTTGGACATTTAGATTTATGTCTGAAAATCTCACAAAGAAAAGTTTCAGAAAGAAATGATGGACGTGAAGTACGACCCATCGATCAATCGAGGGCCCGTAGTCCACTTCTGTTGTTGGACACTTGGAATAATTTTTGAAAATCTCACAAAGCAAAGTTTCAGACAAAAACGACGGATGTGCAGAACGGCCCATCAATCAATCGATGGAACGTAGTTTATTTCCTTCCTTCAATAGTTAGCAGTTTTCAAGGTGAACCATTGACGGACCCCATCGACGGTCCATTGATCAACCGACGCTCCGTAGATGAAGTCTCGTTCTGTTGGTTTGAGACAAAATTGGGGCTTGGTTTTTACTCCACAGATGAGCACTTTCAAGCAAAAACTAGTACATCCAACATGAAATATCAAGAAAAATACTAATTCTTCATTCCTAGGGCTTTGATTTTCTAATTTCAACCATGAATTCTAAGATATTAACAAGCCCTAAGATGAAAAAATAACAAGCAACTTGACTGTACAAAAATTCCACCCCCAACTCATTTACTTTCTATCATTCTAAGGAACATAGAACTCAATTTTGAACAAGTTCATTCATGCAATTATGTCCCTATGTGAAGACCCACATACCAATTAATCGATAACATAAGAAAATGAACAAGAGTTCATTGAACAAAGAAGAATGAAATACCTGAGAGTTGTAGTGGAGATAAGAGAGTGTGTGATCTTGCAACGCAAACCTAAGTGCGCACCTTCAAAAACCGATCGGAGAAACTATGGAAATGGAGGAGAACTGGGGGACTGGGGTTTTGCGATTTCTCAGAGTTTGGAAGAAGTGGAAATCTAAAAAATGGGAGCATGTGATTATGGAAGTTAATGGGGGTTAAGACAATGAGGGAGGGAAATGGTTGGGGTGGGGAATTTAAAAAGGTGTGGGTTGGTAACTGAAAGGGTATTTTTTTGTATATAGTCGGTCGTGTTGGGTCTGGTCATGGGTTTTACTGAACTGACGATACCCCGTCGACTGTTTGTTAGTGTATTGATGGTCCTTCAATGGGTCCGTCGTTTGTGACTTAACTTACATAACATTGTAAAACATACTTGGGATCTACCGACACCATCGACAGTCCGTCGGTGAAACGACAGCCCACGATTGGTTCGTCGATCTGTGCACCTGACCATTTTCTACGGAATTTGTGTACCATGATCCCTGCACATGAAACCCATTAAGCCATTCTTTTTATGTTTTCTAGACACTTTTTAGACACGGACACTAAACTACTCTCTAGACAATAGACTAAAAAATATAAAAGAAAATTTGACATGACATTAAGTAAATCACAATGAAACAAAAGAATGCAACTATTCCTACAAACAAAAGTAAAACCTGTTGTTGGATAGAGGATACATATTTGGTTGCCTCCCAAGAAGCATTTGATTCAATGTAGCGGCACGATGCAAGGCCCTTGATTACTCAAACTTCATCAAGGTGATATGCCTCAATTAATTGATGGAACTCTCCGCATGCCCTAGGTAGATCTTGATTATTTGCCCATTTACCGTGAACCTTGTGCACTCATTGTTTTCCAAGTCAACCGCTCTATGTGGGAACACTTTAGTGATCGGAAAGGACTAGTCCATTTGGACTTGAGTTTCCCAGGAAACAAGCACAGCCTAGAGTTAAACAAAAGTACCAAATCCCTAATTACAGATTCGTGCTTCTCAATCTTTTGGTCATGGTACTTTTTGATCTTCTCTTTGTAAAGGGATTAGCTATCTTATGCTTTTAGGCAAAACTCATCAAGCTTATTCAACCCATTAAGTCTCTGTTCCACTACTTCATTCCAATCAATCTTCAGTTTCTTCATCGCCCTCATGGCCTTATGTTCTGAATCAACCGGCAAGTGACAAGACTTCCCATATGGTATGGAGACATACTTATGGGAGTCTTGTATGTTGTCCGTAATCCCAAAGATCATCATCAAGAATCCATGACCAATTCGTTCTATTAGCATTTACCATTTTTTACACGATCTGCTTGATTTCTCTGTTGGAGACTGATATACCGTGGTTTCAAGGTATTATTAATACTTTTTCCTTAAGTTTAGTGTGTCCAAAATCCTTTTTGTTCTAATGTTTATATAAGTTTCTCTTTATTTTGCAGGAAATTTGTCCAAAGATGAATGCAGAGATTTTGAGCGATGAAATGCAGAAGAGATCACCTACGGAGCTTGTGACGGTCCGTCGTGCTTGTGACGGTCCGTAGGTGGCATTGTAGTGCTGCTGCTGAAGGAAGATGGGGAAGTTTGACCAACTGTGGGGTTACGAAGCTTGTGACAGTCCGTCGTGTCTATGACGGTCCGTCCTACAGGTTCCTCATGAAGTTCAGAGAAGTAATCCCAGTACCCATATTCCAAGAGTTGAAGTGTTTTGGAACGAAGACCCTCGACGGACCGTTGTGCCTATGACGGTCCGTCATACTTTCCATCGAGGGTAATGAAGAGAGCAGTAGAAGAAATTGCATAAGTATGGGACGACGGAGTCCATGACGGTCCGTCGTGACCACGATGATCCGTTGCGAGGTCCGTCGACCCAACCGCGTTTTGGCAGATTTCCAGCAAATAGAGTCCTTGTTTAATTATATTTTTGTTTTTATAAATAGTTCAAAAAACCTCATTTTTGAGGTTAGACTCCGTATTGTTAGACATCATATTAGTAGACACTGTATTGTTAGACTTTTGAGAATTATTAGACTTTTTGTGAGATTGTTCATTACTTTGAGATTCTTGCAAGTGATTTTTGGTGATTAATCAAGCAAACTTTCGGATTTTACTCTTTGTCATTGAAGTAAGTACATGAATTCTTATTTAATATATTTGAATATTGTGATTATGACTATGAATAACTAAACTCCATAACTAGGGTTGTGGGAACCATAGGCAAATAATGAGATAAAACCTAGCTAAAATAACGATTCTAGAATAGTGCCTTGCATGTATTAATAATTGTTTCGCTTAGAAGTCTTTTTAACGGATGGACAACATTAGAACTCGCCTTAATGCTACTTGCCAGACCAAGGAGGTAGATAATAGGTAAAAAATTATCAACATAGATTTAGTGTATACTATCTAATAGGCTCGTATTGATTGGTACGAAGTAATAACTTAGTCAAATATCGAATACGATGCTTAATATGAGGTAAAGATAAGGGTTAGGATAGAAACACACGTAGCCGGACCAAGGTGCGGAGTGAGATTTTCTAGATGCGGGACCAAGGATTTAGAAATACATAACTTATCACTTTGCATGCAAGATACTAGGAAAGTATTGTTATAGTTAGAATTATCAAGTTATGAACCTGTGGGGAACACGTAAACCCTAGTTACTTTGATTAATTGATTAAAATCCAACATTCAAAGCTGTTAAGTGTCTCTTTCAATTTAGGTAGTTATTTTCATTTATTTAGAAATAAAAATGGCTTCACCACACCAAGAGAAACCCCACTAGTATCACACATCACCTCATATGGCTTACTCAAATCTGGGGAAAATAATTATGGGCGCAGACACCAACATTGCCTTTAACTCTCCAAATGCCTTCAGACAGGATTCATCAAAAAGAAATTTACATAACTTCTTAAGTAACTTGCACAGAGGATATGCAATTTTTAAGAAATCCTTAATAAACCTCCGATTGAAGCCCCGCATGTCTAACAAAACTTCTCACACCTTTTACAGAGATGTGTGGAGAAAGTCTCTCTATAACCTAAACTTTGCCTTGATCAACCTCTATCCCCTTCTCTAAGATGTGATGGCTCAATACAATACCCTCTTTCACCATGAAGTGACATTTCTCCAAATTTTGCACAAGGTTGCAATCTTCACACCTTTTGATAACCTCGGCCAAGTGACTCAAACAACAATCAAAAGAATCACCAACAATTGAAAAATCATCCATAAATACCTCAATAGTGTCCTCCACCATATCGGAGAATATAGACATCATACATTTCTAAAAAGTAGCAGGTGTATTACACAACCTAAAAGGCATCTTCTTTAATGCGAATAAACTATAAGGGCAAGTAAAAGTTGTTTTCTCTTGATCCTCCGGTGCAATAAAGATATGATTGTAACCCGAATAACCATAAAAAAATAGTACCACCCTTTTCTTGCAAGCCTATCTAATATCTAATCCATGAAGGCCATAGGAAAATGGTCCTTCTCAATTCATGCATTCAACATCCTAATCCATACAAACTCTCCATCCGGTCACCAGCCTCATAGGAACAAGCTCATTCTTCTCATTAGGGACCACAGACATTCCCCTTTTTTTAGGCACACACTGAACAAGGCATACCCAACTACTATCTGCGATGGGATATATGACTCCGGCATCCAACAACTTAATAATCTCCTTCTTAACTATGTCTTGCATAGGTGGATTCAAATATCTTTTGTGCTCAATACTTGGCTTCTCATCAGGCATGAGTTGGATTTTGTGTGAAAAAATACCGGGTGGGATCCCAATAATAACCGCAATAGTCCGACCAGTGGCTCGTTTGGACCTTTTTAACACTTCTACCAAACACTCTACTTGTTTCACATTTAAATCTGACGCAATGATTACTGGCAAAAGGTCATCTTTTCCCAAGAATACATACCTCAGATGAGGTGGTAGAGCCTTAAGCTCTAATTTTAGGGCGTCCTCAATAGATGGTTTTGCGGGTGGAGACTCGCAATGCTTCACATATAATTCCAATTTCATTGGTTTAAACCGAAAGTCATCTCGATCAAGTGCCGCAACCAATGACCCATACTCTTCAATACCATCACTCTCAAAATTTATGGTCACTGCCGCTAGTACCTCAACAACAAGGTGTTTTACGATTTGTACCTCAGACGTACTCTCAACCCTAGAGGATATAGCAGATACCATTTAGAGCTCACCAATCTACTTCTTGGTCTTACAAATGTTGAAAGTGGCTCCTTCATTGTTTAAACTAAACTTCATCTGTCCTTTTTCCATGTCCACTAAGGAGCAACCGGTAGTAAGAAAAGGCCTCCCAAAAATATTAGGTACCTCAAAATCCACCTCAAAGTCAAGAATCACAAAATCGGCAAGAAATATAAATGACTCCACATTCACTAACACATCATGGAGTATACCAATAGGTCGTTTCACCATTCGATCGACCATACGTAACCGCATTGAAGTGGGCTTTGGGTAACCCAACCCCAACTTCTTGTATATACAGAGAGGCATGAAATTTATGCTTGCACCAAGATCACATAGTGCTTTAGCAAAGTGTAAAAACCTGATAGTACACCGAATAATAAAAAAGCCCGAATCTTCTTTTCTTTTGATCAAGAGACCTTTAAGTAATAGCACTACATTGTTGCATTCGGTCATCATCCTCTAAACTTATAGATCTATTCTTAGTAACCATATATTTCATAAACATGGCATAACCGGGCATTTTTTCAAGAGATTCTATCAAATGGACATTTATGGAAAGTTTATTAAACATAGAAATAAAACACCGGTATTTACCATCCTCAGTCTTCTTCACTATTCTTTGCGGAAATGGTGGGGGTGTTCTAGGAACGGGAATAACCTTTTGGGGTGTCTCTGTTTCTTTCACCGCTTTTTTCTAACCACCTCACCATTATCTCCCACTACCCCATCTTCAACTACAGATAGCATGGGTGGATCAATGGTTTGCTTACCCCCTCGAGTAGTGACTGTCATACAATTCCCATCTTTTCTTGAATTTTGAACAGTATTGCTAGGAAGAGTACTCGGTTGACGTGGGTTCACAGTAGTAGATAATTGGGCCATTTGCAACTTAATATGCTTGATGGAGATTGCATGTGTATCCACTTTTTTCCCAATATTAGCCAAATCACTTCTCAATTCTTTGGCGTGCTCATCACTAGCATCAAAACGTTTTCATCATATTTTGCAACATTCTTCAACTCGCACCATACTACCTGCACCATCCCTAGGAACGACTTCTCTATTTCTAGGTGGAATATAGGGCCCACTCTGATCATTTTTATTACCATAGTTACCCCGTTTGAATTTGTTGTCGTTATTGTAGTTTTCATCTCGAATATAATGACCCTCTCTGTTGTAATTCCCATACTTCCAACCTTGATTTCTTTGACCTTGGCGCTATTTTTCATGATTAGAGCCTTGGGAGTTTGGTCAGAAGCACCCCGTCTGTTCATTAACTGCATAAGAATCCTATTTATAGTAGAATTCATCTGTTGGCCTCGGTATTTTAGTTAAATAATTCACCGCATTTACTTTCTTTGCATCTCCACCAACATGTTTCAATACTAACCCAAGATAAGTTCTCATTTGAGCCATGTCTTCACGAATCTCATCTGAGGCTGGGTTGTGTATATCTTGCATTGCAAAGGTGTTTCTCCCAGTGTCCAACTTCCTAGTGCTCGAAGCCTTATTATTGCGAGAGATTTCTCCAACTTCTCTGCGATCTCTGCATATGTGCACTCACCATAAGAACCACCCGTACTAGTATCAAGTATTGCCTTATTATTATCATCTTGCCCCATATAAAAGTACTCTTTCAATGACTTATCATTAATGAAGTGGTTTGGGACACTTCTCACAAATGAGGTGAACCTATCTCAAGATCTACTTACCGACTACCCAGGCAATGCCATAATGTTTTTTACACTATTTTTGTGGTTGAGCGTTTTAGAAGCCGGGTAATACCATGCTAGGACACATCCCTCAAATCCTTCCAAGTATAGATCAAATTATAGGGCAACTCCACAAACCAAATTGTGGCCTCTCCCATTATTGGGAGAAAGAACACTCTTAATACAATGACATCCATGTCCAAGTCTTGAATCCCTAAACAATTCTCACACATCGACCTCAGTTTGGCGATGTGAGCATGTGGATCCTCAGATGGTAGCCCCGAAAACAAACCTGTAGCGGTGAGAATCTGCATCAAGCTACTAGTTACCACAAATTTACGACCCTGTGGTTGAGGAGGTAGGACAAGGGGCCCATCAGAATCTTTGATGTTAACATTGCTCGCATAATACTCTTGAGGGCATGGGGCGGGAGGTTGCCTCCTCAAAGCACCATCATCAGGGTTCTCCACAATCAGTTGATTGTGAGCATCAACTAGCGGAGGATGTTGACGGTAGATCCCATCACAAAGATTAATAAGATTGTGTGGATCAGTGTATGGTTCAGTTCTGGATAAAATGTAAGTATTGGTTCTCCTCGACTCCGTGTACTTGGCATACACTAGAGCTAGACCTAAAAGACACAATAACAAAGATAAAAAGTAAAATTAGGAAATTGTTGACTAAAATTCACTAATTGATATTAAAGCTAATCTAAAAGCCACTTTCCCCAGTAGAATTGCCGAAATTTGACATGCTCAAATTATACTTCCCTAAAGAAGTATAAGCGGTCGTATCAAGTAAAGAACCAAACTATTCGATTGGGGGAGATCCCATGAGGAAAATGGTTTAGACTTAAATTTAACGAACGATTACCTCTATTTAGTCAAGTCCTTTCCAAAAACTAGTAATTAAAAGGGGGATTTTGTAATACAGAAGCGTTGCAAAGTTGTGAAATTAAACAAGTAACAAAAGTAAATTGTTGGTCTGTATCAAGTTATGACAGAAACTAGGGTATAAGTGTTCCACATAGGTTCATAATGCCATAATCCTAGCTATAACAACTCTTTCCTAATGTTTTGCATGCAAAGTGATAAGTTATATATCTCTAAATTCTTGGTCCAGCATTTAGAGAATTTCACCCAATAGCTTTGTCCGACTACATCTGTCTAAGTTACTAATCCTTACCTTTACTTCATATCAAGCATCATATTAGTTGTTTAGCTTAATTATTACTTCGCACCAATTGAAACTAGCCTATTATATAGTATCAACTAAATCTATGTCAATATTTATTTTCCTATTCACTACCCTGTTGGTCAAACAAGTAATAATAAGGCGAGTTCTAACGCGTGCACTCGTTAAAGGGACTTCTAGACAAAAAGAATTATTGATGTATGCAATAACCTAGTTCAGAATTGTTATTTCACTAGGGTTATTTTGTTAATCACCTATAGTTCCCACAACCCTAGTTGTGGATTTAGTTACCCATGCTTAGAAGAACACAATTCATTATTGATGAATAAGAAATTATAAACTTACATTGAATGATTTGAAGAAAATCATAAAATTCAACTTTAAATCACATAATCGTCCTAAAAACCAAATCTAGAAATTTAAATTAATGACAAAACAAATCTGCAGGAACAAAAGTACAAAATTATTAAAATAAATTCATCCCCCGAAATCAGGTTTTTAAACCTGTTTATAAAAAAGTCCTAAATTAAAAAGAATTCAAAATAAGGAAAGTTTTTTCCAAATTCTGGCTTCAATCGAGGACCCCACAGACAATAAAATCACTCTGAATCCACCTTATTTGAACTGGTTTCGACAAGATCAGCTTGTCCAAAATACCATCTTAGCATCGGTGGGACCTAAACTTTCATCAACTATTGAAACAATCACATTGGCTCGCAAAGCTTTGGAATCCCTGCACACTACCTTCGCCAATAAATCACATACAAGAATTATTTGTCACTGAGATTAACTAGCTCGTATTACCAAATATTCCGGCCTGATAGTACATTCAATTGCTGATGAACTTGCAATCGCTAGAGCAGCAACCACAGATGTGCAACTTCATGTGAGAATCCTCCAAGGCCTTAGGTCCGACTATGCACTATATTTGCAACCATACGGTCATATGGAACATTTATCACCTAACGAAGAACTGTATGAAAAACTGCTTCACTGTGAGATCTTTCTTAACCATGAAGAAGCCAAAAGAACAACACTAATTAGTGCTCCAATTGCTCAAACGAACAACCAAGCACCTTCAAGAAATGGCATAAACTGAAAATAGGCAAGTAATACCTCACAAAGTAACCGGCGATGGAGTTTACAGACAGCCGGAGATTTATCAAATACCCAGCAGTGGCTCACTCATCAAATTCAGCAGCCTATCTCTCTTAATATGCCCGAGAACGTCCGGAATGCGGACTCCACTACTAGCAGCAAGTCTAACGTTGTTGATCAGTTTAATATGTGTTACTGCAACCAATAAAGCTTGTTGGCATCCAAAATCTTCTAATTGGGAGGCCCGAGTTTCCATGCTCATGCGCGGGCACAATCTGTTTCGCCGTCTTCATAGCTTATTCCCTGCTCCTTTCACAACTATTACACTAAACAATAGAGAGATCGCATACCACTATTGTTAGTTCTTTTGTTTCCATTATTTTATGAGTGTAATATATTCTTCCCTGATCTCTTTCTAGTATCAACCGTACGACGGACTATGTAATTTTGTTTATGTGTATAGTTCCGTTTATGATCGACTAATAATGTAATACTTTGCTTCATCTTGCTCAAGTCAATATATATATATATATATATATATATATATATATATATATATTACTTTTACGGGGCAAGACATAAGAATCCCCCTCCCTCTCCTGATTATGAAAAAAATTCAGATAGACAAATTATGTCTGGTTCCTATTATTTTTAACGTAACTTTTCTATATTATTTATACCCCTAATCTATTTGACGTTCATATTACCCTCTTAAAATAATTTTAAAAATTACACATGTTATTGTGTTTAAACTGTTAAGGATAATTTTGTACTAACTTTTAGGCACGTTTTGATATTTGAAAATTATTATTGTTATTTTGAACATTTCATTATTAAAAGAATTTCATGCCCTTGTAAAGTTATTGATACTTCGCACAAGTTAATATATTTATTTGGTATATTAAACTTGAGCAAAAACTATGACTAGACAACAAACCAGATTGAATAAAAATAATTCAGGAGTTTAAATAATACGAAATAATTAAGTTTAGTGGGTAATAACACCCTCATATTATTAAGAAGTGTAAATAATACATAAAAGTTAAATTCAAAGGGATAATATGACATTTTTCATAATTTAGATGTATAATTAATAATATTTTGAAACTTCAAGGGAGATTATTATGCCTTATTCCTACTTCAATTTTGTAGCTTTTAAGTACTACGCTGAGTTACTGCATACGTACAATGCAAAATGCATTTAATGGAATGAACAAGTGGTAGCTGACTCACCTTGTACACATATCTTTTGACAGGATGGTGCAATATGAACAAATATAGATCTCAATTAGCAAGTACAAATACAAACATGCCTAATTTGAATTTACGCTGCGCAGGATCTATTTGGGAGAAGCGTTGCCTCATAAAAAAAGATAATAAAGAAATTTCTACTTTCAGATATTCGATTGGAGTAGACTAATCCCTTAAAGAAAAAAATAGTAACAATAGTGAAAATATTGTTATCCGTTCTCATTAAAGTAGATGAATATTTAATTCCAATATCATAAGTATAATTTTTGAGATGAAAATTTAAATACAATTCGGTCTATGCGTAATTTTTATTAGTTACAAAGTTTTAAAATTATTCTTATTAATTAACTTTGTATTTGGTCAAACTAAGACCCATAAAATG
Source organism: Solanum neorickii (assembly GCA_027704865.1). Classification (NCBI taxonomy): domain Eukaryota; kingdom Viridiplantae; phylum Streptophyta; class Magnoliopsida; order Solanales; family Solanaceae; genus Solanum; species Solanum neorickii. The sequence continues at coordinate 13,540,257 of JAKWJC010000373.1, forward strand.
AAACAAATATAGAAAATACTTTACAATATGTTAGTCTTTCATTTTTCTTTTTTCTAATCTTGAAACAATGTACAAAATAATAGGAACCCCATGTGTGTGTATAAGCACAAATATATGTTACTTTTCCTTACAAATTTATACATTGTATTCACATTTCGCACGAACTATTATTTTCCTTCCCCTTTCATATAAAACACTTTTTCTTTTCTCAAGTATTTTTGGTTTATAAACCCTAATTTGAAAAATATGGAGTGTCATCTTCTTCAACAACATTTTACAAAGTAATCAATAACAACACAAATTACCCAATTTATTTTCACAAGTGAATTTTCCGAGTGATTGTATGTACATCCTTAGCTCAACCTTGTGAAGGTGAGAATATAAATATGAAATTGTAGAGATAAGTTATTCAAACAATGAAGTATTGTACAACCGATTGATTCAAGATCAATATCAGTTTCAGAGTCATCAATATGTGAATATTGATACAGGTGGTGGAGATCTAAGTTGTTTGCACAATGGAGTGTTGTAAAGCCAGGCGATTTCTTGATTAATTCTGACCAACATCAGATTATAAATCATCAAGGTGTTAATACTAAAACAGGTAGCGGTGTTAATATTGATAGAGGTGGTGGAGATTGGTTTTTTCCCAACAAAGTGTTGTAGAGCCATGTGATTTCTCTATGACTCAAGATTGACATTATAACCAACATCAGTTTATGCATCAAGAAGATGTTAATATTAAGACAAGTAGTGAACATGAGTTATTTCCACAATAGAATGATGTAGATATAACTAGTGCCTTGATTATTCTGGATCAACATCACGATCAACATCAATTTATGAGTCAACAAGGTTGTCATACTCGTATATGTTGTTTAGATGAGTCACTTGCACATGGAGTGTCTTCATTCAGGATCAACCTTATGATCAACATCAGTTGATGAGTCATCAAGGTGTTAATATTAATATAAGTAATGCAGATGAGTTAGTTACACAACAGAAATGACATAGATCCAACGGATGCCATGATGATTCCGGATAAACGTTGTGATCAACATCAGCTTATGAGTCATCAAGGTATTAATACTGACACAAACAGTGTAGATAGGTTGTTTCCACAACAAAGTATTGTAGAGAAAAGTTATTTCTTGATGACTCAAGGTAGTGCACATGAGTTCTTTCCACAACAGAATTGAATAAATTCAACAGATGCCTTAATTATTCAGGATCAACGTCATGATCAAAATCAATTTATGAGTCAATAAGGTGTTCATACTGATATAGATAGCGGAGATGATAATTTCTTCTCATAATGGAACTTAGAAGAGATAAAAGAACTGTTTGATATGTGAGGGAGATCGACAAAAATTTCATATAGACCAAATAAGAGATGATTTATGTGACGACATACATATCCAACAAAAAGAAATTAGTTATGGGAAGGAATATCAAACACGACATTTTTAGAATGTACGTCGAGCATTTAAAATATTACCATTTTGTAATGATCAAATTCAAATATTATTGTCACGTTAAAGGTCCAATTTAGCACATAAGCTAAAGGCATGATTGTATAATATAGGCAAACAATGAATACAATATTATTTCTGAATATATAATATACAAATTTTACTTATCCTTTCATTTCTTTAAAACTTAGTGATAATCATTAGTAGTTTTAAGCTATTAGGGTCACAAACAGTGGTGTGACACTAGCAATGACAAAATAACTAAGAAGCATAATTTTTATTCATACGAACTACAATTACATTGAGTTTGAAAAGGCTATTAGTAGGGTAACCTTTCCTTACATATATTTCATTCTTATTCACTACTACTTTATAAGAAACAAATACACATTTGAATCCATCTTAGTCAGAAGTGGAATAGAAATTAAGATCTTGCGCAATTCGGGAACATACAAGACCATGTTGAAAGTCACCACCTTGCATGATGACATCTTTAATAGGGTTTTTCCAGTTCCTCCCACCTTTGCAACAATGCCATTTTCCATAAAAAAAAACTTCTCTTCTTTAGGTGTTGGAGTATAAAATGAAAAATTCTTTGTTAGCACAAACATGACATGAGGCACAAGAATTTTCCACCATTCTCTTGGATTTCGAACTAAGTTACACTATGAAAGCATTACACAAAGATAGTTGATTTCTCTTTGGGATTCACCAAAATTTGCTTGATTCATCTTCGTCTTGTCCTTCATGGGACCCCGGCATTTAGTAGCTTTATGACCAAGTTTGCCACAAACAAAGCAACTTTCATTGAATTTCTTCTTAGGAGTATTGCTTTTTGGACTATATGCTTTCTTTCTTTTATTTAATTTTGTGGGATCTTCTTCAACAATATTTACTCCAGATATTGGTTAAATACCATAAGACTTCTTATATGCACCTTCGTTCTCCTCTTAAATTCTCTACCTTACAATGAGATATTCAATAGTCATCTCCCTACATATATGTTTCAAGTAATTTCTGAAGTCCTTCCACAATGGAGATAACTTCTCAATAATGACAGACACTTGAAAATCATCATTCACAACCAACCCTACATTAAAGATTATGTGAGCATTAAGAATAAACTTAATATTTTCAACATAGTCATTAAATAAATCCATACCTTCAGCAAGGAGATCATGGATTATGACATGGAGTTCTTGAACTTTGTTGACGACGGTCTTACTATCTATCATCTTATAAATAGAAATGAAGAAACCTTACCCCAGAACAAGAACCAGGTTCTTGTAAGTTGCTTTTAAGTAAAGACACAAACACTTATTGAATTAAAAACCTTCCTCACTCAAGGAAGGAAAAACCTCGTTTTATTAATTCAACTATAAGATTTTGAGATTACAACTCAATAATCAAAAGTCTTACCTCTACTACCTCTCTCGATTGAGTCCAATCGATCTCTCCAAAAGGCCAAACCCACCTTTTGTTACAACTCTCACTAACACTCAACCCTACAAAGAGCAAAACCCACCCTTTGTACAATAAACTGTAAATTACAATCAAGAACAAACCAAGAAAATAGTTCTACACGTTAAAAACCTTCTCACTCAAGAACGTTTTAAACGTAGCAAACCTATCGATCTTGAAGACTTCAGTTTGATGAATAATTCTCACTTTTCTCTCTATGTGAAGTCGTGGTATTCTTCATCAGCGTCGTCTTCTTTTTATAGAGTTCCTTTTGCCTTCAGTCCTTATCAGCTATGGTAAGGAAGTTATTGTCAAACAAGGATTCCCTTTTAAAGTACAATCCTTATTATATACAACTTCCTTCCTTAATAATATATTTAAGGTTTTCCTTATTTGTATCAACTTATACATTTAATATATTATTTTTGGCTTTGACAAATAACTCTATTTTCTTGATTACTTGGCTAACCCATTTTACTCGATCTTGGACTCTAGCTTGGCTTCTTTTGCTGCGTACATTTGCTACTGTTATTTGCGCTTCTTGTCTATCATCAAAACATGAATTATCGATTCTATCATATTCTATCATATTCCCCCTTTTTGTTAAAGACAAACAAATCGTTCTGTGTGATGCATGCGCAAATACTCTTCCCCCTTTTGACAAATCAAAAAGAATCCAACAGCGGCTAAAACAAACCCAATCAACATCCATTACAACAAAATAAGACCAGCCAGTTGAGCATCATAAAATGTTCTGGCAACAAAACAAAGAGTAACAACATAGAGTTAAGAACAACTAAGAGAACCAGGTTCAAACAAGATGCTTTTTCAATTTGAAGGTTGACCAGACTTAGTTAAAGTAGAAGCCAGCATATCCAGAACTCTGTCAACTCTTGCATTGTTAGCAAGTTGCTGCTGCACCAACTGATCCTTCAACCTGTGTATTTCAACATTTGAAGTGTCAAGCTCAACACATAACTTCTGGTTTTCAGACTCAAGAGTGACATACTTTTCTTCAGCTACTTTAAGTTCCCTGAGTAACTGAGCAACAGGACCAGATGTACGTGGAGACGCAGTTGCAACCTGCTCCGACTCCATGGGAATGCCACAGTCAGCAAGGATGGTTTGAGTGAACATATCTGCACGAGTTAAAATCATGCCTTCTCCCAATGGTACTTCAAATGCCTCAAACACTCTAGTAAACAGGTTTCCAAAAGCTAACTGATGAGAACCTAGTTTAGGATCCACAATTCTAGAAAGATGTTTGATAATTAGTGTGGGCCAGTCAATGCGTTCTTTTCCCTGAAGAGCATTCATAAGTCCCATGTCTCTTATGGAGGCAATGTGACGTTTGTGACCTCTAGGCAGTATCACCTTACGAACTATCTCGAAGAGAAGCTTATGCAAAGATCTCATAATTCCCTTTAAAACTGTTTGTGCCCTAGAATTGACTCGTCCTTGAGAGAATTTGGCTGCCAGGCTAGAATATACATCAAAACCCCAATTGTACTCATTAATCCCCACATATGGTATATGCAAGATTTCCACAAGTTTAGTTGCATCAAACACAATGTCAACACCCTTTACACTAGACGATACCACATCTCCTTCTAGGATTACCATGTTTGTATAAAAATCTACCACTTCCTGTTCATAAGTCAAATTGGGTTCAAGGAATAACTCCTCCTACCCCTGAAACCTTAGTAGTTCACAAACTTGCTTCACTATATCCATTGAAAGTATATCAGGGTGAAAGGTTCTACCACTAAGCACTGTTTTGGTTTGGAAGTACTTTTTCATTCCCACTTTAAGAAATTTATCTGCATTTCATTTTGCTGATTTTGATTTTAATTGAGGAGTGGCAGAATTTTTACCCTCAGACACATCATCAGTTTCAGAGTCAAGATTCATAGGGGAAACAGATAAATGAACAAGAGACTTACCCAATCGTCGACGCTTCACACCAGAGGTTGTATCATCAGTTGGTTTGACCACATTCGCACTCCTAGTCACTTGCCTGTGTGGACGAACCTGTTTGACTGCAATGTGCTTTCTTGGCCTCCTTGGTTTTTTAGGGTGAAGGGTACTCAAAAGAATATCATCATTGATTGGAGATGGTGGTGGAATTTGAGGAGTGGTTTGGTGAGATGGGTAAGATGGGTTTGGTGATAATGGGGTTTCTTGGACTAGTGATAATGGGGTTTCTTGGACTCGGGATAATGGGATTCTTTGGACTGGGGATAATGGGGTTTCTTGGACTGGTGGTGGTGGAGATTCTATGATGGGTGGTGGTGGAGATGTAGCTTTTGATGGTGGAGATGTAGCTTTTGGTTGTGGAGATGGAGCTTTTTGTGGTGGAGATGTAGACGGATCTGATTTGGGTGTAGATGGTTTGGTTTGAAGTTGGCTTTCTTCCCCTTGATTAGGCACACCATCAATAACCGTGTTCTCTTCCCCTGATAAAATGCACTATTAGATGAGTTTTCATCATCACAGTAAGCCACGAGTGGATGAACCATGGTGTTGGAAGGGATTTCTGTTTCCTTTTTCTGAACAAAGAAGATGAGAGAAGGTTGGTTTCTTGTTTAGAGAGAGTGCTTTATTGGGGACGGTTTGGATGTTGTATTCGAAGGGTTTTGAGTAATTATGGGGGTTTGACATCGAGGAGACGTGTGTTGTGATGGTTGCACCTGCTTGTCAGAGACGTGACATGGGAGAGAGAAGATGTAATTTTATTATTATTATTTTTTTTTAAAAAAAATGTAAAGAAAATGTAGAACCAACTTGACTGAACATGGTTTATATCTCCTTAGAACTTGGTTGGACAGAGTTCAATCTAAAAAGATGATCCCTAACTCAAGTCTATTTTTCTGAAATGACTCTCTTCCTAGTGCCTTGGTGAAGATGTCAGCAACTTAGTTCTCAGTTTTGCAGAACTCCATTACTATGTTTCCTTTTTCGACATTATCACGAAGAAAGTGATGTCTAACATCTATGTGTTTGGTGCGTTTGTGTTGAACTGAGTTTTTGGCCATGTTCATAGCACTTGTGTTATCACATAGAATAGGAATACAACATGTTTCTATGCCAAAGTCTTTAAGCTGCTGTTTTATCCAAAGAAGTTGGGCACAACATGAAGCAGCTGCAACATACTCAGCCTCTGCAGTAGATATAGACACTGAATTTTGTTTTCTAGTTGCCCAAGATATTAAACATGGTCCTAAGAAGTGTGCCATCCCGGAGGTACTTTTTCGATAAACCATATGTCCTGCATAATCTGCGTCAGCAAATCCTTTTACAACAAAAGAGTCACCAGTTGGATACCAGAAAACCAGGTTCATTGTGCCTTTTAAATATCTCAAGATTCTTTTGACAGCTTTTAGATGTGATTCCTTGGGAAAAGACTGAAACCTTGCACATAGACCAACACTGAACACTATATCAGGTCTACTGGCAGTGAGGTATAGGAGTGATCCAATCATACCTCTATACCTAGTGTCATTGACTGGTGAACCTAGTTCATCTTTATCAAGCTTTGTTGTTGTCCCAATTGGTGTGTCATTTGACTTAGCTTGATTCATATCATACTGCTTCAGTAATTCCTTGATGTACTTTTGTTGAAGAATTGATGTTCCAACTAGAGTTTGCTTAATTTGGAGTCCCAAAAAGAAGTTTAACTCTCCCATAATACTCATCTCAAACTCACTATTCAGTAGTTGAGCAAATTCTACTCCTAGTGAGTCATTGGTTACTCCAAATATGATATCATCTACATATACTTGGACTATGAATAGATCTTTACCTTGTTTTTCAAGAAACATTGTATTATCAATTTTTCCTCTTGTATATCCATGTGTAAGAAGGAAAGTAGACAATCAATCATACCATGCTCTAGGTGCTTGTTTTAACCCATAGAGTGCTTTGTCCAGTTTATATACATGATCAGGATACATGGGATTCTCAAAACCTGGGGGTTGTTTTACATACACCTCTTCTTGTAAGTAACCATTTAACAAGGCACTTTTGACATCCATTTGGTAGAGTTTGAACTCCATGTGAGCAGCATATGCAACCAATATTCTAATTGCCTCAATTCTTGCTACTGGTGCAATGGTTTCATCATAGTCTATACCTTCTTCTTGGTTGTATCCCTGTACAACTAGTCTAGTTTAGTTGCACACTATTTGTCCTTGCTCATCGAGCTTGTTTCTAAACACCCACCTAGTTCCTATTACCATCCTGTCTTGAGGTTTTGGAACCAGGTTCCACAATCTACTTCTTTCAAACAGGTTGAGTTCTTCTTGCATAGCACTTATCCAATCAGAGTCTAGCAATGCTTCCATTATATTTTTAGGCTCAATCAGGGACACATAGGCAGAGAATACACACATACTACGTAATTTTGATCTTGTAGATATGCCTGAGTAAGGAGGAGTAAGAATGTTTTTCAAAGGGTGAGAGCTTTAATGTTTCCAACTGTGAGTTGGAATACTTACTGGTTCTTGAGGTGCAGACTAACCAGTTTCATTAGTAGACTTATCTCCTATTGCAGATGTTTTATCAGAAGGTATGGGTTCTTTTTCCCATATTTTTTGTTCTAATGGCTTGGAGCAGGATCCCTCATTTTGTTCATCCTCTGAATTTCCTTTAACTTCACTGGTATATTCATTAAAGACAACATGGACACTTTTTTCTACATGGTTTGTTCTTTTATTCAGTACCTTGTAGGCCTTGCTTTGTGATGAGTAGCCTAGAAAAATTCCTTCATCACTCTTGGCATCAAATTTTCCCAAATTGACGTTGTCATTGTTGTGTATAAAACATATACACCCAAAGGCCCTAAGATGTGCTAGATTTGGTTTTCTTCCTTTTAGCAGCTCATATGGTGTTTTGTTTAACACTGATCTGATCATATATCTATTTATTAGATAGCATCCTGTGTTCACTGCTTCAGCCAAATAGAATTTTGAAAGTTTGCTTGAGATTAACATTGTTCGTGCAATATCTTCCAGTGTTCTATTTGTCCTCTCAACAACACCATTTTGTTGTGGTGTTCTAGGTGCAGAGAAGTTATGCTCAATCCCATTTGTAGTACAAAATTGTAGGAATCGTGAGTTCTCAAACTCTAGCCCATGATCAGATCTGATGCTGATTATATCTTTGTTGAATTTCTTCTGAACCAGCTTTGCAAAGATTTCAAACATGGTGAATGTCTCATCCTTTGTTGCAAGAAACAATGTCCAAGTGAATCTTGAGTAGTCATCAATCTTTTTCCACCCCTGCTTTGTACACGCATTGGTCCACACAAATCCATGTGAAGCAGTTCTAGTGGCTTGGTAGTACTTACTGTCAACTTTGGTTTGAAGGATGACCTAACCTGTTTTCCTTGAATGCTGGTTCCACACACTTTGTTGTCCTTGAAACTTTTGGTTGGCTGTCCCCTAACCAGGTCTTTAGATATGAGCTTGTTTATAGTTGTCATGCTAAAGTGTCCCATTCTTTTGTGCCATAGCATGGAGCAATCAGAGACTGCACTTAGACATTTAAGAGTATCTTCCTTGGAGTCATAAATCTTGGCTTTGTACACATTCTTGTGTCTCTTTCCTAGTAGAACCAGGTTCCCAGTCACTAAGTTTGTTACTCTGCATTCCTTTTCTGTAAAGAGAACATTGTTTCCTTTATCACATATTTGAGATACGCTCAATAGATTATGTTGTAGGCCATTCACATAATATACGTTCTCAATTGCATGAGTATCCATTGATCCAACCTTTCCAATTCCCTGAATTTCACCACTTTTTCCATTACCAAAGGCAACGTTTCCTCCTTTGATGTTCTTGAGTGAGAGGAAGCTTCTCTTATCTCCAGTCATATGTCTGGAACATGCACTATCCAAGTACCATTGTTGCTGCTTCCTCTTCACTGATCCCTGCAATTTAATTTTGTGGATTAGATTTTGGTACCCAAATCCATTTTGATTTATGCTTAGGGAATGGGTGGATAAGATTTCTTCTGGCCCATCTAGGAAGAGATTTGACTGTAGGAATTTATTTTTGCTCATTGGGTTTCTCATGATGAGGTTTTCTAAAAGACTTCAAGTTTTTGTTATGAGCAGTTTGTTTTCTTTGACAATCATGACTTTTATGCCCTACCAGCCCACAGTGCATGATAGACAATCTATGTTGAGATTTTTTACTTGAGAGCTAGTTCTATTAAAACCTATCCCATGTTTCTCTGATGTGCGATTCCTGTGAATGTTGTCAAGCAGTATGGAAGACCTGGTCCATCTCATTCCATTTTCTGCTTCAGTTTTAGTCACAAGAAGCTCTTTGGAGAGTGCTTCATTCCTTTTAGTTACCAAGTCGAGGTTTTTACTTAGTTCAATATTCTTGGATGAAAGCTGAAGATTCCATTTTTCAAGAATCTTATTCTCTTCTCTTAGTGATGCATAGTCTTCCATTATCAATTCCCTTTTTGAGTCTATGGTTTTATATGCATCAATGAGAGTGTAGAGTAGGGATTCTAGCTCCCTTTTTGAGTATGAGCTTAGATTGTCTTGTATGTGATGGAGACTAACCTTTTCATTCATCTGTTCTTCTCCTTTATCTTCTTCAAAATCTCATCCAGCCATGAGTGCTAGTATGGTTTCTTGTGATCTGCAGGTTTCCTTTTCTTCCTTGGTTTCCACTGCTACAAGAGCAAGAAATTCATAATCATCTTCTTGTTCTAGTGCAAGAAGAGACTGGTTTTCTGTCTCATCACCCTCAGACTATTCATCAGATGAATTCCCCATTGCTGCAAAAGCCCTTTTCATTGAAACATCTACCTCTTGAGTTGTCATTCTTCTGTTTGAGGGGACAAACTTATCTTTCTTGATGTCTTTGCCCTTCTCAAAGTTTGTCTTTTTCTGCTCTAAAGCCCAAAGTAGACAGAATTTGATGAAGTGATCTGGGCTCCCACACTTATAACAAACCTGGTCTTTTTCAGATGGTTTTTGAGAAGTTTTCTTTTGAAAGGCCTGTCCTCTCTTTAGCATTCTGGTGAACCGTTTGGTTATTAGGGCAATATTTTCATCTTCAAAGTAATCTAATGTAGTAGCCATTAGAACCAGGTTCCTTTCCTTCCTTTTTCCTCCAATTTCCTTTTCTTGGTTTTTCTTGAGTTCGTATGTGATGAGATTACCAATCAACTCATCCATGGCAAGTGAGTGTAGGTCGCGGGCTTCAGTGATAGCCTCGACTTTGCTTTCCCATGTTTCAGGAAGGACACTCAAGAGTTCCCTTACTGCCTTTCCATTAGGAACTATCTCTCCCTAGGAGTACATCTCATTGATGATGGAGGTGAACCTGATGTGCATGTCTTGAATAGTTTCCCCTTCTGCCATCCTAAACAGCTCATATTGCCTATTCAAGTTATCAATTTTGGACTTCTTGACTTGCGTTGTTCCTTCATGAGCAGTTTGTACTGTTTCCCATATGGCTTTGGCATCTTGACAAGACGAGATTCGATTGTATTCGTCTTGTCCTATGCCACAGATCAAAATTTTCTTGGCTTTGGCATTGTTTTGGCTTGCAAGCTTGTCCTCAGCATTCCATTCTTTTATTTCCTTTGGGATTTTGGTGATTCCATCAGTTGCAGTTTTCATATGTATTGTTGGTCAATCTAGAATTACTCCCCATAGATCAGGTTTTTTGCCAATAAGACGGTCCATCATAAGATTTTTCCACCATCTATAATATTTGCCATTGAACAGTGGTGGTCATGTTTGTGAGGCTCCTTCTTGTGGGGTAGGTGTTGCTGCTATTGAGTCTTTTCAAGGTGTGAATCTTTTATCGAAACGATCTACTCTGATACCAATTTAAGAAACCTTACCCCAGAACAAGAACCAGGTTCTTGTAAGTTGCTTTTAAGAAAAGACACAAACACTTATTGAATTAAAAATCTTCCTCACTCAAGGACGGAAAAACCTCGTTTTATTAATTTAATTATAAGATTTTGTGATTACAACTCAATAAACAAAAGTCTTATCTCTACTACCTCTCTCGATTGACTCCAATTGATCTCTCCAAAGGGCCAAACCCACCTTTTGTTACAACTCTCACTAACACTCAACCCTACAAAGAGCCAAACACACCTTTTGTACAATAATCTATAAATTATAATCAAGAACAAAACAAGAAAATAGTTCTACACGTTAAAAAACTTCTCACTCAAGAACGTTTTAAACGTAGCAAACCTATCTATCTTGAAGACTTCATTTTGATGAATAATTCTCACTTTTCTCTCTATGTGAAGTCGTGGTAATCTTCATCAGTGTTGTCTTCTTCTTATAGAGTTCCTTTTGCCTTCGGTTCTTATCAGATAAGGTAAGGAAGTTATTGTTAAACAAGGATTCCCTTTTAAAGTACAATCCATATTATATACAACTTCCTTCCTTAATAATATAATTAAGGTTTTCCTTATTTGTATCAACTTATACCTTTAATATATTATTTTTGGCTTTGACAAATAACTCTATTTTCTTGATTACTTGGCTGACCCATTTTACTCGATCTTGGACTCAAGCTTGGCTTCTTTTGCTGCGTACATTTGCTATTTTTCTTTGCGCTTCTTGTCTATCATCAAAACATGAATTATCGATTCTATCATATTCTATCAAGAAACATTTCCATGATAAACTTCTTTATTCTGGCATCTTCTGGTTTGTACTTGTTTACTAAGGCATCCCAGAGTTCTTTCGAGGTTTTGACATTACAATACACATTGTACATATCCTCTTGCGGGACTCTCATAATATAATTTTTACACAAAAAATCTGAATATATCCATGGTTTTATTACCAATAATTATTCTTCAGGCGGAGTTTCATCTGCAAACTCAACATAGTGATATAAAAGAATATCTTCTGATGACATGCCTTGAAGTTGACTCCAGAAAACATTGCAGGTTTCTCAGCCGGTGTTAGGGCAAAAATTGAACAACTGTGTACAACCGATGTTGTTGCAACACATACTATTACAACACTCACTGTTCCAGCATTTACTTTACTTGAAGTAGTCATTTTTCTGTCATAAATAGCAGACGATTTTAGTATTTTAGCCGAAAAATAGGCCGAGCGAGAGACGACGGCGGCGCGAGGGGGAACCTTCTTCTTAATCCTTTAAGAAGTAAAGAAAGAGTTTCCTAATATAAGGACAAAAACATCCTTTCTTCTACCAATATGGGGAAAATGGTATTTAATTTGTACTTTGCAAAAAACTTTTCAGTTTCCCTCAAGAATTGGTTCGAAACTTTTTTATTTTTCTCCTCTCTTTTCCCAATTAACATTTTGCTGATACCAAAAAATAATAATTGGTACTATAATGAGTCCTGAAGGGATATAACAGCTAATCCTTGTTGTACAAGAAGATAAAATCACGTTAGATTTATTTTACAATGAAGGTTAAAAATTAAGAAAAATCTGAAAATTATATATTCAGAAATCATTTTGTATTTACTGTTTGTATTTATTATAGAATGATGCTTTTAAACTTATGGTAAATCGGATCTTAACGTTTTAATAATACTTAAAGTTAATCATTAAAAAGTAGTAATGCTTCAAATGCTTGATTATCCTTGTATTTTTTATTTCTTCTAAATGTTGTACTTCTTGTTTTGCTTGTATTTTTTTTTTTCAATTTCTTTTGATTTGTCTATTTCTTCATTTTCTTTTGTTATTCTTATCATAGCTGTTAAACTATCTTCTAATTTTGCTGTTTCTTTTTCTAACATTAACTATAGATTATTTCCTATTTTTTTATATCTTCTTCCTAGATTTGAAAATATTATTTTTATTATCATTTCGTCTTCATTTTCATATGTTTTTTCGTCTACTGCAAATTCTTCTTTATTCATTATAATTTATGTATTATATTATGTTGTAACTTATATTCAAGACAATCTAATTCTAATTTTAACATAGATATATTTTTTCTTTGTGCTAGTATTGATTTATTACATACTTCTGCTAATATATTTTCTTCTAATCTTCTTTTTCTATGTTGTAATTCTTGTTCTTTTTCAGCTATTTTTTCCGTTATTTTTTCTATTAATTGTTGTTTATAAATTTATTTGTTCATATTGTTTTTTCAAATAGCAAACATATTTGTATTCTGTGTTCGAAATTATATTTATTAAATGATCTTTTTCGTTATTACTTCTTTTAGTTAATTGTAATAGTTTATACCAATTTTGGGGTAGAAGCGTAAAGAGAGAGAACAGAGTAGTGGAAGAGGTTTTTGAAGAGGTGTGTTTTATTTATGAAGGCAAATGCCTCTTATATACACATACATAATAACCTTTCATCCTTGCTAAAAGACGATTGGCCTTTACTATTTACACAGTTACTTGACCTTTACTATTTACACAGTAACTTGACTCTTACAATTTATGATTAGGACCTACTGACACTATTTACTTTACGACTTTTTTTCAAGAAAACAAAATAAACTTTGGCCAAATGGCCGACAATGACTATGACTAATTTTGTACATATATTTTTATGTCTATTTTTCCTTATCTTCTTCTTCTCAGCTTACTCCAGTTGTACGTCTGGGATTATGTCATCACCTTGGTTGCACTTGGAACATATATGGTCTGGATATTTGTGACCAATTAGCTTGCAATATCTTGTCATTAGTTCTTCGGAGATGAATCCTTGTTTTAGTGCTCTAGTTGTTGGAGTAGCTTCTGATTTTAATAAGGATAAAATCCATTTCTAGACTTCCTCCATATCTGTTTGTCTTATCTCTCGTGAATTGGCATATATCATTAAATGATCTCTTGAATAATAGCTCCATATAGCATTTCCTTGTAGATAGTTGTTAGCTAATTCTTGCATGATAGTTGATAACCCAATTATTCTTTTGTTTGCATAAAAATTGGGTATCTCAACTTTTGGTATCTCTGGCTGTTGCCCTATGTCATCCGGTATTATCATTTCTCGCGTTAATCCAATTTTCACTATCTAGATTATTAATTTTATCTCATCATAAAGTATCTCAGCTGGTGCTGTATAAAATTTTATAAAAAATAAATTTCCTTTTGTAATTCTTTTGTATATTATAAAGGCTTTGTGGATCTCCGGGATTCCACTTATCTCTGTACCATCATATGTATATACCGTAGTAAGTAATCCATAACTGTAACAGGTTTTAACTAAGTTTGGATTGGTTTTAGGTTGTGCAATTAACTTATTATAGCCTTGTAATTTTTGGGTTAAATAATCCTGGGTTTTTTCTGTGGTCGTGGTAGATTTGGGTTTAAAATTAAAAAAGTTTTGGATTTTGTATAGGTTTTCAATGTAAGTTTGGGATATATGGTTATATATTTTCTTTTCTTAGTATAGGCTTGATGCATATGTAGATGTTTGTGGTGCTGGGGTATCTACTATCTGTGCCTTTGGAATAAATGATTTTGTAAATAAGTTGTTTAAGTTTGTATTTTTTGATGTAGTTTTTTCCATTGCTGCTGTACTTGTACCTGCAAAATTAGCAATGTTAATGTTATGGGTTTTAAGGAGTTTCCCAACATCTCCATGTAGCTCTAGAATTTTAGCGTCTTTCGATCGACGTAACTCTGCATGTTGGCGTAGCTCCACATATTTATAGTCATGCTGCTGACTATTAACTTTTAGGTTTTGTAACTCTTTTCCCATACTGTCCACCTTCGTAGAAAGTGTAGTAATAGCTTTGAGTATTTCTTCTGTTGTATCTGGTTCAGTTTGTGTTCCTTTTTCTTGATAAGTAATCTGGTGCATTTTTATATCCAAATGGTAATACATTCCATTCATAGAATCCTTGATGTACTGTGAATGCTGTTAATTGTTTAGATTCTTCTTCTAATTTTAGATGATAAAATCCTGATTTACAGTCAAATTTACTAAAATAATTATATCCTTGTATTTGTCTTATTTTAAGTATTTTATTAGGAATTGGGTAGTTATATGTTTTAGTTTTAGCATTTAAATTTTTGTAGTCAATAACCATTCTACTTTTACCTCTTTTTTGTTCACTGTGTTTTATTACTATAAATGCTGGGCTTGTATGTTTACTATTACTTTCTTGTATGTAATTTTTTTTCTAGTAATTCATTTATATGTATTTTAAATTCTTGTCAATCATCAAAGTTATATTTTAATGGTTTTTGTGTTATTATACTATTTTCATCTATTAATTCAATTTTTACTTTTGTTTTATGTTTTTCCCATCCTTGTAATGGGTCTTCATTATATAATTGTTCTAGCTGTTCATTAATTATTTTAACTTTATCTATTGTAAATATAATAATTTCTAATTGTGATATTTGTTTTTCATCTATATTTTCCATTTCTTGATTTATTTTTTCACTTCCTTTAATCCATTCTATAGGTTTTCGTTGTTTATTTTTTACTCTTTTTGCTCCTATTTTATGGCCACATGGTATTGTAAGCCACCAATATGTTTTTGTTATTATATGTGGGTAAAATTTTATCTAAAAATGGCATTCCTAATAACATATCCTTCGTGGTAAATTCGAAATTATACATTTCTTCTATTGTTAGTATTTTATCCCATATTTGCATTTTTATGTTTTTTGCTTTATATTTGATCATACTTCCTTCATTATTAAATCCTGTTACTATCATGGGTGTTTTTAATTTTTCCCATTTATCTTCTGGTAAACAATTATATTTACATATATTTGCTTCTGCTCCATTATCTATCATATGTGTATAATATCTGTTGTGGTATCCTTTTACAATAATTTTTGCAAGTATAAATATTTTCATTAATCATTTTGTTCTTTTTATAATTATTTTCTTATTTTGACAAGTTATTGTTAATTGTTCATTTTCTATGCTGTATGGTTTAACTTTTTCCAACCATTTTATTCCTAATGTGATATTATGATTTCCTTCATATATCTTAAATTGTATTTTTAATGGAATTCCTCCTATAATTATTTCTTTTTCTGTTGTTTCTTCATTTGTATTTACTATTTCACTAGGTAATCCAGGGCATATGTGTCGTGTCCTGTTTTCATAATTTCTTCTTCTAATACTAGTTCTCTTGTTATATGATTTTCTTCTTATCGTGTGTTTATCAAGATTTTATATTTTCTCTGGTCCATTATTCCTGTTATAAAATAATGATATTTTGTCATTTCTTCTAAATCTGGTGATATTTCATATTTTCTTTTAGATGAACTTATTCTTGACGAGGAAGCTCTTGTTAATGTATTTGGTACGCTTGAAGTGCTTAATCTTTCTTTTACAATTTCTAAATCTTCTTCTATGTCAATTTCTTTATAGCTATAGTCATTATTGTCTATTACAGTAATTATTTTTTCAAAAGGATTTTCTATTTTTATTCTATTTATTTTATTTCTTGCTGTTATTTTATGTTTTGTTGTTAATATATATAGATTTTTACATCTTGCTGTGAATACCTTACTTCCTGGTGCTAACTCTATTCCTGACATTTTTCAATATAATACTAATGATTTATCTATATTTGTAGCTGTTAATTCTACTGTATAATTAGCACTTTTTATAAATTTAAATTTTTGGTATATTAAATTTCCTTTAACTGCACTTATTATACTTTTTTCTATAGGATGTTTTATTCTATCATCTGCTAAATGTATTTCAATGGGCGTATCTATTCTTTCTCTGAAACAAGCTTTTATTAGTATTTCTGTTCCTCCTAAATGTACATATTTTATAGCTTCTTTATTTTTTAAGTTTTGTATTTCTTTATTTATTATTCGTTTGCTTATTATAGGTATATATGCTTTTCCGCTTGTATATTTTCCGTCTATGATGTGTTCTTTTTGGCTAACTACATAGTATTCTTCTTTCTGTCTTTTAAACCAGTTTTTTAGCATAGGTATGTCAAGTATTTTTCCAACACATAATCTAATTCTTTTCCTTTTATTTGTTCAAAAAGTGTATTATCAAATATAATTTTTTGGTGTGATGATTCTTCATCTTTATAATTCTCTTTAGATATTATTTCGTTTTAAGACATTATATTTCTTCTTCTTTTATTTCAGTATCTAATTTTTCTTCTCCATTTTCAGTTTCTATATCTGATACTTCATATATACTATCGTTTTCACTTAATTCATAGTCTATGTATTCTATTTGCATATATTTGTCATCATCTATAACTATTTCTGCAATTTGTTTTCTTTTTGGATTTTTAGGTAATTTACAGTCTCTAGCTATGTGTCCTATCTTTCCGCAATTATAACATGTACATTGAGATATTTTTCTTTTATGTCTATATGATCTTTTCATTTTATAGTTTTTACATAATACCTTCGTCTTGGTTGTTTATATTTATACTTAGTTTTATTTTTTCTATAATTTTTATATCTTCTGAATTTTTTTTTTTTATTTGTACACCCAAACTGTGGTGCCATTTTATTTTTACAACATGATAAATTTTTATTTAGTACTTTTTCCATTTTTAATTTTTCTTTTTGGTTCTCACATAATTGTGTAAACCATTGAGATAGAAATTTTATCCTAGCTCCTAAAGTATCTACCATTCCTTCATTATCCCAATCCTTTATTATTTTTGTACTAAATGGTTCTGGTAATTTTGTAAAATATTGTTTTCTTATTTCTTTTGCTTCGTCTAAATTGTATTTAGATTTGTAATAATATTCTTTGAATGCACAAGTATATTCTTCTATATAACACATTTTACATATAGCTAATTTTGTCATAAGTTGTCTATTTATTATTTTTTCTCTATTTTGTTCTCTTATATCCGTGGTCATACCTCCAAATTCATTTCTTATTGCTGACTCATATTTGTCTAGTATATCTATATTTGTTGCTGATGGGGATCCATCCATTTTCTTATCATTCCTAAGTACTTCTAAACTTTCTGAGGGTAGATTTTCTATCCATAATTTTGTTGTTCCTACGAATGTTCTTTCTATGTATCTCGGTGTTTTTGTTGTTTCTATTTTGTTATCTATTAACTGTTTAGATATATTTCCTGTCCATAGTAATATTGCTTTATTTATGTCTGTGACACAATCTAAATCTAAGAAATTATATTGTTCACTTATTGATTTCGGTATCCAATTTTCATTTAATCTACTGTTCCATATTGCATTATTTCTATCTGATTGTTGATAACTTTCTGTATAATAAGTTGGTGTTGTCCACCTAGGACTACTTCTAGGACTATTTCTGGGACTATTATCTGGGGGTTTTACTCTTGACGTACTAGGTCTATTCATATCTCCTGTGTTTATTTCTAATTTTTTTAGTTTATTTGTCTGTTCTAAGATTTCTGTATATGTCTCACTTATGTCACTTATTTCTGATTTTTGGTCATTTTCATTTTCATCTATTTCATTTACTTTATTTATCTCAATATCTTCATTTAATTTTTGTTCCATTTCTTTTATTTCATTAGTTAATTCAAGCTCTTTATCTTTTTCCTTTTGTTTTGCTTATTTTCATATAATAATTTTAACCTAGCTAATTCCTTTTCTAATTCACTTATCCTTGTATTTTTTATTTCTTCTAAATGTTGTACTTCTTGTTTTGCTTGTATTTTTATTTTTTCAATTTCTTTTGATTTGTCTATTTCTTCATTTTCTTTTGTTATTCTTATCATAGCTGTTAAACTATCTTCTAATTTTGCTGTTTCTTTTTCTAACATTAAGTATAGATTATTTCCTATTTTTTTATATCTTCTTCCTAGATTTGAAAATATTATTTTTATTATCATTCCGTCTTGATTTTCATATGTTTTTTCGTCTACTGCAAATTCTTCTTTATTCATTATAATTTATGTATTATATTATGTTGTAACTCATATTCAAGACAATCTAATTCTAATATATTTTTTCTTTGTGCTAGAAATGATATTTTGTCATTTCTTCTAAATCTGGTGATATTTCATATTTTATTTTAGATGAACTTATTTTTGATGAGGAAGCTCTTGTTAATGTATTTGGTACGCTTGAAGTGATTAATCTTCCTTTTACAATTTCTAAATCTTCTTCTATGTCAATTTCTTTATAGCTATAGTCATTATTGTCTATTACAGTAATTATTTTTTCAAAAGGATTTTCTATTTTTATTCTATCTATTTTATTTCTTGCTGTTATATTATGTTTTGTTGTTAATATATATAGATTTTTACATCTTGCTGTGAATACCTTACTTCCTGGTGCTAACTCTATTCCTGACATTTTCCAATATAATACTAATGATTTATATATATTTGTATCTGTTAATGCTACTGTATAATTAGCACTTATTATAAATTTAAATTTTTGGTATAATAAATTTCCTTTAACTGCACTTATTACACTTTTTTCTATAGGATGTTTTATTCTATCATCTGCTAAATTTATTTCAATGGGCGTATCTATTCCTTCTATGAAACAAGCTTTTATTAGTATTTCTGTTCCTCCTAAATGTACATATTTTATAGCTTCTTTATTTTTTATGTTTTGTATTTCTTTATTTATTATTCGTTTGCTTATTATAGGTATATATGCTTTTCCGCTTGTATATTTTCCGTCTAAGATGTGTTCTTTTTGGCTAACTACATAGTATTCTACTTTCTGTCTTTTAAACCAGTTTTGTAGCATAGGTATGTCAAGTATTTTTTCAACACTTAAATCTAATTCTTTTCCTTTTATTTGTTCAAAAAGTGTATTATCAAATATAATTTTTTTGTGTGATGATTCTTCATCTTCATAATTCTCTTTAGATATTATATCGTTTTCAGACATTATATTTCTTCTTCTTCTATTTCAGTATCTAAATTTTCTTCTCCATTTTCAGTTTCTATATCTGATACTTCATATACACTATCGTTTTCACTTAATTCATAGTCTATGTATTCTATTTGCATATATTTGTCATCATCTATAACTATTTCTGCAATTTGTTTTCTTTTTGGATTTTTAGGTAATTTACAGTCTCTAGCTATGTGTCCTATCTTTCCGCAATTATAACATGTACATTGAGATATTTTTCTTTTAGGTCTATATGATCTTTTCATTTTATAGTTTTTACATAATACCTTCGTCTTGGTTGTTTACATTTATACTTAGTTTTAATTTTTCTATAATTTTAATATCTTCTGGATTTTTGTTTTTTATTTGTACACCCAAACTGTGGTGCCATTTTATTTTTACAACATGATAAATTTTTATTTAGTACTTTTTTCATTTTTTATTTTTCTTTTTGGTTCTCACATAATTGTGTAAACCATTGAGATAGAAATTTTATCCTAGCTCCTAAAGTATCTACCATTCCTTCATTATCCCAATCCTTTATTATTTTTGTACTAAATGGTTCTGGTAATTTTGTAAAACATTATTTTCTTATTTCTTTTGCTTCGTCTAAATTGTATTTAGATTTGTAATAATATTCTTTGAATGCACAAGTATATTCTTCTATATAACACATTTTACATATAGCTAATTTTGTCATAAGTTGTCTATTTATTATTTTTTCTCTATTTTGTTCTCTTATATCCGTGGTCATACCTCCAAATTCATTTCTTATTGCTAACTCATATTTGTCTAGTATATCTATATTTGTTGCTGATGGGGATCCATCCATTTTCTTATCATTCCTAAGTACTTCTAAACTTTCTGAGTGTAGATTTTCTATCCATAATTTTGCTATTCCTACGAATGTTCTTTCTATGTATCTCGGTGTTTTTGTTGTTTCTATTTTGTTATCTATTAACTGTTTAGATATATTTCCTGTCCATAGTAATATTGCTTTATTTATGTCTGTGACACAATCTAAATCTAAGAAATTATATTGTTCACTTATTGGTTTCGGTATCCAATTTTTATTTAATCTACTGTTCCATATTGCATTATTTCTATCTGATTGTTGATAACTTTCTGTATAATAAGTTGGTGTTGTCCACCTAGGACTACTTCTAGGACTATTTCTGGGACTATTATCTGGGGGTTTTACTCTTGACGTACTAGGTCTATTCATATCTCTTGTGTTTATTTCTAATTTTTTTAGTTTATTTGTCTATTCTAAGATTTCTGTATATATCTCACTTATGTCACTTATTTCTGATTTTTGGTCATTTTCATTTTCATCTATTTCATTTATCTCAATATCTTCATTTAATTTTTGTTCCATTTCTTTTATTTCATTAGTTAAGTCAAGCTCCTTATCTTTTTCCTTTTGTTTTTGCTTATTTTCATATAATAATTTTAACCTAGCTAATTCCTTTTCTAATTCACTTATCCTTGTATTTTTTATTTCTTCTAAATGTTGTACTTCTTGTTTTGCTTGTATTTTTATTTTTTCAATTTCTTTTCATTTGTCAATTTCTTCATTTTCTTTTGTTATTCTTATCATAGCTGTTAAACTATCTTCTAATTTTGTTGTTTTTTTTTCTAACATTAAGTATAGATTATTTCCTATTTTTTATATCTTCTTCCTAGATTTGAAAATATTATTTTTATTATCATTCCGTCTTGATTTTCATATGTTTTTCGTCTACTGCAAATTCTTCTTTATTCATTATAATTTATGTATTATATTATGTTGTAACTTATATTCAAGACAATCTAATTCTAATTTTAACATAGATATATTTTTTCTTTGTGCTAGTATTGATTTATTATATACTTCTGCTAATATATTTTCTTCTAATCTTCTTTTTCTATGTTGTAATTCTTGTTCTTTTTCAACTATTTTTTCCGTTATTTTTTCTATTAATTATTGTTTATAAATTTCTTTGTTCATATTGTTTTTTCAAATAGCAAACATATTTGTATTCTGTGTTCGAAATTATATTTATTAAATGATCTTTTTCGTTATTACTTCTTTTAGTTAATTGTAATAGTTTATATTCCATATATAAAGGTTTTAATTTTTTCCATATTTTTCTAACCTTTTTATCTATCTTGGTTCTTTTTATTTTAGTATTTTTATTTTTATCCATCATAATTTTTTATATAATATTTTAAAAAGCTTACTTAATTTATCTGGATATTTAATCTTTTTTAACCTGTAATTTCTACCATATCGCCTTAGCCAATATTCAGTCATATTTAATCTTCAATATCTAAATCATCATATAAATCATACATGTCATAATAAAGTTCATCCTATATACTTTGTAGAGTTAACGCAGTCCAACCTTGGATTGTTATTTGTATTATCTCATATGTTACCAATTTATCATAAATTTCTCTTTTTATATCAGTACTCAGATCTTTTAATATATAGAGTAGTAATATCTTATAATTATCATTATTATCTATCAAATATGTGCTCATTTTATTCATTTTTGCTAAAATTTTTATTCCTTCCAACCTCTTAATGGATTATACTTATTTCCTATGAAATAATAATGATTTAATAATCATCTTGTCTAGTCACTACTATAGCTTTCTTCTTTGGTTAGTTACCCTTACAGCGCCTCAACTTTGTTTACTCCCCTAAACGGCCTTCTTGCCTACCGGTTTCAACATTAGGATGGCATAGTCTGGGCATACTTACTCGAAGAATATATCTGTAGCAAACCTTCTAAAGATGCTTACTAGAGCATTATTAAGTCATGATAAACAATTATAATCAACAAGAGATTTTCAGGAATAAATTTATTTAGCTACTCATAAATTTTAGAGTGTATACCTGATTTTGTAGTTTTGTAGCTCCAGATTTCTCCATAGTTATTAGCTTAGTTAGTTAGCTAGCTCTGATACCAATTTTGGGGTAGAAGCATAAAGAGAGAGAACAGAGTAGTGGAAGAGGTTTTGGAAGAGGTGTGTTTTATTTATGAAGGCAAATGCCTCTTATATACACATACATAATGATCTTTCATCCTTGCTAAAAAACGATTGGCCTTTACTATTTACACAGTTACTTGACCTTTACTATTTACACAGTAACTTGACTCTTACTATTTATGATTAGGACCTACTGACACTATTTACTTTACGACTTTTTTACAAGAAAACAAAATAAACTTTGGCCAAAAAACAACCAAGATGAAGGTATTATGTAAAAACTACAAAAAGAAAAGATCATATAGACCTAAAAGAAAAATATCTCAATGTACATGTTATAATTGCGGAAAGATAGGACACATAGCTAGAGACTGTAAATTACCTAAAAATCCAAAAAGAAAACAAATTGCAGAAATAGTTATAGATGATGACAAATATATGCAAATAGAATACATAGACTATGAATTAAGTGAAAACGATAGTATATATGAAGTATCAGATATAGAAAGTGAAAATGGAGAAGAAAATTTAGATACTGAAATAGAAGAAGAAGAAATATAATGTCTGAAAACGAAATAATATCTAAAGAGAATTATGAAGATGAAGAATCATCACACCAAAAAATTATATTTGATAATAAACATACAAGCCCAGCATTTATAGTAATAAAACACAGTGAACAAAAAAGAGGTAAAAGTAGAATGGTTATTGACTACAGAAATTTAAATGCTAAAACTAAAACATATAACTACTCAATACCTAATAAAATACTTAAAATAAGACAAATACAAGGATATAATTATTTTAGTAAATTTGACTGTAAATCAGGATTTTATCATCTAAAATTAGAAGAAGAATCTAAACAATTAACAGCATTCACAGTACCGCAAGGATTCTATGAATGGAATGTATTACCATTTGGATATAAAAATGCACCAGGTAGATATCAGCATTTTATGGATAACTATTTTAACCAATTAGAAAACTGTATCATATATATAGATGATATATTATTATACTCCAAAACACAAGATGAACATATAAGATTATTAGAAAAATTTATACATATAATTAAACATTCAGGTATAAGTTTAAGTAAAAGTAAAACAGAAATTATGAAACCACAGATAGAATTTCTAGGAATACAAATAGATAAAAATGGAATAAAAATGCAAACTCACATAGTACAAAAAATAATTACTATTGATGAAAATATAGATACAAAAAAGAAATTACAATCATTTATAGGATTAATAAATCAAGTAAGAGAATATATACCAAAATTAGCAGAACATTTAAAACCACTATATAAAAAACTCAGAAAAGATATTGAATATCATTTTGACAATAAAGATAAAGAACACATAAAAAATATTTAAAAATTATGCAAAAAACTACCAAAATTATATTTTCCAGATAAAAATAAAGAGTTTATTTATATTGTTGAAACAGACTCGAGTGATCATAGTTATGGAGGAGTTTTAAAATACATATATAACAAAGAAAAAATAGAACATCATTGTAGATATTATTCAGGATCTTATACAGAAGCACAAATAAAATGGGAAATAAATAGAAAAGAATTATTTGCATTATATAAATGTTTATTAGAATTTGAACCATATATAGTTTACAATAAATTTATCGTAAGAACAGATAACACACAAGTAAAATGGTGGATAACAAAAAAGTTAGATGATTCAGTTACAACAAAGGAAATAAGAAGATTGGTATTGAATATATTAAATTTTACATTTACAATTGAAATTATAAAAAACTGATGAAAATCTCGTTGGAGATTACTTATCAAGAAAAAGGAACACAAACTGAACCAGATACAACAGAAGAAATACTCAAAGCTATTACTACACTTTCTACGAAGGTGGACAGTATGGGAAAAGAGTTACAAAATCTAAAAGTTAATAGTCAACAGCATGACTATAAATATGCGGAGCTACGCCAACATGCAGAGTTACGTCGATCGGAAGACGCTAAAATTCCAGAGCTACAAGGAGATGTTGGGAAACTCCTTAAAACCCATAACATTAACATTGCTAATGTTGCAGGTACAAGTACAGCAGCTATGGAAAAAACTACATCAAAATATACAAACTTAAACAGTTTATTTACAAAACTATTTATTCAAAAGGCACAGATAGTAGATACCCCAGCACCACAAACATCTACATATGCAGCAAGCCTACACAAAGAAAAGAAAATATATAACCATATATCCCAAACTTACATTGAAAACCTATACAAAATCCAAAACTTTTTAAATCTTAAGCCCAAATCTACCACGACCACAGAAAAAACCCAGGATTATATAACCCAAAAATTACAAGGCTATAATAAGTTAATTGCACAACCTAAAACTAATCCAAACTTAGTTAAAACCTGTTACAGTTATGGATTACTTAATACGGTATATACATATGATGGTACAGAGATAAGTGGAATCCCGGAGATCCACAAAGCCTTTGTAATATACAAAAGAATTACAAAAGGAAATTTATTTTTTATAAAATTTTATACAGCACCAGCTGAGATACTTTATGATGAGATAAAACCAATAATCCAGATAGTGAAAATTTGATTAACGCGAGAAATGATAATACCGGATGACATAGGGCAACAGCCAGAGATACCAAAAGTTGAGATGCGCTGTTAGGGTAACTAACCAAAGAAGAAAGTTGTAGTAGTGAATTTTGGGGTAGAAGCGTAAAGAGAGAGAACAGAGTAGTGGAAGAGGTTTTGGAAGAGGTGTGTTTTATTTATGAAGGCAAATGCCTCTTATATACACATACATAATGACCTTTCATCCTTGCTAAAAGACGATTGGCCTTTACTATTTACCCATTACTTGACCTTTACTATTTACACAGTAACTTGACTCTTACTATTTATGATTAGGACCTACTGACTTATTTACTTTACCACTTTTTTACAAGAAAACAAAATAAACTTTGTCCAAATGGCCGACAATGACTATGACTAATTTTGTACATATATTTTTATGTCTATTTTTCCTTATCTTCTTCTTCTCAGCTTACTCCAGTTGTACGTCTGGGATTATGTCATCACCTTGGTTGCACTTGGAACATATATGGTCTGGATATTTGTGACTAATTAGCTTGTAATATCTTGTCATTAGTTCTTCGGAGATGAATCCTTGTTTTAGTGCTCTAGTTGTTGGAGTAGTTTCTGGTTTTAATAAGGATAAAATCCATTTCTGGACTTCCTCCATATCTGTTTGTCTTATCTCTCGTGAATTGGCATATATCATTAAATGATCTCTTGAATAATACCTCCATATAGCATTTCCTTGTAGATAGTTGTTAGCTAATTCTTGTATGATAGTTGATAACCCAATTATTCTTTTGTTTGCATAAAAACTGGGTATCTCAACTTTTGGTATCTCTGGCTGTTGCCCTATGTCATCCGATATTATCATTTCTCGCGTTAATCCAATTTTCACTATCTGGATTATTGGTTTTATCTCATCATAAAGTATCTCAACTGGTGCTGTATAAAATTTTATAAAAAATAAATTTCCTTTTGTAATTCTTTTGTATATGACAAAGGCTTTGTGGATCTCCGGGATTCCACTTATCTCTGTACCATCATATGTATATACCGTATTAAGTAATCCATAACTGTAACAGGTTTTAACTAAGTTTGGATTGGTTTTAGGTTGTGCACTTAACTTATTATAGCCTTGTAATTTTTGGGTTAAATAATCCTGGGTTTTTTCTGTGGTCGTAGTAGATTTGGGTTTAAGATTTAAAAAGTTTTTTGATTTTGTATACCTTTTCAATGTAAGTTTGGGATATATGGTTATATATTTTCTTTTCTTTGTGTAGGCTTGCTGCATATGTAGATGTTTGTGGTGCTGGGGTATCTACTATCTGTGCCTTTGGAATAAATGGTTTTGTAAATAAGCTGTTTAAGTTTGTTATTTTTGATGTAGTTTTTTCCACAGCTGCTGTACTTGTACCTGCAACATTTGCAATGTTAATGTTATGGGTTTTAAGGAGTTTCCCAACATCTCCTTGTAGCTCTGGAATTTTAGCGTCTTCCGATCGACGTAACTCTGCATGTTGGCGTAGCTCCGCATATTTATAGTCATGCTGCTGACTATTAACTTTTAGATTTTGTAACTCTTTTCCCATACTGTCCACCTTCGTAGAAAGTGTAGTAATAGCTTTGAGTATTTCTTCTGTTGTATCTGGTTCAGTTTGTGTTCCTTTTTTTTGATAAGTAATCTGCAACGAGATTTTCATCAGTTTTTATAATTTCAATTGTAAATGTAAAATTTAATATATTCAATACCAATCTCCTTATTTCCTTTGTTGTAACTGATCATCTAACTTTTTTGTTATCCACCATTTACTTGTGTGTTATCTGTTCTTACGATAAATTTATTGTAAACTATATATGGTTCAAATGCTAATAAACATTTATATAATGCAAATAATTCTTTTCTATTTATTTCCCATTTTATTTGTGCTTCTGTATAAGATCTTGAATAATATCTACAATGATGTTCTATTTTTCTTTGTTATATATGTATTTTAAAACTCCTCCATAACTATGATCACTCGAGTCTGTTTCAACAATATAAATAAACTCTTTATTTTCATCAGGAAAATATAATTTTGGTAGTTTTTTGCATAATTTTTTAATATTTTTTATGTGTTCTTTATCTTTATTGTCAAAATGATATTCAATATCTTTTCTGAGTTTTTTATATAGTGGTTTTAAATGTTCTGCTAATTTTGGTATATATTCTCTTACTTGATTTACTAATCCTAAAAATGATTGTAATTTCTTTTTTGTATCTATATTTTCATCAATAGTAATTATTTTTTGTACTATGTGAGTTTGCATTTTTATTCCATTTTTATCTATTTGTATTCCTAGAAATTCTATCTGTGGCTTCATAATTTCTGCTTTACTTTTACTTAAACTTATACCTGAATGTTTAATTATATGTATAAATTTTTCTAATAATCTTATATGTTCATCTTGTGTTTTGGAGTATAAAAATATATCATCTATATATATGATACAGTTTTCTAATTGGTTAAAATAGTTATCCATAAAATGCTGATATCTACCTGGTGCATTTTTATATCCAAATGGTAATACATTCCATTCATAGAATCTTTGCGGTACTGTGAATGCTGTTAATTGTTTAGATTCTTCTTCTAATTTTAGATGATAAAATCCTGATTTACAGTCAAATTTACTAAAATAATTATATCCTTTTATTTGTCTTATTTAAGTATTTATTAGGTATTTAGTTATATGTTTTAGTTTAGCATTTAAATTTCTGTAGTTATAACCATTCTACTTTTACCTCTTTTTGTTCACTGTGTTTTATTACTATAAAATGCTGGGCTTGTATGTTTACTATTACTTTCTTGTATGTAATTTTTTCTAGTAATTCATTTATATGTATTTTAAATTCTTGTAAATCATCAAAGTTATATTTTAATGGTTTTTGTGTTATTATACTATTTCATCTATTAATTCTATTTTTACTTTTGTTTTATGTTTTTCCCATCCTTGTAATGGGTCTTCATTATATAATTTTTCTAGCTGTTCATTAATTATTTTAACTTTATCTATTGTAAATATAATAATTTCTAATTGTGATATTTGTTTTTCATCTATATTTTCCATTTCTTGATTTATTTTTTCACTTCCTTTAATCTATTCTATAGGTTTTCGTTGTTTATTTTTTACTCTTTTTGCTCCTATTTTATGGCCACATGGTGTAGTAAGCCACCAATATGTTTTTGTTATTATATGTGGGTAAAATTTATCTAAAAATGGCATTCCTAATAACATATCCTTCATGGTAAATTCGAAATTATACATTTCTTCTATTGTTAGTATTTTATCCCATATTTGTATTTTTATGTTTTTTGTTTTATATTTGATCATACTTCCTTCATTATTAAATCCTGTTACTATCATGGGTGTTTTTAATTTTTCCCATTTTTCTTCTGGTAAACAATTATATTTACATATATTTGTTTCTGCTCCTGTATCTATCATAGGTGTATAATATCTGTTGTGGTATCCTTCTACAATAATTTTTGCAAGTATAAATATTTTCATTAATCATTTTGTTCTTTTTATAATTATTTTCTTATTTTGACAAGTTATTGTTAATTGTTCATTTTCTATGCTGTATGGTTTAACTTTTTCCAACCATTTTATTCCTAATGTGATATTATGATTTCCTTCTTATATCTTAAATTGTATTTTTAATGGAATTCCTCCTATAATTATTTCTTTTTCTGTTGTTTCTTCATTTGTATTTACTATTTCACTAGGTAATCCAGGGCATATGTCCCTGTTTCATAATTTCTTCTTCTAATACTAGTTCTCTTGTTATATGATTTTTTCTTGTCGTGTCTTGTGTTTATCAAGATTATATTTTCTCTGGTCCATTATTCCTGTTATAAAATAATGATATTTTGTCATTTCTTCTAAATCTGGTGATATTTCATATTTTCTTTTAGATGAACTTATTCTTGATGAGTGTAACGACCTGTTTAGTCGTTTTGAGCAGCATATTTTATTTCTGGAAAAACAGGCTGAGGCAACGGACCCCACGACGGACCGTCGCAGGGTCTCGTTTCAAAACACTTAGAAAATCTGAGATTGGGTACTGAAAATCGACTCTCTGAACTTCGTAACGGAATGGCAGGACGGACCGTCACAGGTGTGACGGACCGTCACAGACCCTTGGTGGAAATTTGGGTCTCTGAACTATGCGACGGACAGCAGGACGGACCGTCGCAGGCGCGACGGCCCGTCATGGGCTACACAATCCCAGTTCGGGTCGGATTTCTTTATACGTTTTAAGGGACGTTTTTGACTATTCCTGCTTTAATTATAAAGTTAGGGGTTAATGTTAATAAGTCTAATTACTTGGGGGTTAAAAGAGGTAACCTTAAGTTAATTAGTGGGTTATTATTGCCATTTTATTCTTAATTATATACTAATTAGGGTAAAAGAAAGAGGGTTTGAATAAGAAAAATAAGAAAGAACAAGAGAGACAGAAAAAGAAAGAGAACGAGTAGAGAGAGAGAGAAACGAAGAGGATAGCAAGGATTCTGAGAAGATAGCTTGTTGATCGCAATTCTTCGGTGGAGGTAGGTTATGGTTATTTTTATGCTATTCATAGTAAACTCTTAATAGCGAATGATATGTATTGGTAGTATTGTAAACTCTTCTATATGCTTAATTGTATGCTTGCATGAATGTAATTATGAAATTGTGATATAATAAGCATGATGAAGCTATTGAATCCTAAATCTTGAAAAGAAACCCTAATCTACTTTGTTAATGATGATGCCTTGGTATAAAAGAAGGCTTGATGAACGAAAGTAGTGAAATTAGGGGATCGGGTGCCACGTTCCGGTACCCAGATAGTATATGAGGATCAGAGTGTCACGTTCCGACACCAGGATAGTATATGGATCGGGTGCCACGTTCCGGTACCAGGATAGAATATGAGGATCGGGTGCCACGTTCCGGTACCAGGATAGAATATGAGGATCGGAGTGTCACGTTCCGACACCAGGATAGAATATGGATCGGGTGCCACGTTCCGGTACCAGGATAGAATATGGATCGGGTGCCACGTTCCGGTACCAGGATAGAATATGAGGATCGGAGTGTCACGTTCCGACACCAGGATAGCATATGAGGGCGGGAGTGTCACGTACCGACACGAGGGGAATAAAGATAATGAATCTTGAAAGATGATAATATATTCAAATCTAATGAACCTAATTCCAAAACGAGTATGATGAGGAGGCGTGAGTCCTCATCGATGTGCTTGGTGTTGTAACCAAGGGTTATGGTAACTGTAAATGCTGCATGCTAAGGATATTAGTTGATTTTATGATATTGCTTAATATATACTGTTTTCTATTTTTAGTTGGCCGATGATATCTACTCAGTACCCGTGTTTTGTACTGACCCCTACTTTTATGTTTGCTTCTTGTTTATTTGTGGAGTGAAGCAAACGTGCCGTTGTCTTCGACTCAACAGTAATTCAAGCCAGTCTTACTACATCGGAAATTCAGGGTGAGCTAATGCTTCTAGCTTGGACTGGATCTTCTTCTTCAAGTCTTGATGCCTTGAACTTCCGGCATGGACTAGCTTCTTATGTATTTTTAGCTTTTAGAATACTCTTAGTTTAGTCATTTGATCATAGATGTTCTTGTGGTGATGACTTCCAGATTTTGGGGATAATAATAGTTATTGATTTTATTAGTGCGTTAAGTCTTCCGCATTACTTTCTGTTGATATTATATTGAAATGTTAAGGTTTAGATTGGTTGGTTCGCTCACATAGGAGGGTAAAATGTGGGTGCCAGTCGCGGCCCGATTTGGGTCGTGACAAACTTGGTATCAGAGCATTAGGTTAGTTGGTCTCATCACACAAGAACGAGTCTAGTAGAGTCTTAAGGAACGGTAGGGGGATGCCTTTACTTTTCTTTGAGGGGTTATAAGACTTTAGGAAAATTCCATTCTTTCATTCTTTCTTCGTGCTATTACTTGGATCCAATTGGTATCTAGGTGATACAAATTGGTATCTGACAATCTTCACTCTATTTCGCAGATGGTTAGAACTAGAGCAACGACTGCGCCAACACCAACACCGGCAAGACAAGAAGCGTCCGAGCCAGCCACTGGGGTTGTAGCTCGAGGAAGAGTAGCGGCAAGAGGCCGTGGTAGAGGTCGTGGGAGGACGTCCTCTAGAGGAAGAGGACGAGCACCTAGCCCATCTGATACTAGGGCAGTGACTCCTCCACTGAACGAAGAGGTAGTGAGAGAGGGTGAGGAAGGGAAACTGAACAAGTACAGAATGAGGGATTGCCTCCCCAACCCACCCCAGACATGATCAATCAGGTTCTTGCTTATCTTAGTGGGTTATCTGATCAAGGTCAAGCACCTCCAGTGTTTTCTGCACCAGCACCTCAGGCTCCGGAGATAAAACATGCGGCTACTATGGCTCCCCGCATGGATGTTCCATTGGAAATAGGCACATTTCCTCGTCTGACTACAGGGCCTATAATGACAAGTGATCAGCATGAACTTTTCAGTAAGTTCTTGAAATTGAAACCTCCAATCTTCAAGGGTGTTGAATCTGAGGATGCTTACGATTTTATGGTTGACTGTCATGAGCTACTACACAAGATGGGTATAGTAGAACGGTTTGGTGTTGAGTTCGTGAGTTATCAGTTTCAAGGGAACGCCAAAATATGGTGGCGGTCACATATTGAGTGTCAACCGACAGAGGCAACACCTATGACTTGGGCATCATTCTCTAGTTTGTTTATGGAGAAGTATATCCCGCGGACTTTGAGGGATAGGAAAAGAGATGAATTCTTAAGTCTAGAGCAAGGTAGGATGTCGGTTACTGCATATGAGGCTAAGTTTCGTGCACTATCCAGATATGCCACCCAACTTTGTTTCAGTCCACAAGAGCGGATTCATCGTTTTGTGAAGGGGTTGAGGTCAGAGTTGCGGATTTCAGCCTTACAGGTAGCGGCTACGGCAAAATCCTTCCAAGAAGTGGTAGATTTCGTGGTAGAGGTGGAAGGAGTGAAGCCAGATGAATTCACCATGGCATCGACATCAAAAAGGTTTCGAAAGGAAGGTGAGTTTAATGGCTCTTACTCTAGAGGACAAGGTTCCGGAGGTTACTCAGTCCGACCGATTCAGTCTTCACTACAGACTGTAGTTGGGGGTCCACCTCAGACCGGCCAACACTTCCCTGAGAGACCTATGCATGAACCAGAGAGTGCTATGGATGTGGGAGATTGGACATATTAAGAGATATTGTCCAAACCGAGTTACAGACCTCCAAATGTTAGAGGTAGAGGTGGTCATGGTAGAGGCCGTTATTCTGGAGGACGTGGTGGTCGAGGTAATGGTGGTCACCAGAACGGCCGAGGTGATGGGCAACCTGTAGCAACTACATCACAACATGGTAGGGGCAACGGACAGACGGGTGAGAGGGCCCATTGCTACGCTTTTCCTAGGAGATCTGAAGCGGAGACATCAGATGCTGTCATCACAGGTAATCTTTTGATTTGTGATTGCATGGCTTCTGTATTGTTTGATCCTGGATCCACATTTTCTTATGTATCTTCCTCATTTGCTAATGGTCTAAATTTACATTGTGAATTACTTGATATGCCTATTCGTGTTTCTACTCCGGTGGGTGAGTCTGTGGTAGTTAAAAAGGTATATAGGTCTTGTTTGGTGAACTTTGTGGGGAGCAACACTTATGTAGATTTGGTTATTTTAGAAATGGTTGACTTTGATGTAATTCTGGGTATGACTTGGCTTTCTCCGCAATTTGCGATCTTGGATTGTAATGCTAAAACGGTGACGTTAGCCAAGCCTGGGACAGACCCGTTAGTGTGGGAGGGTGACTACACTTCCAATCCGGTGCGTATCATCTCCTTTCTCCGTGCTAAGAAAATGGTTAGTAAAGGGTGTTTAGCTTTCTTGGCCCATCTCAAGGATGACACTATCCAAGTACCTTCGATTGAGTCGATTTCGGTGGTCCGTGAGTTTCTGGATGTGTTCCCTGCAGATCTTCCTGGTATGCCACCAGATAGGGACATTGACTTTTGTATTGATCTTGAACCGGGTACTCGCCCCATTTCTATACCCCCTTATAGAATGGCTCCCGCGGAGTTAAGAGAGTTAAAAGCCCAACTTCAAGAGTTGTTGAGCAAAGGCTTCATTAGACCAAGTGCATCTCCTTGGGGTGCTCCGGTTTTGTTTGTAAAGAAGAACGATGGGAGTTTTCGGATGTGCATAGACTACCGGCAGTTGAACAAGGTAACTATTAAGAACAAGTATCCTCTTCCTCGCATTGATGACTTGTTCGATCAGTTACAAGGTGCTTGTGTCTTCTCTAAGATTGACTTGAGATCCGATTATCATCAATTGAAAATACGGGCAACGGATGTGCCAAAGACTGCTTTTCGAACGAGGTATGGGCATTACGAATTTGTAGTGATGTCTTTTGGTCTTACGAATGCCCCTGCTGCGTTCATGAGCTTGATGAACGGGATTTTTAAGCCATATCTGGATCTATTTGTGATCGTATTTATTGATGATATATTGGTATACTCAAAGAGCAAGAAGGAACATGAAGAGCATTTGAGAATGATATTGGAAATGTTGAGGGAGAAAAAGCTTTATGCCAAGTTCTCTAAGTGTGAATTTTGGCTAGATGCAGTGTCCTTCTTGGGGCACGTGGTTTCTAAGGATGGAGTGATGGTGGATCCTTCTAAGATTGAGACAGTGAAGAATTAGGTAAGACCTACTAATGTGTCAGAAATAAGGAGCTTTGTTGGGTTAGCTAGCTACTACCGCCGATTTGTCAAGGGATTCTCTTCTATTGCTTCCCAATTGACAAACTTGACTAAGCAGAATGTTCCATTTGTATGGTCGGATGAGTGTGAGGAAAGCTTTCAGAAGCTCAAGACTTTATTGACTACCGCACCCATTCTCACCTTGCCAGTGGAAGGTAAGAATTTCATTGTCTATTGTGATGCATCCTATTCGGGTTTGGGTGCAGTGCTAATGCAAGAGAAGAATGTGATTGCTTATGCTTCAAGACAATTAAAGGTGCATGAACATAACTACCCAACTCATGATTTGGAATTAGCCGCGGTAGTGTTTGCATTAAAGCAATGGAGACACTATCTATATGGGGTTAAGTGTGAGGTCTACACGGATCATCGTAGCCTTCAGTATGTCTTTACTCAGAAAGATTTGAACTTAAGACAGAGGAGATGGATGGAGTTACTAAAGGACTACGATATCACTATCTTGTATCATTCGGGAAAAGCGAATGTTGTGGCAGATGCTTTAAGTAGAAAAGCGGGAAGCATGGGATGTCTAGCTCACTTGCAAGTTTCTAGACGTCCATTGGCTAGAGAGGTTCAGACTCTGGCTAACGACTTGATGAGGTTAGAAGTAAATGAGAAGGGAGGATTGTTGGCTAGTGTGGAGTCAAGATCTTCTCTTCTTGACAAGATTAAGGGAAAACAGTTTAATGATAAAAAATTGATCCGGATACGAGATAAAGTGTTGAAAGGAGAGGCTAAAGAAGCGACAATCGATGAGGAAGGTGTTATGAGAATCAAGGGAAGGGTATGTGTACCCCGAGTTGATGATTTGATCAACACTATTTTGACAGAGGCTCATAGTTCAAGGTATTCTATACATCCGGGTGCAACCAAGATGTACCGCGACCTAAAGCAACACTTTTGGTGGAGTAGAATGAAGCGGGATATTGTGGATTTTATTGTCAAATGTCCAAACTGTCAACAAGTAAAATATGAACACCAAAGGCCCGGAGGAACACTTTAGAGAATGCCCATCCCGGAATGGAAGTGGGAAAGGATTGCAATGGATTTCGTGGTTGGTCTTCCAAAGACATTGGGAAAGTTTGATTCTATTTGGGTAATTGTTGATAGGTTAACTAAGTCTGCTCACTTCATTCCGGTCAAGGTGACTTACAATGCAGAGAAGTTAGCCAAAATTTACATCTCGGAAGTGGTGCGATTGCATGGGGTTCCACTCTCCATTATATCAGATAGAGGTACGCAGTTTACTTCTAAGTTTTGGAAAACATTGCATGCAGAATTGGGTACTAGGCTGGACCTTAGTACTGCGTTCCATCTTCAGACCGATGGTCAGTCTGAGCGAACGATTCAAGTGTTGGAGGATATGCTTCGTGCATGTGTGATAGAGTTTGGTGGCCATTGGGATAGCTTTTTGCCTTAGCGGAGTTTTCATACAATAATAGCTATCACTCAAGTATTGATATGGCCCCATTTGAAGCATTGTATGGGAGGAGATGTAGGTCTCCCATTGGTTGGTTTGATGCATTCGAGGTTAGACCTTGGGGTACTGACCTTTTGAGGGATTCGATAGAGAAAGTGAAGTCTATTCAAGAAAATCTTCTAGCGGCGCAAAGTAGAAAAAAGGAATATGCAGATTGAAAGGTTAGAGACTTAGAGTTCATGGAGGGTGAACAAGTCTTGTTGAAAGTTTCACCAATGAAAGGGGTGATGCGGTTTGGTAAAAGAGGTAAACTAAGACCAAGATATATTGGTCCCTTCGAAGTACTTAAACGAGTAAGGGAGGTGGCTTATGAGTTAGCCTTGCCTCCAGGGCTGTCCGGAGTACATCCGGTATTCCATGTGTCTATGTTGAAAAGATATCATGGGGATGGAAACTACATTATCCGTTGGGATTCAGTTTTGCTTGACGAGAATTTGTCTTATGAGGAGGAACCTGTTGCCATTCTAGATAGGGAAATTCGCAAGTTGAGATCAAGGGAGATTGCATCCATCAAAGTTCAATGGAAGAATCGACCAGTCGAAGAAGCCACTTGGGAGAAAGAGGCTGATATGCAAGAAAGATATCCACACCTGTTTACAGATTCAGGTATTTCTTTTCGCCCTTGTTTTTCTCCTTATGATCATTCGAGGACGAACGATGGGGAAATTGGTATCTATTGTAACGACCTGTTTAGTCGTTTTGAGCAGCAGATTTTATTTCTGGAAAAACAGGCTGAGGCAACGGACCCCACGACGGACCGTCGCAGGGTCTCGTTTCAAAACACTTAGAAAATCTGAGATTGGGTACTGAAAATCGACTCTCTGAACTTCGTAACGGAATGGCAGGACGGACCGTCACAGGTGTGATGGACCGTCACAGGTGTGACGGACCGTCACAGGTGTGACGGACCGTCACAGACCCTTGGTGGAAATTTGGGTCTCTGAACTATGCGACGGACAGCAGGACGAACCGTCGCAGGCGCGACGGCCCGTCACGGGCTACGCTATCCCAGTTCGGGTCGGATTTCTTTATACGTTTTAAGGGACGTTTTTGACTATTCCTCTTTTAATTATAAAGTTAGTGGGTTAATGTTAATAAGTCTAATTACTTGGGGGTTAAAAGAGGTAACCTTAAGTTAATTAGTGGGTTATTATTGCCATCTTTTATTCTTAATTATATACTAATTAGGGTAAAAGAAAGAGGGTTTGAATAAGAAAAATAAGAAAGAACAAAGAGAGACAGAAAAAGAAAGAGAACGAGTAGAGAGAGAGAGAAACGAAGAGGATAGCAAGGATTCTGAGAAGATAGCTTGTTGATCGCAATTCTTCGGTGGAGGTAGGTTATGGTTTTTTTTATGCTATTCGTAGTAAACTCTTAATAGCGAATGATATGTATTGGTAGTATTGTAAACTCTTCTATATGCTTAATTGTATGCTTGCATGAATGTGATTATGAAATTGTGATATAATAAGCATGATGAAGCTATTGAATCCTAAATCTTGAAATGAAACCCTAATCTACTTTGTTAATGATGATGCCTTGGTATAAAAGAAGGCTTGATGAACGAAAGTAGTGAGATTAGGGGATCGGGTGCCACGTTCCGGTACCAGGATAGTATATGAGGATCGGAGTGTCAAGTTCCGACACCAGGATAGTATATGGATCGGGTGCCACGTTCCGGTACCAGGATAGAATATGAGGATCGGGTGCCACGTTCCGGTACCAGGATAGAATATGAGG
Organism: Solanum neorickii; assembly: GCA_027704865.1. Taxonomy (NCBI): domain Eukaryota; kingdom Viridiplantae; phylum Streptophyta; class Magnoliopsida; order Solanales; family Solanaceae; genus Solanum; species Solanum neorickii. The sequence continues at coordinate 13,577,611 of JAKWJC010000373.1, forward strand.
ATCGGAGTGTCACGTTCCGAAACCAGGATAGAATATGGATCGGGTGCCACGTTCCGGTACCAGGATAGAATATGGATCGGGTGCCACGTTCCGGTACCAGATAGAATATGAGGATCGGAGTGTCACGTTCCGACACCAGGATAGCATATGAGGAGCGGAGTGTCACGTACCGACACGAGGGGAATAAAGATAATGAATCTTGAAAGATGATAATATATTCAAATCTAATGAACCTAATTCCCAACGAGTATGATGAGGAGGCGTGAGTCCTCATCGATGTGCTTGGTGTTGTAACCAAGGGTTATGGTAACTGTAAATGCTGCATGCTAAGGATATTAGTTGATTTTATGATATTTCTTAATATATACTGTTTTCTATTTTGAGTTGGCCAATGATATCTACTCAGTACCCGTGTTTTGTACTGACCCCTACTTTTATGTTTTCTTCTTGTTTATTTGTGGAGTGCTGCAAACGTGCCGTTGTCTTCGACTCAACAGTAATTCAAGCCAGTCTTACTACATCGGAAATTCAGGGTGAGCTAATGCTTCTAGCTTGGACTGGATCTTCTTCTTCAAGTCTTGATGCCTTGAACTTCCGGCATGGACTAGCTTCTTATGTATTTTTAGATTTTAGAATACTCTTAGTTTACTCATTTGATCATAGATGTTCTTGTGGTGATGACTTCCAGATTTTGGGGATAATAATAGTTATTGATTTTATTAATGAGTTAAGGCTTCCGCATTACTTTCTGTTGATATTATATTGAAATGTTAAGGTTTAGATTGGTTGGTTCGCTCACATAGGAGGGTAAAATGTGGGTGCCAGTCGCGGCCCGATTTGGGTCGTGACAATGAGGAAGCTCTTGTTAATGTATTTGGTACGCTTGAAGTGCTTAATCTTTCTTTTACAATTTCTAAATCTTCTTCTATGTCAATTTCTTTATAGCTATAGTCATTATTGTCTATTACAGTAATTATTTTTTCAAAAGGATTTTCTATTTTTATTCTATCTATTTTATTTCTTGCTGTTATTTTATGTTTTGTTGTTAATATATATAGATTTTTACATCTTGCTGTGAATACCTTACTTCCTGGTGCTAACTCTATTCCTGACATTTTCCAATATAATACTAATGATTTATCTATATTTGTATCTGTTAATGCTACTGTATAATTAGCACTTATTATAAATTTAAATTTTTGGTATATTAAATTTCCTTTAACTGCACTTATTACACTTTTTTCTATAGGATGTTTTATTCTATCATCTGCTAAATATATTTCAATGGACGTATCTATTCCTTCTCTGAAACAAGCTTTTATTAGTATTTCTGTTCCTCCTAAATGTACATATTTTATAGCTTCTTTATTTTTTATGTTTTGTATTTCTTTATTTATTATTTGTTTGCTTATTATAGGTATATATGCTTTTCCGCTTGTATATTTTCCGTCTATGATGTGTTCTTTTTGGCTAACTGCATAGTATTCTTCTTTCTGTCTTTTAAACCAGTTTTTTAGCATAGGTATGTCAAGTATTTTTTCAACACTTAAATCTAATTCTTTTCCTTTTATTTGTTCAAAAAGTTTATTATCAAATATAATTTTTTGGTGTGATGATTCTTCATCTTCATAATTCTCTTTAGATAATATTTCGTTTTCAGACATTATATTTCTTCTTCTTCTATTTCAGTATCTAAATTTTCTTCTCCATTTTCAGTTTCTATATCTGATACTTCATATACACTATCGTTTTCACTTAATTCATAGTCTATGTATTCTATTTGCATATATTTGTCATCATCTATAACTATTTCTGCAATTTGTTTTCTTTTTGGATTTTTAGGTAATTTACAGTCTCTAGCTATGTGTCCTATGTTTCCGCAATTATAACATGTACATTGAGATATTTTTCTTTTAGTTCTATATGATCTTTTCATTTTATAGTTTTTTACATAATACCTTCGTCTTGGTTGTTTACATTTATACTTAGTTTTATTTTTTCTATAATTTTAATATCTTCTGGGTTTTTGTTTTTTATTTGTACACCCAAACTGTGGTGCCATTTTATTTTTACAACATGATAAATTTTTATTTAGTACTTTTTCCATTTTTTATTTTTCTTTTTGGTTCTCACATAATTGTGTAAACCATTGAGATAGAAATTTTATCCTAGCTCCTAAAGTATCTACCATTCTTTCATTATCCCAATCCTTTATTATTTTAGTACTAAATGGTTCTGGTAATTTTGTAAAATATTGTTTTCTTATTTCTTTTGCTTCGTCTAAATTGTATTTAGATTTGTAATAATATTCTTTGAATGCACAAGTATATTCTTCTATATAACACATTTTACATATAGCTAATTTTGTCATAAGTTGTCTATTTATTATTTTTTTCTCTATTTTGTTCTCTTATATCCGTGGTCATACCTCCAAATTCATTTCTTATTGCTGACTCATATTTGTCTAGTATATCTATATTTGTTGCTGATGGGGATCCATCCATTTTCTTATCATTCCTAAGTACTTCTAAACTTTCTGAGGGTAGATTTTCTATCCATAATTTTGTTGTTCCTACGAATGTTCTTTCTATGTATCTCGGTGTTCTTGTTGTTTCTATTTTGTTATCTATTAACTGTTTAGATATATTTTCTGTCCATAGTAATATTGTTTTATTTATGTCTGTGACACAATCTAAATCTAAGAAATTATATTGTTTACTTGTTGGTTTCAGTATCCAATTTTTATTTAATCTACTGTTCCATATTGCATTATTTCTATCTGATTGTTGATAACTTTCTGTATAATAAGTTGGTGTTGTCCACCTAGGACTACTTCTAGGACTATTTCTGGGACTATTATCTGGGGTTTTTACTCTTGACGTACTAGGTCTATTCATATCTGCTGTGTTTATTTCTAATTTTTTTAGTTTATTTGTCTGTTCTAAGATTTCTGTATATGTCTCACTTATGTCACTTATTTCTGATTTTGGTCATTTTCATTTTCATCTATTTCATTTACTTCATTTATCTCAATATCTTCATTTAATTTTTGTTCCATTTCTTTTATTTCATTAGTTAATTCAAACTCTTATCTTTTTCCTTTTGTTTTTGCTTATTTTCATATAATAATTTTAACCTAGCTAATTCCTTTTCTAATTCACTTATCCTTGTATTTTTTATTTCTTCTAAATGTTGTACTTCTTGTTTTGCTTTGTATTTTTATTTTTTCAATTTCTTTTGTTTTGTCTATTTCTTCATTTTCTTTTGTTATTCTTATCATAGCTGTTAAACTATCTTCTAATTTTGCAGTTTCTTTTTCTGACATTAAGTATAGATTATTTCCTATTTTTTTATATCTTCTTCCTAGATTTGAAAATATTATTTTTATTATCATTCCGTCTTGATTTTCATATGTTTTTTCGTCTACTGCAAATTCTTCTTTATTCATTATAATTTATGTATTATATTATGTTGTAACTCATATTCAAGACAATCTAATTCTAATTTTAACATAGATATATTTTTTCTTTGTGCTAGTATTGATTTATTACATACTTCTGCTAATATATTTTCTTCTAATCTTCTTTTTCTATGTTGTAATTCTTGTTCTTTTTCAGCTATTTTTTCCGTTATTTTTTCTATTAATTGTTGTTTATAAATTTCTTTGTTCATATTGTTTTTTCAAATAGCAAACATATTTGTATTCTGTGTTCGAAATTATATTTATTAAATGATCTTTTTCGTTATTACTTCTTTTAGTTAATTGTAATAGTTTATATTCCATATATAAAGGTTTTAATTTTTTCCATATTTTTCAAACCTTTTTATCTATCTTGGTTGTTTTTATTTTAGTATTTTTATTTTTATCCATCATAATTTTTTATATAATATTTTAAAAAGCTTACTTAATTTATCTGGATATTTAATCTTTTTTAACCTGTAATTTCTACCATATCGCCTTAGCCAATATTCAGTCATATTTAATCTCCAATATCTAAATCATCATATAAATCATACATGTCATAATAAAGTTCATCCTGTATACTTTGTATAGTTAACGCAGTCCAACCTTGGGTTGTTATTTCTATTATCTCATATGTTACCAATTTATCATAAATTTCTCTTTTTATATCAGTACTCAGATCTTTTAATATATAGAGTAGTAATATCTTATAATTATCATCATTATCTATCAAATATGTGCTCATTTTATTCATTTTTGCTAAAATTTTTATTCCTTCCAACCTCTTAATGGATTATACTTATTTATTATGAAATAATAATGATTTAATAATCATCTTGTCTAGTCACTACTACAGCTTTCTTCTTTGGTTAGTTACCCTAACAGCGCCTCAACTTTGTTTACTCCCTAAACGGCCTTCTTGCCTACCGGTTTCAACATTAGGATGGCATAGTCTGGGCATACTTACTCGAAGAATATTTCTGTAGCAAACCTTCTAAAGATGCTTACTAGAGCATTATTAAGTCATGATAAACAATTATAATCAACAAGAGATTTTCAGGAATAAATTTATTTAGCTACTCATAAATTTTAGAGTGTATACTTGATTTTATAGTTTTGTGGCTCCAGATTTCTCCATAGTTATTAGCTTAGTTAGTTAGCTAGCTCTGATACCAATTTTGGGGTAGAAGCGTAAAGAGAGAGAACAGAGTAGTGGAAGAGGTTTTGGAAGAGGTGTGTTTTATGTATGAAGGCAAATGTCTCTTATATACACATACATAATGACCTAATCATAATATCACATTAGAAATAAAATGGTTGGAAAAAGTTAAATCATACAGCATAGAAAATGAACAATTAACAATAACTTGTCAAAATAAGAAAATAATTATAAAAAGAACAAAATGATTAATGAAAATATTTATACTTGCAAAAATTATTGTAGAAGGATACCACAACAGATATTATACACCTATGATAGATACAGGAGCAGAAGCAAATATATGTAAATATAATTGTTTACCAGAAGATAAATGAGAAAAATTAAAAACACCCATGATACTAACAGGATTTAATAATGAAGGAAGTATGATCAAATATAAAGCAAAAAACATAAAAATACAAATATGGGATAAAATACTAACAATAGAAGAAATGTATAATTTCGAATTTACCACGAAGGATATGTTATTAGGAATGCCATTTTTAGATAAATTTTACCCACATATAATAACAAAAACATATTGGTGGCTTACTACACCACGTGGCCATAAAATAGGACCAAGAAGAGTAAAAAATAAACAACGAAAACCTATAGAATGGATTAAAGGAAGTGAAAAAATAAATCAAGAAATGGAAAATATAGATGAAAAACAAATATCACAATTAGAAATTATTATATTTACAATAGATAAAGTTAAAATAATTAATGAACAGCTAGAACAAGATAAGAATAAAAAAAGAAAATGAAGAAATAGACAAATCAAAAGAAATTGAAAAAATAAAAATACAAGCAAAACAAGAAGTACAACATTTAGAAGAAATTAAAAAAACAAGGATAAGTGAATTAGAAAAGGAATTAGCTAGGTTAAAATTATTATATGAAAATAAGCAAAAACAAAAGGAAAAAGATAAAGAGCTTGAATTAACTAATGAAATAAAAGAAATGGAACAAAAATTTAAATGAAGATATTGAGATAAATGAAGTAAATGAAATAGATGAAAATGAAAATGACCAAAAATCAGAAATAAGTGACATAAGTGAGACATATACAGAAATCTTAGAACAGACAAATAAACTAAAAAAATTAGAAATAAACACAGGAGATATGAATAGACCTAGTACGTCAAGAGTAAAAACCCCAGATAATAGTCCCAGAAATAGTCCTAGAAGTAGTCGTAGGTGGACAACACCAACTTATTATACAGAAAGTTATCAACAATCAGATAGAAATAATGCAATATGGAAAAGTAGATTAAATAAAAATTGGATACCGAAACCAATAAGTGAACAATATAATTTCTTGGATGTTTTATTCTATCATCTGCTAAATATATTTCAATGGGCGTATCTATTCCTTCTCTGAAACAAGCTTTTATTAGTATTTCTGTTCCTCCTAAATGTAAATAGTTTATAGCTTCTTTATTTTTTATGTTTTGTATTTCTTTATTTATTATTCGTTTGCTTATTATAGGTATATATGCTTTTCCGCTTGTATATTTTCCGTCTATGATGTGTTCTTTTTGGCTAACTACATAGTATTCTTCTTTCTGTCTTTTAAACCAGTTTTTTAGCATAGGTATGTCAAGTATTTTTTCAACACTTAAATCTAATTCTTTTCCTTTTATTTGTTCAAAAAATGTATTATCAAATATAATTTTTTGGTGTGATGATTCTTCATCTTCATAATTCTCTTTAGATATTATTTCGTTTTCAGACATTATATTTCTTCTTCTTCTATTTCAATATCTAAATTTTCTTCTCCATTTTCAGTTTCTATATCTGATACTTCATATATACTATCGTTTTCACTTAATTCATAGTTTATGTATTCTATTTGCATATATTTGTCATCATCTATAACTATTTCTGCAATTTGTTTTCTTTTTGGATTTTTAGGTAATTTACAGTCTCTAGCTATGTGTCCTATCTTTCCGCAATTATAACATGTACATTGAGATATTTTTCTTTTAGGTCTATATGATCTTTTCATTTTATAGTTTTTTACATAATACCTTCGTCTTGGTTGTTTATATTTATACTTTGTTTATTTTATGGATCTTAGTTTGACCAAATACATAGTTAATTAGTAAGAATATTTTAAAACTTTATTACTAATAAAATATTCATTGGCCAAATTTTTATTTAATATTTTGTCTTAAACATGTTGCTTATGATATTGAAATTAATTTATTTTCTGTATCAATAATAAAAGTTAACAAATCTATTTACTATCATTTATATTTTTCCTTTAATGGAATAGTCTTCTCCTTTCAAATATTTCAAAGTGAAATTTATTTAATATCTTTCTTTATTAGGCAACGCTTCTCATGAATTGATGTGAATGGATCCTGCGTACAGTAAATTCAAATTTGTCTTGTTTGTATTTCTACTTGCTAATTGAGATCCATATTTTTTTCTTATTACGTCATGTTGACCTAATATATGTGTACAGGGTGAGTCAGCGACCACTTGTTCATTCCTTTAGATGCTTTGGATAGTCCGTATGTAGTAAATGTATGTACCACTAAGCAACTACAAAATTAAATTAGGAATAAGGCATAATATTACCCCTTGATTTTTCACAAGGTTATTCATTATACCTTTAAATTATTTAAATTCATATTATCCTTTGAATTTAAGTTTCATTAAATATTCACACTTCTAATCTATATGAGGGTTCTAATACCCACTAACCTTAAGTATTCCATATAATTTAAACCCCTAGATTATTTGTGTCCAATTTATTTTGTTATCTATCTGTAGTCTTGCTCTATTTTTATATACCATATAAATTAAAGAAACTTGTATAAAGTATCAATAGCGTTACAACTGCATGAAAATTTCATAAATGAAGAAAACATTATACTAAAATGATTTATGTAGTTTCATAAATATAATAATGAGCGCAAAAGTATAAATAATAGTGTAAACACAATAAGAAGTATATTTTTGATAATTATTTTAAGAGGGTAGTAGGACCCTCAGATAGTTTAGGGATATAAATAATGTAGAAAAATTAAATTAAAAAAAATAGGACTGACAATATTCATATACTTATTTATTGAGAGATTGGAGACCAAACTTAATTTGAGCTATTATAACAAAATATTACTTAATACCTTAAAAAATAATTTTGTTAAAGGGTTTAGAATGTGGGTCAAAGGAACTAACTGAGAAGCCCAAATTGCTGTGTGTAATTTAGCTATGTATTAGTGTTGCCAATCTGTGTAATGAAAATCAGAAATTACTGGTTGTAATAAATCATTCAGAAACACGAAGTAACTGAGATTTTTAGAACCAGTAAGAAACATGAATAGAAATTTATTTGTAAAAAATAATTGAATCTGTAAAAACTTACCAGAATCTGGATTACTCTTTTTAATAATTTAGGAAGAAAATCAAGTCCACTGAATTCACAGTGTCCCCTTGAAGAAATTATTCCCCTCTAGTATCCGAGGTTTGATCTGGAATATAACATCCCAGAATAAAATGATCTTAATCAGTAGAGTATATATACCAAAAACGCTACTGTCAGCGAATCAATCCACAACAGGAAAGTACACGAAGAAATATGTGTTTTTTAAGAAGAAGGAAGATCAGAAAAATTAGTAAGGAAATATTTTGAAGACTGAATGATATTTATAGGCAAGAATAATATATTCTGAAAGGTTGCAAACTTTCAAATGGTATTAACTGTTCGTGAAAGATGCAACCTTTCAGAACAGTCATGACGGGAATTTTTAAATATAACGGATATTAAAACGGGTCACATGCGAGGATCCGAGTCGGGTCGGGTTAACTAAAAAGCTAAAAAAACTTCGGTTAACTTCTGTCATCAACTAATTAATTGAAAATATTTTTTGACCATTTAATTAATTAAATAATTAAAATAAATTTGTCCAAAAAATTATCACTCGATCGATCATTTGCCAAAGCCAAAGCCGAAGCGAGCGAGCGAGCGACGACGACGGCGCGAGGGGGGTCCCTCTTTCCAACCCTTTTAACAATTAATAGGAGTGTTTATTTGTTTAAACTCTCGTATTTTCATTTCCATTACTGATGAGGGACAATTGCCTTTTTCATTAAAGCATTAGAGGACTTTTCAAGTTCCCAACCTTTCAAGTTCTAAACTTTTCAAATTCCTCTCCTTCCCTCTATTTCCCATCAACTCTTGCTAAATACTCAACAATCCCCCACATTGATGGGGAATAGTTATAACATAGGAATGCATGGACAATTGTGTACTTTACAAGCAAGGATTAATTGCATCTGGATAAGTACGTTTCCCCTTGGACATTCCGTAGTGAACATATGTCGGATATACTCAGTCAATCGGTAGATGTGATATCTTTGACCCGTCGAGCTTTGGTCTATACCTAGACAACCATATGTCACAAAATTAACCCTTTAGTGTTTATGATTCTTACGGTTGTGTTAGTTTCAGCCCTTTACACCTCCTGGTTTCATGAGTGTATACAGAATAGGCTTTTGACATAGAATTGTCTTTGAAGCGGTTTCCACTTCACACTCACATAGGGGATTTCTAACCGTGTCATCTCGTAAATACACTATTTGGTCAAATCTACCAATCTTGCAAATCAATAAAAAACATTAAGCTTTATTACCTCATTAACAAGCCTTAAAGTCTTAAGCTTTTCCTGAACATTGTCTTCATCATGAGAACGGTGTCGAACCGTCAGCCACAAGTTTGTTTTTCTCCTTGAATCTTGCTCTTGGGATCTCCAGTCTGCATGATAGAGTTACCGTCATGCTGACTTGTCCTAAGTCGTAAACCCATTCCCTTAGATGATCTTTCAACTGCCTCTCTCACTAGGCCTTTCGTTAGTGGATCTGACACATTATCGCTTGACTTTACATAGTCAATTGTGATAATTCCACTAGAGAGCAGTTGTCTTACAGTGTTATGTCTATGTCGTATATGACGAGAGTTCCAGTTGTACATAACGCTCCTTGCCCTAATTGCTGCTTGACTATCTCAATGTATGCAAATTGGTCCAACAGGTTTGGGCCAGAATTAAATATCCTCAAGGAAATTCCGGAGCTATTTCGCTTCTTCACCAGTCTTATCCAAAGCAATGAATTCAGATTCTATTGTGGAGCGCGCAATACATGTCTGTTTGGACGATTTCCAAGAGACAGCTCCTCCACCAAGTATGAATACATAACCATTCATGGATTTTACATCATTTGACCCGGTGATCCAATTTGCATCACTATATCCTTCAATCACAGCAGGATATTGATTATAATACAAAGCATAATGTTGTATCCATTTTAGATAACCCAACACACGTTTCATAGCCATCCAGTGAGTTTGATTCGGATTACTAGTGTACCGACTCAGTTTACTAATAGCACATGCTAAATTTGGTCACGTGCAATTCATAATATACATCAAACTTCCCAACACTCTGACATATTCCAATTGAGAGTCACTTTGACCTTCATTCTTTTTAAATGTATAACTTAAATCAATTGGAGTTTTGACTACAGTGAAATTCAAGTAATTGAACTTATCCAATACTTTTTCAATATAATGAGATTGAGATAATGCTTGTCCCTGGGGAGTTTTGATAATCCTGACCCCTAAGATCAAATCAGCAACTTCTAAGTCTTTCATATCGAACTTGCTGGACAACATGCGCTTAGTAGCATTTATATCGTCAACTTCTTTACTCATTATTAACATGTCATCAATATACAAACTAACAATGACTTCATGATTCATAACATTTTTAATGTGAACACATTTATCACATTCTTTAATCTTAAATCCATTTGCCAACATTATTTGATCAAATTTAGCATGTCATTGTTTGGGTGCTTGCTTGAGTCCATAAAGTGACTTCACAAGTCTGCACACTTTCTTTTCTTTACCAGGAACTATAAACCCTTCAGGTTGTTCCATGTAAATTTCTTCCTCTAACTCTCCATTTCAGAAGGCTGTCTTTACATCCATTTGGTGGATTTTCAGATCATGCACTGCTGCTAGTGCTATTAACATCCTAACTGATGTTATCCTTGTTACTGGAGAGTATGTGTCAAAGTAGTCCAGACCTTCCTTTTGTCTGTACACTTTGATTACTAGTCTTGCCTTATATTTGTCAATAGTCCCATCGGGTTTCATTTTCCTTTTAAAGATCCACTTTGATCCTAAAGGTTTATTTCCCGGAGGAAGATCAGTCAATTTCCAAGTGTGATTGCTTAAAATTGATTCAATCTCACTATTGAATGCTTCTTTCCAATAAGTTGAATCTGACGAAGACATAGCTGCTTTAAATGTTTGAGGCTCATTTTCAAGCAATAGTGCTACAAAATCTGGTCCGAAAGAAACAGATTTTCGTTGTCGAGTACTCCGCCTAGGTTCCTCACTAGTTAGAATATTTTCAATTGATTCATCTCATGGTCGTTTAGGTCTTTCACTTGTTGACTCACTTTCTGTTTTATACGGATAAATGTTTTCAAAAAACTCTGCATTATCTGATTCAATTATCGTATTAACATGAATCTCAGGATTATCAGATTTGTGAACCAAAAATCAACAGGTTTTACTATTCACAGCATATCCAATAAAGACACAATCTATTATTTTGGGTTTAATTTTAACCCTCTTCGGTAAAGGAACCTCTACCTTGGATAAACACACCCACACTTTGAAATATTTCAAGTTGGGTTTTCTTCCTTTCCACAACTCATATGGAATTGATTGTGTTTTTCGATGGGGTACTCTATTGAGTATTTAATATGATGTAAGGATGGCTTCCCCCCAAAGATTTCGCGGTGAACCAGAATTGCTCATTAAGCCATTCATCATTTCCTTTAATGTTCTGTTCTTCCATTCTGCCAAACCATTTCACTGTGGTGTATAAGGTGCAGTAGTTTGATGAATAATACCATATTCCAAACATATCTCTGCAAAAAGGAGATTCATATTTTCCAACCCTAACACTCCGAATCGTTTTAATCTTTAGATTCAATTGTTTTTCCACTTGACTTTTGTATTGCTTAAATGCATAAATTGCTTCATCCTTACTATTAAGCAAATATACATCAAAAAATTGAGTGCGGTCATCAATAAAGTTATAAAATACTTTTTTCCACCATGCGATGGTGTTGACTTCATATCGTATATATTTCTGTAAATTAAGTCTAATGTTTTAGAAATTTTTTCAACAGACTTGGAAGGACGTTTAACAAACATACTTTCCACAAAAATTTCGCATTTGGACTTATGACATTTAAAATCAGGCAATACTTCTAGATTAACCAATTTTCGCAAGGCTTTATAATTTACATGTCCCAAACGGGCATGCCATAAATCACTTAACTCCAATAAGTAAACAGAAGTAGAATTTTTATTAATACTGTCAACAACCATTACATTTAATTTGAAAAGACCCTCATTGAGGTAGCCCTTTCCAATGAACATTTCATTCTTACTTTACAGCTTTATCACTAACTAGGACACACTTAAACCCGTTCTTTATGAGTAGTGCAGCAGAAACTAAATTCTTCCTAATAGTAGGGAAATGCAGAACATTGTTCAAAGTCAACACCTTTCCGGATGTCATTTTAAACATTACTTTCCCAGTTCCTGCAACCTTGATGTTGTTGTGTTTCCCATGGATAAATGTTCATTGTACTCAGCAGTAGTGTACGTTGCAAAGGCTTCTTTCGCAGAGCAAATATGTCTAGTGGCACCTGAGTCGAGAAATCACTCCTTGGGATTTCAAACTAAGTTACACTCCGATATCATGCACACAAGTCATCTGCATCTTCTATCTTTTCCACGATGTTTGCTTGACTTTTGCCTTTGCCTTTGTTTTTGTCCTTTCTTAGAGCATGACAATCAGAAGATTTATGACCAGCCTTGCCACAATTATAACAATTGCCGTTGAATTTCTTCTTGGCCTGTTTTGACTTTTGCCCATTGGACTTCTTTCCTTTTTTGTCTTTGGTAGGAGCTTCTTCAACAATATTAAATCCAATGATTGTTGAACTCTTACGCCACTTCTTTTCGGCATTTCTGTTATCTTCCTCAATCTTGAGCCTTATCACAAGATCTTCAAGCTTCATTTCTTTACGCTTGGGCTTTAGATAATTCTCGAAATCGTTCCACGAAGGAGGCAACTTCTCGATCATTGCAGCCACTTGAAAAGCATCATTTACTACCATATCTTCAGCAATCAGATCAAGGAGAATGACTTGAAGTTCCTTCACTTGTGATCCAACAGTTTTACTATCTACCATTTTAAAGTCTAAAAACTTTGCGAGCACAAACTTTTTCAAGTATGCATCTTCTGTCTTATATATCTTCTCAAGTGCATTCCATAACTCTTTTGAAGTTGTTGTTGCACTATAGACATTATATAAGTCATCCTCTAAAGCACTCAAAATATAACTTTTACATAAGAAGTTTGACTGTTTCCATGCTTCAACAATCATAATTTTTTTCCTATCTGGCATATCATCAGTAGGACCTGGAGTATCTTGACTTGGAAATTTCTGCAGACCAAGAGTGGTATGCCAGGAAAATACTCGTTGCTGCCATCATTTGAAATTCACAGTGAATTTACCTGGTTTCTCTTTTTGTGATACAAGAGTTCGGGTTGGTGCAGCAACAGCCACTGTAACACTTGTGTTTTCAATTTCTGATGAACAAAAATTATACAATATAAGTAAGTAATAAACCATAATTGCAGACTTCAAGGAGTATAAAATCACAAAGATTTTTTTCTCCACCAGTTAAACACAGATTTATTATTTCCTTAAGATTGTTGCCAATCTGTGTTATGAAAATCAGAAACTACTGGTTGTAATAAATCATTGAGAAACACGAAGTATCTGAGATTTTTAGAACTAGTAAGTAAGATGAATAGAAATTTATTTGTAAAAAATAATTGAATCTGTAAAAACTTACCACAATCTGAAATACTCTTTTTAATAATTTAGGAAGTAAATCAAGTCCACTGAATTCAAAGTGTCCCCTTAAGGAAATTATTCCCTTCTAGTATCCGAGGTTTGATTTGGAATAAAACCCCTCAGGGTAATATGATCTTAATCAGTAGAGTGTAGATACAAAAAACTCTACTTTCAGTGAATCAATCCACAATAAGAAAGTACACGAAGAAATATGTGTTTTTTAAGAAGAAGGAAGATCAGAAAAATTCGTAGGGAAATATTCTGAGGACTGATTGGTATTTATAGGCAAGAAGAATATATTCTGAAAGGTTGCAACCCTTTCAGAATTGACACGACCATTAATGAAAGGTTGCGAACTTTCAAATGGTATTGACTGTTCCTGAAAGTTTCAACCTTTCAGAACAGTCATGGTGGGAATTTATAAATATAACATTTATTAAAACGGGTCACGCGCGCGGATCTGAGTCGGGTCGAAGTAACTAAAAATAACTAAAATGTTTAAAATATTTCGGTTAACTTCTGTTATCAACTAATTAATTGAAATAATTTTGGCCATTTAATTAATTAATTAAATAAATAAAATAAATTATCTCTCGAACGATCATTTGCAAAAGCCAAAGCCAAAGCAAAAGCCGAAGCTGAAGCCGAAGCGAGCGAGTGACGACGACGACAGCGAGAGGGGGGTCCCTCTTTCCAACCCTTTTAACAATTAATAATAGTGTTTATTTATTTAAACTCTTCTATTTTCATTTTTATTACCGATGAGGGACAATTGCCTTTTTCATTAAAGCATTAGAGGAATTTTCAAGTTCCCAACCTTTCAAGTTCTAAACTTTTCAAATTTCTCTCCTTCCCTCTATTTCCCATCAATTCTTGCTACATACCCAACAATCGGGTTGACTAAAAAACATAAAACATTTCGGTTAACTTCTGTTATCAACTAATTAATTGAAAATAATTTTTTGGCCATTTAATTAATTAAATAAATAATTAAATTAAATTTGTCCAAAAAATTATCTCTCAATCATTTGCCAAAGCCAAAGTTAAAATCGAAGCCGAAGCCGAAGCGAGCGACCGACGACGACGACGACGCGAGGGGGTCTTTCTTTCCAACCCTTTTAACAATTAATAGGAGTGTTTATTTATTTAAACTCTCCTATTTTCATTTCCATTATCGATGAGGGACAATTGCCTTTTTCATTAAAGCATTAGAGGACTATTCAAATTCTAAACTTTTCAAATTCCTCTCCTTCCCCCTATTTCCCATCAATACTTGCTACATACCCAACAATTAAGGCATCATAAAACTTTGGTGGACCATCGTCCCACCAGACTGTGAATGGTGTTGTTGGTCTTAACACTAGGAATGAGAAAACTGAAATTTTCTTGCCTTATTGAATACGAGGTGTTTGAATCAATTGGTTTGAAGGGGCAAACGGGTGCACATTCAAGTTCAACGAGGCCCAAAGTAGGAATAGATAAATTTTTAGCAATTTTCGTGTGGTGTAGTCCATGGATTTTTGGACATACAGGATTTAAGAATTTTTTTTGCTGAAATATTTCATAGACGTCTATTACAACTTAATTAATGACATTAGTTGGTCTCAAGGGGATGGAAGTTCAAACAAGCTCCAAAGCAGGAAAAAACTAGATTTTCATTATTTTTGTGTGTTATAATCTATGAAGCTTTGGTGTTAGGATGCCGATATTTTTTTGTTCCAATTTTTTTATGAGCGTTGGTTACGACTATAATAAAGGAGTCGGTTCATTTTGAGAGGCAAACATGCACATTTTCACGTTCAAACGAGCCCCAACAAAGGAAAAACCACATTTTACCAATTTTTGATGTTCTATAGTCCATGAATTTTTTGTGATAGTGAATATTCTTGAAAAAATATTTCAAAGATGTCTATTACGACCTTATTCATAACGTCTGTTTGTCCCAGGGCAAAACAAATTTATTTTCAAGTTCAAACGAGGCGTAAAGAATGAAAATCCATTTTTTGCGATTTTTTTTGTTTAATTCCATGGATATTTGGTGAAAGTATTCCAGAATTTTTTTATTAAAATTTTTATGAAGGTTGATTACGATCTTATTAATAGGGTTAGTTGGTCCTGAGTGGAAAATAAATGCATTTTAAAATTCAAACAAGCTCCAAAGCAGGAAAAATCAAATTTTACCAATCTTCTCGTGTTGTAGTCCATAATTTTTTGTGATAAAGGATTATGAAATTTTGTTGCCGAACTATTTTGTGGACGTACATAATGACCTTATTAATGGTGTCACATTGTCCTGAGAAGAAAACATGGGTAATTTAATGTCCAAACGAGCCCCAAAGTACTAAAAAACTAGATTTTTTAGGCGATTTTCGTTTGCTATACTCCATGGATTTTTGGTATGCAGGATTCAAAAAAAAAATTGCCAAATTTTTTCATGAACGTTTGTTACAACCGTATTAATGGTGCACTTTACGAGAGGACAACAACACATTTTCAATATAAAAGAAGTCCCAAAGCACGAAAAATCAAATTTTTGTGTGTTATTGTCCATGTATTTTATATGATAGAATTCCAAAAGAAATTTGCCAAAATTTTTCACGGAAATCCGTTAAGACCTTATTAATGGTGTTGTTTGGTCCCGAGGAAAAAATGGGTGCATTGTCAAGTTCAAACAAGTCCTAAAGAATGAAAATCAGATTTTACCGATTTTTCTTTGCTATAGTCA
The DNA here is from genome assembly GCA_027704865.1 of Solanum neorickii. Classification (NCBI taxonomy): domain Eukaryota; kingdom Viridiplantae; phylum Streptophyta; class Magnoliopsida; order Solanales; family Solanaceae; genus Solanum; species Solanum neorickii. The sequence goes on from JAKWJC010000373.1 coordinate 13,593,964, forward strand.
ATGGATTATTGGTAACACAAGATTCCAAAATATCTTTTGCCAAATTTTTTGATGGATTTTCGTTACAACATTATTAATGGGGCCAGATAGTCCTTAGAGGAAAATGGACACAATTTCAAGTTCAAACGTGCCCAAAAGTAGAAAAAACTAAATTTTATCCATTTTTTGTGCTATACTCCATGGATTTTTGGTGATAGGATTCTGAATTTTTTTGTTGATACTTTTCATGGAAGTGTATTATTACCTTATTAATGGTGTCACTTCTTCCTAATGGGCAAGAATTTTCAAGAACAAAGAAGCCCCTAGGAAGAAAAACATAGACTTTATCGATTTTCATATGCTATAGTCAATGTATTTTTGGTGATAGGATTCCTGAATTTTTTTTGCAAAATTTATTAATGAAAGTACTTTACGACCTTATTAATGGTGTCAGTTAGTTTAGATGGTAATACGAATGTATTTTCAAGTTCAAACGATCCTCAAAGTAAAAATAACCAAATTTTATCGATTTTCATGTGTGCCAAATTTTTTTTGGTGATATAGGGTTCCAAAAAAAAATTGACAAAAGTTTTCATGGACATCTGTAACAACCATATTAATGGCGTCACTTTTTCAACATGGGAAAATGAGTGCATTTCAAAGTTCAAACGAGTTTCAACGCAGGGAAAAAAAAATTACTGATTTTCATTTGCTATATTTCATAGATTTTTGGTGATACAAGATTCAAATATATTTTCTGCCAAAATTTTACATGAACGCCCATTATAACCTAGTTTATTATTCAGTTTATCACGAGAGGCAAACATGCACATTTAAGTTTAAACAAGCCTCAAATCGGGAAAAACTAGATTTCACCATTTTTCATGTGTTATTATTGATGTAGTTTTTATGATAGGATAATCAAAAAAATTTTGCCAAAATTTATGGACATCTGTTATGACTTTAATAATTCGTTCAGTTGGTACTGGAGGGGAACAAGTGCATTTTCAAGTTCAAAAAGGTCCCAATGAAAAAAAAAAGATTTTACTGATTTTGTTGTGCTATAATCCATGGATTTTTGTAATAAAAGATTCCGCAATTATTTTTGCGGTAAATTTTCATGGGCATCTGTTACATTCTTAATAATACCATTAATTGGTCTCGAGGGAAAACATACTCATTTCAAGTGCAAACTATGTTCAAAACAGGAAAAACTACATTTTACAAATTTTCACGTGTGGTTATATCGGTAAAATGATACATGAGTTGAGGCTCCCATGCCCTGCCCACCCTTCAAAAAAATACGAACTCATATGGAGCACGAACCAAACATAGGCAAAGGATGGTAAAAATCACATAATTAGAGGGGGAGATATATTCATGAAAGGCGAAAAGCACTGTCATGGGGGACTGACTAATTATTAATAGTTCTTGCATATGCTTGTGGTTAAGAAAATATATTAATTTGTATCGTGGGTTATTTGTTATAAAAGGAGAACATACCTTATCCAAATAATTACATAGGTCAATCTCAATGCAGACAAGCATATCTTGTTGAATTAGTCTTTTTATCCATATTGCGCGAACCTCCTATGCTGCTGGAGGGAAAATGTATAATGTACTTATTATATCCAACATCTTCTTAGGACTAGATTTTTGCTTACCCCTCTCCTTAGAGTCAAGTATTTGAATGCCCCTTTCTTGTTTTTAGTCAGATAGGTTTAGAATCCTTTCCCCTTTTAATATGTCAATGGATTTTTAATATTTTTTCATGGACATTTATTCTGACCTTATTAACAGCGTCACTTGGTCCTAAAGAGAAACAGGCGAATTTTCAAGTTCAAATGAGTTGTAAAGTAGGAAAAACAAGATTTTACAAATTTATGTGTATTCAATGGATTTAAGGTGAAAGGATTCCGAAAATATTTATGCCAAAATGTTTTATGGACTTGTGTTATGACCATATTAAAGGCGTCAATTGGTCTCAAGGAGAAAAGGATGTGTTTTCAAATTCAAACGAACCCCAAAATAAGAAAACTAGATTTTACCAAATTTTGTATGCTTATAGTCAATGAATTTTTGTTTATACAAGATTCCTAAATTACTTTTGCAAACTTTTTCATGGATGTCTAGTAGGACCTTATTAATGGCGTCCGTAGGACTAGGGGGAACAGGCGTATTAAAATTTTCAAATGATTAAAAAGTCGGAAAAATCATATTTTACCGATTTTCATGCATTATATAGTCTATGAATTTTTTGGCGGTAGAGGATTTTGAAATTTTTTGCTAGAATTTTTTATGGACGTCCATTATAACCTTATATATGGTGTAAATTGGTCACTAGGGGAAAATGGGCACATTTTCATAATCAAATGCTCCCAAACTAGCAAAAACCAGATTTTATTAATTTTGTGAGCTATAGTCCATGAATTTTTGCTGTAGGATTCAATATATTTTTCATTCAAATTTTTTATGTATGTCCGTTATGACCTTATTAATGGTGTCAGTTAGTCTTGAGGGGAAAATGAACACATTTTCATGTTCGAACGAGACAACAATCACATTTTCTAGTGCAATTGAGCCAGAAAACAGGAAAAAGTAGATTTACTGATTTTCCTGTGCACTAGTTGGTCGATTTTAGGTGATAGGATTTAAAAGATTTTGTTAGCCAAAATATTTCATTGACGTCTTTTACAACATTATTAATGGCTTCAGTTGGTCCCAAGGGTGAAACAGTCGTATTTTCAACTTTAAACGAGCCCAAAACATGAAAATCCAAATTTTAACAATTTTCATGTGATATAGTCCATAGATTTTTTGTGAGACAGGCAGAATTTCATTTACCGAATATTTGCATGGACATCCATTACAACCTTTTTAATGAGGTCAATTAGTTTCGATGGGAAAACTAGCACATTTTAAAGGTCAACCGAGCTCCAAATCTGGATAACTAGATTTTGCCGATTTTTTATTCTTATGGTACATGATTTTTTGGTGATATAATTCCGGATATTTTGTTGCCAATTCTTTAATGAACGTCTAATACAAACTTATTAATGGCTTAATTTAGTCTCGAAGGGCTTACATATGTATTTTCAAGTTCAAACGAGCCCCAAACTAGTGAAAAATAGGATTTTACCGACTTTTGTGTTCTAATGTCCATAGATCCTGAGTCATCAAGGCATCTGATTGCTCTATATAATTATGTTATGTTAATAAGTATTGTGCACTACGTTGGGCATCGAGAAATATCTTGGCTTTACAACTATTACTTTTAACATATTGGTGACTCATAAGTTGATGTTGATCATAACGTTGTTCTTGAATCATCAAGGCATCCATTGTCTCTATATCTTTCTGTTGTGGAAGTAACTCATGTGCATTAATTGTATAAATATTTACACCTTGATTAATAATCAGTTGATGTTGATCATAATGTTGATCCTGAATGAATGCACTCAACTATGAAAACAACTCATCTAAACTACATATATCAGTATGACCACCTTGATGAGTCATATATAAATCTTGATTCAAGGCATTTGTAGGATATATATCATTCATCTTTGGAAATAGCTCACGTGCACTACTATTATTAATATTAACATCTTGATGACTCCAAAATTGATGTTTGTTACACTGCCAATATTGAGCCATCAAGAAATTACATGGCTCTACAACAGTTTGTTGTGCAAACAACTTATCGCCACCAGTATCTATATTAATACCTTTATGATTCATAAACTGATGTTGGTTATGATTCATCACGAAATCGCCTGGTTTTACAACATTCCATTGTGAAAAAAAATTATGTCCACCAACCATATCAGTATTCACATGTTGATGACTCTTAAATTTATGTTGATCTTGAATCATGAAAGAATAAGTTAATTGTACAGGATTGTATTTTCCGAAAAACTTATCTTCACCATTTTTATTAATATTCACACCATCACAAGGTGGTGCTACGGATGCATACATACCACCACTCATATAATTCACTTGTGAAACGATTACATGTAAATTGTTGCTGACGAAGATGGCCCTCCATATGTTCCAAATAAGTATTTGTAAACCAAAAATACTTGAGAGAAGAAAAAGGATTTTATATGGGGTGGGGAAAGGGAAATAATAATTTATGTGAAATGTGAATATAAAGTATGAATTTATATGGAAAAGTAATATATCTTTGTGATTATATACACACATTAGAGGTTCTATCCTTTTGAACTTTGTTTCAAGATTTGAAAATGATAAATGAAAGACTAGCATATTGGTAATTTTTTTCAATATTTCTTTCATTTTATGGATCTTAGTTTGACCAAATACAAAGTTCATTAGTAAGAATGATTTTAAAACTTTATAACTAATAAAAAATATGCATTGACTAAATTTTTATTTAATTTGTTATCTTAATATGACATTTGTGGTATTGAAATTAATTCTTTTCAATATATGTAATTAAAGATAACAAATCTCTTCACTATTATTATTGTTTTTTCATTTAACTTATTAGTCTTCTCCAATAATATATTTCAAAGTTGAAATTTATTTAGTACCTTTCTTTTTAGGAAGCGGTTCTCCCGAATGGATCCTGCGCAGTGTAAATTTAAATTAGGCTTTTTTGTATTTGTACTTTCTAGTTGAGATCCATATTTGTTCTTATTACGTCATGCTGACCAAAGATGTATTTATATTTCTAGTTTAGATCCTTATTGTTCTTATTACGTCATGCTGACCAAAGATATGTGTACGGAGGTTAATCACCGACCAATTGTTCATTCCTTTAAATGCTTTTTGGATACTAAGTATATAGTAACTTTGTGTACTACTAAGCATCTATAAATAGTAGGAATAGGGCATAGTAATCCCCTTTGGATTTTCACAAAGTTTTTTATTATACATTTAAATTATCAATATGGCATATTATCCCTTAGAATTTAAGTTCTACTTATTATTAACACTTCTAATCTATATGAGGGTGCTATTACCCACTTAACTTAAGTATTACATATAATTTAAACCACTAATTTATTTTTGTCCTTTGTTGTCTAATTGTAGTTTTGCTCAAGTTTTATATACCAAATATATTAAAGGAACTTATACAATGTATCAATAGCTTTACAAGTGCATCACAATTTCATAAATAAAGAAAACATGTGCAAATTATCAATAATAATTTTTAAATACTAAAATGATTTATGTAGTTTCATAAGTACAAAAATAAGTGCAAAAGTGTACTTAATAAACACAACAAGAAGTACAATTTTTACAATTTTTTTAAGAGGGTAGTAGGACCCTTAGATATTTTAGTGGTATAATTAATGTAGAATTTTTTTTTAAAGAAATAATAGGCCGACAATATTTATATACTTATTTAATGTGAGATTTGAAACTAAACTTAATTTGGGACTATTGTGGCAAAATATTACATATTACCTTAAAAGATAATTTTGTTAAAGGGTTTAGAATATGGGTCAAAGGAACTAGATGAGAAGCCCAAATTGTTTTGTGCGATTTATCTTGGTGTTAGGTCATTATTAAACATTGATGGATCATCGACCCTCCGACATACTGTGGATGGTGACATGGATCTTTGATCTATGTTTGAGAAAACTTAAATTTTCTTGCGTTTGTGAATATAAGGTGCTTCATTCAGTTGGTCTATAGCGGCAAACGGGTGCATTTTCAAGTTCAACGAGCCCCAAAGAAGGAATAACAACATTTAAAGGATTTTAGTGCTCTATATTCCATGGATTTTTCGACATACATGATTTTAGAATTATTTTTATCTGAAATTTTTCATACGCGTCCGTTAAAACCTAATTAATGGCGTCAGTTGGTCTCAAGAGGGAAAAAAGTTAAAACGAGCCCCAAAGCCGGAAAATCTTGGTTTTATTGATTTTAATGTGCTATAGTCCATTAGTGCTTGGTGATAGGATACAAAGATTTTTATATCAAAAGTTTTATGAAAAGTTAGTTACGGCCTTAATAATGGAATTAGTTCGTTCTGAGGTGCAAACATGCACATTTTCAAGTTCAAACAATCCTCAAAGTAGGAATAACAAGATTTTATCAATTTTCGTTTGCTATATTCCATGAATTTTTGGGGATGCGGAATAAAGATATTTTTTTGTCAAAATTTTTTATGGACATCTGATATGACCTTATTGATAACGTCTTGTCCCACGGGGAAAACAAATGCATTTTCAAGTTCGAACGAGAGCCATAAACAAGGAAAACCCTTATTTTACTTATTTTTGTGTTTAATTTGATAGATTTTTTTTTGAAAGCATTCAAGAATCTTTAATTATAATTTTTCATGGACGACCGTTATGATATTATTATGGCATAAGTTGGTCGCGAGCGGCAAACAAACTCATTGTAAAATTCAAAGAATCGTCAAAGCAGGAAAAACAAAATTTTATCAATTTTTGTGTGCATAGTCCATAGGTTTTTGGTGATAGGATTCTTGAATTGTTTTTGCAAAAATTTTAAATGGACATCCTTTACGACCTTATTAATGGTTTCAGTTTGTCTCGAGGGTAAAGCAAACGTATTTTCTAGTTTAAACGATCCCCAAAGTAGTAATAAGCATATTTTATTGATTTCGTATGGGTCAAGAGATTTTTGGTGATGTAGGATTCTGAATTATTATTTGCCAAAATCTCTGATGGATGTATGTAACTACCTTATTAATGGCATCAATTGTTCCCCATGGGGAAACGAGCTCATTTCCAAGTACAAACGAGCTCCACCTAGGAAAAACAGAATTTTACTGATTTTTGTGTGTTATATTGCATGGACTTTTGGCGATACATGAATGTAAAATTTTTCTACCAAAATTTTTTATTGACGCCCATTACAACATTATTTATAGCGCAGTTAGTCACGAGAGGCAAACATGCGCATTTTCAAGTTTAATCAAGCCCTAAAGCTGGAAAAACCAGATTTTACCAATTTTTGTGTTCTATTATACATGTAAATTCGATGATTGGATTACGAAAACTAATTATGCCAAAAATTTTATAGACATCAGTTACAACCTTAGTAATTGCTTCAGTTTGTCCTAATCGAAAAAGGGGTGCATTTTAAGGTTCAAACAAGTCGATATGCAAGAAACTAGATTTTACCGATTTTCTTGTCCTATAATAGTCCATGGATTTTTGTAAGAAAAGATTCAGTAAATATTTTTGTTGTATGTTTTCATGGGTGTCTGTTACATTCGTAGTAATTCCATCAGGTGGTCGCGAGGGAAAACATACACATTTTCAAGTTCAAACGAGCTTCAAAAAAGGAAAACCCACATTTTAAATATTTTTGTGTGCGGTTATTTTTGTATACCAATGCATGAGCGGAGGCACTCATTCCATGCCGGCCTTCAGAAAAAGTAAGGGCTCATATGGAGCCAGAAGCAAGCAGAGTAAAAGGCAGGTAAAAATCACATAAGAAGAGTGGGAGATGCATTCATGAAAAGTTAGAAGCCCTGTCGTGGGGTACTGACCAATTATGAACATATTATCTTACTTATGCTTGTGGTTAAGAACATACATTAGTCCATATCGTGGTTTTATTTGTTACCAAAGGAGAACATACCCTTCCAAAAACATTATTATAGGTCAATCTTAATGCAGGCAAGGCATATCTCGTTGAATCAGTTTTCTTTTCCATATCGCGTATAAGGGGAATCAAACCTCCTTTGCATGTATAATGTACTTATTCGATCCAACATCTTCTTAGGAGTAGATTTTAGGTAACCCCTCTCCTTGCAGTCAAGTGGTTGACTTCCCTTTTCTTCTTATTAGTTAGATAGATTTGGAACCGTTTCCATTCTTAATATGTCGATGGATTTTTGGTGACAGGATTTAAAAAAAAAATTGCCAAATTTTTTTCATGGATGTCTGTTATGACCTTATTAGCGGCGTCACTTGGTCCAAAGGGGAAAACAATCGAATTTTCAAGTTGAAATGATCCTAAAGTATGAAAAACCAGATTTTAACAATTTATGTGAGCAATAGTCAATGGATTTAAGGTGATATGGTTCCAAAAATAATTTGCCAATTTTTTTATGGACGTCTTCTATGACCACATTAATGGCTTCCATTGGCCCTAAGGAGAAAACTATGCATTTTCAAATTCAAACGAATCCCAAAGTTGGAAAAAACATATTTTACCATATTTTTTATGCTTATAGTGAATGAATTTTCTTTATACAAGTTCAATAAATTATTTTTGCCGAACTTTTTGACATCTAGTACGATCTTATTAATGGCGTCTGTTGGTCTAGAGGTAAATAGACGCATTTTAAGTTTAATAGAGCAAAAAGTCCGAAAAAGCAGATTCACTTATTTTCATGTGCTATATAGTCTATGGATTTTTTGTGGTAGAGGATTCTAATATTTTTTGGCTGAAAATTTTTATGGATGTTTGTTATCACCTTTTATTAAGACGTCAATTTGTTACGAGGGGCTAACGGGCACATTTTCAATTCAAATAATCTCCAAAGTAGAAAAATCCAGATTTTTATCAATTTTCGTGTGATAGAGTCCATAGATTTTTGGTGATAGGATTCAAAAAAAAATTTATTGAAATTTTCATGGACTTCTGTTACGACCTTATTAATGGGGTCAGTTAGTCTCGAGGGAAAAATTAGTGCATTTTCAAGTTCAAACAAGTCCTAACACAGAAAATCAAAATTACCAGTTTTCGTGTGCAGTCATGGATTTTTGGTGATGTAGGATTCCATATTTTTTTGTTAAATTTTTTTATGTACATCTGTTATAACCTTATTAATTGTGTTAATTTGTCTTGAGCGGAAAAGAGACACATTTTAATGTTCAAACAAGCTCAAAAGCAGGAATTTTTTTTTTTACCAATTTTAGTGTATTATATAGTCCATGAATTTTTGGTGATACATGATTTCAAAATTTTTCCTACTAAAATTATTCATAGAGGTGTGTTACATACTGACTAATGGCGTCAGTTGGTCAATTTTTAAGGAGAAAACAGGCGAATTCAAAATTTAAACAAGCTCCAAAGTAGGAAAAACTAGATTTTACCTATTTACATGTTCTATTGTCCATAGATTTTTGGGAATAGGATTTCTTAATTATTTTACAAAAAATTTGTTGGATGTTATCATGATCTTATTAATGGTTTCAATTGATCCCGAAGAGATAACAATCACATTTTCAAGTTCAAACGAGCAACAAAGCTGGAAAAACAATATTTTACTGATTTTCGGATAATATAGTCCGTCGATTTTTGGTGATAGGATTCAAAAAATTGTCTGCCGAAATTTTTCATGGACGTCCGCTACAACTTTATTAAAGGATTCTTTGGTCCTGATTTTTTTCAATTTTCTGGCGCATAGTCCATAGATATTGGACATAAAGTATTATGAAATTTTTTCAAACTTTTTTATGGAGTCCATAATGAACTTAATAATGGTGTCACTTGGTCCCGAGGAGAAAAAAGGTGCATTATAATGTTCAAACGAGCACCAAAGCAGGAAAAACTATATTTTATCGATTTTCATTGCTATACTCTATGGATTTTTGGTATGTCGAATTCTTAATTTTTTTCCAACATGAACGGTCGTTATAACCGAATCAATTGTGCAGTTCATCCTGAGAGGACAACGTGCAAAATTTCAATTTAAAATGATCCCCAAAGCAGCAATTTTCGTGTGTTACTGTTTGTGTATTTTTAACAATAGAATTCCAAAGAAAATTTGCCGAAGTTTTTCACGGACATCCGTTACGACCTTATTAAGGGTGTCATTGGTCTTGAGAGGAAAATATACTCATTTTAAAGTTCAAATGACCACCCAAAATAGGAAAACTCAAATTTTACTAATTTTCGTATGCTATAGTCCATGGATTTTTGGTGATAGGATTTAAAAAAAAATTTGGCTGATAATTTTCATGGAGGTCTATTATGAGCTTATTAGTGGTGTCACTTCTTCCTAATGGGCAAACAGACGCATTAACAACATCAAAGGAGCCCCTAAGAAGGAAAACCTAGATTTTATTCTATTTTTGTATGCTTGTAAGCGGATTTTTGGTGATTGGATTCTTGAATTGTTTTTGCAAAATTTTTAAATGGATGCATTTACGACCTTATTAATTGTGTTTTTTGGTCTTGAGTGTAAAATGAAAGTATTTTCAGGTGTAAACGATCCCCAAAGTAGGAATAATCGGATTTTATCGATTTTCTTGTGTGTCAATATATTTTTTGTGATATAGGATTCCAATTTTTTTTTGCCAAAATTTTTCATGGATGTATTTAACGACCTTATTAATGGCGTCACTTGTTCCCCATCGGAAAACGAGTGCATTTCCAAGTTCAACCAATCTCCAACGAGGAATTTTTTTTTATTGATTCTCGTGTGTTATATTCCATGAATTTTTGGTGATATAGGAATGTTGAAATTTTTCTAACAAAATTTTTCATGGACACCAATTACAACATAATTTATAGCACAGTTTGTCCCGAGAGGCAAATATGCACATTTTAAAGTTCAAACAAGCCACAAAGCGGGAAAAAACAAATATTATCAATTTTCATGTGCTATCATCAACATATTTTTGATGATAGGATTACAAAAAAAAATTTGCAAAATGTTTTTATGGATATAGCATTATAAAATTATTTTGCCTTAAATTTCATGGACGTTGTTATGAACTTATTAATGGCGTCAATTGATTCCAAAGAGACAACAATCCCATTTTGAAGTTAAAATGAGCCACAAAACAGAAAAATTAGATTTTACTAGTTTTTGTGTGCTCTAGTCGGTCGATTTTTGGTGATAGGATTAAAAAACTTTTGTTTGCCGAAATATTTCATGGACATCCACTACAGCTTTATTAATGGTTTTAGTTGGTACCATGTGGGAAACGGTCACATTTTCAAGTTCAAACGAGCCGACAGCAGGAAAACCTCGATTTAAACAATTTTCGTTTGCTATAGTTCAATAATTTTTTGTGAGGCTGAATGTCATTTAAGGAATTTTTTGATGGACATATGTTACAACGTTGTTAATGACATCAGTTAGTTTCGAGGGGCAAACTAGCGCATTTTCAAGGTCAACACAACCCCGAAGCTGGAAAACCAAATTTTACCAATTTTTGTGTCTATAGTCCATGTATTTTTGGAGATACAATTCCGGATATTTGGTTGCTAATTTTTTATATGGACATCCAATACAGTCTTATTAATCGTGTAATTTTGTTTCAAGTACAAACATGAGCATTTTCAAGTTCAAACGAATCCCATACAAGGAAAATTTTAATTTTACCAATTTTTCTGTGCTATCGTCCATTTCGGTATTTATTGGACGTTCCTGAAAATTTTTGTAAAATAAATACCGGAATGTTGGATACCTTGTGAGGTATTACTTGCCTGTTTTAAGTATATGTTATTTCTTGAAGGTGCTTGGTTATTTCGTTGAACAATTGGAGCACTAATTAGTGTTGTTTGTTTGGCTTCTTCATGCTTAAGAAAGATCTCATAGTCAAGCAGTTCTTCATAAAGTTCTTCATTAGGTGATCAATGTTTCATGTGACCGTATGGCTTCAAAGATAGTGTCAAAGTCGGTCCCATGGTCTTGGGTAATACGAGCTAGTTGATCTTTGATAATACGAGCTAGTTGATCTTTGATACAGATAATTCTTGTATGTGATTTATTTGTAAAGGTAATGTGCAGTGATTCCCAAGCTTTGTGTGCCAATGTGACTATTGCAATAGTTGATGCAAGTGTAGGTCCCACTGATTCTAATATGGTATTTTGGACAAGCTGATCTTCTCAAAACCAATTCATATAAGGTGGATTCGGAGTGGTTTCATTGTTTCCTGTTAGTGAGATTGGAGGATCAACAGTTGTTCTATAAATATGACCGAATAGGTTATGATCGTGCATAAGCAATGACACCTTTGCCTTCCAGGTGGTGAAGTTATGGCTGCCGGAATGTTGATGGGTAATTGGAAGATAGGGTAAAACTGCACGATGACAATGTTAGTGGGTGTGGTATCTGCATTAACAACAGAAGTATTGGGGGCCATTTTTGCGTGAGGCAGCAGCTAAGATTAGAGGGCAAAAAATTAGGATCATATTGTATGAGGTTTTAGAGCCCTGATACCATAAAACAACTTATACAACTAGACTAGGAATGAGAAGTATTCTGCATTATAAGCTGATGGAGAATATATATAAGTATTGATGCAATAATGAGTGCTAAAGGGATGACAAATAATCCTGGTTGTGCCAAAAGATAAAATCATGTTATATCGCTTTTACAATAAAGGCTAAAACTTAAGAAAAATCTGGAAATTATATATTAAGAAATAATTTTGTATTTACTGTTTGTCTTTATTTTACAATGTTGCTTTTAAACTTGTGTGCTTAATTGGCCCTTAACGTGATACTAATAATTGAACTTAATCATTACAAAGTATTAATACTTTAAAGGCTTGAGTATAAGTTCTAGCAAATGATGTTCGATATGCCTTTCCATAATAATTTCCTTTTTGTATGATATGTCATCCCATAAAATCATGTCCCATTAGGTCTACATGAACAATCTAGTTAAACTCCCTCAAATATCCATAATTCATGTAAATCTTCTATACAAAACTCTGAAAAGAATCTATCATCTCCACTACATGTATCAGAATTAACACCTTGATGACTCATAAACTGGTGTTGATCATGATGATGATCCTGGGTCATCAAGGTATCTGATGGCTCTGGATCATTCTGTTGTGGTAATAAGTTTTATGCACTTCCTTGGGTAATCAAGAAATAACATCGCTTAACAAAACTTTGTTGTGGAAAAACCTATCTCCACAATTTTTGTTAGTTTTTACACCTTGATGACTCATAAGCTTGATCATAATGCTTTTCCTGAATAATCAAGGCATCCATTGTCTCTATATCATTTTGTTGTGGAAATAACTCATGTGCATTACTTGTTTTAATATTAAAACCTTGATGCATCATCAGTTGATGTTGATCAAAAGGTTGATCCCGAATGAATGCACTCAATTGTGAAAATAACTCATCTAAACTACATATGTCAGTATGACCACCTTGATGAGTCACGTATTGATGTTGATTCAAGGCATTGGTATGATATACATCATACTGTTGTGGAAACTACTCATCTGCACTGTACTAATGTTAACATCTTGATTACTCAAAAATTGATGTTGGTTATGCTGCCAATATTGAGCCATCTTGAAATCACATAGCTCTACAACACTTTGTTGTATTAACACTTTGATGATTCAGAAACTGATGTTGATTATAATTCATAAAGAAATCGCTTGGCTTTACAACACTACATTGTGCAAACAACTTATCCCCACCATCTGTATCAGTATTCAAATGTTTATGACTCTTAAATTTATGTTGATGTTGAATAATCAAGGAATCGGTTGGTTTTACAAGACTCTGTTTTCTGAACAACTTATCTTCACCATTTGTAGTAATATTCACACCATCAGAAGGTTGTGCTACGGATTCATAACATACCACCACTTTGATAATTCACTTTGTGAAAATATACCGGATATATTATGTTTTTGTTGACTACCTGTAAATTTTTGTCGATGAAGATGACCGTCCATATGTAACAAATAAGGATTTATAAACAAAAACTACATGACAGAAGTAAAAGGATATTATATGAGGGGGTGGGGGAAGGAAAATAATAATTGATGTGAAAAGTGAATATAAAGTATGAATTTGTCTGGAAAAGTAGTTTCAAGAATTTGAAAAAGATAAATGAAAGATTAGCATATTGTAAATTATTTTCCATAGTTTTTTCATATTATGGATCATAGTTTGACCAAATACAATGTTAATTAGTAAGAATTTTAATTAGTCTTGTTTGTACTTATACTTTCTAGTTAAGATACATATTTGTTCTTATTACGTCATATTGACTAAAGATATGTGTACGGGGTGAGTCAATGACCACTTGTTTATTCCTTTAAATGTTTTTTGGATAGTACTTTTGTAGTAACTGTGTGTACTACTAAGCAGCTACAAAATAAAAGTACATGCAAGACATAATAATCCCCCTCGAATTTTCACAAAGTTATTCATTATACCTTTAGATTATCTAAATGTCACATTATCCCCAGAGTTTAGTTTTATTTATTATTTACACTTGTAATCTATACGAGGGTTCTATTACACACAAAAGTTAAGTATTCCATATTATTAAACCACTGAATTATTTTTGTCCAATTTGTTTTGTTGTCTAATTTTAGTTTTTCTCCAGTTTTATATACCTAATATATTAAAGGAACTTGTACAAAGTATCAATACCTTTACTAGTGCATGACAATTTCGTAAATAAAGATAACATGTGCAAATTGTCAATAATAATTTTTATATACTAAAATGATTCATGTAGTTTTATAAATACAATAATAAGTGCAAAAGTGTACTTAATAGGGTAAACAGAACAAGAAGTGCATTTTTGACAATTATTTTAAGCGGGTAGTAGGATCCTCAGATAGTTTAGGGTTTTAATAATATAGAAAAATTAAGTTAACAAAAAATAGGACCGACAATATTTATATACTAATTAATTGTTAGATTTGAAAACAAACATAATCTGAGACTGTTGTGACAAAATATTACTCATTACCTTAAACAATAATTTTGTAAAAGGGTTTAGAATGTGGGTCAAAGGAACTAGCTGAGAAGCCCAAAATGTTGTGTGCGATTTAGCGTATTAGGGCATTATAAAACTTCAACGAACCATCGTCCCACCGACAGACTGTGAATGGTGACGTTGGTATTTGCACTATGTCTGAGAAACTGGTTCATTTTAAAGTTCAACAAGCCCCAAAGAAGGAATAACCGATTTTAACGATTTTCATGCTCTATAATCCATATAGTTTTGGACATACAAGATTTTAGAATTATTTAATCTGAAATATTTAAGGCGTCCATTAAAACCGAATTGATGGCGTCAGTTGGTCTCAAGGGGAAAAGAAGTTCAAACGAGCCCCAAACCACGAAAATTCATATTCTACTGATATTCATGTTCTATAGTCCATGAATCTTTGTGATAAGATACCGAGATTTTTTATTCAAAATTTAGTTATGAACGTTTGTTACAACCTTAATAATGGAATTAGTTTGTTTTGAGGGGAAAACATGAGCATTTTCACGTTTGAACGAGGCCCAATGCAGAAAAAATAAGATTTTACCTATTTTCGTGTGCTATAGTCAATGGATTTTCGGTAATACAAGATTCAAGATTTTTTTTCTGAAATTTTTCAAGGATGTCTGTTATGATCTTTTTGATAACGTCATTTTGCTCGAAGAAAAAACAAATGAAATTTAAAGTTCAAATATGCCGTAAAGAAGGAAGAGTCATATTTTACCGATTTTTGTGTTTCATTTCATAGAGTTTTGGGGAAAGCATTCATGAATTTTTTTATTATAGCTTTTTACGGACATGTATTACGCTTTTATTGATGGCGTAGTTGGTCACGAGCAACAAACAAGCACATTTTAAAATTCAAACAATGCCCAAAGTTTGAAAAAACCAAATTTTATTAATTTTCATGTTAATAGTCCATAAATTTTTGGTCATAAAGGATTATGAATTTTTTGACTATCTGTTTTATCGATGTCCATAAGTAGCTTATTAATGGTGTCACTTGGTTCCGAGAAAAAAAAGTGTATTTTAATGTTCAAACGAGCTCCAAAGAAGATAATACTAGATTTTAATGTTTTTTTTTACTATACTCCATGGATATTTAGCATGAAGGATTTGGAAATTTGTTTTGCTAAAATTTTTCATGAACGTTAATTACAAATAAATCAATGGTGCAGTTTATCCCGAGAGGACAACCAACACATTTTCAATTTAAAACGAGCGCCAAAGCCCGAAAAATCAGATTTTTCCATTTTTCATGTGTTATTGTCCATGTATTTTTATAATAGAATTACAAAGAAAAATTGTTGAAATTTTTTACGGACATCCGTTACGACCTTTTTAATAGTGTCAGTAGGTCATGACGAAAACGAGCACATTTTCAAGATCAATCGAGCCTTAAAGTAGGAAAAATTTTTTTATAGTCCATGGATTTTTTGTGATAGGATTTAGAATTTTTTTGGTTGAAACTTTTCATGGATTTATACTGTGAGGTTATTAATGGTGTTACTTCGTCCTAATAGACAAAAAGGCGCAATTTCAAGATCAAAGGAGCCCCTAAGAAGGAAAACATAAATATTATCGATTTTCATATGCTAGTCCATGGATTTTTTGGGATAGGATTCCTTAATTTTTTTTGCAAAATTTATAAGTGGACGCCCTTTACGACCTTGTTAATAGTGTCAATTGGTCTTAAGGAAAAAAGGAATGTATTTTCAAGTTCAAAAGATCTCCAAATTATGAATAACCAGATTTTAGCGATTTTCATAGGCGTCATTAAATTTATGGTGATATAGGATTCCAAAAATTTTTCCCCAAAGTTTTTCAAGGATTTCTATAACGACCTTATTAATGGCGTTACTTGTTTCCAATGGGCAAACGAGCACATATCCTTGTTCAAACAAGCTCCTATGAGGAAAAACAAGTTTTTACAGATTTTTGTGTGCTATATTCCATGGATTTTTGGTGATATACAATTCTAGAATTATTTCTACCAAAATTTTTCATGGATGCCCATTATATCCTAATTTATAGCGCAGTTTATCCCGAGTGGCAAACATGCAAATTTTCAAGTTTAAACAAGCCCCAAAGTGGGAAAATCCATATTTCACGAATTTTTATCCATGTATTTTTTATGATAAGATTACCAAAGAAATTTGCCCAAACTTTTTATTGACACCTATTACGACCTTAATAATTTCTTTGGTTGGTCTTGAGGGAAAAACGAACGGGTGCATTTTCAAGTTCAAACAGGTCGCAATGCAAGAAAACTAGATTTTACTTTTATTTTTTCAAAGTCCATGGATTTTTGTAATAACAATTCAGTAATTATTTTTGTCGTAGGTTTTTATGGGCGTTTGTTACATCCTTAATAATGCCATCAATTGGTCCTGAGGAAAACATATGCACTTTCAAGTTCAAACAAGCTCCAATAAAAGATACATTTTTACTAATTTTCATGCGCAGTTATTTCGGTAAACCGATGTATGAACTGAGGCTCCCATGCCATATGGACCCTCCTAAAAAGTAAGGGCTCATATGGAGCCATCGGCAACAGAGTAAAAGGCAAGTAAAAATCACATAAGAAGAGGGGGAGATACATTCATGACAAGCGAGAAGCTTAATTATGCTTGTGGTTAAGAACAAATCTTAGTCTATATCGTGAGTTTATATGTTACAAATGGAGAAAATCCCCTTTCCAAAACATTAACATAGGTCAATCTCAATGCAAGCAAAGCAAATGTCGTTGAATTTGTTTTTGTCATATGTCTTATAAGGGAAATTGAACCTCCTCTGCTACAAGCGGAAAAATGTACAATGTACTTATTCGATTCAACATCTTCTTAGGAGTAGATTTTGGCTTACCCCTCTACTTACTGTGAAGTTGTTAAATGCCCTTTTTTGTTATTAGTCAGATAGGTTTGAAACTCTTTCCCCTTTTAATAAGTCGATGGATTTTGAAATTTTATGTTGAAATTTTCTATGGACGTCTGTTATGACCTTATAAACTGTATCACTTGATCAAAATGGGAAAACAATCGAATTTCTAAGTTTAAATGATCCCTAAAGTAGAATAAACCAGATTTTATCGATTTTCTTGTGCTATAGTCAATAGATTTAAGGAGATAGGATTCCCAAAAAAATTTGCCAAATTTCATTATGGACGTTTGTTATGAAATTATTAATGACGTGAATTGGTTTTGAGGAGAAAACCATGAATTTTCAAATATAAACAAACCCCGAGTAAGAAAAACCAGATTTTACCAAATTGTTTCTACTTATAGTCAATGAATTTTTGTTGATAGAAGATTCCAGAACTATTTTTGCCAAACATATACATGGACGTTTGGTCCAACCATGTTAATGACGTCAGTTTGTCATGGGGTAAAATAGGTGCATTTTAAATTTCAAATGAGAAAAAAGTCAGAAAAATCTTATTTTACCAATTTTTATGATCTATATAGTCTATGGATTTTTGGTGGTAGATTCAGAAATATATTTGGTTGATATTTGTATGGACGTAAGTTATTACAATATATATGGCTTTGATTGGTCATGAGGGACAATCGGGCACATTTTGAAGTTTAAATTCCCAAAGCAGAAAAACTTAGATTTTATCAATTTTCGTGTGCTATAATCTATGCATTTTTGGTGATAGAATTCAATAAGTTTCGTATAGAATTTTTGCATGGACTTACATTACGACCTTATTAGTGGTTTTAGTTAGTATCAAGAGGAAAATGAGTGCATTTTCAAGTTTATACGAGCCCTAAAGCAGAAAATCCAGATTTTACCAATTTTTGTGTGCTGCCATCTATTTTTGGTGATACAGGATTCCAAATTTTTTTGTGAATTTTTTTATGTATATCCGTTATAAACTTATCAATGAATTTAATTTTTCTCGAGTTGAAAAGAGACTCATTTTAATGTTCAAACAAGCTCTAAAGCACGAAAACCAGATTTTACAAATTTTAGTGTGCTATAATCCATTTGATTTTCAGTGATACAGGATTTCAATTTTTTTGCTCCTAAGATTATTCATTTATGTCTGTTACAATTTGACTTATCTATTCAGTTGGTCTAGAAGGGCAAATAAGCAAATTTAAAGGTTCGAACAAACTCCAAAGCGGGAAAACTAGATTTTACCCATTTACGTATGCTATTATCCATGGATTTTTGGAGATACGAATCCAGAATTATTTTGCAAAAAATTCATGGACGTTGTTATAACATAATTAATGGCGTCAATGAGTCTCGAAGAGACAACAATCGCATTTTCATGTTCAAACGAGCCACAAAAAAGAAAAAATTAGATTTTACTGCTTTTCGTTTGCTATAGTACGTTGATTCTTGGTGATAGGATTCCAAAATTTATTTTGCCGAAATATTTCATAAACGTCCACTGCAAACTTAATATGGGCTTCAATTGGCCTCAACGGTGAAACGATCGCATTTTCAAGTTCAAATGACCCCTAAAGTAGGAAAACCCCAACTTTAACAATTTTTGTGTACTATAGTCCATGGATATTTTATGAGACAAACATAAATTCATTTACAAAAATTTTTCATGGCCATCCGCTTGTTAATGACGTCAGTTGGTTTCGAGGGACAAACTAACGCATTTTCAAGGTCAACCGTGCCTAAAGCAGGAAAACCAAAATTTACCGACTTTTGTGTCCTATATTCAATTAAAATTTTTGGTGATATAATTCTTGATATTTTCTAGCCAATTTTCTTATGGACATCCAATAAAATCTTATAAATGGCAGAATTTAGTCTCGAGGGCAAACATTTGGATTTCAAGTTCAAACGAGCCTCAAACTAGGAATAGTTGGAGTTTACCGATTTTCCTGTGCTATAGTCCATAGATTTTTTGACACAATAATCTGAAAATTGTTTTGCCAAAAATATTCATTCACGTCCTGTGTGACCTTATTAATGGAGTTTATTGGTTACGAGGGGAATATGAGATTATTTTAGAGTTCAAACGAGCCCAAAAGTAGGAAACGTAATTTTCAAAAATTGTTTCTACTATTATCCATCAATTTTTTGTGACGGGATTCTAGAAGATTATTTGTCAAAAATTTTCATGGACGTCCGTTATGACCTTATTAATGGCATCAGGTTGTTTTGAGGGGCAAAACAATGCATTTTAAACTTCAAACAGACCCAAAATTAGGAAAAATATCACTTTACTGATTTTCGTGTGTTATAGTTCATGGATATTCGATTGTACAAGATTTTTGATTTGTGATACGCTCAAACTTACTTCTCAAATGAGAAGTAAAGCGGTCGCGTCAAGTAAATAACCCAACTAGTGAGGTTGGGATCGTTCCCACGAGGAAAATAGTCTAAACTTAACTCCAACTTGTTATTACTACTGTTCGGTTGATGACTTCCTTAAAAAGTAAAAGCATAAAAGGGGGGTTTTGTACATCCTAATAAAATAAAAATAACTAACGAACTTGACAGAGTCACTTAACAGCTTTTAATGTTGAGTTTTAATCAAGTAATCAAAGTAACTAGGGTTTACGTGTTCCCCACAGGTTCATAACTTGATAAATCTAGCTATAACAATTCTTTCCTAGTATCTTGCATGTAAAGTGATAAGTTATGTATTTATAAATCCTTGGTCCGGCATCTAGAAAATCTCACTCCGCACCTTGGTCCGGCTACGTGTGTTGCTTTCCTAACCCTTATCCTTACCTCATATTAAGCATCGTATTCGATATTTGACTAAGTTATTACCTCGTACCAATCAATACTAGCCTATTAGATAGTATACACTAAATCTATGTTAATAATTCTTTTCCTATTATCTACCTCCTTGGTCCGGAAAGTAGCATTAAGGCGAGTTCTAACGTTGATCATCCGTTAAAAAGACTTCTAAGCGAAAGAATTATTAATACATGCAAGACACGATTCTAGAGTTGTTATTTTAGCTAGGGTTTATCTCATTATTTGCCTATGGTTCCCACAACCCTAGTTATAGAGTTTAGTTCCTCATAGCCATAAACACAATATTCAAATATATTAAACAAGAATTCATGTACTTACTTTAATGAGAAAGAATAAAGTCTGAAAATTTGCTTGATTAATCAACAAGAGTTACTTGTAAGAATCTCCAACAATCAATCACTCAGAAAAACAAAGTCTAATAATATGATGTTTAATCTCCAAGAGTCTAACCCCAAAAACGAGGTTTTTCGAACTATTTATAAAAAATTAAAACCTAATTAAACAAGGATTCTAATTACTGGAAATCTGCCAAAACGCGGCTGGGTCGACGGACCACGCGACGGAACGTCGTGGTCATGACGGACCGTCGTGGGCTCCGTCGCCCCATACTTGGTGCAATTCTTCTGCTGCTTTCTTCATTCCCCTCGACGGCAAGTGTGACGGACCGTCATAGGCACGAAGGCCCGTCGAGGGTCTTCGTTACAAAATACTTCAACTCTTGGAATCTGGGTACTGGGATCACTTCTCTGATCTTCGCGACGAACCTGCAGGACGGACCGTCATATCCATGACGGACCGTCACAAGCTTCGTAATCCCACACTTGGTCAGACTTCCCCATCTTTCTTCAACAGCTTCTCTACGCTGCCACCTACGGACCGTCACAAGCACGACGGACCGTCATAAGCTCCGTAGGTGGTCTTTTCTGCATTTTTCGCTCAAAATCTCCGCATTCAGCTTTAGTCAGATTTCCTGCAAAACAAAGAAAAACTTATATCAAAATTAGCACAAAAAGGCTTTCGGACACACTAAACTTAAGGAAAAAGTATTAATTATACCGTGAAACCACGGTATATCAACACCCTCAACTTAAATTCGTTGTTTGTCCTCAAGCGACGCACTATGACTCACTACACAATCTTTGTACAATAGTATTCATGTTTTATCCTTTGCAATCATTTGGCTATCAATCCCGACTAATCCCATCAAATCTATGCATGCTATCACTATTAGGTTTGACTTTTGTGGGATTCGAACATGACACAGACTCACCATGCACTAACACCTATCCTCTTCAATTGCTCACCGAGGTGTTAACAATTCCGGTATTGCAACTAGTGTCCTCGCTTTAGAACAAAAATCCTCATTTTTTACACAATGATTTCAGTTTGAGTATAAGGATTACATTTCAACACTCGCTCTCAGAACAAAGTCACACTCATTCATACCTATTGCCATAAGCTTGCCCTTATTTTCACTGCCTTAAGTTCGCTATACAACCCTTAGGATCACGATAGGACTTTTTTTAGCTTGTATCGTAGGCTCAGAGTCAGGTAGGGTATATTTAGGTATACTTTAGTGACTTTTTGCCCTCCTTGACATATCGGCTAAACCTTCCGCTCTATATCACTTTATTTCGCCCAGTTTCTCCTATTCTTTCACCTTGCTGTTTCCCTTCTTTCTTCATTTGTGTAAGTGACTCTTTTCTTTTCTTGTTTGTAATTCTTGAATATTTCTTTCTTTTTTTTTCTTTTTCAACGAGTTCTTGAGTTACTTTACTTTTGTTCTTTCTCTCTCTTTGTTCTTTCAACCCCACTTTCCAGAGCATTCCTCAAGACAGCCACCCTCAACTCATGGCGTTGCCATGAGTCAAGGTACACAATACCCAAAATCGGTTCAGGGCCATAACGAAGGTTGTTAATACATTAGCCACCCTCAACTTATGCTTTTGGCATAAGCTGAGGTGCACATGTCCAAGGAGGGACCAGGGCCAACATATTGTTCCCAGAAAAGATCAGTTGGGGTGAAAAAGAAAGGTCTAATTTTAAGCTCAAATTATTTGGATCAACGAAGGATAACTTTCATTTGGTTTCTTTTATTTAGGCTAGAAATGGGCTATATTGAATAAGGGCCTATGATCCTTTCCTAATTGTATGTTACAGCTTACTTTTAGCAGGACTAACCAGGCAAGTTCTAGCTCAGTATCAATAGTGGACTATTCAACTTTCCTCACACTCACTTGACATCTCATCACTATATCAGATTATCAGACACCTAGTTCGACTTGAAGGTTTAGGGTAGTGCAATGGTGTAACTCTATTTAATGTTTAGATCCACACAATTATCAGTTACTACGCCTTTTCATGCAACCTTTTCCAGTTTTATCGGGATATTATTTTAGCCATCATGCTTCAGAGTTAAACTATGTACAACAGATATAACGTGCCGGTTCAACAGAAAAAATAATCAGTCTTTTGGGGAAAAAGAGCACAGGCATGAAAACCCCAAAAGAGGATGGTGAGTTGGGCTACTCAGACTTCACCCTAACACTCACTTTCCATTTACCCTACCCCCCAACAAAAAAGCATGCAATTGTCCCCAATGCATAAAAAAATCTAAAGATTAGAGGGATAGGTGAAGCAAACCTGTGGCGCATAGCGCCGTCGATCAACAAGCTGGTGGGTCTGGTTTCCCAGAACCCACATCCTTTGCAATCTGGACACCCTCAATGATGTCCTCAGCAACAACTGCACCCTCAGTAGTGCCTCCTGCTGTCTCTACAGTGCGGGAGCTAGACGCCCCAGCCGCTATCTGCGATGCTCTGATCTGGTGTGCCTCCGCCTCAGCAAGTGAGGCTCTCCTCGCGGCCTCCATCTCTCGGCGCTCCTTCTTTCTTGCTCGCGCTTCATCCTCTAATCGACCCCTCCGCCTCTTGGCACTCTCTCTCGGGGAAGATGGGGGAACGTCTGGAGTAGGAAACAGAGCCGCCAATACAGTATCCTCAGCAGGCTCGACAGACTCTGACACTCTTGCCGCTAGGATCGTGTCGATGTCTGCACGAAGACTGGAGACTGCAGACTGAAGAGTCTACATATCTATCGGAGGGGCTGGTCGAGCTAATACTCTCAATTCAAAGGCATCGAGGCGCTGGTTGACCTCAGCAATCTTCCGCTGCATCTTCCTCTCCATACGCGCCTCAGACTCAGCAATAGACTTCTGCATCCACGGCTGGATATGATGCAGAAGAGTGGCCATTTGTGCCTCCAGTTTTTGGACTCGGGCAAGCGGGGCTGGTGTCGGTAGAGGGGCTGTGCTGCTACCCGGGATAGACTCGACCGGGGTAGTGTCCGTGGATGCCTGTGTAGCTGTGCGAGCCTGGGCCACCGTATCCGCAAGGTCATCAGATAGGGGTGGCAGCTCTGGATGGGGCCCTCGACGTGGGGCCAACTCATTGGCCTCGTCTCTGATGAGGCTGACGTCAACGGTACCCGGCGGGGTCGACAACTGATCTATGTGCCATATGGGCACACCTGCAGACCTGCCAAGGGCAAAGATCATGCACGGAAAGGGGTAGGTGGTGGTGACCTTGAATGCCCTCTCGTGCATGACTGCCTATAGAAGCCATGCATAGTCCACCTCGAAGCCGGCTATCATTGCCGCCATCAGCACTGCTCGATCCTAGGTGACTGTGTTATCAGTAGCTGTGGGGGAAAGGCAGTGACGCACGAGCAGCCACAAGAACTTGGCGATGAACGTGAGGTTGGCCTTCTTGATGGACCCCTTCGGCTCGGTGACCCAATCGGCACCCTCTCCGTCGACTGATAAGTGTAGGGCCATCCACCGCTTGGTGGTCTCCCTCAGTGCTGGCTCTCGCATGAAATGTCCATTCTTCACTACCTGCCAGCGGTAGTCAAACTCGGCAGTGGTGGGGGTCCGAGTAGCATCTGCACTCTCGCCGTATAGGAACCGGCGGATGGCGGGCAGGGAAATGTCAACCTGCACGCCCCAGACTAGAACCTGCTCCAATGGGGCCTGTTTCGCGGGAGCAGCCCGCCTGTCGATCTGTGATCGGAGAGTCGCTACGTAGGACGCGTAGAACTCTCGGACCATCTCCTCACTGTATCGTCCCAACGGACGGGCTGTCCACTCTAAGCGATGCTTGGTGAATATGGTGTGGATCTCCGGCATCGAGGGGAGACTCCCTGTAAGTACCCGCCGCTCCAGGGTAAGTGTGCGAGCCATTACTCCTTTATCGGTCAAGAATTTCGCGTCGGAGTAAACCTGAAACTGGCCTTCAACGCACCACCGGTTTGGCTGGTCAGAGGCTGGGGTGGGGACCTGGGCTGGTGCGTCGGATGTAGAGTCTGAACTGTCAGCCTCATCAGACGAGGCCGACGCTGCAGCAGTGGCGGGTGCGGGAACCTCAGCAGATCCTGAAGCTTCCTCGGACCAGGATACTCCCAAGGAGCCAGACGCTCCTTCCTCGTTTGTGGCCGACCCAGAGGGTGTGCCGGTTAGTGTGCGCTCCTCATCAGACTGGGAGGCGGTGACTACGCCGGACGCCACCGTCTTGGGTGTGGCTCTGGGGGCACGTGTAGCACGGGAAGGGGCGGAGGTGCCTGGGGGCATGTATTCAGGGTCCCGCTCATCGTCAGAGCCGATGACCATGCGGGCAGACGGGGCGACAGACTTAGATGGCCCGCGTGCATAAATGCGGTCTTGCTTGGGTGCCATAGTCGATAGTACCTGTAAAGGAGCAATATTAGTATGAGTAGTGGCAATCAAAACAGGCAAGATCATATGACATGAAACTTTGAAAAAAATGTGTTAGTAATATTGAAACTGTATCACACGATGGGACCTATGACGGCTTGTCGTGACTATGACGGACCGTCATGAGGTCCGTCGTGTTAGACTTGGTATATGTATAGATAAGGGAACCCTGAAGGAGGGGTCGCTGACCATCATGACGGTCAAGAAGGACGGACCATCGTGGGTATGACGGTCCGTCGCAAGGGTCCGTCGTGGGACACTTAGAAAATGATTGGAGACCATCAGAAGAGGGTTCTCTGACTGTAATGACGGTCGTGCAGGACGGACCGTCGTGGGTGTGACGGTCCGTCGTAAGTGTCCGTCGTTGGACACTTAGAAAACTTTTGGAGACCCTTATCATAGGGGTCTCTGACCATCATGACGGTCGTGCAGGACGAACCGTCGTGGTGTGACGGTCCGTCGTAAGTGTCCGTCGTTGGACACTTGGAAATTTTTGGAGACCCTTTTTGTGAGGGGTCTCTGACCATCATGACGATCGTGCAGGACGGACCGTCGTGGGTGTGACGGTCCGTCGTAAGTGTCCGTCGTTGGACACTTGGAAAATTTTTGGAGACCCTTTTTAGAGGGGTCTCTGACCAGCATGACGATCGTGCAGGACGGACCGTCGTGAAGACAACGGTCCGTCACAGGCGTCGTTGGGGAGGGTGCTAGGGCTTATGCGACGGACCCTACGACGGTTCGTCGTGTATACGACGGACCGTCATCGGGGTCTCGTTCTGAATATCAGAGACAGAACTGTAGGTACCCTAAGCAACCCCAATGAACACACATGGTCTTGTAGTGTTGTGGACCGCTATGTGTCTATCCCAACTACCTAGGAAACTATTAATGTGAAATCACCTATGTCTAGGGTTATTAACATGGCAAATTCAAACATTTAGAGCCTAGGTCTAGACATAAACATATCAGGGGAACAAGATACGACTAGGAACGAATCTAATACTAACTAATAAACAAAAATACAAGAGAAATGAGTATAAATTTCGAGACACATACCTTGGAAATGGAGAAAACACAAGTGGGGAATGATTCAGGTGGCAAGGTAGATACCCAAAAGCAGCAGCACCAACAAGTAACTGATAGTAATAAGGTTTGGGGAGATTGTGGGAGTAATGATCAGTGGGGGAAGTGTGGAAGTGGAAAAGAGAGGGGAGATGAGAGGAAGTTTGAAGTAATGGGGTGGGATATGGAGAGGTGGGGAGTATAAACGGTCAAATTTTGAAAAGGGATCCAGCCGGGTCGGGTCGGGTTAATTTCATTAATCGGACGATGGTCCGTCGCACATGCGACGCCCCGTCGTGGTTTCCGTCGTGTGTGTTCTAATTTCAAAAAATGACAAAAATACGTACCTGGTGTGACGGTGCATACGACGGTCCGTTTCAGTCACGACGGTCCGTCGTTGTATCCGTCAGTGGCTACTGCAGAGTAGTTTTCTGCAGAATTTCCTGGTGATGTGCCTGCAAATTTAAAACCCATTTATATAAAAAAAAAATGCTACCATTATTAAAAAGACGATAAGTATTGGGTTGCCTCCCAACAAGCGCCAGATTTAACGTCGCGGCACGACTGGGGCCACTTGATTACTCAGACTTCATCAAGATGGTATGCCTCGATCACTTCATTCGCCGATTCAGCATGCCCTAGATAGATTTTTATGCGCTGTCCATTCACCTTGAACCGCACACCCTCCTTAGTTTCCAACTCGACTGCTCCATGAGGGAATAGTTGGGTAACCGTGTAAGGACCAGTCCATTTGGACTTGAGTTTGCCTGGAAACAAGCGCAATCTGGAATTGAATAGAAGCACTAAATCCCCGACCATAAACTCTCGTTTTTCAATTTTGTTGTCATGATACTTCTTCATCTTTTCTTTATATAGGGCTGAGCTTTCATAGGCTTTCAAGCGAAATTCATCAAGTTCATTCAACCCATTTAACCGTTGCTCTGCAGCTTCGCTCCAATCCAATTTTAACTTCTTCATAGCCCACATGGCTTTATGCTCTAACTCAACCGGAAGATGACAAGCTTTCCCATATACAAGTTGGTATGGAGACATACCTATGGGAGTCTTATAAGCTGTCCGGTAGGCCCAAAGAGCATCATCAAGCCTCCTTGACCAATCTGTTCTACTAGCATTCACTGTTTTGGACAATATCTGTTTGATCTCCCGATTCGATACCTCAACTTGCCCACTAGTTTGAGGGTGGTAAGGCGTGGCCACATTATGGCGAACACCGTATTTCTCCAATAACCCCTTGAACAATCTGTTGCAGAAGTGGGAACCCCCATCACTAATAATGGCCCTTGGAGTGCCAAAACGGGAGAATATATTCTTTTTCAAGAATGCAGTGACACTCTTCCCTTCATTGTTTGCGAGAGCTATGGCTTCGACCCATTTAGATACATAATCAACTGCTACAAGAATGTACTTCATCCCATGAGAACTCACGAAAGGGCCCATAAAGTCAATACCCCACACATCAAATAACTCAATCACAAGAATGGGGTTTAGAGGGAGCTCTTGCTTTCTTGAAATACCACCATCTCGTTGACATTTGTCACATGATTTAGCAAACCCATGAGCATCTTGATGAAGAGTTGGCCAATAGTAACCACATTGCAATATCTTGTGAGCGGTTCGGATACCACTGTGATGTCCGCCAACAGGTGAAGAATGGCATGCCTCCAATACACTCAACATTTCACATTCGGGCACACAACGCCGAATAAGCCCGTCGGCACAACTCCTATACAAGTATGGTTCATCCCAAAAGAACTTCTTCACATCGTACATGAACTTTTTCCTTTGATGAAAGGACAAGTCTGATGGAACAATATCACTAGCCAGATAGTTCGCAAAATCTGCGAACCATGGAATCAAGTCTTGTGAAGCAGCCAATACATGTTCATCGGGGAAAGTATCATCAATGTCAGTCTTATCCCCTAACTCTCTCATAGCTTCATCCTCTAGACGGGACAAATGATCAGCAACTTGATTTTCAGTCCCTTTTCTATCCAGCACTTCAAAGTCAAATTCTTGCAGCAGTAATACCCAACGAATCAGCCTTGGTTTCGCATCCTTTTTCGCCATCAAATATCTCAGTGCTGAATGGTCAGTATGCACTATGACTCTAGTACCTAGCAAATAGGAGCGAAATTTCTCAAAAGCAAAGACTACTGCGAGGAGTTCTTGCTCAGTCACTGTGTAGTTCTTCTGGGCTTCATTTAGGGCTTTACTAGCATAGTAAATTGGGTGAAGGATTTTGTTTCTTCTCTGTCCCAATACTACACCAAGAGCCACCCCACTAGCATCGCACATTACCTCAAATGGACTGTTCCAATCCGGAGAAATAATGATAGGTGCAGACACTAACTTCTCTTTTAGCTCACTGAATGCTTTAAGACAGGACTCATCAAAACAAAATTTACATTCTTTCTCCAGTAATTTGCACAATGGGTGTGCAATCTTTGAAAAGTCTTTGATGAATCTCCGATAAAAACCTGCATGCCCAAGAAAGCTTCTCACACCTTTCACAGAGATCGGCGGGGGAAGTCTCTCTATTACCTCAACTTTAGCTCGATCAACCTCTATACCCTTTTCTGAAATGCGATGACCCAACACAATACCCTCTTTCACCATGAAATGACACTTTTCCCAGTTTAGTACCAGATTGCAGTCTTCACATCTCTTAAGAACCTCAGATAAATTGTTCAAGCATCGCTCAAATGAATCACCAACCACAGAAAAATCATCCATAAAAACCTCTATAGTATCCTCCACCATGTCAGAAAATATTGACATCATACATCTCTGAAAGGTTGCGGGTGCATTGCACAACCCAAACGGCATTCTTCTGAACGCAAAAGTCCCATATGGACAAGTGAAAGTGGTTTTCTCTTGATCTTCTGGTGCGATAGAAATCTGATTATACCCCGAATACCCATCAAGAAAACAATACCACCCTTTTCCGGCAAGTCTATCCAACATCTGATCCATGAAGGGCATAGGAAAATGGTCTTTTTCAGTCCATGAGTTCAGTTTACGGTAATCCATGCACACCCTCCATCCAGTAACCGGTCTCATCGGAACAAGTTCATTCTTTTCGTTGGGGACCACAGTCATTCCCCCTTTCTTAGGTACACACTGAACCGGGCATACCCAACTACTATCGGCGATTGGATAGATTACTCCAGCATCCAACCACTTGATAATTTCCTTCTTCACAACCTCTTGCATAGGAGGATTCAAGCGTCTCTGGTGCTCAATACTCGGCTTATGATCAGGCATGAGTTGGATTTTATGAGAGCAAATACCAGGAGGGATCCCAATAATGTCCGCAATGGTCCACCCAATAGCTCTTTTGAACCTTTTTAGTACCTTCACCAAACTCTGAACCTGTTGTTCATCTAGGTCTGATGCAATGATTACCGGCAAAGTGTCACCATTTCCTAAGAATTCATACCTAAGATGAGGTGGGAGAGCTTTTAATTCAACTTTTGGAGCTTCCTCTATAGATGGTTTAGCGGGTGGGGACTCGCGATTCTTCATATCAAGCTCAAATTTCTTCGGTTTAAACCGAACATCACCTCGGTCAAGAGCCGCTACTAATGACTCATACTCTTCAATGCAATCGCTATCAAAGTTCATTATCACTGCCGCTAATGCTTCGACACCTAGACGTTCTTCTATTTGTGTCTCAAAGGTCTCACCCATGTTGTAGGATATAGCAGATGCCGATTGGAGCTCACCACTCTGCCTCATGGACCTACAAATATTAAAGGTCACTTCCTCACTGTTCAACCGAAATTTCATCTGCCCCTTTTCCATGTCTACTAAGGCTCTTCCCGTAGCTAGGAATGGCCTCCCAAGGATAATAGGCACTTCAAAATCAACCTCACAATCAAGAATAACAAAATCGGCTGGAAAGATGAATGACTCCACTTTTACTAGCACATCGTGGAGTATTCCTATAGGTCGTTTTACTGTTCGATCAGCCATCAGTAGCCGCATCGCCGTGGGTTTTGGGTCACCCAAACCCAACTTCTTGTAAATCGAGAGGGGCATGAGATTTATGCTTGCCCCCAGATCACATAATGCTTTCGCAAAATGTAATAGCCCGATTGTACAAGGAATAGTAACGCGCCCGGATCTTCTTTCTTTTGGACCAGAGATCTTGTAGCAATAGCACTACAATGCTGCATTCTATCATCATCCTCAAAAGTGACCGATCTTTTCTTTGTAACCAGATCTTTCATAAATTTGGCGTAACCGGGCATTTGTTCTAAAGCTTCTACCAAAGGGACATTGATAGAAAGTTGCTTCAACATTGTTATAAAACGCCGGTATTTACCATCCTCGGTCTTTTTCACTAATCTCTGAGGAAATGGGGGTGGTGGCCTAGGCATAGGAGTTACCTTTTTAGGCACTTCAGCATCTTTTGCAGTGTTATCCTCTAATTCAGCATCAACTTCTACCACTTTATCAGATTCTGTTGTCACCTTATTCTCATCAGATGGCATAGGTGGATCAATGGTTTGCTTGCCACCGCGAGTAGTAATTGCCATACAATGTCCATCATTTTTCGGATTTTGGACAGTGTTGCTAGGAAGAGTGCCCGGTTGCCGTGTGTTCACAGTTGCAGATAATTGGGCCAATTGTAACTCAAGTTGCTTAATTGATATTGCATGGGTATCAACTTTTTGCCCAATACCCGCTAGATCATTCCTCAACTCTTTTTTTGCTCATCACTAGCATCGAACCTCCTCATCATTTTATGCAACATATCCTCAACTCGCGACATACTACCTCCACCATCCCTAGGAGTAACTTCACGATTTTGAGGAGGAACATAAGGTCCATTTCTGTCGTTTCTGTTACCATAGCTACCCCTGTTGAAGTTGTTGTCGCGATTGTAGTTTCCATCTCGGACATAATGACCCTCACGATTGTAGTTACCATAGTTCCGACCTTGGTTCCCTTGACCTTGGCGCCAATTTCCTGATTAGAGCCTTGGGCACTTGGTCGGAAACCCCCCATCTGTTCATTTACTGCATAGGAATCCTCCTCATAATAACACTCATCAATTGGAGGTGGTGGTTTAGCCAAGTAGTTGACTGCATTAACCTTTTCTGCACCCCCAGTGACATGTTTTAGTACCAACCCAAGCTCAGTTCTCATCTGAGCCATTTCTTCCCGAATATCATCTGTGGCTGGGTTGTGAGTGGACTGCACTGCGAAGGTGTTTCTCCCTGTATCGGACTTCCTAGTACTCCAAGCTTTGTTGTTACGGGAGATTTTCTCTAATTTCTCAGCAATCTCAGCATAAGGGCATTCTCCATAAGATCCACCTGCTATAGTGTCCAACACCGCTTTATTGTTATCATCCTGTCCCCTATAGAAGTATTCCTTTAGTGACTCATCATCAATACGGTGATTTGGGACACTTCTCAAGAATGAGGTTAATCTATCCCAAGAACTACTAACTGACTCTTCTGGTAGTGCCACAAAGTTATTCACCCTGTCTTTGTGGTTTAATTTCTTGGAGACCGGATAGTAGCGTGCTAAGAAGACATCCCGTAGTATGGGAGCTCAGTAAACCAGATAGCAGCCTCTCCCGTCAGTGAGAGAGGAAACACTCTGAGACCTATTACATCTAGATCCAAATCAGGCCTCCCCACACAACTTTTACACACTGCCCTTACCTTAGCTATATGGGCATGTGGATCCTCAGAAGGTAGCCCTGAAAACAAACCTCTGGCAGTGAGCATTTGCATCAGACTACTAGTTACCACAAAAGTGTGGCCTGTGGGTAGAGGAGGCAAACCAGTGGCCCATCCGAATCTGCTATGTTATCATAGCCTCTGTAGTATGCTTGGGGCCGTGGAGCGGGATTCTGTCCCCTCTGTTGATGTTCACCCGGAGCATCGGGTAACATCTGACCATGAACATCAGCCGGAGCTGGGATGTTCTGGTTTGGATCCTCATCATTGATTCCCAAGTTACGATTCATGTTTCGCAGTGTACGTTCTAGCTCGAGATCGTAGGGGAACAACGGTTCTCTTCCTCTCCGTGTATTTGGCATACAAGGAGGATAATTCTGAAAAGGAATCAAAAACAATAAAACAAAGTAAAATCAAGAAAATATCAACTAAACTATAGTAAGAAGTTCAAGTTAATCTAAAAGCTAATTCCCCGGCAGCGGCGCCAAAATTTGATACGCTCAAACTTACTTCTCAAATGAGAAGTAAAGCGGTCGCGTCAAGTAAATAACCCAACTAGTGAGGTTGGGATCGTTCCCACGAGGAAAATAGTCTAGACTTAACTCCAACTTGTTATTACTATTGTTCGGTTGATGACTTCCTTAAAAAGTAAAAGCATAAAAGGGGGGTTTTGTACTTCCTAATAAAATAAAAATAACTAACGAACTTGACAGAGACACTTAACAGCTTTTAATGTTGAGTTTTAATCAAGTAATCAAAGTAACTAGGGTTTACGTGTTCCCCACAGGTTCATAACTTGATAATTCTACTATAACAATTCTTTCCTAGTATCTTGCATGTAAAGTGATAAGTTATGTATTTCTAATCCTTGGTCCGGCATCTAGAAAATCTCACTCCGCACCTTGGTCCGGCTACGTGTGTTGCTTTCCTAACCCTTATCCTTACCTCATATTAAGCATCGTATTCGATATTTGACTAAGTTATTACCTCGTACCAATCAATACTAGCCTATTAGATAGTATACACTAAATCTATGTTAATAATTCTTTTCCTATTATCGACCTCCTTGGTCCGGCAAGTAGCATTAAGGCGAATTCTAACGTTGATCATCCGTTAAAAAGACTTCTAAGCGAATGAATTATTAATACATGCAAGACACGATTCTAGAGTTGTTATTTTAGCTAGGGTTTATCTCATTATTTGCCTATGGTTCCCACAACCCTAGTTTTAGAGTTTAGTTCCTCATAGCCTATATTCAAATATATTAAACAAGAATTCATGTACTTACTTTAATGAGAAAGAATAAAGTCTGAAAATTTGCTTGATTAATCAACAAGAGTTACTTGTAAGAATCTCCAACAATCAAACACTCAGAAAAACAAAGTCTAATAATATGATGTTTAATCTCCAAGAGTCTAACCCCAAAAACGAGGTTTTTCGAACTATTTATAAAAAATTAAAACCTAATTAAACAAGGATTCTAATTACTGGAAATCTGCCAAAACGCAGCTGGGTCGACGGAACGTCGTGGTCATGACGGACCATCGTGGTCATGACGGACCGTCGTGGGCTCCGTCGCCCCATACTTGGTGCAATTCTTCTGTTGCTTTCTTCATTCTCCTCGACAGCAAGTGTGACGGACCGTCATAGGCACGACGGCCCGTCGAGGGTCTTCGTTACAAAATACTTCAACTCTTGGAATCTGGGTACTAGGATCACTTCTCTGATCTTCGCGACGAACCTGCAGGACGGACCGTCATATCCATGATGGACCGTCACAAGCTTCGTAATCCCACACTTGGTCAGACTTCCCCATCTTCCTTCAGCAGCTTCTCTACGCTGCCACCTACGGACCGTCACAAGCACGACAGACCGTCATAAGCTCCGTAGGTGGTCTCTTCTGCATTTTTCGCTCAAAATCTCCGCATTCAGCTTTAGACAGATTTCCTGCAAAACAAAGAAAAACTTATATCAAAATTAGCACAAAAAGGCTTTCGGACACACTAAACTTAAGGAAAAAGTATTAATTATACCGTGAAACCACGGTATATCAATTTGATATGTCAAAGTTTTTCACGGAAGTCCATTATAACCTTATTAACGACATCAGTTGTTTCGGAGGTTAAAATGGGCACATTTTCATGTCAAAACCCATATTTTACTTATTTTCATTTGCTATAGCTAGGTATGCGACCTCACTATTTTTTGTGTAATGGTTGTGGATGAAGATCGAGAAGATCTTTGAAGATAGCAAAACATATTGTACCCGCGCATGAGCATGGATGTACGGGCCTTCCATGTATAATATTTTGGATGTTAACAAGTTTTTTCAGTTGTTGGAACACAGATTAAACTGATCAACAGCGTTAGAGTTGTTGCTAGAGGTGGACTTCGCATTTCGGACGTTCTCAGGAATGTTAATAGAGAGGTTGCCATTTTGACGAGAGCACCACTGTTGGGTTTGATGAGTCTCTTACATTCTGTAAACTCCATCATTAGATATCCTATGAGCCGTTACTTGCCTGTTTTCAGTTTATGTTATTTCTTGAAGGTGCTTGGTTTTTTGTTTGAGCAATTGGAGCAATAATTAATTTGTTCGTTTGGATTCTTTATAGATAAGAAAGACCTCATAGTCAAGCAGTTTTCATAAAGTTCTTCATTAGGTGATCAATGTTTCATGTGACCTGATGGCTACAAAGATAGTGTCATAGTCGGGCCCAAGGATTCTCACATCAAATTGCACATGAGTTATTGGTGCACCACCGATCATGAGCAATTGAATGTTCTATCGGGCCAATATTCTTTTGTAATATGAGCTAGTTGATCTTGGAGACAGATAATTCTTGTATGTGATTTATTGTCAAAGGTAGTGTGCAGGGATTCCCAAGCTTTGTGTGCCAATGTGACTGTTGCAATAATTGATGAAAGTGTAGGTCCCACTGATGCTAAGATGGTATTTCGGACAAGCTGATTTTATTGAAACCGGTTCATATAAGGTTGATTGAGAGTGGTTTCATTGTTTCTTGTAAGCCAGATTTGAGGAGCAACAGTTGTGCCATCAATATGACCAAAAGGTTATGTCTGTACATAAACAATGAAACCTATTCCTTCCAGGTGGTGAAGTTATGGCTTCCGGTATGTTTGATAGGTAATTGAAAGGCAGAGTTTAATTGCACGATGACAATGTTAGTGTTTGTGGTATCTGCATTAATAATACCAGCATTGGGTGCAAATTATGCGTGTGGTAGCAGGTAGGATTAGAGGCAAAAAATTTGGATCATACTCGTGTGATAAACAACTTAAGCGACTAGACTGGGAATAAGAAGTATTCTGCATTATTCATAAGCTGATTAAGAATAAATATAAGTTCTCATACAATAATGAAGGATAACGGGATACAACAAATATTCATGGTTTTACAAGAAGATAAAATCACGTTATATCTCTTTTACAATGAAGGTTAAGAATTAAGAAAAATCTTGAATCTATATATTCAGAAATCATATTGTACTTCTTGTTTGTATTTATTATTTCAAGATGCATTTAAACTGATGTGCTAAATTGGCCCTTGACATGATAATAATACTTGAAGTTAATTATTACAAAGTAGTAATACTTCAAAATGCTTGAGCATAATTCCTAGCCAAATCTTGTTGGATATGCCTTTCCATAATTAGTTTCATTTTCATGGATATGTCTTTCCATAAAGTCATGTCGCGCTAGGTCTACATGGAAATTCGAATTGCACTCCCTCAATTATCCAATAACTATTATAACTCCTCTATATTAAATTCTGAAAAAAAAACTATCATCTCCGCTGTATGTATGAGAATTATCTCCATGATAACTCATAAATTTATGTTGATCATGATGCTGATCCTGAGTCATCAAGGAATCTGAATCATTCTGTTGTGGTAATAACTCTTGTGCACTACCTTGGGTCATTGATAGATAACTTTTCTCTACACCACTTCGTTGTGGAAACAACCTAACTCCACCATTTGTGTTAGTTCTAACACCTTGATGACTTATAAGCTGATGTTGATCATAATGTTGTTCCTGAATTATCAAGGCATCCATTGGTTCTATATCATTCTGTTGTGGAAGTAACTCATGTGCATTACTTGTATTAAAATTACCACCTTGATGAATCATCAGATGATGTTGATCATAAGGTTGATCTTTAATGAATGCACTCCACTGTGCAAATAACTCATCTAAACTACATATATCAGTATGACCAACTTTATGACTCATATATTGATTTTGATTCAAGTCATTGGTTTGATATACATCATTCTGTTGTGGTAATAACTCATATGAACTATTTGAATTAATCTTAACATCTTGATGACTCAAAAATTGATGTTTGTTATGCTGCCAATATTGAGCCATCGAGAAATCACATGGATCTACAACAAGTTGTTGTGCAAACACCCTATCTCCGCCACCAGTATTCGTATTAACACCTTGATTATTCATAAACCTATGTTGGTCATGATTCATCAAGAAATCGCTGGGCTTTTCAACAGTCCATTGTGAAAACACCTTATCTCCACCACCTGTGTCAGTATTCTCATCTTGATGACTCTTTAATCTATGTTGATCTTCAATCATCAAGGAATCTGTTGGTTGTACAGGAAACCATTTTCCGAACAACTTATCTCCACCATTTGTATCAATTTTTACACCTTCGCAAGGTTGTGCTACGGATGCATACATACCACCACTCGTATAATTCACTTGTGAAAATATACCGGCCTTATGTTGTTGTTTTTTATCTTTAGATTGTTGTTGATGAAGATGATGCTCCATAGGTTACAAATAAGGATTTATAAACCAAAAATACTTGAGAGAAGAAAGGGGATTTTATATGAAGGGGTGGGGGAAGGAAAATAATAATCGCTGTGAAATGTGAATATAGAGTATCAACTTATTTGGAAAAGTAATGTATCTATGTCCTTATATACACACATCAGAGGCGCTATCCTTTTATACTTTGTTCAGGAATTGAAAAAGATATATGAAGGACTAGCATATTTTAAATTTTTTTCATATTTCTTTCATTTTATGGATCTTGGTGTTACCAAATACAATGTTAATTAATAGGAATGATTTTAAAAACTTTATAACTAATAAAAGATATCCATTGACTGAACTTTTATTTAATTTTTTTTCCTTAAATATGACACTTGTGATATTGAAATTAATTTTTTTCTATATCAATAATAAAAGATGACAAATCTTTTCACTATTATTAATATTTTTCCTTTAATACATTAGCCTTGTCCAATAAGATATTTCAAAGTAGAAATTTATTTACTATCTTTCTTTAATAGGCAGCAGTTGTCCTGAATGGATCCTGTGCAGTGTAAATTTAAATTAGTCTTGTTTGTATTTTTACTTTCTACTTGAGATCCATATTTGTTCTTATTACGTCATATTGACCAAATATATGTGTACGGGGTAGGTCAACGACCACTTGTTCATTCCTTTAAATTCTCTTTGGATAGTACGTATGGAATAACTGTGTACTACTAAGAACCTATAAAATAAAAGTAGGAATAAGGCATAATCATCCCCTTAAATTTTCACAAAGTTATTCATTATACCTTTAAATTATCTAAATGTCATATTATGTCTTTGAATTTATGTTTTATTTGTTATTTACACTCTAATTTATGTGAGGGTGCTCTTACTCACTAAACTTAGGTTTTCCATATAATCTAAATCCCTCAATTATTTTTGTCCAATTTGTTTGTTGTCTAATTGTAGTTTTGCTCTAGTTTTATATACCAAATGTTGTAAAGAAACTTGTACAATGTATCAATAGCATTACAAGTGCATCAATAGTTTATAAATAAAGAAAGCTTGTGCAAATTATCAAGAATATTTTTTCAATACTAAAATGATTCATGTTGTTTCATAAATACAATAATGAGTGCAAAAGTGTATTTAATAGTTTAAACACAACAAAAAGTAGATTTTTGACAATCATTTTATGAGGTTAGTAGGACCCTCAGATAGTTTAAGGCAAAATTTAATATAGAAAAATTAAGTTAAAAATAATAGGATAAAGCCCCAAACAAGGAATAATTGGATCTTACATATTTTTATGTGCTATAATCCATGGATTATTTGTGATACAATAATCCGGAAATGGATTTGCCAAAAATTTTCATGTACGTCCAATATGACTTTATTAATAGTATTTATTGGTTTCGAGAGCAATACGAGAGCATTTTAAAGTTCAAACGAGCCCAAAAAGTAGTAAAACATATTTTTAACAATATTTTTGTGCTATAATCCATCGATTTTTGGTGATAGGATTCATGAAGATTATTTGTCAAAATTTTTAATGGACTTCCATTATGACATTATTAATGGCGTCAGATTGTTTTTAGGGGCAAACAAATGTATTTTCAACTTCAAATAAACCCTAAAGTAGGAGAAATCACATTTGATCGATTTTTATATGTTATAGTTCATGGATTTTCGATAATACAAGATTTTGGATTTGATTTACCAATGTTCTTCACGGACGTCCGATAAGACCTTATTAACGGCATCAGTTGGTTCATAGGTAAAAACGAGCGCATCTTCAAGTTAAAACAAGCCCTGAAAAAATAAAACCAATATTTTACTTAATTTCATGTGTTATAGTTGGGTATGCGACCTCGCTATTTTTTTGTGTGATAGTTATGGAGGAAGCTCAGGAAGATCTGTCAAGATAGCCAAAGAGATTGTGCCCGCACACGAGCATGTAAGTACGGGCCTTCCAAGTAGAATATTTTGGCTTTTAACAAGCTTTATCAATTGCTGGAACACAGATTAAACTGATCAACTACGTTAGAGTTGTTGCTAGTGGTGGAGTTCGCATTTCGGACGTTCTTAGGAATGATAAGAGAGAGGTAGCTATGTCGACGAGAGAACCACTGCTGGATTTTTGATGAGTCACTGCCTTTCTGTAAACTCCATCGTTGGATACCTTGTGAGGCATTACTTGCCTGTTTTCATTTTATGTTATTTCTTTTAGGTGTTTGGTTGTTTGTTTGAGCAATTGGAGCAATAATTAGTGTTGTTAGTTTTGATTCTCTATAGATAACAAATACCTCATAGTCAAGCAGTTTTTCATAAAGTTCTTCATTAGGTGATCAATGTTTCATGTGGCCTGATGGCTGCAAAGATAGTGTCATAATTGGGCCCAAGGGTTCTCACATCAAGTTGCACATCAGTGATTGGTGCTCCACCGATCATGAGCAATTGAATCTTCTATCAGGCCAATAATATTTTTTAATATGAGCTAGTTGATCTTGGAGACAGATAATTCTTGTATGTGATTTATTGTCAAAGGTAGTGTGCAGGGATTAAAGGTAGTGTGCAGGGATTCCCAAGCTTTGTCAGCCAATGTGACAGTTGCAATAGTTGATGAAAGTGTGGGTCCCACTGTTGCTAAGATGTTATTTTGGACAAGCTGAGTTTGTTGAAACCGGTTCAAACAGTTGTGCCATCAATATGACCGAAAAGTTATGTCTGTGCATAAGCAACGACACCTACGCCTTCCAGGTGGTGAAGTTATGGCTTACGGTAAGTTCGATAGGTAATTGAAAGGCAAGGTTTAATTGCACCATGACAATGTTAGAGTTTGTGGTATCTGCATTAACAATAACGACATTGGGTGCCAATTATGCGTGTGGTAGCTGCTAGGATTAGAGGGCAAAAAATTGGGATCATACTCGTGTGATAAATAACTTATACGACTAGACTGGGAATGAGAAGTGTTCTGCATTATTCATAAGCTGATGAAGAATAAATATAAGCTTTCATACAATAATGAAAGATAACGGGATACAACAAATATTCATGGTTGTACAAGAAGATAAAATTGTGTTATATCTCTTTTACAAGGAAGGTTAAGAATTAAGAAAAATCTTGAAACTATATATATTCAGTAATCATATTGTACTTCTTGTTTGTCTTTATTATTTAAGGATGCATTTAAACTGATGTTCTAAATTGGCCTTTTACATGATAATAATACTTGAAGTTAATCATTACAAAGTAGTAGTACTTCAAAATGCTTGAGCATAATTCCTAGTCAAATCTTGTTGTATATTCCTTTCCATAATAAGTTTCATTTTCTTGGATATGTCTTCCCATAAAATCATGTCGCGTTAGGTCTACATGAAAATTTGAATTGAACTCCCTCAATTATCCAATAAATCTTGTAACTCTTCTATACTAAATTCTGAAAAGAAACTATCATTTCCGCTCTATGTATCAGAATTAACGCCTTGATAACTCATAAATTGATGTTGATCATGATGCTGATCTTGAGTCATCAAGGCATCTGAATCATTCTGTTGTGGTAATAACTGTTGTGCACTTCCTTGGGTCATTGATAGATAACTTTTCTCTACACCACTTCGTTGTGGAAATAACCTATCTCCACCATTTGTGTTATTTCTAACACCATGATGACTTATAAGTTGATGTTGATCATAATGTTGTTCCTGAATCATCAAGGTATCCATTGTTTCTATATCATACTTTTGTGGAAGTAACTCATGTGCATTACTTGTATTAATATTACCACCTTGATGAATCATCATCGGATGTTGATCATAAGGTTGATCTTTAATGAATGCACTCCACTGTGCAAATAACTCATATACACTACATATATCAATATGACCACCTTGATGACTCATATATTGATGTTGATTCAAGTCATTGGTTGGATATACATCATCTGTTGTGGTAATATTGAGCCATGAATTAGTATTATAATCTTGATGACTCAAAAATTGATGTTGGGTATGATGCCAATATTGAGCCATCGAGAAATCACATGGATCTACAACACGTTGCTGTGCAAAAACCCTATCTGTGCCACCAGTATCCGTATTAACACCTTGATTATTCAGAAACCGATGTTTATTATGATTCATCAAGAAATCTCTTGGGTTTACAACAGTCCATTGTGAAAACACCTTATCTCCACCACCAATGTCAGTATTCACATCTTGATGAATCTTTAATCTATGTTGATCTTCAATCATCAAGGAATTAGTTGGTTGTAAAGGAATCAATTTTCCGAATAACTAATCTCCACCATTTGTATCAATATTCACACCTTCACAAGGTTGTGCTACGTATGCATCCATACCACCACTTGTATAATTCACTTGTGAAAATATATCAGACATGATATGTTGTTGTTGAATATCTTTAGATTGTTGTTGA
The DNA here is from genome assembly GCA_027704865.1 of Solanum neorickii. Classification (NCBI taxonomy): domain Eukaryota; kingdom Viridiplantae; phylum Streptophyta; class Magnoliopsida; order Solanales; family Solanaceae; genus Solanum; species Solanum neorickii. Next base: position 13,635,159 of record JAKWJC010000373.1, read on the forward strand.
TGAAGATGACCCTCCATAGGTTACAAATAAGGATTTAAACCAAAAATACTTGAGAGAAGAAAGGGGATTTTATATGAAGTGCTGGGGGAAGGAAAATAATAATCGCTGTGAAATGTGAATATAGAGTACGAACTTATATGGAAAAGTAATGTATCAATGTCCTTAAACACACACATTAGAGGCGCTATCCTTTTATACTTTGATCAAGATTTGAAAAAGATATATGAAAGACTAGCATATTTTAATTTTTTTCCATATTTGTTTCATTTTATGGATCTTAGTTTGACCAAATACATAGTTAATTAATAAGATTGACTTAAAAAACTTAATAACTAATAAAAGATATCCATTGATTGAACTTTTATTTAATTTTTTGTCTTAAATATGACACTTGTGATATTGAAATTAATTTTTTTTCTATATCAATAATAAAAGATGACAAATCTTTTCACTATTATTAATATGTTTCCTTTAATACATTAGTCTTCTTCAATAAGATATTTCAAAATTGAAATTTATTTATTATCTTTTTTTATTAGGCAGCGGTTGTCCTGAGTGGATCCTGCGCAGTGTAAATTTAACTTAGACTTGTTTGTATTTTTACTTTCTAGTTGAGATCCATATTTTTTCTGATTACGTCATGTTGACCAAAGATATGTGTACGGGGTGAGTCAACGACCACTTGTTCATTCCTTTAAATTCATTTTGGATTGTACGTATGGAGTAACTATGTACTACTAAGCACCTATAAAATAAAAGTACGAATAAGGCATAATCATCCCCTTAAATTTTCACAAAGTTATTCATTATACCTTTAAATTATCTAAATGTCATATTATCTATTTGAATTTAAGTTTTATTGGTTATTTACACTTCTAATTTATGTGAGGGTGCTCTTATTCACTAAACTTAAGCTTTCCATATAAATTAAATCTCTCGTAGTCAAGACGTTTTTCATGAAGTTCTTCATTAGGTGATCAATGTTTCATGTGACCTGATGGCTGCAAAGATAGTGTCATAATCGTGCCCAAGGATTCTCACATTAAGTTGCACATTAGTGATTGGTGCTCCACCGATCATGAGCAATTGAATGTTCTATCAAGCAAATAATCTTTTGTAATATGAGCTAGTTGATCTTGGAGACAGATAATTCATGTATGTGATTTATTGTCAAAGGTAGTGTGCAGGGATTCCCAAGCTTTTTGTGCCAATGTGACTGTTGCAATAGTTGATAAAAGTGTAGGTCCCACTGATTCTAATATGGTATTTTGGACAAGCTAATTTTTTTGAAACTTGTTCATATAAGGTGGACTGTGTGTGGTTTCATTGTTTCTTGTAAGTCAGATTGGAGGAGCAAAGTTGTGCCATCAATATGACCGAAAGGTTATGTCCGTGCATAAGCAACGACACCTAAGCCTTCAAGGTGGTAAAGTTATGGCTTCCGGTAAGTTTTATGGGTATTTGAAAGGCAGGGTTGAATTGCACGATGCCAATATTAGTGTTTGTTGTATCTGCATAACAATAACGACATTGGATGCCAATTATGCGTGTTGTAGCAGATAAGATTAGAGGGCAAAAAATAGGGATCATACTCGTGTGATAAACAACTTATACGACTAGACTGGGAATGAGAAGTATTCTGCATTATTCATAAGCTGATGAAGAATAAATATAAGCGTTCATACAATAATGAATGATAACGGGATACAACAAATATTCATGGTTGTACAAGAAGACAAAATCACGTTATATCTGTTATACAATAAAGGTTAACAATTAAGAAAAATCTTGAAACTATATATTCAAAAATCATATTGTATTTATTGTTTGTCTATATTATTTAAGGATGCATTTAAACTGATGTGCTAAATTGTCCCTTGACATGATAATAATACTTGAAGTTAATCATTACAAAGTAGTAATACATCAAAATGCTTGAGCATAATTCCTAGCAAAATCTTGTTTGATATGCCTTTCCATTAATAAGTTTCATTTTCTTGGATATGTCTTCCCATACAATCATGTCGCGTTAGGTCACCATGAAAATTCGAATTGAACTCCCTCAATTATACAATAATTCTTGTAACTCTTCTATACTAAATTCTGAAAAGAAACTATCATCTCCGTTGTATGTATCAGAATTAACATCTTGATAACTCATAAATTTATGTTGATCATGATGCTGATCCTGAGTCATCAAGGCATCTGAATCATTCTGTTGTGGTAATAACTCTTGTGCACTTCCTTGGCTAATCGATAGATAACTTTTCTCTACACCACTTCTTTGTGGATACAACCTATCTCTACCATTTGTGTTATTTCTAACACCTTGATGACTCATAAGCTGATGTTGATCATAATGTTGTTCCTGAATCATCAAGGTATCCATTGGATCTATATCATTCTGTTGTGGAAGTAACTCATGTGCATTACTTGTATTAATATTACCACCTTGAGGAATCATCATCTGATTTTGATCATAAGTCTGATCTTTAATGAATGCACTCCACTGTGCAAATAACTCATCTAAACTACATATAGTAGTATGACCACCTTGATGACTCATATATTGATGTTGATTCAAGTCATTGGTCGGATATACATCATTCTGTTGTGGTAATAACTTATATGCACTACTTGAATTAATATTAACATCTTGATGACTCAAAAATTGATGTTGGTTATTCTGAAAATATTGAGCCATCGAGAAATCACATGGATCTACAACATGTTGCTGTGGAAACACCCTATCTGTGCCACCAGCATCCGTATTAACACTTTGATTATTTATAAACCGATGTTGGTTATGATTCATCAAGAAATCGCTTGGCTTTACAATAGTCCATTGTGAAAACACCTTATCTCCACCACCTATGTCAGTATTCACATCTTGATGACTCTTTAATCTATGTTGATCTTCAATCATCAAGGAATCAGTTGGTTGTAAAGGAATCCATTTTCCGAAAAACTTATCTCCACCATTTGTATCAATATTCACACCTTCACAAGGTTGTGCTACATATGCATACATACCACCACTCGTATAATTCACTTGTGAAAATATACCGGACATGTTATGTTGTTGTTGATTATCTTTAGATTGTCGTTGATGAAGATAACCAACCATAGGTTACAAATAATGATTTAAACCAAAAATACATGAGAGAAGAAAGGGGATTTTAAATGAAGGGCTGGGGGATGGAAAATAATAATCGCTGTGAAATGTGAATATAGAGTATGAACTTATATAAAAGAGTAATGTATCTATGTCCTTATATACACACATTAGAGGCGCTATCCTTTTATACTTTGTTCAAGATTTGAAAAAGATATACGAAAGACTACCATATTTTAAATTTTTTCCATATTTGTTTCATTTTATGGATCTTAGTTTGACCAAATACAATGTTAAATAATAAGATTGATTTAAAAAACTTTATAACTAATAAAAGATATCCATTGATTGAACTTTTATTAATTTTTTGTCTTAAATATGACACTTGTGATATTGAAATTAATTTTTTTTCTATATCTATAATAAAAGATTACAAATCTTTTCACTATTATTAATATTTTTCCTTTAATACATTATTCTTCTCCAATAAGATATTTCAAAGTGGAAATTTATTTATTATCTTTCTTTATTTGGCAGCGGTTGTCTTGAAAAGATCATGCGCACTGTAAATTTAAATTAGTCGTGTTTGTATTTTTACTTTCTAGTTGAGATCCATATTTGTTCTTAATACGTCATATTGACCAAAGATGTGTGTACGGTGTGAGTCAACGACAACTTGTTCATTCCTTTAAATTCATTTTGGATAGTGCGTATGAAGTAATTGTGTACTACTAAGCACCTATAAAATAAAAGTAGGAATAAGGCATAATCATCTCCTTAAATTTTCACAAAGTTATTCATTATACCTTTAAATTATCTAAATGTCATATTATCTATTTGAATTTAAGTTTTATTAATTATTTACACTTTTAATTTATGAGAGGGTGCTCTCACTCACTAAACTTATGTTTTCCATATAATTTAAATCCCTCAATTATTTTTGTCCAATTTGTTTGTTGTCTAATTGTAGTTTTGCTCCAGTTTTATATACCAAATATTGTAAAGGAACTTGTATAATGTATCAATAGCATTACAAGTGCACCAAAATTTTTTAAATAAAGAAAGCTTGTGCAAATTATCAATAATAATTTTTCAATACTAAAAGGATTCATGTTGTTTCATAAATACAATAATGAGTGCAAAAGTGTACTTAATAGTTTAAACACAACAAGAAGTACATTTTTTACAATTATTTTATGAGGTTAGAAGGACCCTCGGATAGTTTAAGGCTATATATAATATAGAAAAATTAAGTTAAAAATAATAGGACCAAGCCCCAAATCAGGAATAATTGGATCTTACCTATTTTCATGTTTTATAATCCATGGATTATTTGTGATACAATAATCTGGAAATTGTTTTGCCAAAAATTTTAAGGGACATCCAATATGACCTTATTAATAATGTTTATTGGTTTCGAGAGTAGAACAAGAGCATTTTAAAGTTCAAACGAGCCCAAAAAATTTGTAAAACATAATTTTAACAATATTTTTGTGGTATAATCCATCGATTTTTGGTGATAGGAATCCAGAAGATTATTTGCCAAATTTTTTCATGGACTTCCATTATGACATTGTTAATGGCTTCAGGTTGTTTTGAGGGGCAAACAAATGTATTTTCAACTTCAAATAAACCCTAAAGTAGGAGAAATAACATTTTATCGATTTTCGTATGTTATAGTTAATGGATTTTCGAGGATAAAACATTTTGGATTTGATTTGCCAATTTTATTCACGGCGTCCGTTAAGACCTTATTAACGGCATCAGTTGGTTCATAGGTAAAAACGAGCGCATTTTCAAGTTAAAACAAGCCCTAAAGAAGGAAAACCAATATTTTACTTAATTTCATGTGCTATAGTTGGGTATGCGACCCCGCTATTTTTTTGTGTAATAGTTGTGGAGGATGCTCGGGAAGATCTATCAAGAAAGACAAAGAGATTGTGCCCGCGCACCAGCATGGAAGTACGGGCCTTCAAAGTAGAATATTTTGGCTTCTAACAAGCTTTATCAATTGCTGGACCACAGATTAAACAGATCAACAACGTTAGAGTTGTTGCTAGTGGTGGAGTTCCATTTCAGACGTTCTCAGGAATGTTATGAGAGAGGTAGCTATGTCGACGAGAGCGCCACTGCTGGATTTTTGATGAGTCCCTACCTTTCTGTAAATTCCATCGTTGGATACCTTGTGAGGCATTACTTGTCTATTCTCAGTTTATGTTAATTCTTGAAGGTGCTTGGTTGTTTCTTTGAGCAATTGGAGCAATAATTAGTTTTGTTATTTTGGATTCTTTATAGATAAGATAGACCTCATAGTCAAGCAGTTTTTCATAAAGTTCTTCATTAGGTGATCAATGTTTCATGTGACCTGATGGCTGCAAAGATAGTGTCATAATCGGTCCCAAGGATTATCACATTAAGTTGCACATTAGTGATTGGTTCTCCACCGATCATGAGCAATTGAATTTTCTATAAGGCCAATAATCTTTTCTAATATGAGCTAGTTGATCTTGGAGACAGATAATTCTTGTATGTGATTTATTGTCAAAGGTAGTTTGCAGGGATTCCCAAGCTTTGTGTGCCAATGTGACTGTTGCAATAGTTGATGAATGTGTAGGTCCCACTGATGCTAAGATGGTATTTTGGACAAGCTGATTTTGTTTAAACCGGTTCATATATGGTGGATTTAGAGTGGTTTCATTGTTTCTTGTAAGTCGGATGGGAGGAGAAACAGTTGTGCCATCAATATGACCGAAAGGTTATGTCCGTGCATAAGCAACGAAGCCTATGCCTTCCAGGTGGTGAAGTTATGGCTTCCGGTAAGATTGATAGGTAATTGAAAGGCAGGTTTGAATTGCACGATTACAATATTAGTGTTTGTGGTATCTGCATTAACAATAACGACATTGGGTGCCAATTATGCGTGTGGTAGCAGCTAGGATTAGAGGGCAAAAAATTGGGATCATACTCGTGTGATAAACAACTTATACGACTAGACAGGTAATGAGAAGTATTTTGCATTATTCATAAGCTTATTAAGAATAAATATAAGCGTTCATACAATAATGAAAGATAACGGGATACAACAAATTATCATGGTTGTACAAGACGATAAAATCACGCTATATCTCTTTTACAATGAAGGTTAAGAATTAAGAAAAATCTTGAAACTATAAATTCAGATATCATATTGTACTTCTTGTTTGTATTTATTATTTAATGATGCATTTGAACTGATGTGCTAAATTGGCCCTTGACATGATAATAATGCTTGAAGTTAATCTTTACAAAGTAGTAATACTTCAAAATGCTTGAGCATAATTCCTAGCCAAATCATGTTGGATATGCCTTTCCATAATAAGTTTAATTTTCATGAATTTGTCTTCCCATAAAATCATGTCGCGTTAGGTCTACATGAAAGTTCGAATTGAACTCCCTCAATTATCCAATAATTCTTGTAACTCTTCTATATTAAATTCTGAAAAGAAACTATCATCTCCGCTGTATGTATCAGAATTAACACGTTGATAACTCATAAGTTGATGTTGATCATGATGCTGATCCTGAGTCATCAAGGCATCTGAATCATTCTGTTGTAGTAATAACTCTTGTGCACTTCCTTGGGTAATCGATAGATAACTTTTCTCTACACCACTTCGTTGTGGATACAACCTATCTCCACCATTTGTGTTATTTCTAACACCTTGATGACTCATAAGCTGATGTTGATCATAATGTTTTTCCTGAATCATCAAGGTATCCATTGGATCTATATCATTCTGTTGTGGAAGTAAGTCATGTGCATTACTTGTATTAATATTACCACCTTGATGAATCATCAGCTTATGTTGATCATAAGGTTGATCTTTAATGAATGCACTCAACTGTGCAAATAACTCATCTAAACTACATATATCAGTATGACCACCTTGATGACTCATATATTGATGTTGATTAAAGTCATTGGTTGGATATACGTCATTCTGCTGTGGTAATAACTCATAGGCACTACTTGAATTAATATTAACATCTTGATGACTCAAAAATTGATGTTGGTTATTCTGAAAATATTGAGCCATCGAGAAATCACATTGATCTACAACATGCTGCTGTGCAAATACCCTATCTCCGCCACCAGTATCCGTATTAACACCTTGATTATTCATAAACCGATGTTGGTTATGATTCATCAAGAAATCGCTTGGCTTTACAACAGTCCATTGTGAAAACACGTTATCCCCACCACCTGTGTCAGTATTCACATCTTGATGACTCTTTAATCTATGTTGATCTTCAATCATCAAGGAATCAGTTTGTTGTACAGGAATCAATTTTCCGAACAACTTATCTCCACCATTTGTATCAATATTCACACTTTCGCAAGGTTGTGCTACGGATGCATACATACCACCACTCGTATAATTCACTTGTGAAAATATACAAGACATGTTATGTTGTTGTTAATTATCTTTAGATTGTTGTTGATGAAGATGACTTTCCATAGGTTACAAATAAGGATTTTTAAACCAAAAATACTTGAGAGAAGAAAGGGGATTTTATATGAAGGGGTGGGGGAAGGAAAATAATAATCGCTGTGAAATGTGAATATAGAGTTTGAACATATATGGTAAAGTAATGTATCTATGTCCTTATATACACACATCAGAGGCGCTATCCTTTTATACTTTGTTCAAGATTTGAAAAAGATATATGAAAGACTAGCATATATTAAATTTTTTCCATATTTGTTTCATTTTATGGATCTTAGTTTGACCAAATACAAAGTTAATTAATAAGAATGATTTTAAAAACTTTATAACTAATAAAAGATATCCATTGATTGAACTTTTATTTTATTTTTTGTCTTAAATATGACACTTGTGATATTGAAATTAATTTTTTTTCTATATCAATAATAAAAGATGACAAATCTTTTCACTATTATTAATATTTTTCCTTTTAATACATTAGTATTCTCCAATAAAATATTTCAAAGTGGAAATTTATTTATTATGTTTCTTTATTAGGCAGCGGTTGTCCTGAATGGATCCTGCGCAGCGTAAATTTAAATTAGTCTTGTTTGTATTTTTACTTTCTAGTTGAGATCCATATTTGTTCATATTACGTCATGTTGACCAAAGATATGTGTACGGGGTGAGTCAACGACCACTTGTTCATTCCTTTAAATTCTTTTTGGATAGTACGTATGGAGTAACTGTGTACTACTAAGCATCTGTAAAATAAAAGTTGGAATACGGCATAATCATCCCCTTAAATTTTCACAAAGTTATTCATTATACCTTTAAATTATCTAAATGTCATATTATCTCTTTGAAATTAAGTTTTATTTGTTATTTACACTTCTAATTGATGTGAGGGTGCGCTTACTCACTAAAATTAAGTTTTCCATATAATATAAATCCCTCAATTATTTTTGCCCAATTTGTTTGTTCTCTAATTGTAGTTTTGCTCCAGTTTTATATACCAAATATTGTAAAAGAACTTGTACAATGTATCAATAGCATTACAAGTGCATCAAAATTCTATAAATAAAGAAACCTCGTGCAAATTATCAACAATAATTTGTAACACTAATATGATTCATGTAGTTTCATAAATACAATAATGAGTGCAAAGGTGTACTTAATTGATTAAACATAACAAGAAGTACATTTTTAACAACAATTTTAAGAGGGTAGTAGGACACTTTCATAGTTTAGGGGGATAAATAATATAAAAAAATTAAGTTAAAAATAATAGGACCAAGCCCCAAACTAGGAATAATTGGATCTTACCTATTTTCATGTGCTATAATCCATCGATTATATGTGATAAGATAATTCAAATAAATTTTTGCCGAAAATTTTCATGGACGTCCAATATGACCTTATTAATAGCGTTTATTGGTTTGGAGAGGAAAACGAGAGCATTTTAAAGTTCAAACGAGCCCACAAAGTAGGAAAACATAATTTTAAAAATATTTTAGTGCTATAATCCATCGATTTTTGGTGATAGGATTCAAGAAGATTATTTGCCAAAGTTTTCATGGACTTCCATTATGGCATTATTAATGGTGTCATGTTGTTTTGAGGGGCAAACAAATGTTTTTTCTACTTCAAAGAAACCCTAATGTAGAAAAATCATATTTTACCGATTTTTGTATGTTATAGTTCATTGATTTTCGATGATACAAGATTTTGGATTTGATTTGCCAATGTTTTTCACAGGCGTCCGTTAATACCTTATTAACAGCATCAGTTGGTTCATAGGTAAAAATGGGCGCATTTTCAAGTAAAACAAGCCCTAAAGAAGGAAAACCAATATTTTACTTAATTTCATGTGCTATTGTTGGGTATACGACCTCGCTATTTTTTTGTGTAATAGTTGTGGAGGAAGCTTGGGAAGATCTATCAAGATAGCCAAACAGATTTTGCCCGCGCACGAGCATGGAAGTACGGGCCTTCCAAGTAGAATATTTTGGCTTCTAAAAATCTTTATTAGTTGCTGGAACACTGATTAACAACGTTAGAGTTGTTGCTAGTGGTGGAGTTCGCATTACGGATGTTCTCAGGAATGTTAAGAGAGAGGTTGCTATTTCGACGAGAGCGCCACTGCTGGATATTTGATGAGTCTCTGCCTTTCTTTAAACTGCATCGTTGGATACCTTGTGAGGTATTACTTACCTGTTTTAAGGATATGTTATTTCTTGAAGGTGCTTGGTTGTTTCTTTGAGCAATTGGAGCAATAATTAGTGTTGTTCGTTTTGTTTCTTCATGCTTAAGAAAGATCTCATAGTCAAGAAGTTTTTCATGAAGTTCGTCATTAGGAGATAAAAGTTTCATGTGACCGGACGGCTAAAAAGATAGTGTCATGATCGGGCCAAAGGATTCTCACATAATGTTGCACATCAGTGATTGGTGCTCCACTGATCATGAGCAATTGAATGTTCTATCAAGCCAATATCTTTGGTAATATGAGCTAGGTTATCTTGGAGACTGATAATTCATGCATGTGGTTATTGGCAAAGGTAGTGTGCAGGGATCCCCAAGCTTTGTGTTCCAATGTGACTGTTGCAATAGTTGACGCAAGTTTAGGTCCCATGGATACAAAGATTGTATTTTGGACAAGCTGATTTTTTCGAAACCAGTTCATATAAGGTTGATTGAGAGTGGTTTCATTGTTTCTTGTAAGTGAGATTTGAGGAGAAACAATTGTTTCATCAATATGACCGAAAAGGTTATGTCCGATCATAAGCAACGACACCTATGCCTTCCAGGTAGTGAAGTTATGGCTGCCGGCATGTTTGATGGGTTATTGAAAGGCAGGGTTGAATTGCACAATGACAATGTTAGTGGTTGTTGTATCTGCATTAAAAACAGCGGCATTGGGTGCCAATTATGCATGTGGCAGCAGCTAGGATTAGAGAGCAAAAAATTGGGATCATACTCGTGTGAGGTTTTATAGCCCTAATATTATTAAACAACTTATACGACAGGACTTGGAATGAGAAGTATTCTGAATTTGCATAAGGTGATGAAGAATTAATATAAGCGTTGATACAAGAATGAGTGCTAACGGGATACGACAAATAATCATTGTTGTATGTGAAGATAAAATCACATCACATCTCTTTTACAATGAAGGTTTAGAATTTAGAAAAAATTGGAAACTATATATTCAGAAATAATATTGTATATACTGTTTGTATTTATTATAAAATGATACATTTTAACTTTTGTGCTAAATTTGAACTTAACGTGATAATAATACTTGAAGTTAATCATTACAGAGTAGTAATACTTTAAATGATTGAGAATAAGTTCTAGCCAAATCTTGTTGGATATGCCTTTCCATGATAAGTTTAAATTTGTTGGATATGTCTTCCCATAAAATCATGTCGCCTTAGGTCTACATGAAAATTCTAGTTCAGCTCCCTCAAATATCCAATAATTCTTGTAATTCTTCTATACTAAATGCTGAAAAAGAAACTATCATCTCCAGTATATATATCAGAACTAACACCTTGATAACTCATATATTGAAGTTGATCATGATGTTGATCCTGAGTCATGAAGGAATATGAGTGTCCAGTATCATTCTGTTGTGGTAATAACTCTTGTGCACTACCTTGGGTCATCGATAAATAACTTGTCTCTACAACACTTTGTTGTGGAAACAACCTATCTCTTAAATTTGTGTTAGTTTTAACACCTTGATGACACATATGTTGATGTTGATCATAATGTTGTTCCTGAATCATCAAGGAATTCGCTGGCTCTATATCATTCTATTAATGAAATAACTCATGTGCATTACTTGTATTTATATTAACACCTTGAAAATCATCAGTTGATGTTGATCATAAGGTTTATCTTCAATGAATGCACTCCACTTTGAAAATAAGACATCTAAACTACACATATCAGTATTATCACCTTGATGACTCATATATTGATGTTGATTCATGTCATTGGTTGGATATACATCATTCTGCTGTGGAAATAACTCATGTGCACTACTTGAATTAATATTAAAATCTTGATGACTCAAAAATTTATGTTGGTTATGCTTCCAATATTGAGCCATCGAGAAATTACATGGCTCTACAACACTTTGTTGTGCAAAAAACCTATCTCCGACACTAGTTACTGTATTAACACCTTCATTATTCAAAAACTGATGTTGGTTATGATTCATCAAGAAATCGCTTGGCTTTACAACAGTCCATTGTGCAAACAACTTATCTCCACGACCTATGTCAGTGTTCACATCTGGATGAAACTTAAATTTATGTTGAACTTGAATCATCAAGGAATCAGTTGGTTGTACAAGAATCCATTTTCCGAACAACTTATCTCCACCATTTGTATCAATATTCACACCTTCGCAAGGTTGTGCTACGGATGCATACATACCACCACTCATATAATTCACTTGTGAAAATATACTAGACATGTTATGTTGTTGTTGATTATCTTTAAATTGTTGTTGATGAAAATGACCCTCTATATGTTTCAAATAAGGATTTATAAACCAAAAATACTTGAGAGAAGAAAGGGGATTTTATATGAAGGGGTAGGGGAAAGAAAACAATAATCGTTGTGAAATCTGAATTTAGAGTATGAACTTATATGAAAAAGTAATGTATCTATGTCCTTATCTACACACATCGGAGGTGCTATCCTTTTGTACTTTGTTGAAGATTTGAAAATGATATATGAAAGACTAGCATATTTTAAAAAAAAATCCATATTTGTTTATTTTATGGATCTTAGTTTGACCAAATACAAAGTTAATTAATAAGAATTATTTTAAAAACATTATAACTAATAAAAGATATCCATTGGCTGAACTTTTATTTAATTTTTTGTCTTAAATATGACACTTGTGATATTGAAATTATTTTTTTCTATATCAATAATAAAAGATGACAAATCTTTTCACTATTATTTATATTTTTCCTTTAGTACATTAGTCTTCTCCAATAAGATATTTCGAAGTGGAAATTTATTTATTATCTTTCTTTATTATGCAGTGGTTGTCCTGAATGGATCCTGCGCAGTGTAAATTTAAATTTGTCTTGTTTGTTTTTTACTTTTTAGTTGAGATCCATATTTGTTCTTATTACGTCATGTGGACCGGAGGTATGTGTACGGGGTGAGTCAACGACCACTTGTTCATTCCTTTAAATTCTTTTTGGAGAGTATGTATGTAGTAAGTGTGTACTACTAAGCACTTATAATATAAAAGTGGGAATAAGGTATAATAATCCCCTTGAATTTTGACAAAGTTATTCATTATACCTTTAAATTATCTAAATGTCATATTATCTCTTTGAATTTAATTTTTATTTATTATTTACACTTCTAATTTATGTGAGGGTGTTCTTACTCACTATACTTATGTTTTGCATATAATTTAAATTCGTCTATTATTTTTATCCAATTCATTTTGTTGTCTTATTGTAGTTTTTCTCCAGTTTTATATATCAAATGTGGTAAAGGATCTTGTACAATGTATCAGTAGCATTACAAGTGCATCAAAATTTTATAAATAAAGAAAGCTTGTGCAAATTATCAATAATAATTTTTCAATACTAAAATGATTCATGTTGTTTCATAAATACAATAATGAGTGCAAAAATGTACTTAATAGTTTAAACACAACAAGAAGTAGATTTTTGACAATTATTTTAAGAGGGTAGTAGGACCCTCAAATAGATTAAGGCTATATATAATATAGAAAAATTAAGTTAAAAATAATAGGACAGACAATATTTATATACATATTAATTGTGAGATTGGAACTTAACTTAATTTGGTACTATTGTTACAAAATATTACTTATTACCCTAAAAAATAATTTTGTTAAAGGATTTAAAATATGGGTCAAAGGAATGAGCTGAGAAGCCCAAATTGATGTGTGTGATTTTAGCTAGGTCCCACCTACAGACAGTGGATGGTTAAATTATCTTTGCACTAGGTCTGAGAAAACTTAAATTTAAGACCTTATTGATAACATCAGTTTATGTCGAGGGAAAAACATAAGCATTTTCAAGTTTAAATTAGCTGTAAAGAAGGAAGACCCATATTTTACCAATTTTTCTATTTAATTTCACAAATGTTTTGTGAAAGAATTCCAGAATTTTTTATTAAAATTTTTCATGGACATACATTACGATCTTATGGAATGGAGTTAGTTGGTCTCGACCGGCAAACAAGCGAGTTTTAAAATTCAGACAATCCCCAAAGCAGGAAAAACCATTTTTTACAAATTATCATGTATTATAATCCATAAATTTTTAATGATAAAGGTTATGAAGTTATTGCCGAAATTATTTATGGACGTCCATACTGACCTTATTAATGGTGTCACTTTGTCACGATGGAAAAACATGTGTATTTTAATGTTTAAAGGAGCCCCAAAGCAGGAAAAACTAGTTTTTACTTATTTTCCATGTCTATACTCCATTAATTTTTGGTATGCAAATTTGCAAAAATAATTTTGCCAAAATTTTTCATGAGCGTCAGTTACAACTTTCTTAATGATGTATTTTATCCCTAGAGGAGAACATGCACATTTTCAATTTAAAACGAGCCGAAAGTAGGAAAATTAGATTTTTTCAATTTTCGTGTGTTATTTATTGTCCATGTATTTTTATGATAGAATTAAAAAAAAAAATTGCCAAACTTTTTCACGGATATTCGTTATGACCTTATTAATGGATTCAGTTTGTCTCAAGAGGAAATCAAGCACAGTTTAAAGTTCAAAGGATCCCCAAAGTAGGAAAAAGCAAATTTTACCGATTTTCATGTGTTATTATCCATGGATTTTTTTGTGTTAGAATCTTGAATTGTTTTTGGCTGAAATTTTTCGTTGAGGTCTATTATGGTGTTATTAATGGCGTCACTTTGTCCTAACGGGCAAACTGACGCATTTTTAATATCAAAGGAACCCCTAAGAAGGAAAACTTATGCCTTTAAATTATCTAAATGTCATATTATCTCTTTGAATTTACGTTTTATTTATTATTTACACTTCTAATTTATGTGAGGGTGCTTTTACTCACTAAACATAAGTTTTCCATATAATTTAAATCCATCTATTATTTTTGTCCAATTCATTTTGTTGTCTAATTGTAGTTTTGCTCCAGTTTTATATATCAAATGTGGTAAAGGATCTTGTACAAAGTATCAGTAGCATTACAAGTGCATCAAAATTTTATAAATAAAGAAAGCTTGTGAAAATTATCAATAATAATTTTTCAATACTACTATGATTCATGTTGTTTCATAAATACAATAATGAGTTCAAAAGTGTACTTAATAGTTTAAACACAACAAGAAGTAGATTTTTGACAATTATTTTAAGAGGGTAGTAGGACCCTCAGATAGTTTAAGGCTATATATAATATAGAAAAATTAAGTTAAAAATAATAGGACCGACAATATTTATATACTTATTAATTGTGATATTGGAACCAAACTTAATTTGGTACTATTGTTACAAAATATTACTTATTACCTTAAAAAATAATTTTGTTAAAGGATTTAAAATATGGGTCAAAGGAATTAGCTGAGAAGCCCAAATTGATGTGTGTGATTTTAGCTAAGTCCCACCCACAGACAGTGGATGGTTAAATTATCTTGGGAAAAGGGTCTGATATACCACTCAACTTTGTCATTTAGAGCTGATATACCCCTTGTTATGAAAGTGGCTCGTATATATTCCTACTTGTAAACAAATGACTCACATATACCCTTTTCCTCTAACGGAAATGGATAAAATAATAATTTTAATCTAAATTTTTATTATTTTTTTCTAAAAAATATAATCCCATATGAGTAAATTTAATCCTCGTCAAACATATTTTTTTGACCTATTTTTGTTTCAATGACTAATTTATAATTAATATTTTGATAGTCATATTTATTTATGTTTCACTAATATTCTTGTAAAACTTATTGTAGTTGACCAAATTTTTACTTCGAATACGAAATTAAATTATAATACACACAAAAAAAAGGTTTAAATTTGTTTTATTTAAACTAAGGAATGAAAGAAAAAACATAAGAATAAGAAACTCAAATAATTATAATAAAAAAAGTCAAAAAAATAATTTATATATGAAAAAAATTAAAATATACGTTGAACTTTGATAGAAGAATCATATATACCCCTAAATTATTTTTATTAAAATATTACAAGTAATAAATATAAATTTAAAACTAATTTTTTAACTCTCGTTAAATGAAGGATATATATGAGCCATTTTGTAACGGGAGGGGTATATGTGAGCCGTTTGTATAACGGTAAGGGCATATATGAGCCATTTTTATAACAGGGGGTATATTAGCTTCAAATGATAAAGTTGAGGGGTATATCAGACCCTTTTCCGAATTATCTTTGCACTAGGTCTGAGAAAACTTAAAATGAAGACCTTGTTGATAACGTCAGCTTATGTCGAGGGAAAAACATATGCATTTTCAAGTTTAAATTATCTGTAAAGAAGGAAGACCCATATTTTACCGATTTTTCTATTTAATTTCACAAACATGTGTATTTAATATTCAAACAATCTCCAAAGCAGAAAAACCAATTTTTACCAAGTATCATGTATTATAATCAATAGACTTTTAGTGATAAAGGTTATGAAGTTATTGCCGAAATTTTTTATGGACGTCCATAATGACCTTATTAATTGTGTCACTTTGTCACGATGGAAAAACATGTGTATTTTAATGTTTAAAGGAGCCCCAAAGCAGGAAAAACTAGTTTTTACTAATTTTCCATTGCTATACTCCATTAATTTTTGGTATGCAATATTGCGAAAATA
Organism: Solanum neorickii; assembly: GCA_027704865.1. Taxonomy (NCBI): domain Eukaryota; kingdom Viridiplantae; phylum Streptophyta; class Magnoliopsida; order Solanales; family Solanaceae; genus Solanum; species Solanum neorickii. The sequence continues at coordinate 13,651,607 of JAKWJC010000373.1, forward strand.
ATTTTGCCAGAATTTTTCATGAGTGTCAGTTACAACTATCTTAATGATGTATTTTATCCCTAGAGGTGAACATGCATATTTTCAATTTAAAACGAGCCGAAAGTAGGAAAATTAGATTTTTTCAATTTTCGTGTGTTATTTATTGTCCATGTATTTTTATGATAGAATTCAAAAAAAATTGCCAAACTTTTTCACGGATATTCGTTATGACCTTATTAATGGATTAAGTTTGTCTCAAGAGGAAAACAAGCACAGTTGAAAGTTCAAAGGATCCCCAAAGTAGGAAAAAGCAAATTTTACCGATTTTCATGTGTTATTATCCATGGTTTTTTTTTGTGATAGAATCTTTCATTTATTTTGGCTGAAACTTTTCGTTGAGGTCTATTATGGTGTTATTAATGGCGTCACTTCGTCCTAAGGGGCAAACTGACGCATTTTTAATATCAAAGGAACCCCTAAGAAGGAAAACTTAGATTTTATCAATTTGCGTATGCTAGTCAATGAAATATTGGTGAAAGCATTCCTAATTTTTTTGCAAAATTTTTAAATGGACGTCCTTTACTACCATATTTATTGTGTCAGTTAGTCTCGACGGTAAAACGAACGTACTTTCAAGTTCAAACGACCCCAAAAGTATGAATAACCAGATTTTATCAATTTTCATATGCGTCAATATTTTTTGGTGATATATGATTCTGAATGTTTTTTGCCAATTTGTTTCATGGACGTCTCTAACGACCTTATTAATGGTGTCACGTGTTTCCCATAGGAAAATGAGCGCATTTCCATGGATTTTTGGTGATACAGGATTCTAGAATTCTTTCTACCAAAATTTTTCATTGACACCCATTACAACCTAATTCATAGAGCAGTTTGTCCCGAGAGGCAAACATGCGCATTTTCAAGTTTAAACAAGCCCCAAAGAAGGAAGTACGGTCCTTCCAAGTAGAATATTTTGGCTTCAAACAAGCTTCATCAGTTGCTGGAACACATATTAAACTAATCGAAAACTTTAGAGTTGTTGCTAGTGGTGGATTTTACATTTCCGACGTTCTCAGGAATGTTCAGAGAGAGGTAGCTGTGCCGCTGCTGGGTATTTGATGAGTCTCTACCTTTTTGTAAACTCCATCGTTCGATACCTTGATAGGCATTACTTGCCTATTTTCAATTTATGTTATTTCTTTAAGGTGCTTGGTTGTTTCTTTGAGCAATGTGAGCACTAATTAGTGTTGTTCGTTTGGCATCTTCATAGATAACAAAGTTCGCATAGTCAAGCAGTTTTTCATAAAGTTCTTTATTAGGTGATTAATGTTTAACGTGGCCGGATGGCTGCAAAGCTAGTGTCACAATCGGGCCCAAGGATTCTCACATTAAGTTGCACATCAGTGATAGTGCTTCACCGATCTTGAGCAATTGTATGTTCTACCAGGACAATAATCTTTGGTTATATGAGCTAGTTGATATTGGAGACAGATAATTCTTGCATGTGATTTATTGGCAAAGGTAGTGTGCAGGGATTCACAAGCTTTGTGTGCCAATGTGACTGTTGCTATAGTTGATGCATGTGTAGGTCCCACTGATGCTAAGATGGTATTTTGGACAAACTGATTTTGTGTGAACCAGTTCATGTAAGGTGGATTGATAGTGGTTTCGTTGTTTCTTGTAAGTGAGATTGGAAGAGCAACAGTTGTACCATCAATATGACCGAAAAGGTTATGTCCGTGCATAAGCAACGACAGCTATGGCTTCCAGGTGGCTAAGTTATGGCTGCCGCCAAGTTTGATGGGTAATTGAAAGACATAGTTGAATTGGACGATGACAATGTAAGTGGTTGTGGTATCTGCATTAAGAACAATGGCATTGGGTGCCAATTATGCGTGTAGCGGCAGCTAGGATTAGAGGGTAAATAATTGGGATCATACACGTGTGATGTTTTATAGCCCTGATACATTAAAACAAGTCATATGACTAGACTGGGAACGAGAAGTATTCTGCATTATATATAAGCTGATGAAGAATAAATATTAGTGTTAATACAACAATGAGTGCTAACGGGATACAACAAATAATCATGGTTGTATGAGAAGATAAAATCACGTTACATCTCTTTTACAATGAAGGTTAAGAATTACGAAAAATCTGGAAACTATATATTCAGAAAAAATATTGTATATACTATTTGTATTTATTATAAAATGATGCATTTAAACTGATGTGCTAAATTGGCCCTTAACGTAATAATAGTACTTGAAGTTCATTATAACAAAGTAGTAATACTTCAAATACTTGAACATAAGTTCTAGCCAACTCTTGTTGAATATGCCTTTCCATAAAAAGTTTTATTTTGTTGAATATGCCTTCCCATAAAATCATGTCGCATTATGTCTACATGAAAGTTCTTGTTGAGCTTCCTCAAATATTAAATAATTCTTTTAACTCTTCTATACTAAATTCTGAAAAAACTATCATCTCCACTATATGTATCAGAATTAACACCTTGATAACTCATAAATTGACGTTGATCATGATGTTGATCCAGAGTCATCAAGGCATCTGATGGCTCTGTATCATTCTCTTGTGATAATAACTCTTGTGCACTACCTTGTTTCATCGATAAATAACCTGTCTCTACAACACTTTGTTCTTATTACGTCAACGACCACTTGTTAATTCCATTAAATTCTTTTTGGATAGTACGTATGTAGTAACTGTGTGTACTACTAAGCAGCTATACAATAAAAGTAGGAATAAGGCAAAATAATTCCCCTTGAATTTTCACAAAGTTATTCATTATACCTATAAATTATTTGAATGTCATATTATCTCTTTGAATTTATGTTTTATTTATTATTTACACTACTAATCTATATGAGGGTGCTCTTACTCACTAAACTTAAATTTTCCATATAATTTAAATCCCTCAATTATGTTTTGTCCAATTTGTTTTGTTGTCTAATTGTACTTTTGCTCTAGTTTTATATACCAAATATGTTAAAGGAACTTGTACAATGTATCATAGCTTTACAAGTCCATGAAAATTTCATAAATAAAGAAAGCTTGTGTAAATTATCATTACTAATTTTTCAATACTAAAATTATTCATGTTGTTTCATAAATACAATAATGAGTGCAAAAGTGTACTTAATAGTTTAAACACCACAAGAAGTACATTTTGACAATTATTATAAGAGGGTAGTAGGGCCCTCATATTGTTTAGGGCTATATATAATATAGAAAAATTAAGTTAAAAATAATAGGATCGACAATATTTATATTATTATTAATTGTGACGTTAGAAACCAAACTTAATTTGGGACTATTGTGACAAAATATTACTTATTACCTTAAAATATAATTTTGTTAATTAATTTAGAATTTCGGTCAAAGGAATTAACTGAGAAGCCCAAAATGATATGTGCGATTTAGCTAGGTCCCACCTACAGACAGTGGATGATGAAGTTTTCTTTGCACTAGGTCTGAGAAAACTTAAATTTAAGAGCTTATTGATAACGTTAGTTTATCCCGAAGGAAAAACAGATATATTTTCAAGTTCAAAACGTAAAGAAGGAAGACCCATATTTTACCGTTCTTTGTGTTTAATTTCACAAATTTTTTGTGAAAGCATTCTAGAATTTTTTTGTTAAATTTTTTCATGGAAATCGGTTACGATCTTATGAATGACATTAGTTTGTCGCGGCCGGCAAACAAGCGCGTTTTGAAATTCAAATAATCCCCAAAGCACGATTTTTTTTACCAATTATCATGTATTATAGTCCATAGACTTTAAATGATAAAGGATTATGAATTTTTTGCCAAATTTTTTTATGGATGTCCATAATGATATTATTTATCGTATCACTTGGTCCCGAAGGGAAAACATGTGTATTTTAATATTTAAACGAGTCCCAAAGCAAGAAAATCTAGTTTTTACTGATTTTCGGTTGCTATACTCACTAAAGTTTTTGTATGGAATATTACAAAAATAAATTTGCCAAATTTTTTCATGAGCGTTAGTTATAATAGTCTTAATGGTGCAGTTTGTCCCTAGAGGATAACATGCACATTTTCAATTTGAAACGAGGACAAAGTACGAAAATCTGATTTTTCCAATTTTCGTGTGTTATTGTCCATGTATTTTTACTATAGAATTCAAACAAAAACTGTCGACCTTATTAATGGAATCAGTTGGTTTCAAGAGGAAACCAAGCACGTTTTCAAGTTCAAACGATCCCCAAAGTAGAAAAAAATGAATTTTATCGATTTTTGTATGTTATTATCCATGGATTTTTTTGTGATAAAATCTTGAATTGTTTTTGGCTGAAACTTTTCATGGAAGTCTATAATGGTGTTATTAATGGCGTCACTTCGTCCTAAGGGGAAAACTGGCGCATTTTCAATATCAAAGGAACTCCTAAGAAGGAAAACCTAGATTTTATCAATTTGCGTATGTTAGTCAATGAAATTTTGGTGATAGGATTCCTTATTTTTTTTGAAAAAATTTTAAATGGACGTCCTTTACTATCTTACTAATGGTGTCAGTTGGTCTACAGGCTAAAACGAACGTATTTTGAAGTTCAAACAATCCTAAAACTATGAATAATAAGATTTTAGCATTTTTCATATGTGTCAATATTTTTTGGTGATATATGGTTTTGAAAAAAAAATTCCCAATATTTTTCATGTGCGTCTCTAACAACATTATTAATGGTATCACTTGTCCCTCATAAGAAAACGAGCTCATTTCCAAGTTCAAACAAGCTCCAACAAAGAAAAACCAAATTTTACTAATTTTTGTGTTCTATATTCAATGCATTTTTGGTGATACAGCATTCTAGAATTCTTTCTACCAAATTTTTTCATGGACGCCCATTACAACTTAATTCATGGAGTAGTTTGTCCCGAGAGGCAAACATGCGCATTTTCAAGTTTAAACAAGCCCCAAAGCAGGAAAAACCATATTTTATAATTTTTCGTGTGTTATTATCCACGTATTTTTAATGATAGGATTACCAATAGAAATTTCCAAAAAATTGTAAGGACATCTATTACGACCTTAATAATTGCTTATTTGATCTTGAGGGGAAAAATGGTGCATTTTCAAGTTAAAACAAGTCACAATGCAAGAAAACTAAATTTTACTAAATTTCTTTAGCTACATTCCATGGACTTTTGTAATAAAAGATTCAGTAATTATTTTCCCCGTATGTTTTCATGGGCATCTGGTACATCATTAATAATACCATCATTTGGTCCTGAGGGAAAAACATACGCATTTTAGAGTTCAAATGAGCTTCAAAGAATAAGAATCACATTTTACAGATTTTCTTGTGCAGTTATTTCAGTAAACCAATGTATGAGCTGAGGCTCCGATGCCCCGCTGACCCTCCAAAAAAGTTAGGGCTCATATGGAGACATAGGCAAGTAGAGTAAAAGGCAGGTAAAAATCACATAAGAAGAGGAGGAGATACATTCATGAAAAGCGAGAAGCCCTGCCGTGGATGACTGACCAATTATGAATAGATCTTATTAATGCTTGCGGTTAAGAACATATATTAATCTTTATCATGTGTTTATTTTCTAAAAAATAAGAACATCCCCTTTCCAAAACATTAACATATGTCAATCATAATGCAAGCATGGCATATCTGGTTGAATCAGTTTATTTTGCCATATCGCCTATAAGGGGAATCTAACATCCTCTACTGCGGAAGGGAAATTGTATAATGTAATAATTCAATCCAACATCTTCTTAGGAATTGATATTGTCTTACCCCTCACCTTACAGTCAAGTGGATGATCGGTCGTTTCTTCTTATTAGTCAGATAGGTTTGGAACCCTTTCCCCTTCTAATATGTTTATAGATTTTTAGTGATAAGATTTTCAAAAAAAATTTGTTGAAATTTTTCATGCACATCTGGTATGCCCTTTTTAAGGGTGTGATTGGACCTAAAGGGAAAACATGCAAATTTTCAAGTTCAATTGATCCCTAAAGTAGGAAAACCAGATTTTATCTATTTTCATGTGCTTTAGTCAATGGGTTTAAAGTGATAAGATTCCCAAAAAAAATTTCAAATTTTGTTTATGGACATATTTTATGACATTATTAATGGTGTCAATTGGTTCTGCAGAGAAAACCATGATTTTTGAAATGTAAACGAACCCCAAAGTAAAAAAACTTTTTACCATTTTTATGCTTTTAGTCAATAAAAACTATTGTTGATAGAAGATTCCTGAATTATTTTTGCCAAACATTTCCATGGACGTTTGGTACGACCATGTTAATGGTGTCAGTCGGTCATGAGGGAAAACAGGTGCATTTTAAATTTTAAATGAGAAAAAAGTCAGAAAAATCTGATTTTACCAATTTTCATATGCTATTATAGTCTATGTATTTTTGGTGGTAGAGGATTCATACATTTTTTTGTTGGAATTTTGTATGAACGTCCATTATAACAATATATATGTCTTCAATTGGTCATGAGGGACAAACGGGCACATTTTAAAATTCAAATGAGCCCCAAAGCAGAAAAAGATTTTTCAATTTTTGTTTGTTATAATCTATGAATTTTTCGTGATAGAATTTAATAAGTTTAATATAGAATTTTTTCATGGACGTACATTATGACCTTATCAATGGCTTCAGTTAGTATCGAGAGGAAAATGAGCGCATTTTCAAGTTTAAACGAGGTGTAAAGTAGAAAATCCAGATTTTACCAATTTTTGTGTGCTGCCATTAATTTTTGGTGATAGAGGATTCCATATTTTTTTGTTAAATTTTTTTTGTACATCCATTATAACCTTATTAATGGCTTTAATTAGTCTCGAGGGGAAAAGACACACATTTTATTGTTCAAACAAACTCTAAAGCACGAAACTAGATTTACCAACTCTAGTGTACAATAATCAATGGATTTTCATTGATAAAGGATTTCAAATTTTTTCTTACTAAAATTATTCATGGATGTCTGTTACAATTTGACTAATGGGTTCAGTTTCTCTAGAAGGGCATACAAGCGAATTTAAAGGTTCAAACAAATTCCAAAGCAGGAAAAACTAGATTTTACACATTTACATGTGATATTAGCCATGGATTGTTGGAGATCAGATTCCAGATCTATTTTGCAACAATTTTGTGGACGTTGTTATGACATAATTAATGGCATCAATTAATCCTGAGAGACAACAATCGCATTTTAAAGTTTAAACGAGCCACAAAACAGGAAAAAATAGATTTTACTATTTTTCGTGTGCTATGTTTTGTTGATTATTGGTGATAGGATTCCAAAATTTTTGTTTGCCAAAATAATTCATGAACGTCCGTTACAAACTTATTAATGATTTCACTTGTCCTCAAGGGGGAAATGATCACATTTTCAAGTTCAAACGAGCCCCAAAACAAGAAAACCCCAATCTTAACAATTTTCGTGTACTATTCTATGGATTTTTTATGAGACAGGCAGAAATTCATCAACCAAAATTTTTCATTGACGTCTGTTACTACCTTATTAATGACGTCAGTTGGTTTTGAGGGACAAACTAATGCATTTTAAAGGTCAACCGTTCCTAAAGCAGGAAACTAGATTTTATCGTATTTGTGTCCTATAGTCAATGGAAATTTTGTGTGATTTAATTCTTGATATTTTGTTCCCAATTTTCTTAAGGACATCCAATACAAGCTTATAGATGGCGTTATTTAGTCTCAAGGGGCAAACATGTAAATTTTCAAGTTCAAAAGAGCCCATCTTTCCAATTTTCGTGTGCTATAGTCACTACACCATTCAGGCCTACGGCTACACTAAATATGAGCAACGCTTGAAAAGTGTTGCCTAAACTATTTTTGGGAACACTTTTTAAATGTAGCCTAATTTTTTAACTTTTCGCAACGATAATATTGGCAACACTTATAAAGTGTACCATTTAATGATATAGACTACACTTTATAAGCGTTGTCATAGTATGAAATAAATGGCAACATGTATATATATGGCCACACTTTTAAAGGGTCCTATTTTTATAATTGTAAAAACAACACTATAAAAGTGTTGCCTATAGTTTCCCTCTAACATTTTTAAATATTTCACTAAAATATTTGATTCCCTCCAACATTTTCAACTCCCCCTCTCATTATTTTTGGCCAAAGCTGAAGAGTAGCACACAATTCCTTCTCCAAAACTTTAAATCGAAGAGTAGAAGATGGAGATCGAAGAGAGGACGTTGAAGACTGAAGAGAAGAGCTGAAGATTGAAGAATTGAAGCTTAAAACAAATTTCATCAAGCGTAAGTACCAATTTCATACAGCTTAAATTCCTTTTCACTCTCTTCTAATCATCTAGTACAAAAAATAGTCAATTAATTGAATTTTTGTTTTGTGTTTAGAAGTAATTGATTAGTTTGGGATTGTTATTGCTGAAGAATCGAACTGCGCTTTCTCTGAACATGAACTGAAGAAGACGATTTTCCTCTTAGCTTCGTTGTTCAAGATTGGAGAGCTGAAGAAGACGATTTTCTTCAAAGATTTCTCGGTAAACTGCTATTCCATCAGATTTCCTTTTGAAAATTGAAAGAAAATGCTTCAAAAATTTGTTTATAGGAAATCTGTCAAAACGCGGCTGGGTCGACGGACCTCGCGACGGGACGTCGTGGTCAGGTCGAGCCGTCGTGGAGCTCGCGATGGGCCGTCATAGTCATGAGAGGTCGTCGTGGTCATGACGGGCCGTGGTATTGACGTTGAGAATAACCTTATCTATGAAAATCTACTTATATTTGAACCATTCTACATAAAGTACCTTGTAAAGTTAGAGCATGTTCTACTTATATCACCTTCTCGGCATTTAGTATTGACTTGTTTCATGCCACTTTGGATAGAAGTTTACTTGGATGTGGCTATCATGTTCCAGTAAGTGTTATTACATTTGTATTTTCATTAGAATTACGCAGAGGTGTACTACTTTGTGATTCTTCTTACATCTACATAATCTGTATTTTTCTTGATAAGTTGACCTAATGTATGTTTTTGCTGTGAATCCGAGATCATGTCTTGAGTTCTCTATGACTAGATCTTTTATATTGTGTTTGTATGTGATGGGATTTAATCGAATTATTATCCAACTCCATCATTATTAATTGTAAACTCGTTTTTTTGATACTTTGTGATTTTCTTTAGTGAATTCTATGTCCCAAAAGTTTGTGGAACTGTGATGCTTGATCTTTCCTTGAACAATATCATGTTATTATTTGTAATACCCATGAACTGTGATACTTGCAAGATTCTTCTACTACTTTTCTGATCTTCATGACGAACATGCAGGACGGACCGTCATGGCTATGACGGTCCGTTACGCTTTCCGTTAGAGCTTAACAAGTTTCTTCTGCTACTTCTCTGATCTTCATGACGAACATGCAGGACGGACCGTCATGCTATGAAGGTCCGTCACGCTTTCTGTTACAACTGAAATTTCAAATTAATTAATTGTTAAATTTCTTAATTTTGTGTTCTTTCTTGATGGAACAGATTTGTTTACTAGAGGAATTGATATTCAAGCAGTTAACGTTGTTTGCCTTAGTTTGTGTGCATCATGGTTATTGTATAACACCAAATATTTTATATTGTTTCTTATGAAGTTTGAACCCTAATGCAATATCTTATTTGTGTAGGGAAATGGAGGTGATCAAGTTTGAAGTGGATGATGAAGAGTTTTTGAACTATTGTAAAAGTTTAAATACATATTTGATTTATTGTGTACACATTTAGAATATTGATGTATAAGTATGGGTATGTACACAACACATACTATCTTTTGGTTGTACATGAAATATTTCTCGAAGTTTATTTGAAATATATAGCTTCAATTTAATGATTAAGTAGTTCATTTTGTGTTTTAGGTCACTTGTATGTATGTAAATATATTATATATATTTGTGCTACATGTAGGCTTATAAATGTTGAAGTTACACTTTGTAAGTGTTGCTCTAGGTAGATAAAAAGTTACACTTTGAAAGTGTTACAATAGATGACCAATAAAAGGCAACACTTTTTAGGTGTGACCAATAAATTTTAAAAGGCAACGCTTTTAAGTGTAGTCTAACAAAAAATAGGTGTTGCTAATGCACGTCTTCAAAGCGTGCCTTTATACCTATTTGGCTACGCTTTATAAGTGTTGCCAAAGATGGCAACATTTAAAAAGTGTTGCCAAATGTCAAAGGTTACGCTTCTTTTGGGCAGCCCCTAAAAAGTGTTGCTGAATGTCCAAAAGTGTAGCCTTTTATCAAAGGACACACTTTTTGCTAGTTTAGGCTACACTTACATGGTGTTGCTCTAGGCCGAAAATGGTGTAGTGAGTCCATAGATTTGTAATGATACAATAATCCAGAAATTTTTTTGCCGGACATTTTTGTGGACGTCTAATATGACCTTATTGATGGCGTTTTGTATGTTCCGAGGGGAAAACAAGAGTATTTTAAAGTTCGATCGAGCCCAAAAGTAGGAAAACATAATTTTAACAATATTTTTGATCTACAGTCCATAGATTTTTGGTGATAGGGTTGCAAAACATTATTTGCTGAAATTTTTCGTAGACATCCGTAATGACATTATTAATGACATCAAGTTGTTTTGATGGGGGAAAATATGCATTTTGAACTTCAAACAAACAATAGAGTAGGAAAAATAACATTTTACCAATTTTCGTGTGTAATAGTTCATGGATTATCGTTGATACAAGATTTTGGATGTGATTTGCCAAAGTTTATTACGGGCGTCCGTTATGACCTAATTGATGGCATCAGTTGGTTCAGAGGTAAAAATGGACCAATTTCAAGTTAAAACAAACCCTAAAGCAGGATAACCCATATTTTCCTTATTTCATGTGGTATAGCTGGGTATGCGACCTCGCTATTTGTGTGTAATAGTTTTGGAAGAAGATCGGGAAAATCTATCAAGATAGCCAAACAGATTGTGCCCGCGCATGAGCATGGAAGTACGGGCCTTCCAAGTAGAATATTTTGGGTGCTAACAAGCTTTATCAGTTGTTGGAACACAGATTAATATGATCGAAAGCGTTAGAGTTGTTACTAGTTGTGGATTTCACATTTCGGACGTTCTCAGAAATGTTAAGAGAGAGGTTGCTATTTTGACGATAGCCCAATGCTGGGTATTTGATGAAGCTCTGCCTTTTTTTAACTCCATCGTTGGATACCTTGTGAGGCATTACTTGCCTATTTTAAATTTATGTTATTTCTTGAAGGTGCTTGATTGTTTCTTTGAGCAATTGGAGCACTAATTAGTGTTGTTCGTTTGGCATCTTCATAGATAATAAATATGTCATAGTCAAGCACTTTTTCATAAAGTTCTTCACTATGTCATCAATGTTTCACGAGGTCGGATGGCTGCTAAGATAGTGATCGGGCCCATGGATTCTCACATTAAGTTGCACATCAGTGATTGTGCTCCACTGATCTTGAAAAATTGAATGTTCTATCAGGCCAATAATCTTTGGTAATATGAGCTAGTTGATCTTGGAGGCATATAATTCTTGCATGTGATTTATTGACAAAGGTAGTGTGCAGGGATTCACAAGCTTTGTGTGCCAATGTGACTGTTGCTATAGTTGATGCAAGAGTAGGTCCCATTGATGCTAAGATGGTACTTTGAACAAGCTGATTTTGTCGAAACCAGTTCATATAAGGTGGATTGAGAGTGGTTTCGTTGTTTTTTGTGAGTGAGATTTGAGGAGCAACAGTTGTTCAATCAATATAACCGAAAAGGTTATGTCCGTGCAAAAGCAACTACAGCTATGGGTTCCAGGTGGTTATGTTATGGCTGCTGGCAAGTTTGATGGAAATTGAAATGCAGGGTCGAATGGAACGATGGCAATGTTAGTGGTTGTGGTATCTGCATTATAAACAATGGCATTGGGTGCCAATTATGTGTGTAGCTGCAGCTAGGATTAGTGGGCAAAAAATTGGGATCATACTCGTGTGAGGTTTTATAGCCCTGATACCATAAAATAACTTATAAGACTATACTAGGAATGAGAAGTATTCTGCATTACTCATAAGCTGATGATGAATAAATATAAGCGTTGATACAACAATAAGTGCTAACGGGATACAACAAATAATCATGGTTATACGAGAAGATAAAATCACATTATATCTCTTTTACAATGAAGGTTAATAATTAAAAAAATCAAGAAACTATATATTCAAAAGTAATATTATATATACTGTTTGTATTTATTATAAAATGATGCAATTAAATTTATGTGCTAAATTGTCCCTTAATGTGATAATAATACTTGAAGTTCATCATAACAAAGTAGTAATACTTCAAATGCTTGAACATAGATCTAGCCAAATCTTGTTGGATATGGCTTTCCATAATAAGTTTCATTTTGTTTGATATGTCTTCCCATAAAATCATGTCGCATGAGGTCTACATGAAAATTCTAGTTGAGCTCCCTCAAATATCAAATAATTCTTGTAACTCTTCTATACTAAATTCTGAAAAGAAACTATCATCTCCACTATATGTATCAGAATTAACACCTTGATAACTCATAAATTGACATTGATCATGATGTTGATCCTGAGTCATCAAGGCATCAGATGGTTCTGTATCATTCTGTTGTGGTAATAACTCTTGTGCCCTACTTCGGTTCATCGATAAATAACTTGTCTCTACAACACTTTGTAGTGGAAATAACCTATCTCCACCATTTGTGTTAGTTTTAACACCTTGATGATCTATAAGCTTATGTTGATCATAATGTTGTTCCTGAATCATCAAGGCATCCATTTGCTCTATATCACTCTTGTGTTGAAATAACTCATGTGAATTACTTGTAATAATATTATGACCTTGATGAATCATCATTTGATGTCGATCATAAGGTTGATCTTCAATGAATGCACTCCGCTGTAAAAATAACTCATCTAAACTACATAGGTCAGTATGACCACCTTGATGACTCATATATTGATGTTGATTCAAGTCATTGGTTGGATATACATAATTATATTGTGGATATAACTCTTGTGCACTACTTAAATTAATATTAACATCTTGATGACTCAAAATTTGATGTTTGTTATGCTTCCAATTTTGAGCCATCGAGAAATCACATGGATCTACAACACTTTGCTACGCAAACAACCTATCTCCGCCACCAGTATCTATATTAACACCTTGATTATTCATAATCTGATGTTTGTTATGATTTATCAAGAAATCGCTTGGCATTAAAACAATCCATTGTGCAAACAACTTTTCGCCACCACCTGAGTCAGTATTCACATCTTCATGACTCTAAAATAGATGTTGAAATCTAATCATCAAGGAATCAGTTGGTTTTACAAGATTCCATTGTCTGAACAACTTATCTCCACCATTTGTATTAATATTCACACCTTCACAAGGTTGTGCTACAGATGCATACAAACCACCACTCATATAATTCACTTGTGAAAATATACCAGGTATGCTATTTTGTTGTTGATTATCTTTAACTGTTTGTTGATGAAGATGACCATCCATATGTTAAAAATAAGGATTTATAAACCAAAAATACTTGAGAGAAGAAAGGGGATTTTATATGAGGGGGTGGGGGAAGTAGAATAATAATCGATGTGAAATGTGAATATAGAGTATGAATTTTTATGGAAAACTAATGTATCTGTGTGCTCATATACTCAAATCGAAGGCACTACCCTTTTATACTTTTTTTAAAGATTTGAAAAAGATATATGAAAGACTATCATATTGTAAACTTTTTTCCATATTTTTTTCATTTTATGTATATTAGTTTGACAAAATACAAAGTTAATTAATAAGAATGATTTTCAAAACTTTATAAATAATAAAAAATATCCATTGACCGAATTTTTAATTAATTTATTGTCTTAAATACGGCACTTATGATATTGAAACTTTTTTTTCTATATATATAATAAAACATAACAAATCTTTTCACTTTTATTAATATTTTTCCTTTAATGGATTAGTCTTCTCCAATAAGATATTTCAAAGTTTAAATTTATTTATTATCTCTCTTTATTAGGTTCTCCCGAATGGCTCCTGCACTGTGTAAATTTAAGTTAGTCTTGTTTGTATTTGTACTTTCTAGTTTAGACCCATATTTGTTCTTATTACGTCATGTTGACCAAAGATATGTGTACAGGGTGAGTCAACGACCCCTTGTTCATTCCTTTAAATGCTTTTTGGATAGTACGTATGTAGTAACTGTGTGTACTTCTAAGCAGCTACAAAATAAAAGTAGGAATAAGGCATAATAATCCCCCTTGAATTTTAATAAATCTATTCATTATACCTTTAAAATATCTAAATGTCCTATTATTCCTTTGAATTTAAGTTTTGTTTATTATTTACACTTCTAATCTATATGAGGGTGCTATTACTCACCAAACTTAAGTTTTCCATATAATTTAGGCGAAATGTTGTGGTAACCCTTATATTTGTATGAGTTTGTATTGTGAACCCTTCTACTCATTTGTTTGTCAATTAAACCCTTAAACTCAATAAAACATAATTTAACAAACCTTTCTGACTATTGACAAGACCTATGTGTCATTAGATGTCTGAGTTGGAAAAAGTGTGTGACTACACTCCTATTAAGGCGAGCGAGGAGCATTTCTACTTTAAAAAATATTAATTTTTTTAAAGAAACAATATTTTTAAACCATTAATTAAAATTATTGCCTTCTTCATCCCTTACTGCTCTTTTTAGCCTATCCTTCCCTTCCCAATCCCCTTTTCTATTTTTTTCACAATCTATTTTCATTTGTTTAGATGATCTTGACACTTTCTTGAGTCCACTAATTATCGACGGAGGAATAGAGTGGCACCGGTAGTGCTCGACAGACACCCCTATATGTGTGGAGGGAGAGAGAGGCGCGACTGGTCAATGGAGAGGAGAGCAAGGTGGGTGAGGGTGAGGATCTAATCATGCCGGTTAAGATGGATATGGTGTGCGGCGGAGTTGAAGGCGAAAATGGTGATAGTGTTCGTCTAGATCTGGTGCAGGGGTTAGGTTGTTCATTTTTTGGAGGTTGAAGGAGTAATGAAAAATGAAGATGACGTGAGGATATTAAATCAAAAGGAGTACGAGTGGTTTTGCCAATAAAATGGTGATGGCAGCGAAGACAACGATTAACGACATCATGGGTGTGAATCTGTGGGAATGGAGAAAATGTGTTGGTTTTTTTTTGTTAACAAAATATATTGGGTTATATATTAAATAATATAATTAATATTTAACTATTTTTTCTTTAGTTAAATAATTTTGATTAATAATTTCAAAAAATAATTATGACATGGTATTAACATATCTGATGTGGATATGACATGTCATTTAGGTAAAAGGAGACTGAGCTACACACATGGTTATATGGGTTTAAAAGACTTATTTCGGTTGAGTTTAAGAGTTCAATTGACAAATAATGAAGTAGAAGGGTTGATAATTAAAACATATACAAGTATAAGGGTCCATTAGACCATTTTGCCTATAATTTAATTCCCTCAATCATTTGTGTCAAATTTGTTTTGTTGTCTAATTGTAGTTTTGCTCCAGTTTTAAATACCAAATATGTTAAAGGAACATGTACAATGTATCAATTGCTTTACAAGTTCATGAAAAATTCATAAATAAAGAAAACTTTTGCAAATTATCAATAAAATTTTTCAATACTCAAATGATACATGTAGTTTCATAAATACAATAATGAGTGTAAAAGTGTACTTACTAGTTTTAACACAATAAGAAGTACATTTTTGACAATTATTTTAAGAGGGTAGTAGGACCCTCATATAGTTTAGGGCTATATATAATATAGAAAAATTAAGTTTAAAATAATAGGACCAACAATATTTATATACTTATTAATTGTGACATTCGAAACCAAACCTAATTTGGGACTATTGTGACAAAATATAACTTATTACCTTAAAAAATAATTTTGTTAAGGAATTTAAAATATGGGTCAAAGGAATTAGTTTAGAAGCCCAAATTGATGTATGCCATTTAGCTAGTTCCCACCTACAAACTGTGGATGGTAATGTTGTCTTTGCACTATGTTTGAGAAACATAAATTTATGACCTTACTGATAACGTCAGTTTGTCCCGATAAAAAACCATATGCATTTTCAAGTTCAAACGAGTCGCAAAGAAGGAAAACCCATTTTTTCCGATTTTTGTGTTTAATTTCATAAATGTTTTATGAAAGTATTCAAGAATTTTTTTATTAACATTTTTATTGACATCCGTTACGATCATATTAATGGCATTTTTTAGTCTCGAGCGGCAAACAAGCGCGTTTTAAAATTCAAACAATCCTTAAAGCAGGAAAAACAAAATTTTACCAATTATCATGTATTATAGTCCATAGACTTTTGATGATAAAGCATTAAGAGATTTTTTGCCAAAATTTCTAATGGATGTCCATAATGCCCTTATTAATGGTGTCACTTGGTCCCGAGGGGATAACATGTGTATTTTAATGTTCAAACGATCCCTAAAGCAGGAAAAACTACTTTTTACCGATTTTCTCTTGCTATATTCCATGAATTTTCGGTATGCAGGAGTACAAAAAAAAATTCCAAATTTTTTCAAGTCCGTCAGTTACAACCAACTTAATGGTGAAGTTTATCCCGAGTGGATAACATGCAAATTTTAAAATTAAAACGAGCCCCAAAGTAGGAAAATCAGATTTTCCAATTTACGTGTATTGTTGTCCATGTATTTTTACGATAGAATTCCAAAACAAATTTCTGAATCTTTTCACGGATATCCATTACGACCTTATTAATGGATTCAGTTGGTCTTGAGAGGAAAACAAGGGCATTTTAAGTTCAAATGATCCCCAAAGTAGAAAAAACCAAATTCTATCGATTTTCGAGCGTTATGATCCATCGATTTTTTGTGATAGAATCTTGAATTTTTTTTGGCTAAAACTTTTCATGGAGGTTCATTATGGTATTAATAATGGCGTCACTTCGTCCTATGGGGCAAACTGACGCATTTTCAATATCAAAGGAACCCCTAAGAAGGAAAACCTAGATTTGATTAATTTTTGTATGCTAGTCAATGAATTTTTGGTGATAAGATTCCTGAATTTATTTTGCAAAATATTAGAATGGACGTCATTTACGACCTTATTGATTGTGTCAGTTGGTCTCGGTACTAAAACGATCCCCAAAGTAGGAATAACAAGATTTAATCCATTTTCATGTGCGTTAATATTTTTTGGTGATATATGATTCTGAAATTTTTTTGTCAAAATTTTTCATGGATGTCTATAATGACCTTATTAATGGTGTCACTTGTTCCCCATATGCAAATGTGCGCATTTCCAATATCAAATGAGCTTCAACGAGGAAAAACCAGATTTTACTGATTTTTGTGTGCTATATTCCATGGATTTTTGGTGATAAAGGATTCTAGAATTCTTTGTACCATATTTTTCATTGACGCCCATTACAACCTAATTTATAGAGCAGTTTGTCCCCAGAGGAAAACATGAACATGTTCAAGTTTTAACAAGCCCCAAAGCAGAAAAAAAAACATATTTTACAAATTTTCCTGTGCTATTATCCACGTATTTTTATGATAGGATTACCAACGAAAATTTCTAAAATTTTTAATGGACATTTGTTACAAACTTAATAATTGCTTCTGTTGGTCTTGATGGAAAAACGGGTGAATTTTCAAGTTCAAACAAGTTCAATGAAAGACCACTAGATTTTACTGAATTTCTCTAGCTATATTCCATGGACTTTTGTAATAAAAGATTCAGTAATTATTTTCGCCGTAGGTTTTTATGGGAGTCTGTTACATCATTAATAATGCCATCAATTGATCTCGAGGAGAAACATACGCATTTTAAAGTTCAAATGAGCTTCAAAATATGAAAAAAATAACATTTTACACATTTTTGTGTGCATTTATTTCGGTACACCGATGCATGAGCTGAGGCTATGATACCTCGTTGGCCGTCCAAAAAAGTTTGGTCCCTTATGGAGCCATAGGTAAGCAGAGTAAATGGCGGGTAAAAATCACATTAAAAGATGGGGAGATACATTCATGAAAAGCGACAAGCCTTGTCGTGGGAAACTGACCAGTTATGAATAGATCTTACTTATGCTTGCGGTTAAGAACATATATATGTCTCTATCGTGAAATTATTTGTTACAAATGGAGAACAACCCTTTCCAGAACATTAACATTGGTCGATTTCTCGATAAATAATTCTTCTTTGCCATATCACGTATAAGGGGAATTGAACCTACTCTACTGTTGGCAGGAAGTGTATAATGTACTTATTCGATCCGACATCTTATAAGAAGTAGATTTTGTCTTACTCATCTCCTTGCAGTCAAGTGGTTGAATGCCCCTTTCTTCTTATTAGTCAGATAGGTTTGGAAGCCTTTCCCCTTTTAATATGTCAATGGATTTTTGGTGATAGAATATTAAAATTTTTTTGTTAAAATTTTTCATGGACGTCTATTATGAACTTATTAACGGTGTCACTTGGTCCAAAGGGTTAAACAATAAAATTTTCAAGTTCAAATTAGCCCTAATGTAGTAAAAACCAGATTTTACATACTTTTGCATGCTATTGTCAATGAATTTAAGGTGATAGAATTCCAAAAATAATTTTGTCAAATTTTTTTACGGACCTCGATTATGAAATTATTAATGGCATCAATTGGTTCTGAGGAGAAAATCAATTATGAAATCACATAAGAAGAAGAGGAGATACATTCATTAAAAGCGAGAAGCCCTGCCGTGGGAGACTGACCAATTACGAATAGATCTTACTTATGCTTGCGGTTAAGAACATAAATTAATTTGTATCGTGATTTTTTTTGCTACAAAATAAGAACATACCCTTTCAAAAACATTAACATAGGTCAATCATAATTCATGCAAGGCATATCTCGTTGATCAGTCTTTTTTTCCATATCGCGTATTAGGGGAATCGAACCTCCTCTACTGCTATAGGGAATTTTTATAATGTAATAATTCAATCAACCATCTTCTTAGGAGTTAATATTGGATTACCCTATCCTTAAAGTCATGTGGATGAATGCTCGTTTCTTTTTATTAGTTAGATAGGTTTGGAACCCTTTCCCTTTTTAATATGTTGATGGATTTTTAGTGATAGGATTTTGAAATTTTTTTGTTGAAAATTTTCATGGACGTCTGGTATGACCTTATTAATGGTTTCATTGTTCCTAAGGGGAAAACATGCAAATTTTCAAGTTCAAGTGATCCTTAAAGTTGGAAAAACCATAGTTTACCTATTTTCATGTGATATAGTCTATGAGTTTAAATTGATAAGATTCCAAAAAAATATTGCAAAATTTTTTATGGACGTTTGATATGAAATTATTAATGGCGTCAATTTGTTGTGAGGAGAAAACCATGCTTTTTCAAATGTAAACGAACCCTGAAGAAGGACAAAATCAGATTTTACCAAATTTTTTATGCTTATAGTCATTGAATTTTTTTTGATAGAAGATTCCTGAATTATTTTTGCCAAACAATTCCATGGACGTCTGGTACGACCATGTTTATGATTTCATATGGTCATGGGGGAAAATAGGAGCATTTTAAATTTCAAATGAGAAAAAAGTAAGAAAAAACTGATTTTACCGACTTTCATGTACTATATAGTCTATGGACTTTTAGTGGTAGAGAATTCAGAAATTCTTTTGTTGGAATTTTGTATGGACGTTCGTTATAACAATATATATGTCTTCAATTGGCCACGAGGGATAAATGGGAACGTAATAAATTTTAAATGAGCCCCAAAGAAGAAAAACTTTGATTTTATCAATTTTCATTTGCTATAATCTATGGATTTTTGGTGATAGATTTCAATAATTTTCTTATTGAAATTTTTCATGGAGTTATTTTACGACCTTATTAATGGCTTCAGTTAGTATCGAGTGGAAAATGAGCGCATTTTCAAGGTTAAACGAAACCTAAAACAGAAAATCCAAATTTTACCAATTTTCATGTGCTGCCATTGATTTTTGGTGATATAGAATTCCATATATTTTTCGATTCGTTATAACCTTATTAATGGCTTTAATTTGTATCGAAGGGAAAAATAGACGCATTTGAATGTTCGAACAAGCTCTAAAGCATGAAAACCAGATTTGCCAATTTTGGTGTGCTATTATCCGTGGATATTCAGTGATAGAGGATTTCAAAATTTTTCTTACTAAAATTATTCATTGACGTCTGTTGCAATTTTACAAATGGATTTAGTTGGTCTAGAGGGGCAAACAGGCAAATTTAAAAGTTCATAAAATACCAAAGCATGAAAAACTAGATTTTACTTATTTACATGTGTTATTGTCCATAGATTTTTGGAGATAGAATTCCATATTTATTTTGCCAAAAATTTCATGGACGTTTTTATGACATAAATAATGGCGTCAATTAATCCCGAAGAGACAACAATCGCATTTTCACGTTTGAACAAGCCACAAAACAGGAAAAATTATATTTTACTGATTTATTTGTGCTATAGTCCGTTGATTTTTGGTGATAGGATTCTAAAAATTTTTGTTGCCGAAATATTTCATGAACGTCCGCTACAAACTTATTACTGGCTTTAGTTGGCCTTAAGTGGGAAACATCGTATTTTCTAGTTCAAACGAGCCCATGAATTTTTTATGAGGCAGGTAGAAATTCATTTACTAAATTTATTCCTGGACGTCCATTACAATCTGATTAATGACGTCAGTTGGTTTCGAGGGACAAACTAACACATTTTAAAGGTCAACCGTTCCAAAAATAGGGAAACCAGATTTTATAGATTTTTGTGTCCTACAGTCCATTGATATTCTTGGTGATATAATTCTATATATTTTGTTGCCAATTTTCTTATGGACATCCAATACAGGCTTATAAATGGCGTATTTAGTCTCGAGGGGCAAACATGTGCATTTTCAAGATCAAACGAGCTCCAAACCAGGAATAATTGGATCTTACCAATTTTCTTGTGCTATAATCCATATATTTTTTGTGAGACAATAATCCAGAAATTGTTTTGTCGGCGCCCAATATGACCTTATTAATGGTGTTTATTGGTTCCAAGGGGAAAACGAGGGCATTTTAAAGTTCAAACTATCCCAAAAGTAGGAAAACATAATGTTAACAATATTTTTGTGCTATAGTCCATATGTTTTTGGCTATAGGATTCCAGAAGATTATTTGCCGAAATTTTTCATGGACGTCCGTTATGACCTTATTAATGACATCAGGTTGTTTTGAAGGTCAAAAAAATACATTTTCATCATCAAACAAACCCTAAAGTAGGAAAATCACATCATACCGATTTTCATGTGTTAAAGTTCATTGATTTTCGATGATGCAAAAATTATGATTTGATTTGCCAAAGTTTTTCACGGGCGTCCATTATGACCTTATTAACGGCATCAATTGGTTCAGAGGTAAAAATGGGTGCAAATTCAAGTTAAAAAAAAACCCTAAAGCAGGAAAACCCATGTTTTACTTAATTTCATGGGCTATATCTAAGTATGTGACCTCTCTATTTTTTTGTGTAATAGTTGTGGAAGAAGATCGGGAAGATCTATCATGATAGACAAATATATTGATCCCGCTCACGAGCATTGATCTACGGCCTTCAAAGTAGAATATTTTAGCTTCCAACAAGCTTTATCAGTTGCTGGAACACAGATTAAACTGATCGACTACGTTAGAGTTATTGCTAGTGGTGGAGTTCACATTCCGTATGTTCTCAGGAATTTTAAGAGAAAGGTTGCTATTACGACGAGAGCGCCACTGCTTGGTATTTGATGAGTCTATGACATTCTGTAAATTCCATCTTCGGATTCCTTGTGAGGTATTACTTGCCTGTTTTCAGTTTATGTTATTTTTTGAAGGTGCTTAGTTTTTTCTTTAAGCAATAATAGCACTAATTAGTGTTGTTCGTTTGGCTTCTTCATACTTAAGAATGATCTAATAGTAAAGTTGTTTTTCATAAAGTTCTTCATTAGGTGATCAATGTTTCAAGTGACCGGATTGATGCAAAGATAGTGCAATAATCGGGTCCAAGGATTCTCACATTAAGTTGCACATCAGTGATTGGTGCTCCACCGATCATGAGCAATTCAATGTTCTATCAGGCCAATAATCTTTTGTAATATGAGCTAGTTTATTTTGGAGATAGATAATTCTTGTTTGTGATTTATTGTCAAAGGTAGTGTGCAGGGATTCCCAAGAGTGTGCCAATGTGACTGTTGAAATAGTTGATGCAAGTGTAGGTTCCACTGATGCTAAGATGGTATTTTGGACAAGCTGATTTTGTTGAAACCAGTTGATATAAGGTGGATTGAGAGTGGTTTCATTTTTTCTTGTAAGTGAGATTTAAGGAGCAACCGTTGTTTTATTAATATGACTGAAAAGGTTATGTCCATGCGTAAGCAACGACACCTACGCCTTTCAGGTGGTGAAGTTATGGCTGCCGGCAAGTTTAATGGGTAATTAAAAGGAAGGGTTGAACTGCATGATAACAATGTTAGTGGTTGTGCTATCTGTATTAACAATAGTGGCATTGGGTACCTGTTATGCATGTGGCAGCATCTAGGATTAGAGGGCAAAAATTTGGGATCATACTCGTGTGAGGTTTTATAGCCCTGATACCATAAAAACCTTATAGGAGTAGACTGGGAATGAGAAGTATTCTGCATGATTCGTAAGCTGAAGATGAATATATATAATCGTTGATACAATAATGATTGCTAAAGTGATACAACAAATACTCATGATTGTACAAGAACATAATATCACGTTATATCTCTTTTACAATGAATGTTAACAATTAAGAAAATCTGAAAACTATATATTCAAAAATAATATTGTATTTATTGTTTGTGTTTATTATAAAATGATGCATTTAAACTAATGTGCTAAATTGGCCATTAACGTGATAACAATACTTGAGTTTAATCATTATAGAGTAGTAATACTTCAAATGCTTGAGCATAAGTTCTAGCCAAATCTTGTTGGATATGCCTTTCTATAATAGGTTTCATTTTGTTGGATATCTCTTCCCGTAAAATCATGTCGCATTAGGTCTACATGAAAATTCTAATTGAGCTCCCTCAAATATCCAATAATTATTGTAACTCTTCTATACTAAATTCTGAAAAGAAACTATCATCTCCACTATATGAATCAGAATTAACACCTTGAAAACTCATAAATTGATGTTGATCATGATGCTCATCCTGAGTCATCAAGGCATCTGATGGTACTATATTATTTTGTTGCGGTAATAACTCCTCTCCAATAAGATATTTCAAAGTGGAAATTTATTTATTATCTTTCTTTATTAGCCAGCGGTTTTCCCGAGTGGATCCTGCGCAGTGTAAATTTAAAATAGTCTTGTTTGTATTTGTACTTTCTAGTTGAGATCCATATTTGGTCTTATTACGTCATGTTGACCAATGATACGTCTACGAGGTGAGTCATCGACCAGTTGTTCACTCCTTTAAATGTTGTTTGGATAGTACGTATGTAGTAACTGTGTGTACTACTAAGCAGCTACAAAATAGAAGTAGGAATAAGGCTTAATAATCCCCCTAAATTTTCAGAAAGTTATTCATTATACTTTAAAATTATCTAAATGTCATATTATCCCTTTGAATTTAAGTTTTATTTATTATTTACACTTCTAATCTATATGAGGGTGCTATTACTCACTGAACTTAAGTATTCCATATAATTTAAATCCCTGAATTATTTTTGTCCAATTTATTTTGTTGTCTAATTATAGTTTTGCTCCAGTTTTATATACCAAATATGTCAAAGAAACTTGTACAATGTATCAATAGCTTTACAAGTGCATCACAATTAAATAAATAAAGAAAAGTTGTGCAAATTATCAATAATAATTTTTCAATACCAAAATGATTCATGTAGTTTCATAAATACAATAATGAGTGCAAAAGTTTACTTAATAGTTTAAACACAGCAAAAATTACATTTTTGACAATTATATTTAAAGGGTAGTAGGAACCTTAGAATGTTTAGGGGTATATATAATATAGAAAAATTAAGTTAAAAAAATAATAGGGCCGCCACTATATACATACTTATTGATTGTGAAAATGGAAACCAAACTAATTTGGGACTATTGTAACAAAATATTACTTATTACCTTAAAAATAATTTTGTTAAAGGATTTCAAACATGGGTCAATGAAATTAGCTGAGAAGCCCAAAATTGTTGTGTGCGGTGTAGCTGGGTATTAGGGCATTATAATACTTTGATGGATCGTCATCCCACCTACAGACTGTGGATGATGACGTTGGTCATTGCACTAGGTCTGTGAAAACTTAAATTTTCTTGGTTTTTTGAATGCGAGTTGATTCAGTTAGTTGGTCTAATGGGACAAACATGTGCATTTTCATGTTCATTAATCCCCAAAGAAGGAATAACTAGATTTTAACGATTATCGTGCTCTATAGTCCATGAATTTTTGGACATATAGGATTTTAAAATTATTTTCTCTGAAATATATCATAGACGTCCGTTGCAACCTAATTAATGGCGTCAGTAGCATTCTTGAATTTGTTTATTAAAATTTTCCATGGACACCCATTACGATCTTATTATTCACATTAGTTGGTTGCGTGCGGCAAACAAGCGCATTTTAAAATTCACACAATCCACAAAGCAAGAAAAAACAAATTTTACCAATTATCGTGTATTATAATCCATAGTCTTTCGATGATAAAGCATTATGAAATTTTTTGTCAAAACTTTTATGAACGTCCATAATCACCTTGTTAATGGTGTCACTTGGTCCCGAGGGAAAACCAGGCGTATATTACTGTTCAAACGAGCCCCAAAGCAAAAAAAATTAGTTTTCACTAATTTTTACATGCTACACACCATGGATTTCTGGTATGTAGTGATACAAAATTTTTTTGCCAAATTTTTTGATGAGCGTCAGTTTATAACCGAATTAATGGTGTATTTTATCCCTAGAGGACAACATGCACATTTTAAATTTAAAACGAGCCCAAAGTAGGATTATCAGATTTTTCCAAATCTCGGGTGTTATTGTCAATGAATTTTTTATGACAGAATTCCAAAATAAGTTACCGAAATATTTCACAGGCATCCGTTACAACCTTATCAATGGATTCAGTTGGTCTCGAGAGGAAAACAAGCACATTTTCTAGTTCAAACAAGCCCCAAAATAGGAAAACCATGTTTTATCAATTTTTGTGTGCTATAGTCCATCAATATTTGGTGATAGAATCTTGAATTGTTTTTGGCTGAAACTTTTCATGGAGGTTTATTATGAGGTTATTAATGGCATCACTTCGTCCTTAGGGGAAAATAGACGCATTTTCTATAACAAAGGAACCCCTAAGAATGAAAACCTAGATTTTATCAATTTTTTTATACTAGTCAATGAATTTTTGGTGATAGGATTCTTGATTCTTTTGCAAAATTTTTAAATGGACGCCCTTTATGACCTTATTAATGGTGGCAGTTGTTCTTGGGGTAAAACAAACGTATTTTTAAGTTCAAACGAATCCCAAAGTAGGAATAACCATTTTTTTATCGATTTTCATGTGCGTTAATATTTCTTTTGGTTATATATGATTCCAAAATTGTTTTTGCCTAACTTTTTCATGGACGTCTGTAACAACCTTGTTAATGGTTTCACTTGTTTCCCATAGGCAAACGAGTGAATTTCCAAGTTCAAACGAGCTCCAACGAGGAAAAACCATATTTTACTTATTTTTGTGTGCTATATTCTATGGATTTTTGGTAATAAAGGATTCTAGAATTCTTTCTACCAAAATTTTCATGGACGCCAATTATAACCTAATTTACAGAGTTGTTTGTCCTGAGAGGCAAACATGTGCATTTTCAAGTTTAACAAAGCCCCAAAGCGGGAAAAACCATATTTTACCAATTTTCATCTTCTATTATCCCCGTATCTTTTATGATAGGATTACCAAAAAAGAAATTTCCAAAATTTTTTATGGACGTCTATTACGACATTAGTAAGTGCTTCAGTTGGTCTTGAGGGAGAAACGGGTGCATTTTCAAGTTCAAATAAGTCACAATACATGAACTAGATTTTACTGATTTTTTTGAGCTATATTCAATGGACTTCTGTAATAAAAGAACAATAATTATTTTCGCCATAAGTTTTCGTAGGTGTCTTTCACATCCTTAATTATGCCATCAGTTGGTCCCAAGGGAAAACATACGCATTTTCAAGTTCAAATGTGCTTCAAAAAAGAAAAAATCACATTTTATAAATTTTTGTGTGCTGTTATTTTGGTAAACCGATGCATGAGCAGAGGCTCCGATGCCTCGCTGACCCTCCGAAAAAGTTAGAGCTCATATGTGTCCATAGCCAAGCAGAGTAAAAGGCATGTAAAAATCACATACGAAGAGGAGGAGATACATTCATGAAAAGCAAGCAGCCCTGGCGTGGGGGACTGACAAATTATGAGAACATCTTACTTGTGCTTGCGGTTAAGAATATATATTTGTCTCTATAGTGAGTTTATTTTCTACAAATGAAGAATATCCCCTTTCCAAAACATTAACATAGGTCAATGATAATGAAAGCAAGGCATATCTCGTTGAATCGGTCTTTTTTGTTATATCTCGTACAAGGGGAATTGAACCTCCTCTACTGCTGGAGAGAAAATATTTCATAATTCAATCCAACATATTCTAAGCTTACCCCTCTCCTTACTGTCTAGAGGATGAACACTCCTTTCTTCTTCTTAGTTAGATAGGTTTTGAACCCTTTCCCCTTTTAATATGTTGATGGATTTTTAGTAATAGGGTTTTGAAAATATTTTGTTCAAATTTTCCAGGGACGTGTGGTATGACCTTCTTAATTGTGTCATTGTTCCTCAGGGAAAATATGTGAATTTTCAAGTTCAAATGAGCTCTAAAGTAGCAAAAAAAATATTTTACCTATTTTTTGTGCTATAGTCAATTGGTTTATAGTGATAAGATTCAAAAAAAATATTGCAAATTTTTTTAGGGACGTCTTTTATGACATTATTAATGGCGTCGATTGGTTGTGAGGTGAATACCATGCATTTTTAAATATAAATGAACCCTAAATTAGGAAAAACTAGATTTTACCAAATTTTTTACGGTTATAAGCAATGAATTTTTGTTGATTGAAGATTCCTGAATTATATTTGCCAAACATTTCCATGGACGTCTGGTAAGGCCATGTCAATGGCGTCAGTTGGTCATGGGGGAAAACAGGTGCATTTTAAATATCAAATGAGAAAAAAATTAAAAAAATCCGATTTTACCGATTTTCATGTGATACAGTCTATGGATATTTGTTGGTAGAGGATTCATCAAAAAAAATTTGTTGAATTTTTTTTGGAAGTCCATTATAACTATATACATGGTTTCAATTGGAAACGAGGGACAAATGGACACGTTTAAAATTCAAATGAGCCCCAAAGAAGAAAACATAGATTTTATCAATTTTCGTGTGCTATAATCTATGGATTTTTGGTGATAGAATTCACTAAGATTCTCATTGAAATTTTTCATGGACGTACGTTACGACTTTATTAATAGCTTCAGTTAGTATCGAGGGGGAAAAGAGCGCATTTTAAAGTTTAAATGAGCCATAAAGCAGAAAATCTAGATTTTACCAATTTTCGTCTGCTGCCATTTATTTTTTGTGATACAGGATTCTATATTTTTTATGTTAAATTTTTTATGCACATCCGTTATAACCCTATTAATGGATTTAATTGGTCTCGAGGGGAAAAGAGTCTCATTTTAATTTTCAAACAAGCTCTAAAGCACGAAATACGGATTTACAAATTTTATTGTGATATAATCCATGGATTTTCAGTGATACAGGATTTCAAATTTTTTCTTAATAAAAATATTCATTGGCGTCTGTTACAATTTTACGAATGGATTAAGTTGGTCTAGAGGGGCAAACAGGTTAATTTAAAGGTTCAAACAAACTCCAAAGCATGAAAAACTAGATTTCACCCATTTACATGTGCTATTGTTGATGGATTTTTGGAGATAGGATTCAAGAATTATTTTGCCAAAAATTTAATGGACATTGCTATGACATAATTAATGGGGTCAATTAATCCCGAAGAGACAACAATCGCGTTTTCAACTTCAAACAACCCACAAAACAGTAAAAATTAGATTTTACTATTTTTCGTGTGCTATAGTCCGTTGATTTTTGGTGACAGGATTCCAAAAATTTTGTTTGCCGAAATATTTCATGAACGTCCGCTACAAACATACTACTGGCTTCAATTGGCCTCAAGTGGGAAACATCGCATTTTCAAGTTCGAACGAGCCACAAAGCAGGAAAACCCTGATTTTAATAATTTTTGTGTCGTATAGTACACGAATTTTTTATGAGACAAGCAAAAATTCATTTACCAAATTTTTTCATGGACGTCCGTTACAACCTTATTAATAACTTAAGTTGGTTTCGAGGGCAAAATAACACATTTTAAAGGACACCCGTGCCTAAATAAGGGAAACCAGATTTTACCAATTTTTATATCCTATGGTCAGTCCATTGAAATTTTTGTTGATTTAATTCTTCATATTTTGTTGCGAATTTTTTTATGGACATCCAATACAAGCTTATAAATGGCGTAATTTAGTCTCGAGGGGAAAACATGTGAAATTTCAAGTTCAAACGAGCTCCAAATCAGAAAAATTGCATCTTATCAATTTTCGTGTTCTATATTCAATAGTTTTTTTGTGATACAATAATCCGGATTTTGTTTTGCTAAAAATTTTCATGGACGTCCAATATGACCTTATTAATAGCGTTTATTTGTTTCGAGAGGAAAACCAGAGCATTTTAAAGTTCAAACGAGCCCAAAAGTCGAAAAACATAATTTTAACAATTTTTTGTGCTATCGTCGATCGATTTTTGTTGATAAGATACCGGAAGATTATTTCTTGGGATTTTTCATGGACGTCGGTTATGACCATATGAATGGTGTCAGGTTGTTTTGAAGGGAAAAAAGATGCATTTTAAACTTCAAACAAACCAAAAAGTAGGAAAAATCACATTTTACCGATTTTCGTGTGTTATAGTTCATGGATTTTCGATGATACAAGATTTTATGATTTGATTTGCCAAAGTTTTTCACTGTCATCCGTTATAACCTTATTAACGGCATCAGTTGGCTTAGAGGTAAAAACGTGCGCATTTTCAAGTTAAAACAAGCCCTAAAGAAGGAAAAATCGTATTTTACTAATTTTCATGTGCTATAGTTGGGTATGCGACCTCTCCATTTTTTTGTCTTATAGTTGTGGGAGAAGCTGGGGAAGAACTATCAAGATAAACAAACAGATTGTGCCCGCGCACGAGCATGGAAGTACGGGCCTTCCAAGTAGAATATTTTGGGTGACAACAAGCTTTATCAGTTGCTAGAACACAGGTTAAACTGATCGACAATGTTAGAGTTTTTGTTGGAGGTGGAGTTTGCATTCTCGACGTTCTCAGGCATGTTAATGGAGAGGTTGCTATTTCGACCAGAGCGCCAATACTGGGTTTTTGATGCGTCTCTGGCTTTTTGTAAACTCCATCTTTGGATACCTTGTGAGGCATTACTTGCCTGTATTAAGTTTGAGTTATTTCTTCAAGGTGCTTGGTTGTATCTTTGAGCAATTGGAGCACTAATTTCTGTTGTTCAATTTTGCTTCTTCATACTTAAGAAAGATCTAATAGTAAAGAAGTTTTTCATAAAGTTCTTCATTAAGTGATCAATGTTTTATGTGACCGGATGGCTGTAGAAATAGTGTCATAATCGGGCCCAAGGATTCTCACATTAAGTTGCACACCACTGATTGGTGCTCCACCGATCATGACCAATTTAATGTTCTATCAGCCCAATAATCTTTTGTAATATGTCCTAGTTAATCTTTGAGACAGATAATTCTTCTATGTGATTTATTGGCAAAGGTAGTGTGCATGGATTCCCATGTTTTGCATGCCAATGTGACTATTGCAATAGTTGATGCAAGTGTAGGTATCAGTGATGCTAAGATGGTATTTTGGACAAGGTGATTTTTTCGAAACCAGTTCATATATGGCGGATTGAGAGTGGTTTCATTGTTTCTTGTAAGTGAGATTGGATGAGCAACAGTTGTTCCTTCAATATAACCAAAAAGGTTATGTTCGTGCATAAGCAACGACTATAGCGTCCAGGTGGTGAAGTTATGGCTGAAATCAAGTTTGATGGGTAATCGAAACGCAGGGTTATATTGTACGATGACAATGTTAGTGGGTATGGTATCTACATTAACAACAGTGGAATTGGGTGCTAATAATGCGTGTGAAAGCAACAAAAATTAGAGGGCAAAAAATTGGGATCATACTCGTGTGAGGTTTTATAGCCCTGATACCATAAAACATCTTATACAACTAGACTTGGAATGAGAAGTATTCTGCATTATTCATAAGCTGATGAAGAATCTATATAAGCGTTGATACAATAATGAGTTCTAAAGGGATGCAACAAATAATCATGGTTGTACAAGTAGATAAAATAAACTTACGTATCTTTTAAAATGAAGGTTAAGAATTGAGAAAATATGGAAACTATATATTCACAAATAATATTGTATTTACTGTTTGTGTTTATTATACAATTATTCATTTAAATTTGGGTGCTAAATTGGCCCTTAACGTGATAATAATACTTGAACTTAATCCATACAAAGTAGTAATACTTCAAATGCTTGAGCATAAGTTCTAGCCAAATCTTGTTGGATATGCCTTTCCATAATAAGTTTCATTTTGTTGGATATGTCTTCCCATAAAATCATGTCGCATTACGTCTACATGAAAATTCTAGTTGAGCTCCCACAAAATATCCAATAATTCTTGTTATTCTTCTATACAAAATTCTGAAAAGAAACTATCATCTCCACTATATGTATCAGAATTAACAACTTGATAACTCATGAATTGATGGTTATCATGATGTTGATCCTGAGTCGTCAAGGCATCTGATGGTTCTGTATCATTCTGTTTCGGTAATAAATCTTGTGCACTACCTTGGGTTATCGATAAATAACTTGGTTGTACAACACGTTATTGTGGAAACAACCTCTCTCCACCATATGTGTTTGTTTTAACGCCTTGATGACTCATAAGTTGATATGGATCACAATGTTGTTCCTGTATCATCAAGGCATACATTGTCTCTATATCATTCTGTTGTGGAAGTAACTCATGTGCATTTCTTGTATTAATATTAAAACCTTGATGAATCATCAGCTGATGTTGATCATAAGGTTGATCTTGAATGAATGCACTCCACTGTGCAAATAACTTATCTAAACTACCTATATAAGTATGACCACCTTCATGACTCATATATTGATGTTGATTCAAGGCATTGGTTGGATATACGTCATTCTCTTGTGGAAATAACTGATGTGCATTACTTCTTTATTAACATCTTGATGACTCAAAAATTAATGTTGGTTAAGCTGCCAATATTGAGCCATCGAGAAATCACATGGATCTAAAACACTTTGTCGTGAAAACAACCTATCTGCGCCACCAGTATCTGTATTACCACCTTGATGATTCATAAACTGATGTTGGTTATGATTCATCAAGAAATCGCTTGGCTTTACAACAGTCCATTGTGAAAATAACTTATCTCCACCATCTGTATCAATATTCACATCTTAATGATTCTTAAATTGATGTTGATCTTGAATCATCAAGGAATCAGTTGGTTGTACACGACCCCATTTTCCGAACAACTTATCTCCAACGTTTCATATTCACACCTTCACAAGGTTGTTCTACAAATGCATACATTTCACAATTCGTAGAATTCACTTGTGAAAATATACTAGGTATGTCATGTTTTTGTTGATTATCTTTGATGACCCTCCATATGTTAGAAATAAGGATTTATAAACCAAAAATACTTGAGAGAACAAAAGGGATTTTATATTAGGGGGTGGGGGAAGGAAAATAAAAATCGATGTTAAATGTGAATATAAAGTACGAATTTCTATGGAAAAGTAATGTATCTATGTACTTATATACACGCATCGGAGTAGCTATCCTTTTGTACTTTGTTTCAAGATTTGAAAAAGATATATGAAGACTAGCATATTGTAAATTTTTGGGAAAATGCATAAGTACCCTTTCGGCCTACGTTACACTAGTTTGAAAAAAAATGTCAACACAAGATGGGCCCATAAGATAGTACCACATAGGATGAAAAGGGGTAGAAAATTATTTATAAAATAAGTTCAAAGAGGTAATAGGACTTTAGTATAGTATAAGTGTCATTGAGATTTCTAACACTAGTTGAAGGGGTACTTTTGATGGATTAGTCTTCTCCAATAAGATATTTCAAAGTGGAAATTTATTTATTATCTTTATTTATTAGCCAGCGGTTCTCCCGAGTGGATCCTGCGCAGTGTAAATTTAAAATAGTCTTGTTTGTATTTGTAATTTCTAGTTGAGATCCATATTTGTTCTTATTACGTCATGTTGACCAAATATACGTGTACGGGGTGAGTCATCGACCACTTGTTCATTCCTTTAAATGTTTTTTGGATAGTACCTATGTAGTAACTATGTGTACTACTAAGCAGCTACAAAATAAAAGTAGGAATTAGGCTTAATAATCCCCCTTGAATTCTCACAAAGTTATTCATTATACCGTTAAATTATCTAAATGTCATATTATCCCTATGAATTTAAGTTTTATTTATTATTAACACTTCTAATCTATATGAGGGTGCTATTACTCACTAAACTTAAGTATTTCATATAATTTAAATCCCTGAATTTTTTTTGTCCAATTTATTTTGTTATCTAATTATAGTTTTTGTCCAGTTTTATATACCAAATATACTAAAGAAACTTGTACAGTGTATCAATAGCTTTACAAGTGCATCACAATTATATTAAATAAATAAAGAAAAGTTGTGCAAATTATCAATAATAATTTTTCAGTACCAAAATGATTCATGTAGTTTCATAAATACAATAATGAGTGCAAAAGTGTACTTAATAGTTTAAACAGAACAAGAAGTACATTATTGACAATTATTTTAAGAGGGTAATAGGAAACTCAGAAAGTTTAGGGGTATATATAGATATATTAAGTTAAAAAAATAATAGGACTGACACTATTTATATACTTATTAATTGTGAGAATGTAAACCAAACTTAATTTTGGACTATTGTAACAAAATATTACTTATTACCTTAAAAATAATATTGTTAAAGGATTTTAAATATGGGTCAAAGGAATTAGCTGAGAAGCCTAAGTTGTTGTGTGCGGTTTAGCTTGGTATTAGGGCATTATAAAACTTTGATGGACCGTCATCCCACCTACAGAATGGGGATGGTGATGTTGGTCTTTGCACTAGGTCTGTGAAAACTTAAATTTTCTTGGTTTTTTGAATACGAGTTGATTCAGTTAGGTTGTCTAAAGGGGCAAACGGGTTTCAATGAGCCCCAAAGAAGGAATAACCACATTTTAACAATTTTTGTGCTCTATATTCCATGCATTTTTGGACATATAGGATTTTAAAAGTATTTTCTCTGAAATATATCATAGATGTCCGTTGCAACCTAATTAACGGCGTGAGTTGGTCTCAGGGGAAAAAAGTTTAAACGAGCCCCAAAGAACGAAAATCCAGATTTTATTGAATTTCATGTGTAATAATCCACTAATCTTTGCTTATAGGATACCGAGATTTTTTATTCCTGAATTTTTTTAGAGAAAAATTTCAAGGACGTCTGTTACGACCTTATTGATAATGTCAGTTTTTCCTAAAGGGAAACATATGTATTTTCAAGTTCAAACGAGCCGTAAAGAAGGAAAACACATATTTTACCGAATTTTGAGCTCAATTTCATAATTTTTTTGTGAAAGCATTCCTGAATTTTTTTATTACAATTATTCATGGACTTCCGTTACGATCTTCTTAATCGTGTAAGTTGGTCGCGAGCGGCAAACAACCGCATTTTAAAATTCAAACAATCCCCAAAGCAGGATTTTTTTTTTTACCAATTATCGTGTTTTATAGTCCATAGACTTTTGATGATAAAAGTTTATGAATCTTTTTGCCGAAATTTTTTATGGACGTCCATAATGACGTTATTTATGGTTTCATTTGGTCCCGAGGGGATAAAAAGTGTATTTTAATGTTCAAACGAACCCAAAGCAGGAAAACCTGGTTTTTAGCGATTTTCCTATGCTACAGTCCATGGATTTTTGGTGATTGAATCTTTAATTGTTTTTGGCTGAAACTTTTCGTGGAGGTCTATTATGAGGTTATTAATGGCGTCACTTTGTCCTAAGGGGAAAACAGATGCATTTTAAATATCAAAGGAACCCCTAAGAAGGAAAACCTAGATTTTATCAAATTTCGTATGCTAGTCAATGATTTTATGGTTATAGGATTCCTGATTTTTTTTGTAAAATATTTCAATGGAGGTCTTTTACGACCTTATTAGTGGTGACAATTGGTATCGAGGGTAAAATAAACGTATTTTTAAGTTCAACCGATCCCCAAGTTGGAATAACCAGATTTTATAGATTTTCATGTGCGTCAATATTTTTTTGGTGATATAGGATTTCAAAAAAAAAATTGCCTAAATATTTCAGAAACGTCTGTAATGACCTTATTAATGGCGTCACTTGTTCCCCATAGGCAAACGAGTGTATTTTCAAGTTCAAACGAGCTCCAACGAGGAAAAACCAAATTTTACTTTTTTTTTATGTGCTATATTCAATGGATATTTGCTGATACAGGATTCTAAAATTCTTTCTACCAAAATTTTTCATGGACGCCCATTACAACCCAATTTATAGAGCAGTTTGTCCAGAAAGGCAAAGATTCACATTTTCAAATTTAAGCAAGCCCCAAAGCGGCAATTTTTGTGTTCTATTATCCATGTATCTTTTATGATAGGATTACGGAAAAAAAATGCCTAAATTTTTTATGGATGTCTGTTATGACCTTAATAATGGCTTCAGTTTCTCTTGAGGGGAAAAAATGCATTTTCGAATTCAAACAAGTAGTCACAATGTAAGAAAACTAGATTTTATTGATTTTCTTGACATATATTCCATGGACTGTCAGTAATAATTTTCGCCATAAGTTTTCATGGGTATTTGTTACATCGTTAATAATTCCATCAGTTGGTTTCAAGGGAAGACATAACATTTTCAAGTTCAAATGAGATTGAGAAAAGGACAACTCACATTTTACAAAATTTTGTGTGCAGTTATTTCGGTAAGCCGATTCATGAGCTGAGGCTTCGATGCCCCGCTGGACCTCCGAAAAATTTAGGGCTCATATGAAGCAAAAAGCAAGAAGACTAAAAGGCAGGTAAAAATCACTTAAGAAGAGGAAGAGATAAATTCATGAAAAACGAGAAGCCTTGTCGTGGGGGACTGACCGATCATGAATAAATCTTATTTATGCTTACGTTTAAGAACATATATTAGTCTATATCGTGAGATTTATTTGCTACAACAGAAGAATATCCCCTTTCCAAAACATTAACATAGGTCAAACATAATACAGGCAAGGTATATCTCATTGAATCATTCTTTTTTGCCATATCGCGAATATGGGGAATTGAACTTCCTCTACTGTTCAAGGGAAAATATCTAATGTAATAATACAATCCAACATCTTAGAAGTTGATATTATCTTACCCCTCTCCTTACAGTCAAGTGGATGAACGCTCCTTTCTTCTTATTAGTTAGATAGGTTTGGAACCCTTTCCCCTTTTAATATGTTGACGGATTTTTAGTGATAAAAAATTTTGAAAATTTTTTGTTGAAATTTTTCATGGATGTCTTGTTGATATTATTAATGGTGTCATTGATCATGAGGGGAAAACGTGTGAATTTTTAAATTCAAATGAGCCCAAAAGTAGGACAAACTAGATTTTACCTATTTTCATGTGCTATAGTCAATGGGTTTGAAGTGATAAGATTCCAAAAAGATATTGCAAATTTTTTTAATGGGCATCTATAATGACATTATTAATGGCGTCAATTGTTTCTAAGGAGAATACCATGCATTTTAAAATGTAAACAAACACCGAAATAGGAAAACCATATTTTTACCATTTTTTTATGCTTATAGTCAATGAATTTTTGTCGATAGAAGATTCCTTAGTTATTATTGCCAAACATTTCAATGGATGTATGGTACGACCATGTTAATGGCTTCAGTTGTTCATGGGGTAAAACAGTTGCATATTTAATTTCAAATGAGATAAAAGTTGTAAAAATCAGATTTTTTCGATTTTCATGTGTTATATAGTCTATGGATTTTTGGTGGTAGAGGATTCAAAAAAATTTTGTTGGAATTTTTTATGGACGCCCGTTATAAAATTATATATGGTTTCAATTTGAAAGGAGGGACAAATGGGCACATTTTAAAACTCAAATGATCCACAAAGCAAATTATCAATAATAATTTTTCAATACAAAAATAATTCATGTAGTTTCATAAATACAATAATGAGTGCAAAAGTACTTAATAGTTTAAACACAACAAGAAGTACATTTTTTACAATTGTTTTAAGAGGGTAGTAGGACTCTCAAATATTTTAGGGGTAATATGGAGAAATTAAGTTAAAAAATAATAGGACTGACAATTTTATATACTTATTAATTGTGAGCTTGGAAATCAAACTTAATTTGGGACTATTATGACAAAATATTATTTATTACCTTAAAAAATAATTTTGTTAAAGGGTTTGGAATATGGGTCAAAGGAATTAGCTTAGAAGACCAAATTGTTGGGTGCGATTTAGCTAGGTATTAGGGCGTTATAAAACATCCACGCACCGTCGTCCCACCTACATATTGTGGATAGTGACGTTGGTCTTTGAACTAGGTGTTAGGTAACTTAATTTTCTTGGCTTTTTGAATATGAGTTGTTTCAGTTAGTTGGTCTAAAGGGGCAAACAAGTGCATTCTCAAGTTCAATGAGCCCCCAAAGAAGGAATAACTAGATTTTAACGATTTTCATGCTCCATAGTCTATAGATTTTTTGACATACAGGATACTAAAATTATTTCTCTGAAATATTTCATAGACATTCCTTACAACCTAATTTATGGTGTCAGTTAGTCTCAGGGGGAAAACAAGTTTAAACGAGCCCCAAGAAGGAAAATGCAGATTTTATTGATTTTCATGTGCTATTATCCTTGATGCTTTGGGGATAGGGTACCTAGATTTTTTATTCATGAATTGTTTTAGCGAAAATTTCAAGGACGTCTGTTATGACCTTAGTGATAACGTCAATTTTTCCCTTGGGGAAAATATATGAATTTTCAAGTTCAAACGAACCGTAAAGAAGGATAACCCATATTTTACCGATATGTTTGTTTAATTTCATAAATATTTTGAGAAAGCATTCCAAAAATTGTGTATTAAAATTTTTCATGGACATTCGGGACGATATTATTAATATAGTTAGTTGGTCGCGAGCGGCAAATAAGTGAATTTTAAAATTCATAAAATTCCCAAAGGAGTTAGTTGGTCGTGAGTGGCAAGTAAGTTCATTTTAAAATTCATACAATTCCCAAAGCAGGAAAAACCTAAATTTACCAATTATTGAGTAATATAGTCCATAGACTTTTGTTGATACGTGATTATGAATTTTTTTTCTGAAATATTTTGGACGTCCATAATAACCTTATTGGTGGTGCCACCTGGTCCAAAGGGGAAAACAAGCGTATTTTAATTTTCAAACGAGACACATAGCAGGAAAAACTAGTTTTTACCAATTTTTGTTTGCTATACTCCATGGATTTTTAGTATGAAGGATGACGAAAAAAAATTTAGCCAAAAATTTTCATGAGCTTCAGTTTATAACCGAATTAA
Source organism: Solanum neorickii (assembly GCA_027704865.1). Lineage (NCBI taxonomy): Eukaryota > Viridiplantae > Streptophyta > Magnoliopsida > Solanales > Solanaceae > Solanum > Solanum neorickii. The sequence continues at coordinate 13,689,573 of JAKWJC010000373.1, forward strand.
TGGTGCAGTTTATCCCGAGAGGTCAACATGCACATTTTCAATTTAAAACGAGCCCAAAGTAGGAACATCAGATTTTTCCAAATCTCGTGTGTTATTGTCAATGTATTTTTAATGACAGAATTCCAAAATAAATTGCCGAATGTTTTCACAGACATCTTTTACGACCTTATCAATAGATTCAGTAGGTCTCGAGAGGAAAACAAGCGTACTTTCATGTTAAAAAAAGCACCAAAATAGGAAAAACCAAATTTTATCGATTTTCATGTGATATAGTCCATAAATTTTTGGTGATAGAATCTTGAATTGCTTTTGGATGAAACTTTTCATGGAGGTTTATTATGAGGTTATTAATGGTGTCACTTCGTCCTAAGGGGCAAACAGACAAATTTTCTATATCGAAGGAACCCCTAAGAATGAAAACTTGTATTTTATCAATTTCTGTATGCTAGTCAATGAAATTTTGGTGATAGGATTCTTGAATTTTTTTTGAATATTTTTAAATGGACGTCCTTTACGACCTTATTACTGGTCTCAGCTGGTGTTGAGGGTAAAAAAATACATTTTCAAGTTCAAATGATCCCCAAAATAGGAAATATCCGACTTTATCGATTTTCATGTGTGTCAATATTTTTTTGGTGAACTAGGATTCCAAATTTTTTTTTGCCAAACATTTTCACGGACGTCTGTAATGACCTTACTAATGGTGTCACTTGGTCCCCATACGCAAACGATAGCATTTCCAAGTTCAAACGAGCAATAACGAAGAAAAATAAGATGATACTGATTTTTTATGCTAGATTCCATGGATTTACGGTTATACAGGATTCTAGAATTCTTTCTACAATTTTTTTTCATGGACGCCCATTACAACCTAATTTATAGAGATGTTTGTCCCAAGAGACAAACATGTGCATTTTAATGTTTAAAAAAACCCCAAGCGGGAAAAACTATATTTTACAAATTTTGGCTATTATCCACATACTTTTTGTGATAGGATTACCAAAAAAATTGCAAAAATATTTCATGGACATCTTTTACGACCTTAATAATTGCTTCAGTTGCTCTTGAGAGAAAACTGAGTGCATATTCAAGTGTAAATATGTTGCGATGCAAGAAACTAGATTTTACTGATTTTCTTGAGCTATATTCCATATACTTTTGTAATAAAATATTCAATTATTATTTCAGTCGTAAGTTTTCATGGACGACTATTACATCCTTAACAATGCCATCAGTTGATCTCGAGGGGAAACATACGCATTTTAAATTTCAAATGAGCTTCAAAAAAGAAAAATCACATTTTAGAAATTTGTGTGCAGTTATTTTGGTAAACCGATGCATGAGCTAAGCCTCCGATACCCTGCTGGCCCTCTGAAAAGGTTAGAGATCATAAGGAGCCATAGGCAAGCAGAGCAAAAGGTAGGTAAAAATCACATAAAAAGATGGGGAGATACATTCATGAAAAGCGACAAGCCTTGTCGTGGGGGACTGACCAATTATGAATAGATCTTACTTATGCTTAAGGTTAAGAACATATATTAGTCTCTATCGTGAAATTATTTGTTATAAATGGAGAACAGCCCTTTTCAAAACATTAACATAGGTCAATTTCAAAGCAGGCAAGGCATATCTCGTTAAATCAGTCTTCTTTGCCATATCGCTTCTAAGGAAAATTGAACCTCCTCTGTTGTTGGCTGGAAAATGTATAATGTACTTATTCGATCCGACATCTTATTAGGAGTAGATTTTGTCTTACCCGCCTCCTTACAGTCAAATGGTTTAATGCCCTTTTCTTCTTAATAGTCAGATAGGTTTGGAACCCTTTCCCCTTTTAATATGTCAATGGATTTTTGGCGATAGGATTTTTTGTCACGCCCCGAGCTACCCCCGAGATGCGGACACGCATCCTAGGACCACAAGTGATCCCAAGCTAACCCTTTTGGCATGATCATACTAAAGATAATCAATTGTTGAGGAAGCTAAATCATACATAAAATGAAAAGATGGGGAATACCCATATTCTATAACTAAGATATTTGAAAACAATGAGTTTAATTTAAAAGAAATATTAACTCAGTACTAAGCTGAATCTAACTATGTCTAGAAATAGCCTCTAAACTAGACTAGAAATACTAGGACAAGCCCCAGCTAAATCTAGCAAAAACTAAAACTAAATGACTAAAGACTGAAATGAAACTCATGACTGTTGTCCTAAGAAAATGAGAACTCACCACTGAATCTGCGGAACTGGAGATCGGGAAATCGATCTATGCGTGATCTGGATGCTGAGAACCTGAACCTACATCACGAGAAGATGTAGCACACGTATGCATCAGTACTTGAAAGGTACTGAGCATGTAGGATAGAGTACAGCTGAAATAAATCATAACTGAACAAGCACAAAAGAAGTATAATAATCTTAACGGGATGTGCTGATTTCTGAGCTAATTTGATGCTATGACCAATTATAACATGGTGAAACTGAATAGTGAATATACTTATAAATGATCAATGCAGAGAGTCTTACTGAACTATGGGAGCTTCTAATAACCAATAATAAAACCACATGATATAAATGTGGAGTCTGATGTATACACCCTATCGAGAGGACCCAATATACCCTACCAAATGTATAAAGGCATGCTGGAGTGATCACTAAATTGATTGCCCACAGAGGGGAGTTACAACCTACTCGGCTAGTAGTTCAGGGACTATAGGGTACGCTAAACCCTAGTCCTACTCGGTATTATGCTACTCCCAATGAATTCTGTAAATTAACTGATTAAATCTGATTTTCTATAAATACCGGATAGCTCAAAACTAAACATGCAAATTGAGAATGCAACAATTAATCTGGTAATTATGCATTTATAACTGAGGCATGTATATGTGAAGTGTCTGAAATATCTGACCTAGCATGTGTAATTCAAGAACTAAAGAAATACAAAGCTAGGGTTCTGAAATTCATGCGATAATCTGAGTAATAACATGATAATCTTATTTGGAACATATATTTAATAAATTCATGAAGTTATATCAAAGTTCCAGAAACCCTAGGTTTAATAATGATAAGAGAATCAAGAACTGACTGAAACTAAGTACCCAATGGGTGAAAGGAATCCACTAGTGAAATCCCACAAACCTGATGATGAAATCCACAGAAAAGTACTTAAGTTTCGGGGCTGGAACATCTGGAGTATGTGGCGTTCTTAAAATAGGGTTCTTGAGCTTTCTTCTCCTCTCTTGCTTTTAATATTCTAAGTTTTGATTTAATATTTTGACTTGGATATGTTTTAATCATGTTTCTAGGCTTAAACTTACAAAAATATGATGATTTAGGGTCAAAACGACGAACTTAGGATTTAAACGGAGTGGGAAAAGTCAAAAAGATCTCTGCGAAGGTCGCTGAGTCCTGGCTTGCGCCCAACGCCCTGTCGTTGAGTCCGTCGTGAGGGCCTGTTCGACAGACCTTTACTAAAATGGGCATAACTTTTTACTCAGAGGTCTGATTTTAGCAAGGTCGGTCGCAATGGAAAGATAATTCAATTATCTATCTGTTGGTAGGTCATAGGAGACCTAATTCATTTTGTGATAAGAGTTATGATCATTTCAAGTTGACACAACTACATTTCCCCTTAACTGGCTGCAAATTTTCCACCTAGGGACTGTAGGTCCACCTACGAACCATGATGGTCATCCATAGCTCTTGTCAGAGAGTGGTTGAAGGGAGTCTTGTTCGACGCTCACGGACTACGGACCGTCGTTTGACCTACGGACTGTAAGTCCGCCGTCGTCGAAGACTTAACCAATTTTTCTAGGCTGAAATTTTTGGTTTCTGATCCCATCGACGATTGTACAGGACGGACCGTAGTTCAGGCTACGGTTTGTCGATGCCACCATTGGTAGCACCTGCAAATTTTTTAAAAAACTACTTTTTGGTGTTTTTTGGCTACGGGATGTTATATTTTTAAAATTTTTTGTTAAAATTTTTCATGGACGTCTATTATGAATTTATTAACGATTTCATCTGGTACGAATGGGAAAGCAGTCGAATTTTCAAGTTCAAATTAGCCTAATGTAGTAAAAAAGAGATTTTACATATTTTTGTGTCCTATAGTCAATGAATTTAAGGTAATAGAGTTCCAAAAATAATTCTTTTAAATTTTTTATGGAAGTAGATTCTGAAATTATTAATGGCGTCGATTGATTCTGAGGAGAAAATAATGTGTTTTCAAATGTTATCGAACCCCGAAGTAGGAAAAATCCAATTTTACCAAATTCTGTATGCTGAAAATCAATGATTTTTTGTTGATACAAGATTCTTGAACTATTTTTGCCAAACTTTTTCATGGGCGTACGGTACGACCTTATTAATAGCGTCAGTTGGTAATGTGGGGAAATCAAATGCATTTTAAATTTCAAACGAGTAAAAAGTTAGAAGAACCTGATTTTACCAATTTTTATATGCTATATAATTTATTGATTTTTGATGGTAGAGGATTCAGAATTTTTTGGTTTTGGAATTTTCATTGCACGTCCGTTATAACCTTATATATGGCTTTAATTGTTCATGACGAGCAAATGGACACATTTTCAAATTCAAATGACCGCCAAAGCAGATTAACTCAGATTTTATCAATTTTCGTGTACTATAGTCCATGGATATTTAGTGATAGAATTCAATAGATTTTCTATTGAAAATTTTCATGGACGTAAGTTACGACCTTATTAATGGCTTCAATTAGTCTTGAGAAGAAAATGAGCACATTTTCAAGTTTAAATGAGCCCTAAAGTAGAAAATCTAGATTTTACCAATTTTTGTGTGCTGCCATTGATTATTGGTGATACAGGATTCCATATTTTTGTGTTAAATTTTTTTTATGTACATCCGTTTTAACCTTCAATGTCTTTAATTGGTCTCGAGGGGAAATTTTTTGCTGAAGAAGTGCTAATGGTATCATTGAAAATGATAACATCTTACCAAAGACGCATTTTAAATTTCAAACAAACTCTAAAGCAGGAAAAACCATATTTTACTAATATTCATGTGCTATAATCCAAGAATTTTTGCTGATAGAGGATTTCAAATTTTTACTTACTAAAATTATTCATGGACGTCCGTTACAATTTTACTGATGGATTCAGTTGGTCTCAAGGGTCAAACAGGCAAATTTAAAAGTTCAAACAAACTCCATACTACGAAATCCTCGAGTGTACCTATTTACTTGTGCTATTGTCCATAGATATTTAGTGATTGGATTTCGAAATAATATTGCCAAAATATCATGAACGTTATTATGATCTTATTTATGGATTCAATTGATCCCGAAGAGACAACAATCGTTATTTCAAATTCAAATGTGTCACAAAATATGAAAAACTAGATTTTTTTTATTAATATTGGTGTGCTATAGTCCGTCGATTTTCGATGATAGGATTCCAAAATTTTTGTTTGCCAAATATTTCATGAATGTCCGCTACAACCCTATAAATGGCTTCAATTGATCCCAAGGGGTAAATGATCCCATTTTTATGTTCAAACGAACACCAATGCAATAAAACCCCGATTTTAACAATTTCTGTGTGCTATAGTCCATGTAGTTTTTGTGAGACATGCAAAATTTCATTTACCAAATTTTTCTTGGACATTCGTTACAACCTTATTAATGACGTCATCTGGTTTAGAGGGGAAAACTAGCGCATTTTAAAGGTCAAGGGAGCCGTAAAGCAGGAAAACCAGATTTTACAGATTTTTGTGTCCTATAGTCCATAAATTTTTTTTGATATAATTTTGGATATTTTTTGCTAATTTTTTATGGACATCTAATACAAGATTATTAATGGCATAATTTAGTATCGCGGGACAAAGATGTGTATTTTAAAGTTGAAACGTGCCCTAGACCAGATAAATTAGTTTTTACCATTTTTTGTGTGTTATAGTCCATAGATTTTATGGATGTCCAATATGACATTACTAATGTCGTTAATTTGTTCCGAGGGGAAAACAAGATCATTTTAAAATTCAAATGAGCCCAAAAGTAAGAAAACATGATTTTAACGATTTTTGTGTGCTATATAGTACATAGATTTCGCGTGATAGGATTCCAAAAGTTTATTTGCTGAAATTTTTCATGAATGTCCGTTATGACCTTATTAATGGCGCAGGTTGTTTCGAGGGGCAAACATATGCTTTTTCCTCTTCAAACAAACTCTAATGTGGGAAAAATCACATTTTACTGATTATTGTGTGTTATTATAGTTCATACATTTTCAATAATAGAAGATTCTTGATTTGTTTTGCCAAAAATTTTCACGGGCGTCCGCTATGACCTTTTTAACGACATCCGTTGGTTCAGAGGTAAAAACGTGTGCATTTTTAAGTCAAAACAAGTCCATAAACAGGAAAAACCAGAGGTAAAAACGTGTGCATTTTTAAGTCAAAACAAGTCCTTAAACAGGAAAAACCTGATATTCCTTATTTTCATGTGCTATAGCTAGGTATCCAACATCCTCATTGTTTTGTGCAATAGTTGTTGAGGAAGATGGGGAAGAGCAATCAAGATGGCCAAACAGATTGTTCCCACGCATGAGCATTGAAGTACGGGCTTTCCCAGTAGAATAGTTTGGCTGCCAACAAACGTCATCAGTTGCTGGAACACAGATTAAACTGATCGATAATGTTAATGTTGCTGCTAGTGGTGGAGTCCGCATTCTGGACATTCTCAGGCATGTTAATAGAGAGGTTACAATTTAGACAAGAGATCCACTACTGTGTATTTGCTGAGTCTCGGGCTTTCTGTAAACTCCATCGTTGGATACCTTGTGAGGTATTACATGCTTGTTTTAAGTTTATGTTATTTCTTGAAGGTGCTTGGTTGTTTCTTTTACCAATTGGATCACGAATTAGTGTTGTTTGTTTTCCTTTTTCATGCTTAATAAAGATCTCATAGTCAAGAAGTTTTTCATAATGTTCTTTATTAGGTGATCAATGTTTCATGTGACCGGATGGCTACCAAGATAGTGTCATAGTCGGGCTAAGGACTTGGAGGATTCTCACTTTAAGTTGCACATTTGTTATTGGTGCTCCACCGATTTCAAGTTCGTGAGCAATTGAATGTTCTATGATGTCAATAATCTTTGGTAATACGAGCTAGTTGATCCTTGAGACAGATATTTCTTATATGTTATTTATTAGCAAAGGTAGTGTGCAGAGATTCCCAAGCTTTGAATAATCCTTTTCAAAAAATTTTCATGGACATCTATAACGACCTTATTCATCGTGTCACTTGTTTTCCATGCGCAAATGAGCGCATTTTCAAGTTCAAACAAGCTCCAACGAGGAAAACAAAGATTTTACAGATTTCACGTGCTATATTCCATGAATTTTTGGTGATAGAGGATTCTATATTTTGTCTAACAATAATTTTCATGAACGCCCATTACAACCTAATTAATAGCGCAACATGTCTTGAGGGACAAACATGCACATTTTTAAAGTTGAAACAAGCCCCAAAGTAGGAATAATCAGATTTTATCAATTTTCATGTGCTATTATCCATTATTTTTTATGGTAGGGTTACCAAAAAAATTTGCCAATTTTTTTTATGGATATCTATTATGACCTTAATAATTGCTTTAGTTGGTCTTGAGGGGAAAATGAATGCATTTTCATGTTCATAGAAGTCGCAATGCAAGAAAACTAGATATTTACTGATTTAGTCCATGGATTTTTGCAATAAAAGATTTAGTAATTATTTTCACCGTAAGTTTTCACAGGCGTGTGTTACATCCTTAATAGTGCCATCAGTTCAAACACTTGATTAATTTACGATGTAAAAGTATTTGCTTTGAACAAGATGAAACTTGTGAACTCGTGTGCATGATTTATTTGGTTTGTCACAGTTTCAATATTTATTTTTTGTCTGTCAAATCATAGTAGTTAAGTACATAATCGAACCGATAACGATCAATATCGATAAATCAATAACCGATAAATTAATATCTTAACGATTTTTTGATGGTATAGCATCTTTAAAATTGATAACCAATAAGTAAAACTGATAAACTTCAAAACCGGGTCTCGATGGAAAACATACGCATTTTCAAGTTCAAATGAGCTTCAAAAAGGAAAAATTACATTTTACAAATTTTCGTCTGCGGTTATTTCGGTAAACTGATGAATGAGCTGAGGCTCCGATAACAACTAGCCCTCCATAAAAGTTAGGGCTCATATGGAGCCATAGGCAAGACGAGTAAAAAGGTAAAATCACATAAGAATATGAGGATATACATTCATGAAAAGCGAGAAGCCCTGTCAAGGGGGACTGACCAATTATGAAGGTTAAGAACATATATTAGTGTGTATCCTCTTTAATTGATATAAAAGGAGAACATCCCCTTTTTAAAACATTAACATAGGTCAATTATAATGTAGGCAAGGCATATCTCGTTGAATCAATCTTTTTTCCATATCGCGTATAAGGGGAATCGAACATCCTCTGCTGCAGGCGGGAAAATGTATAATTTACTAATTCAATCCAACATCTTCTAAGGAGTTCATTTTGGTTTACCCCTCTCCTTATAGTCAAATGGATGAGTGCTCCTTTTTTCTTATTAGAGAGATAGGTTTGGAAATCTTTCCCTTTTTAAAATGTCATCGAATTTTTGGTGATAGGATTTTAAAAAATTTTTGTTGAATTTTTCATGACGTCTCTTATGACATTATTAATGATGTCACTTGGTCCAAAGGGGAAAACAATCGAATTTTCAAGTTCAACTGATCCCTAAAATAGGAAAAACCATATTTTTACCTATTTTCATGTGATATAGTCAATGTATATAAGGTGATAGAATTAAAAAAATATGCCAAAATTTTTGTAGATGTCTTTTATGACATTATTAATGGCATCAATTGGTTCTGAGTAGAAAACCATGCGTTTTCAAATGTAAACGAACCACGAAGTAGGATAAAACTAGATTTTACTAAATTTTGTATGCTTATAGTCAATGAATTTTTGTTTATACAAGATTCCTGAATTATTTTTGCCAAAGTTTTCCATAGACGTCTGGTACGATCTTATTAATGGCGTTAGTTGGTCGTGGGGGAAAATAGGTGCATTTTCAATTTCGACCAAGAAAAAAGTCAGAAAAAACTTATTTTACCAATTTTGTGAATTTTCAAGTTTAAACAAGCTCAAAGCAAGAACTAAAATCTTATTTTTCCAATTTCGTGTGTTATTATCCATGTATTTTTGGTAATAGGATTATAAAAAAAATTGTTGAAACTTTTTATGGACATCTTTTACGACCTTCATAATTGCTTTAGTTGGTCTTGAGGGGAAACAAGTGCGTGTTCAAGTTCAACCAAGTCCCAAAGCAATGGATTTTTGTAATACAAGGTTCTGTATAATTTTTGCAGAGAGTTTCTTGGACGTCCGTTACATCCTTATTAATGCCATTAGTTGGTCCCGAGGAAAAATATACGCATTTTAAAGTTCAAACGAGCAACAAAAGAGAAAAACTCATATTTTACAGATTTTCGTGTGATGTTATTTCGATAGACCGGTGCATGAGCTGAGGCTCCCATGCCCTGCCAGCCCTACGAAAAAGTAAGGGCTCATATTGAGATAGAAATAAGTAGAGTAAAAATAGTAAAAATCACATAAGAAGAGGGGGAGATTCATTCATGAAATGTGAGAAGTCTTGCCGTTGGGGACTGATCAATTATAAATCGATTGTACTTATGCTTGCGGTTAAGAAGGTATATTTGGATGTATTGTGGGTTTTTTTGTTACAAAAGAAGAACATCCCCTTTCAAAAATCGTGTATAAGGGGAATCGAACCTCATTTGCTGCTGGTTGGCAAATGTATAATGTACTAATTCAATCAAACATCTTCATAGAAGTAGATTTTGGATTACCCCTCTCCTTAAAGTCAAGTGGTTGAACTCCCCTTTCTTCTTATTAGTTCGATAGGTTTGGAACCCTCTCCCCTTAGTGGATTCTTTGTGATAGGATTTTAAAAATATTTTGTTGAAATTTTGTATGGAAGTTTGTTTTAACATTATCAATGGTGTCACATGGTCCTGTGGGGAAAAAAAGGCAAGTTTTCAAGTTCAAATGATACCTAAAGAAGGAAAAATCGGATTTGCCCAATTTTCGTGTGTTATAATCAATAGATTTAAGATGATAGGATTCCAAAAAAAAATTGTCAAAATTTTTTATGGACGATTGTTCTGATCTTATTAATGGCGTTAATTGGTCCCGAGGGGTAAATGATGTGTTTTGAAACGAACCCCGAAGTTGGAAAAAACAGATTTTACAAAATTTTGTAGGCTTATAGTAATGAATTTTTGTTTATACAAGATTCCAGAATTATTTTACATCTTCTTACACGTCTGTCAAAACAGACGCATTTACAAGTTAAAACGACCAAAGAGTCAGAAAAACCAGATTTTACCAATTTTCATGACCTATACAGTCTATGGATTTTTGGAGGTAGAGTATTCTTATATTCTTTTGTTGGAATTTTTTATGGACGTCCTCTATAACCTTATATATTGCATCAATTGGTCACGAGGGGCAAACTGACATATTTTCAAATTCAAATGAGCCCCAAAGTCAAAAAACCCCAGATTGTATCAATTTTCTTTTGTTATGCTCCGTGGATTTTTGCGATAGGATTCAGTAATTTTTTTGAAACTTTGGTGGACTTCTATTATGATCTTATTAATAGAATCAGTTAGTATCGAGGGGAAAATGAGCGCATCTTCAACTTCAAACAAGCTCTAAAGCAAAAATTACAGATTTTACCATTTTTCGTGTGCTACCATGAATTTTTTGTGATACAAAATTCCATAATTACTTTTTGTTAAAAAATTTTATGGGCATACGTTACAACCTTATTAGAGTCATTATTTGGTCTCGAGGGGAATAGAGACACATTTTAATGTTCAACACAAGCCCCAAAGCAGGAAAAGCAAGATTTTACTAATTTTCATGTGCGTCCATAGATTTTTGGTGATACAAGATTTCAAATTTTTTCGTACTAAAATTAATCATGGATGTATGCTACGAATTGAATAATGGATTCAAATTGTCTAGAGGGGCAAATAAGCGAGTATAAAAGTTCAAACAAGCCCTCAAAGCAAGAAAAACTAGATTAGAACTATTTACTTGTTCTATTGTCCATGGATATTTGTAAATAGGATTCGAAAATATTTTGCAAAAAGTTTCATGGACATTGTTATGACGTTATTAATAGCGTCATTATATCCCGAAAAGAAAACAATCAAATTTTCAAGGTCAAACGAGCCACAAAATAGGAATAACTAGATTTTACTGATTTTTGTGTGTTATAGCCCTTTGATTTTTGGTGATAGGATTCCAAAATTTTTGTTTGTTGAAATATTTTATGGACGTCCGCTACAATTTTATTAATGGTTTCAGTTCGTCCCGAGAGGGAAACGGTCACATATTCAAGTTAAACGATCCCCAAAGCAGAAAAATTCCAATTTTAACAATATGCATGTGATCTAGTTCATGGATTTTTCGTGAAACATGAAGAATTTCATTTAACGAATTTTTTCATTGACGTCCGTTACAAACTTATTAATAGCTTCAGTTGGTTTTGAAGGGCGAAAACACATTTTCAAGGTCAACCGAGCTCCAATGCTGGAAATTCATATTATAAAATTTTTTGCGTGCTATAGTCCAAGGATTTCTGGTAATACAATTCCAGATATTCTGTTGCCAATTTTTTTTATAGACGTCCAATACAACCTTATAATGGCGTAATTTATTGTCGTGGGGCAAACCTGTGTATTTTCACATTTAAACAAACCCCAAACCAGGAAAAACTTGATTTTACCGATCTTTTGTGATACAACATTTTGAAATTTTTTTGTGATACAACATTTTGAAATTTTTTTTTTTGCTGAAATTTCATGGAAGATCGATATGACCTTATTAATGGAGTTGATTGGTTCGGAGGAAAAACTGGCGTACTTTATAGTTCAAACGAGCCCAAAAGAAGGAAAAATTAATTTTGACGATTTACTTGTGCAATAGTCCATGGGTTTTTGGTGATAGTATTCCATAAGTTTATTTGCTGAAATTTTTCATGGGCGTCTTTTATGACATTATCAATGCCGTCAGATTGTTTTTAGGGGAAAACAAATGCAATTTCAACTTCAAATAAACCTTAAAGCAGGAAAAGACATATTTTATCAATCTTTATGTGTTATAGTTCATGGATTATCGGTGATACAAGATTTCAAATTTATTTAACCAAAAGTTTTCACGTGCATCCGTTATGACCTTTATAATGGCGTCAGATTGTCCAGCAGAATAAACGGACGAATTTTCAAATTCAAACGAGCTATAAAGCAGAGAAAACATGATTTTAACTATTTTCGTGTGCTAAATCTGGGTATGCGACCTCCCTATTTTTTTTTGTGTAATGGCTGTAGAAGGAGATGGAAAAGAGCTATCAAGATGACCAACAGATTGTGCCCACACGTTTTTTAAACTGATTTTGGCTGCCAACAAGATTTATCAATTTCTAGAACACAGATTAAACTGATCAACAACGTTAGAGTTCCTGCTAGTGGTGGAGTTTGCATTACGGATGTTCTCAGGAATGTTAAGAGAGAGGTTATCGATTACAACGAGACCGCCAATGTTGGGTACTTTTTTAGTTTCAGGTTGTCTAACATCCATCATTTTATACGTTGTGAGGTATTACTTGCATGTTTTAAGTATATGTTATTTCTTGAAGGTGCTTGGTTGTTTTTTTGAGCAACTGGAGCACTAATGAGTGTTGTTCGTTTGGATTCTTCATGCATAAGAAAGATCTCATAGTCAAGCAGTTTTTCATAAAGTTCAAAGGTGATCAATGTTTCATGTGACTGGATGGCTCTAAAGATAGTGTCATTGTTAGGCCCAAGGCCTTGGAGGATTCTCACATTAAGTTGCACATCAGTTATTGGTGCTCCACCGATTGCAAGTTTATCATCAATTGGAGGTACTATCAGGCCTGGTGTTTCTTTGGTAATAAGAGCTAGTTGATCTTGGAGACAAATTATTCTTGTATGTTGTTTATTGGCGAAGGTAGTGTGCAGGGATTCAAAACCATTGTTTGCCAATGTGACTTTTGCAATAGTGATGCAAGTGTAGATCCCACCGATGCTAAGATGATATTTTGGACAAGTTGATCTCTTTGAAACTAGTTCATATAAGGAGGATTCATAGTGGTTTCATAGTTTCTTATAAGTGATGTTGGAGAAGCAACAGTTGTGCCATCAATATGATCGAAAAGGTTATGTTCGTGCATAAGAAACAACATTTATGCCTTCCAGGTGGTGAAGATATAGCTGCCAGCAAGTTTGATGGGTTATTGAATGGCAGGGTTAAATTGCACGATGACAATGTTAGTGGCTGTGGTATATGCATTAACAACACTGGTATTGGGGCCATTTTTGTGTGAGGCAGCAGCTAGGATTAGAGGGGGGAAATTGGGATCATACTCGTGTGAGCTTTTAGAGCCCTGATACAATAAAACAACTTATACAACTAGACTGGGAATGGGAAGTATTCAGCATTATTCATAAGCTAATGCAGAATATATATAAGTCTTGATAAAATAATGAGTCCTAAAGGGATACGAAAACTAATCTTAGTTGTACAAGAAGATAAAATCTTGTTATATCTCTTTAGAATGACGGTTAAGAACTAAGAACAATCAGGAAATTATATATTCAGAAATAATTTTGTATTTACTGTTTGTCTTCGTTTTATAATGATTCTTTCAAAAACATGTGCTATATTGGCACTTAAAGTGATGATAAAAATTGAAGTTAATCATTAGAAAATAGTAATACGTTAAGTGCTTGAGTATAAGTTATAACGGATTCTTGTTTGATATGTCTTTCCATAATAAGTTTCATTTTGTTGGATATCTATTCCCATTAAATCATGTTGCAATAGGTCTACATGAAAATTCTAGTTGAGCTCCTTCATATATCAAATAATTCTTATAACTTTTCTATACAAAATTTTGAAAAGAAACTATCATTTCCACTATATGTATCTGTATTCACACCTTTAGGACTCACAAATTATTTTTGATCATGATGCTGATGGTGATGCTGATCCTAAGTCATCAAGGAATCTGATGTCTCTGTATCATTCTGTTGTGGTAATAACTCAAGTGCACTATCTTGGGTCATCGAGAAATAACTTGTCTCTACAAAACATTTTTGTGGAAACGTCCTATCTCCACCATTTGTGTTAGTATTAATACCCTGATGACTCATAAGCTGATATCGATCATAATGTTGTTCCTGAATCATCAAGGCATCCATTGGCTCTATGTTATTTTTTTGTGGAAATAACGCATGTGCATTACTTTTATTAATATTAATAGCTTTATGAATTATCAACATATGTTGATCATAAGGTTGATCCCGAATAAATGCACTACAATGTGGAAATAACTCATCTAAACAACATATATCAGTATGACCATCTTGACGACTAATAAATTGATGTTGCTTCAAGTCATTGGTTGGAAATACATCAGTCTGTTGTGGAAATAACTCATGTGCACTACTTTTATTAATATTAACATCTTGATTACTCAAAAATTTATGTTGCTTATGCTACCAATATTAAGACAGAAATCAGATGGGTCTACAACACTTTCTTGTGGAAACAACCTATCTCCGCTACCTATATCTGTATTGACACCTTGATTATTCATAAACTGATGTTGGTTATGATTAATCAAGAAATAACTTGTCTTTACAATACTCTTTAAATTTATGTTGATCTAGAATCATCAAGGAATCAATTGGTTGTACAAGACTCCATTTTCTAAAAAACATATCTCTACCATTTGTATTACTATTCACACATTCAAAAGGTTGTGCTACGGATATATGCATATCACCACTCATATCATTCACTTGTGAAAATATATCGGATATGTTAAATTGTTGTTGATTACCTGTAAATTGTGTTGATGAATATGACCCTCCATATGTTATACATTAGGATTTATAAGCCAAATATACTTGAGAGAAGAAAAACGATTTTATATGATGGGGTGGCGATAGGGGAAGGAAAATAATAATCGATGTGAAATGCGTATATAAAGTATGACTTTGTATGGAAATGTAATGTATCTATGTTCTTATATACACGCATCAGAGGCTCTATCCTTTTGTACTTTGTTTCAATATTTTGAAAAGATAAATAAAAGACTAGCATATTGTAAACTATTTTCAATATTTGTTACAATTTATGGATCTTAGTTTGACCAAATACAAAGTTTAATAGTAAGACTTATTTTAAAATTTTATCACTAGTAAAAATATGCATTGACCGAATTTTCATTAAATTTGTTTTATCTTAAACATGATACTTATGATATTGAAATTAATTTTTGTTGTAGATCAATAATAAAAGATAACATCTCTTTTCAGTATTAACGTTATTCCTTTAATAGATTAGTCTTCTCCAATGAGATATTTCGAAGTGGAAATTTATTTATTATCTTTCCTTATTAGGTCGCACTTCTCCAAAATGGATCCTACGCAGTGTAAATTCAAATTAATCATGTTTGTTTTTGTACTTACTAATTGAGATCCATATATTTTTTTATTACGTCATGCTGACCAAATATGTGTACGGGGTGAGCCAACGACCACTTGTTCATTCCTTTAAATGTTTTTTTGATAGTTCATATGTAGTAACTGTCTGTACTACTAAGCAGCTAATAATTAAAAGGAGTATGGCATAATAATCTCCCTTGAATTTTCACAAAGTTATTCATTATACCTTGATATTATATAAATGTCATATTATCCCTTTAAATTTGATTATTATTTATTATTCACACTTCTAATCTATATGAGGACTTAACTATCATATATTTATATAAAAGAGAACCTTAGATGCGCTTATGTGTCGTAATCATAAACAAGAATTCTCTTTTAACTGATTTATTTCAAAAATTAGTCTTCCTTTTCATGAAAAGCTGTGATTTAAAAAAAAAATTGTGACTTTCTATTAAAAGTTGCAACTTTTACAAAAAGTTGTGACTTTTTATGAAGAGTTGCGACTTTTATGAAGAGTTGCAACTTGAATGTACAGTTGCGACTTTTACTAATAGTTGCAACTTTTAAGAAATATTGTGACTTTTATGAAAAATTGTGACTTTTCAAATGAGTTGTGACTTTCTTGTTAGGGCACCATAAGCATTTATTGATACTACCCTTTATTGTCTATAAATAGAGGAATTTTATCTCATTTAATAACAATGAAATTCTGAACTATTTCATCTTCTTCTTTTTCTGTAGAATTATATTCGTGTACTTTGCTCATGTTGAGTGACAAACTGATACTATTGTTTTTGTATCAACACACTTGTGAATAGAATCGCTCTATCATAAGAGAATCTATTCCATTAAACTTCAGATAGTAGAATGGACTAATTTCTTAAGGGAACAATGTGCATTCACTGACTCTATTTTTCATTTTTGTTTCATTTTAATAGTAAAGATTCTTGTATGTTGCTTACCGTCACTAATGTATGCTTATTTTATTAATTTTTTTATTTTTGGGTGCATATATTAAACTTTGTTGTTTATGTTCATGCTTTTGATCATTATGTTGAAATTTAAAGATATGTTAATCAAGAGTTTAATGAAATCATTAGACAATTGTTGTCATGTAGATTAGAATTTTTAAACTTGTAAAATATATGATTCAAATCTTTCAGTGGCTAAAAGATCCATGAGATGTGAAACAAAGGACTTTTACTATTCAAAAGTTAGGGTGGTTCAACACTACCTTGGAGTTTTAGTTATTCAACTTTCTATCTTATCGAGGTATTCAATTGATTAGTGGCATTCAAAAAATAAAGGAATATAGTGGGACAGTAAGTATTGTACTCAACCTTAATCAAACATTTGGGGTTCAAATATTAGGTTGGAGTCAATGAATTACCCCTCACTGTAGGATGAAGCTATATTAATGACATATTAAGGAAATAATTACCTCCTTCTAAACTTTAGATTAAAAGTCCCAAAAACAATAAAGTCTTAACCATATTGATAAAAACACAAACAATAAAATATGTCTTTTAGATATCAAAGTAGTGTCAACGACTGCGTATGATTTTGATTAAGGGACATGCCAAGACACATATAATCCAAATTATTTATGCAACAAACGTAATTTCATTGAAATCAAAGATAAGTGTTTTATATTTTTATAATAATTAACTTATCAAGTATGCAACTACTTATATAAGATGTATCATAGTTTGTTTTTTTGTATGTGGAGGCCTTGAGTAGGAGAAAAACTCTCGCAATTATATAATGTTGTTTTTAAAAAAAATTAAAAATACAAATATAGACATTAGGACAATTACATATCTTGTGTAAAGATTTTGGTGATGAACAACTATAGTAAAATGAAGAATTAATAAAAAATATTTGTAAAAACTTAGAATCAAATCCTTTTCATCTTAAGACTATAAAACATCTCATATCAACTTTGGATAAAATATTGTTGACAATTTATTGTAGGGTTTTACCCTCTCAAAAACACATGTATTATCATATATTCGGAAGTTGATTATAGACATATTCTCCACTGCGCGAAGTGCGGGAAATTTACCTAGTTCCATATAATTTAAATCCCTGAATTATTTTGTCCAATTTGTTTTGTTGTCTAATTGTAGTTTTGCTCTAGTTTTTTATACCAAATATGTTAAAGCAACTTGTACAATGTATCAATAGTTAAAAAATAATATGACCTAAAATATTTATATACTTATTAATTGAAAAATTGGAGACCGGACTCAATTAGGGACTGTATTGATAAAATATTACTTATTACCTTAAAAAATAATTTTTTTAAAGGGTTTAGAATGTGAGTCAAAGGAATTAGTTGAGAATCCCAATTGTTTTGTATGATTTAGTTAGGTATTAGGGTATTATAAAACTTTGACGGGCTGTCGTCCCACCTATGGACTGTGGATGGTGACGTTGGTCTTGACACTTGGTCTAAGAAAACTTAAATTTCCTTGTCTTTTCTCTTTTAAATCTATGTTGTCAATTTTCCATTTTCTTATAAGCATTAAAAATGAACGAATGAAAAACAAGTATTTCCTCTATTCGAACTACGTGGGGCCATAATTCTTCTTGTGAGATATGTAGGCAGCCTCTCAAGGACAGGACCCTATCTTTTAACAGTTTCATTATCTCCTTTTAATGCTAAAAGGAAATGTGAGGCTCAGATCAACGGACGTCAAAGAGATGCAGCGAGAAGACCTTAGTTAAACGTGATTTAACCTTTTCAAGATTGTGTTGAAACAATCAAACTCCTTCTTGTTCAAAAAAATAGTTTTCCTTTACTCATGGGTTAAAATGTCCCCAAACAAAGCAACTTTGTGTGTTTGTCTGTTCTCTTTGCAATATCCTGCAATACGTATTCCGAACTCAAGCTAACAAATTTGTCTTTGAGTTGTTTTCCTCCAAAGGTACTTACAAACTGGTATGTGTCGAATAAACTGGCTAATCAAGCCTGCAGATTCCTTCCCCAGCCAAAGTTCAGATAAGGGAAAAGCAGAAATGGGGAACAACAACGAAGAAATTAGTCTTACTAACGTTGTGGTGGCTCAACCCACCATAGCGGATCAGAGTGAATTGATTATGCATTTTATACAATAGATTGATGAGATGAGAGTAGAAATGCAAATGAGACAGATTTGCCTCCACCAGGTTTTACATCCAACGGTGTTGTTGATGAAAGGCCTCCGCTATATTTTCCCTGCTCAGAATCCTTATGTAATGGACTTGACTACACAAAATCCTCAATACGACTCAGCCTTATACCAAACCCCACCCTTTCTCAAAACAATAATTCCCAAATACCTCCTCCCCCTTAAAAGGCCCATAAGCAAACCGCTCCACTACCACAAAACCAAAATACATTTTTACCTCAAACATCCCTCCATCACCAAAATCAACACACTAACCCCAAAATATTCCCGCAAATTTACCAAACCACTTAAAATGCCCCAAGTCCCTCTGTGGCTCCACCTCTACCCACAAAAACAACCTTTCAAACCCATTCCAAATGGGCATGACATGAATGGTTCTGAGCTCGACCATTATGAGAAGCAGGAAAGAGAGTAGTGTTCAAAAGAAGAGGCCGCAAAAATAGACATAAAGGAGGAGATCTGAAGAGCAATGAAGGAATTTCAATGCATTCCTGACATTTCTGGTTTGAACTAGGAGGACTTATGCAATCATCCAAATTTGCACCTCTTAGAAGGTTTCAAGATGCCAAAGTGTGATATTTTTTAGGAACGGGGAACCCCTTAGCGCATCTAAGGGCTTATTGTGACCAGCTCATAGGAGTTGGTAGAGACGAAGTTGTACTAATGCGGCTTTTTAGCCAAAGTTTGAGCGGAGAAGCTTTGGAATGGTTTACATCTCACGAGACCAGACAGTGCCCCAGCTGGAATGCTTTAGCTAAGGACTTCTTCGAATGGTTTGCCTACAATGTAGAGATCGTCCATGATCGTTATTCCTTAGAAAAGATGAAACAAAACTTAACGAAAGATACAAAGAGTTTTCGTATAGATGGCAAAAGGAAGCAGCTAGAGTACGGCCTCCTATGTACGAAAAGGAGATAGTTGAAGTGTTTGTGCTTGTGCAAGAGCCCGAATACTATGATAGAATCATGTTTCTTGTTGGAGCAAAATTTGTTGAGATAGTCAAGGTTGGTCATACTAACGAGGATGGGTTGAAAACCGGGAAGATTGCTCGTGTTGTTGCGTCACCCGAATCATCGGGGTTGTTGAAGAAAAAAAGAGAAGATATTTCTGTTGTCTCTTACAAGGAGAGGACAACCCCCAGAAGACCATCATCCTACCAAGGTCGTCCTCGAACTTCCAAGAATTCTTACCAAGCTTACTATACGCAAGATGGTTATCAAAATTTTCCTCCTCCCATCTACCAAAATTCTACCTCCACATACCAAAATGTACCCACTCCAAATTGCCAAAATCCATTTACCGTTTACAAAAATTCTACTCCGCTTTATCAAATTCCATCCCCCATTAAACAAAATGTTGCTCCTAATTGTGCCAATGCACAGTCAAACTATGGAGCACCCCCAGTGTATCAAGTTCAAGCTCTACTGTACCAAAATACGCCTTCGAATTACAAAGATCCATTACCAAATTATCAAACAAATCCTTATCAAAGAAACCAAACTCCTCGTCCAAATACGTGAAATTATAACAAATTCCTCCTCCCCAAAAAGGAAACTATGATCCACTCGACCAAAATTTGAGTTGAATCCCCCCCCCCCAGAAACTTTTCCACTCTCGCTGAAAGACGAACAAAGTCTTACGAGCAACTGACTGTGGATGGATACATTCACCCGGTGGGGCCCAAACTGGTGGAACTAGTTCGAAATTCTATAGATCCGATCAAAGGGGTGTGTATCA
Source organism: Solanum neorickii (assembly GCA_027704865.1). Lineage (NCBI taxonomy): Eukaryota > Viridiplantae > Streptophyta > Magnoliopsida > Solanales > Solanaceae > Solanum > Solanum neorickii. Next base: position 13,710,102 of record JAKWJC010000373.1, read on the forward strand.
CTATCACAGCGTTGGAAATGATAGTGAGGATTTTATCAACCTCAAACACAAGATTCAAGATTTGATCGACCAAGAAGTGGTTTCTCTTCAAACAATCGCACCCAATGTCAACACAATCCTTTGCCGAATCATGAAGGCGTCAATATCAACATGATAGAGACGGATGATGACTAGTGCATGACTAAGGCGATAACTCTGATTTTTCATGATGAGTTAGAAAGGGTTATGGCCTCGCTGAGTAATATGGAGAAAAAAGAAGTTTATGATCCTAACACCCGCAAAGGTTGTAGACTTGGTGCCATTAGAAACTCTTGTTATGCAAAATTTTGTGATTGGAACAGCTATCGCTTAGGGTATGACTCGATCTGGAAGGTGTTATACATTTGAATAGTTTGATCTTGGAGGTAATAATACGGATAAAGTAAAAAGTCCGATAAGTGACGGCGAGGCTGAAGAATTCTGGAGGAAGATACATTCCCAAAACTATTCGATCGTTAAGCATCTAAAGAAAACCCTGGATTAGATTTTTGTGTGGGCCCTATTGATGAGCTCCCAACTGCATAAGCAGGACTTGATGAAGTCTCTGGATGACACTTATGTGCCTGTAGGCACAAGCAGTGATAATGTAGAGTCTATGATCAACAATGTTATCCGAGGGCATAGGATTAGCTTCTGTGATGAATAGTTTCCCTTTGAAGGGAGGTCGCATAACAAGGCATTGCATGTCACTATAATATGCCGTGAAAGGGCCATAAATCGTGTCATGGCGGATCATGGGTCTGGTCTCAACATTTGCCCACTGTTGACTTTGAGACAGTTAAGGTTTGACTTGGGGAAGCTGGAACAAAACCAAATCAATGAAAGAGCCTTCGATAGGGTATAGAGAGACACATCGGTAGCAGTGAGTTTGGTCATCCAAATGGGCTCGACGAAATACAGTGAAAAGTTTCATGTCATGGATATTGACACCAAATATAACTTTCTTCTAGAAAGGCATTTCATCCACATGGTTGGGGTTGTGTCTTCTACTCTTCACCAGATGATGAAGCTCGTTTGGAAGGACCTAGAACTGGTTATTCACGACAAAGAGAGTAAATCCAACAGATAGGAACAATTATTAATGAAGTCTCGTGAGGCACCTATTTCTACATGGTGGAGCTGATAAATGCCACTGGTGAGGATTTGGCCCCCACAACCTCCTATGTCTTCTGTGTACCAGATGATGGCCACTGTGATGCTGCAGAATGGGTTTTGCCACGTTTCATATTGGAAAGGAATTCCCAAGAAATTATTGAGTCTATTCAAATTTCCGTCAATGGAGCAAGATATGGTTTGGGACACGTCCCCACAGATGATTAGATGAAGATGAAGAACAGTGATCAAGCATTGGCTAAGACAATCCCTCATCTGTATCAATCATTTCAAGTCCGTCAGTACGCCGATCATGACAACCTTGTGGAAGGGATCTGTGACCTTTTTGAAGAGATCGATGTTGTCATAGAAGATGAAATTTAGCTAACTGGTATCCATGATTCTAAGTTTGGAGAGCCCCTGCAAAACTGGACTTCCACACAAATCTTGATTCCCCGATCATTTTTGTAGAAGGACATTGTTTATGCATGATTTGAAAATTGGTTGTAGTCCGGAAGAGGCCCGAGACCCACCATTTTGATTTTTATTGTATTGTCTGAAATTCTAAATTCCCCATGTGACGTTTAAAAAGGCAACATGTCCCGTTGCCATGAAAAAAGTTTTGCATTGTTTTCCAATTTGAATGAAAGCATCTTTTATTGAAAACTAGTTTATTACTTTTCTGCTATATTTTACTTTTCTAACTTTGTCTGTTTATGATTTTAATAATATTAATTTTAAACCTTCCAATGTCATGTCATATCACGATCTGAACGAACAAAATGAGGAAGATGATGACGAGGGTTAAGAATACGAAGAGGAAAATAAGGTACCGGAATATGTCATTGAGAAATTTCAGCAATTCGAAAATCAACATAAGCCAAATTTGGATAAAACAGAGACTACGAATTTGGGAGACCAAGAGTGTTCAAAGAAGTCAAAATTAGTGTCAACCTGAATGAATCTCAAAGAAAGGATTTTATTCATTTGCTAACTGATACATTAATGTGTTCGTTGAAGTCAACGATATGATAGGACTAAGTACCAATGTGGTGTCTCACAAGTTGCCTATTAATTAGGAGTTTAGTCCAGTGAAACAGAAAGCTCGGAAGTTCAAGCCTGAGTTAAGTTTAAAGATCACCGAACAACTCGAGTCACTATTGGTGGAAATGACGCAATACCCGACTTGGTTGTCAACCGTCGTTCCGGTCGCCAAAAAATATGAGAAGATCAGATTTTTCATCGATTACAGGGATTTCAACAAAGTCAGGCCAGAGGATAATTTTTCGTTGCCAAACATTCACATTCTAATCGATAATTAGTCCAAGCATTAAATGCAGTCATTTGTGGATTGTTACATAGGCTATCATCAAATCCTTATGGACGAAGAAAATGCCAAAAAGACAACTTTTATAACTCCTTGGGGTGTATATCATTACAGGGTGATTCTATTTGGTCTAAAAAATGTTGGTGCTACTTATATGAGAGATATGAAGACCATATTTAATGATATGATTCATAAGGATATCGAGGTGTATGTAGATTGTGTCATAATTAAGTCCCGTGAGAGTTCAGACCATTTGACTCATTTTAGAATGTTCTTTGATAGTCTACGTCATTACAACTTGAAGCTAAATCCTGCAAAACGTGTTTTTGGAGTGCCGGCCAGCAAGTTGTATGGACTTATAGTCAGCAGGAGGGGTATTGAGCTCGATCCTTTCAAGATCAAGTGGATTCAGCAATTACTGCCTGCATAGTCTAAGAAGGAAGTGATGAGTTTCTTAGGGAGGTTGAACTACATTAGTTTATTCATAGCTCAATCAACTGTGGTGTATGAGCCTATCTTCAAGTTGTTGAAGAAAGATGATTTGAAAAAATGGACTGAAGTGTGTCAGAATTCTTTCGATGCTATCAAGAACTATCTGTTCAATCCACCGGTGTTGGTTCCTCCGTGAGAAGGGAGCCGTTGTTTCTATATTGTCTTTTTTAGATAACGTAGTTGGATGCGTACTTGGTCAACATGATGAGACAAGGAAGAAGGAGCGAGTAATTTATTACATAAGCAAGAAGTTCACTCCATATGAGTCTCGTCATACTCTTTTATAAAGAACATGGTGTGCTCTTAATTGGATTGCCCAGAAATTGAAGCATTATTTGTCTTCTTGTACTACGTATCTCATTTCCATGATGGACCCATTGAAGTATATTTTCCAGAAGGCGATCCCGACCAGAAAGTTGTCTAAATGGCAAATGCTTTTGAGTAAATTTGATATTGTGTATGTGACTCAGAAGGCGATAAAAGCACAAGCCTTGGCTGATGATCTTGCAGAAAATCTTGTCGATGAAGAGTATGAACCGCTAAAGACTTACTTTCCTGATGAAGAAGTATCATTTGTGGCTGAAGATATTTCTGATTCATATCCGGGTTGGAGGTTATTCTTTGATTTTGTGGAAAACCACCAAGGAAGAGGTTTGGAGCAGTTTTAGTGTCAGAATGTTGTCAACACTATACCATGGCAGCTAATCGGAAATTGCACAAACAACATGGCTGAATATGAAGATTGTATTATTGGTTTAAAAATGGCAATCGACATGAATGTCCACGAGTTTCATGTTATTTAAGATTCAGATTTGTTAATTCAATAGGTACCAGGAGAATGGGTTGTGGAAAAACCAAAAATTATGCCATCCGTACAGTACATGCGGAAGTTGTGCAAAAGATTCCCTAAGATTGAGTTCAGACATACTCCCATAATACATAATGAGTTGGCCGATGATCCTGCCACCATCGCCACAATGGTTAAACATCCAGATGCTGATTATATCGATCCTATGGATATAAAGATAAAGGAGAAACGAGTACATTGTTCCTTTGTTGAAGAAGAACCCGACAGATTGCCATGGTATCTTGATATTAAAAAATATTTAGAGTCCGAAAAACTTATCCTGAGAATGCGACGTCTAACAACAAGAAATCAATACTTCTTTTTGCCCTCAATTTCTTTCTAGTGGAGAAGTAATTTATAGGAGGACTCCAGATTTAAGTCTCCTCAGATGTATCGATGTTGTTGAAGTTGTGAAGCTTATCGAACAAATAAATTCTAGAGTTTATGGTAACCATATGAATGGTCTCACTTTGGCGAGAAAGATCCTTCGAGCCGGCTATTTTTTGGATTACTATGGAGCATGATTGTTGCTAGTTTGTGCTGAAATATCATATAGGTCAAGTGCATGGTGATTTGATCCGAGTGCCGCCTCACGAACTCAATGTTATAAGTTCACCTTGGTCATTCGTAGTTTAGGGTATGGATGTCATCGGTATGATAGAGCCAGCCGCTTCTAATGGACATAGGTTTATTTTGGTTGCCATTGATAACTTCGCCAAGTGGGTGGAAGCAACTTCTTACAAGCCGATAACCAAGAAAGTTGTAGCGGATTTTGTTCGCTATAATTTGATATGCAAGTTTGGAGTACCAGAATCCATCATTACTGATAATGGTGCAAATCTTAATAGTCACTTGATTTGAAAGATATATGATCAATTTAAGATCATTCACCGAAATTCAATTGCTTATCGTCCCTAAATGAACGGAGTTGTAGAGGTTGTCAATAAGAATATCAAGAAGATTTTGAGGAAAATAATCGACTATCATCGAGTTTGGCATGATATGTTATCATATGCTTTGTTGGGTTATTGAATGACTCTAACAATATCGATCGGAGCTACTCCATGTTTTCTAGTATATGTAACAAGAAGCAGTCATACCTGCTGAAGTTGAGATACCATCCTTGAGAATTATCAAAGAAGCTGAATTGAGTATTGTTGAATGGGTCAGCTAGCGGATCAATCAGTTAACTTGATTGATAAGAATAACGATGGTTGTTGTTTGTCATGGTCAGCTATATCGATAGAGAATTATTCACGCTTTCCACAAGAGTGTCAGAGCCAGAAGTTTTGAAATCAGTCAGTTGGTCCTCAAACGCATTTCAGGAAGAGTAAAAAGGGTCGAACCGGATTGGCAAGGGCCTTACGTGGTTCGCAAATTAATATCTGGAGGTGCCTTGGTCTTGTCGGAGATGGATAGCACTGCCTAGGTAAAGACGATACACTCATATGCTGTCAAAAGTTACAACGTGTAAAGCTTATTTTGTATTTCTGTGATTTCATTTTATTCATTCTGTTTTTTTTGTAATTGCTTTGTTTTGAATTTTATCCCTTTTGTAATGAACTACGTTTGACCTGAATTGTCAAGAATGATATACGTAGGTGTTTTATGTCGACTTCGGTCACCCCATTTATCCATTTTAATATTTCTTTGTATTGGAACTACGTTTGACCTGAATTCTCAAGAATGAGATACGCAGGTGGCCTATGTCGGCATCGATCAGTTTCTTTGTGAATTTCTTATTATTGTTAACCTTTGATGGGAACTACGATTTACCTAATTCATGTCTCAATGGGATACGTAGGCGCCACAAGGGTTCGGTTATATTTGTAAGATTTCTATTTTGCCTTAATATAGAAACTGGGACAGATTTTCCTCAACGAGTCAAGACTAAAGTTACTCTGCAATTGGCAATTGGGACAGAATTTTCGGGAGGATCTCAAAAATTCCGTGATTTATTCACCGGCTGTTGAAGATAAGCCGAGACATGCAACTGGGACAGAAATTTTGAGGATGGCCTAAAAAATTCAACAAAGTTTTATCGGCAGTCTTGAGTGTCTTGGAATACTCTCCAACAAATAATCCGATAGATCTCCAAGCATCAGACTCAAAGAATTTCACTATTCATGACGTGACATGATACTTGGCAGTAACCGTTTTTCAAAATACTACTTTTTGAAATTTATTTTTCTTAAGATTTTTCCTCTATTTCATTTGTTTTGGCATAAAATATTTTGTCTTATCTATCAAGAGTCAGGAGATCAGAAATCAATCGGAGATAGCAGAACAAGGAGCAGACAACTAAAGAAATTGACACAGATCAGTTCTCTTTAAAACTAATGATTTTTCTGTGACAGAAGGTTTCTTAGTTTGATCTATAATCAACAAGTTCTTACGATTGAGGAATATGGAGAAGTCAAGGGGCCGAAAAGCTCTCCCCAAAATTTACAATTTTTCAGTGTATAAAGGAATTATTTTATATTGCTTATATCGAAGACTTGGAAACATGATAAACATTGTTTCATCCAATTCCCAAAAACATAATGTCCATATAAATGATACAACTATGTTCAAGAATAAATCAAATGAAAATCTCGAGAAAGACAATTTACAGCTTTTCGTCAAGGACGTCATCTGCATCGTATTATCAGACTTGAAAGTTTCACTACCTTGAGGGTCATTTTATTTGTATTGTCGATTGAAATGACACGCCACCCGGAGATACATTTTATTATCGATTTAAGTGATACACTACTTGGAAAGTAATTTTACCATATTGTCAATTGAGACAATATTAGTATCCAGGGGGCACCCAGAACATCATTACGTGGCTTGATTGAAGCACTGTCTTCATTTGATACCAAAGATATTCATGCCTCGTGGAAAATCATGCATCGTGGGAAGATATTCACGTCTCGCAAAAAATGTCATGCACCACAAGAAAGTATGCATCCATCGCGATAAATCATGTATCGCGAGTTGATATTCATGCATTGCGGGACAATATTCATGCCCCACACAAAGTCATGCATCGAGAGTTAATATTCATGCATCGCGAAAATATATTCATGCCTCGGGGAAAATCATTCTTCGCAAGAATTTATTCATGCATCGCGGGAAGATATTCATGCATCGAGGGTAGTAGTCATGCCTCGCGGAAAGTCATGCATCACAAGTTAATATTCATGTATCTCAGAAAATCATGCATTACGAGTTGATATTCAGGCATCGCAAGAAGATATTCATGCCTCGCGGAAAATCACGCATCGCGAGAAGACATTAATGTATCTCGGGAAGATATTCATGCCTCGCAGAAAATGCCATGCACCGCCAGAAGATATTTTTCTATATGTTTTTTACTTTGTTAGAGTCGCCACTTAATTTTTAAAGAAAAATCAAGAAAAACTTAGTTTTCAAAAGACTTAAAACAGAAAATCGATCGAAAACTTAAAGGGGTTCGGGGATTCATATTTATATTTTATTATAGTTTTTAAAGCACCTAAAATACTAACTAACTCGCGATTATCCTACACTAACTTGTTTGGGTAAAATTTCTAACTTAAATTTTGAGATGAAAATTCTTTAAAGTTGTTTGAAAGGTGAAGTATCAATTTTGTTATCTAATTAAGCTTTGCGAAAATTTATTTTTAAAGTTTATTTATACTTAATCGATTTAGATAAGAGATTAAAACGAGATGACATCTTGCAGGGATTCGAATATTTTAACCCTAAAACTAATGGCAGAAATCGATAAGCAAATAGGCGAAAAGTAAAAGGTGAGAGAGAGAGAGTTAGGTCCAAGTCCTATTTTTGTCCGCCTGGACCAGTTTTTGAACCCATTTTATTTTGGGTCTTTGGCCTATTTCCATTTGTATCTATTCTAATCTAAACAAAAAATAAAAATAAATAAAGGCGACAAAGGCTTAAGCCCCACAAAAAACAAAATACATGACTTAGAAAATAAATTTGCCCCTTTTAGCCCAAAGTCTTCAACTTCTTGGATACCTATACGTTGGTTTTTATGGGCTTGACTTGAGTAAAGAACTGAGCCTCTGTGGCCCAATAAGAAGATGTGGGGATGGGAGGATGAGCCCATGCAGACTCGGGATTAACATGCAACAAAGAACATAAATAAAGCATTGGCACTTACTGTAACGAAAGTAATAAAGTAGTTATACAAAATTTCTAACTAATATAAACCCGACCTTCAATAAATTCCTATAACGGTAATCTTAGACGAAACAAATCCAAGTGATAGCCTTATGCAATATTCAAGATAGTGAAGGTTGACACGATCTTACCATTGGTAGGGTCAAATTCTCAAAGAAACAAGAATGAAATAGTGAAAGGACTAGGAAACACCAACTATATAAATTAAGGTGCATTAAAATCCAGATAACCAAATTTTCAAATATGACGTACTACTCATGATTATTAGCATTGATATAAAATCTCCCAAAGCTCTCTTGTATTATGACACTATAATAAGCATTTGAAAAATACTATCGAGACAAGAAGCATTGCTATCAATTATCAAAGCAAAGAAGGAATAATCAAACACCCTTTTTAAATTTGGTTTTAATCCATTCATAGCGACAACTGATAACCTAAAAATAAATGACAAACATTACTCTACTACAACTCAAAGTTAGGCATGACTGGAATGTGAAAATAATAATAAGTAGCAACAATAATAATAACTAATAAAAAATGTAACTAAAAAAGTTAATTTAATCAGCAGCAAATACACTTACTATGAGTAACATGAATTTATTGAGAAAAGCAATCATTAAGAAGATAAGAAACCGATTCACTAGCAAAGGAAAACTACCGACAATACATGAATAATAAATAAAAATCGGCATTAAGACATATGTGACACAACAGAAACCAAACCGTTAGAAAATTACACTATCAAAGCAGTAGCACTAAAACATGGCAAATAGCTGAGTTACATATTCATATTTTTGTCGAAGTGTACCACTAAACTGAAAATTGGGCTACAAGGGCAAACAAATAGTCATGATAGCAACACACTGGTTTTTTAGATGCTGAAACCAAACAAAATAGTGAGGAAAGAGTGACTTTATTTCAAATAAGGCTACGACCTTAAGCCCACACGGTACCTAACACAATATCCATTTTCATATGAGACAATTTTGAGAAATCATCTTTCATTTTTTGAAGAAGAAACAGCCCTCAACAATAGACTAATGAAATGAGCCCATTTTTTGGCGTCTTAAGACATTTAAAACATCACAAAAAATGATTTGAACATTCCAAAACGAATGCGAGGAAAGAACTAATACGATTTCCTCAGTCAGATGATACAATTTCACCATCATGCATCCTATATCCATTAATATGTCCAATCTGATACAGCTTCACCATCAATATAACCTTCCATCACTGAAGCAGATGATGTTATACAATTTCCTGAGTCAGATGATGATTTTAATGACCCACCAAAAATCAATTAACAACAAGGGAAAGGAAAAAATTGTATCTAATTCTGATATCTTAACTATCAAGAAGCGGCTCAGGTAATCCATCCCGGTTATATCAAAGAAGATCCCACCCAAAGTTATTCAAGATCACAATACACAAAGGCGACAAACACGTAATGCCCCAGTCTCTCCATCAGTGAAGACTCGACGTGTGAGACACAGAAAGCAACTTGATGTTGTTGTAACCAAGCCAGTCATCAAACAATTGCCTTTCAAAAGTAAAAATCAAAAGCTTGGTGTTACAACATCAAACAATGATTTATCTCAAATCAACATTTCGCGTGCTGAATTTGATTCATTCAAATTGTCTGTTAGTATAATATTATTAATATTATTGCTCATATTGTTGTATATTAATTTTTTTTTAATTTTTTTTTATACCTTCATGTATTTCTTAGTAAAAAAAGGATTTACAGATTTAAGAAACTTGACACAAGACAACTTCAATGTTGTATTGAATGTCATTAACAAAATAAAATAACAGCGAAGGTTTTGTATTCAAACATAAAATTATATTTGTTATATAAATTCAATAGTGCATGTTGAATTTATGAAAGTTTATTTCAGGAATCTGCTATAGAAATTCCATCGAAATTTCCGATTGGGGGCATGCCACAGTCACCTATACACTATCCATCTTAAAGTTCTAGAAAACGACGTCCAAATGAAATGAATAATTTTGAATACAATGAGGTAATTCAATATTATCCGAACGTATATGTGCAACTTTCAACTGTTCATTTCTTTTATTACGTATAGATTCAAATTGTAATCTAACTTTTTTACACAACACTCGTTTGTATAATTGTTATACAATATATGTTCATATGTTAATTTTCGAACGACGTTTTGTTTTTGTCTATGTATTTATGTTCTTAAGCCTATTGCTCAGTCTTTGAATCTTCTTATCATCGATGAGTCATCGCGGTATGAAAAAAAATGGAGATTTGATTTTATTTTTCTGGTGTCTTTTTATACCTTTGCTTGTATTTAATATACTTCATAAATTAACTAAATCCAAGATTGTTGGTCAGCCTTTGAAGGTTTTCATCACTAACGAGTTATCACCACATAATACAATTGCAGAGATTTGATTATGACTTATATGATTTATTTTATATATGTCTATATGCATTAATAATTTTGTATGTTGAATTTATGAATGTTTTTTTTCAGGATTCTGATTTAGAAGTTCCATCTAAATCTTCAATTGGGGGCATGCCACAGTCACATATAAGTTCTGGACTACAACGTCGAGATGAAATGAATCACTTAGAGAACAGTGAGGTAGTTGAATATTATTTGAACGTATATGTGCAACTTTTAGCTGTTTATTACTATAATAACCTATATATATAAATTAAATCTATATTTACTACAAAAAACCCGTTTGACCAATAATTATACAATATATGTTCATATGTTAATTTATGAATACTGTTATTTATTGAAGATTCCCGTAATAGTTGAGTTGTCACTAGATCAAGAAAAAGAGGAGGCTTGATTATATTCTTAACTTATGTTTTGTATATGTATATATGCTTTGAACTTTTATGTATAAATTATATGTTTGCACACACATTTATTCAAAAATGTGTTCTTTAAGATTGTTGGTCTGTCCTTGAAGGTTATCATCACGAACAAGTTATCACCGGATGTTTTCATCACTAGCGGATTGTCACTAGATCAGGAAAAAGAGGAGGTTTGATTATGTTCTTAACTTATGTTTTTGTATATGCATAATATGCTTTCAATTTTTGTGTATAAGTCTCCATTTTCACACACATTTAGTAAAAAAATTGTAACATGTTGTTTTGACGTTGAAGGTTCTCATCACTGAGGAGTTATCACCGAATGTTTCCATCCCTGGCGTGTTGTCACGAGATCAGGAAAAAGAGGAGGTTTCATTATGTTCTTAACTTATGTTTTTGTATATGAATTTATGCTTTGAACTTTTATGTATAAAGTCTCTTTTTATATACACATTTATTAAAATTTTGTTTTTAAAGCCTGTTGGTCAGTATTTGAAGGTTCCCATCACTGTTGAGTTATCACCGGATAATACAATTTTAGATTTTTGATTATGACTTATATGATATTTTTGTATATGTCTTTATACATTCATAATTTTATATAAATGATCGACTCTTTTATTATTTTAAGCCTATTTGTCAAGATGTACCTCCTGAAGAACACATCATATCTGTTGCACCGATTCAAATTATATCTCCTGCTGAAGCAAGCTACAATACAGTTCTAACATAATCTCTAATACTGATTCCTGATCGACATCTTTTGAGACTCAACCTAGAAAGAAGTATTGTCTTATTCAGGGACAGGAGTGGTGGATTAGACACAATCTAATTAGGTTTCCAGGTCGATATAATACATCGCCGTTCATTAAAACTTTTGAATCTTCTTCTTGTATAATTTCAAATTTTATACATTCAGTTTGATTCATACATATACAATCATGATTTATATAGTCTAACAATTACTTATTATCTCATTTTAGACAGTTCTTCAATGTTTCTCGTGATCTTTGATCAGAAACATCCATTTGATTCTATTAGTGGAACACATGATACATCGTTATATATCAATTTCTGGACATGGTTAAGACAAGGTCTTATTGCTAGACACCAAAACAAGAGAGTGTGCAATTAATTTGTATAATATATATAATTTCACAATTATGTATAAAACATATCAGTTGTACATAACCTTTTAACTTCAACAACAGAAAAAACTTTGATGATCGATACAAAAAGACACAGTGTACTTTAAAAGATCACATGAATTTTTGTGTATTCATTATTTCGGACAAAAATTGATTCTATAAACTAGTTTATCCTAGACAAGTGTTGAATGGTTCAGCATAAATTTTGCTCCATTTATTTTTATAATATAAATTCATTGCATTTGTATATTATTTTCTTTTTTTGTTTACTTTAATTCCTACAGCACATAAATGTGATATTGTACTATTTGAGGACGAAGGGAAAGTACAATCCTAGCAGCATATACACCTTCAGCACTGTTGACTATTATTATAACACACTGATTCATAACATTTGGGATGTAAATTTTTAAACTAATACTCTTGCATCTAAGGCCATCTATGAAGAGACTATACTTGAATATATTAATGGATATAGGAGGCATGTTGTTGTGTCATGGTTTACTGTTGATAATATATTCATTCCGATTAATATGACGGAGAGATTACATTGGGTATTGATTGTTGTGTATTTTAATGAACGTAGTATAATGATATATGATTCACTCAGAGGATCCATATTCATTCGTACTCACTGAGATAAAAAAAATTATGCACAAGTGATACCCATGTATCTTTCAATGACTATATTTTATCAAAAGAAAGGATTGAATGTACTTTCACATCCAAAATACAGATTGCACACAAATTATGATTCTTTTGACATCGTATATGTGGATGATATTCCTTAGCGACCTCCTGACAACTTGTAAGTTATTATACAATTGTCATTTTTTGATGACTTTTTTTTCATAGTTCAGCTGTTGAAAAATATCTTGTAGTATTATCTATTTGTATATAGCGATTGTAGTCTATACATTTTGGCATATGCAGAGTTCTTGAGTGATGGCAATGGAATTTCAACTGGTCCATCTATCCTGACCTTTTGCGTAGTACATATGCAGCGCTATTGTGAATTTATGGCATGCACAAAAATCAAGCTGACGCAATTAATGACAGTGAGGCACCGGACTAGCCAATCAAATCAAAAGTTGATGCGGATAGTATTGAACATAGTACAATCACTTAGTTTTATTGTATCCTTTATGTTTGTTTTTGAATTTTGTATTAGCAGTGCTACTTTTTGAATATTCCAGTTTGATGGGAACAACATTTTGTTGAATCTGTTATTTTGTTTAATGAACTCCGTTTTGCGATTTTATTTGTTGATGTTTCAGATAGTATACAATTATTTTTGTGAATATAACTCATATATTGTATTTCATACAAATGAATAGTTTGACATGTTATACAATATTTTTAAATAATTATTCAACTTAATTGAGAAATCATTATTCAAATGTATTTATTACCCTAGTAATAACAAAAATTTGTATCAGTTGTCCTTTTATTTTGTTTGTTACTTTTTTATGTCATATGCAACTATACAGTCCAATTAAAATATTTAGTGGACTCACTAATTATGCAAATGTCACCTTTTTCATTTTCGAATTTGTCAAAAAAAAATATACAAAATAATTCCAAAAATACCAAATATTATTTGCAGGTTGTATACTAAAATACAAATGAAGATATCAAGTCTATATTTATACGAACATTAATTTATACAGAGACTAATTCCACATAAAATATAGCTTTAAATATTATACATATTGAAGTAGCAGTTCGACTTAAACTACTTTATACAATTTTACAAATTAAAATCACTTTATAGCAACTAGTTTATACAATAATATACATAGTTTAATTCTACCAACTATTTTATACATTCAATCATTAAAATAGCTCAATTAAAAAAAATGTAGAGATAAATCTACATTTATAAGAATACTAATTTATACTTGGTTCAACTTCCACAAAATTTACTGATAACAACTATAAAAAATAGTTATACATAGTGGGTAATTGTTGAATTCATTTGTAAATTGTAATACACAAGTGTACATGTTAAACAATATAATACCATTAAATATCATTTTAAAAGTAAACTGAAATATCATCTGTGATCATGTATCAATACAACTAAAATAATATTCAAATGAAAAGCAATATTAAATTTATAAAATCATCATACACATTTCAAACTAATCTTTTCTAAGCTTCCCGAGGCTGATTTCTACAAGAACACATATTCTAACCTACTATGCCACATGTACTGCATGTATTTGTCCCCTTATTTTCAAACACTTCTCTTGCTGATTTTTCGCGAAACTTTTTTCTTGGTCTTCAAGGAGACCTTTGGAATTCTGGAGGCAGAACTAAATCAATCATTATATATTCAGGGACCACCCACTCTGTTTTATCTAGCGATGGGTATATTGGAAATCATAAGTCTTCAACAATATTGTCGGTGTGTATAAATTTGACCAAAATTCATCTGGTCCTAAACTCTTGAACTTCAGAACAGCCTAAGCATGTCCACATGGCATTTCTTCATACTGAAAGTTTCCACAAGTAAACTTTTTCTTCTGGAGACAAACTAAATAATTTTTACCTTTATCATTGACATTGTGAACATATTTTGTTGATGAAAAAATATGAAATATACAGAAACAAATCAAAATAGATTATTATGTACAAATTTAGACAAATATAAAAAAATTATACCATCATTCGTGTACTCATTGCTTCATTAATTTTGAGTGTCTCCTGAAATTTTTCAATCAAGGGAGTAAATGCTAATGATACCTCATTTTTGTTATCATAATTTCATATGTTAAAATTAGCCTAACTTCCTCTAGAAAATCATAAATTGACAATTCTCTTGCTGAAACTAATGCCACATTTATACTTTCTGCGATATTCGATGTCATTGATGAACCACGATGAACTGGTGCATCCATTCTAAACCAGTTATCATATCCATCCAACTTCAAATATTCCTTTACTCATAACTGCATTCTCTACTATTTTCATTAGTCTATTAAAATCTGACTGATTACATGTCTTAGCATTGTAAAGAATACTGGACTTAACTATTCATGGAATTTTATGTACTGTCTGAACATTCTTTAAAAGGTGTCACATACAAGCATAGTGTTGCACATTATTATACACTTGTGTAACAACCTTTATGATGCTTTCTTTTCTATCAGACACAATAAACATATTGTTCCTTTCCCCATAGTATTCTTTTAGTTGTTCAAAAAATTATGTCTAAGAGGCATCATTCTCTGAATCTAAGACACCATATGCTAGTGGGAAGATATGACCTACACGTACATATTTATAAGTTAGGGAGTTGCATATTATAAGAATATATACAAAGAGTTATGTATAATAGTCATTCAAAATTCATATATTTATATATAATATAAAATGCATATTTATATTCCTGCACCGTCAGTCGTAGTAGCTTCTACAAAAGTTTCATTATAAGGTTCTCAAAGATAACACCCATCAACTACAACTACAGGTCGGCAATGGTCAAATTCTTTGATGAAACGATCCAATGCAATTAACAGGTACAATAACCTATCTTCATCTGTTTTCTGCAAGTGTATATGGGATCATGGATATGTAATACCAAATATTTAGAAATACGAAGGTAATTTGTTGTACGATCCTCCTAGCGTCCCCCTCAAGGAAATCAAACCCCTTTCTTTAGCTCTCCAAGTCAACATGTAAGATATATCAACACCACGATCCAACTTCATAACTTTTTTTATGTCAGAAGGTGTGTATTTCCTTTTATGGTCTACCAATTTAGGCTTAACATTTCCACCACCTAAGTTGGTTGTTACTTGTCGTTGTGAATAAACGTTAGCTTTCAATGAACATATATGTTCAATGTTGAACTCTCTTATTCTAAACATTCCTGATTTAATAATATATGAGGCCTTCATTAACCAGTTGCATTCATTAGAGAAACACACAAGTGTATAACTATACGTAAAATTATAAGATATACATATAAGTCAAAATTATACACCTAACAACAGTTGACTAGATTTATACAAATGATGTTACCTGATTGAATTTGATTTTAGTCTTAAATTGGGATAGTACCGCAATTGCATATTGCTCCGTCACGCACTTTAATTTAGCTTTATTATTGTACACGTGATCTACCTTTACATACTTATATAATGGATCAGTAATCACCATACTGCAATTCTCCATTTGAATGGTATCGAAGGGATGTACTATCTCTTCAACTTTCAGTTTCTGTTTTTCAAATTTCTCAAAATCAGTTAAACAAAGTGATCCCAAAATATCATACGTTGCGTTAGTTGAGCTTTCACATAGATCATTATTATGATAATACCTATTAGTGATAGTTATACAAAGGGGGTATTTGATAAATTCATTTATAGACTTTTTTAGCATAACATATATCTGCACCCCCATCTCATTGCGTATCACCATCCTAGTACTGTTCTGATCAACCTTATATTCGTACACAGTCACATCCACAGATAGTTGAGTTGCAATTATATTCTATAACTTTTTAAAAGAGGAATTTAGTGTCAAAACAACTCCCTCAATAACATAGTAAGCATAACATCATCATCCCATTTATCAAGATGCATTACCAAGATAGTTATGGACGACATTCTTGTATACAATCAAATATCAGTATAAATTAGTTGTTATTAATACATTTATACATGCAATAATCATACAATTTTACAAATCAAACTCACTATATAAAAATTAATTTATACAATAATTAACGCAATTCAATTCTTCAAACTTTTTATACAATTAATCACCGAAATAACTCAGTTATACATCTACAAATAAGAATCTACATTTATATGAACACTAACTTATACAGTCACTAAATACACATAAACTACGAATATAATTGAATTGCTATTTGAATATCAATGAATTATACATATTCAAATGGCAATTCAAGTGAAACTAATTTATACAATTTTACAAATCTAAATCACTCTATACAAACTAAATTATATAAAAATTAACTTTTTTATAATTAATCACTGAAACAACTTAGTTATACATCTACAGATATAACAGTCTACGTTTATACGCACACTAACTTATACAGTCACTAATTACACATATATTACATATATCAATGAATTATACATATACAACTCGCAATTCAACTACAACTAATTTATACAATTTACAAATCTAAATCACTCTATACAAACTAAATTCTACAAAAAATTTACTTTATACAATTAATCACTGAAACTGCTTAGTTATACGTCTACAGATATACCAGTCTACGTTTATATGAACGCTAACTTATACAGTAACTAACTACACGTAAGCTACAAATATCAATGAATTGTAAATATATAAATCGCAATTCAACTAAACTAATTTATACAATTTTACAAATCTAAGTCACTATATACAAACTAAATAATACAAAAATTAACTTTACACAATTAATCACTAAAGCAACATTTTTACATCGACAGATATAACAATCAACTTTTATACAAATACTAATTTATACAATCACTAACTACACATAAACTACAAATATCAATGAATTATACATATACAAATCGCAATTCAACTAAAACTAATTTATACAATTTTACAAATCTAAATCACTGTGTACAAACTAAATTATACAAAACTTAACTTTATACAATTAATCATAGAAACAGCTCGGTTTTACATCTACCCATATAAAAGTGAACATTTATACGATACTAACTTACACTAACTACACATAAACTACAAATATAATTGAATCAAACATATTCAAATCACAATTCAACTAAATCTAGTTTATACAAGTTTACAAATCAAAATAACTCTATTCAAACTAACTCCACTGGAAACAATTGAAACATACATTCAATCAAAGTTTTGATTATCGATTAAGATTTGAATTTTGATTAAACAGTTTAAACAATTGAAATAGTTTCTTCGACCTAAATATCAATCGATTGAGCCAAATCTCCAGAGCACAAAACAGAAAAGAGATGAAATTATATACCTAAACTGAATTATTCATTGTATTGTGTACCTGTTGTATAATCAGTGAGGAAATCGATGCCGATTCGACGATCTCACAAGAAAATTGAGTTGATGGCTATTTTGTGAAAATTTCCCTTTAAATTTTGCACACCTAATTTTTTCCAACTTGATTTGTTTAAATCAGTGTATTATAATTCAATCAGAATATAAGCCTACGAATATAATTGTTAGGAAGTTCAAAGAATTATATTTATCCTTGTTATAATAAGGTAAGATTTCTCAATTGTAACAGGGTAGACGTCAAGTCCAGCAGAATAACTATTTTGTTGCAGTTGAATTGCTGTTTAATAAGTAAGAATATCCCGCTAGAACACAGATAATGTGCTTAGGGGTATTTACAATTCAAAGTAAAAAAATTAAATAAATTGAATTTATTTGGTTATATATTTATAAAAATAAATAATATTTAATTTGATTTTAGTTTGTCAAATTTTTTTTTTTAAAAAATAACATACAGAAATTCTACAATTATTTTTTAAAAAATAATATACCTATACTATATATTTTTTTATGAACAATTTTAAGTATCATATAGTACATGTTTTTACTTAAATTTATTCAATAAATGAAGTAGCAAAAAGTGCCGATGGAAATTGACAAATTTTAAAGCTTTCTGTATTAATTCCGTTTTATCCCCCCCCCCCCCCCGCAAAAAAAAAGGAAAAGAAAAGTAAATGCTTTTTTCTGGTCAAAATCTAATTCCACTATATATACCTCTTAGTCCAATTCGAAAACATCATCTCTGATTTTCGAATGATGAAAAAATAGAAGCTCGAAAACTATCAGGTATTTATTTTTTATATAAATAATAATAAGTAAGACTCTTAAATTATTTCAAGTCTGGCCTTTATTTTTTAACTAATTATTATTATTAATAAAAATTTGTTGGAGCAGATGGTGGGTGTGGATGCTGCAAAGAGTAAAGAGGAGAAGATGAAGATACTTTTCGACATGTTTGATGTCAACAAAGATTCACATTTAGGGATAACAGAGTTGTTAGGATGGATCATGGCAGTTGAACCCACATTAAGTAACGATTTGCAAAGGCTTCCATTTCTCCTTCAAATATACTTGGGTAACCCCTCTTTCCTAGCTGGTTCATATCCTATTGTGGTTTCACTCACATTTACGAAGAAGGTCATCGTAACTTTTATCATGACTTCAATACCATTAATATTCAGCCCCCAATTCACAAGGTATGTACCTTAGGTTGCATATGTTTCACAATGTGTCCTATTTAATATATTCGCTGTTTAATATGTAGTTTTTCACTGTTACATGTAAATTTTGTAAACTATCCTTTGTAGTGTCTAGTAGATTAGTAGGAAAAAGAATTTATTAGTAATGTTGAGATAATTAAGTTATGCGTGGATTATTTCTAATCCATAATTTTGGTATATTAGGGACAATTCTATCTTTAATGCCTTAATTTAGTGAAAATACTATGGCATGGCTAATACATGTATTATTTTCTCTGACCAAAAACGCCCCTCAATGTATTCTAACATATTTTAGTGTGTAATTAATCTATCAAATTATCAATGGAAGTATATATTGTTACCGGGATATGCCATTCGAGGTATTTTACAACAACAACAACAACGTAGCTTGATGCTTCAATCACAACTACAACAACAACAACAATACCAACAACAAGAACAACACCGTACTTTCATGCTTCAATCACAATTAGTACAACAACAAGCACAACAACGTGCAAGTCTAGCAACGAATACTTTTTCAAACAACCTCATGAACACAACGCAACAAGTGGTACAAATGTCTCTTCTGCCTTTCATATTATCTGAGAAGATTTGATAATGTTGCTTTTTATGCCCATCATCTGCACTCTAATTGCATACTGTATTTTAACAAAGTCCAACTTCAATAATTTTTATCTTTTACATAATTTTTTATATTATACATTTTCAACTTTTTCTTGTTTTAGATTACAATTCTTTTCTTTCTTTTTTTTTGAATCTTGTACAGGGTGGAGGGATTAGCTCTGCTGGGCCGGTGTCTAATATTGGGATCACAGCACAACAAATGGTACAAATGCTTCAACAGCCCTTAATATTATTCGGTATCATCTAAGACTGTTGCTTTTTAGGCTATCATCTAGACTCAAATCACAAAGTATTTTACCAAACTACAATCTTAGTAATCTTTAATCTTTGTTGGAATTGTTATACATTTTGTCTTCCCTTTTCCAACTTTTTCTTGCGTTAGGTTACAAAGTTTATTTGTTAATAAAATTCTTGTAGGGAGGAGTGATCAGCTCTGCTGTGCAAGTGAATAGTTATGGAAACACAATGCAACAAGTGGTACAAATGCCTCATCTACCTGTGATAGTATCTAGACTCAAATCACAAATTATTTTACCAAGCTCCAATTTTTAAACAATCTCTAATCTTTGCTAAAATTGTTTTACTTTTTCCAACTTTAATTTTCTTGTTTTATTTTTCAAAGTTTATTTGTTTTTTTAAAAAATTGTAGGGAGGATTGTTTAACTCTACTGCACAGGCGAATAGTAATGGAAACTCAGCGCAACAAGTGGTACAAATACCTCATATACCTTTAATTCTCGCCGAGAACGTTTAGTAGTGTTGCTTTTTAGGCCATCATTTAGACTCAAATCACAAATTATTTTATCAAACTCCAATCTCAAATAATCTTCAATCTTATCTGGAATTGTCATTTTATTTTGTTTTCCATTTTTCAACTTTTCTTGTTTAAGTAACAGAGTTAATTTTTTTGAAAAAAACTTGTAGGGAGGAAATCTCAATTCTGCTGCTGAGGTGAACAAAAACGTAAACCCAGCTGAACAAGAGGTACAAATACTTTTTTTGTCTTTAACTATGCGAGAATATTTAAAATTGTTGTCTTTTAGGCCATCACATAGACACAAATTACAAAGTATTTTTCCCAACTCCAATCTTAAAAATCTCCGTTTACATAAAAGCAGTGGATTTTTGTTGTTACGTTGATAAAATCAAGTAACTATACTTTAAAGTATTGCAATTTTTTTAGAGCAGTTGATGTGCCGAAAGTGCAGAAAAGCTCCTTCACTCTACTTACTAAGCTGAGACTTTAATTTCTTTGTACATAATGTTCTTACAATCCTTCTTTACAACTACCAGAATGCTGTAAAAGACGTCAAGTCAAAAGTAAAGTACGATGGATATCATTCTGAATTTGCTGCTAGGCTTTAAATGGAAATATTGGACACAAATCCAGGGGTAAAATGGGATGATGTTGCTGGACTAAGTGAGGCAAAGAGGATTCTACAGGAAACATTGGTACTCCCACTTTTTATGCCTGAGTATTTCCAGGTACTGCAGATAGTTGATTCTGAAAATTAGCATACTAATTAATGATGGGTGGGTGCATATATATATTTGGTAGGACATAAGCAACATTTTAAGGAAAAATACTTCTCATCATTTTCTGGTGTCCAAAAAGTGAATAATCTCTCATATGTATTAGTCACGTAACATACTATAATATTGAATGTTACTTGCAGGGAATCAGGAGATCTAGACCTTCGAGAGGAGTTCTTATGTTTGGTCCTCCTGGCATCGGGAAAACACTCTTGGCCAAAGCTGTTGCTACAGAGTGTGGGATGACATTTATGAATATTTCCTGTAGTTCATTGTGTGGAAATTGGTATGGAGAGACTGAACAATTGACACGGTGCTTATTTGAGCTTGCCCGTGCTCATGCTCCAACTATGATTTTCATTGATGAAATTGATTCTCTTTGCAGTGTCAGAGGGTATAACAATAATCTTGGTTCTTTCTAAATTTATTTATAAGCTGAGCATTTTTCTCAGTACTATGCTTTGAAGCTGTTTCTCAGGTCTGCTACAGAGCATGAAACATCCCGAAGGTTTAAGTCTGAACTTTTAGTTCAGATCGATGGATTAAATAACTCTAATAGTACATCAGGTAAAATGGTGACACTTTTGGCAGCAACAAATTTCCCTTGGAATCTTGACAAGGCACTAAGGTAAATAAGTGACACTTTTGATGATTCACTAATTTTGCTTCTGTTACTTTTCATTTGCATTCTGTTTAATCGGCGATTCGCTGTGCTACTGTAGGAGGCGGCTTGAAAAGCGGATTTACATCCCACTTCCTGATTTTGAGACCCGTAAGGAGCTTATACAGATAAACTTAAAATCAATCGAGGTAAGCTTTCCTTGTTTCAGCTGTCTGTTTCTTGTATGTTCTTTTGTTATATTATCATCATAACCTCAAAAGAACTGTTCGATAATCAAAAGTCAATTACAGAAACTTTTTCTAACTTTTACAAAGAAAATTTTCATTTAAATAGTAATAAACTGTCAAGTTAAGTAAGCTATACTATGTTAGGTTAGAAATTATATATGTGAAATGTCACTTGCATAACTTGTATTCTCTAGTTCCCTTAGGGAAGTCATTCCCTTTTCTTAAAGGAATTTGTTTTCTTAAAAAAAGAGTTCAATTGTTTTTTTTTTATGACAAGGGAAACCCGCTGGCTCTATCCTTTGGGTGCGGATAGGGTAAAACGCCCGCTCCTATGCAATACCTTGCAAACCACATAGAAGAGGTAACCCGCACTAGGCAAGCCTGGTGCGACGAGCTCAACCCAGAAGGCAAACCCCTTGCTTTCACTTGTAAGGGGTTTCGAACTTGAGACCTCTAACATGGAAGTTCCAAGTTCAAACCAGCCTACTAAATATGGGAAAATTGATAGTGTGGGTTCAAAATGAGCGTGATCTCATTATACATTTTTCATTTCAATATCTTTTCGCATTGTGTGTGATGTTTGAGCCGAGAGAAATGTCTTCATGTAGAACTAGCCCTAGATTAGTATTATAGAATGGAAAATTTTGTTGACTGAAAAATTCGATGGCAGTTGGCTCCTGAGGTGGATATTGAGCAAGTGGCACAAAAAACAGAAGACTACAGTGGAGATGATCTAACAAACACCTGCAGAGACGCTTCCTTGAATGGCATGAGGCAGAAGATAGCTGGAAAAACCATAGACGAGAGCAAGAACATATTGAAATCAGAAATGCTGAAAATTCCAGTCACAATGGAAGACTTCCTAGAAGCTGTAGATAAAATAAAGCCCACAGTTTCTTCAGGGGACACTGAACGACATGAGAAATGGTACTCAGAGTTTGGATCATCATAGTAAATGAAAGTTCAAAAGTGCTGCTTTTTTTGTAAGAAATCAAATTGATTGTTGTGGACAAACATCCCTGCTATAGCGTCAGATATTTTAGGAACTATATTCGATAGATGATCCAATGTTGATGATACTACTACTGATATATGGGCTCTTCCATGGTAAATTTCAATCGATATATAGCTCAAATCTTCTAAATGGTTTCAAAATTTTAGATATGATATCCCCCTTTTCATATTTTGATTTTTTTGATATATTATTCACTCGAATGGATTCACTGAATTTATTCAATTCAGGAAACTTACTTGTGGGAATTTTCTGGCTTTCTTTTCTATCAATACATTTATTACTTTCTGAGTTTTTTTTCCAGCAATTTTTGTTCTCTCATACAAGAATAAGAAAGAAGGGAATTGATGAAGAAGATGGAAATGAGAAGTGCTCAATGATGAATATGAATAAAAATAAGGGAAAAAGGACGAATATATCCTCGAACAATCATAAATAGTATGCAGATACCTTCTGTCATACTTTAGGACATTAGTTCCCTTGCTGACCAAAAACTAGAGCATATATACCCTTAATGAGAAGAGAAAAATCAAGTTTCATCATTTTCGTAAGGAGTTGATTGCAGATTACTTCAAGGATTTAATAATACAAGATATTTGAGATTTTCAGAATGTGGTGTTTGTTCACCCACGTTCCAAGTATGTTTGATTTAGCGTGAATCATTCTAAAAGAATTGGAATTTGAATGTTCTTTAATTATTTTTGTTCTTAAACATGAGTTGCCATTTAGGAGTTTCTTGATGATTAAAGTGTTGTTTCTTGAGTTTTCTAAGTATGATCTTGTGTATATAGGTTGGTTACATAAATCTAAAGAGAATTTGAGAAAAATTATCTGGTTAAATTGATTTAAGATTAAAAAAAAACAAGGCCAAACGTTTGTCAAATTTTACCTGAAAGAACAACTGGCGTGATGTGCCCCCATAGAGCCAGGCAGGCTAAGGCGGTGAATAAAGAGTAAATAGTAGTATTATTATGAAGTTCATTTCTTCAAAAGAAGTATATGGGGACTATGTATTCCCAAATATATTTAAATTTTTTTAACATTTAAATAAAAACGGAAGCTGAGATTTCCAAAGGAACTTTGGGCTAGTTTTCATAAAAGAGTAATAGCTTTAAAAATGAAGTAAGAAGGGAAACTTACATTTCCAAGATAGCCTTTGAGCTATGTTTTTGGGCACTAATATCGAATCACAAAAAGAAGTTGTTTTGAAAACATATGAGCTAAGTATATTTAATTGAAGTATTATTGAGCACCAATATGGGGATGAGATTCCATATTAATTCAATTCTCAATAAACCATGCAGTCATCATGGATAAAATAGATTGACACTTTTTAGATTAATCTTTTTCTCATAGACTAGTTTATCCACTTAGTGAGTTAGCTTCCTATACCCTCAGCAAAGTATAATATGGTCCTTGGCAGTGTGAGGTTAAGTGTTATATCATCACAATAGCTCTTACGTGATTCTTGGCGATTAGATAAACTCCCACAATAGTAATTGCATGGTTCAAGAGTTTTTGCTTAGTATGAAAAGAGGTATGAGACTTCATTCATGGATTAATCAAGTAGACTTTGAGAGGAAGTATGATATGTATTTAATTATAATTATGAGTTGACATCATGATTTAAATTTTTTTTCCTTTTCCTTATATTTAAATTTTTTAAATGGCTTGATAATGAAATGAGTTCAGTTAAGTATTCATGAGCTGAAAAGAGCCAAGGTAAATATCTTTCAAGCCTATGTTGTTTTAGCATTCCAATTCGCTCACTCGTACATTCATTGTACTGATGTCAATTGTCCTGCATCATCATATGATGCAAACACATGTAACTAGGATCGACATTCCAGTGCACCGTTGATCTAGTGAGCAATTTAGAATCCATCTATGAGCCTCCTTGCATTCCAGAAGATCCATTTTCATTACTTTCTAGTTAGTTCATTAGGATTTTGTGGGGTTTTTCCCAACATCCATCCCACTTATCAGAGGATTCATGTATAGTAAGACAAATGTTAGTTCATTTGTCATCATTTTTTTATTGACTTATGTTCACTTTTTAGTTTCCACTTTTGCTATGTTAAATGTGTTTAATTTTAAATATTTTGATTTCAGTTCGAGACAGTTGAGTTAGTTAGCATTTTAGTCCTTGTGTTAATGTTTTTAGTCTTCCACTGAGTTAAGTAAGTCAGGACAAGGGTTCGCTTAAGTCCATCAACGCTCCTCAGCCAGCCATGTCTAGGGTGTACGCTCCCGGCGGGACACTTATTTGGGAGATTCTCTATTGATAGCCATCACTATGAGCTATGTGACGATACAACGTCTAACCCATGCCTCAAAAAATGTCCTATACATTGTCAGAGTACAGAACACCTTAACTAACTAGATCCACTAAGTTATGCTTAAAAGAAATAAGGAATCTTTTAAAAAGAACGACTCGTTACCCATGTTATCTACATGATTTATAAGAATTATGAGTTGTTTGAACTCACTAACATATCTGTGATCAATAATAGTACTACCAATAATATATGACATCATACTCAATGTATAAAACATAATTATTTCTCAATTTTAGGCAATTACTCAAAAGATCCTCTTTAAAGAGGTAACACTCTAACACATCTATGAACGCATAACTCATTTAAAAATTGATATTTCTCTCTTTTAAAATGATAAAGTGCTACATTCGGGAATAATTAATTCCCTTATACTCATTCTTGATGAAACAAAACTCTCCTCATCCTCATACTCATTTACTCAAGACTTACTCCAAATCTATTGTCAATTTCAAAAGACTATTCAAAATGACTCAAAATGGACTTTTTGGACTTTCCTCTTAACTTTACTCTAATTTGAAATGTAAATTAATACATGTGGTTTGAACATGTAGGATCTCTTAAGGATTAATGAAGACTTTAAGAATTAATATCAAGAAGATAAAGTAGGTATGGTTTGAAGGAACACTCACAGAAAGAAGGACGGAAGATTAAAGGACATGGCGACCCTAGCAAACTTAGTGGTGCAGGGTACTGACCCCAAGCTAATGGCAATAGTTTTGCGATCATTGATGGTGTGGCATGCTAGGAACCAAACTACTGACCAATAGTTTGGGCGATATGGCTGGTGTGGCACCCTACCCCTTTGCCCAGATATTTGATGAACTTTTCTTCTCATTTTCGGGTCCTAACTCATCTAAAATATAGTGATTTCTTCTAAACTATTTTTAATTTACAAACCCAAAAGGAATTCATCAAATACATAATAAATTTCTATAAAAAAACTCAACTTATACTCAAGATCATCAACTCAAGAACTCAAAACCTCCACTGTTGAAGAATGAGGAAAAGATTAAGAACTTATTCACTAATCTCTCAATAAAAGATTTCTTGAATGAAATAAGATGTACGACGTGAGGACGAACAATCTCAACACGATGAGAAACTTAAATACCTAGAAAGAATGATGTGGTAGGCGATATCCCAAAATTCTTAAATAATGCTTCAACTTAGCCTTTTTCTCCTCTAGAAACAATTGTGCCAAACTCCAAACGTGTAGGAAAGTAAAAAAATAACCTAAATAATCTTCTTATTATACCTTTATTCGGACTGACCAAAATGTGTAAGGCCTGGTAGGGTTAAGAAAAGACCAAAATACCCTTTCCTTAAACAGATGGATCTCCTTACCTAGAGAGGCTTCACTCAAATGACTATAACTTTTTACTCCAAGCGCCATTTAGTAAATCATTGATTCTGATGGTGGAAGATGTTATGAACTTGAAGTGGGATCTTGGATTTGGTTCACACTTTATTTTGTTTTTCTCAAAAATTCGTTTACATTCTTTTGTCAATCCCTACTTATGGTTTGTAACTTACCTCGCCATTGAAATTATAATCTCTAATTAGAAAGAGATTTTGGCTAAGGAAGACGGTAATGGACTTAAAAATATATACTGAAGTAGAGAAGAAAAAAAATTGGTTGATGGTAAAGTATCCTGAAGAAGGTAAGGCTAGGAAAGACCACAAGAAGTTGGAGAAGGGACATACCTCGTAAAAAGAGTATCCTGATGAGCTTTCTTTGAGAAGGCTTGGTTCATGAATATGACCTGATGGAAGAAGAGTTGAATGTTTGTGAGTCGAGCAGACGGACCCATGTTAAAGAACAAAGAAAATGAGACATAGTTTCAAGTTTTTTAAGGTAACTAACCGAATAAGTTGGATAGAAAGATTATTCTTAACATTCCAAGAGAGTTCATGGCAAAAACAAATCAGAATGAATCTTTGGAAATGGATGTGGTGGATGCTTAGTAAGCTTGTCATGAGGTAGTGATGCTAAAAGTTCCTCAAGGAGGTTATATGCAGAAGGTTCTTCTCATAACCATGGAACTATGTATTGGAGTTTACATGTATTCCCTATTTGTTATTAGGATAGGACGAAAGTCGGCGTGGCTGGACTGCTCTATTATCTTAAACAGTGTGCTTCTTACCTTCATAATGGATTGGTCAAGTTCTTCTCTTTTCACAGCCGAGGTCAGAGCTTTAAGTCAGTAATGTCTCTTTAGTACCCAATAACCTACTACAATTGTTATTCAATATATTAATATAACTACAATTTCTTGTTGTTGTTTCCCTTGCAAAAATGAAGATACGTCTTTTGATTAGGGAGTGACAACTGAGGCTTTTAAGATAAGTTGCCATAGAGTCTATAAAGAGCTATTTTATATAATATAGGAATAAATTCTTATGTCTACTGTGGGAAATGGGGTCCCAAGATTACCTCTATATGCACCATTAGTATTGCACTTCATTCCTTAGTGGTGGAATCAACATAGATGTATTTCGTCCGACCGAACGTCAAACTCTTTCTTCCCCACATACACAAGTGGTTTTTTTAAACCAAATTTGGAAAAGTTATTTTAGGTTCATAGTAGCAATAGGTGTTTTCAAGAACGTAGAGGAGGCAGGATGGGCAGTTTGCTAGATTTAGTATCAATCGTACATGGACGGTAGTTTGAGTTAGGGGCTCCCCGAATCAAGTAAATAACATGATTTCTCAGTTGAAGAGTTTGTTAAACACTAAAAGAGTGATATTAAAATATACCTAAAAGGGAGAAAAATGAATCAGTAAAATATCATGATTCAAAAAAGCTTGCTCTAAAAAATAGACTAACTATAGTATAAATAGAGAATCAACAAGAACTGCCATTTGGCTGAAAACTCTTCTTTTGAAAGTAAATCAATCCTTACAATCAAAAAGAGATTTCTAAAACAAAAAATGACTGGAGAATTCAGACTACACCAACCTTTCTCTGAAATAGAGAAAGAAGAAAAATTTATACAGGAGCGCAAGGAACTCTTTATAAGGTTCTAAAAAAACATCAAACAAACACTCCACTCAAGGAAGCAGATCTCAGGCACAAAGCCCTTTGACAAGAGCAGAAGTCTCTTGCGAGAGAAATGTCATTAAAACACCGAGGAAATAGAAGTGAAGGCAATTCAGCAGGACGATTAATAAGAGGAGAACATGGATAAAATTGAAGGAATAAGAGAGAAGAATAAGAATGAGTTTATTTTAACCAATTTTTTTTTTTTGAAATGTAGTGCCCATTCTGTAAGCTCTTTCATAGGATCTCCTTGTGTTATTTTTTAATAAATTATATAGAAATAGGTTATTCCTTTGAGTAATGCTTCGAAACAATTAAGGAAATGTTTATATCAAAACAAAACTCCTAGGATAAAATAAATTAGAGTTTCAAAATGTTCTGAATCTATATTCATTGGAGGGTATCATGGTGTATACACTTTCTAGTGTCATAAATAGTTTACAATATGAGTTTCCGGTTGTTCGCCTTGATTCTCGAATTATGAATTAATCTTGAAATCTAAAGGAAAAGAATAATGTATCTGCAATATTTATCAATAAAATTATATTTCTTTATATTTTATTTATGACTGCAATTAAGTTTCCGTTATTTTAAAATTTATTACAAACACATACATAATACAAATTGTTGTAATAGTACTCTCTACATTTCTATTTATACATTATCATTTTAGATTTTACTCTATTCATACAGAAAAGAAATAGATAACCTTATGAATTTATCTTTATTTAGTAATTTATCTACTGTTGTTGAGCATCTTGATTCTGACTATAAGAAACCAACGACTCTCTATTCTTAAACAACCTATATCCTCCACACTTAATTAACATTTGAAGATTATCCAACCCCGATCAATCTTAGTAATTTGTGTGGGTTCGGTTCGTCATAGCACAACTGCTTGATTCCCCGGTATTCTTTCGAAGGAGAGTCCTTCACATTCTTAATCTTGTAGGGTTGGACGACTTTCCTTGCCCCAGCTTGGAAAATCGCATCCTCAGGCTGCTTCTCGTGATTGGTTGGACACTCTCTTCGTCTGGGGTCTTAGCCTTGTAACTCTATAAAGCTTTTCCAGAAAGTGTATTGAATGGGGTATGGAAGATTGTTATTGAAAGCATGGTTAAGAGAGTTGGAACATATTGCACTTGAACATTTGAACTTGCCCGTGAAGTAAATCATCACACCTGTACAATTAAAGAAAACTTGGCGGCATTTGAAAGAGGGTTGAATGACCTTTGATTTGATTGCTTATGGGCCACCTAAATCTTTATGTGCTAAAATATATTGTCTACTAATGTTGACCCAAGACTAAAAATTGATAGTAACTTGTATAATCTTCTAGTTAGCTCTTTATAAGTCGTAGGTGTTACACAAGTAATGATTTTAGTTTTGGGTGTTGAAAAGTGTATATCTCTACTAACTTATCTTGTGCTTAAGCTTATGTTTTTTTGCTTGATAAGGTGTGAATAAGTGCATTTGATGTGGTTTTCTTCATGTTTGTTGGAAAAATGAAGTGATGAAGTGATCTTGAATATAATTGAAGAAACCAAATGAACAAGGCAAAAGAGGACAAAGAGCTGAAATTAAGAATTGAGTGATTGCTCATCGCAACAACGTGATCAACGCACCGCGGTCGTAGTGAACTAACAAATTGACCTTAGTGATAGCGTCGTTATTAATCATGATTGCGAGCTATGAATTAAAAAGCGACCCATCATGATCGCGTTGGCAAAATGTCCCGAACACGAAATCAATATTTATACTCATGCACAACCATTTTTGTTGCATATGCATTTTATTATCAAAGCAAAATATTAAGTGCACAAGTAAGTAGGTAAAAATTATGGTAGAATATGACTATTGGTTCATGTACTATATAGCCATTAGTTATTGTAACTCTCATGATCATTATTATCTTATAATTAATTTGAACACTAGTTTCTTGTAACTCATGTAACATCTACTGCATTATCCATTCACTTTACTCCTCTCATTCTAATTATTGATTATATGGAAGACTTCTTCACCTATAAATAGTGGTGTTTCTACCTTTGTGAAGTATCTCAAAAAGATGAGAAGTGTGAAATAATATTGTAGTGTGTAGTAGTGAAAGAGAGAGCTGAGACATAGACAAATATTGTAAGTCTTCAACTATATATATTCGCTATTTACAAAGGGGAGTATTTATAGGTTGAAGAAAGGTGTTCTAATGTGGATTTTTGGACTCCTAAACTAATCCGGATTTGGTTGAGTTATACGATGTTTTTGGGATATTCTATCATGTATTGGACAAGTCAAGAGTATTAATGTTGGATGGGTGTAGATTATGACGCAGCGGGCTTGAATCTCCTTAATAAAAGAGCGAGATATTTGTGTCTCCGCCTAAAGATTTACTTAGTCTTTTTTGTTGATATTTTTTGAGCTGTAATTGATTTTATTTGTTGTATTTTACACCAACAATTATAAGGAGAGATTCATGTTTTTGTCATAGTTTGAAAAAGTGGGGATATAAAGATAGATCAACATAATTCCGCTCCATGTCACTCTCTTCAAGAGATGGAAGAGAAGAGGTGTACGGTGAAGTGTTTTTCTACCTGCTCAATTATAGTGGAGTAAAAGGTAAAGAAAAAAACTTTTTAATTATTATTTCATGAACAATGTGATACTACTTTTCATAAAGAAATTGTTTAAATTCTTTAATTAGTGGGGTTTTATGAAATGATATAAAAATTATTTGTGAAGTTCTGATTTTTGAATATTTTAAAATGATCTAAGAAGAATATTACAAGTGCATATATTAATTATGGAATAAATAGCATGTCGTTGTTTGACTATGATGAGATGATTTTTAGCTGTAACATTAGAGTTATAAATAAATTATGAAAAACATGTTGAGTAGCCATTTAACATGAAATGTTTTGGGAGAGAAAGAATTCATTCTTAGAATGAAAATATATCATAAACATGTGATGAAAATTTTCTTGTCAATTCACATAATATTGAAAATTTATGAAATACAATTTTGTTGGTAGTGTGAGTTTTGCAACACCTTCTGATTCAATTTTGTGAAAAAGTTGTGACAAATAAAAAATGGGAGTTTACTAGCCTAATAAAAATATGAGCTTTGTGACTAACAACCTTGATTGATTTATGTTTGCAGACAAAGTACTTAGCAGACAATCAAACAAGAAGAGAAAATTGGTTCTATCTTTAGAACTAAGAAAATAAATATATATTGTTTGCTTATGTACTGTGGAGGTAGAGGTTAAAAGTAAAAAAATGAAGCTTCAACAAGTGAAATATGATAGCACTAATATTATTGGTAAAGTACAAGTTCGTTAATTATAAAATAGTAAATTCAGACTCATGAGGAAAATTTTTTGTGTTTTAAAGGAGTGAAAAGGACATGAAGGGTTGCGAATCTCCTAACGGGTTGTCACTTTACCAAAAGGTTGTGACCATTATGAAAATTTTATCTTTTCTACAGGGTTGTGACTGTTTGAAAGGTTGTGCCTTTTAAAAAGGGTTGTGACCTTTCTGAAAGGTTGTCTTATTTCGAAAGAGTTGCGACCTTTTCCCTTTGTTGGCTATGAATAGAGAGGTTTTGCTCTAATTTTTCATCATTGAAATGTGTCCTTCTCTTGCATACATTTCTTACAAAATAAAATCGATTGATCGTCTCTGTGTGTATGATTTGTTGTTGTTATTTTGACTTTGTAGAAATTATAGTAGTTTGAGGTACCACTACTTCTTTAATGGTTAATTCGTTTAATGTTGGGAGGAATTAATCTGCAACCTCGGGTACTTAAGGGGATTAAGTTTATTAAATACACACAATGGGTTCTGTGGACTATAATTATTTGCGTTTTTCTTTTCATCTTTAATTTTTTCTTGTTTGCTAATATGAATACATGAGATAACAAGATTAAGAAATTTAGTATTGATGGTATTTTCTATGGTAAGGAAATTACTTCTATTTTCTGTGTTATTTTTGTTGGAATGATAGAGAAGAGAAACAAAATTATTTTTTCATATCATAAAAGCAATTTGAGATTAATTAGTACTACTACTATAAGTTCGATTATATTTTCTATCCTAAGTTTTTCTTTGATGGGTGAGATAAATCTTAGTTTCTTACCAAGTGCATTCAAGCATTGTACCATTCATTTTTCTTTTTAATGAGAAAGTTACTTTGTGCATAAAGGCTAAGATGAGAACTTTAATGAACATATGATGTCTCTAACAATATTTGAACAAGAGCGTAATTTATCGTTGAAAACCAATGTCTTCTAAGTAAAATTTGAATGTGACGAAAACTTTAAAGAAAGAAAGATTTGCAAGAAAAGTTACTAGCATGGATCATTGCTGCAGATAGAATATGATTCAAGGAGAGGAAAAATCAGGTTCTATTTTTGTTTCCCTTGATTAATATTTTTTCTAACCTTTATAAGTTATGAATTTTATTTGATTAATGTTAGGAAAGATTGTGATTATGTGATTATCTCAGGACATATCTTTATTATTATTAAATTGTATTCTGTTAACAGGAGACCAAAACAAAACTTTTGTAGTTTTCTCCTCCATGTGAAATTTGATTGTGTCTTAATTTGGAGACTAAAATCTTTTTTTTACTCTATTGGAATTAAGAATATAAGAACTTCATGAATAAATAGAATTGTGTATTGGTTCGAAGAATATTGAAACTTCACCAATTAGTTAAATACTCTATTAGAATGAATATTCTAACTTGAAGAGTACAACATCTTCGTCAACAATATTAAGGTTAAAGGTTCGAAAAAGATAAATCTTCTTGATTAACTAGAAATAGTGTTGTATTTGAGGTATCTGGAGATTAAAACCTTCTTAGTTTATTACTCTTTGTCTGAGTGTGAAACTTATTAGAAAAATAAAAAAAATTCATCAGAATTCGAGATTCATTTGAATAAAGATAAGAAGATTATAAAATTTCATCATTAAACTAGAAACAAGTTGTACAAAGATTGAATCTTTATTGTTAGTATTCGAAATATTAAGTGTTCTGTCTAATTGAGACAAAAAGAAAAAAACACTAGTGACATAAAATTAGAGATTTTTGTGTCTGTAATGGTTGATTTATAGATTAAATCTCCAAAAGAAGACTTCGTGTTAAAAATGTGTATTTCATGATATACAATTTGAATGAATGGAAAAAAATATGTTGAGAATAATTTCAAATACTTGAAAAATATTTTTGAGATATTTAAAATGTGAGGGGTTCTTTACTTGTGATAAAGATAAAATTAAACATACTATCTAATTAAAATTTAAAAGAACAAGATATGAAATATAATGACATTCTTTTACTGTGTTAAACCTATAAAATTCTTGAAGTATATTTGATATTGTGGTCCTTGAGTCTCTCTTTACTAGTATATATGATATGACTAGTCTAAAATCACAAAATTATATCACCCATTCAAAAAAATTGTATTCTTTGGTGAAAATGTCACTTAAAATATTCTGATTTTCATGATTGTCTATTAAAATGAATTTATTTGTAGACATGAACATTAGCAAAAAGTGATATTTTATGTTTGTTTTATGAACAAACAATTGGGTCATACGAACCGTGTTGAACCTATTAACTATGGTCAAGGATAATTTATTTAATAAATTAAAGGTTATGGAAAGGTCCTTCTGAAAACGAACATCTGGCAAGATGTTGATTTTTAACCAATGTCTGTATTTGACAAAGTTATATAAAATAAAGAATAATATATTTGTAAGAAAAGTTACCTCATGGAAAGACTTTTCAAACTCAGTATTTCTATATATTCTTGCTTGCTTGAATAAATCACTTTGTGACTTGAACGCTTGAATACATGTCAATTAAAAAACCTTGCAAAAACTATTCAGCTTAAAAGTATTGCCTAACTTCTAGAGCAATAAATCAAAATGTCAAGTATGTCTTGTTGTAAGGAATTTTAATCCCTTGGAATTGATTTACACTAACATTTATGATATGAAGTTAACACCATCCTGTGGTTGAAAAAAATGCTTTATAGATTTTATTGATATTTGCACTTTATATTGTTATGTATATTTGCTGAATGATAAGGATAAAGCAGTAGAAACATTAATATAAACTGAAATTAAAAATTAGTTAAATAAAATAGATAGTCATGATGAGAAGTGGTAGATGTAGAAAATATGAATATTCTTTTGTAGAAATACATTTGAAAAATAGGATCATCCATTAAATTACTACACATACTCACCTCAATCTAATGAAATTGTTGACATGAAAAAAATCGATCTTTGAAGGAAATGTTGAATGTACCAATTGAAAGTTAGGTTACCACAAAAATTATTTTGGGGATCCTATCATTAAGGCAAAACAAAACAACAAAAAATTTGTATGTTTAGAGAAAGAAAAAGTTTTATTTTTTAATAAAGGGGGTAACAAATAGAAAACATTTCTTTGTTATGAAATGGAGCAAAAAAAAGTTTTGTTTTCTCACACTTTGTTGTATCCTGATAGAAAATTGTTTGTCGTTCCTTAAAGTAAATAGAAGTAATAACTCTTGAAACAAAGTGATCTAATAATTTTCAATACAATCTATTCCATATGAGAAATTGAAATGAGGGAACTATTCCCAAACAAATCAAAATAGGACCTAAGACTGGTGACATCATGTTCATTGTATATACCACAAATAGTAAAGCATATTGATTGTGGTTCATAAGTCCGTACCATCGAATAGTCAAGTAAATGGTCTAAAATACCTTGGAAATAACCAAATGATAATTTACTTAATAATGAGATTCAGAGGCGTAGCAATTGTCAATGGACAAATTACTTCCTCCGTGTTTTATTTTTTAATATTTCTTCTTGAAACTAGCCCATATAGTCAAAAGAGATATGTATTTTGTGGACTCATCCTTTTTGGAAAGAGAGTGTCAATAGCAAGATAGATTCTATCTTGAGTAACCATATTTGACAGTTGGTTGATCTTCCTTTAGGAAATAAATTTTTGGGTTCAAAGTGGATCTACAAAAGGCAAAGAGAATTGATGAATCTATTGGTAAATACAAAACAAGACTTGTTGTCATAGGCTTTAGACAATAACAAAGCCATGATTATTTTGACATATATGAAACAACCCAAGGGCTTTGTGGTTCCTGGTAAAAAATGTGTCTAAACTTGTTATGTTAGTTTATAGACTAAAACAAGCGCCCAAATAATGACATGTAAAGTTTGAGTAGGCGATATTTTCAAGTGAATTATAAATTAATGAATGTGATAAATGTTCTACATTAAAGACATTACAAATCACAAGGTCATTATTTACTTTAATGTTGATGACATGTTGATCATCAAATGAGACATATATGATATAAATGCTACTAAGCCTATGCTAGAAAGTAACTTCGATATGAAAGAAATTGATGTTACTGATGTGATTGAAAAGGTACTTGACAAGTTCAAGTAGTTGGATTTCAATGTTTTTACTAGACTCCAATAATTGTGAGCTTTGTCGTTAAAAAGAATGAAGTGAAAAATGACTCACAATTTAATTATGCTAGAGCATTGAGAACTATGATATATCTCATGAAGTCGATGTGATCATGTGCTATTAGTAAATTGATTCAGCTCACTTGTAATCTCAACTCATTGGATGACAATTAAATTAGTTTTAAAGTATTTAAAACATACTTAAAAACAATTGTTTTTGAATTATAATTAATATTTAAAATTATTTGAAATAAATATAGTGATGCGAATAGAATCACCAGGTCAAATGAAGTTAAATCCCCGAATTGATATGTATTTACTTTTGGTGGAAGAGTAGTCTCTTGGAAATCTTTAAACAAAAATGTATCGCTCAATCTACTATAAAATCTGAGTTTATCACTCTAGATAAGGCCGGTGAAGAAGTTGAATGACTCCTAAATTTTTTGAAAGATTTCTGGACCAAATCTTTAGCTCTAGTATGTATATATTGTGAGAGTTAATTCTTAATAGGTAGGGCGTAGAGCATGATGTATAACAAAAAGTCTCGTCACAAATGATGTTGATATAATATCGTTAAATAACTACTCTCTAGTGGAGTTATTATAATTGACAATGTTAAGTAAAAGGATAATGTATCAGGTTCACCTATAAAAGGCATAACTAGAGAGGAAGTTTATAGATTATTCAAGGGAATGAATTTATGGCCAATGACAAGTCATTGTGGTAGTAACTCTACCTAGAAGACTGGAGATCCTGATATCTAGGATCAAGGAGATCAAACAAAGTCATTAATGACGACTCAACATTGTGAAAATATTTTTTATGGTACATTCTGATGATAAGAGAATGTTAAGTAAAAAGGATAAATGCAGTAGGACTTTTTGATGGTTTCTATGCTTTGTACATGGTATATCAAATAGTGTATCTATAGGATAGAACATTTAGAAATCACCTACGTGAGTTTGAAGTATAAGCCCTTCAAGGGGAATCCAGTAAGGCCAGTTCTCTACGCATTTTTAAAAAAAGAAGTGTTCATGGCTGAAATGAAATAAACAATGAGAACCAAAAATAATTCAAGGATTGATTGTGTCACTTATGTTATCTAGGTATACACCAAATCTCCACGGTTCAAAGATATCAAATCTACCGATTGATCGAGTATATCCGATGTATGTTCACTATGGAAAGTTCATAGAGAAACCCACTTATCAAGATGCGATCAATCCTTATTTACGAATCACACAATTTTTCATACATATATGTTAACAATATTACATCCCTATTCATGTGGGATATTGTTAGGTTCTAAAGGTGTGAACGCGAAATAAAGTGTTGCGAATCTCCTGACGGGTTGTTACTTTGCCGAAAGGTTGTGACCTTTATGGAAGGTTGTGTCCATTTGAAAGGTTGTGCCTATTCCAAAGGGTTGTG
The DNA here is from genome assembly GCA_027704865.1 of Solanum neorickii. Taxonomy (NCBI): domain Eukaryota; kingdom Viridiplantae; phylum Streptophyta; class Magnoliopsida; order Solanales; family Solanaceae; genus Solanum; species Solanum neorickii. The sequence goes on from JAKWJC010000373.1 coordinate 13,747,663, forward strand.
ACCTTTGTGAAAGGTTGCCTTATTTCCAATGAGTTACGACCTTTACCTTTTGTTGACTATAAATGAGAGGTTTTCTCTCATTTTTCTGCATCAAATTCTTCCCTTCTCTTGCATTAATTTCTTACAAAACAAAATCGATCAATTGTGTTTGTGTGTCTAATTCGTTGATTTCATTTTGATATGTTGAAATTATATAGCTTGAGTTACCACTACTTCTGTAACGGTTAATCCATTTTATTTTTGGAGGAATTAATCTACAACGTCGGGTACTTGAGGGGATTAAACGGGTACTTGAGGGGATTAAGTTTCTTAAGAACAAACATTGGACTATGTGGACTCGGATAGTATTTTGTGTTTTTCTTTTCATCTTTTATTTTTTCAGGCTTGCTAATATGAATAAAAGAGATAAAAAAACACAATATTGTGAGATCATATTGATCGTTGATATACTATCAATATTAATTGTATTAAAATTATTTTTTGATAATCTTTCATATTCATGAACTATGTTCTTTGCAAGATGAAGAGTCTGAAGTAGATTAGGGAAGGGGTTTATATTGAAGATAATAAATTCTAAGTTATATTTGAGAAAACCCAACCTGGGACTTGAGATCCTATAACAAGGTATAATGGGAAGGACCAATCATATGATGACTTATTGCGAAATGCACTATTCTTAAATTTATTAAATCCCTATGATGTGAGCGCATTTATCCTATAATGAGTTGTGGAGGTCGAGTATTGAACTCATAATGAATGTCTGTATCTCGTATGAGTGGGGTATCAAATTATTGGAGCACCCTTGATAGATTTCACATATGTGAGTGCGAATGTAGGCCGCTTTCTGTGACAATGGACTTGTTATAACAAAACACTCGTGAAATCGGGATAGCTCAAGGATGCAATCTATTGACTATTAAAACTTATGTCTACACATTGATTATTGTGTGTCAGAAGTGATAATTTATTTTCCTTAAGCAGTCATAATTCGATTCTTAGATCAGTACTAACTCTGGAGTGAAGGTTAGTGTTTTACTAAGTGAAGGTTTAATGCAGAGCACACCTTCATCATGCAAAATAGTCTCCCTTGAACTAAATTAGTGAACTTCCTTATTTTAATACTAAAGTGAATGGGGGAATATTGTTGTATATACATTTTATTATTAAAATGTAATATTAAGTGCATCTGTTTGTGGGCATAAATTGTGGTACAAGATGATTACTGGTTCTTGTAACCTACATGACTATTAGTTATTGTAACTCTCTTGTTCAGTAGTTTCTTATAACTCATATGACCATTGGTTTCTTGTAACTCACGTAACATCTACCACATTTATCCACTCACATTACTACCTCTCATTCTAAATATTGATTTTTGGAAATCTCCTTCACCTATAAATAGTGGTGTTTCTTCCCCTGTGAGTATCTCAACAAGATGAGAAATGTGATATAAATCTAGTGTGTACTAGTGAAAGAGAGAGTTGACAGATGGAAAAATATTGTAAGTTTTCAACTATATATATTTACTATGTACAACATAGTATTTATATGTTGAGGAAGGTGTTCTTATGTGGAACTTTGGACACTTCAACTAATTATCCGGACTTGCTTGAGTTGCACGACGTTGTTGGGCTGTTATATCGTGAAGGGGACAAGTAAAGAGTATTACCACGGAGTTGGTGTAGATTATGCTGTATTGGGCTTGAATATCCTTAAAGATAGCGAGATATTTGTGTCTTAGCCTAAAGATTTATTTAGTTACTTTTGATAAATTTATTTCAACTATAATTTATTGTGTTTATGGTATATTACACTAATTATCATAAATGTGAAGATTATTATTAATTGTACCTAGATTTTTAGAGTTCTTAGCTTGGGGTTCTAGTCTTTGATGATAAGTTTTCTCAAAATTAACCTTTTGGATTTAAGATTGAATAATCAAGAGTCAAGAGTATTAATTTTCACTCTTTATTCATCTTCTTGTTTTTAATTGCTTAAATTTTACGTGTAATTGATCATTAAAGAATTTTGGTTTTTTTTTATGTTGATTGACTTCTTTTTAACTTTTGTAATTGATTGAATCTTTCTCATTTATGAAATGTGTATTTGACTATATAATAAATTTCATGTTTAATTGCTTTCCTAATGGATTTGATTACTCCTTGGATTGGCTCATTTACTCTGATTGAGCTCGGGATAGTCAATTGAGTTCGGTAATTGTTGATTGGTGCATAATTTGAGGTGTAACACACCATAAATTGAATTATAGCTAGAGATAGTGAATCCATGCGATACATAGAATTAGACTAATCCTGGTTGCTACTTAACTAGGTTGGGGAAAATTAAGTAAGATATATTTGTTGACGTTTGGCGAAGTAGGTGAATCATTGAGGTTCCAATGCATATATGATTTTACCCATGAGTGAGTTTGCATGAAATTAATGTGGAATCAATAATCTTGACGTCAATTAGCTTCCCATTTCATAATTCCCTTAAATTCCTTACTTGACAAGATTATTGCCCTTATCCGTCATTATTACTAAAATAATCCTCATATTATAATTTTGTATGCTGTTATAACTAAAATCATCTTCATATTGTAATTATGTATTTTTCATTTAGATACAAATTCATATTTATTAATTCTTTATCTCTTAATTCATCGACACATTCTTCCTTGTGGGATTCGAATCCGACCTTATATGTGGGGTTATTATATTGTCATTGACAGCTTATTTATTGATTTGTAAGATTGATAATAAATCGTTATCAAGCGCTAAACTTTGTGAAACATTAAGTCATCATAAAAAGGAAATTCTTTGTGAGGGATTAACTATATTATTAATTAAAAAGAAATTATTAGTAGAAAAATTGATTATTAAAATGTTAGTAATAATTTTTCATCTTGAAGAATTTGAAGAACAAACTCTTTAGCATAACTAATGTTCTTAAGTTGTCCCTGTAATCCTACAATGTCTTTTTTTCAAAAGTAGAAATAACAATGAAGGAGTGGAAAAGAATCAAGGGAGACGGAATTGGGAATAGAAAAGAGTCTGCCACCATTAAATTAGATAAAGAGAATATATGTTTGGTACAATAATATAGGTTTTGGATTTTTATCTTTAAAATTTTTGAAATAGTTTAGTACATTTCTGGATAATTATCTTCTCCCTTTTATGAGGCTAGTCTGAGCAGGGTTAATAATTTTGAATTGTTTTACTAAGGTTTTCTTGGTTACACCACATTATGTGTACCAAATTAATAAAAGTGTCATGAGACACCAAAATTGATTCTGTCTTTAATGTCTAATTGTGCCTAATATAATTTTAGGAAAAAAAAATTGAATAGAGCAGTTGTCCGAACATATCCTACTTAGGTGAGTTATGTGAAAGATCTATTTGAATAGAGCAATGGCCCGAAATAGGTGACTGCAATGATCTCTAATCTTTTAATTATTTTATAAAAACATAGCTAAATTTTACTAGTGAAATTACAGCCATCCACATATGGCCAACACACCACCACCTCTTAGAGTGAATATCCACTGTGAAAGCCTCCCGTGTCGGTAAAAGAGAGAAAATTTGAACGAGTAGTGAGTTGACAACTTACTAAAAAGGTCTTGGATTTTTGCCACTCCCATTTTTTTGGTTCTTCAACAAAGAAATTCTCAAATGTGCATCCACAATGTAGTCGTATAAGATACTTTTTTTTGTGGGAAATTTTTGCTCAATAGTATTAATATTTTCTTTTATATTAGTGTTCATATGTAGAACAGTTTGTCAAACCATAAAATAATATTTTGTTTTTAGTATACGTTTTTATCATCTAATTTATCAACCATATGATTTGCAATTGTAAACTTCCGCACAATGTGATAATCACCCTATCATAACCCAACAAGCTATGCCTTCTAAACCATAATATTCATCCAGATTGGTAGACTTAATTATGACATGATTCATCTAAACCATAATATTCATCCAAATTTGTAGAGTTAATTATGACACGATGAGTAGCACCGAAGTCAACAATTCATTGAGTTTCTGCAACTTGGTTACCTAAAAGAAAATTGTCTTTTTCCTCTAAATGATTGTGAGACTGGGACTGTCAAACATTAGAACATAACTGACAACGAACATGGTTATTTATGTAACGCCCTTGCGCAATAGCTGTTGTAAGATTGCTGGAAAGCCACTACAAGGTCTTGTTGGGTGGAAGAGCAGCGCGGTTGTTGGAACTGATGAATCTGTTGTGAGTTACCATAATATTAGTTATGGCACTAGTTTCTTTCTTCACTTCGTCGTTTCTGAGAAAGCGTTTTAATCAATTAGTTTTGCATACAACTAATCATAAAAATTGATAGATTCCCTTGCTCGAATTGCAGTGGAAATCTCAAAAAAATTTGACCGAAGAGTACACTGAATTTTCACAACCAGCTCATTGTTAGTGATTTTAGCTCCAACAATACAAAGCTCATTGTAGATCAAGCTCACTTGATGGAGATAATTATCTGTTGGACGAGAGTCCTTTGTTAGAAATGTGTGTTGGTAACGAAGGCTAAATGTTTATTTTTGGGACTTTTTGGCATAAGCAAGATGCATAGTCCAAAACAAGTTGAGCAAGAAGAGAAGGAAATACATTTGCAGCGATTTTCGGATCGACAGAAGCCATGATGACATTCTGGATCGATTGCTCTTGGCAGAACCAAAGGCCATAGCTGGGTATGCGACCTCTCTATTGTTTGGTGTAATATTTGTAGAAGGATCTAGGGAAGAGCTATCAAGATGGCCAAACAGATTATGCCCTCGCATGAGCATGGGAATTTGGGCCTTCCTAGTAGAAGATTTTGGCTTCCAACAAGCTTTATCGGTTGATGGAACACATATTAAACTGATCAACATAGTTAGAGTTGATGCTAGTGGTGAAGACCGCATTCTAGACGTTCTCAGGCATGTTAAGTGAGAGGCTGCTAATGCCAACGATATTGTTTCTAATAGGTATTTGATGATTCTCGGGCTGTCTGCAAACTGCATCGTTGGATACCTTGTGAGTTATTACTTGCCTTTGTTCAGTTTATCTTATTTCTTCAAGGTTCTTGGTTGTTTCTTTGAGCAATTGGACCACTAATTAGAGTTGTTTGTTTTGATTCTTCATGCTTAAGAAAGCTCTCATAGTCAAGTAGTTTTTAATAAAGTTCTTCATTAGGTCATCAATGTTTCATGTTACCAGATGGTTGCAAAGATAGTGTCATAGTAGGGCCCAAGGCCTTGTATGATTCTCACATTTAGTTGCACATCAGTGATTGGTGCTCCATCGATTGCAAGTTCATCAAAGATTGAATCTACTAACAGGACTGGAATCTTTGGTTAAACAAGCTAGTAGATCTTGGAGACAGATAATTTCTGTATGTGATATATTAGGGAATGTACTGTGCAGGAATTTCCCAAGCTTTATGGGCCAATATGACTATTGCAATAGTTGATGCAAGTGTAGGTCCAAATGATGCTAATGCGGTATTTTGGACAAGCTGATCATGTCTAAACAAGTTTATATGAGGTGGATTAAGAGTGTTTTCATTGTTTCCTGTTAGTGAAAGTGGAAGAGCAAGAGTTGTGTTATCAATATGACCGAAAAGGTTAATATCCATTAATGTACCGTGGTTTCACGATACTTTCAATATCTTTTCCTTAAGTTTAGTTTGTGCTTAAAGACTTCTTGTATTGATTTTTGATGTAGGTTTCTCTTTATTTTGCAGGAAACCTGTCCAAAGAAGAACGGGGAGTATTTGAGCAGAAATTGCTGAAGTGACAACCTACTTAGCCTCGGACGGTCCGTCGTGACAGTGATGGTCCGTAGGTAGCTCCGTAGTGAGATGAAAATGGCTGCGGAAGGAAGTTAGAGAAGTCGTACCAAGTATGGTACTACGGAAGCTCATGATGGACTGTCATAGCCACGACGGTTCGTCCTGCATCTTCGTCGTGGTTGTCATAGAGTAGTTCCAGTACCTTATTTCTAAAAGTTTCTAAGTGTTGTGGAACGTAACCCCTCGACGGACGGTCGTTCTTTCAGCGGTCCGTCATATTTGACCTTCAAGGGTAATAGAGAGTTGATGAAGAAAGTAGTAGAAAATTATGCCAAGTATGGAACTACCGAGCCCACGAGGTCCGTCGTGTCCATGACGGTCCGTCGCAGGGATCGTCAATTCTGACGCGTTTTGAACAATTTTTTACTTAAATAAAGTCCTTTTATTAGGTTTTATTTTAGTATAAATAGTTCAAAAAACCTCATTTTTGGGGTTAGACTTTTGCATATTGTTTAGTTTTCTTGTTTAAGTATTGAACTCTTGATTTTGGTATTTGATCATACTTTTCCGGAATCAATTGTTGGTATTTTTGTTAATTATTAAGGTCAATATCTGGATTTTCTTCATTCTCATAAAAATAAGTGCATGAATTCATATATTATCAATATGAATTGTATGATTATTAGACTGGGTAACTAACTCTATTACTAGGGTTGTGGGAACCATGTGTAAATAACAAGGTAAAATATAGCTAAAATAACAATTCTAGAATAGTGTCTTTTATGTATTTCTAATTCTTTTGCATAAAAGTCTTTTTAATGGATTGCCAACGTTAGAACTCGCCTTATTGCTACTTGCCGGAACAAAGAGGTAGATAGTAGGAAAAGAATTATCAACATAGATTTAGTGTATGCCATCTAATAGGTTAGTGTCGATTGGATAAAACTAAGGGACGTTTTCTTAGCACGCTACTACCCGGTCTCCAAGAAACTAAACCACAAAGACAGACTGAACAACTTTGCGTCACTAACAGGAGAGTCAATTAGAAATTTATGGGATAGATTCACCTCGTTTTTGAAAAACGTCCTCAATCAACGCATAGATGATGAAATACTGAAGAAATAGTTCTATCGGGGACAGGATGATAATAATGAAGCGCTGTTGGATACTATAGCGGGTGGTTCTTGTAGGGAGTGTCCTTATGTGTAGATTGTTGAAAAGTTAGAGAAAATCTCTTGGAACAATAAAGGTTTGAGTAATAGGAAGTCAGATACTGGGAGAAACACCTTTGCAATGACATCCACTCACAACCCAGCCACATATGAGATTTGTGAAGAGATGGCTCAGATGAGAACTGAGCTTGGGTTTGTATTAAAACATACCACTGAGGGTGCAGAAAAGATAAATGCAGTTAACTACTTGTCTAAACCACCACCACCAAATGATGAATGCTATTATGCGGAGGATTCCTATAGGGTAAACGAGCAGACGGGAGGTTTCTAACAAAGTGCCCAAGGTTCAAATCACAATAATTGGCGCCAAGGTCAAGGCACCCAAGGTCGGGTATATGGTAACTATAACCGTGAGGGTCATTATGTCCGAGATGGAAACTACAACCGTGACAATAACTTCAACAGGGGTAACTATTGTAACAGAAATGATAGGAATGGGCCCTATGTCCCTCCTCTAAATCGTGAAGTTACTCCTAGGAATGGTGGAGATAGTACGGCGCTAGTTGAGGATATGTTGCACAAAATGATGATGAGGTTCGATGCTAATGATGAGCACATTAAAGAGTTAAGGAGTGATTTGCGGGCATTGGGCAGAAAGTCGATACACATGCAATATCGATTAAGAAGATCGAGCTGCAAATGGCCCAATTATCTGCGACTGTGAATACACGGAAACCAGGCACTCTTCCTAGCAACACTGTCCAAAATCCAAAAAATGATGCACACTGTATGGAAATCACTACTCGTGGTGGTAAGCAGATCATTGACCAGTCAGGGGTCTCCACATAAACATAGTTTAAGTAATACATAACGGACTCCATGATGGTCCGTCGTAATCATGATGAGCCGTCACCTGTTTCATCGTATTTCACTATTACTATCAAAATGTCATTACATCTTGACTCTTTTATTTATTTTGTGTGGTTTTTCTTGTCTTGTTTGCTCCTTCTAGTACTAATATTGATTCTTTACATGTACTATCTATTATGGCACCAAAACAAGATCGAGTCTACGCAAGTGGGCGATCGAAGTCTGTCGCCCCGTCTGCCCGCCTGGTCATTGGCTTTGATGATAAGCGTGACCCCGAGTACGTGCCCAAAGGAACTTCCATCCCATTCGGAGCTACACTTGGTGCTAGTGCCACACCCAAAAAGGTGGCGTCCGACGTAGTCACTTCCTCCCAGTCTGATGAGGAGCGCACACTTACCGGCACACCTTCTGGGTAAGCTACTCAAGAATAAGGAGCATCTGGCTCCTTAGGAGTTTCGTGGTTGGAGGAAGCCTCTAGATCTTCTGAGGTACATGCACCCGCCACAGTTGCACAATATGCCTCGTCTGATGATGCTAAAAGTTCTGAATCCACACCAAATCGCGGACTCGTGCTCTCACCTCGGTTGCCGACCAGCCCAACCGGTGGTGTGTTGACGGGTAGTATCAAGTTTATTCAATTGCAAAGTTTCTGAATAACAAAGGAGTCATGACACAGACCATTACATTCAAGAGGTGGGTCCCTATGTGAAGTCTCCCGCCTATGCCAAAGATCCACAATATCTTCACCAGACATCGACTAGAGTAGACAGCGCGTTCATTGGGCCGTTATAGTGGAGAGTTGGTCAGGGAGTTCTACGCCTCCTACGTGGCTACTCTCATATCACAGATAGATAGGCAGGCTGCCCTGCCAAACAGGCCCCACTAGATCATGTCGGAAAATGTGGCATTCAGGTTGATATCTCCCTGCCTTCCATCCGCAGGAATCTATATAGAGAGTATGTTGATGCCAACCGGAACCCTCTCACCGCCAAGTTTAACTACCGGTGGTAAATTTTCAAAGATGGTCAATTCTTGCGTGAGCCATCGCTGAGAGAGACTACCAAGATGTTGATGGCCCTGCACTTGTCTGTTGATGGAGAGGGTTTTGAGTGGGTAACCGAGCTGAAGGGAGCAATTAAGAAGGCTAACCTGACCTTCACGGCGAAGTTCTTATGGTTGATTGTCCGCCACTGCCTTTCCATTACAACCGCTGACAATATAGTCACATGGGATCGTGCAGTACTGATGGCAGTGATGATAGTTGGGTTTGAGGTGGACTTTGCTTGGCTTCTAAAGGCGATCATGCACGAGAGGGATTTTAGGGTCACAACTACTTACCCTTTCCAGTGCATGATATTTTCTTTCCGCAGGTGTGCCTATTTGACAAGTTGATCAACTGAAGACCCCGCTGGGCACTTTTGATATCGGCCTTATCAGGGATATTTTCTGAATGCTTCCACTAACACTACCCCGATCAAGTCTATCCTGGGTAGTAGCACTTCCCCGAGCTCCTCTCTCTCAGCCCCTTTCCCCGCTCTCGTCCCACTTGCTAGGGTCTAGAAAGTAGAGGCAAAGATAGCTACATTTCTGCATCACATCCATCCTTGAATGCAGAGGTCTATTGCTGAGGCAGAAGAGCGCTTGGAGCGGAGAATGGTACAGCACACAGAGCGGAAGATTGGTGAGGTTCATCAGCACTTGCACGCTTTGAGTTGCGGGTGCTAGCCCGGCCTGCTCCTCAGGTGGATGTGTCGACCCTTCAAGCTGCGGTCAAGAGTCTTTGCGCAGACATCGAAATGATTCTAGAGGCTAGGGTTCCTGAGTCTGAGGCCACCTCTTCATATCCTAGTGAGGACACAATGATTGAAGCCTTATTCGCCACTTCGAAGATTCCACCACCTCCCCCTCGAGAGCATGCCACGAGGCGTAGGGGTCGTGAGGAGGATGAGTCTAGAGCACGGAAGAAGGAGCTTCGTTATATGGAGGATGCGAGGAGAGCCTCACTTGCTGAGGAGGAGGTGCGTCCAGATGAGGGCTTTAGAATTAGCTGTTGGTGCATCTAGCTCCAGATATGTGGAGATAGCGGGAGGCACTGCTGATAGTGTTGTTGCTAATGAGGACACAACAGAGGGTGTCCAGATTATAGAGGTAGTGGGTTCCGGGGAACCGGACCCACCAGCTTGCTAATCGTCGTTGCTTTGCGCCCCAGGTTTGCTTCACCTACCACTCTCGTATATCAATTTTTTATGCATTTGAGACAATTGCATGTCTTTTTGTTGGGGGTGGGGTAAATGGAAAATGAGTGCTAGGGTGAAGTCTGAGTCGCCCATTTCACTATCCTCTTTTGGGGTTATCTTGCCTATGTTCTTTTTCCCCAAGAGACTAATTATATTTATTGTTGAACCGGCATATCTATATCTTGTGTACATAGTTTAACTCTGATGAATGATGGCTAAAATCGTATCCCGATGAAATGAAAATGATGCATGACTAGGCATAGTAATTGAGAAATGTGTGGCTCTAAGCATGACATAGAGATACACCACAACATGACCCTAAGTTTAAAATTCGAATTAGGTGTCTGATAATCTGGTAATGTAATGACATGTCAAGCGAGTGTGAGGAAGATTTGAATAGTCCACTATTTGTACTGAGCTAGAACTTGCCTAGTTAGTCCTGCTAAAAGTAAGTTGTAATAGACAATTAGGAAAGGATCATAGGCCCTTGTTCAATATAGCACATTATTAGCCTAAATAAAAAAAAACAACTGAAATTAATCCTTCTTTGAACCAAATGATTTGAGCTTGAACTAGACCTTTCTTTTTCACCCCAACTTATCTTTTCTGGGAATAATGTGTTGGCCCTGGTCCCTCTTTGGACATGTGCACCTCAGCTTATGCCAAAAGCATAAGTTGAGGTGGCTAATGTAGTAAACAACCTTTTTATGGACCTGACCCAACTTTGGGTATTGCGTACTTTGACTCATGGCAAATACATGAGGTGAGGGTGGCCATTATGAGGAATGCTCTGGAAGGTGGGGTTGAAAGAACAAAGAGAGAGAAACAACAAAAGTTAAGTGACTCAAGAATCAGTTGAAAGAAAAAAGTGAAAATAAAAATAAAAATAAATATACAATAAATACAAGCAAGAATAGAAGAGAGTCACTTACACAAATGAAGAAAGAAGGGAAAATTACTAGGTGAAAGAATATGAGAAACTAGGAATTTTTTTTAATTATAAAAAGTGGTATGTTTAGCTGATATGTCAAGATGGGAAAAAAGTCAATAAAGTACACCTAAATATACCCTATCTAAACCTCAACGTATGTTACAAGATAAGAATGTCTTATCATGATCCTAAAAGTTGTATAGCAAACTTAAAGAAATGAAAATAAGGGCAAGTTTATGGCAATACGTATGAATGAGATGTGAATCTGTTCTGAGAGTGATCGTTGAAAATTAATCCTTATACTCAAACTAAAATCATTGTATGAAAAATGAGGATATTTTTTTGAAGTTAGGACACTAGTTGCAATACAGAAAATATTATCACCTCGGTGAGAAATTTAAAAGGATAAGTGTTAGTGCGTGGTGAGTCTGTGTCATGGTGTGATTCCACATAATTCAAGCCTTATAGTGATAGCATGCATAAATATGATGAGACTGATCGGGATCGATAGCCACATGATTGTGAAAGATAAAACATGGATATTTTTGTACAATGATTTTGCAATGAGTCATAGTGCGTCGTTTGAGGACAAAAAATGAATTTAAGTTGAGGGTGTTGATATACTGTGGTTTCACGGTATTTTTAATGCTTTTTTCATAAGTTTAGTGTGTGTCCAAAAGGCTTTTTGTATTAGTTTTTATGTAGGTTTCTCTTTATTTGCAGGAAATCTGTCGAAAAGATGAACGCAGAGGTTTTTTGAGCAAGAAATGCAGAAAAGTACCACCTACGAAGCTTGTGACGGTCCATCGTGCCTGTGACGGTCCGTAGGTGGCATCGTAATGAAGCTGATGAAGTAAGATGGGGATGTATGACCAAGTGTGGGGCTACGAAGTGCGTGACAGACCGGCGTAGCCATGATGGTCTGTACTGATGGTTCGCCATGAAGATTAGAGAAGTTTTACCAGTACCCAAATTCTAACAGTTAAAGTGTTATTGAACAGAGACCCTCGATAGACCGTTGTTCCTGTGACGATCCCTCATACGTTCCGTCAAGGGTAATGAAGAGAGAAGAAAAAGAATTTGCAAAGAATGGGACGACGGAGTCCATGACGGACCGTCGTGACACAACGATCCGTCGCGAGATCCGTCGACCCAGATGCATTTTGATAGATTTCCAACAAATAGTGTCCTTCTTTGATTAGGTTTTTATTTTTTATAAATAGTTCAAAAAACCTCGTTTGGGGGGTTACACTCTTGATTATTTTAGCTTCTTTTGTGGATTAGATTTGATGATTATTATTAAACTTTTGGAGAATCTTTAGTCTTCAATTAATTTAAGTAATTGATTTTTGGTGATTTTGTTGATTAATCAAGTAAACTTCTGGACTTTATTCTTTCTCATTGAAGTAAGTGCATGAATTGTTATATTATATATTTGAATGTTGTGATTATGACTATGGGTAACTAAACTCCATAAACTAGGGTTGTGGGAACCATAGGGGAATAATGAGGTAAAACCTAACTAAAATAACAATTATAGAATATGTCTTGCATGTATTTATAATTCTTTCACTTAGAAGTCTTTTTAACGGATGACCAATGTTAGAACTCGCCTTAATGATACTTACCGGACAAAGGAGGTAGATAATAGGAAAAGAATTATCAACATAGATTTAGTGTATACTATCGAATAGGCTAGTATTGATTGGTACTAGGTAATAACTTAGTCAAATATCAAATACAATGCTTAATATGAGGTAAAGGTAAGGGTTAGTAAAGAAACATACGTAGCCGGACCAAGGTGCGATGTGAAATTTTCTAGATGTCGGACCAAGGATTTAGAAAAACATAACTTATCACTTTGCATGCAAGATACGAAGAAAGAATTGTTATAGTTAGAATTATCAAGTTAGAAACATATGGGGGAACACGTAAACCCTAGTTACTTTTATTAACTGAATAAACTCCAAATTTTAATCTGTTAGTTGTGTACATTGATTTAGCTAATTATTTTCATTCATTTAGAAATAAAACCCTCCTTTTAATGTCTTTGTATTCCAAGGAAATAGTTGACTAAATAGTAGTAATAATAGATTAAAGTTAAGTCTGAACGATTTTCCTCGTGGGAACGACCCCAACCTCATTAGTTGGGTTCTTTAGTTGATATGATTCTTATTTGAGAAGTAAGTTTGAGCGTATCAGTCTCTAATACAATTTCATAAGTATTTCATGATGGGCCATCATCACGGTCCATCATGCTCTTGACGGACCGTCAACTGGTCCGTCGTCCAGCAAAGAAACTACAGCAATACCATTTTAGTTTTTGTTTTACGTTTTTGTTTTCTTCTTTGCCTAACCTGTTTTTTGCAATCTGTTCTGAAAGTATTCTTTCAATCACCGTTGATAGCCTGTTGGTCAATTCGTTGTCTCTATCAAAGAAGTATAGTTGGAAGTAACATGGATTGTTATCACGTGGTACCATTTGGTACCAATAATGGTAGATCGTGATATATTTGACCTTGTGCCCTGAATGTGTGTACTTCTTTTTTTTTGCAGATGCTAGTTCCATATCCATGTTAACACCAAAAGATGCAAAAGCAAAGATGTTATTATATGCACGAATATTTTTGCATAACTCTACCGCGTCTGGAATATATGGTTTTGTTGGTGCTTCAGTGTTTCAAATTTGATATATCTTCTTGCAGAACGAATGCTGGAGGTTCATGTTCCAAACTTTTTGCAGCACAATAAATAGATTCTGCGACGGTTTTCAGCATGTGCAGATATGATAAAGATAAGTTATAAGCAGCAATTCCTTTATATAGAAATATTTTTAGATATATGTTAGAAATGTAATTTCATAAAGTTATTGAATGTTCAAGTTATATTAGATTTGAATAGTGTTTTCCAATGTACCTCTAGCTTTAGACTCTTAAGATGATGCTCTAAATATCCAATTGATTTCACGATGCTTTTTTAAATGGGGATGTTCATCTTCTAGATTTGATATTGTTTGTGTTGCTAATATATACTTATACAATCTTATTGACTTTCCTTTATGAAGGGAACACTTTTTTGTACATTTAGACAAATGATGTAATATTTTTGTATGTATGTATGCAAATATATTTGCATTGTACTAACTACTCATATATTTTTTATTTTACATGATTATGTAAGTTCTTAGCTGTGTTGCTGAAATTGTTTTTTGTATGGTTGTCATGCTGATCAGTTTTACTGGTAGAAGGAATGTTTTTTCCTTTATCACCGGCTTGATTTGGCATGAAAAGAGTGATGCTGTTTGTATTACCTCTGAAGTGAAGTGAATAGAAGGGTTAAATTTAATTTTGAATTATGATAAGTACTTAACATATTAGATTTACCTTGATGTTTGTTCTGTGTCATTGTTTATTTGATGGTGATTAAATTTGGATTGTTGGTGTGACACTTCTCTTATCTCTTCCTATTTAGCATAAGTAATTTAGCAGTAATCTAAAAAATAACGGAATCATGAATGGCAATTGTAGTCATGTATTTTACATATATAGGAAAAACATCTAATATAGGGTAGGATGTATGCAAACCTTATTTATGTATTAGGACATACATTGCGGCAGAAGATATTTGTTGATCTGTTTTGAAGTAATACATTGCATATATTGAATGTTTAGTGATGCAGTTAACAAAATTCATTGATATTGGAAAGTAAGTTAAAAATAAAAGCAATGTTAGGTGACGTTGCTCGGTGAAAAAAGGTAAGATTGTTTTTAAATATTACGGAGATAATAAGCATTGGTACATAAAAATAAGGAAATATTAAATCAACTATATATTAGTTTTTTTCCTCTTTGATCTTCTTTTCCATCAGATAGGGCATGATGTTTTTTCCTTTTACCTTCCATGTCCTTTTTCTTTGTACTTGAATTAGTGGGTCTTCGTCATCACTTTCATCTCGTACAGTCTGCTTTTCTACTTTATGTATCCTCACTTTCTTTGGATTATAATCTGCAATGACTTGCTTAATTTTGTTAGTACTCTTGCGTGTTATTTGTTTTTTGTTGATTTTCAATGTCAGTTTCAACTGCTGCAATATTTTCTTCAACCTGAGGTATGCCTGCAACTATTTCTTTTATTTTTTCATCATCACTCTGTTTCTTCATCCTTTTGCTTCTTTGTTTTCTAATCGGCATTTTAACCTTTGTTTGATATGGTGGTAACTTTTTGGAAACCTCATGTATCTCCATAGGTATCACATTCATGTTTGTCTCAACATCTAGAAATTTACGATAAATCATAACAAGGATACTGAATTCCTTCCCCTTAGCAATACCATCTTGCGATAGTATCCTGATTGTTCTTTCTGTGGATAGGAAATTGTATATATTACCCTTTCAATTGAAATAGGTTAAAGTTATTTATATAGGCCAATATTTCATAGAGTAAGTGATTTACCTTTTCAAATGAAGAGGCAACATTCTCTTTTAAGTCACAACCAAAATAGTATTTTGCAGCATCAACCATTGTAATGCTTAGAAATTGATCCTCACAAGTGACATCAATATTTATCCGATATGTAAATAAAATTGGAAGATTTAATCAGTATGGCGCTAATTATTTTATAGCGAGACAGTAAACTCATTAGTTAATAATAATTTTTTTCATGCATCTGGAGTAAGCAGTATTTGTTCTTGGTTGTTTGTGTAGTTTACATTACCTAATAATAAACATCTTCAGTCCTAAAGTAGGTACAAGTTACACTGATATTTATAACAGTAACTCGCTTGTAGCATTTGTTGCAAGCGAGATACCATGGGTTGGTGTTACTGTCAATGTCAAAAACCGCAGCGTTGAGCTTATAGTACATGTCCTATACGTAAATTCAGTAAATAAACTTAATTACATTTATAATATATAATTGGTGTAGAAGATGAGTGTTGTATAGGAAAGTACCTTCACAACGGCAAGTGAACCATTCAAAACATTACTAATTATCACTTGACGGGCTGTTTGCATTAGTATGCTCGGCAATAGACTTACGTCAATCTTTTGTGCCTTCATGTTGTCATTCCTAAAATTTTTAAGAAATGATTAAAAAATATTAATGACGTTGCATGTGGGTAGCCTCTAAATAACTATGAAGAAACATGTATTACTTACCATTCTTGGAGATTGTTAACTTTTTCAAATTGTGGATTTATAAGTGTTATATTATTAGCATTTTAATATTAATATTTAACATATTAAATTGCTTTATTTTGGAGTTATAAGAATGAACATTGGAATGGATGACTTCTACATCATCCATTAGCATTGGTTGTCCATCACTTTATTTCATTCTTAATACCTCCATTACTCTTTGTAACCTATTTAACATATGTAACTCCTATTGTAACATGTGTAACCTATGTAACTCCTATTGTAACCTATGTAACTCCTATTTTAACATATGTAACCTATGTAACTCTTAAGGCCATTATGTTCACTATTTACTACCTCCATTATCTTCCTATTTATTGCTAGGAAGACTTCTTGTAGTATAAATAGTGGTGGTCTTCATTTGGTTTGGAACACACAAAACACAAGAAAAAACAAAGAGTGAAAGAGTTAGTATAAAAGAGAGTTCTTATTAGTTGAAGGGAGGTGTTCTTTTTTGTGGAGCTTTGGACTCAACTCTTGTCCAGAGTTGTTGACTTATACTTTGTGAAGGCTGTAGTATCCTGGAGGGGACAAGTCAAAGAGGACTACTGCTGGACCGGTGAAAACATTTGCTGCAGTGGGCTTGAATCTCCTTAATGAGAGAGAGATATCCGCGCCTCAGCCTGAAGAGATTACTTTCTTCATTTTATTTTCAATTGTAATCTTGCAATTTTATTATCTTGTAAGTTTTTTTACTAACAATTTTAAGGAGAATTCAAAGATGGCTACAATTGAAAAAACCGCGGATGTCAAGATGGGAGATCTTAACAAGCCATTTCGGTTCAATGGTAACCATTTCAAGAGATGGAAGGGTAAAGTACTTTTCTACTTAAGTCTTCTCAATGTTTCTTATGTATTAACGGAGAAGAATCTAAATAAAGAAGACATCACCACTATGAATGATGATGAAACTATTTCTCATCTAGAGAAAGTGGAAAAGTACGATGGTGATTCCTATAAGTGTCGGTATTATCTTCTAAATTGTCTATCTGATAATTTTTATGATTATTATGATAGAACTTACTCTACTGCAAAGAAAATTTGGAAGGCATTGCAGAGTAAGTATGATACCGAAGAGGCTGGAGCGAAAAAATATGCAGCTAGTAGATTTTTTCGTTTCCAAATGGTGGACAACAAATCAGTTGTAGATCAAGCTCAAGACTTCATCATAATTGTTGGAGAGTTTAGGTCCGAAGAGGTTAAAATTGGAGATAACCTTATTGTTTGTGGCATAGTGGATAAACTTCCACCTTCTTGAAAGGAATTTCAAAAAACTATGCGCCACAAACAAAAGGAAACCTCTCTTGAAACCTTGATAATGAAAATCCGCATGGAAGAAGAAGCAAGGGGCCAAGATGCACATTTACAAATTGAAGAGAACAATATCACATCGAAGGTAAATTTAATTACTTCGAATAATGCTACTCCTGAAACTCACAAAAATACTTCTTTAAAACCTAAGAAGAAAAAATTCAAGAAAAATAATGGTAGTCCTCCCAAGAAAAATAATGGTGAAAATCACCAAGCACAAAATCAACCAGTTCAAGAAAAGACACCATGCTTTGTTTGTGGCAAGAGTGGGCATATTGCTCGATTTTGAAGATTCCGGAAACGTGGTCCTAACCCTCAGGCAAACGTTACCGAAGAACCTTTTGTGGCGGTGAGTACCGACATAAACATGGTTGAGAATGTTGATGGATGGTGGACTGATTCTGGTGCAAACCGTCATGTCTGTTATGACAAAGACAGGTTTAAAAAATATACTCATTTTGAGGAGCCCAAAACCATCATGCTTGGTGATGCTCACACGACTCAAGTGCTTGGAAAGGGAGATGTTGAATTGTGTTTTACCTCAGGAAGGATATTAACATTGAATGATGTACTTTATACTCCTTCAATGAGAAAAAATTTGATGTCTAGTTTTCTTCTTAATAAAGCAGGATTTAAACAGATTATTGAATCTGATCAATATGTTATAGTGAAGAAAGGTATTTTCGTGGGGAAGGGGTATGCATTTGATGGGATGTTTAAGTTGAATGTTGAAATGAATAAAACTTCTACTTCTGTTTATATGCTTTCTTCTACTAATTTTTGGCATGCTCGTTTGTGTCATATTAATGATCGTTATGTTGGAATCATGAGTAGCATAGGATTTATCCCAATGGTTAAAATGAATTTTGAAAAATTTGAGGCTTGTAGTAAAGCAAAGATCACTAAAAGGCCTCATTTTCAAGTTGAAAGAAAAACTAATTTGTTAGAATATGTTCATACTGATATTTGTGAACTTGGTGGAATTCTAACTCGTGGAGGTAATAGATATTTTATCACTTTCATTGATGATTTTTCTAAGTTTACATATGTTTACTTGATGAAAAATAAAAGTGATGCTTTTGAAAATTTCAAAACTCATCTCAATGAGGTTGAAATCAGTTTGGTAGAAAAATAAAAAGAATTAGAAGTGATAAAGTCCGTGAATATGAATCAAATGAGTTTAATTCTTTTGTTAAATCATTGGGAACAATTCATGAAACTACTCCTCCTTACTCTCCTTCGTCTAATGGAGTAGCAGAAAGGAAAAATAGAACTTTAGTTGAATTGACTAATGTCATGCTAATTGAGTCACATGCACCTTTAAATTTTTGGGGTGAAGCTATCTTAACTGCTTGTTTTGTGTTGAATCGTGTGCCTCATAAAAAGTCTAAATTGACACCTTTTTAATTGTGGAAAGGTTACAAGCCAAGTATGGGATATCTAAGAGTTTGGGGTTGTCTAGCCTTTGTGAGGCTAATGGATCCCAAGATTACAAAGTTGGGTAAGAAAGTTACTACTTGTGCTTTTCTTGGTTATGCTTCAAATAGTACAGCCTATTGATTTTTTAAACTTGAAGACAATATTGTAATAGAATCTGGTGATGCTATTTTTCATGAAAATAAATTTCCTTTCGATACTAAAAATAGTGGGGGTAAAAGGATTGAACAAAATATTTTGTCACTACCTAGTTCTTCTACTTCAACTTTGAAAAATAAAGAAGTTGTTGATTTTGAGTTAAGAAGAAGTAAAAGAGCTAGAGTAGAAAAAGATCTTGGTCCTTATTTTTATGTGTTTAATGTTGAAAATGACCCTCTAACTGTAACGACCTGTTTAGTCGTTTTGAGTAACAGACTTCAATTCTGGAAAAACTGGCAGAAGCGACGGACCCCACGACGGACCGTCATGGGCACGACGGACCGTCGCAGGGTCTCGTTTCAAAATACTTAGAAAATCTGAAATTGGGTACTGAAAATCGACTCTCTGAACTTCGTGATGGAGTGGCAGGACGGACCGTCGCAGGCTCGACGGCCCGTCACAGGCTACGCACTTAAAATCGAGTTTCTATAGCGTGTGACGGATAGCAGGACGGACCGTCGCAGGCACGACGGCCCGTCACGGGCTACCCAATCCCAGTTCGGGTCGGATTTCTTTATACGTTTTAAGGGACGTTTTTGACTATTCTTGCTTTAATTATAAAGTTAGAGGGTTAATGTTAATAAGTCTAATTACTTGGGGGTTAAAAGAGGTAACCTTAAGTTAATTAGTGGGTTATTATTGTCATCTTTTATTCTTAATTATATACTAATTAGGGTAAAAGAAAGAGGGTTTGAATAAAAGAAAATAGAAAGAACAAGAGAGAGAGGGAGAATCGAACGAGGAAGAAAGAAGAACAAAGCTTTGGGAATTTGCTTGCTTGATCACTAATCTTCGGTGGAGGTAGGTTATGGTTTTCATACTATTCGTAGTAAACTCTTAATAGCGAATGATATGTATTGATAGTATTGTAAACCCTGCTATGTGCTTAATTGTATGCTTGCATGAATGTGATTATATAATTGTGATTATATTAAGCATGATGAAGCTATTGAATCCCAAATCTTGATAAAAACCTAATCTCTTGTTAATGATGATGCCTTGGTAAGGGAGAAGGCTTGATGAACTAAAGTAATGAGATTGATGATGCCTTGGTAAGGGAGAAGGCTTGATGAATTGATGGAATGAGATTAGGGGATCGGGTGTCACGAACCGACACGTAGATTTAGGGGATCGGGTGTCACGAATCGACACGTAGATTTAGGGGATCGGGTGTCACGAACTGACACGTAGATTTAGGGGATCGGGTGTCACGAACCGGCACGTAGATTTAGGGGATCGGGTGTCACGAACCGACACGTAGATTTAGGGGATCGGGTGTCATGAACCGACACGTAGATTTAGGGGATCGGGTGTCACAAACCGACACGTAGATTTAGGGGATCGGAGTGTCACGTACCGACACAAGAGGATTAATGAATATGAGGGAGCGGAGTGTCACGTACCGACACAAGAGAAATAAAGATAATGAATCTTTAAAGATGTTAATATACTCAATCTAATGAACATAATTCCCAAATGAGTATGGTATTGAGGCTTGAGTCCTCATGTGTGAACTTGAGGGTAATTGTTAATGATATAGTACTTGTTGTTGCTACAGGTTGAGTATCATAGTTGATTTATGATATTACTTGGTATATACTGTTTTCTATTTTGAGTTGGCCGATGATATCTACTCAGTACCCGTGTTTTGTACTGACCCCTACTTTTTATTGTTTTCTTCTTTGTTATTTGTGGAGTGCAGCAAACGTGCCATCGTCCTCGACTCAACAGTAATTCAAGCCAGTCTTACTACATCGGAACTTCAGGGTGAGCTAATGCTTCTAGCTTGGACTGGATCTTCTTCTTCAAGTCTTGATGCCTTGAACTTCCGGCATGGACTAGCTTCTTATGTATTTTTAGCTTCTTAGACATTTTTAGTTAGTAATTTGATCATAGATTTTCTTGTGATGATGACTTCCAGATTTTGGGGAATAATAGTTGTTGATTGGTTTTTATAAATGAGTTTAAGTCTTTCGCATTATTTTCTGTTGATATTATATTGAAATGTTAAGCTTTAGATTGGTTGGTTCGCTCACATAGGAGGGTAAATGTGGGTGCCAGTCGCGATCGATTTTGGGTCGTGACAAACTTGGTATCAGAGAATTAGGTTCGTTGGTCTCATCACACAAGAACGATTCTAGTAGAGTCTTAAGGAACGGTAGGGGGACGCCTTTACTTTTCTTTGAGAGGCTATAAGACTTTAGGAAAATTCCATTCTTTCATTCTTTCTTTCGTGCTACTACTTGAATCCAATTGGTATCTAGGTGATACAAATTGGTATCTGACCATCTTCACTCTCTTTCGCAGATGGTTAGAACTAGAGCAACGACTACGCCAACACCAACACCAGCACCGGCAGGACAGGGTGCGTCTGAGCCAGCTACTGGGGCTGTAGCTCGAGGAAGAACAACAGCAAGAGGCCGTGGGAGAGGTCGTGGGAGGACGTCCTCTAGAGGTAGAGGACGAGCACCTAGCCCATCTGATACTAGGGCAGTGACTCCTCCACCGACTGAAGAAGTAGTAAGAGAGGGCGAGGAAGGGGAAACTGAACAAGTACAGAATGAGGGATTGCCGCCCCAACCCACCCCAGACATGATCAATCAGGTTCTTGCTTATCTTAGTGGGTTATCTGATCAAGGTCAAGCACCTCCAGTGTTTTCTGCACCAGCACCTCAGGCTCCGGAGATACAACATGCGGCTACTATGGCTCCCCGCATGGATGTTCCATTGGAAATAGGCAAATTTCCTCGTCTGACTACAGGGCCTATAATAACAAGTGATCAGCATGAAATTTTCAGTAAGTTCTTGAAATTGAAACCTCCAGTCTTCAAGGGTGCTGAATCTGAGGATGCTTACGATTTCCTGGTTGACTGTCATGAGCTACTACACAAGATGGGTATAGTAGAACGGTTTGGTGTTGAGTTCGTGAGTTACCAGTTTCAAGGGAACGCCAAAATGTGGTGGCGATCACATGTTGAGTGTCAACTGACAGAGGCAACACCTATGACTTGGGCCTCATTCTCTAGCTTGTTCATGGAGAAATATATTCCCCGGACTTTGAGGGATAGGAAAAGGGATGAGTTCTTGAGCCTAGAGCAAGGTAGGATGTCGGTCAATGCATATGAGGCTAAGTTTCGTGCACTATCCAGATATGCCGCCCAACTTTGTTTTAGTCCACAAGAGCGGATTCGTCGTTTTGTGAAGGGGTTGAGGTCAGAGTTGCGGATTTCATCCTTACAGGTAGCGGGTACGGCAAAATCCTTCCAAGAAGTGGTAGATTTCGTGGTAGAGGTGGAAGGAGTGAAGCCCGATGACTTCCCCTGGACACCGACATCAAAAAGGTTCCGCAAGGGAGGTGAGTTTAATGGTTCCTACACTAGAGGACAAGGTTCCGGAGGTTACTCAGTTCGACCCATCCAGTCTTCACTACAGACTGTAGTTGGGGGTCCACCTCAGGCCGGTCAACACTTCTCTGAGAGACCCATGCTTGAATCCAGAGAGTGTTATGGATGTGGAGAGACTGGACATATTAGGAGGAATTGTCCTAAACAGAGTTATAGACCCCAATAGCTAGAGGTAGAGGTGGTCATGGTAGAGGCCGTCATTCTGGAGGACGCGGTGGTCGAGGTAATGGTGGTCACCAAAATGGCCGGGGTGATGGGCAAACTGGAGCCACTACATCACAACATGGTAGAGGTAACGGATAGACAAGTAATGGGGCCCATTGCTACGCTTTTCCTGGGATATCTGAAGCGGAGACATCAGATGCTGTCATCACATGTAATCTTTTGATTTGTGATTGCATGGATTCTGTATTGTTTGATCCTGGATCCACATTTTCTTATGTATCTTCCTCATTTGCTAATGGTATAAATTTACATTGTGAATTACTTGATATGCCTATTCGTGTTTCTACTCCGGTGGGTGAGTCTGTGGTAGTTGAAAAGGTATATAGGTCTTGTTTGGTGAACTTTGTGGGGAGCAACACTTATGTAGATTTGGTTATTTTAGAAATGGTTGACTTTGATGTAATTCTGGGTATGACTTGGCTTTCTCCGCAATTTGCGATCTTGGATTGTAATGCTAAAACGGTGACGTTAGCCAAGCCTGGGACAGACCCGTTAGTGTGGGAGGGTGACTATACTTCCAATCCGGTGCGTATCATCTCCTTTCTTCGTGCTAAGAAAATGGTTAGTAAAGGGTGTTTAGCTTTCTTGGCCCATCTCAAGGATGACACTACCCAAGTACCTTCAATTGAGTCGGTTTCGGTAGTCCGTGAGTTTTTGGATGTGTTCCCTGCAGATCTTCCTGGTATGCCACCAGATGGGGATATTGACTTCTGCATCGATCTTGAACCGGGCACTCGCCCCATTTCTATACCCCCTTATAGAATGGCTCCCGCGGAGTTGAGAGAGTTAAAAGCCCAACTTCAAGAGTTGTTGAGCAAAGGCTTCATCAGACCAAGTGCATCTCCTTGGGGTGCTCCGATTTTGTTTGTGAAGAAGAAGGATGGGAGTTTTCGTATGTGCATAGACTACAGACAACTGAATAAGGTAACTATTAAGAACAAGTATCCTCTTCCTCGCATTGATGACTTGTTCGATCAATTACAAGGTGCTTGTGTCTTCTCTAAGATTGACTTGAGATCTGGTTATCATCAATTGAAAATACGGGCATCGGATGTGCCAAAGACTGCTTTTCGAACGAGGTATGGACATTACGAATTTCTGGTGATGTCTTTTGGTCTTACGAATGCCCGTGCTGCGTTCATGAGCTTGATGAACGGGATTTTTAAGCCATATTTGGACCTCTTTGTCATCGTATTTATTGATGATATATTGGTATACTCAAAGAGCAAGAAGGAACATGAAGAGCATTTGAGAATGGTATTGGAAATGTTGAGGGAGAAAAAGCTTTATGCCAAGTTCTCTAAGTGTGAGTTTTGGCTAGATGCAGTGTCCTTCTTGGGGCACGTGGTTTCTAAGGAAGGAGTGATGGTGGATCCTTCTAAGATTGAGACAGTGAAGAATTGGGTAAGACCCACTAATGTGTCAGAAATAAGGAGCTTTGTTGGGTTAGCTAGCTACTACCGCCGATTTGTCAAGGGATTCTCTTCTATTGCTTCCCAATTGACGAACTTGACTAAGCAGAATGTTCCATTTGCATGGTCGGACGAATGTGAGGAAAGCTTTCAGAAACTCAAGACTTTGTTGACTACCGCACCTATCCTTACCTTGCCAGTAGATGGTAAGAACTTCATTGTTTATTGTGATGCATCCTATTCAGGGTTGGGTGCAGTGCTAATGCAAGAGAAGAGTGTAATTGCTTATGCTTCAAGGCAATTAAAGGTGCATGAACGTAACTATCCGACCCACGATTTGGAATTGGCTGCGGTAGTGTTTGCATTGAAGCAATGGAGACACTATTTATATGGGGTTAAGTGTGAGGTCTACACGGATCATCGTAGCCTTCAGTATGTCTTTACTCAGAAAGATTTGAACTTAAGACAGAGGAGATGGATGGAGTTACTAAAGGACTACGATATCACTATCTTGTATCATCCGGGGAAAGCGAATGTTGTGGCAGATGCTTTAAGTAGAAAAGCGGGAAGCATGGGAAGTCTAGCTCACTTGCAAGTTTCTAGACGTCCATTGGCTAGAGAGGTTCAGACTCTGGCTAACGACTTGATGAGGTTAGAAGTAAATGAGAAGGGAGGATTGTTGGCTAGTGTGGAGTCAAGATCTTCTTTTCTTGACAAGATTAAGGGAAAACAGTTTGATGATGAGAAACTAAGAAGAATCCAAGATAAGGTATTGCGAGGATAGGCTAAGGAAGCACAAATCGATGAGGAAGGTGTTATGAGAATCAAGGGAAGGGTATGTGTACCCCGAGTTGATGATTTGATCAACACTATTTTTATAGAGGCTCATAGTTCAAGGTATTCTATACATCCGGGTGCAACCAAGATGTACCGCGACCTAAAGAAACACTTTTGGTGGAGTAGAATGAAGCGGGATATTGTGGATTTTATTGCCAAATGTCCAAACTGTCAACAAGTAAAATATGAACACCAAAGGCCCGGAGGAACACTTCAGAGAATGCCCATTCTGGAATGGAAGTGGGAGAGAATTGCAATGGATTTTGTGGTTGGTCTTCCGAAGACAATGGGTAAGTATGACTCCATTTGGGTGATTGTTGATAGGTTAACTAAGTCTGCCCATTTCGTTCCGGTTAAGGTGACTTACAATGCCGAGAAGTTAGCCAAGATCTATATCTCAGAAATCGTTCGATTACATGGGGTTCCACTATCCATCATATCAGATAGAGGTACGCAGTTTACTTCTAAGTTTTGGAAAACATTGCATGCAGAATTGGGTACTAGGTTAGACCTTAGTACTGCGTTCCATCCTCAGACCGATGGTCAGTCTGAGCGAACAATTCAAGTGTTGGAGGATATGCTTCGTGCATGTGTGATAGAGTTTGGTGGCCATTGGGATAGCTTTTTACCCTTAGCGGAGTTTTCATACAATAATAGCTATCACTCAAGTATTGATATGGCCCCATTTGAAGCATTGTATGGGAGGAGATGTAGGTCTCCCATTGGTTGGTTTGATGCATTCGAGGTTAGACCTTGGGGTACTGACCTTTTGAGGGATTCGATAGAGAAAGTGAAGTCTATTCAAGAAAAGCTTCTAGCGGCGCAAAGTAGACAAAAGGAATATGCAGATCGAAAGGTTAGAGACTTAGAGTTCATGGAGGGTGAACAAGTCTTGTTGAAAGTTTCACCAATGAAAGGGGTGATGCGGTTTGGTAAAAGAGGTAAACTAAGCCCAAGGTAAATTGGTCCCTTCGAAGTACTTAAACGAGTAGGGGAGGTGGCTTATGAGTTAGCCTTGCCTCCAGTGCTGTCCGGAGTACATCCGGTATTCCATGTGTCTATGTTGAAAAGATATCATGGGGATGGAAACTACATTATCCGTTGGGATTCAGTTTTGCTTGACGAGAATTTGTCTTATGAGGAGGAACCTGTTGCCATTCTAGATAGGGAAATTCGCAAGTTGAGATCAAGGGAGATTGCGTCCATCAAGGTGCAATGGAAGAATCGGTCGGTTGAAGAAGCAACTTGGGAGAAGGAGGTCGATATGCGAGAAAGATACCCACACCTGTTTACAGATTCAGGTACTCCTTTTCGCCCTTGTTTTCCTTCTTGTGATCGTTCGGGGACGAACGATGGGTAAATTGGTATCTATTGTAACGACCTGTTTAGTCATTTTGAGTAGCAGACTTCAATTCTGGAAAAACTGGCAGAAGCGACGGACCCCACGACGGACCGTCATGGGCAGGATGGACCGTCGCAGGGTCTCGTTTCAAAATAATTAGAAAATCTGAAATTGGGTACTGAAAATCGACTCTCTGAACTTCGTGATGGAGTGGCAGGACGGACCGTCGCAGGCTCGACGGCCCGTCACAGGCTACGCACTTAAAATCGAGTTTCTGTAGCGTGTGACGGACAGCAGGACGGACCGTCGCAGGCACGACGGCCCGTCACGGGCTACGCAATCCCAGTTCGGGTCGGATTTCTTTATACATTTTAAGGGACGTTTTTGACTATTCCTGCTTTAATTATTAAGTTAGAGGGTTAATGTTAATAAGTCTAATTACTTGGGGGTTAAAAGAGGTAACCTTAAGTTAATTAGTGGGTTATCATTGTCATCTTTTATTCTTAATTATATACTAATTAGGGTAAAAGAAAGAGGGTTTGAATAAAAGAAAATAGAAAGAACAAGAGAGAGAGGGAGAATCGAACGAGGAAGAAAGAAGAACAAAGCTTTGGGAATTTGCTTGCTTGATCACTAATCTTCGGTGGAGGTAGGTTGTGGTTTTCATATTATTCGTAGTAAACTCTTAATAGCGAATGATATGTATTGATAGTATTGTAAACCCTGCTATGTGCTTAATTGTATTGTTGCATGAACGTGATTATATAATTGTTATTATATTAAGCATGATGAAGCTATTGAATCCCAAATCTTGATAAAAACGTAATCTCTTGTTAATAATGATGCCTTGGTAAGGGAGAAGGCTTGATGAACTAAAGTAATGAGATTG
The DNA here is from genome assembly GCA_027704865.1 of Solanum neorickii. NCBI lineage: Eukaryota > Viridiplantae > Streptophyta > Magnoliopsida > Solanales > Solanaceae > Solanum > Solanum neorickii. Next base: position 13,774,927 of record JAKWJC010000373.1, read on the forward strand.
ATGATGCCTTGGTAAGGGAGAAGGCTTGATGAATTGATGGAATGAGATTAGGGGATCGGGTGTCATGAACCGACACGTAGATTTAGTGGATCGGGTGTCACGAACCGACACATAGATTTAGGGGATCGGGTGTCACGAATCGACACGTAGATTTAGGGGATCGGGTGTCACGAACCGACACGTAGATTTAGGGGATCGGGTGTCACGAACCGACACGTAGATTTAGGGGATCGGGTGTCATGAACCGACACGTAGATTTAGGGGTTCGGGTGTCACGAACCGACACGTAGATTTAGGGGATCGGGTGTCACGAACCGACACGTAGATTTAGGGGATCGGAGTGTCACGTACCGACAAAAGAGGATTAATGAATATGAGGGAGCGGAGTGTCACGTCCCGACACAAGAGAAATAAAGATAATGAATCTTGAAAGATGTTAATATACTCAATCTAATGAACATAATTCCCAAATGAGTATGGTATTGAGGCTTGAGTCCTCATGTGTGAACTTGACGGTAATTGTTAATGATATAGTACTTGTTGTTGCTACAGGTTGAGTATCATAGTTGATTTATGATATTACTTGGTATATACTGTTTTCTATTTTGAGTTGGCCGATGATATCTACTCAGTACCCGTGTTTTGTACTGACCCCTACTTTTTATTGTTTTCTTCTTTGTTATTTGTGGAGTGCAGCAAACGTGCCATCGTCCTCGACTCAACAGTAATTCAAGCCAGTCTTACTACATCGGAACTTCAGGGTGAGCTAATGCTTCTATCTTTGACTGGATCTTCTTCTTCAAGTCTTGATGCCTTGAACTTCCGGCATGGACTAGCTTCTATGTATTTTTAGCTTCTTAGACATTTTTAGTTAGTAATTTGATCATAGATATTCTTGTGATGATGAATTCCAGATTTTGGGGAATAATAGTTGTTGATTGGTTTTTATAAATGAGTTTAAGTCTTCCGCATTTTTTCTGTTGATATTATATTGAAATGTTAAGGTTTAGATTGGTTGGTTCGCTCACATAGGAGGGTAAATGTGGGTGCCAGTCGCGATCGATTTTGGGTCGTGACACTAACTTAGAAAGAAGCATTATCTTCACATTATTCTATTTTTTGGAAAGAGGCTGTAAATGATGAAATGGAATCTCTAATTTCTAATAAAACTTGGAAGTTAGTTGATTTACCACCGGGTTGTAAAACAATTTGTTGTAAATGGGTCTTACGGAAAAAGTTGAAACTGGATGGATCTATTGATAAATACAAAGCTAGGCTAGTTACAAAAGGTTTTAAACAACTAGAAGGCCTAGAATTTTTTGATAATTTTTCTCCGCTAACAAGAATTACATCCATTAGACTTTTAGTTGCTATGGCTGCCATTTTTGATTTGCAAATTCATCAAATGGATGTAAAAACTGCTTTTCTAAATGGAGACCTAAATGAAGAAATTTATATGGATCAACCCGAGTGTATTGTTGAAGCAGGCCAAGAAAGCAAAATATGTAAACTTACTAAATCCCTATATGGCTTGAAACAGGCACCAAAGCAATGGCATGAAAAGTTTGATTCCTGCATGATTAAGAATGGTTTTAAAACAAATGAGTGTGATAAGTGCATATATCATAAGTCCTGGAATAATTCTCATGTGATTATTTGCCTATATGTTGATGATTTGTTGATCTTTGGCTCTAACATGAATGTTATTGATGAAGCTAAAAATGTTCTTAGAAGCCATTTTGATATGAAAGATCTTGGTGAGGCAAATTTTATTCTTGGAATAAAAATAACAAGAACATGTGAAGGGATTTTCCTTGACCAGTCACATTATGTTGAGAAAATTTTGAAAAAATATAACTTTCATGATTGCAAGCATGTTGCTACTCCTTTTGATTCAAATTTTCACTTTTTTGCTGTTGAAAGTGAAAATGATGTAATAAATCAAAAGGAATATGCTAGTATAATCGGAAGTTTGAGATATCTGACTGATTGCACTAGGCTTGATATTGCATATGCAGTAGGAGTACTTGGCAGGTTTACAAGCAAGCCAGGTAATGAACATTGACATGCTATAACAAGAGTTATGAGATATTGAATTGGAACGAAAAATTGTGGTTTGTTCTATAAAAAATATCCTACTGTACTTGAAGGCTTTTGTGATGCGGATTGAAACACTTTGTCAGGTGATTCTTGTTCTACAACTGATTATGTCTTTACTTTAGGTGATGGTGCTGTTTGTTGGAGATCAAAAAAGCAAACTTTAATTGCTAACTCTACAATGGAGGCTGAACTAATTGCTTTAGCTTCAGCTAGTGAGGAAGCGAATTGGTTAAGAGATTTATTGTTTCAAATTCCTTATTTTAAAAACCAATTCCTCCTATTTTAATTCATTGTGATAGCACCGCTACAATTGGTAGAGTTCAAAACCGTTATTACAACGGTAAATCCAGACCTATAAGGAGGAAACACAGTAATGTAAGATCGTATTTGACAAATGGTACCATTAATGTTGATTATGTCAAATTTTGTCATAATCTTGCAGATCCTCTTACGAAGGCCTTAACAAGAGAAAAGGTCTGGAGCACATCGAGGGGGATGGGATTGAAGCCTACAAATTCTTGAGTCATATATGAGGAAACCCAACCTGGGGACTAGAGATCCTATAACCCGGTTCAAAGGGAAAAACTAATCATATGATGACTTGTTGTGAAAAATGCACTAATTTTTTCCCTCCCTATGATGTGAGTGCATTATTTCCTGTAGTTTGTGAAGGTTAAGTTGATAAAACTCTTAATTAATATCTGTAGCCCTTATGGGTGGAGTGTTAATCTTACAGGAGCACACAAAACACAAGAGAAAAAAAAGAGTGAAAGAGTTAGTATAAAAGAGAGTTCTTATTAGTTGAAGGGAGGTGTTCTTTTTTGTGGATCTTTGGACTCAACTCTTTTCCAGAGTTGTTGAGTTATACTTTGTGAAGGTTTTTGTATCATGGAGGGGACAAGTCAAAGAGGACTACTGCTGGACCAGTGAAAACATTTGATGCAGTGGGCTTCAATCTCCTTAAAGAGAGCGAGATATCCGCGCCTCAGCCTGAAGAGATTACTTTCTTCATTTTATTATCAATTGTAATCTTGCAATTTTATTATGTTGTATGTTTTTTCACTAACAATAAGCAAATTACTAACAGGAGTTGTGGAAAGGACAAAATCCCCTATTTCAACATGAGTAATTAATTCATCGATATTTTTATGAACTTTGAAAATTGACTCAAATATATCATGTGTGGAAATGTACACCTTGATAAATGGATGATTTTACATCACAAAAGGCAAGAAGTGGTTTGTCACTTTAAAGGCTTTGCAACATTTGACCTTTGATTTCAGCAAAGTCTCCCCATAAAGTCATGACTTTTCGATCATACCTAAGCATGTAACATTTTTTTTATATGATTATTTTTATTAACGTGAAATATTTATGTGTAGGATGCATAAAAAGTATATGTTACCTTTCGTTTGTAACGATTACCTCACATCTAATGCTTCATCTTTATCCAGTTAGTGCTTTTACTGTGAGTAAAATTCACACCACATCTATACAAATAATGTGTTACAAAATACTTATTTTCTTAATGACAAACAACAAACATTTAGTGAAATTTACCAAACAAACTTCCATTAGTGAGTTTTTCAAATTCATCAAATGAAATAAATCCATTTGAAAATTGTTCAGTCTTAAAATGACTTTTGTCCTTAACGACCTCTGTGGTTTTCATAAATGCTAGTTTGAGCTCCTTATGTACAGATAAGAAGTTTGGTTTAGGTGCATTTCATTTTTCATTTATAATGTAGTAACTTTGATTAAGTTGAAAAGACTTGCTCCATGCATGAACATCTTTGTTTAAAAGAGTGGTTTGTATTTTTGTACCCTGTGGTTAGGACCTTAATCATTAGAATACCAAAAAAAGTCAACGTAATAAATAATGTATATAAAAAAATATTAAAATGGAGATACCTCTTCATCGACTAATATTAGTTGTCAACGAATCCCTCACCATTAGTATTTTTATACTTTTTTGTTAAACTTAGACAAATGACTAACCCGTTAATAACCCATTCTGTTGCATATTTCTTCAACTTGCTAATTGGTAGGCACTGGTTCTCGAGCTCTTCTAGGCTTGTCATTGTATTATTGTAGTAGCTAGGATGTACTAATAGAATATATATTTGTAACGTAAATGATATTTGTTTTTATATAATTAGTGTTCTTTTAGTCTATTAATAAAGATGATGAAGACTGTAATATTCACCAAACGTAAACTATTTTTCTTTTTAAAATTTTAATGCTAGAAACTTCAAGTAGCAATAGTATAAATATCACGTTAATTGAAGAAAGTTCCAGGTTGGATAAATGATACCTATTCTTGTGTTTCCAAAAGCAGGAAACCTACTAAAGATTATTAGAACTTGAAGAGATAATAAACGTAGATTCAAATAGAAGTAAATCAATAAAACTGTAACAAGTTATTATAACGAAAATATTGCAAACGTATTGAATTCAAAATGGAAAAGTCCTTGGTGGATAATCTATTTGCATGTTATGGAAATAACTTTATTCTATAATACCTTAACTGGACGCAAATGCTTTGTTTTTGTACAAAATATTCAGAAAATCGTTTTCGACAAAATTACTTATAGGAAAATATTTTCTGTCCTATCAAACATGCCCCCTAGGGCCTAGGTACAACTCTTTCAGGTCTCTCCAGAAGTAAGGTGGGATAGTTTAGTATGATGGATTACACCCTTTTCAATAACCATAGTGACAACAAAAATAATTGCATCAACAGTTCCTTTTCAATTTGGTTAATATCTTCATATGAATAATTGTTGAGAAAATTCATCACGCTACTTGTCCTAACCAGTTGAAACAATAAAATTAAAGATAAAAAAATGTTTGAGTGACAGTCACTTACTATCTTGTGATCTGAATCTTATTTTGAACTGTAGAAGAATTTGGGAGACTCGTATGCCTCTATTCTGCCATGATAATTTTAAATTTAGAGTAACTTTGGAAGTTTCTGATTAATTGTTATTCATTTTCTTCCAAAGCTTTATGTTTTAGTTCTGAATTATACCTCTAATGCTATTTTGATATTTTCTTTTCATAGATTCATGTACAAAATATTTGTTATTAGCTGCATGTCTTATTTCAATCTATTCTATCTTTCACAGGTACCAGTTCACAAGTTATGATTTGTAGAAATGAAGCTGAAAAATGCTTGATTGAAACTTCCATTAATTCCGTAAGAATAAGTCCAAAAGTTCATACTATAGCATAGAAAATGTAATGAGAACATTCAGTTTTCTAAAGAACTCAGTACATCCACAACCATAAGCTCTATAAGTCTATAAGTTAATAATTCCACAAAAAAAGAAAGTGACAAAACTAATTCTTGTAATAGCATAACCACCAACCTTACACAGGCTATTCCACTAATCATTTCTACTCGTTAAGTTAAATAGATAACATTTTGAAATCTTTATTTTGGAAAATTGTTTCTCAAATATAAGACGCTCAAACATAAATACCTGCAAATAGTGAACCCTATCATTAAACTTCAAAGTAATGCAGGCTAGAAGGATAAGTTCTTACGTTTTTTCACCACCAGTAGTAAAATACTATAGTAGTAGTAAGAAATCAACATGTCAACCTACTTTCATATAAGACCATCTAATAGTTATCAAGTAAAATTGATCGCAATGTGCAAGGAAACTAAGCGTCTATATATATTTTGGATTAGCATCAAAACACTAAAGGTGTATATAAATTTGCAATTAGAAGCAAAAGAAAAGCCTTAAGTTCAGAAAAATTTATTTACCTTAACAAAGACTCCTCGCCTATTGTCCCCTACAGCGAAGTAAAACACATGTCGTGTTTGAAAACCAAAAACAACATTTAATAGATGTGAATGATTAAATTTTTTTAAAGAACAGTGAACAAGATAAGAAGGAATAGAAGACGGCATAAACTGCAATATATATTTTCCATCACTGGTTGGTCATATCATCACTGATAAAACTTGAGCACTACCAATAAACTATAGAGGATGTGGAGCTTGGGATGCCTGGCCATGGTGACGGAAAACAATACATGGAACCTGACAAATCTACGGGTTATCATCCTCACGATTATAATGTACTCTCTGATTGTCCTATCCTTCGATCATGATCACACTTCTGTTTAAAATTCACAGTAACTATTATGAAACAAAAACAAAAAAACCAAAAATATTTACCTTATAATGATGTATTTCAACCAGACACAGTAAGTAGAAACAATTTAATGGACAATACAATGTTTTTTGAGACATTCATACAAATGAGGGATGTATTGAAAAGGTTTTTGAAGAAGGGATAATGAAACTTTTTTGACCGGTGAAGAAGAGAACTCGAGCAGCAACTATAGGACTGTTACAGTGATCGGGAGGGACATTGAACAAGCGTATACGATTCTGAACAAATAGTAAGGTGCCTTTCATTAATGAATCTAGGTAATTAATGGAAGAATCGTCTCCAAAGTAGAGCAAGATTCTCTTGGTAATTTTAATCCTACAATTTCTTAAATAGAAATATACTCACAAATTCAAGAAGAACACTTCAACGCTACTAAATTGGGAAAAAACAAGATATTACAATTAAGTATATAATGGACAGTACAATCAATTTACTACTTTCCCCAATAGATGCAGATGCATCACCGCAACTCAAAGACATACAGAAAGGTAGTATCATATGCAGACCCATACGAACAGGCAGTATAACATGCAGAATAATTGCATAGGGTGTGGTATATCCACCCATTAGCTAACTATCGTAACATTAACTCATTTAAAAAGGACTACTTCTTCCAGCCTAATATGTTTGGTATATTTTCTGAATAAGAGTCAATGTCACTAAAAGGCTATATCAACTCATATTTTGGAATTAAAATTCAGACATGAGGATGACATAAACTACAATATAAGATTTTCATTACATATTGTTCATATCATCCTGGATTCCAGGATAAAACTTTTTTCTTGAGAATTACAAACAAAATTGAGGATGTGGGAGCTTGGGATGGCTGAGTATGGTGACGGAAAAAAAATACATGGAACATGACCAATGTAAGGATTATAATCCTTACAATCAGAATGGGCTCTTTGATTGTCCTCACCTTCATTCATGATCACACTTCTGTTGAAAATTCACTGTAATTATTATGCAACAAAAACATAGTACCAAAATTGAAAATTCCCAGTAACTATTATGCAACAAAAAACAGAGAACCAAAAGTATTTACCTGTATTTCGTCCAGGCACATAATAGAGAAAGAGTTTAATGGACAATAACATATATTTCGAGATATTTATACAGATCAAGAGAATATCCGAAAAGGTTTTGGAAAAGGATGATAAAATTTCATGACAGTTGCAGAAGAGAAGTCGACACCAACTACAAAACTGTTACAACTATGGGCATTTCAAAAATTAGCGCAGTCAGTAAATTAAATTTATAATGAATAAATATTAAAAAATTATTTTTAATAAATTAATATAAAAATAATACTTTAGGGTTAAAACGGTAAATCAACTTTGAGGTTAAAAGGTTCATGCTTATGATAATATATGATGATGTTTTTAAACATATATGCTAAATTGGACCTTAACGTGATAATAATTGAAGTTAATCAATAAAAAGTATTAATACTTCAAATGCTTGAGCATAAGTTCTAGAAAAATCTTGTTGGATATTACCTTCCATAATAAGTATCATTTTGTTAGATATGTCTTCCCATAAAATTATGTCAAATTAGGTCTACATGAAAATTCTGGTTGCACTCCCTCAAATATCAAATAATTTTTGTAACTCTTCTATACTAAAATTTTAAAAGAAACTAGCATCTCCATTATATGTATAAGTATTAACACATGGATGACTCATAATTTGATGTTTATTATGATGTTGATCCTGAGTCATCAGGGCGTCTGATGGCTTGTATCATTCAATTATCGTAATATCTCATGTGCAGTACCTTGGGTTATCGAGAAATAGCTTGGATCTACAACACTTTGTTGAGGAAACAACCTATCTACACCATTTGTTTTAGGAATAACACCTTGATGACTCATAAGCTGATATTAATTATAACGTTGTTCTTGAATCATCAAGGCGTCCTAGACTCTATATCATTTTGTTCTGGAAATAATTCATGTGCATTACTTGTATTAATATTAACACCTTGATGAATCATCAAATGATTTTGATCATAAGGTTGATCTTGAATGAATGCACTCTCCATTGTGGAAATAACTCATCTAAACTACATTTATCAGTATGACCACCTCGATGACTCATGAATTGATGTTGATCATGATGTTGATTCAATGCATTGGTTGGGTATACATCACTCTATTGTGGAAATAACTCATGTGCACTACTTGTTAAATGTTTACATCTTGAACTCAAAAATGATGTTGGTTATGCTGCCTATATTGTGCATCTATATTGACACCTCGATAATTCATAAACATATGTTGGTTATGATTCATCGCGAAATCGTTTGGATTTACAACACTCCGTTTTGCAAACAACTAATCGCCAGCACATGTACCAGTATTCACATCTTAATGACTCTTAAATTGATGTTGATCTTGAATCATAAAGGAATCATTTAATTGTACAAGACTCAATTTTACAAGGACTTATCTCCACTATTTGTATTAATATTCACACCTTTACAACGTTGTGCGGCAGATGTATACATACCAACACTCATATAATTCACTTGTGAAAATTTAACAGGTATGTTATGTTGTTGTTGATTACTTGTAAATTGATTTTATGAAGATTACCCTCCATATGTTGCAAATTAGGATTTATAAACTAGAAATACTTGAGAGAATAAAAATTATTTCATTTGAAGGGGTGGGGGTGGGGGAAGGAAATTTATAATTGATTTGAAATGTGAATATAAAATAGTACTACGTAAGGAAATGTAATGTATCTATGTGCTTTATATACACGTAACGAAGGCTCTATCATATTGTATTTTGTTTCAAGATTTGAAAAAGATAAATGAAAGACTAGAAATCTAGCATATTGTAAGTTATTTTTCATATTTGCTTCATTTTGTGGATTTTAGTTTAACTAAATACAATGTTAATTAAAAAGAATGATTTTAAACTTTATAACTAATAAGAAATATGCATTGACTTGATTTTTATGTATTTCTTTTTGTCTTAATCATGGTATTTATGATATTGAATTTTTTTTTCTCTATATATCAATAATAAAAGATAACAAATCTTTTCACTATCATAAATATTTTTCCTATAATGGATTAGTCTTCTCCAATCAGATATTTCAAATTGAAACTTTATTTATTATCTTTCTTTATTAGGCAACGCTTCTTCCGAATTGATCCTGCGTAGTATAAATTCATATTAGTTATATTTGTATTTCTACTTGTTGATTGAGATCAATATTTTTTCTTATTACGTCATATTGACCAAATATATGTGTACGAGATGAGTCAGCGACCACTTGTTCATTCCTTTAAATTCTCTTTAGATAGTACGTATGTAGTACTGTGTGTACTACTAAGCAACTACCAAATGAAAATAGGAATAAGGCATAATAATCCTCCTTGAATTTCCACAAAGTTATTCATTATACCTTTATTATCTAAATGTCATATTATCTCTTTCAATTTAATTATTATTTATTACTTACACTTTTAATCTATATGTGGGTGCTATTACCCACTAAACATATGTACTCCTTATAATTTAAACCCTTGAATTATTTTTGTCCGATTTGTTTTGTTGTCTAATTGTAGTTTTGCTCCAGTTTTATAGATCAAATTAATTAGAGGAACTTGTACAAAGTATCAATATCTTTACAAATACATGATAATTTCATAAATAAAGAAAACATGTGCAAATTACTAATACTAATATTTGAATACTAATTCAAAAAATTTTTATGAACGTTGGTTACGACCTGAATAATGGAATAAGTTCGTTAAAAGGAGCAAACATGCGTTTTTTCACGTTCAAACGAGCCCCAAAGATTAACATATTGTAAATTATTTCCATATTGGTTTCATTTTTATGGATGTTAGTTTGACCAAATATAAATATAACTAGTAATAATGATTTAACAATTTTATAACTAATAAAAGATATGCATTGACAAAAATTTTATTTAATTTTTTGTCTTAGAAGTGATACTTATGATATTAAAACTATTTTTTTTCTATATAAATAATAAAAGGTAATGAATCTTTTCACTATCATTAATGTTTTTCCTTTAATGGATTATTCTTCTCCAATCAAATATTTCAAAGTAGAAATTGATTTATTATCTTTTTTTATTAGGCAACGCTTCTCCCTAATGGATCCTGCGCAGTGTAAATTCATATTAGTTATGTTTGTATTTGTACTTACTAGTTGAGATCCACAATTGTTTTTATTGCTTCATGTTGACCAAAGATATGTGTATGAGGTGAGTCACCGACTACTTGTTCATTCCTCTAAATACTTTTTGGATAGTACGTATGTAGTAAATGTGTGTACTACTAAGCAGCTACAAATTAAAATTAGAAAAAAGGCATAATAATCCTCCTTGAATTATGACGAAGTTATTCATTATACCATTAAATTATCTGAATGTCATATTATCCCATTGAATTTAATTTTTATTTATTATCTACACTTCTAATCTGTATGAGGGTGCTATTACCAACTAAACTTAAGTACTCCTTGTAATTTAAACCCTTGAACTATTCTACTCCAATTTGTTTTTTTGTCTAATTATAGTTTTGCTCCATTTTTATCTACCAAATAAATTAAAGGAACTTGTACAGAGTATCAATAATTTTACAAGTGCATGACGATTTTGTAAATAAAGTAAACACGCGCACATTATCAATAATAGTTTTTAATACTAAAATGATTCATGCATTTTCGGAATTACAATAATGAGAGTGTACTTAATAGTTTAAACACAATATGAAGTAGATTTTTTACAAATGTTTTCAAAGGGTGGTAGCACCCTCAGATAGTTAAGGGGTATTAATAATATAGAAAAATTAAGTAAAAAAATAATTGGATCTTTTATATTTAAAATATATACTTATTAATTGTGAGATTGGAGACCAGACTTAATTTAGGACTGCTATAACAAAATATTACTTATTACCTTAGATAGTAATTTTGGTAAAGGGTTTAGAATGTGAGTCAAAGGAACTAGCTGAGAAGCCCAAATTGCTATGTGCGATTTAGCTAGGTCTTAGGGCATTATAAAACTTTGACGGACCGTTATTCACTCTGCTGTCGTTGGTCTTGAAAATAGGTCTAAGAAAACTTAAATTTTCTTGCCTTTTCGAATATGAGGTGTTTTAGTCAGTTGTTCTGAAGGGGCAAACGGATGCATTCTGAAGTACAATGAGGCCCAAAGCAAGAAAAACCAGATTTTAAAGATTTTCATGTTCTATAGTCCATTGATTATTGGTGATAGCATTCCAGAACTTTATTTGTGGAAATTTTTCATGGACATCTATTATGACCTTATTAATGGTATAAAGTTTTTTTGAGGGGCAAACGGATATATATAAAATTTCAAAGAAACCCTTAAGTAGGAAAAATCACATTTTATTGATTTTCATGTGTTATTTAGTTCATGGATTTTTGGTGATACAAGATTCCATATTTGTTTTACCAAAATGTTTCATGGGCGTCCATTATGACCTTATTAATTACATGAGTTGGTCCATAGGTGCAAACCGATTCAATTGAAAGTTCAAACAAACCGTAAGACACCAAAAACTAGATTTTATTTACTATTGTGTGCTATAGATCGATATGCGACCTCTTAAATCTTTTGTGTTATTGTTTTGGAAGGAGCTGGGGAAGAACTATCAATATGGCCAAACAGAATGTGCCCACACATTAGCATAAAATTTGGTCCCTCCAAGTAAAAGATTTTAGCTGCAAACAAGGTTTATCGGTTTCTGGCACACAAATTAAAATGATCAACAACGTTAGAGTTGCTGCTAGTGGTGGAGTCGGCATTGCGGACGTTCTCAGGCATGTAAAGAGAGAGGCTGCTGATTTTGACGAGACCGCCACTGCTGGTTATTTTATGAGTCTAGGGCTGTATATAAACTCCATCATTGGATACCTTGTCAGGTATTACTTGCCTTTTTTTATTATATCTTATTTCTTGAAGGTGCTTGGTTGTTTCTTTGAGCAATGGCAGCACTAATTAATGTTGTTCATTTGGTATGTTTAAGAAAGATCTCAGAGTAAAGCAGTTTTTCATAAAGTTCTTCATTAAGTTCTCAATGTTTCATGTGACCGGATGGCTGCTATGATAGTGTCATAGTCGGGCAAAAAGCCTTGGAGGATTCACTCAATAAGTTGCACATCAGTGATTGGAGTCCGATTGATTGCAAGTTCATCAAAAATTGAATGTTGATACAATAAAGGCGTCCAGTATCAGTCACTAGACCAAGTCCCTTGACACAACAAAAACAGTGAAGAAGAGTAAACATTAAGAAGAACACAACACAAACAACTTATGTGGAAACCTCCTTGCTCAATGGAGTAAAACCACAACATGTTGCATAGGATTTTCAAATGCTTCACTAATCTTCCTCAAGTAAAATCTAACCCAGTTAAAACCAATGTGAGAAAAAGTTATTAATATCACTATCAAAAAATATACCAATTACTTGAAAAGCCTAAGCGGATACAACACTGCCCACTAAAACACCTTACTCTATACAATTTAGATTTTTCCTAGCTAGATACAACACTGCCCACTAAATCAGTTAACTATGACTAATTTCGAATTGTAGCACCAAAAAACTATTTGAGTCCTTTATAGTATAGGATCAAATTTACAATATATGTTAAAAAAGAATAAATCTGAAGGACACTAAGCTTAAAGCATTATATAGTTTGAGTTTGATATTGAAGATGAATCTTCAGTTTTTGATGAGTCTTTTCAAATGTTCTTGACAATTTTTCATGTTTCAAATACTAAGTTTATGACTATTGGATATAATATTTATATAAAATAGTCACAACTTTTGAGGACATGATATTGGCAAAGACTTCTACCACTTTTTTCAATGTTGGAGATTGTGCACCAACCACATGTACTTTTTCTATCCTGGTAGGGAGGAGTATGTCAAACTGTGGCCCAGGTACCTTCACAAGGTTTCTGGGTTTGAATTAAGTTGGAGAGTCTGCACCAACCACATCAGTTGGCAGCCTTTTGAAAGCTACCTTTTTTTCTTCGTAGACTTCCTGGGACCAGGTCCCTTGCTACGTCTTTGAGAGTTCCTAAAAAGTTAGTTGGGTGAATTCCTCCTTTGAATGAATAACTTTATCACAGTTCTACCCCATTATGCATTTAACACCAAGAGAGAAATTTGTCGAGGATCTGGTCCCTGTATTTGTAATGATCATCAAAACACCTAGAATATAACATTTTCCCCTTTATGATGAAGTCACCCAAATAAACATGATGATGAGTTCATTCATTCATTACCCCTTTAATTAGTCTAAGTGCCAGAGGACCCTTTCCTGGATCTGTTCCCTTTTAAGACTCTGCATTTGTGAGAATCTTCAAAAAACCTAGAATATAAAATATTTTCGTATTTTTGATGATGAGACACAAATATTTCTGACACAAAGTTTATTAATTCATTGGCCCTGTCCTCAGTGCCTATGCCAATGATCTGGCCCATTGTTAGACTCTGCATTGTAAGGATAATCAAAGACTTAGAATATAAAATTTGTCTCCTGTTTGATGATGACACACAAATATTCCTCGCACTGAGTTTATTCATTCATTGTCCCTGTCCTCACTAACTATACCAAGGATCTGGTCCCTTTTTAAATCTCTAATTCTTCTTCTCCTTTTAAACAATTATCTCTATCACTATGTCTGTAGAGGTAACATGATTGATCCCATTTTGCGTCTTCCCAAGTTTCTCAAATCATCAAAATATCAACAAAATAACATTTCCCCCCTTTTGATGATGACAAGCAAGCCCGACTATTTCTCCTTATCGGCGTGGGCATGTCATCATGAATCTCATACGACACCATGTCATCATTGATCTTATACCCTATCATTATTCCCCTCTTTTTACATCATAAAAAAAGGTTAAAGTATTAAACGAAGTAGGTTTCATAATGTAGTTCAAACAAATTCATGGTCACTTGGGCAACACAAAGCATGAGTAAATATGCAAAAAGTAATGAGACAAGTCAGTAGAACGAGACTTTTGTCATTCATAAATAAAAGATCAACCATCAAAGCATTACATACATCATTATGAAGGAGAACAAAGGAAATACCCACTAAGTGTCGACAGAACAGAAAAATGAGGACTAACGTCGGAATTCAGGGAGAGAGGAAATGTATTAGGAGAAAGGGATATAAAGAATAGAATTAGCAGAACATATACCATAGCATGATTTTTAGATACTTCTCTTGAAGTTCACCATGCTTTTCTACCATTTTTTTTAGTGTGTACCTGGTCCCACTGGTTGTTCCTCCAGATGTTAAGCCTTCAACTGACTATTTTATCATTTCTATTGGCAAGAAAAGTTTTCATCGCTTTCGTATCATGATTGAATTTCTCATGACAGAAATTAGTAAGATTAAACTCACTCAAGTACTTCGAGATGAATAGATCAACACTTAATGAGTCGTTTAATTTTTTCTTCATTTGAAATTTTGTTTAAGTGAGACACCCGCATTTTCAGAATTCTTTTGAGTTCTCAGACTGTCAACTTTTTCCCTTTTTATCATAAACTTTTCCACCTTCTTCCTTTTACTTATTTTACCTGGTTCCTCATGAAACTCAAAAATTTCTTAATTGAAAATTTCCTAGTAGGAAGAACGTCTTAAAACATTTAAAGGTTCTTGAGAGAGAGAGAGAGAATGAAGAAAGAAGGGTTTTAAAATTTTGTGGCTAAGAGAAAGGAAGTTAAACTTTCTAGGGAGATTGTAAGAGATCTACGTACAAGGAAAGCGGATGATTTATTCTTGTCGAAGCAAGTTCCATCTTGGTTCTAATAATATGACACAACAATCAGATATGCGGCGATTGCACCGGTTCTCATGTACAATTAAGAATGCAATGTTAATAGTGCTAACCTTCTAAAACGGACAAGTTCCGTCTCTGTAGGTTGAATGTGATTGCCTAGATCTGTCCTCACCTCACTTTTCCGTCAGCATGCTACCATGTGTGTATACCTACAAATGGTATGAAACTAAATATTCTAAAACTTACATTACTGAAAAGGTTGATTGCTTTAGGTGTGTTTTATTCATTTCATTTTCCGCATCATCACCTTCAACTTGTTTATCTTGACCATGTCTTATTTTAGAATTTTTGTGAAGATATCAGCGATTGACTCTTTGATCTTAGAAAATTACAGGTTAATATTTCCTTCCTCAACACGATCACTTAGAAAGTAATGTCTCACATCAATATGCTCAATCCTTTGATTGTGGATTGAGTGCTTGGCCATAGTGAGAGCACATAAGAGGGGGGGGGGGGTAGCTAGAGGCCACTATAAGAACTTCACGCTATTTTTTGATCCACATGAGTTGAGCACACTAGCCTACCGCAATTACATACCTTGCCTCAGTTGTTGAAAGAACAACAAAAATCTTTAGTCAAAAGGAGTCATTCCTACTCTTTCTATAAGCTTGATACCCAGAAGACTCAACATCCCCATATTCCATTTAGTCAAAACGTCTCCTGAAAGACAATCTAAAACTAGGTCCTATATTTTTCAAATGTCTTAAGATTCTCTAAGACAACTTTAAAATGTGATTCCGTTGGACAACCATGGAATTTGGCATGAATCATAACACTTTCATCAGTTATATCTAGAACATATCCATCAACATCCATTACCGAGTTGGTCTCCATTGGAGTATCATTTGACTTGGCTTCCATAAGGTGAAACCTCTTTAATAGCTTCTCAAAGATGGAACTATGTCCATGTTCTTGAAAAACTAATCCTCCTTAGAACTTTTTTTAAGATGCCAGCCACTTGATCTTCAATTTTTGCAAAACTTTAGAAGTTTGCTTTATTTACAACTCCGATAAGAAATTCAATTTTCCAACATGCTCACTTCACAACTAACTACTCATGAGTCAAACTTACTCTTCACCCAACCCCTCAGAATTTCTTCAATGATAATATCATTGATGTATACTCGAATAATCAACAAGTTCTTTCCTTGTGATATCAAAAAGAAGATTTTATTTATTTTACCTCTTTTAAAGACATCATTGAAAAAGAACTTGGACAACCTTTCATCTTGTCGAGAATCGAGTTGCATACTTTTCTTCTTTCAAAATGAACTTGATCAACTTCTGCCTTCTAACCTTTACAATTCATATTATGAATTTGAACTACATCATCTATGTTAAGACTTATCTACAGGACCGGGTCCCTCAGAAGGTACATCATTTCAACTTCATCACAATTCTTTGTTTGTAGCTTCTCAATTCTTTCTGATTCATCACAAGGTTGCATCAACACATTTTTCAATGAACTATTCTTGTTTTATGCACTGGATAAGCCTTGTTACGTGAAGAACAACCATCGTTTCATCACCACAAGATAAAACTTCTCAATATCACCCTTTTTGGACATTGAACATGTAGTATTCACAACTTTAGATTAAAATTGGAAAATTAAAGATCTGCTTATTCTAACTGAAGGATGGTCTGTTATGCTTCTATTTAACAAAGGTGTCACTAACTTTGTTGTCTGCAATTTTATTTTAGGCAGATAGTGGACAGGTCCTTCGATACAAGTTTTTTTTTGGAGAGAAGAACTCAGTTGGCCAAGTCTTATGTTTCATAGAACCATATTCTCATCTTTAGAATCAAAGGAAATGAGAATATTACAACGAGCAGTGTTTAAATTGGCAGCACATATTCTTGCATCTCCTTCTTGTGAGTATCATCATCCGAGAGATCAAGTTGTGACCACTCATTTATCTAACCGAACCTAACCTTAATTTTTTTTAGTCGAACCTTACCTTAATTTTCTTTATGAAAAATATTGCTATTTCCTAAGGAGACGCCTGCACCTTGAAGTTCCTTGTGAGAGAGAGGAAGTTTTATGTTTTATCATTAATGTGCTATCCGAACCCACCATTCATACACCAACACCGATTAATTCTATATCTTCTCACTTTCCTGGTCAACTGTGGCAAACAAATTTTCTTCAACTTAGGACTAGAGGTAGGACTAGGTCCCTTCTTTTTTTTGTTCCTCTGTTTCGAATAACTAGATTCTGAGAACGTGCCTTGCACGTTAGTCCCTTATTATTATTATTAAATTTTTATATACTAAAAAGTTAAGTAAGTAAAAAGATGCTTAAATTAACAATAGTAGTTTAACCATTTATCTTTTATTCTATAAATAATAACAAATATAATATGAAGAATATTAAATAGATATATCTAGTTATTTTTTTGTTATCCTTCTCTCATTCTCTTTTGTTCTCATTTTGAATAGTGTAATTTCCTTCCTATGATAATATCAATCTTAGTAATTGGTTCTTAAAAAGTATATTAAAAATTTAATTTTCAAAGTTTTTTACAGAAATAGTGGAGAATGACTCTTCACATTGAGCTTTTAATTTTAAAAAATTATGTGTATGAGAAATAATTAACATTCTATAATTAGGCAGAAGAATATCACATTGTCATAAATAAAATAATATCTCTAAGTCAAAAGAAGACATTCTAGTTTGGAAAATAATTACTACTAACTATTTATGGGTCTAGCTCCAATCAATAATCTATAGATGGGAGTTTGAAAATTTTCCAGCTATAGTTTAAATTTTACATCAATAATAAATAGCTTATTATCACAGTAGATAGACGTTTAATGCACAAAATTTATAAATGCTAAAAGATTTCGTCAATGTAGTACATATGCAAACTTATGATAAAAATACTTGGTATATTACGAAACACACTTGAAACCATTACCATGATTAATATGTCAATTATTTTTATCGTTATATCACATATACATCTTCGTTTTAACCTTCAAAGTACTGTACACATGATTTATAAAGAGAAAAGAATAATACTCCTTTTTTCATAACATTACTCTTTGAATAATTAATATAAATTGAGCAATATACACTTTTCAAAATGACTTATTCTAGATATATGCTCATTTTGAGGAATGAATGTTCCAACAAACATATAATAGACTAATAAAGGATCAATAAATTATACATATAAACGAAAAGATTAAATAAAAATACAACCTCAAAATCACGTATATACTATATCGAGTATGATCCATTCTTTATCTCCAATTAGGTGGGCCATTTTATTTTAGTTAATATATATATATATATATGATTTTTCATTTATTCATTATTCTCACTATTAATAAATAATAATTTCAAAAATATATTTATACTAAAGTAGAACACTCTATAGAGAGATAAATAAGCATGTCAAATGAACTGACTAATCTTTAATAAATATGAATTTCATCAGCAATTAAGATACATAGTAGAACATGATTTGTATATTACTATTTTCATCATGCAGAATACAAAATATTCTAATAAAAAAAATTATAAGAAAGTACATCAATATATATAAAAAGGAAATATATACTACTTATGACGGACAAAAAGGAGCGGATAAAAACAAAAAATAATTATTGCACATACAAAATGATTTGCAAAGTTCATTTTTGCATGATAATCTCTCATCCTCTTTTTGTCATTTACATGAATATCATGCTAGGTAATTTATAGAAGTATCTATGATGACCTTTGAGTAGATATTTAATTTGCATTAAATTAGTTCAATAGTTTTAGTCCATATCAAATTTGTTAATGGAAAAACTTTTCAAATACTCCTGATTTTCACAATTGAGTAATTAATTATTAATGTGAATATGATTCATGCACCAATCTAAATGAGTTATTTATTAAAATTTTACTTATAGTTTATATTATTTGTTTATTATTTTAATATAAGGGTAAAATGGTAATTCAACTTTGAGCTTTGAATCTTTCCACTTATATAATATGATTTGAAGAACTTTTTGGACTTCTCTTTGAAGCTGGACACTCCTTCTTCAGATGGCTATCTCTCTCGCAATACAAACATGGATTATTGTTGCCAACAACATTGTTTTTGTTGTGAGTATTATATGGGGAATCTATCTTTCACAATCCATCACTCTTCTATTGTTGCTACATTTGCAAGGATTTCATAGGAAGTGGTCCATTACATGGATTTGTCCAGTTCCTCTTTTACACGAACTTGGTCCCTCTCAAACATAAAATTTCTTTCTAGAGACATGTTTGTGACACTTATTTTTGAAATTGTAATAGTCACAATTTTTATCTTTTCCTTTAGTTCTAGTTTTTCAGCTTCTAGAACAAACATTTATTTTTCAATATCATATATTTCGGTAACCAGCTCTACTTTTTCATATTGAAAGATGTCTAAGATATTGTAGAATAGATCCTTCTAAATAGTTAGCTCACTTATTGAATCAATATGTACAACAACTAGATTTCTCAATTTTGTAATGGAAAATACATTCACATTTTTCTTGAAGTCAGATAAATTTACCCCTTTTCATTAACATCTTTATCATCTGACTTTGACATGAAAGCGAACATAACATCAAACACAACTTCATCATCTTAGACTTTCAGTATGGATGCATCTTCAGGATGCTCTGACTCTTCTGAATCACATAATGTATTACTCGAGACAGCAAGAGCCTTTGTCACATCATGATCGACAACTTCTCTTCTACTTGACTTGTCACAGACTTGGTCCCTGCTTTTGTTCTTATCTCCTCCAAACTTGACACATTTTTTGTTCTCACCCTTATGCATAGGGAAGTCTCTAATGAAGTGGTATGGTATACCATACTTAAAACACACGTCATTTAAGGTTTTAGACCCGTCAAGATTTCTTTTTTCATGAGAGATCCACGTTTTCTCACAATTCTTTTATATCTTCGAGTGAGATAGCCGATCTTCTCATTTAATTAAGGTGCTTCACTTTGTGACACCCTCAGAGCAAGTGATTTATCATTTTTTGTATCTTTCTTTCGATTATCTTCATTAATTTGATTCGACCGTTTGTCAATGCCCTTAAGAATGAGACCATCATTTTTTCTATGCATCACCTAGGCTAATGGCGCTTCGTAACATCTTTTATGGTGTCCATAGTCTCTTTAAAAGCTTCAATGCACTAGTACCTGCCACCAAAAAAAACGTGAAGGATTCAGTGAGCGTATTGCTAAATCACACACATCAATTTGGGCTTCTCAGCTAGTTCCTTTGACCCACATTCTACACCCTTGAACAAAATAAGGTAATAAGTAGTATTTTGTCACAACAGTCCCAAATTAAGTCTGATCTCCAATCTCCCAATTAATAAGTAAATAAATATTGTTGGTCTAATTATTTTTTTATCTTCTTTTTCAATATTATATATACCCCTAAACTATCTGAGGGTCTTACTACCCTCTGAAATAATTGTCATAAATTTACTTCTTGTTGTATTTAATCTATGAAGTATACTCTTGCACTCATTATTATATTTATTAAACTACATGAATCATTGTAGTATTTAAAAATTATTATTGATAAATTGCACATATTTTCTTTATTTACGAAATTGTCATACACTTGTAACACTATTGATACTTCGTAAAAGTTCCTGTAATTTATTAGGTAGATAAAACTGGAACAAAGATACAATTAGACAACAAATGAAGTTGGACAAAAATAATTCAAGGGTTTATATTATATGGAATACTTAAGTTTAGTGGGTCATAGCACCCTCATATAGATTAGAAGTGTGAATAATAAATAAATATTGAATTCAATGGGATAATATGACATTAAGATAATTTAAAGGTATAATGAATAGCTTTGTGAAAATTCAAGGTGGATTATTATGCCTTAATCCACACTTATATTGTAGCTGCATAGTAGTATACACAATTCCTACATATGTACTATCAAAAAAACATATAAAGGAATGATAAAGTGGTCGCTTACTCACCCCCTAAACATATATTTGGTTAACATGATGTAATATGAACAAATGTGGATCTCAATTAGCAAGTAAAAATACAAATATAATAAATTTGAATTTACAGTGCGCATGATCCATTCGCGAGAAGCATTGCATAATAATGAACAATAACAAATATATTTCGACTTTGAAATATCTGATCGGAGAAGAATAAACCAATAAAGGAAAAACATTATTGATAGTGAAAAGACTTGTTATGTTTAATTATTGATATATAGAAAAAAACTATTTTCAAATCATAAGAATCATTTTTAAGACAACAAAATTAAATAAAAATTCGGTCAATGCATAATATTTATTAGTTATAAAGTTTTAAAATCATTCATACTAATGAAATTTTATTTGTTCAAACTAAGATCCATAAAATAAAACAAATATGGAAAATAATTTACAATATGATAGATTGCTATTCTGTCATTTAACTTTTTCAAATCATGAAACAAAGTACAATGATAAAGCCTCCGATGCATGTATATAAGCACATAAATACATTACTTTTCAATAAAAAGTCATACTTTATATTCACATTAACGTAAATATTTATTTTCCTTCCCCCCCACCACCCCCACCCTCTCATTTAAAATTCTTTTTCTTCTCTCAAGTATTTTAAGTTTATATATCCTAATTTGTTACATATGGCTTGTTATCTTCATCAACAACATTTAAAGGTAATCAACAACAACATAACATACCTACTATATATTAGGTTATTAGAATTTTAATTTTAATATTTAACATATTAAATTGCTTTATTTTGGAGTTATAAGAATGATCATTGGAAGGCATTTGAATTTTAAAGACAAAGTTAATAATGATATTCATCTTTGACTTGATAGCCATGCAATGCCATTACTTTTGGCTTTATTGGTTGAATTCATTGTAGAGATAAAAACATTCCAATAAACATTGGAATGGATAACTTCTACATCATCCATTAGCATTGGTTGTCCATCATTTTATTTCATTCTTAATTCCTTCATTTCTCTTTTTAACCTATGTAAGCTATGTAACCTATGTAACTCCTATTGTAACCTATGTAACCTATGAAACTCCTAAGGCCATTATCTATACTATTTACTACCTCCATTATCTTCCTATTCATTTCTAGGAAGACTTCTTGTAGTATAAATAGTGGTGGTCTTCATTTGGTTTGGAACACAAAAAAAAAACACCAGAGAATACAAAGAGAGAAAGAGTTAGTCTAAAAGAGAGTTCTAATTAGTTGAAGGGAGGTGTTCTTTTTTGTGGAGCTTTGAACTCAACTCTTGTCCAGACTTGTTGAGTTATACTTTGTGAAGGCTGTTGTATCTTCGAGGGGACAAGTCAAAGAGGACTACTGCTGGACCGGTAAAAATATTTGCTGCAGTGGCCTTGAATATCCTTTAAAAGAGCGAGATATCCGCGCCTCATCCTGAAGAGATTAATTTATTCATTTTATTTTCAATTTTAATCTTTCAATTTTATTATCTTGTAAGTTTTTTCACTAACAATATATTTTCACATTTGAATTATATGTATGATACCGAAGAGGCTGGAGCGAAAAAATATGCAGCAAGTAGATTTTTTCGTTTCCAAATGGTGGACGACAAATCTGTGGTAGATAAAGCTCAAGACTTCATCATGATTGTTGGAGAGCTTAGGTCCGAAGATGTTAAAATTGGAGATAACCTTATCGTTTGTGGCATAGAGGATAAAGTTCCACCTTCTTGGAAGGATTTTCAAAAAAACTATGCGCCACAAGCAAAAAGGGGCCATGATGCACTTTTACAAACATAAGAGAACAACATCACATCGAAGGTAAATTTAATTACTACGAATAATGCTACTCCTGAAACTCACAAAAATACATCTTTAAAGCTTAAGAAGAAAAAATTCGAGAAAAATAATGGTAGACCTCCCAAGAAAAATAATGGTGAAAATCATCAAGCACAAAATCAACAAGTTCAAGAAAAGGGACCATGCTTTTTTTGTGGCAAGAGTGGGCATATTTCTCGATTTTTGCAGATTCCGGAAACGTGGTCCTAACCCTCAGGAAAACGTTATTAAAGAACCTTTTGTGGTGGTGATTACCGATATAAACATGGTTGAGAATGTTGATGGATGGTGGGTTGATTCTGGTGTAAACCTTTATGTCTGTTAAAACGAAGACTAGTTTAAAAAATTTACTCATTTTGAGGAGCCCAAAAACATCATGCTTAGTGATGCTCACACTACTCAAGTTATTGGAAAGGGAGATGTTGAATTGTGTTTTACTTCTGGAAGGATATTAACATTGAAAGATGTATTTTATACTCCTTCTATGAGAAAAAATTTGATATCTAGTTTTCTTCTTAATAAAACAGGCTTTAAAAAGATTATTGAATATGATCAATATATAATAGTGAATAAAGGTATTTTTGTGAGGAAGGGGTATGCATGTGATGGGATGTTTAAGTTGAATGTTGAAATAAATAAAACTTCTACTTCTGTTTATATGCTTTCATCTGCTAATTTTTGGCATGCTCGTCTGTGCATTATTTATGATCGTTATGTTGGAATCATTAATAGTTTAAGATTAATCCCAAGGGTTAAAAAGAATTTTGAAAAGTGTGAGGCTTGTAGTAAAGCCAAGATCACTAAAAGGCCTCATTTTCAAGTTGAAAGAAAAACTGATTTGTTAGAATTAGTTCATATTGATATTTGTGAAATTGGTGGAATTCTAACTCGTGGAGGTAATAAATATTTTATCACTTTCATTGATGATTTTTCTAAGTTTACATATGTTTACTTGATGAAAAATAAAAGTGATGCTTTTAAAAATTTCAAAACTTATCTCAATGAGGTTGAAAATTAGTTTTGAAGAAAAATAAAAAGAATAAGAAGTGATAGAAGCCATGAATATGAATCAAATGAGTTTAATTCTTTTGTTATATTATTGGGAATAATTCATGAAACTACTCCTCCTTACTCTCTTTCGTGTAATGGAGTAGCAGAAAGGAAAAATAGAACTTTGGTTGAATTGATTAATGTTATGCTTATTGAGTCACATGCACCTTTAAATTTTTGGGGTGAAGCTATTTTAACTGCTTGCTATGTGTTGAATCGTGTGCCTCATAAAAAGTCTAAATTGACACCATTTGAATTGTGGAAAGGTTACAAGCCAAGTTTGGAGTATCTAAGAGTTTGGGCTTGTCTAGACTTTTTGAGGCTAATGGATCCCAAGATTACAAAGCTGGGTAAGAAAGTTACTACTTGTGTTATTCTTAGTTATGCTTCAAATAGTAAAGCCTATAGATTTTTTAATCTTTAAGATAATATTG
Source organism: Solanum neorickii (assembly GCA_027704865.1). Classification (NCBI taxonomy): domain Eukaryota; kingdom Viridiplantae; phylum Streptophyta; class Magnoliopsida; order Solanales; family Solanaceae; genus Solanum; species Solanum neorickii. Next base: position 13,799,417 of record JAKWJC010000373.1, read on the forward strand.
TAATAGAATCTAGTGATGCTATTTTTCATGAAAATAAATTTCCTTTTGATATTAAAAATATTGGGGGTCAAAGAATTGAATAAAATATTTTTTCACTTCCTAGTTCATCTACTTCAGTTTTGAGAAATAAAGAAGTTGTTGATTTTGAGTTTAGATGATGTAAAAGAGGTAGAGTAGAAAAAGATTTTGGTCCTGATTTTTATGTGTTTAATGTTGAAAATGACCCTCTAACTTTGAAAGAAGCATTATCTTCACATGATTCTATTTTTTGGAAAGAGGTTGTAATGATGAATTGGAATCTCTAATTCCTAATAAAACTTGGATGTTGGTTGATTTACCACCGGGTTGTAAAACAATTGGTTGCAAATGAGTCTTAAGGAAAATGTTGAAACCGTATGGTTCTATTGATAAATACAAGGTTAGGCTAGTTGCAAAAGGTTTTAAACAACTAGAAGACCTAGAATTTTTTGATACTTTTTCTCCGGTAACAAGAATTACATCCATTAGAATTTTAGTTGCGATGGCTGCAATTTTTGATTTGCAAATTCATCAAATGGCTGTAAAAACAACTTTTCTAAATGGAGATCTAAATGAAGAAATTTATATGGACCAACCCGAGTGTTTTGTTGAAGCAGGCCATGAAAGCAAAGTATGTAAACTTACTAAATCCTTATATGGCTTGAAACAGGCACCAAAGCAATGGCATGAAAAGTTTTATTCTTGTATGATTGAAAATGGTTTTAAAACAAATGAGTGTGATAAGTGCATATATCATAAGTCTTGGAATAATTCACATGTGATCATTTGCCTATATGTTGATGATTTGTTTATCTTTGGCTCTAATATGAATGTTATTGATGCAGCTAAAAATGTTCTTAGAAGCCATTTTGATATGAAAGATCTTAGTGAGGCAAATTTTATTCTTGGAATAAAAATAACAAGAAGATGTAAGGGGATTTTCCTTAACCAATCATATTATGTTGAGAAAATTTTGAAAAAATATAACTTTCATTGCAAGCATGTTGCTACCTCTTTTTGATTCAAGTGTTCACTTATTTCTTGTTGAAAGTGAAAATGATGTAATAAATCAAAAGGAATATGCTAGTATAATCGATGTTTGAGATATGTGAGTGATTTTACTAGGTCTAATATTGCATATGCAGTAGGAGTACTTGACAGGTTTACAAGCAAGCCAGGTAATGAACATTGGGATGCTATACCAATAGTTATGAGATATTTAATTGTAACGAAAAATTGTAATTTGTTCTATAAAAAAATATCCTGCTGTACTTGAAGGCTTTTGTGATGCAGGTTGGAATACTTTGTCAGGTTATTCGTGTTCTACCACTGGTTATGTCTTTACTTTAGGTGGTGGTGCTGTTTGTTGGAGATCGAAAAAGAAAACTATAATTGCTAACTGTAACATGGAGGCTGAACTAATATCTATAGCTTCAGCTAGTGAGGAACCGAATTGGTTAAGATATTTATTGTGTCAAATTCATTTTTTTGAAAAATTAATTCCTCCTATTTTAATTCTTTGTGATAGCACCGTTGCAATTGGTTGAGTTCAAAACCGTTATTACAACGGTAAATCAAGACTTATAAGGAGGAATAACAGTAATGTAAGAACATATTTGACAAATGGGACCATTAATGTTGATTATGTCAAGTCTTGTGATAATCTTGTAGATCCTCTTACGAAGGCCTTAAAATGAGAAAAGGTTTGGAACACATCGAGGTGGATGGGATTGAAGCCTACAAATACTTGAGTCATATATGCGGAAACCCAACCTGGAGACTATAGATCCAATAACACGTTTCAAAGGGAAAAACTAATCATATGATGACTTGTTGTGAAAAATGCACTATTTTTCCATCCCTTTGATGTCAGTGCATTGTTTCCTGTAGTTTGTAAAGGTTGTGTTGATAAAACTCTTAATGAATATCTGTAGCCCGTATGGGTGAAGTGTTAATATTACAAGAGCACTCTCGACAAATTTAACGTATGTGTTGTGTGGAAGTAGGTCGCTTCCTATGAGAATGGGGCTTATTCTCAAATGCGCTCATGAAACCAGGATAGCACATGACCATAACGTGCAGACTTTTAAAGCTCATGTCAACACCTTGATTATAATGTGTGAGCAGTGATATTTTATTTCCCTTAAGCAGTCATAGTTCAAGTTTGAGACCACTACGACTCTAGAGTAAAAGTTACTGTTTCACTAAGTGGAGGTTCAATGCAGAGCACACCTTCATTATGCATAGTAGTCTTTCTTCAACTGATATACTCTCTTATCTAAATATTAAAATTGAGTGGGGGATTGGTAGATTATTAGAATTTTAATAATAATAATTAACATATTAAATTGCTTTATTTTGGAGTTATAACAATGATCATTGGTAGGCATTTGATTTTTAAACTACAAATTTAATCATGCTATTCATATTTGACTTGGTAGCCATGAAATGCCATTACTTTTGGCTTTATTGGTTGAATTCATTGTTGAGATAAAAACATTCCAATAAACATTGGAATGGATAACTTCTACATCATCAATTAGCATTGGTTGTCCATCACTTTATTTCATTCTTAGTTCCTCTATTTCTCTTTGTAACTTATGTAAGCTATGTAACCTATGTAACTCCTATTGTAACCTATGTAACCTATAAAACTCCTAAGGCCATTATCTTCACTATTTACTACCTCCATTATCTTCCTATTCATTGCTAGGAAGACTTCTTGTAGTATGAATTGTGGTGGTCTTCATTTTGTTTGGAACACAAAAAAAACACAAGAGAATACAAAGAGTGAAAGAGTAAGTCTAAAAGAGAGTTCTTATTAGTTGAAGGGAGGTGTTCTTTTCTGTGGGGCTTTGAACTCAACTCTTGTCCAGAGTTGTTGAGTTATACTTTGTGAAGGCTGTTGTATCTTCGAGGGCACAAGTCAAAGAGGACTACAGCTGGACCGATGAAAACATTTGCTGCAGTGGACTTGAATATACTTCAAAAGAGAGAGATATCCGCGCCTCATCCTGAAGAGATTTATATCTATATTTTATTTTCAATTTTAATCTTACAATTTTACTATTTTTTAAGTTTTTTCACTAACAATATATTTTCACATTTGAATTATATAATTGGTGGTATGTATACATCTGTAGCACAACCTTGTGAAAGTGTGAATATTAATACAAATGGTGGAGATAAGTCGTTTGGAAAATGAAGTCTTGTACAACCAACTAATTCCTTAATGATTTAAGATCAACTTCAATTAAAGAGTTATGAATATGTGAATACTGATACACATGCTCGAGGTAAGTTTTTTGCAAATTGAGTGTTGTAAAGCAAAGCGATTTCATGATAAATCATATCCAAACACAGTTTATTAATCATCAAGGTGTCAATATAGCTACATGTGGTGGGGATAGATTTTTCCAGAACAATGTGTTGTGGTGCCAGGTGATTTCTCGATGGGTCAATATTTGCAGCATAATCAACATCAATTTTTTGAGTTATAAGATGCTAATATTAATGCAAGTAGTGCACATAAGTTATTTTGACAATAGAATGATGCATATCCAACCAATGACTTGAATCCACATCACGAACAACATCAATTTATGTTTAGGTAGTTGAGCCTGATTAATTTTAGGTTTTCCTATTTATTCTCTATTGTAGGCTTTCCTATTTATTCTCTATTTTAGGCTTTCCTATTTATTCTCTATTTATTCTTTGTAAAAAAAATAATCTAATTTATTAATATAAATATACATCACCGCCGTGGAAGTTTACTCACGGGGTGTTACCACAAAATATTTGATTTTCTCTCTCTCTCTAGACTTCTCATCTCTTTCTCTTGAAAGTTCTTGTGTTCTTCATTCATCTTTTGTGTGTGCGTGAATTCGATCCTAACAACTGATATCAGATCTAAGGAGACTCCACACTATCACAGAAGATGGATAGTTCGAAGCTTGGAATCGAGAAGTTTGATGGATTTGATTTCAGTTTCTGGAAGATGCAGATTGAAGATTATCTATACCATAAAGATCTTCACGAACCATTGACCGGGGTGAAGCCAGACTCTATGACAGAGGAGAAGTGGAAACTCAAGGATCGCCAGGCTCTAGGGTTGATGCGGTGGACTATGTCAAGAAACGTGACGTTCAACATCGTTAAGGACAAGACTACGTCCGGTCTGTTGAAGGCACTGTCAAACATGTATGAAAAACCTTCGGCTATGAACAAGGTATATTTGATGAGTAGATTGTTCAATTTACAGATGTGTGAGAATGGATCCATTTCTACTCATATAAACTAGCTCAATATGATTGTGAGTCAACTCAGTTCTGTGGATATTAATTTCAGAGATGAAATTAAGGCGTTGATTGTTATGTCATCTCTGCCCTAGTCTTGGGATACTATTGATGCTGCGATTAGCAGTTCCCGTAGATCTGAAAAACTAAAGTTTGATGAAATCCGTGATGTTGTTCTTAGCGAAAGTATTCGCAAACGAGAAGTGGGAGATTCATTGGGCAATGCTCTGAGCGTTGATCGAAGGGAGAGAAGTAAGACCAAAGGCCAAAATCAACATGGTCGATCAAAATCAAAGAATAGAGGAAAATCCCTGAACAGATCAAACGTGACTTGTTGGAACTGTGGAGAAAAAGGGCACTTTCGAACGAACTGTACAAAGCGAAAGTAGAAACAAAATCAGAAATTTGGAAATGAGAATAATTCTATAAATTCAGCAGAGGACATTGGGGATGCTCTAATCCTTAGTGTGAACAACCCGGTTGAGTCATGGATTTTGGATTCTGGTGCATCTTACCATTCGTCTCTAAGCAAGGAGTTGTTCCAAAATTTCAAATCTGGAAATTTTGGAAAAGTATATCTTGCTGACAATAAAGCCTTAGAGATTGAAGGAAAGGGTGATTTTTGCATAAAAACCACCTCGGGAAACCAGTAGATATTGGAGGATGTCAGATATATTCCTGGGATCAATAAAAATCTGATCTTTGTTGGTCAGTTGGATAGCACGGGATATGCAACAGAGTTTGGGAATGGTTCGTGGAAGATCGTTAAAGGTTCTATGGTAGTAGCTCGTTGCACCAAATCTGGAACCTTGTACACCACTGCAGGGTGTATAAACATGACCAATGCTGCTAAAGGTGCTTCCGGTTCATGTATGTGGCAGAACAGACTTGGACACATGAGTGCTAAACGAATGATGATGTTGGTTTCATAAGGAGCATTAGAAGGTTGGAAGTCTGTTGATATGGGTCTTTGCGAGAGCTGTGTTATGGGCAAACAGAAAAGAGTAAGCTTCACAAAGATTCCTAGAGTGCCAAAAAAAGTTCAGTTGGAAATGGTCCATACAGTTGTTGGGGGACCATCTCCAGTATCATCACTTGGAGGATCCATATTCTATGTTACCTTCATTGATGATTTCAGCAGGAAGGTATGGGTTTACTTCTTGAAGCATAAGTCAGATGTGTTTGCAAATTTCAAGAAGTGGAAAGCTGAAGTTGATAATCAGACCGGTTTGAAAGTCAAATGCCTAAGGTCTGACAATGGAGGAGAGTATGACAAATCAGAGTTCAAGGCATTCTATGCAGCTGAGGGAATCAGATTGATGAGAACAGTTCTTGGTAAGGCAAGGTAGAATGGAATTGCTGAGAGGATGAACAGAACATTGAATGAGCGTGCAAGGAGTATAGGGATACACTGTGGGCTTCCCAAAACACTTTGGGCGGATGCTCTGAGCACAACTGCATACTTGATCAACAGGGGACCATCAATTCCTTTAGGGTTAAAGATTCTTGAAGAGGTTTGGACATGAAAAGAACTCAAGTACTCACACTTGAGGATTTTTGGTTGCACTGCTTATGTTCATGTTGATCCAGAAAAGAGAGACAAGCTTGATGCCAAGGCTGTGAAGTGTTACTTCATAGGCTATGGTTCTGATTTGTTTGGTTAAAGGTTTTTGGATGGAAAGAACACAATGATCCTGAGACATTGTGACGTGACATTTGATGAGTCTTTCCTGTACAAGGAAAGAGAGCAGAAGGTTCTAGATATTACAAAGCAAGTGGGAGTTGATGTTGAGTGGAGAAGAGTAACAGAGAGATGTCGAAGCAGATATTCAACCAACTCCTGCTGAAGAATCTTAAGTGGAGCAAGTTACACCTGAGCAGGTATTAAGGAGATCATCCTGATTCAGCAGGGCACCAGATAGGTATTCACCTTCGTAGCACTATCTATTTCTGACTGATGAGGGGGAACCAGAGTCTTTTGGTGAGGCCCTACCGGTGGAGGATTCGATCAAGTGGGAGCAAGCCATGGATGATGAGATGAAATCACTTAAGAAGAACGACACATGGGTGTTGACTGAGCTACCTGCAGGGAAGAGAGCTTTGCTGAACAAGTGAGTGTTCAGAATCAAGACTAAACCAGATGGCAAAAGAAGATTCAAAGATCGTTTATTAGTTAAAGGATATTCACAAAGGAAAGGTATTGATTTTGCTGAAATATTTCTCCTGAAGTTAACCTTTATTCCAATTTTGTTGAGTATTGTTACATCGGAGAATTTGCACCTAGAAAAAATGGATCTAAAAACATCATTTTTACATGGAGTTCTTGACAAAGAGATCTATATGTAGAAACCAGAAGGATTTGTGGTTCCAGGCAAGGAACACATGGTGCGCAAGCTCACCAGAAGCTTGTATGGACTAATGCAAGCACCAAGGCAGTGATACAAGAAATTTGACTCCTTCATGACCAAGAGTGGATTCTGCAAAGCTGAAAAGTATCCTTGTTGTTACTTCAACACATACACTGATTAATATGTCTTTCTACTCTTGTAAGTTTATGATATGTTGATTGCAGGATCTAGTATGAGGGAGATTAACAATCTGAAGACAAGGTTGTCTGCAACATTTGAGATGAAAGATTTGGGTCCAGCAAAACATATTTTGGGGATGAAGATTTCTCGGGATAGATCTGCTGGCACTTTAAATCTATCTCAGGAGTTGTACATTGAGAAGGTGCTGAGAAGATTCAGGGTTAATGATGCTAAACCTAGGACTAATCCATTGGAAAATCACTTTAAATTGTCAAAGGAGCAGTCCCCAAGACTTCCGAGGAGCGTGATCAGATGACACTTGTTCCATATGCTTCAACAGTTGGTAGTTTGATGTATGCTATGGTATGCACTAGACCTGATATAGCACATGCAGTGGGAGTTATTAACAGATAAATGGCGAACCTTGGGAAAGAGCATTAGGAAGCTGTGAAGTGGCTTCTGAAATATTTGAGAGGTACATCCAGTACATCACTTTGTTTTGGCAAAGGCAATGTAACTCTACAGGGCTTTGTGGATGCTGATCATAGTGGGGGTATTGACTCGAGCAAGAGTACATCCGGGTACATTTACACCATAGGTGGAATAGCAGTGAGTTGGATGTCCAGTCTTCAGAAGTGTGTTTCTCTTTCATCTACTGAAGCTGAGTATGTGGCAATAGCTGAAGCTGGGAAAGAGATGATATGGCTGACAGATTATCTTGAGTAATTGGGCGAGAAGCAGAGCGAGAAGATTCTTTACTCAAATAGCTAGAGTGCCATAGAGTTGGTGAAAAATCCTGTCTATCATTCGAAGACAAAGCACATTAGAAGGCGATACCATTTCACTCGCAGGGCAGTGGAGGATGGTGATATGTGCTTGGAGAAGATAGAGACTGCAAAGAACCCGACAGACATGTTGACGAAATGTGTTGATGTTGGGAATCTGGGGTTATGTAAAATCTCGGTTGGTCTTCTGTAGTTATTGCTAAAGATGTTGCGGTGCGGTAAAGAGTTGATGATGAACAAATTTTTTTTTGAGAATGTATTTTTTGGATGACTGAGTCAGTCTCCAAGTGGGAGAATTTTTAGGTAGTGGAGCCTGATTAATTTTAGGTTTTCCTATTTGTACTCTATTTTAGGTTTTCCTATTTATACTCTATTTTAGGATTTCCTATTAATTCTCTATTTTAGGCTTTCCTATTTATTCTCTATTTATTCTCTGTAACCGAAAATACTCTGATTTATTAATATAAATATACCTCACCGCCGTGGAAGTTTAATCAAGAGGTGTTACCACAAAATATTGGGTTTTATCTGTCTCTCTCTCTAGATTTCTCATCTCTCTCTCTTGAAAGTTCTTGTGTTATTCATTCATCTAGTGTGTGTGCGTGAATTCGACCCTAACATTTATGAGTCATCAAGGTGGTCATACTGATACATATATTTTTAGGTGAGTTATTTTCACAATGGAGTGCATTTATTCCATATCAACCTTATGATCAACATGAGTTGATGATTTATCAAGGTGTTATTATTAATACAAGTAATGCACATGATCATTTCCACAACAGCATTATATAGAGGCAATGGATGCCTTTATGATTCAGGGACAACGCTATGATTAATATGAACATATGAGTTATTAAGGTGTTAATACTAACACAAATGGTGGAGATAGGTTGTTTCCACAACAAAGTGTTGTAGAGCCAAGTTATTTCTCGATGACCCAATATAGAGCACACGAGTTATTGCGACAACAAAATGATACAGAGCCATCGGATGCCTTAACGACATAGGATCAACATCAATTTATGAGTCATAAAGGTGTTAATACTGATACATATAATGGAGATGATAGTTTTTTTTCATAATTTAGTCTAGAAAATGTACAACAATTAATTGTTATTTGAGAGAGCTCAACAAAAATTTTCATGTAGACCTAATATGACATGATTTTATGGGAAAACATATCCAACAAAATGAAACTTTTACAGAAAGGCCTATTCAACACGATTTGGCGGAACTTATGCTCTAGAATTTGAAGTATTACTACTTTGTAATGATTCACTTCAAGTATTATTATCACTTTAAGGTCCTATTTAGCACATAAGTTTAAAAGCATCATTGTATAATACAGATAACCAGTTATACAAAATTATTTTTGAATATATAATTTCTAGATTTTTCTTAACTCTTAACCTTTATTTTAAAAGAGACATAACGTGATTTTATTTTCTTACAAAACTAGGATTAGTTGTTGTATCCCTTTAGGACTCAATATTTTATCAGTGATTATATATATTCTTCACCATTTTTTAAATAATGTATAATACTTCTCATTCCTAGTCTAGTCATATAAGTTGTTTTATGGTAAAAGGTCTGTAAAAGCTCACACGAGTAGGATCCCTATCCCCCCTGCCTCTAGTCATAGTTGTTGCCTCATCTAAAAATGGACCTAATACCACTGTTGTTAATGCATATACTACACCCACTAACATTGTCATCGTTCCATTTAACCCTACCTTACAGTTACCCATTAGACTTGTCGGCAGACATAACTTCACCATATTGAAGGAACAAATGTTTGTTCTGATGCACAGACATAACCTTTTCGGTTATATTGATGGAACAATTGTTGATCCTCCAATCTCATGAAAGAATGAAACCACTGTGAATCCCACCTTTATGAATTGGTTTCGACAAGATCAGCTTGTCCAAAATACCATCTTCGCATCGGTGGGACATATACTTGCATCAACTATTGCAACAGTAACATTGACACACAAAGCTTGGGAATCCCAACACACTACCTTCGCCAATAAGTCACATACAAGAACTATCTGTCTCCAAGATCAATTGGCTTGTATTATCAAAGAATCCAGACCTGATAGTACAATCAATTGCTGATGAACTTGCAATTGTTGGAGCACAAATAACTGATGCGCAACTTACTGTGACAATTCTCCAAGGCCTTGGGCCTGACTAAGACACTGTATTTGCAGCCATCCGGTCACATGAAACATTGATCACCTAATGAAGAGCTTTATGAAAAATTTCTTGACTATGAGATGTTTCTTAATCATGAAGATAGCAAATGAACAACAGTAATTTGTGCTCAAGTTTCTCAAAGAAACAACAAAGAACCTTCAAGAAATAACATAAATTGAAAAACCGGAAAAAAATACCTCACTAGGTATCAAACGATGGAGTTTACACACAGCCTGAGACTCATCAAATACTTTGTAGTGGTGCTCTCGCCTAAATTAGCAGCCTCTCTGTTTATATGCATAAGAAAGTCCGCAATGCAGACTCATACACTATCAACAACTCTAATGTTGCTGATCAGCAACAGATAAAGCTTGTTGGCAGCCAAAATCATCAACTTCGAAGGCCCGAATTTTCATTCTCATACGCCGGCACGATCTTTTTGGCCATCTTGGAAGCTCTTCCCTAACTCCTTCCACAACTATTACACAAAACAATAGCTAAGTCGCATACCCATATAAAGCACACAAAAATAGGTAAAATCAGAGTTTTTCTTCATTAGGACTTGTTTGAACTTGAAAATTCTCCTTTTTGTACTTGTGGAACAACTTACGTCATTAATAAGGTCATAATGGATGGCCGTGAAAATTTTTGGCAAAAAAATATAATCAAATTCATATATCATGGAAAATCCAGACGCCTTTTATAAGGTTATAACAGATGCCCATGAAAATTTTTGGCAAATAAATTTATGGAATCTTATCAGAAAAAATCCATGGACTATAGCACAAAAAATGGTAAAATCTATTTTTTTTCTGCTTTGCAGCTCGTTGAACTTTAAAATGCACCCTTTTTCTCCTTCACAGCAACTGAATGAAACACCTTGTATTCAAAAAGGGAAGGATATTTAAGTTTTCTCAGACCTATTGTCATGACTAACAAAACAATCCACAGTCCGTAGATGGGCTGACGGTCCGTCGAAGTTTAAAATGCCCTAATACCTAGCTAAATAGCAGATAGCAATTTGGGCATCTCAGCTAGTTCCTTTGACCCTCATTCTAAACCCTTTAACAAAATTATTTTTTAAGGTAATAAGTATTATTTTTCACAACAGTCCAAATTTAAGTTTGTCTCCAATCTCACAGTAATAAGTATAGGAATATCGTTGGTGCAATTACTTTTTTACTTATTTTTTCCATATTATTTATACCTCTAAACTATTTGAGGGTTCTTTTTCCCTCTAAAAAATAATTATCAAAAATGTACTTCTTGTTGTGTTTAAACTATCAATAACACTTTTGCACTCATTATTGTATTTATGAAACTACATAAATCATTTTAGTATTTAAAACCTATTATTTATAATTTGCACATGTTTTCTTTATTTACGAAATTGTCATGCACTTGTAGTGCTATTGATACTTTGTACAAGTTACATTAATTTATTTAGTAGATAAAACTGGACCAAAAGCTACATTTAAACAACAAAACAAATTGGACAAAAATAATACAGGGGTTTAATTTATTTGGATTACATAAATTTAGTGGGTAATAGCACCCTCATATAGATTAGAAGAGTGAAGAATAAATAAAAATTAAATTCAATGGGATAATATAACATTTAGATAATTTAAAGGTATGCTGAATAACTTTGTGAATATTCAAGGGGGATTATGATGCCTTAATACTACTTTTATTTTGTAGCTGCTTAGTAGTACACACATTTACTACATATGTACTATCAAATAAGCATTTAAACGAATGAACAAGTGATCACTGACTCAACCTGTACACAAATATTTGGTATATGTAGTTAAAATGAGTTATTAGCACAGTAGAGTGCATTCATTCTAGATCAACCTTATGGTCAACATGAGTTGATGATTCATCAAGTAGTTAATATTGATACAAGTAACACACATGTGTTATTTGCACACAGAATGATACAGCGTCAATGGATACCTTAATGATTCAAGAACAATGTTATGATCAATATCAACTTATGAGTCATCAAGATGTTAATAGTATTACAAATGGTGGAGATAGGTTGTTTCCACAGAAAAGTGTTGTAGAACCAAGTTATTTATTGATGATCCAAGGTAGTGCACATAAGTTATTAGCACAACTAAATGATACAAAGCCATCATATGCCTTGATGACTCAGGATCAACATAAATTTATGAGTCGTCAATGTTTTAATACGTATACATATAGTGGAGGTAATTTTCTTAAGAAGTTAGTATAGAAGAGTTACAAGAATTATTTGACATTGATAGAGCTTAACCAAAATCTTCATGTAGACCTAATATAACATGATTTTATGGAAAGACATATCTAACAAAATTAAACTTATTGTGGAAGGGCATATCCAACAAGATTTATTCAATACCATTGTTGTTAATGAATATACCATAACCACTAACATATTCATCGTGCAATTTAACCCTACCTTTCAATTACCTATCAATATTTACCGAAACCATAAATTCACTACCTGTAAGTTATAAGTGTCAGTTCTTATGCACGATCATAACCTTTTGGTTATATTGATGACACAACTATTGCTCCTCCAATCTCAGGAAACAATGAAACCACTCTTAATCAACCTTATATGAACTTGTTTCAACAAGATCAACTCCTGTAAAATACCATCTTAGAATAAGTGGGTCTTATACCTGCATCAACTATTGCAACAGTCACATTGGCACACAACGCTACGAAATCCCTGCACACGACCTTCGCCAATATATCACATAGAAGAAGTATCTATCTCCAATATAAAATAGCTCATACTACTATTTATTTCAAGACTTATAGTAAATTTGACATATTTATGTGTTTTGATAATCCTCACAAATGCAGTGTATCAAGGGACCAGATCAAGGAAAGGGCCATGTGGTTCTTGGACTGATGAAAGGTGTAATGAATGAATAAACTCATCATCATGTTTATTTGTATGCATTAATCAAAAAGGGGAGAAATGTTATATTTTATGTGTTTTGATGATCCTCACAAATGTAGGGACCTGGTCCTCATCAAATTTCCCTCTTGGTGTTAAATGCATAGTGGAGTACAACTAAAAAGATGTCTCCTTAGTCAATGGCAAGTGAGGCGCCAACATATCGTACCAATCATTGACCAAAGTGTTTTTACAACGGATATTAACTCTTCATGATTGATATTCTCGACATCACAAACATATTGTTAAAGTCATTCATTCAAAGGAGGAATTTACAAATCAAGACTTTTAGGAAATCTCAAAGAACGCAAAAGGACCTTGTCCCGGGGAAGTCTACGAAGAAGAAAAGATAATTTTTAAAATGCTTCCAACTGATGTGGTTGGATCATAATCTCAAAATTATGAAAAAACCAAGTACAAGTGGTTGGTGCACAATCTCCAAACAGTTGTAGAAGTGGCAGAAGCCTTGGCTAATGGCAAGGCCTAGAAAGTTGTGACTATATACAAAAATATTATGTCCAATTGCCATAACCATAGTTTTTTCAACTTAAAAAACTCCCAAGAACTCTTGCAAAGGCTCATCGAAAATTGAAAATTCATACTCAAGATCATACTCAAACCAGATAGAGTAAACTTAATGGTATTAGGATATGTTTTTCTAAACATATATTGTAAATCTGATCCTACGTCTATAAAGGACTCAAGTAGTTTGTTGGTTCTACAATTAAAAATAAATTATATATAATTTATTTAGTGAGCAGTGTTGTATCTGCCTAGGGAAAATGTAAATCATCTAGAGTTAGATGCATAAGTGGGCGTGTATCCGCTTCGAAAGAATCTAAGTTATCTAGGGGGAGATAGCTTAGTGAGAGTTTGTAACACCCCGTAGCCAAAATAGACCAAAAATAATTTTTTCTTTTGATGAATCTGCAACTGAAACAAACAGTGACATCGACGGTTTATAGCACAAATGACGGTCTATCTTGCACAACCGTCTATGGGATCAGAAACTCCTAAAAATTCAGCTGGGAAAAATTGGCTGTCTTGATTGACGGACGGACCGACAGTCCGTTGATCAGAAGACGCTCTGTAGTCCGTGATTGTCAATCGAGACACCCATTCACCCACTCTCTGGCAAGAGTTACGGATGACCAGCACGGTCTGTAGGTGGAAAATTTGCAGACAGTTAAGGGGAAATGCAGTTAGGTTAACTTCAAATGGTCATAACTCTTAGTACAATATGAATAGGTGTCCGATGACCTACCCATAGATAGATAATTATATTTTCTTTACATAGACACCGACTTTTCTAAATTCAAACCTCCGAATAAAAAATAATGCCTATATTAGTGAAGGTCTATCGAACAGGCACAATCGACAGACCCAATGATGGGTAGTCGGTCAGACGACGGACCGTCAGTCCTGGCCATCGTTTGGTCGGACAACAACTTCCCCAATAGCCTTTTTGACCTTTCTCAGTTCGCTTAAACCCTAAGTTACGTCGTTTTGACCCTAAATCATAATATTTTAGTTAGCATAAGCCTAGGAAAAAAGTTAAAACATGTCTAAGTCAAATCATTAAATCAAAAATTAGAAAATTAGAAGCAAGAGAGGAGAAAAAATCTCAAGAACCCTAGTTCAAGAACGCCACAAGCTCCAGCAGTTCCAGCCCTGAAACATAAGTTATTTTCCATGGATTTCATAAAAAGGTATATGTGATTTTAATTAGTGATTTTCCTTCACCCATTGGGTCCCCAGTTTTCAGTCAGATTCTTGATTCCCATAATTACCAGAACTTCAATTCCCATAATTACTAGAACTCGAAGAGAACTTTATAAATTTACTAGTTTATGTTACAAATCAGATTATAATGTTATTACTCATATTATCGCATGAATTTCAGATCCCTACCTTTGTATTTCTTTAGTTCTTCAATTACACATGCTAGGTCAAATATTTCAGACACTTTAGATATACATGCCACAATAATAAATGAATCATTACTAGATTAATTGTTGCATTCTCAGTTTGCATGTTCATTTTTAAGCTATCAAGTATTTACAGAATCTCAGGCATAATAAATAAATTTACAAAATTCATAATACCGAGTAGGACTAGAGTTAAACGTACCCAATTAGTCCAAGAATCACTAGCCAAGTAGGTTGTAAGTCCCCTCTATGGGCAATCAGTGTACTGATCAAGCCAGTATGCCTTTATACCTTTGGAAGGGTATATTGGGTTCTCTTGATGGGGCGTATACATCGGACTCCACATTTAGCTCATGTGGTTTTATTATCTGTTATTAGTAGCTCCCACAGTTCAGTCACACTCTCTGCATTGACCATTTATCAATATACTCGGTATTCAATTTTAGCATGTTAATTGGTCATTGCATTCATTTATCTCAGAATTTAGTTTATCATGTAAGATTATTATACTTTTTTGTATGCTTGTTAAGTTGTGTTATTTGAGCATTACTCTATCCTATATGTTCAGTACCTTTCAAATACTGACACATAGGTGCGCTACATCTTCTCGTTATGCAGGTTGTGGTTCTAAAAATCTATATCACACATAGATCTATATTCAATCTTCAGTTCAGCATATTTAGTGGTGAGTCCTCATTCTATGAGGACAACAGTCATGTTATTTCAGTCTTTAGTCATATACTTTCATTATTTGCTAGATTTAGCAAGGGCTTATCCCAGTATTTCTAGTCAAGTTTAGAGGCTATTTTAAGACATAGTTAGTTTTAGCTTAGTAGTGAGTTAATATTTCTCAGTGTTAAACTCATCTGTTTTTCATATACCTCAGTTTTAGCAAATGAGTGTTCCCCATATTTTCATTTTAATTTATGATTTAGTTTCTGCAACAGTTTATTACATTTAGTATGCTCATGATCATGCCAACAAGGTGATCTTGGTGTCACTTGTGGTCCTAGGTTCCGTGTCCGCGTCTCGGGGGTAGCTTAATGCATGACAGCGGTGTTGTATCGGCTTAGTCTCTTCAAGTAATAGGTAGATTACTTGAGCATTATACTATATTTCTCATATTGGTTGTGACTGGGTTCACTTTTTCTTGAGGAAGATTAGAGAAGCAGTTGATAATCCTGTGCAACAGGTCATAGTTTTATCCCATTGAGCAAGGAGGTTTCCACTAAAGTGCTTGTGTTGTGTACTCCTTATTGTTTACTATTCCATACTGTTCTTGCTGTGTAAAGGGACCTGGATAATTGACTTATAGTTGATGCCTATATTCTATCAATTGGAATAAAAAAAGTGCTCTTTAGATGGTTAACACCACGAGCGATTCCTATGTAAAACTGGTTGTTCCACTGAACGATAATCATGAAGCAATTAGAAATAAGGAGAGGTATATAGTGCCAAAGGTACCGCAAAATGATGTTGCTGAACATGAAGAGGAGATGAGTTATTTGATTAAAAGGTTTTAACAAATAGTCAAAAAACACGTAGGGTTGCAAAAGAACGGAAAATCTAATATAACAACAAACGAAAATGACCTCAATCATAAGTGTAGAAAGAAGGGATAATTATGAAAGACTTTCAGCATCACAAGTATAAATATACGGACATCAAAGTTAGGCGAAAAGACCAGATTAATGAAGATGCTAAGGGAAAGGATACTGCTGATCGGGTAGTCAAGAAAGTCCTTGACGTATGGAAAAATTCCTTTAGTGATTCTGACGACCTGAAAGGACCATACAGAAACCACCCGCTAAGAAAAGGGTAAATAAGACAAGCGATCGAGTTGGCAAGACAGGGATACGAGATGGATTTTTCTAGAGTATGTGAATTTCGTATTAGGGAATTATACAAAATAAACAAATCGTCGTCCCACCTGCGAGCTGAAGGGGAAAAACATAAATTTTCTTGCATTTTTTGAATACGAGGTGTTTCAGTCAGTTGGTGTGAAGGGTAAAACATGTACATTTTCAAATTCAATGATCCCCAAAGCACTAATAACCAAATTTTAATGAATTTCATGCGCTATTGTTAATGAATGAGCAGGCAATGGCACGTCGTTTATTTTTTTTATAAAAACTAAGTGGAAAAAGCCCAAGAAAAATAATATAACCTGTGGTAGAACTGCGATCAGAGGGATTTTAAACCAAGTCTTCATGAGAGAGTCTTCCAACCCAGTCAGCATGAGGTCAAGACTGCAGGTTGAAGTAATTATAATGCCCTAATTGGGAGTGCTTTTGAGATATGAAATGAGGTGCTTAGAATCACTGCAGTGAGTTTCAGATGAGGCATGCATTAATTGAGGCAATTTATTCTCTGAATAAAAAAACATGCCTAGTAAAGTACAAGTATTGCAAAGACCTCTCTATATTTTGTAGCATCATTTGATGGAGTAACATCATTATAGTCTTGCATCAAAATTCATGGAGAAGATATAAGACATATTTTTCTTGTGAAAACAAAGTCTTTTGTTATCTACATGAACCTTAACTCCAAAAAAGTTGGAAAGGGGGCGAAGATCTTTAAGGGTAAAACAGGAAGACAAAAAAATATAACCTGATGAAGTAGTAAAGAACTTTTTCCAGTAAGGATGATGGCCTCAACATAGACTATAAAAAACACCATAAGGGTCATTGTGAACAATTAGAGAAGGAAAAGAGTGAGACTTAATGAATCCCAAATAGAAAATATAGGATGTCAGTTCATGTTCTACGCAAAAAGCGCTGTCTTAAGACCATAAATAGCCTTACGCAAATGACAAACATGTGAGGGATGAGATGCATTCTCAAATCTGGGTGATTGTTTCATGATAACTTTAATGATTCGCAAAGTAATAAGTTGAACTAGAGCCTAACAAATGAACCTTATATGTTTATGTACAATTTAGAGATATAAAAAGGTAAAAAAAATTGTCTAAGTATATGTTTAAGGGAAGGTTTAAAGTTAGTGCAACACTTCAAGGACCTTAAATGCTTCCTTAAACATTTTCATTAAATTTTTTGCGAAGTCCATATATAAAAGGGTGTTTTCATAAATGTTATTTTTAAATTAAGTTAGAAAGTTGGTGTATTGTATATTTTTATAAATAACTATATAAGGGAATCTATATTAAAATATCCCCAAAATAATTTACTTTCACAAAGACCCATTTCAAATCAAAAGTTCATCTTCCTCCAATATTTCCCTCTCTAACATCAAGAAGAATAAGTAGCCATGGAAGCTTAGATTTCGGGATTTTGAAAGAGTTTCTTCATCAATTTTCTTCAAGGTTTGTTAATATATATATGGTGATCCTTCATCCTTGATAAATGTGTCTTTCAAGGAGTCCAATCAAAAAGAATTTTAATGTCTTTTCAAGATGGAAATCCTATTTTCTAATCTAAGCATGGGTTCAATGCTAAAACGTTTTCAAACATTTATATTGATGAATTAAGGTTTAATTGATGATTATAAGTTTATTTTAGATTGAATTCCTTCAAGAACTCATGATTTTCACTAAACTCTTTTGTTTTTGAAATTGATTGGAAATTGGTTAGTTATGAAAATATAATGAATAGTAATTGTTTATATGAAGTTTGTTAATGAAGTCATGCATTTTTTATTTCTTAAATGTCGTTAAATGTTGATCTATTACTAAGATGAGTCATTACCTAAAATGGGAAGTTATGAATGAGTTTATGTTGAATTGCTTATGTGGATGATGGAGGATGTCAATTGTTTTACCTCTTGTAGTAGCTTAAATATATGTGTTGTGATTGATCCTTAATGATATAGAACTCTATATGATTGATGTGTGTTTCACATATGGTGGAGGTGTTCAGTTATTGAGTATGAATGGATTGATCCACTTATGGTTAAGGTGCTTACATTATGGCATATGTTGAATTGTATGTAGTGCTATTATGGAAGGGTTATACCCACATGACTTGTAATATGATTATATGGGTATACACATGCAATGAATGAATGAACTAATTGAATTACAGTTATGTACATGTCTAGTATAATTAATGTGGATGCGTTGAGTTTCATGGTTTATAAATCATTGAATACAATATATGAAGATTATCCATGATTATTATAGCATCTACATGCCTATGGGCACTTTGAGAGGGAAGTGTCAATGATGATAATGTTGTTGTTTTGTCATATTAGGGATAATTAAACACACACTCCATGCATAAGCGCGATTATGGTGTATCGATTGTGTCCATTGAAAGTATACCTCTCATAGCACCTTTACACACTACGAAATATGAAATTTACATGTCTATG
The DNA here is from genome assembly GCA_027704865.1 of Solanum neorickii. Classification (NCBI taxonomy): domain Eukaryota; kingdom Viridiplantae; phylum Streptophyta; class Magnoliopsida; order Solanales; family Solanaceae; genus Solanum; species Solanum neorickii. The sequence goes on from JAKWJC010000373.1 coordinate 13,818,458, forward strand.
ATGATCATATTGTTTATGTTAAGCTAGTTCTCAGTTCTCAGGAAAACATTATGAATTTATGTAAAGGTATTCCTCACAAGTATATTAGGATTTCAAAAGGTCAAAGCAAGTTATCACCTTATTAAATTTATGAGCTATGTTATGAATGATATTGAATAAAGGCTAAAGTATTCTGTCACCACTACACTATTTTCGGCCTACAACAACACCACGTAAGTGTAGCCTAAACTAGCATAAAGTGTGGCCTTTAAGAAAAGGCTACACTTTTGGACATTCAGCAACACTTTTTAGGGGCTTCCCAAAAGAAGCGTAACCTTTGACATTAGGCAACACTTTTTAAGTGTTGCCATCTTTGGCAACACTTATAAAGCGTAGCCAAATAGGTATAAGGGCACGCTTTGAAGACGTGCATTAGCAACACCTATTTTTTTTAGACTACACTAAAAAGCGTTGCCTTTTCAGATTTATTGGGCACACTTAAAAAGTGTTGCCTTTTATTGGTCATCTATTGCAACATTTATAAAGTGTAGCTTTATATCTCGTCTATTGCAACACTTATAAGGTGTTACTTTATATGTCAGCTATAGCAACACTTAAAAAGTGTTATTTTATATCTCATCTATAGCAACACTTATAAAGTGTTGATTTTATATTTTATCTAGAGCAACACTTACAAAGTGTAACTTTATATCTACCTAAAGCAACACTTACAAAGTGTAACTTCAACATTTATAAGCCTACATGTAGCACAAATCTAAATACAATTTCAATGTAAAAATTACATATTGTAAAGACTACAACATTTGTGCAATCTTCTGTTGTTGGCTCTCAAAAATTAAACTTCAAAAGTTTAATTTGTGCAGTCTTCTGTTTTAAACTTCAATGTAAAAATTATACACAAGTAGTTTAAACAAACCCGTGATGACCACTGGAAACAAGGTTCATAACATAGTTTAGAAGTGTCCACAAAAATCAATACATAACAACATGACATGATATTATCATAGACCTGCAGCATAGTGCAGCTGCTGAAGGAAGATGGGAAAGTGTAACTAAGTGTGGGGTTACGAAGACCACGACGGGCCGTCATGACTGTGACGGTCCGTCCTCCAGGTTCGTCATGAAGTTCAGTGAAATAATCTAGTACCCTTATTCCAAGAGTTTAACTAAGTGTGGGGTTACGGAGTCAACGACGGTCCGTCGTAACTGTGACGGTCCGTCCTGCAGGTTCGTCATGAAGATCAGAGAAGTAATCCCAGTAACAATATTCCAAGAGTTTAACTATGTGTGGGATTACGGAGTCCACGACGGACCATCGTCACTGTGACGGTCCGTCGTGCAGGTTCGTCATGAAGTTAAGAGAAGTAATCCAGTACCCATATTCAAAGAGTTCAAAGTGTATTGGAACGGAGACCCTAGACATTTTAATCACAGGTTGCATCACATTAGTATGTTAGGCACAGACTCCTCAATTGCACAATACTAAAAGAACAGTTATTCAACTAAAGATTCGAATGCTTAAACCAAAAACAAAAACATTCTTAAAAGTTATAAATTGGTGGACTAAACTTAGACAAGTAAAAATAAGTTTTGTATTTCATTACAAAGAACACCAACTAAACTAGAAGAAAAACAATATTGACACTATTAACAGAGAATCTGAAATACAAAATACCTTTTGAAGAACCGAATCTTGAGTTGACCCCGAAGAAAATGGAAGATTTGTGCCTCTTACAGCTTGTGCACTACTTGCATCAATAGGTGAAGAAAGGTTAGATCCATCACACCCTGGTATATCTTAAAAAATCAATCCAGGGTTGTTTTGCAGTAATTGAGTGAATAAATGTCGCATTTCTTCTCTCAATTCTTCATTTAGAGAAGTTATTTCATCGGCATGCTTTTTTTTAGATTGTTAATTTCCTCATCTTTCTTCTATGAACTTGTTGTCACTGATCTACCATAGCACCTAACTCGACCAGGCTGCTCCTTCCCAAACACTGCCCTAAATGCATCATCAGTTGTTTCCCCAGAATTTTGGCGATTTTGAAGTTCAGCCTAATGAATAAAATTGGCATGCATAGTGAATTGTGAGTACTATTTCATTTCCAATCCTATGATAGAGATCAAGCATTAAAACATTATGAAAACTTTTCGTAAAAAATAATTAAACAACGTCGACAAATAATTGATATCTCGTCGAACTTGAACAAGAAGAAGAAGAAGAAGAAGGCATACGTGATCAAAATTTAATGTAGTCAAACTCCCCACAATATAAATGTTATGTCTGAATAAAGTTCACTAATAATCCTCTTTGAAAAACTTACTATTGCAATTTGGGTATCAGCTTGGATTTCCTTTCCCGTCTTGGTACGAGTTGCAATAAATATTTCAGGCTTTGATGGTTTTTCGTTGTTGTCTTTGGCTTCACGCTACAGATTATATCAAAAGAAATTTTAAAAAATCAGTATGTTCATATAAAGTATTACCAATTCCACGCGTACTCTAGCAAATTAATAGATCCCATTCGATGCCTCCACTTTTGTTTTTTCCTGTTTTTGAGAATTCATCTCGCATATAGCCTATTGTTAAAAACAAAGAGATAATTGAATTGATATGTATAAAAAGAATAGATATGACATAGAATTAGTCGATTAGTGGAAATGCACCATTTGAACCTTACTTGAATAGTTGGGTGTTTCCAATACTTGATCAACTGGCGGAATTGATCATGTGAAATTCAATCAGGAGATTTTGCTAGCATATCCTCAAGGGTACTGTTTTTAACAAAAATATTCTTTTTAATTTTTTGCTTGTGTCGCTTCCAAGCATCACGAAGACCAGTCATCACCCAGTTCTTTCCTTCTACTGGAAGTAGAAATTTTGACTATGTAAAATAAATTATATTTAGTTTCAGTAAGTAATAAAAAATATGAATTCTCAAGAGTGGTTGTTTTTACATTGACGTATTCCCACATGCCCTTTTTAGTATCATTTGGAACCACATGCCAACTAGTGTACATCAAGCTGATGAATCTAGGATTCCTTGCAATTGTTCATATACAGTTGCTTAGTTGGGACACTATCTTATTAGTTGGTCCCACCGCTTGTCTTTATCAGATGTAACCTCCTTTCTTTCTTCCAAATTTCTTGCATGAATATCCTTACATGTTGTATGTCCTCAAACTTTTTTTGGCTTCGACATTTCCAGATTGATGTAACAGACATGAAATAAGATATTTCTTTTATAATGAGTTCTAAATCTTACAAGGTGTAAAACATACCTTTTGTACTACAATCAATGTCAATTTCCTCTTCTTGTTCCACACGATCATCCAATCCTTTGTTATGTTCATTAATAATAGGAGTATGCATAAATCCGACATCACTTGTTGTGTTGTTGTCAAGTTTTGTTTCATCATCTTTGTGTATCCCTTGATCTTTTAGAAACTTATCAAGAGTACTAGCTGGTATGACCAGCTTCCTCTTTACCTGTTTGCAATTTGGTAGATCAAGAATATCATGTCGTGCCTCTCCATTACCTAGTGTTTTTCTAGTCGCATGTGCTGAAGCAGTAACATCTTTATTGAATGACGTATGGAATGTAGAATTATTCATAGGAAGTTTAGTTCCATTATCTTGAATGGACTCTTCAAATTGAAATAACCTCTATTTCGTTTTTCCTTTCCCTGCAATCATGCGTGAGGTTCTAAGCTCTTCCCTTGAAGACGATTGAATGACTGATTTGTGCCCAAGCAATTTACTCTTTCCTTGTTGTGGAATGAAATCCTTAAAATTCATTCTTTTATGTGATATTGGTGCCTGCTCTTTCTTAGCTTTATCATTGCGTTCATTTGCAAGTTGTTCTCTCTTAATCTTGAATTTGTTGGCCAATTCAGCACTTGATCGGTATTGAATATCAACATCCAGATTCTTCAATGGGCATTGAGCTTTGTTTGGATTCAAAGCCTTTTTCTTTAGCATTGTTGATTGATTCATTGTTTTTGCTTTGTTTAAATCTCTTCAATTTGTTTCCCACTAGTAAGTAAGCCTATAAAATAATTAGATTGTTTAAGTGAAAGAAGTAGCAGGACGGATTCAAATTTGAAGAACTACATGAACAAACAGAAAAAACTGATAACATATGAAACAAGAGGCCTTTGGCTGCATCCACATTTAAAAACTGGAGAACTTCTTATTAATTAAATTAATAAAGGGTAAAGAGTTGTACCTCTCTCGGAGCGACAAACTCAGGACAACGACCAAACCAGAAGCAACTTTAAACTACAGAGTTGAATGCCTCTAATGCCAACTGCCTGATAGTAAAATGAAACCAGAAAGTATATAAATAAAAAAAACCAAATCAAGCAAAAATAAGCTACAACTATAGGTTCCTCAATAAAATAATAATCAGATAAGAAGGTAACATTTTACATTCCACAGATTAGATATATTATTGTATTTTACCAAAAAAACTATTATATTACAAAAACAGTGAGTGAGCACTATATGATCATCACAACAATAATGAAACTCATGGTATGTCTTATTCAGACTCTTCTTTATATTCGACTTCATCATTAGACTCATCTTCATACTCATTTTCAGACTCATCTTCAAACGCATCTGAAAACTCAGCTACGTACTTATTTTCAGACTCATCTTTGAACTCATCTTCAAACTCCTCTTCATACTCGACTTCAAGTTGTTGATTGACAAATTCCTCCACGGGCACATCAATGACTGTTTCTGGTAAATCAGTCCTTGTTAAGAGTACTTCACCATTATCTTTTGGTATAGATGGACCCTTCGAATGTTCAGATGGCTCATTTTCATAACTTTGTGGGAGTTTAGATTCAACTTCATCACTCATGTTAAACAAGTTTCTTGGAACAGTCTTCATAACACAATGTTTATCCTGATCATATGGATCTTGCACATAGAAGCATTGGTGTACTTGAGATGCAAGAAGAAAGGGCTCTTCCTTAGAGCATGTCTTGTTAAAGTAGACATAAGTAAGGCCATAAACTTATTTTTCAACCTCATACCAATCACACTTAAATAAAACAATCTTAAAATGGTTGTAATAGTTTAATTCAACAATATCAACTATTCTACCATAATAAGTCAAATTTGCAGCAATCAAATTTTTATCCTTTGAGCTTGCAAAGCTTGTAGCTGAGGCAATTAGTGTAACACTACTATTTTGTGTTTTACGCCTTGCATCACGCTGCCTAACATGGAATCTATATCCATTTATGAGATACCCAGAATATCTTTTTGCAAAAGAATTTGGTCCTCTAGACAATTGTTTTATCAAATCAGGCACATCCTCTTGCAATGCACGAGTTTCAAACCATTGAGAGAAGTTTTGACAATGATTCTTGGCTTTGCTCCATTTATATCTTCGTGACTGATTATTAACCTCTTGCTCATGCTCTCTACAAAACTTTTACTATATTTGTTAAAATAATCAATTAAATAAGATAAAAATTAATTATACAAAAGGAATGGTATATTCAAATTAAGGTACCTAATATAATCTTGAACATTGTCACAATTTCCCAATAAGTATGCATGTGCCTGAATAAGTGACTTGTCATCTAAAATGATTGGATCAGTTTTCTTTGCTTCTAAAGGAACTCCTTTGTTAGAAACAAACTCACAGGTTCTGCGTCACTTGGGTCACATTCATCATTGTTTCGCGCTCTCCTATTAAATCTGGTATGCACACCCCGATGCAGATATTTTAAGAATAAATTCATGCAATCTATTCCCACTCGTGTCTTTGCTATGCAACCTTCTGGAAAACGCCTATTGCGAATGTATGATTTGAATGTACCCATTTCTCTTTCAGTGGAATAAATCCATTGATTTTGCAATGGGCCGCCTAATCTCACTTCATTCACCAAATGAATTGGCAAATGAATCATGATATCAAAAAATGAAGGAGGAAAAATTCGCTGCAACTGATTTACTTTTTCTATGTTCTCTACTTCTAAGCAATCAAGTTCCTCTAATATGATTACTTTTTGGCACAAACGATGGAAGAAGGAACTTAGACGAATCAAAGGAATAGCCACATGATCAGGAAGTATGCTTTTAATTGGTATTGGAAGCAAGTAATGTAACACGAAATGAGCATCATGGGTTTTATAATTAGACACCTTTATTTCATCCAAGTGCACACACATAGATATATTGGAGGCACTACCATCAGGTAGCTTGGCTGTCTTTAAAACTCCACAAAAGATGGATTTCTCTCCATTTGTCATTGAGAAGCACGCCTTCGTAAACTTTGTTCTCTTACTATCTTTAGTATCTTGTGGATGAAAGTTCTTCCTGATTCCCATATCTTTCAAATCATATTGTGCTTTTGCATGGTCCTTTGTTTTTCCTGAAATATCCAAAAGAGTTCCAAGTATGCTATCAACTATGTTCTTCTCTATGTGCATTACGTCAAGGTTGTGACGTAACAAGTTCTGCTGCCAGTAAGGTAATTAAAAAAAAATTGACCTTTTTTTCCATGGGCCATCATCTGATCTCTTTTTCTTCTTCCCAAACACATTTTAAAAATCACGTAAACTAATAAGAACATCAATTCCCTTTAAAGGAGCTGGAGGAGGCCTAATTTCAGTTTTTCCATTGAATGATCTTTTTTTTATCTCCATGGATGATCCACCGGTAGAAAAACACGATGATCCATATAGCACATTTTCCGACTATGTTTAAGATATCGACAATTAGTGCCATAGTTACAACAAGGGCAAGTAAACTTTCCTTTTGTACTCCAACCAGATAACATAGCATATGCAGGAAAATCACTGATTGTCCACATAAGAGCTGCCCGCATTTCAAAAGTTTCATTTCTTGAAGCATCATATATTTCAACCCCAAAATCCCATAATAATTTTAACTCGTCTATCAATGGTTGTAAGTAAATATCAATGTCATTACCAGGTGATCGCGGTCCAGGTATAAGTAATGAAAGTATGGAATATTCAGATTTCATGCACATCCAAGGCGGCAGATTATAAATCATCAACATAAGTGGCCATGTTCTATGTGATATATTCATGGTTCGAAATGGATTGAATCCATCACTTAACAAGCGTCTCACATTGCGACAATCTTGTGCGAAATCTGGATGCAACCTATCAAAGTCTTTCCATGTTAGACCATCAGCGGGATGCCTTAACTTTCCATCTTTAGAACGTTTCTCTTCATGCCACCTCAAATAATGTGCCGTCTTTGAGCACATAAATAGCCTTTTGAGTCTAGGAATTAATGGAAAGTGTCTTAAAGCCTTTGTAGAAACTCGATGTTGTTTTTTTGAAGACTCAGGCTCACTATCAACTTTACGAGCTTCAATATATCGTGAAGCTCCACAAGTATGACAAAATTCGTCATCCTTATGATCATTCCTGAACAACATGCAATCATTTGGACATGCATCAATTTTATCATAATCCAGACCAAGATTCTTAACCATAGACTTGGTTTTATTGTAAGATTGAGGAATGTTCAACTCGGGCATCGCCTCTTTTAATAACTCTAGAAGAGAAGTGAATGATTCATTGCTCCATCCATGTAAACACTTCAACAAATATAAGCGAAGTGTGAATGATAATTTAGAGAAACCTATACAACCAGTATATATTTCTTGGTTTGCCTCTTCAAGTAAGCTATAGAATTTCTTGGCATCTTCATTTGGACCATCATAAACTCCTCCAGCATGTGCAACCTCTCTAAATTGATCATTTAACAACCCATCAATATCATCACACGAGTAATCCATATAATCATCAACATTAAACTTGATATCCCATTCCCCGTGATTAATCTAGTATTGCCTTTAACGAATCCATGGCATATTAGATGATCATATAGTACGTTCCTTCGGTTCCAAAGAATATTACAACATTTCGCACATGGACACTGAATTTTCTCTCCATGAGGATCTCCATAAGAAAAAGCAAAATCTAGAAATGATTCAATGCCATCAATATACTCTTTGCTATACCTTGATAAATTCATCTAATCCTTGGATGGGATATGTGAACTCCTAGAAGAATATATCAATATTCAGTCGTTAAGCAATAATCACTAACCAGTTAAAGAATAAGTTTTAAAAGTCACAAGTAATCTATCAGAATCATGTGTTATGAGATGATAAAAGTTTCTTACCAATTCATGATGTTTTCGCTATGTCAAATCAAACCTTTAATCCTCCACAAATGTTTTTCAATGTTGATGTTACTATAAATGAAAAAATAAGTACAGTTAATAGGATATACATAAATCTGTCCATAGATAAATGCGGAGATTTTGAGCGAAGAAATGCAGAAGAGACCACCTACGGAGCTTGTGATGGTCCGTCGTGCTTGTGATGGTCCGTAGGTGGCAGCATAGTGCAGTTGCTGAAGGAAGATGGGGAAGTCTGACTAAGTGTTGGGTTACGGAGCTTCTGACGGTGTGTCGTGCTAGTGACGGCCTGTAGGTGGCAGCGTAGTGCAGCTGCTGAAGGAAGATAGGGAAGTCTGACTCAGACTAAGTGCGGGGTTACGGAGACCACGACGGTCTGTCGAGTGTGTGACGGTCCATCCTGCAGGTTCATCATGAAGTTCAGAGAAGTAATCCCAGTACCCATATTCCAAGAGTTGTAAGTGTTTTGGAACGAAGACCCTTGACGGACCTTCATGCTTGTGACGGTCTGTAGGTGGCAGAGTAGTGCAGCTGCTGAAGGAAGATGTGTAAGTCAAAGTGTGGGGTTACGGAGTCCACGATGGTCTGTCGAGTCTATGACGGTCCGTCCTGCAAGTTCGTCATGAAGTTTAGAGAAGTAATCATAGTACCCACCCTTTCAGTGAGTGCAATCAACTGGAATTGTTGAAAAGTGAATCAAGATCATAGATCCCCTGTTACCACCCCAAGGCAACCTAAGAGAGAACGAATGGCTCTAGCAAAGTCAACCCAGGCGAGAACTCTTACGGATTTTGTATAATAGGAATCCAAGGAAATCTCGTATATGCTGAAACACAAAGCACAGGCAACACGACAAATATTGAAGTTGAAATCACAGCAATTTGGAAAGCACAAAGTTATTGCAAGAGGTGTGGGATCACAAATGCCATTTTAGAGACTGACTCTCTAAGTCTGAAGAAAATGATTCAATGAGAGTGGAGGTTAACTTGGAGTTTAATTGATAAGATAGAGTAGATGCATGTGATTATGGGAACAATTCAAATCCAGATAGTACATATATTTAGAGAAGTTAATCAATTAGCTAATTGCATCACAATCATATCTATTAAACAAGAAAACAGGCAGCAGTATCACAGATTTCAAGATCTACCTAGTAGTGCAAGAATGATCTTAAACATGGACAAGCAACAGTACCAACAATCAGAATAAGAACAAAGAAAATCTTAACCATCTGCAAAAATTAACATGAAAAGCAAAGGAAGAACGACAGAGTCACCTATTTACAAAATCATTTGTGGCCAAGCAGGGGAAAAGTATTTGTTTACAAACCAAGAACCCCCACCTGAAGATACACTGATATTTGATATATGACAAAAGAAAAGAGCAGCAAGAAGCCGAAAACAAAAAAAAAGAGAAAAATTACATTCATAAGTTGATTCTGCCAATGCTGTGAAAATAAGTCGATGTTTAGTAACAGAAGGAAGTTAGCATCTGAGATTTTAAGAAAACAATACAGACGATTCCAACTAACTTTCATTTTATTGACGAATTGATATGCAAAAGAAGCAAACAATACAAATGATTCAAAATATAAAACAAGGACTACAACTAAGGAAACTTGTACAAAATAAATGAAAACTAGAGGAAATTTAATCACCTAAATGAGTTATCATTATTTGTGAAATACCAAAAGAAAGGAACTGACTTCTCACTTGACTCGAGGTATCAAAATTAGTGATTCACAAAATTACGAGGGCAAATAAATGCAGATGCAAATTCAAAAATAGCATGCTCAACCACTTTCCAAAAAATGATAAAAATCTCACAAAACAAAACGTGAACTTTAAACTGAAATTATCTTAATATCGGCATTAGCGACAGATATACTGAAAACCACGAAATAAAAGATAGAGAATGTCATCTTTAAGTTGATTAAACACGGACTTAAAGAGAAGAACATTTGATGTAAATAGGCAGCAAATTCATGCTAGTAAGAGGGTCGCTTTTGTGCTTACGGCCAAAACTACTTAATTAGCTAGGCTAAACGAAAAAGTCCATGCAAATGTAGTCATCAAATATTATGAAATTATTCTAACAACTTCATACTACGAGGTTATCCCAAAACATTTCGTAATACTCAAGTTACTATGTATACTTGAAAATGCACTAGAGAAACAACAAACTGACTTCTTCACTCTTCAAGAAATACAGTCGAAAACAAAAAAGTTGTTCAAACAAATAGAGACAAGACAAAATTATTGTGATTAACAAATGAACAAACAAAGTTTAAGACGAGCACAGTAAAAAGATTAGCGACCATAGATTAAAACAAACATTATAGCAAGAAAGATCTTAAACATGGACAAGCAACAGTACCAACAATCAGAATAAGAACAAGGAAAATCTTAAGCATCTGCAGAAATTAACATGAAAAGCAAAGGAAAATCTAAACGTTTACGAGCTACACTCCAAAAATCAACTGAGTTTTGGAAAAATCAAATAAGTTTCGGAAAAGAGAATCGTTCTTACTCTTAAAGAAATCGTTCTTACTCTTCAGGGAATCGTTCAACTCTTCAGCTCAGTTCATCGAATCTTTAGCTTGTATTAGAAAAGAGAACTACTTCTTCAGCTATCTTCACCTCTCTTCACTTCGAACCTTTAGTTCTTCAGCTTGTATCGGAACCTTTAGTTCTTCAGCCAATTCTTCTGCTGAAAAGAGAAACGTGAAAAGGAAAGCTTAAAGAGGAAAGTGAAGTCAAAATGTTTTGTTAATGTTTAATTTTTTGGTTGAAAGAGGAAAGCTGAAAATGTTAATGGATATTATTATTATATTGGATAAAAATGGGAGGGAGTGTTAAAAATATTTGATGGAATATAAAATTTTAGTGAAAAATTTTAACGCAACACTTATAAAGTGTTGTTTTTTTAATTATAAAAATAGGACATTTTAGAAGTGTGGTCATAATTGTAAATAGGTGTTGCCAATTATATCATACTTTAACAACACTTATAAAGTGTATCTTACATTATTAAAGAGTACCCTTTTGAAGTGTTGCCAAAATTATTGTAGCTAAAAGTGAAAATTTTTTGCTACGCTTTAAAAGTGTTCCCAAAACTACTTTAGGCAACACTTTACAAGTGTAGTCCAGAATAAGTGTGGTCTTAGAACCACTTTACAATATATTCAAACCTTCAACTCACAATGAACTCATCTCATTAGAAGTTTCCCTGACCAAATGTATCCCAAGACTCCCTAAGGTAAGACATGAGAGAACCACCTATAAAATTCCTTCAATGCACACCTAAGTGATCCTCAAGACTGCTTGTTATTGTCTTACTTTGCTTGGGGTAAAAAACCCACACTTCAGACATTTCAGAAACATACTTGCATTTAAAGACTTTACATTAGTTCCCTTCTCAACTGGACTAGAAAGTTACACAAAGTGCAATTTTAGGATAGCATCCCATACTATTAATCCCATAATGTTCTCCTTGAGGATTTCGTGAGATTAGGTACACCACATTAATCATTCATAAACTATATTATACAAGACTTAACTATAAGATGCTTTGCTAACATTAGTCTTTAAATCAAATATCTTAATTTTAAGTTAATAAGAACACATCATACTATACCTATAAACGCACACCATGACTCCGCTTTCAAGTGCCTACTTGTGCAATGGATAAATAGCGTCCCATACCACCACCAACCCTAAGTAGTACACTCTTTAGGAGACTTAGTTCATTACATTCTTTTGGGGAATTAGCTTTAATTGACATAGACCATGAGATATAGACATGGAATCCCTATATTAAACCCTATATAATGAGGGTTCCCCAGTTGCTTAGAGTAGGGTCATTCTCTTAGCCTTTACATATATTCTCAAATAGGTACACCTATATAGGCGCATAGTTAAGCGATAAGGAGATTATTTCTAAATAAATAATTCTCCTTTAATGAGGATTACTTATCTCAAGAGGTACATTGGATACAACATTTTTACTCACGACGTGCAACCATCCCTTCTTCAAATCCTCTCAATGTTAAGCATAACTTCCCCCCGGAGCCTAAACATTCATTACTAAAGGTTAAGGGATAATTATTAGACACCACATCTGAACTCACGAAGGGCATCCATCCTCCAACTTACATTAGAAAGCTCTTGGGATATAGTGAGGTTGCTACTAAACACTTCATGTCAACTCACAAAATGTGTTCTCCCCAAAACTCCCCCATTCTTATTCATTAACTTCATTCATTAAATTAAGTGTGTGTATGTGAGCACTCTTTCATATAGTAACCATTTTCGTTGCATTGATCTCTACCCAAACTTATACTTTTATTCATCACATTTCACACACTAGCATGCTTATCATGAACAAATTCTTCAGTTAGAAATAATATCATCAAGATGCACAACACAATCTTCTATGACATATCATGCATAACCATCATAATCATCATGTCACTTAACATTATATGCCTTAAAGACAACCTTCACAATACACGTATTTATAAAATATTATCATGAACATCAAGTAAACACCACCACCAAAGGTGGATCATACCACTCGAGAGCATTTCACCATATGAACTAAATTATATAACCAACATACCATATCCAAAGATTCCACCACTTATTAACAATTTATCCAATAATACATCATAAAATAGCCAATAGGTCATTATCTAAATTACAATATCATCATAAATAAACCATATCTTAAAAACTACATAATCATGTTCATTTAACCAATTTCTTAAGCAAAAAGTTGATAAAAAGCATAAACGTGTTTTCATTCGAGTCTTAGCATAATTATTACCAACTAACGCTACAAACAACATATTTGAATACTTAAAAACATTTTCATGAAAGACCAATACTTTGAGTCAAAGATAGAAGAAGTTAGATGTCACGATCGGAATGTAGACCGAGACGTGACCAGCGTCGTTGAACTCTCAGAGGTCGCAGAAAAGCCTACATACATCATTGTTACTTCATCTAGGTTTATTTTGGTAGAAAATTTGAACTTTTTGTTACTTAATATTCATGTAAGCCATTCTACATAAATTCATAAATGTCCACAATGAACCATCTAATATTAAGATTATCAAATGAAAGAAATAGTTCGCAATTGCATTAAACGTATTTTTGCCATAACGACACAAATATAAAGTCTGAAATGAAAGTGGAAATGAAATACTAGTGGAGCATGCTCCACTAGCTAAAGCGTACATCTAAGCTATAAAATAACAGTAAACATACTCGAAAGCAGGAGGACCTACCTAATTCGGATGAAAGCTCCACGTTTGGATAACTGCAACGGTGTATTATAAACTTTAACGTCCACCTGTGCCTGCACGTAAAAGTAGATTTTGTATGGGGTAAGTACTCACTTGTACTAAGTATGGGTATATGCAAACACACAATAAGGACATGCGTGAGTAAGGATAGCTCTTTCCTAACAACATGATTTATGGAAAAGTTAACTTAGTGGACTTGCCAGATTTGGATTAGGAAAGTCAGTGGACTTGCCAGATTTGGGTTAGGAAATTCATACCATGAGAGTAACATGCATCATCATACATATAATATTTCACATAACACATACAATATTACATATAACACATAATGCATATAACACTTAACATATTTCATACAATTTGATCATATTCCTTGAGACCTTGGAATCATGGACTTGACATTAAGACTTCCAAAAATGAGGGCTCAATATAAGGGACCTCAAGTAGGGGGCCTTTATAGCAAACACAAATTCTGCTTCATTCATTCATAAGCTAGTGTAAACATATGCTATGCCTAGGATGTAGTTTAAGACTTTCATCGGGTTCGCTGTGCAATGGACAAGAATGACCTACTGTAATTACTTGAGTCTAGCCCACTAAATCTTGAAGAGTGAGATGTGTAAGAACGAATGCACTGCTGCTAATTCTGCTGAAAACTTTAACTCATATGCCACTCTGCCAACCCTTTTAATGTTCTTGTAAGGGCCTATATATCTAGGACTAAGCATTCCTTTCATTCGAAATCGCATCACCCCTTTCATAGATGAGACCATTAGAAAACTCAATCGTGAACTTGGAACTCTAGTTCCCTTCTCCTTAGATCTACATAAGATTTCTAACGACTTTGGGCGGTCTTAAGTTTATCTTTAATGAGTTGAAATTTCTCCATAGCATAAAGGACTGAATATGTCCCTATCAAAGCTACTTCACCTACTTCAAACCAACCAACATGAGATCTACATCTACGACCATATAAAGCCTTATAAGGGGCCATTTGAATGTTGGAATAGTAGTTATTACTGAAGGCAAACTCAATAAAATGAAGGTGATCATCCCTACTACATTTCAAATTGATCACACAACCTCTCAACATATACTCTAATGTCTGAATGGTATGATGTGCCTGCCCATCCATCTATGGATGAAATGATGTTTTAAGGTTAACTTGAGTACCAAGACCATTCTAAAATGACATCTAGAAATGAGAGGAAAACTTAGGTGCTCTATCTGATATCATAGGCAAAGGAATACCATGCGACCTCACAATTTCAATCATGTAAAACTTTGCATAGTCCTCAACCGAATCTGAAGTCTTGACCGCTGCAAAGCGCGAAGACTTAGTCATTCTATCAAATATCACCCAAATTGAGTTATGTTGTCTTTGAATATGAGGTAACCGTGTGATAAAATCCATATTCATCACATCCCACATCTAAGTAAGGAATATCGATCTCTTCAGTCATTCCTCCTGGTTTCTGACTTTGTGGCAATTGGGACACTTACTAACAAAGTCTGCTATATCCTTCTTCATGACATTCCACCAATAGACTTCCCGCAGATCGTGGTACATCTTAGTGGAAATTGGATGAATAGAATACCTGGAGATAAGGGCTTCTGCAAGAATACGCTGCCTGAACTTGCCCACATCAGAAGCACAAAATTTACCTTGGTAGCGAAGTACACCATCTCCCTCTTGGGAGAAAACCTCCACTCTCTGATTGTGTATTGCATTTTTAAGTTCAAGCTAAATTGGATCATTAATTTGAAATATCTTAACCTCTACTACCAAAGAAGATTCCGCCTCATTCAGAACTATTACACCATTGTTTGATATGCTCATAAGGAGAACTCCTAAGCGAGCAAGCCTATGAACATCCTTCACTAGCTCCTTCCTTTCTTCCTCAACATGGGCTACACTACCCATAGATAATCTGATGAGGGCATCTGCTACTATATTCACCTTACCGGGATTATAATACACACTCATATAATAATCCTTAAGGAATTCGAGACATATCCCTTGGTAAAGATTCAACTATTTCAGGGTGAACACATACTGAAGGCTCTTATGGTCAGTGAACACATATACGTGAACACCATAAAGTAGTGTGTCGAAATCTTGAGTGCAAACACCATTGATGCAAGCTCGAGGTCATGAGGTTGATAGTTCTTCTCATGAACCCTATGTTCTCTAGACGCATAAGTTATCACCTTACCTCGTTGCATCAACACAAAACCTAGGCCAACTCTGGATGCATCACAATAGGTCATACAACCATCTAAACCCTCTGTCAGAGTCAAGATAGGAGTTGTATTCAAGCTAGTTTTCAATTCTGCGATGCTTTTCCCACAAACATTTGACCATTGGAACTTGACCATCTTCTGAGTCAAGCTTGTCAATGGTGAAGCTATGGATAATAAACCTTCCCCGGACCTTGTGTAATAGCTCGTTAGACCTAAAAAAAATTATACTTGTATCATGGGTAGTTATGGGCCACTGTTTCATACTTCTATCTTCTTCGAATCCACTTGAATCCTTTCGCTACATACAATGTGATCAAGAAAAGCAACTGATTACTACCAGAACTCACATTTACTAAATTTAGAGAATAACTAGCGAACCTTGAGAGTCTGTAAAACAACTCTCAAATGACTTGCATATTCTTCCTTACTCCTAGAGTAGATGAGGATATCATCAATAAACACGATAGTGAACAACTCCAAGTATTTTTTGAACAATCTGTTCATCAAATCCATGAAAGTTGCTAGAGCATTAGATAGTCCTAATGAGATAACAATAAATTCATAATGACCATGCTGAGTTCTAAAGACTGTTTCAGAATTTCACTGTCTCTGATTTTGAGCTAATGATAACCCGATCTGAAGTCTATCTTTGAGAATTGTCTAGCACCCTGAAGTTGGTCAAACAAATCATCAATTTAGGGATGAAATACTTATTCTTGATGGTGACCTTTTTCAACTGTCTTTAGTCAATGCATATTCTGAGTGAACCATCATTCTTCCTTATGAACAACAATGGTGTACCCTATGGTGAAATACTAGGTCTGATGAAGCCCATATCTATAAGATTTGTCAACTACTCTTTTACTTCCTTAAGCTCCGTTGGAGCCATTCTGTAAGGAGGAATGTATTTTGAAGGAGATAAATTACAATGTCGATTTAAGGAGTCAAGGAATATATGTTGGAAATACTTGTTGGAACTAACAGACTACAGGAATCGACTCAGCAGTTTGGGTTTTAAGACTAGAATCGTTAACCTAAACTATATGATAGAGATAACCCTTTGTTATCATATTTCTTGCCTTAAGGTAAGAAATAAATCGACCAATAGGCGCCAAGCTCCTACCCTACCATTCTAAGACTGATTCATCCGAAAACTGAAAATGAACAATCGTAGTTCTAGAATCGACTGAGGCATAACAAGAGTATAAAAATGGATACCTATAATGACATCGAAGTCTACCATTTCTAACTCTACTAGATCTGTTGAGGTGAATTTCTTCCAGATTGTGATAAGGCAATTTCTATATGCTTGTCTAGCTAAAATCGGGGCACCGACTGGAGTAGAGACTGAGAAAGGTTCTCAGAGAGTTTCTAGACTGACATTGAATTGGACTGTTATGTAAGGAGTAACAAAAGAAAGAGTAGCCCCTGGATCTAACAACGCATAAAAATCTAGGTGAAAGACACGTAACGTACCAGTGACAACATCAGGAGAACCTTCCTAATCTTGGCAATCCAGAAGAGCAAACAACCTGTCCTAGCACTAACTGCCACATGCACCAGATGAGTTACCTTTCAGAGTTTGGTGACTTGCTGGTGCTGCTGAAATTTTAGACTAAGATCTACCATTGCCATCTCCTTGACCTTATCTAGAAGGAAAATCCCTCAACCTGTGACCAGGATGATCACACCATAAACATCCCTCTTTACCTTTAAGACACTCTCTCGGATGGTTCATACCACACATAGGGAAAGTGGGATAAGTCTTGGTGCCTGAAACACTTCCTTGAGATTTAGAGACTGGTGATCTATACTTTTGGTAATATCTATTCTTGGAGAGTGAAACACTAGACGATGAAGGAGCTGGATCCAAAAACTTTTGCTGACCATGCTAGCGATTTCCACCAGTCAATTTCTGTTGAGAATAGTCACCATTCCCACTCCTAGCCTTTGTATTTTCCTTAACCTGTTCCCTAAGCATATAACCCTCAACATGATGAGCATGAGTTATAAGTCTAGAGATGTTCATATCTCTAAGTAACATCATATTTCTGCACTCTTTTTTCACCAAATCTGACAATCATTACAAAACTTATTCATCTGAGCCCTGGAGTCAACAACCATGTAAGAAGCATACCTGGAGAGTTGGTTAAACTTGAGTCCATACTTTTGGACTGTCATGGTACCCTACCTTAAGTTCATTAATTCTTGGGTTTTTTCTTCTCTCAACTTGATTGGGAAAAATCTAATGTGAAAAGTCTCACTAAAGCAATCCCATGTGATAGGAGTCGCATGTGTACCCCTATTCTCCTTCCGCTGAGTGTACAAGATATGAGAAACACCCTTCAATTGGTACTATTCTAACTCAACCCGGTCATTCCGTGTGCCTTGCAATACCTCAAAGATCTTCTTAATATCATCCAAGAAATTCTGAGAATCCTTATTAGTCTACGATCCTAAGAACTCAGGCTGAATCATCCTTACAAAGTCATAGACCCTTTGTGCTACTAATCAAAAATTTTCATTCATATGGGCATGAACCAGATTGTTCAGGTTAGTCATAGTTTGAGCCATCATTTGTATGGCATTTCTGAACTTAGCATTAGAGACTTTCTGATCTGAGGCTGGAGGAGTTGCGTTTGCATTTCTGCCGTTGGAATTCCTAGTGTTAGCTCTACGAGGAGGCATGATTTGAAACGTAGAACGTCAAGTTAGAATTGAATGAGATAATACCTCACGTACAATAAGAGTAATAAGAATGTGACGTTTTACCTAGAACACTTCATATCTTCACTCTCATTAGATGTGGTGCACTTCACACCCATGAATAGGACTCTACTTAGTGTGGCTTTTCAGACATCCTACAACACTTAAACCTTGTGCTCTGATACCACGTTTTGTCACACCCCGAGCTATCCTCGTGACGCGCACATAGAACCTAAGTTCACAAGTGATCCCAAGTTAACCCTGCTCGAATGATAATGAACACACTAAAGATATTCAAATGATGCAGAAACTAAATCATACTTAAATTAAAATATGAGGGAATAACTATATGCTAAATCTATTATATATTAAAACTGATGAGTTTAATACAAAAAAATATTAACTCACTGATAAGCAAAAACTAACCATATCTAAAATAAGCCTTTAAACTCTACTAGAATTACTAGGACAAGCCCCACCAAAATCTAGCAATAACTAAAACTAAATTACTACGAATGAAATGACACTCATGACAGTTGTCCTCGGAGAATGAGGACTAACCATTATATCTGCTTAACTGGAGATAAGAAATCGATATATGTGTGATCTGGATGCTGAGAACCTTAACCTAGATCCCGAAAAGAAGTAGCATACTTATGCGTTAGTACTTGAAAGTTAATGAGCATGTAATATAGAGTAAAGCTGAAAGAAAACATAATTGAACAAGTATAAAAGCAAATATAATATTTTGACATGACACACTGAACTCTAAGCTAACTGGGTGGAATGACCAGTTTATAACATGATGAAACTGACTACTGAATAATGATAAATGGTCAATGCAAAGAGTCTGACTGATCTATTGGATCTACTAATAACCAATAATAAAACCACATAAGGTAAATATGGAGTCCGATGTATACGTCCCATCGAGAGGACAAAATATACCCTGTTAAAGGTATAAAAGCATACTGGCGTGATCACTAAATTGATAGCCCATAGAGGGAACTTAAAACCTACTTGGCTAGTAGTTGTGGGACTATTGGGTACGCTAAACCCCAGTCCTACTCGATATTATGATACTCCCATGAATTCTGTAAATTTACTAATAAAGTCTTAGTTTCTGTAAATATTGGATATATCGAAACTGAACATGCAAATTGAGAATAGAACAACTAATCTAGTAGCTATGCATTTATAACTAAGGCATTTATATCTGAAGTGTCTAAAATATCTTACCTAGCATGTGTAGTTCAAGAAGTAAAGAAATACAAAGCTAGTGTTCGTAAATTCATGCAATAAACTGAATAATAACATGATTATATAATTTGGAACATAAAACTAATAAATTCGTAAAGTTCTTTTGAATTTCTAGAAATAGTAGATCTAATCATTATATGAGAATCAAGAATCTGACTGAAACTAGGGACCGAATGGGTGAAAGGAACCCACAGTTGAAATCCCACATTCCTCTGATGAAATCCATGAAAAAATACTTAGGTTTCGGGGCTGAAACTGCTAGAGCTTGTTGTGTTCTTGAACTAGGGTTCTTGACCTTTTTCTCCTTTCTTGCTCCTAATTTTATAACTTTTGATTTAATGATTTGACTTAAATATGTTTTAATTATCTTTCTAGGCTTAAACTGACTAAAATTTGATTATTTAGGGTCAAAATGACGTAACTTTAGGTTTAAATTATGTGGGAAAAGTCCAAAACACCCATGGGAAAGTTGCTGCCGAACCAATCGACGGCCATGATTGACGGTCCGTCGGTTGGGCCTGTTCCACAGGACTTCACTAAAATGATCATAACTTTTTACTCGAATGTCTAATTTTATCAACGTCGGTGGGAATGAAAAAATAATTAAATAATATATCTCTAGGTTGGTCATAGGACACCTAATTCATATTGTGCTAAGATAAATGACCATTTGAAGTTGACCCAACTGCATTACCCCTTAATTGTATGCTAATTTCAAACATACAGTCAGACCGACAGACCTTAGGTCCACCTACAGACCTTACTGGTCATTCTTATCTCTTTTCAGAGAGTGGGTGAATGGGGGTCACGATCAACAGTCATGGACAGACCGTAGTCTAACATACGTATCATTATTATTTCCTTCCACCAAGACTTGACCAATTTTCATGGAATAAGATTTTTTGGTGTTTCTGATACCATAAATGGTTGTGCAAGACAGACCGTGGGTTAGGCTATAGTCCATCAATGGTGTCTTCTGCTACACATGCATATTTTTCTAAAAAACTTATTTTTTGTCTGTTTTGGATACGGGGCATTACAACTGCTTGGCAGCACCTACCAAAGGGATAGGGGCCTCTTCTTCGGTTCCTCGTGGGTCCTAGATGGATTCATACCAAGACATTGAACCCCTAAAAATGGTAATCTATGTCATAGGATCTTCCCACATCAATTTCAACCAAAACGAACACATAAAACATGCCAAAACACATAAGGACACAGAAGCACATTCTAAGGCACACTTTACGAATATAATGGATTTTTTAGACGTTTTACCTCCAAACGTGACCAAAATTTATATACTTCCTAAGTACATCATCATACACCTTTTTAGGACATTAGAACCTCATCACACTCATGCCTAGCTCTAGTTCAACCTAATTCGTTTTAGGGTGTTACATTCTCCCTTACATGGAATAACATTAGTCCTCGAAAGACACTAAACATTTTTAAGGGTATGCAGGAATAAACTAGTAGCATATAACACAACATATTAAGGTATAGATACTCATAGTAAAGTAACAATTTATCAATAACACAAAAACATATTCATAAGCATTTAAGCAACACAAGCAACCTTTGCAAAAAATTTCATATTTCAAAACACACCCTCATTTCTTCTTTTTTTGAAGGATTTACCTTTTCCTACATTAAAAATGCTCATACACATCATTTTTGATACATAGAGAAACTATAAATAAGAAAAATAAAATTAAGTCAAATTTTGAATTTCTTACTGTGAAAACATGTTCCTTCAAAGTGAAACATGCAACAATTTTCGATAATTCATCTTTCAAGAAACTTTATAATAAGGCATGACGATACGAGAAGAAAGATCATATAAACTCATTTTATAACATAAACACAACAATCAACAAAAATTAAGACTTACCGGGGCTTTCACTCCAGATTAGCTCCTTTCTTAGCCCTTGTTATATAGAAACGATTCTTCCTTGGAGCATTAGGATCTAGCCACAACTAGGGGATTGGTAAACCTCTTTCCCCAATATTTTGAGACTAGGGAATTCCCTCATATTTTGACCCTTATTACCACACCCAAAGAAACCATCCGTTCTGGCAAGACACTTACCCAAATGTTGCATTCCAGAAATAGCACACCTAGACATTTAAAAAGTATGGCAACCTCCATGGGAAATTTTGTTGGGAGCGCTATATTTGTTCCCAAAAATACTCTAAATGATAGATACACTTCTTAGGTTTTGGTTGACATTGTTCATCCGACTTAGGACTCTTACTCTCTTTTCTTATCTCCCTAATTTTGGACTCATTAATTTGTTGAGCATACACTATGAGTCAGAGATATCCATATATTAAGGAGCATTGTCGTGCGACACTTTTTTTCCACTAAGCTAGACACTTCTATCACAAATTTGTTCATCCTATCCTTAGGATGGATATTATGGTTAGGATTGATATTATGGTTGGGTCATACTTAGAGAGTTGGGTGAATTTTAGATAGTACTCTTTCACACTCATTCCCCCTTGATGAGATTCATGAATTCCACCATCTTCTTCTCCCTCCACTCTAAGGGAAAGAACCTATAAAGAAAAGCCTCTTTCAACACTTTCAAATCTACTAGACGATCCCTTAATTGTCTCTTATTCCTCCATTTCTCAAGCCACACTTGAGCCAATTCCTTCATTTGGTAAGCAGATAGCTCCTCTCTCACCCGTGGTGTCATACAATAGAATGCACCACCTTCAATATCTCAACTATGAGACTGTCTGATGGATAAAGCTAAAACAAAGAATATCATAGAGCTGGACGCAAAAAAAGACAAAAAAAAAAGGACCCAGTCCTTGATAAAAATGAAATAAAAGCTGAAATTGAAAAGTTCGGGAAGAAAGCTCTTGAAATATATGGAGACTCATCAAGTGAAAAAGAAGAAATAGAATGCTCTAATTATGCCTCCATGGTGGTTGTTCAAGATGAGGAAAATGAGTTTGATGGGCTGGTTTCTTCCATGGCGAAATCAGATGATGAAGACGAAGATTAGTAGGTAACAGTCTTTGAATTAAGAGAAACTTAAATACTTATCCTAGTCTTTGAAATTAAGAGAAACTTAAATACTTACTCTTTCGAAGGCTGAAGAACCTAGCAAATGTTTTGATTGACACTATCAAAGTGTTAATCACTGAAAAGGACTCTATGAACAACAATATCGATAGTCTCAATGAAGATAAGGGGATGATGATGGTTTAAATGTCTTCTCGTATGGAACAAGTGACTTTTTTAGAATTTGAAAAACTAGAACTTAGGGAGAAACTAGATCTATTGATTTCGAAATCAAGAAAAAGGAAGGGGGATGCCACAAATCTGCAGGTACAGTTACAAAACAATCTATATACTATTGAGAAGAGACTTTACCTAGACCTAGAAAGAAATAATTAGATGAAGAGGTACTTGGTCCTTCCTTTTGGAGGGATAGGTACCTGGTTTGTCTTAAGGAAGATCATCAAAATTTTCTAAAAAGGACCAGCTCCACCAAACGGATCAAAAACATCACTAGTCAAAACATTTATAACTGAAAGGGGTAGGTAGTCTGAATATTACTCCCCCTACAACCTC
Source organism: Solanum neorickii (assembly GCA_027704865.1). Classification (NCBI taxonomy): domain Eukaryota; kingdom Viridiplantae; phylum Streptophyta; class Magnoliopsida; order Solanales; family Solanaceae; genus Solanum; species Solanum neorickii. Next base: position 13,841,767 of record JAKWJC010000373.1, read on the forward strand.
CATAGAAAACATGTATATGTTTTAGACAATTTATTATGTCTTCATTGTCGTTTTCATATCCATATAAAGGGGAATTATTCTGCCTGGAAGGCTTCACAAGAGAAATTCTCTGTCTATTTTAGACAATAAAAAAAAGATCTAGCATGTTGGACCTTATCCCAATGTTAAATCTTCTAATGAATAACTGCTAAAATAAGGGGACCTTCTCCTATTTGTAAGTATCTGAAAACGAAAAGAACTACTCTGCAACATTGCAAAAAAAAAAAGCCTCTCATTACTCCTGTTTTAGTATACTGGAAATCATATTGAAGTGGATTCCCATGTCTAATAAGTAATGTTTGTTGAAGGTAACTGAAGGAAGTAGCAGCAAGTGCAAGTTTGTGTATATTACTTGCTCGAAGAATATAACTCGAAATACAAAAAACATCCTTTCACTCAAGGCACTTTAAGGTGGAGGTTTCTCTTTTGGAGACGGAAAGAACATTTATATTCTTGGAGTTTGAAGAAATGGAAAGTCTTTTCAGGATTCCATTGAAAATGTATAATATGTGAGAGGGTTAAAATACAGTCTCTTCAGGGTTTCCCAGATATGTGGTAAGGGAAATAAAATCATGTTTTTGTCGAACAAATGCATCGTCACATATTTGTCTACAAAAAGGGTCATTTTGATTGCCAGAAGGAGGAAAAACATGTATGTGGCAAAACTAGAAACAACTCATTGAGACAATCTGACATGCTTAAGCACTCAAGCTGAAAATGATGACATGAGGCATATGAATCTAGGTCATGTGATCTCTTCTCTACTTAATAAACTGGTCTTTAGGGACCTGGTCCCTGGTCTGCCAAAGTTCAAGTTCAGTGATAGTAAAGTGAGTGATGCGTATGTTAAAGCGAAAAAAACCAGATCCTTATTCACATTAAAGAAGCATGTCATTAATTCAAGGGTCCTTTAATTAATACATATGGATTTTTGTTAACATGTGAAAATATAGAGTCGAAACTCAAAGAATTATATCTTGGTGTTCGTGGATAACTACTCAAGATTCACATTGACTATTTGTTTCAAGTCAAAGTCTGAGACTATTGATGAATAAATGATCTTTTAAAAATGATTAAAACCAAGATCAATTGCTTGATTACTCGGATTAGGTCAAAAAATGGATATGAGTTTTAAAATGTGAAGCTTTATGGCTTCACATTTGCTTGATGGAAGAAGTTAAGAATGGAAAGGCTGACCATGGTGTTGAAAATTTTCTTGATGGATCTCAACCAATGTTTGACCAAACTTCTGAGATCAGTGTCAACCCTTCATCCAATTCCACTTATATTGATAAAGATAATCATTCTCTCAAGTTGATGCTTCATAAAATAATGGTTAAAACAACCACAAAAGGCAAGGAAAAAGGTGATTGAAGATTCACCCAGAAGAAGGACCTCTACCAGAGAAGTCACTCAAAAACTCATGGGTGATGCTACAAAACTTAGCGAGTTAGCTACTGTTGAGAATTGAAGGAAAAGTAAATCATGTGAGGCAGTGTTTGAAATGCCGAATGACAATGTGGTGAAAATCTTGGAAGAGGGTCTGAGAATGAATGTGTGTGGAAAGTTCCTAAAGAGAAAAACAGAAAACTATCCAAGATGGCTAGTAAGGGAAAAAGACAAGGAAAATCTAAAACATCTACAGGAAAAAGAATTTTCACTGAAAATGGTAGGAGAAAATATTCACAAAAGGAAAGGGAAACATTAATGAAATGGTACCTAATCCAAAATTGAATCAGGAGGATCATATATGAATCAAGTAGACCACCGTCGACAATCTGCATGTACAAAGTGTTCTTGGTTGAAGGGAATTCAACATGGACATCATCTACAAACAAGGAATGAAATCCTTGCATAATTTCGTAGAAATTCAATCATCGAGCCACCTTGCACGAGGAGGAATTTATATAATTTTATTACAACATAGAATATGCAGATGATGACAACATCACCTCTAGAGTTGGAGATAAAAATATATTATTGTATGAGGAAATGTTGGGTAATTTCCTTGATATACCAAGAGTATGGATCACGTCCTTGAGTGGAAGAACATGTACCACCAAGTTTTTGAAGGAATGCTCCAAGATCCCTAACACTCTTCAGGTTTGGTTTAAAAAAAAGATCATGAAATTAGAGTATATTTTGTTGTTCATGTTTGTTAACAGAGTCCTCTTTCCTCAGAAAGAAACAAAGATTTTTGCCACTTCAACTGATATATACCTCATTGAGACCCTGAGCAAATTCGAGCCCATAGATCTTTCGACTCTCATAATTGAACATTTGTTCAAAACTCTGATTGAACGCGAGGGTTAGTATGGCATGTGGTATGTCTACTTTCTAATGAAAGAGTTTGACCACCTCCACATTCCTGTGGGGACTACTAAACAAGCTTTTACTATGAATACTCTTATTAAATACAAGTGCATTGAAGGAAAAGTTTGATGTCTGAGTAAGATATCTCAGTTTTTTATTGAACAACACCAGTTAAAGACTGAACATGAGGAGATGACAGTGTGTGTGAGCCACAAAGATACTGACATTTCTCCTCTAAAGGACGAAAGGCTTAAAGCACAAGTAGAGAGACATGGTACTAGGTTTTTAAGGAGCTATAGAAGGTTGATGCTCTTTAAAAGAAGATGCTCAAGGATAATGATGCAGAAAAATTCCAGGCTTACTTTGGTTATGAACTCCCTCGCTCATCCGCCTCCCTCCTCATGATCCTTCCCGTGTCTTATATTTGTGTTGACGGTGCATGGGGTTCTCATATATAAGTTTAACTTAAATGTATCAAATGTTAACTCTTGTGCTTATGAAATGGACTCTGTTTTTGTTGTGGTTAATTTATATTACCTCATGTCTTAATAACTATGTTGGTGTCGTCTTCGTCTGTGATATGTCTTACAAATCTTACTTGTTTTGTTGGTTTACTGCACTACTTTTTTGTGATGCAAAAAGGGGGAATCAATTGGGGTTGTTCCATGTGCTTAAGATGATAATCTTAAACAAGATTTGAGCGAAAGGGGAAGGAAAGAATAGGATAAATAGGGAATATGTCTACTCGTAAGGAGGAAGAAATTGCAGGTACCAATGTATGGTTTTTCATCATTAAAAAGGGGTGAAATGTTATTTATAGTTTTAATTACTGGACAAACTCTTGGACCTTGTAAAAGGACATGGTTTATAATGCGATATATACACTTTGCACTACCAGGCTGGAAAAAGTACAAAGTGGTTTGGTGCACAGTCTCCAACCTATGACAACCCATGTCCCTTGGCCTAGTCAACAGTTTGACATATTCCTCATTGGGAGGCTTGAAAAGTACAATTGGTTGGTGCACAATCTCCCACCGTGGAAGAAACGACAGAGACCTTTAACAATGGGGTGGTCTCGAAGGTTGTGCTTATTCTTCATTAACCTAATGTCCAATAGTCACAACCTTAGATTTTGGAACTTGAAAAAAATCTCATGAACTCTTGCAAAGACTAGATAAAATTTGAATAAAATAGATTTGCAAGCTTAGTGATGTTAGGATTTATTCTTCCAAACATATATTTTAAATCTCATCCTATATCTTTAAAGGACTCAGATAGTTTTTTGACGCTAAAATTCTTAATTAGTTAGAGGTATCTTATTTAGTGGAAAGTGTTGTATCTACTCGTGGAAATTCTATATCATCTAGAGTTAGGTGTTCTAGGAGTGATAGCTTAGCGGACAATGTTGAATATTTAAAGGATCTTCAAGCAATAGGTTGATTACATGGTCTTCATATTAAGAACTTTTTCTCACATTAATTGTAACTGAGTTCACTTTTGCTTAAGGAACATTAGTGAAGTTGAAAATCTTGTGCAATAGGTCATGGTTTTACTCCCTTGAGAAAAGAGGTTTCCACATAAATTGTTTGTGATGTGCTATTATTGTTATTTACTTTGCAATATCTTTATTGTTTAGTCAAGGGACCTGGTATATTGAGTGATAGTGGACACACGCATTCAATAATGCATGTATAAGGATATATATGTACATCCACCCATGTACTTTATTTGTGGGAATATATTGGGTATATGTATTGTGTCATTGTTGATTACTTTGTTAGTTGATGTTGATGAGGATCCATAAATTTATAAACAAAAAACAATTTATGACAGAAGAAAAAAGGTCTTATACTAAGGGGAAGAAAATCTTTAGAGTATTTTTTTTCTAGAATAATTCTCAAAGATCAGTAATAACAGTAAAAGACTAGCATATTGTAAATTGTATTCCGTATTTGTTTCATTTGATGGATCTTAGGTTAACCAAATACAAATTTAATTAGTAAGAATGATTTTGAAACTTTTTAACAAAAAAAATTTATGCATAGACCGAAGTTTTATTTAAAATTTCGTCTTAAACAATATATGTATCATACAGAAATAATGTATTTTCCCATATCAATAATGAAAGATAACATTTTTTTCACTATCATTAATCTTTTTTCCTTAAAGGGATTAGTCTACTCCAATCTAATAAGTGAAAGTTGAAATTTATTTATTATATCTCTTTATTAGTCACCAATTTACACGAAATGATCCTATTCAGGTAAATTCAAATTAGTCATGTTTGTATTTTTCCTTGATATTCAGATCCATATAAGTTCATATTACGTCATGTTGACGATAGATATGTGTACAAGGTGAGGTACCACCACCTTTTCATTCCTGTAAATGCTTTTGGATAGTACGTATTTCGTAACTCTATATTAAAAGTAAGAATGAGACATAATAATCTCTCTTAAATTTTCACAAAACTATTGATTATATATTTTAATATGGAAATGTTATTATCCTTTTGAATTTAAGTTTTATGTATTATTTACACTTCTAAACTATACGAGTGTTCTATTACCCACTTAACTTAATTATTTCATCTTATTTTAACTCCTGAATTGTGTTTGTCCAATTTGTTTTGTTGTGTAATTGTAGTTTTTTCTTACATACCAAATAAATTGAAGACAGTTGTGCAAAGTATCATTAATTTTACAAGTTCATCACAATTTCTTGAATAAAGAAAGTATGTGCAAATTATCAAGAATTATTTTAAATATCAAAATGACTTATGTAGAAAATGAGTGCAAATGTATACTCAACATCTTAGAAAAATAACACGTGCAATTTTGACAATTATGTTAAGAGGTTAATAGGACAGACAAATAGTTTAGCGGTATATATAATATAGAAAAGTTAGCTTAAAAATAATAGGACCTCACATAATTTGTGTGTATCTTACAATTTTTTTCATAATCAATGGGGGAGGGGAAAGATTCTTAGTCCTTGTCGCATAAAAGTACATTAAGAATTAATAATATTATCAAAATATGAATTTATTAATGGAAGTTTGATATATATAACGACTTAATCAAGATAAAGAAAATGATTAATTTTTTAATCAATTTTAAACTGAACTATATACACAAAAAAATAACAGACTTGCTCCTACGGTGGAAACTACCTAGAGATCAGGGAAAATAAAATTTTGGACTCATAAAATAGTGAACAAAATAACTACCAATACTGTAAAATAATCTAACTACACAACAACAACTATTAAGAATTTGAGTTATAAATAATGTTCTTATACACACACCCCTTCAAGCTAAATGGTGTGGAAAAACACCTACCTTGAACAAATGGAAATGAAATGAGGTTCTTGGAAGTTGTTTTGTAAGCGAGCCAACCAGCTGGTCAGAACTAGGAATGCTTGAACATAAGAAACTTATCGTAAACCTATTGGCGAACATAGCTGAAGTTAACAACAATATGCATATGCTTCATGCAGTTGTGCAAATTGTTGTTCGCGCATAAGTAGGCAACACTATGATTGTAAAAGAAAATGGTAGATGGTATGAGAATTTCGACATGGAGTACCTTGAGAAGATATTTCACCCAAATGGTCTCATTAACTGCACTAGCAATAACTTAGTACGCTGCTTAAGTGGAAAAACACCGAATGATTCGTTGTTGTTTTATTATGACCAAATAACCAGAGTAAGGCTAAGTAAAACAATGTAGAACTACGATCAAAGAGGTGTTCAGCCCAGTCAACATCAGAGGGGTTCCGACCCAGTCCGCATCAAAAAACACACAGCGGTCAAGACTGCTGCTGGGAGTAATTCTAATTCCATATTTAGCATTGCTTTTTATATATCAAATGAGGTGTGTAACAGACCTCAAATGAACTTCAGATAGTGCATGCATAAATTGTAAAAACTTATTCACTGATTAACAAACATCAGGCCTAGTAAAATGCAAGTATTGCAAATTTCTGATGACCTTTCTATATTAAGTAGAATCATATGATGGCGAACCATCATTTAGCATAAGACTTTTAGAAGAGCTCATTAGTTTAGAAACATCATTATAGTCTTGCATCAAAAGTCATGGATAATATCTTAGACATATTTTGCTTGTGACAAAAGAAATGTTGGAATTTATGCGTTCACTAGTTTCCATAGAACCAGGTCCTTAGCAAAATTACAATAACGAACAGCAACCCAAATTATGAAAGTAAAGATTGCACGAACTTCTTTACACGAAACCTCTTGGCTCAAAGGAGTAAAACCACGACCTGTCTGGTAGGACTTCTCTAACTCCTTGTTAATGTTTTTTATGAAGCTTATTATGAGAAGTATGCTAAGGATTATGTCGAAATGACATATATGATTATTTGAAGCATGTTAAAGTGTGTGATGTGATGAAAGAAGGCTACGCATGTATAGAATGAAATATAAATGAAATAATGTTTATTGTGCAAGGCGTATTCACATGTATACACATACACTCACACTTGAATGAATGAATGAAGCTAAGTTAAGTCAAAAAAGGGGAATTTTGGGGTGAACACTATTCATGAGTTTCGACTAAGTGTTTAGTAGCAACCTCACTATTCCCAAGAGCTTTCTAATGTAGGTTGGAGGATGAACACCCTTCGTGATTTGAGATGTGGTGTCTAAAAGTTATCCTTGACCTTTAGTAATGAATGTAAGAATTTGTAGGGAGTTATGCCTACAAACGAGAGAATATGAAGAAGAGTTGGTTACACTTTTTGAGTTGAGATGTTGTATTCCAATATACTTCTTGAGATGAGTACTCCTCGTTTGTAGAGAATAATTTACATAGTAGCAATCTATGTATCCCTTAAATATTCGCCCGCATATGTGTAGCTATTGGGAAAGGCATGTAAAATCTAAGAGAATAACCTTACTCTAGGAATGTAAGGATCCCTCATCCAATAGGGGTTAATATCGTGATTTTATTTCTAGCACTCATGGTCTATGTCATTTATGCTAACTCCCAAAAAATAATGAAAGTGCCAAGTCTTCTAATAGAGTGTAATACATAGGGTAGGTTGTGGAATGGGATACTATTTATCCATTGCACTAGGTAGGCATTCCGAAAGTTGAGTCTTGGTGAGACTTAAATGAATTGTAATAACAAATTCTCTTAAAAGAACATACAACTTAGGGTAGGTGATGGTATGGGACACCATCTATCCATTTCACTAATTAGACCTTCCGAAAGGTGAGTCTTGGTTCTAAGCCTTCAAAAGGAGTGTACTACTTAGGGTAGATGGTGGAATGAGATGCAATCTACTCATTGCACTACGTAGGCATTCCGAAAGGGATGTCTTGGTGTGTTTCTGGAGTGTTCTTTTAATGTCATGTTATTGAGTGGGGGCTTGTTCTCCCAAGGTGAGTAAGCCAAAAAGGGGTTGTCTCGAGAATCTTTAGGCACGACCTAGGAATAGCAAGAAAAAGGAGACTTTTCTATGCATCACATAGCCTCTCATACATAAGTGTGGTGTGCTTCACAATTATGAACAATACTCTACATTGATGTAGTTTAGTGGGACATCAATCCTAATATTATTCAACCTTAAGCTCTAATACAAAATTTTTGATGACTGGCTAGACCACCCCTAGTCGTAACTGGCGTATTAGTCCACTTAGAGCCCTTAGACAAGCCATTAGTATACGTCCTCATTTCATAGGTAAGAAAAATGCGAAAAATTAGAAACTTTTCATAGGGAGTATACATAGACTTATAGATTATTCATATATAAAGTGCATATAGAATTCTCATTTTTCAACAGTATAAAATTCATCAACATAGTCTATTAATATTTCATATATTACCATCTAATATCGGGTTACAAAGTTTGGGACATTGCCCTTACATTATTACAATATGTCTCATATAGAATTTACAATAAAGTTTCAAGTAAAAAGTAAGACATTGTCTTAGACATATTCAATAATTGGATAGAATAGTGGGATTCATCCTAGAACATGAGGAATTACCAAAAACAAGGAGATTCTTTTCCAAGCTTCTCGAATGTTTACTTGAATCTTTTCAATGTCCTGAACCTACATAGTTGTAGAAATAGAGAGATATGGATTATTATAAACCTCATGTACTAAGTATGGATATATGTAATTAAAACCTTATGAAATATGCACAAAAGTACATTTAGTCTGAACATGCGAAGTACACTTTAGAAAGCCTTTGTGAACATTCAAGCATATTCAATAACATAACAACAATGAACCATATCAATATTAATGTTCAAAAGTACATCTTAGAAGGCCATAACCCATAATTCATATTTATCATACCTTTAATTAACATATCACAATACATTACTCGCAACCCCAATACAAGCCAACAAGTGTAATGTCTAAATTAAGCCCCATAATCCCACATAAGCCAACATAACTAGCAAAGAGACCCTAATTATTGTATTTGCATCATATAACCTCATAACAAGTGTAGTCAAACATTATATAGAGCAACTTAGACCAACATCATGCATAACAAGTGAAACCATCATCATATAAGAACAACATCACATGTAGTATCCATACATAAAGGACCTTCCTAGAACTCCCTTCAAGGCCCACTTTTTCAATGAATAGGTAATGTTTCATTCCCCTAACCACACTAAGTGATACCCTTTAAATAGTTCTAGTTAGTGTTCATTTTAGCATTATCATTTATCATTCATTTTACATTCCGAAAACTTTTCCATAACCAACAATAGATAACGTGAGCTAAACATAAAATGCGGTGTGATCCCCTCACACCGAAAGGTGAGAATCCTACTTGCCAAGGTAGGACATATATATCATAATAGTATCTAGGTGAATCCATTAGTTAGTATTCCTATGGGGGCACGTAGTTAAGTAACTATGAGGTTGTTACTAAAAACCAACTTTTTGATAAGCAGCATTGTAATTTGACCTTCATGAGAATGTCGAGAGAAGCTTCCTCGTGAACTGTCACGCCCCGCGCTACACGCGAGTAAATAAACTGATGCATAAGATAAATAATGATAAAGATGTAAAGATGGGGAATACTTATATGCTAAAACTATGATATATGAAAAACTGATGTTTTCAATAGAAAGAAGTTATTAACTCAATACTAAATTGAAACTAACTATGTTTGAAAATAGCCTCAAACTAACTAGAAATGTTGGGACTGGCCCTAGCTAAGTCTAGCAAAATATGAAACTAAAAGACTCAAAATATTGAAATAATTTCATGACTATTGTCCTCAAAGAATGAGAACTCACCACTGATTTTGCTGAAATGGAGATCGAGAATCGATCTAAGCATTATCTGGATGCTGAGAACCTGAACCTACATCACGAGAAGATGTAGCACATGAATACATTATTACTTGAAAGATACTGAGAATGTAGGATAAAATAAAGCTTAAATAAAGCATAATTGGACAAGCACAAAAGCAAGAATATTATTCTGAACATGATATATTGAATTCTGATCTAACAAAGTGGAATGACCAAATTTATGACATGCTGAGACTGAAGACTAATTGAACTGTATATATAGTCAATGTAATAAAGTCTTTCTTAACTAGGGGAGCTAATAATAACCGATAATAAAACCACATGAGCTAAATATGGAGTCCGATGTATACGCCCCACACAGAGGACTTAATCTACCCTGCCATAAGTATAAAGACATATTGGTGTGATCAATAAACTAATGCCCATATAGGAGACTTACAACCTACTTGGATACTAGTTCTGGGACTATTTGGATATGCTAAACCCCACTCTAAGTCGGTAATATGCTACTCCCAATGAAAAATGTAATTAATACATAATGAATGAATTTTAGTAAATACTGGATGGCTCAAAATTGAACATGCAAACTTAGAATGCAATAATTAATCTAATACTTATGCATTAATAACTGAGGGATGTATATCTGAAGTAACTGAAATATATGACCTAGCATGTGTAATTTAGAAACTAAAGAAATACATAGCTAGAGTTCTGAAATTCATGTGATAAACTGAATAATAATTTTACAATCTGATTTCGAACATACATCTAGATAATTCATGATGATCTATTGTAATTCTAGAAACCATAGGTTTAATCATGATTAGATAATCAAGAACTCACTGAAAGTTAAGGATCTAATGGGTTAATGGAACCCACTAGTGAAGTCCCACATGTTTGGTGATGAAATCCACTGAGAAATATTTAGATTTCGGTGTTCAAACTGAGAGAAGTGTTATTGAGCTAGTGTTCTTGACCATTTTCTACTTTCTTTAATCTAATTTTATAATTTTTTATTTATGATCTTGACTTAGGTAAGTTCTTGTTATGTTTCTAGGCTTAAACTGGTTAAAATGTAATGATTTAAGGTTTAAACAACGTGTCTTAGGGTTAAAACTATCTAGGAAGATACCAAAAGGCTCATGAAAATTTTCATGTCGGACCAAGCGACAAAATGATCTGACTCGACGGTCCATCATTTGGGAAGTTTGGGTCTGCTCGACACGCCTTTACTGAAACGGGCATAATGTTCTACTCTATAATCGTATTTTGACAATATCGGTGGCTATTCAAAGACAATTCAATTATCTATCATAGAACAAGTCATAGGACATCTAATTCATTTGTTAATAATAGTTCTAACCATTTGATGTTTTTCCAAAAGTATTTTCCCCGTGATTGGCTACTATCCTTCACCTGCGGTCAAACCTACGGAGCGTAGATTAAAAGAAGTTCCACTCTGGTCATCTGTCGTTCGTGTCAGAGGATAGGTATTAAGAGTCTCAGTCCGCATACACCATCGACGCAACGTAGTCTGATCTACAGACCATCGGTCCATCTGTGGATTTATACTTAGTCGATTTGCTAAGCTAAATTTTAGGAGGGGCTGCATTAGCAATCTATGGACCTGCAATGTAGGCCATAGATCATACTACGGTGCGTCGATTCTAACCATCGATTAGACTTGCATTTTTTCTGAAAATCTGATTTGTAGTATGTTTTTGATACGGGGTGTTACATTATCTCCCCCTTAGGAACATTCGTCCTTGAAAGAAGACTATACTAGGTGAAATAGAGGAAGGGAGCTGTAATCAATACTACTAAACGTTGAGGACTGAGTTATTGACATGATTAAGTTTTAAGAACATGCAAATATGCTGAAAATGAAAGTACAGACTGAGGGAACATGATTCTAAGGCTGGATTCATGCATGAATTACTGAAAAACTGAAGAGAAATTGTTACTTCAAGCTAGAGTGTAATAGAAAGGAAATAGTTGAGGATACTTCGCTTTCATGGCAGCTTTTGCTACCCAAGTAGCTGCCTCTACGGACTGACTCCTCCACAAAACCTTGACTGAAGCGACTTCTTGGATTCTCAATATTTCTAACTGACGGTCAAGAATGTAACTGGTACATCCTCATAAAAAAGACTATATTTCACCGCCACCCTCTGTAATGTCAGATTAGAGTCTAGGTCATCCACACACTTCATCAAGAGCGAGATGTGGAAGACTTGTTGCGCTGCTACTAGTTCTGTTGGCAACTCTAACTCAAACGCCACCTTGTCAACCCTTTTCAAGATCTTGTAAGGTCCTACATATCTAGTACTGAGTTTCCCTTTCTTTTCATATCTCATCACCCCTTTCATACTTGAAACTTTAAGGAAAACCCAATCATCCATTAGGAACTCTAGTTTCCTTCTCCTTACATTTGCATAAGATTTCAAACGACTCTAGGCACTCTTAAGTGTAACTATAATGAGTTGCACTTTCTGTATAACATGAAGGACTAAATTTGTCCCTATCATAGCTGTTTCACCTACCTCAAACCAACCAACTGGATATCTACATATATGCCCATATAGTGCCTCAAAAGGGGCCAAATAAATGTTGCAATGGTAACTATTATTGTAGGTGAACTCAATAAGAAGAAGGTGATAATCCCATTTACCCTTTAAATCAATCACACAAGTTGTCAACATATTCTCTAGTGTCTAAATGGTACGCTGTGCCTGTTCATCCATTTGCAGATTAAATGTTGTGCTAAGATTAACCAGAGTACCAAGACCCTTCTGAAATGAATTCAAGAAATTAGAGGTAAACTGAGGACCTCTATCTGAGATGATAGTCAAATTAGCATCATTCAAATGCGAAATTTCATTAATGTACATCTTGGCATTTTCCTCTGCCGAATCTTTAGTCTTGACCGCCAAAAAGCAAGAAAATGTAGTCATCCTATCAACTATCACCCAAATGAGTAATGTTCTCTGTACGAGGAAACCTTCCATGAAATACATATTGATCACTTCCCACTTAAAAGTAGGAATTTTTATCTCTTGATTCATACCCCTGGTTTCTGATGTTCAACCTTGACTTGTTGACAATTGGGGCACTTACTCACAAAGTCTGCTTTATCTCCAATCATGGCATTCCACCAATAGACTTCCCCCAGATCGCAGTACATCTTTGTGGCACCTAGATGGATAGAATATCTAGAGTTATGGGCTTCAACAAGAAAATGATGTCTCAACTCACCCACATCAAGAACAAACAATCTATTCTTGTAGTGAAGTACACCATCTCCCCCTTGGGAGAAATCTCAACTCTCTGATTATGGACTGTACCCTTAACTTTAATCTAAAATTACTTCTATTTAGTCAAATCATTTCTGGAAACAAACAATTAAAGGGGGGATTTTGTGTAACAAAAGTAATTAATTAAGTCTAAGTAAACAAGTAGCTAGTTCAAATATTTGATGTTTATAAAATGATATGAGTAACTAGGGTTTAAGTGTTACCCATAGGTTCATAATGTAGTAACTCTATCTATAACAACTCTTTCCTAGTATCTTGCATGCAAAGTGGTAAGTTATGTATCCCTAATTCCTTGGTCCGGCAACTAGTGAATTTTACTCCGCAATTTTGTCCGGGTACGTGTGTATACTTTATTAAACCTTACCTTTTACCTCATATTAAGCATCATATTCGATGTATGACTTTTTGTTACTTCGCACCAATCAACACTGTCCTATAGATAGTGTATACTAAATCTATATTGATAATTCTATTCTTATTATCTACCTCCTTGGTCCAGCAAGTAGCAACAAGGCGAGTTCTAATGTTGGCCACCGTTAAAAATACTTCTAAATGAAAGAATTATCAATACATGCAAGGCAATATTCTAGAATTATTATTTTAGCTAGTTCTACTTTGTTAGTTACCCATGGTTCCAACGTCCCTAGTTTTGGATTTAGTTACCCATGTTAAAAATTATTAATTCATATTGATTATACAAGAATTCATGTACTTACTTAAACAAGTTTGAAGAAAATCCAGAAAATCACTGGAATTAATTAAAATATTGTAAGAATCGATCCGCAAAAGTGAAGTATTTTAAAAAACCTAAAGTTCAACAATTTTTTTTCCATTGATTTGAGAAAATTACTTTACAACATATCTTATAAACTCTCATAAAATCAATGTTCCATTTCTTAAACATATCTTATAGGCTCTCTTAAAATCGATGTTTTATTTCTGTCAAAGCTCTTTTGGAAATCTCATTTTCCCCCAATTTTAAATGTAAAAACATTTATTCTTGGGAATACTTAGTTCCCATATAATCTTTGAAGAATTGACTTTAATCTTACTCTTTACTCAACCACAAGTTTAAGTCTTAAAACATAGTTAAAATGTTTGTAAAAAACATCTAAAAATATGGTTCATGCCAAAGTATAGAGGTGAACTATTTAATGCAAGCTTTTAAATAACCATAAATAGAACTCAAACTTTGAACTGAAGAACGTCAATGATACTACTCATTTCAAGAATGATCAAATAAGTGGGTTCATGAGAAATTATGAACATGAACTACTCAACTGAAGGACTCAAAGATAATTCTTCTCTCAAGACTATTCAACTTATAGGATTCATCCGAAATTATGGGCATGAATAATTCAACTCAACGACTTCATGGGTAATTGTAATAGTTCCATGATTAGAATTATAATCTCAAAGGGGATTAGGAATTCATTAATCAGGAGTTAGAATGAGGATACTAACTCTCTCAATGATATTCAATTTATGGAGTACATGAAAAATGTATGGGCATGAACAACTCGACACAAAGGTCTTAATAAATACAGGGAACTCATGTATGCAAATCTGCTCATTCTCGTACTTACTTCCTCAAAACTTACTTAAAATCGATTGTTGATTCCAAAGGAATCACAATTGAACTCAAAAGTTTTCTTGAACTCTACTCTTAACTCTCTCTAGAATGTATATCTCCTTCAAGGGTGTATTCATATTAATGTTGCAGCTTGGAAGAAGTGAAATGAATGAGAGTTGTTAAAATTAGCATATTGAGATATCAATCTGATAAAAGAATTATCAAAATCAACATATTAGAAGATCAATCGGATGAATCTTGTTGATCAATCGTACAAAACTTGTTTAAAATAAGCAAGAAGCCTACCACATAAAAAACTAGCATCTAAAATTCCTTACCAGCAAATGTGTGTAGATATGCATATGATGTTGGTCCAACTTTGAAATTTGAATCTATAACGTTCTTTGACTCCTCCAACAAATTCAAAGCAAAAGCAAACCCCTTAATTTTTGGTTTGTTAATCTCTCAGCTTCAAACAGAGAATAAAAGTTGAAGGAAAATGAATAGAAGTACCATATAATGAATGAACTTACAACAAAAAATGAGATTTAAAACTATAATATGATGTTTGAAGCAAGGTAATAGCGTGAATAAAATTTCAGCAACAAATGAGATCTTATCCTATAACAACGACTTCATGGAGAGACTACAAATAGAATATATAGGAGGAATGACCTTTGTTGATATGTCTACTCTGTTTTAATCTGTAAAACTTTTGAGATTCTAGTTAAGTTTTATTTACTCCGAAAAGAAGGTAACAAACATCCCTCAACGATTCTCAAAAAATAGTCCTTAAACTTAGTTTTGCTAACACTACAAATGATTATCTATTTGATTATTATCATTGCCTGATTTTTAAAGAAAGTATGAATAGAAATGATTTTATCAGAAAAGAAACGTACAACTGTTTCAAACACTTGAAAACATAAAATGGAAGACATAGGCCTATACAAGTTTAATATGATAAAATAGAAGTTTTGCATGTGTGCTCTTCTAAACAGTGGGACGGAAGACAAACTTATTTCTTTATGAGTCCTCTAAGTTTTACAACTCTCAAGTACCTATGTTAATTCTCCCATGGGCATATAATCAAATAACTCAAAAATATGAAAGTACTATATCAACAAGCTTAGAAAATGGGAAGATGAGTGAAAAACAAGTAAACAAATAGAATATTAAGTAGAAACGAGTAACCACGATGAAGTTAAAAAATAAAAATAAAATTATTTTAAGACATAGGATCCATATTATGTAATTCTAGAAACCGAAATAAATATACTATGAGCGAAATGGCTGATACGCTAGCAATATGTGTTGGGTTATGGACTTTTTTTCCCTTCCTATGTGGATAAATAAAAGTCCAATTTGGACCAACCCATTTTTGCCCATAGGCCCATTCTTATGAGGCAAATATAAGCCTATTTAGGTCTTATTTTAAAATACAAAGAGAGTTTTTTCAGCAACCAAAAAGAGAGAAAGAGAGCAGTTTTCGCAGTCAAAATTCAGCCCTAACAGCCAACTTCAAATTGCGATTCCCGCTTCGTTTCTTGTCCGATTGAACTGATTTTTGGACAGCATATTATCTTCATCTCAATCTTTTATTAGGAACTGAAAGAGTTGGATTTGGTTGCCTGCAGCTTCAGTTTTTCTATCATGAACAATAGTTGCAAAATTGGTGATTTTGTTCCTTTAATTCTCTAGATTTCGTGCAATCTTATTTTGTTGTTGCTCGTTGTTTGGCACTTGTTTTGTGGCTAATTTTGGAGAACAATATTGTAACTCTTGGTGATTATAGTGGAGTTTTTGGTCCCGTGGTTTTTTACTCTTCACATCGAAGGGTTTTCCACGTAAATCTTGGTGTCTTGTGTGATTGGTTTATTATTGCCTTGTTATATTTGTTTGATTGAATTACTTGCTGCCTTACTATCATATTGATTGTGGTTGGTTGTCTTTTCTTGGTTCAAATCGAGAAGGGAAAGTATAGACTTGGGTATTCTTCCGCTGTTATCCTGTCAGGCATTCTTTGTTAGTGCCTTGTCTTTCCCAACAAAGTGGTATCAGAGCATTGGTTATTGTTGATTGTCGTTTTGAATGATGGAGGCAAATATGAGCAAAATGGTGTGTTTAAATGGTAGTAACTATCATATTTGGAAAGGCAAGATGAAAGATCTTCTATTTGTCAAGAAGATGCATTTACCTGTGTTTGCTTCTAATAAGCCTCAGTCTTTGAATGATGAAGAATGGGATTTTGAGCATCTGCAGGTTTGTGGCTATATTAGACAATGGGTTGAAGATAATGTTACAAATCATATTGTGAATGAGACACATGCCAAAAGTTTGAGGGACAAGCTCGAGACACTTTATGCTTCGAAGACTGGCAACAACAAGTTGTTCCTATTGAAACAATTAATGAATATCAGGTATAAGAGGGCACTCCTATTTCTGATCATATTAATGATTTTTAGGGTGTTCTTGACCAGCTATCCGGAATGGGTGTAAAGTTTGATGATGAGATACAGGGACTTTGGCTTCTTAATACTCTGCCAGACTATTGGGAAACTCTTCGAGTTTCTTTGACTAATTCTGCTCCCAGTGGTGTTGTAACAATGGAATATACTAAGAGTGGTGTCTTGAATGAAGAAATGAGAAGAAGATCTCAAACCTCATCTTCTTCAGCTTCACACTCCGATGTTTTGGTTACTGAAGATAGGGGGAGAAACAAGTCCAGAGGTCAGAATGATAGAGGTAAAAGTAGAAGCAAGTCAAAGTCTAAATACAAGAATATTACATGTGACTATTGCCACAAGAATGGGCATATCATGAAATATTGTTACAAGCACAAGAGAGATATGAGACAACATAAGAGAGAAGGCGATAATGAAAATCGTGTTACTGTTGTTGCTAATGATAATCTTTTTGTTTCTTGTGATGCAAATGCCATTAATCTTGTTCGTGATGAGTCTAGCTGGTTTGTGGATTTGGTGCTACTTCTCATGTCACGCCAAAGAAGGAATTATTTTCTTCTTATACTCCAAGTAATTTTGGAACGTTGAAAATCGGCAATAATCATGAAGTTGATGTTATTGGCATTGGGACAGTTTGTTTGGAAAGTAACAATGGTTCCAAACTAGTTCTCAATAATGTCAAGCATGCTCCAGATGTTCGCTTAAATTTGATTTCTGTGGGATATCTTGATGATGAGGGTTATGTTAATACACTTGGTGTTGGCCAGTGGAAGCTTACTAGAGGTTTGATGGTTGTGGCCCGTGGTGACAAGTTGTCTAACTTGTATGTATTTCAGGGCTCCATGTCCAGAGACTCAGTAAATTTGGTGGAGAATGATACTTCATCAGAGTTATGGCATAGAAGGCTGAGTCATATGAGCGAGAAGGGGATTGATAGTTTGGCTAAGAAAAATTTTCTTTCTTGAGTGAAACAAGCAAAGTTGAAGAAATGTGTTCATTGCTTAACCGGTAAACAGAAAAGAGTTTCTTTTTAGAGTCATCCGCCTTCAAGGAAGCTCGATTTGCTGGAGTTGGTACATTCTGATTTGTGTGGTCCTTTTAAGGTAAGATCTCATGGTGGTGCACTTTACTTTGTGACTTTTATTGATGATCATTCTCGCAAACTCTGGGTATTTCCTTTGAAGTCCAAGGATCAAGTACTTGATGTGTTCAAGGGTTTTCAGGCCTTGGTTGAAAGACAAACAGGGAAGACATTGAAATGCATCCGCTCAGATAATGGTGGTGAGTATATTGGTCCTTTTGATAGATATTGCAGAGAGCAGGGTATTAGGCTTCAGAAAACTCCTTCGAAGACTCCTCAGTTAAATGGTTTAGCAGAGAGGATGAACAGAACTCTGGTTGAGAGGGTTAGATGTATGCTTTCAGATGCTAAGCTGTCAGATTCCTTTTGGGCAGAAGCACTTAATACTGCTGCTTTTGTTTTCAATTTATCTCCTGCTGTTACTTTAGATGGTGATGTCCCCGACAGTGTTTGGACTGGTAACAATGTTTCTTATGATCATCTTAGTCTTTGGGTGTAAAGCTTTTGTACATGTTCCTAAGGATGAAAGGTCAAAGTTGGATGTTAAAACTAGGCAGTGTATCTTTATTGGTGATGGTCAAGATGTATTTGGCTATCGTTTCTATGATCCTGTTGAGAAGAAACATGTTAGAAGCCGTGATGTAGTGTTCTTTGAAGACCAAACAATTGAAGATTTTTACAAAGCTGACAAGGCTGATTTTCACAGTACTGAGAGCTTAGTTGATGTTGAACCAGTTCCTTTGACTATTGCACCGGAAGAAAATCTTCATAATGATGAAAATCAAGTTGATAATGAAGATGGTGATCATGTTCAGAATGACCGGCATGATGTTGTTGATGCTCCAGTGCAAGATGATGTGGTTGTCCAACAACCAATTATAGATGCTCCAGAGAGTTCTCTCAGACGATCTAGTAGAGAGAGAATTCCTTCATCTCGTTATTCTCCCAATGAGTATGTACTCTTGACTGACGGGGGAGAACCTGATAGTCTTGATGAGGCCATGGAAAGTGAAGAAAAAGAAAGGTGGTTTGATGCTATGGAAGATGAGATTAAATCCTTGCATGATAATCATACCTTTGATTTGGTTAAGTTGCCTAAAGACAGAAAAGCTTTGAAAAACAGGTGGGTTTTTCGGGTGAAACATGAAGATGGTAATCCAGTTCGACGGTACAAAGCTGGATTAGTTGTCAAGGGATTTAATCAGAAAAAGGGAGTTGATTTTGATGAGATATTCTCTCCAGTTTTGAAGATGTCATCCATTCGTGTGGTTCTAGGCTTGGCTGCAAGTCTAGATTTAGAGGTTGAGCAAATGGATGTTAAAACTTCTTTCCTCCATGGTGACATAGATGAAGAAATTTATATGGAGCAACCGGAAGGTTTTGAAGTCAAGGGTAAAGAGAATTATGTTTGTAAATTGAAGAAGAGCTTGTATGGTTTGAAACAAGCTCCCAGGCAGTGGTACAGGAGTTTGGTTCTTTTATGAGTCAGCAGGGCTTCAAGAAGACTTCTTCAGACCATTGTGTTTTTGTGCAAAAGTTCTCTGATGGTGACTTTATTATTGTGTTGTTTTATGTTGATGACATGCTTGTTGTTGGTCATAATACTTGCAGGATTCAGAAGTTGAAGCAAGAGTTGAGTAAGTCTTTTGCTATGAATGACTTAGGACCAGCAAGGCAGATTCTTGGCATGCAGATTGTTCGTGATAGAAAGGCCAAGAAATTGGTATTATCACAAGAGAAGTACATTCAGAAAGTACTTCACAAATTCAGCATGGAAAAAGCTAAGGTTGTCACTACACCTTTAGCTATGCACTTCAA
Organism: Solanum neorickii; assembly: GCA_027704865.1. Taxonomy (NCBI): domain Eukaryota; kingdom Viridiplantae; phylum Streptophyta; class Magnoliopsida; order Solanales; family Solanaceae; genus Solanum; species Solanum neorickii. The sequence goes on from JAKWJC010000373.1 coordinate 13,861,682, forward strand.
ATTGAGCACGAAACAGTGTCCTTCTAGTGATGATGAGAAGGAAGATATAAAGAAAGTTCCTTATGCTTCAGCTGTTGGTAGTTTGATGTATGCGATGGTTTGTACAAGACCGGATATTGCTCACGCTGTTTGAGTTGTTAGCCATTTTCTTTCTAATCCGGTAAGAGAACATTGGAGTGCTGTGAAGTGGGTTATGAGATATCTCTCTGGCACTTCTAGTCTGCGTTTGTGTTTTGGTACAGGGAAGCCTATTCTTTGTGGTTATACTGATTCAGACATGGCTGGTGATGTTGATACTCGCAAGTCTACTTCAGGGTACTTGGTTACTTTTGCAGGGGGAGCTGTGTCTTGGCAATCTAGGTTGCAAAAATGTGTTGCTCTATCTACTACAGAAGCTGAGCTTATTGCTGTCGTTGAAGCTTGTAAAGAATTGCTTAGGATGAAGAGATTCTTAGGGGATCTTGGTTGTGCTCAAGAGAGGTATGTGCTTTATTGTGATAGTCAAAGTGTTATACATCTTGGCAATAATTCTATGTTCCATGGTCGGTCTAAACACACTGATGTGAGATACCATTGGATTCGAGATGTGTTGGATTCTAAGTTGCTTGAGCTTGAAAAGATTCATACAAATGACAATGGTTCCGATATGATGACCAAAGCTTTGCCAAGAGGGAAGTTTGAAGATTGTTGCATGGTCGTCGGGATGGCGGTCTCCTCCACATAGTCGTGAGGGGGAGAACTGTTGGGTTATGGGCCTTTTTTCCCTTCCTATATGGATAAATAAAAGTCCAATTTGGACCAACCCATTTTTTCCCATAGGCCCATTCTTATGAGGCAAATATAAGCCTATTTAGGTCTTATTTTCAAATACAAAGAGAGTTTTTTCAGCAACCAAAAAGTGAGAAAGAGAGCAGTTTTCGCAGTCAAAATTCAGCCCTAACAGCCAACTTCAAATTGCGATTCCCGCTTCATTTCTTGTCCGATTGAGCTGATTTTTTGACAGCATATTATCTTCATCTCAATATTTGATTAGGAACTGACAGAGTTATATTTGGTGGCCTACAGCTTCAGTTTTTCTATCGTAAACAGTAGCTGCGAAATTGGTGATTTTGCTCCTTTAATTCTCTAGATTTGGTGCAATCTTATTTTGTTGTTGCTCGTTGTTTGGCACTTGTTTTGTGGCCAATTTTGGAGAAAAATATTTTAACTGTTGGTGATTATAGTGGAGTTTTTGGTCCCGTGGTTTTTTACTCTTCACATCGAATAGTTTTCCACGTAAATCTCGGTGTCTTGTGTGATTGGTTTATTATTGTCTTGTTATATTTGTTTGATTGAATTACTTGCTGCCTTTCTATCATATTGCTTGTGGTTGTTTGTCTTCTCTTGGTTCAAATCGAGAAGGGAAAGTATAGACTTGGGTATTCTTCCGCTATTATCCTATCAGGCATTCTTTGTTACTTCCTTGTCTTTCCCAACAATATGTTGAGGACCGACATAGGAGCAGAAAAAATGACTCATCAACGGACTGTTCCTCTTCAGTAGCAGACATTGAAAGTCTTAGTTGTTTTCTTTTACCATAATATTCTCAAAAGCATGCGATTATTTTTGGCATCCTCCATTTGTAATTACTCACTCCATTTCGACAGGTAGCATACAACTCTAACATATTCATTGATTTATTATTTCTAACACAAAAGGAAAACTGACAAAAATGAGGAATAAATTCGTCCAACAGATTTGTCGAAAAAGAAAACCCCAAAGAAGAAACCTTTCACCCGTTGCAAGAGAGTAAGCATGTCAAGTCTTGTTGCTTCCTGTCTAACTTCTGAGACGGACAAAGTTAACAAGGGTTTGGCATTTAGGAATAGTAGAAATCATTTCATCAAATTTGCAATCCCTCACTATCAAAGAGAAAATAAGAAAAAGATAAGTGGAAGCGGCGGGTTTGACGTGATAGCCCTAAAAATTGGGAACGAATTTGGTGCGAGAAGAGCAAGGATTGGAGAAAAAGGGAGAAGTGTTATATGGAAATCTCCGTTTTTACATTGGAGGACCAATTATTTTGGGGTTGTTTTTAATTATTTTTATTTGTTTATTTTCTCCTTTTCTTATTATTTTTTAATTATCTATCTTAATATATTAAAATGATTCTTAATGAAATACATAGTAAAAACAAAATAAGTCGCTAACTATTATCAAAATTATTTTATAATTTTATTTTACTAACTCCACACTATAATTATATTACTTTAAAAAAACGAAAGACCTTATAATATTGACTGAAATTTTTACTTCACTTAAAAAATTAACAATATATAAAATTATTATTAATGATTTTCTTGAATTAATTAATTATCTTTATGATATTTCAAATTATGAAGTTCAAACCTATATGGTAAAAGTAAAATATCTTTAAAACAAAATGCATCACAGCAGATAGAAAGTAATATAAAATCACGATAGAAAACAATAAGAAAATCGCCAACATTATTTGGACTAAAATTTGGCACAACAAAATCCACATTTTACTTTTCTAGTATCTAATAGCTCAAATACATTTATTTTTGGAATTTCCTTATGGCAATATAATATGGTAAATAAAATATATTAAATAAAGAGGCTCACATTTTATAAAATAACTTTTGACCTTCATATATGAAATTTTTATTATACCAGTAGATATAATATTTATTTTAATGTGATTTTTTATTTTTTTAAAAATATACTTATTTATTTTTTACAGTTATTTTGATTTACATTACACACTGTGCACACGTAATTTAAACTAGTTATTAAAATTTTGCTATTTTTTTTTTCATGAGTTTAAATATGAAATTGCGATAAGTATCAATTTTTTTATTACTAACTAAAGGATCAAAATATAGGATACATTCACCACAGTTGTTATAAAGAAGGCTGAAATATCAAAAGAAACTAATAGTTACGGCAAAAAATGTCGCTACTATACATGAACATTTTGTAGCAATAAAGTCGGCCACGAAACACCTTTAGCAGCTATATCTTATTGGTCTCCACACTTCTAGAAATTGAGTCTATAGCAATGCTTTCGTCGCAAAAGTTATGTGACTGCTGCTATAGATAGATTATCACAACAATTATTGACCGTTGCAAAAAATTCTTGGTTCTATTAGAATATAATGTAATGAAATTGTTGGCTTAGCAAAACATCTGTTGCAGTAGAGCAACTTAATGCAACAGTAATTTCAAGTGTTGCAATAAATCCATTAATAGCAACGCTTTTTCAAAAATTTTATCTACTGCGACACGTGTCTACTCCCTCTATATTTTCCCTCTATTAATTTCACAAAAAATAGTAAATATTTAATTCCTAAATGTATAAGCTCTTTATGTCTTTTAGCATTTTAGGTCGTATGTTATCTTCTCCATGGAACTGAGTAACAAAGCTAAATAATAGAAAGATTCTTGAACAAGAATCTGGGTAGATCTTGAATATTTCTTTTAGCTTTTCTCATTGTTTGTTCAAATCAAAAGAAAGAGAAACCTCGCTCAGATCTAAATTTCTGGATCTTCATATCTTGGTTTTCAGGTATGTGTCGATTCTTTTCCTACAAAGGAGTATATTTGACTTTTAATTGTTAGGGTTCGAATATTTTATGCAATTTGAAACTTTTATTTTTTTTTAAAAAAAAAATAGGGTATGGATATTCTTAAATTTTTTGTCTATTTGTCATCTTTAGTATTTTATATTGCATATCTCCATTGATGTGTGTGGCTTGTGTTTTTTCTGTTTTTTTCGTTGCTTTGTGTTCTTGTTGGTTTTCTGAGTTGAAAATAATGTGTTGGTTAGTACCTTATTAGAATAATTATTTGTGGAATATTTCACTAAGACTATCTGTGCAGTGAATGTCATCTCCTTGAAAGAAATAAGATTTTAATGCTTAGTGTAGAACCATGGTAAAATTCCCAAGTGTCTAGTATGTAATATGATTGTTTATGTTTTCATGCTTTATGTGCACTATTGGGATTGACATCTTACATCAGTTGTAATATGACAAATCTTCTAATTCACTAGACTGGCTACACAAGAAACTTGTATACTCTCTATTCTCGTATCTCTAAACATTTTTGTATGTACTGATCATGTAAAATATATTAAACTTCGTGATTTGTTGTGTTAGAGGGATAATGTAGAAATTCTAAATTATTCTAAGTGTTAGATGACGGAAGTGGACTATGATTCTTCAATTGATCGATGGGTCGTTCTGTTTGTCCGTCATTTCTAACTGAGAGGTCTGTGGAAAGTAGAATTTTAAGATTTTTCTAAGTGTCCATCAATGGTCACTATCGACGGGCCATTGATAGTGCCCGTCTCCCAAATATAAAATTTTGCTTTTGTTTGGATCTTGTGTATCCATGCTCTATTTTTATAATTTTTCTTGTGTAGTTTGACTACATTGAAACTAACAATTTGCTTTTCAAGTGCTTATGGCCCCGAAACAAGACATTGTTTACTCTAGGGTTAGGTCCTAGTCTGTGGCATCTTCCATCGATTGATAGGCATGTCTGATGATGAGCAAGATCTGTAATACGTTCCCCCGGCACTCGAACGACTAAACTAGCTTCTAGAGACACCCGGGGCACCCCCTAGAAGGTGGCGTCTGGCATAGTCACTGCCTCCCAGTTTCATGAGGAGCGCACACTAACCGGCACACTGTCTAGGTCTGCCTCAAAAATTGCTAGAGCATGTCTATCTAAGGAGGCTTCAGGTTCAGAGTCGTCCCACTCTACGAGTCGAATGAGGCCACTTCCTCCAATTTTGGATTACAGGGAGCAACTCTCCAAGATGTTCCTACCCGCAATGCCTCGTCTGATGAGGCCCAGAGTTCAGTATTCTCCGGCACCCCAGCATGAGGTCCCCGCACTGATTTTTGATGAGCCCAACCGGTGAAGCGTAGATGGCCAGTACCCGGTCTACAAGGATGCAAAGGTGCTGAATGATAAGGGGGTGATTACTCAGTTGGTGACAGTCGAGTGGAAAATTCTTAAAGGTATCCTACACACAGTCCCTTAAGTGCATAGCTTATTTACCCTCCACAAGCTCGAGTGGATGGCGAGGAGTGTGGGGTCATACGGCGAGGAGATTGTGCGAGAGATCTATGACTCATACGTAGCGACTCTTTGAGGTGCTTTGGACAGGCGGTCGAACCCCGCCAAACACAACCCACTCACCGATGTTCGAGTTTGAGGTTGCCGGGTGGACATTTCTTCTACTTTTATCCCCTGCTTTCTGTACGGTGGGTCCCCTAATGCCACAACGATTTTCCTCAGTCCACAGTTCGACTACAGGTAGGACTTGGTCAAGAGCAGCTAGTTTCACTGTAGCAGAGATCAGAGAGAGTCCACTAAGAGGTGGATTGCCCAACAACTCTCTATTGACAGAGAGGGAGCAGACTGGGTGTGGGACTCGAGAGGCCTTATCAAGAATGCCACCCTCACCTTTTCCGCCATGGAATCAAATAATATCCTTACCTTGGATAGAGCGTTCCTTGTAGCAGCACTAGTAGCCGAGTTGGAGATCGACATCGTAAAGTTGTTGATCTCCATGATTCATGAGAGGGCTTTTAAGTCCTCTACTACTTACCCGTTCACCTGTATGATTTTCCTATTATACAAGGATGATGGAGTTCCCCTCTGGCACTGTGATGTCCTTTGTACTCCGACCGGGATTGTGGATATCTATCTTATCAGGGATAAGGACAGTGTGGCGGCACCATGGCAAGGGCCCCGAGTTGATTTGTAGACTTTGAGTGAGAACTTGGCAGATACGACAGAGCAAGACCAAGAGGATTATCATTAGTAAGGCACCTAGTCCTCATGATCTACACCACCATCAGCAGCACTGGTCCCGATCACTAGGGTCTAGAAGCTAGAGGCCCAGATGGCCACCTTGCTCCATCATATCCAGCCATGGATGCCGAAATCCATTGTCGATAATGAGGACCAGATTGAGATGAAATTGTCTTAGCGGATGGAGTGGAAGATTCAGGCTGTCCACCCATGACTAGATGAATTTGAGCTGCGAGTACTAACACGCCCAGCACCCACTATTGATTTGACTACTCTTCAGGAATTTGTGGCGAGTCTATAGGCAGATGTTGACAGTATACTGGATATGAGGGGACCCGAGCATGACACTACACTAGTTGAGACAACGGAGGATATAGTTCTTGTTGAACTTTTCACTGCCCCTATTGCACTATCACCTGAGCCTCGTAAGTGTGACAAGAAGTATCGTTCGAGCCTCGTATGAAAGGAAAATACTCATGTAATTCTTCTTGAGTTATGATGATTATGATTATGATTATATAAGGGAAGACCCTATGACCTACATTAATCTATGATCATTAATAAAGGCACTAAAGACATTTACAAAGGGACTCTAGCTTAGAACCGAGTGATATAGAGTGAGAAGTGTCTTTCCCCACTTAGGAAAGGTAGGATCACTAATGTACTATTGAGATTGGAGGCTATAAAGCATTTAGCATAAAGAGGATCCCAATTATATATCCTAGTTCTTGAACTATGTTGCCCCAATAGGAATACTAGCTAGTGGATCCACGTAGTTGTTATGTTCATGTTTTTGTACTACCTTGGCAAGCAGTTTCCCTTCTTTTGTGCAGGGTTCCATGACACCGGATTCCACATTATCTCATGTGGTCTACGTCGGTTAAGTCAAGATCTTCCCAAAAGCGAAAATGATGTAATGAATTAACTCTAACCAGGATGACCTAAAGAATTTAACTTAGTCTAGGTAGGAGTATGGGACTCTACCTATACGTTGCACTAGTTATCCTTGAAGGGAGCATTAGAAGGATGTTCTTGTGTATGCATATGCTTATATATGTTAATGATATTATTATGATCTTACATGTTGATGTCACCCTATGATGTTGAATTCACTTATGAAAATATATGTCTGGTATCTATTTCTAAAGTATGATGTTATGTACTCTTAATAATATGATATGTGGAGTTGGACATTGGTTATGGTTCTTTTTAGGTTTACTTAATTGAGTAAGGTTATGAGACTCTGCTTAATTATTGCACTAGTGGAATAATGAGGGTTCATGAGTAATAGTCCTGCTTTGGTTATGATGTTCTGAATTCTTATTTATGCTTGTTGATAAAATAACTTGATGATAGAGTTGTCTTGATTATGTGTTCAATCGTGTGGATATATATGTTTCCTTGTCTAGACTTAAGGTTGATGTTATTGTGATGAATATGGTTTTGACTTAATGACGCTGTATTCTTGACATGCATTAGTTCTCATACATGCATAAGGTTTTTCAAAGGAAATTGCATGTTTTAATGAAAGGTCTCATTTTAGCATTATTTTATGATGTGTGTGTATATGGTATAATACTTTGTACAAGTAATGTACTAACCCCATTTTCTCCCCTTTTCCCCAACATTTTAGGTTCCGGTCATTGAAGGCTTGTGACGACATTTGAAGAAAAACTTGGATTCTCACTCTCCAAGTTAAGCAGCTCCTCACTACTTTGAAGACAATGCTAATTTTTAGCTTCGAATATTGATTAGTCTTAAAGACAATATGTTCATTTCTTTTCATTTGAATACTAAAGATTTTATAGCCTATATGTGGCTTTTATGATATTGATGTATGGGCTATGCCCAATTGCTATACTCTTGCTTACATTGTTATGAAATGAGACGTTAGGTTTTAAGACTATATTATATCTTATATATATTTATATATATATACGAATGGTCTATGTATTCTCGATATGAAATATATTATGTGTATGCGAGAGCTCTATGTAAACCTCATGATAGATAGAAGAAGAGTTTTTAAATTTTCTGCATTTTGACCTATGAATGTAATGATATAAGCAAAGAGGTTAGTCTTAGTCCTTGATGAGGACGACGAGGCTGGTTACGTCTAGGGGGTGCTCCCCGGATGTGACATGAATATTGATTTTTTGAGTTGTGATGGAAACGAAATGTCCTTATCTTTTGTAGTCTTAAGGAACACTTAGGTGTGTATTGAAAGTTGTATGGGAGGTATCTTTATATCTTGCCTAGGTGGGTCTTGGGATACATTTTGATAGAAGGTCTAAATGGTTAATGGGTTACTTAATAGATATGGTTATATGTTCAAAATTACGTGAGTATTGCTTTGTATAATGAAGATTGACTTGTATGATGTTTTTTACACTTGGTTCATAAAGTTTTATCAAAATAGCATGAAAAAGCATGTTTCAACTAAACTATCCTCTTTAAAGCATGTTTTTGCATGATTGTCATATTTAGTGATTAATTATACTAAACTTCATATTATTCTCTATTTCTACAAGTTTAGGTAGAGGAATGTTAGGATCTTAGACTTGGATCTTTGGAGTTATATTATTCTCTTAAGACTCTTGGTATGTCCTCATATATTCGAGGACGTGGATGTTATTTCTAGTTTTCTTTCATTAAAGACATAGTATAAAGACTAGTATGTTTCTATCAATGTAAGGGTTGGGACCCTATGATAATGAGATATGTCTAAGAAAGCTTTTGATGAGATTTAGTTCTTCCACATTTTATAAAACAATTTCCTTATTGATTTTTTTTTGAAAAGTTATAATTTACGCATTACATTTCAAACCTATGTGATTAATGAATGCTAAGAGGCTTGTATAAGACCTACGAGAGGTCGAGTATGATGTGTCGCAACTTGGGGGGTGCTATAGGGTCGTAAAAAATCTTGTATCAGAGCATAAGGTTATGGAAATAGTCTTAGGGTCCAAAGTATCATAAGACATGTCTAGTAGAGTCTTGTTTATTTGTATAAGTCGTGACACAAGTATGAGCGAGAGGCTATAGGACGATAGAAGTTACACTTCCTTTATATTGTTGAAGTCGTTCCTTAAATTGTTTGTCTATGAGTTCTTAATTTTACGCTTGTGATCTTAGGAACATGAATACAAGAGGGGCTAATTCAAGGAGGGCTCAAGAAGAGAATGAACCTCCCCTTAAGTGCCCCAAGGTCAACAAGCTCCCAATGAGGAAGGGGCCACGACTCTTGTGAAGATAAGGGATGCTTTCCAAACTTTGACCTAACTCATGACTACTAAAGTTCAAGTCTTAACTACACAAGTTTAAGCCATGAAGGCCCAAGCTAATGGAGGAGTTAGACCCTAAGTGAACCCAAATGCAAGTACTCCTGCTTCGAGAATCTAAGATTTCATGAGAATTAATCCTCCTACTTTAAATGGAACTAAGGTGGATGAGGATCTAAAATGCTACATTGATGAGGTTTTTAAGGTGGTGGATGTTATATGGGTAACTTCTAAGGAAAAAGAAAAGCTACCCGACTACCAACTAAAATATGTGGCACAAGTTTGTTTGAGCGATGGAGGGATGAGAGACACGTGAGGGAAGGCCCAACAGATTGGGGAGTGTTTAAGAAGGCCTTTCCTGATGGGTTTTTCCCCATAGAGTTGAGGGAGAAAAGTTATTGGAATTCATGAACCTCCTTCACGGTAGAATGAGTGTAAAGAAATACTCTCGCAATTTTACCCAACTCTCTAAATATGCACCAACCTTTGTAGCCAACTCTAGGGAAAGAATGAATAAGTTTGTGATGGGGGTGTCTAGTTTTGTTGAAGAAGAGTGTCATACAGCAATGCTTTATCATGATATGGATATCTATAGACTCATGTTGTATGCCCAACAAATTGAGGAGACCAAGCTTAGGAAAATGAATAGAGATGGGAAGATGGCTCGGAAGAATGAACCAAGTCAACCTGCATCTAAGAAGATGTTTTTAAAATAAATATTCTCCCATGGAGAGCAAGGATAGTGTGTCCAACCCAAATTTTCAAAGAGGTAGTGGAGATGTATCTACTTTCGAGTGGTCTAGATGTACTACATGTGAAAACCAACATTTGGTAAGTGTCTTGTCGAAACGGATGGCTATTTTGGGTGTGAAAATAAGGGTCATAAGATGAGATTTCCCAACTCTTGCAACAAAAGGGAAGGAGACCAACCAAGATCCTCATGATGGTCTGAAATCTAACACTCAAAAGAAGACTTGTTTCTATGTGCCAGAAGCTAACGAATGAGCTAATCCGAAATAAAGGCCCAATGATTCATAGTTTCTTATGTTTGTTTTGATTTGTTCCTAGATGGATTTACCCTAAGTGAGGGAGAAAGAATTGAGTAGTAAGGTGGTTGATATCCTTATTTTTTCCTTCTATTCTTATTCAAGCTAGAAACAAAAATTCTTAGTGGTTTTGTTATGCTTTGGAATCTTTCTTAAGATAAAGAGTTTAATGTATATTTATGTGAAGAGTAACATTTTTATAATATATTGTATGGTCTTTATGATATTATATGATTACACGGAAAGATTAGTAGTTAATCTATATTTCTCATGTCAAGGTGAATCTAACGAGATTTGCTTAATAGCCTCAAGAGTTGATATGTTGATTATGCCTATGTGTGATTTAAAAGTTATTGCATGTTGATCCTTAGAATAAATGATGAGAATGTCTCACATTGGAGAAGGTAGTTCCTCCATAATGCAATGAAAATGATGAAACATGTGCACTGTGAATTGTGGAAATAGTTCCAAATTGTTTGTGTTGCTTAGAGCATATAATGATGTGAAGTTGGTGTTCCTTGTAAGTTTGGTGCATTAATTATGAAGTTGTATATATGATGATTTGTGTTGTGACCTGTTAGATGAATCAACTGTCTCAAAAGATAATTTGCCGCGTTTTTAAAGATAAAACATTTAGTTTAACCAAACTGGCAACTCAAGTCTTAATACAAAATAAATAACAATGTAAAGATAATTGACTACTAATTGTCTATCTATGAAGCCTTTATTCAATATGATGGATGTCGGGACAGGACAATGACATCCGAATGAACCGACTCATACTGAAAGGAATGAGAAAAAATGATCCTCCGGAAGCAAGGAATCTCATCACAACACTCTAAGTACTCAATTGGATCAACAATGTGCTGAATGTGTATGTTGGTTACCTAGATGCAGGTGAACTGGCATCAGTACAATGAATGTACGAGTATGTGAGTTCGAATGCTAAACATAACATAAGCTTGAAAATATTATCAAAGAAACACTTGCCTTGGCACTTCTCGACTCATGAATAACTTAACTCAATATAAAGAAATTGAACGCATGAAATATATGAAAAACATTATAGAAATAGTAAAAGCAACTTAGATCGTTAAAGAAAATTCAGTAACCACTCAATTTTAATCATATAACAAAGTAATATAGTTTCTTTGGATGTTTGACTAATCGACAACCAACACTAAGATTTTAAGTGGTGATACAGTGTCATTCCCACGTTGCGAGAACTTTCCTTTACTTTGTCGTTATATAGAACGCTTAACTTAATGGATCCACTTGATTTTGCTAAAAGCATCTTAAGGAGTAATCGAAGTATGAATCTTTGCTACCTATGATGGTTACATGGTTTATGGAGACAAATTATCTTAACTCAAACTCATTCGCATATCATTGCTCAATACTTCTCCAAAAATATACTTTAGCTCATTAGTTTTTCTTTAAAAAAAACTTTCTTTGGTTTAAGATAATTACTAAAAACTTAGCTTAAATTATCACTTGGAAATCTCAGTTCCTCTTTACTGAAAAACTAGCTCAGTCTCTTTTGGAAATCAAAGTTCCCTTTTTAATGGAAAACTAGCACAGGGGCTCTTTTTAAATCTCAGTTTCATTTCTTGTTCAAATGTAAAAACATTTATTATTTGAATACATTGTCCCGACATACACTTTTGAATAAATAGCTTCAAGCTTTACTCTTGAGTCAACTCAAAACTTAAGTTATAAAATAAGGTTGAAACGTTTTAAAAGACTTTTGAAAACTTTATAAACTTCTCTTGACTTTACTCTTAAATTCTCCTGACTTGACTTTTAACTTCTCTTAGCTTAATTCTTAATTTTCCTTGGATTGAATTATAGACTCAAGGATTATGATTTGTTATAGAAAAGGTTTGATGATATTTAGGATTGATTTTAAATAGCTAACCATGAGAAACGATCTAGAAATCACTATCTTGAAACAAGTCCGCGACGCAGAGATGATTTTCGATAATTGATCGCGAAATTTAATTTTGAAACAGAGGAGCCCACATCTTTTGTACAACACGCAGAAAATATTCACCCTAAAGGAACAGGTCTGCGACGTGAACCTTCTATTATTCCTTGTCCAACTTTTTCCTTGTTCGTTTTACAGCCCCAATTCACCTAAACTCGACTACTCTTCTCACTTTCCCTTAGATTCTGGTACCCAACATATGTACTCATGAACCGAACTAAAAAAAAAATCTAAAACTTGATGTAGAGATATTAGAAACTTCTCAATTTACCCCAATTCAAGAACGAAAAACAAATTCAAGAACACCATTCAAGATTCATCAACTTTCAACATTCTAGAATGAACTTTGCTAAAATAAACATGCTTGGCCCGTGGGTGAACAAACCCAACGCTAGGAAAGAGTCACATACCTATTTAATAATCCACCCTTGTCGAAATCCACATGCTACACCTCTAAGAACGACAATATTTGCTCATTCTCCTCTTGCATTCTTTCTCCAAAAACCCTAGCGTAAATCTGCAATTTCCTAAACAAAACCAATTTAGTTTTGACCTTTAATTAATTCAATAAAGATGAATTATTATATTAAGACATGGAAAATACCATAATTCCCCCTAAAAATTATGATTGGACATTTTCTTATTTGAACAACCCAATTTTCAATGGTCATATCTCACTAATACAAACTTAAAATAACGCAAGCCTTTCGGCGTTGGAAAAATTATTACAAGAGTTTTTCAACCATATCTGAAAGTACACATATCTCATATTGAGCTAGGAGTTATGATCATTTAAAGTTGACCAAAACTCAACTTTAACACACTTAACAAATTTCGAGATTTTTTTTATTTCCAAAAATTGTCTCTTTCTAGTTGTGGGATGTTACACTTGTATCTGTATTAACACATTGATGATCAATCAACTGATGTTAGTCACAATCCATCATAAAATCGTTTGTCTTTACAACAATCCATTGTGCAAACAAATTATCTCCACCATGTTTATCAATATTCACATCTTGATGAGTCTTAAATTGATGTTGATCTTGACTCATCAAGGAATCAGTTGGTTGTACAAGACTCTGTGTGCGAACAACTTATCTTAACCATTTGTATTACTGTTTACACCTTCACAAAGTTGGTTTAAGGATGTATAAATACCACCACTCATATAATTCACTTGTGAAAATATACCAGGTATGTTATGCTGTTTTTGTTGATTACTTGTAAATTGCTGTTGAGGAAGATGACCCTCTATAAATTACAAATTAGGATTTATAAAGAAAAAATAGTTGAGAAAAAATTTGTTTTGTATGAAACGGGTGAAGGAAATTAAAAGTTAGCGCAAAATATTAATATAAAGTATGAAAATTTATGGAAAAGTAATACATCTATGTTCTTAGATACATATATACACACATGGGAGGATGTATCCCTTTGTACTTTGTTTCAATATTTGAAAAGGATAAATGAAACACTAGCAAGTTGTAAATTATTTTCCATATATGTCTGATTTTATGGATATTAGTTTGACCAAATACAAAGTTAATCAATAAGAATGATTTCAAAACATTATAACTAATAAAGTATACGGACAAGGGCCAAAAATACCCTTAAAGTATTTAAAATTGTACAAAATTACCCTTCATCCACCTATTGACTCCAAAATGCCCTTGTCATCCACCTATTGGCTCCAAAATACCCTTGTCATCCACCTTTGGGTTCAAAATTGACCATTTTTTAATTGTTTTAAAATAAAAATCTTTAAGTATTTTTTTAAATAATGGGCGTTCAACTATTTATTATAATTTTATTTAATTAATATAATTTATAAAGAGATCCACAACCCACTCATTACTTACTAAATCACACTCAATTAATAATTTAATTATATTATCAAAATCGTCATAAAAACTATTAAAACACGATGAAATTATAGATTAGTGAAAATGACATTCAAAATTATTCGAGTCCAAATCGAAACCCCAATTAAATTTAGGTTGAGCTGCTTATTTAGGAGGACAATTTCTTTCAAAATTGAATTAGAAATTTATGATTAAAGTTAAAGAAATAATGCATCCCGAATTAATTAATGCATTTTTTTAAAATATAATTTTATTAATATTTATGATTTAATTTAAAACCTTTAATATATTATTTTGAAAAAAAGTTACCGACGAAGTAAAATCACATAATTGAGACGTAACAATAATTAAGACAAACATAGTCAGACTTTTATGTTTATCGGTGATTTTTATGTAGCCACTTGAATGTATTATAATTTACTTCTATATTTTTTAAAAACACTCAATTGGCAGTAGTATGCATTAATAATGTGACGGGTTCATTAATTTAGAGGGATTTGATTAGTATGTGGTGGTTATTGGATTGATTTATAAATTACACTAATAAGTTAAATTATAACAAATAGTTGAGCGCCACGAATTTTAAAAAAAATATTTAAATAGTTTAAATATAAAATCGTTAAATAAGTGGTCAATTTTGAACCTAAAAGTGGATGACAAGAGTATTTTGGACCCAATAGGTGGGTGTGAAGGACATTTTGAAGCCAATAGGTGGATGAAGGGTAATTTTGTACCATTTTTAATACTTTGAGGGTATTTTAGGCCCTTTTTCGTAAATTATATGCATTGACCGGATTCTTATTTAATCTTTTCACTATCATAAACATAAAAGATATGATATTGAAATTAATTTTTTTTCTATATCAATAATAAAAGATAACAAATCTTTTCACTATCATTAATTATTTTCCTTTAAGGGATTAGTCTTCTCCAATCAGATATCTTAAAGTGCAGATATACTTATTATCTTTCTTTATGAGGCACTTTTTCTCTCGAATGGATCCTGCGCAACATAAATTCAAATTATTCATGTTTATTTTTGTAATTGCTAATTGAGATTTATATTTTTTATTATTATGTCTTGCTGATGAAATTTATGTGAACATGATGAGTCAGTGGTGAGTAAGTGGCCACTTGTTCATTACACTTGAATTTTCACAAAATTATTAATTATACCTTTAAATTATGAAAATGTCATGTTATCCCTTTAAATATAAGTTTTATGTATTATTTACACTTCTAAACTATACAAGTGTGCTATTACTCACTAAACTTAATTACTACATATCATTTAAATCCTCCTATTATTTTTGTCTAATTGTAGTTTTTGCTCCAGTTTTATATACCAAATATATTAAAGGAACTTGTGCAAGGAATCAATAGCTTTACAAGGACATGAAAATTTCGTATGTAAAAAAACATTTGTGAATTAACAAGAATAATTTTAAAATATCAAAATGATCTATTTAGATTCTTATAAAAAAAATGAGTGCAAAAGTGTACTTAACTTGTTAAACACAACAAACACTACAATATTGACAATTATTTCAAGAGGGTTGTAGGACCCTCAAATAGTTTAGGGGTATTAATAATATAGAAAAATTAAGCTTAAAAATAATAGGACTGACAATATTTATATATTTACTAATTGTAAGATTGGAGAACCAACATAATTTGGGACTATTCTGACAAAATATTACTTATTGCCTAAAAACTAATTTTGTTTAACGGGTTTAGAATGTGGATCAAAGGAACTAGCTAAGAAGCCCAAATTGTTGTGTGTGTTCTAACCAGGTATTAGGGCATTTTAAAACTTCTTGTTTTGATCATGAAAAATACATAAAAACATGAGGAAGTAGGATACTTGGTGGTAATAAACATGATTTTATATTAACTCACTGGTGGCTTAAATTCAAAGTTAGAGGATATAAAGGTTTTGCATTCGAATATAAAGAAATAACAAACTTAAATTTGCTGAAAACAATCTTAGTTCATTGAATATAAAGCAATAACAAACTTAAATTTACTCATTCAAAGTAATATAATTTTAGTGGGAGATTCTCTAATCGACAACCATCACTATTAGCCTAGGTGATGGTACAACATTTTACTTCACACTGCCGAGGATCATCCTATAACTTGCCATTGGTATAGGACCTTTTTAACTTTATGGATCCACTAGTTTAACTTAAGTGTTCATCTAAAAAGTATGATCTTTTAATGCCCATGATAGCTACATGGTTTATGGAGACTTAAGTTATTATGAACTCGCATCCGCATGCCGTTCTCAATACTACTTCCAAAATATAACTAGCTCATGTTTTTTTTAAAGAACTTCTTTCTCTGGGTTGACATAATTTCTCAACACTCATCTTTATAAGCACTCTTAGAATCGATGTTCCCTTTTCTTGCTAAATTCTCTTTTAGGAAATCTTAGTTTCCTCTTATCTGAAATGTGAAAAAACATTTTTAACTCTTAGGGAATACTTAGTTCCCTTATATCTTTTGAGAAATGAACTGAAATTTTTACTCTTTCCTTAACTTGTAACTTGAGTCTTAAAACAACTCTTAGGGAATACTTAGTTCCCTACAACTTTTTGAGAAATGAACTCAACTTTTTACTTGTTAATTAAATTGAAACTTAAGTATTAAAAAAAAGTTAAAATATTTCTTAAAGACCCTACAAAACTTTTAAGAATATTTATTTGACTTGCTTCTTAACTTCTAGACTTGACTCTTAACTTCTTTGACTTTGATCTTACCTTTTCTTTATTTGGATTATGGATTCAAGATTCATGATCTCATGTTTATGGATAATTTCATCATGTTCAGATGTATTTTAGAGTGTTGGAATCAACTAAAAAACATGGTTACATAACTTAAAAACTAGTATGAAAAGGTGGGGAATGAATGGTGTCAATTGGCGTCCTTGGCGCTCTAAGAGGTGTGCGGTGGATGGTGCGATGCCCCAAGTCCCTATGGATAGAGATTTTCCTTTGGGGCTATGGGAGGCGCGACTCCCAACCCTTTTACCTAGGTGTTCTCGACTTTTCTCCTTTGTGTTTCATCTCTAAACCCTCTAGAGTTCCATGGTTCTTTCCCCCAAACACATATGATCATTAGCATGCTCAATAACCAATAGATTTAACTCAAAAAACAACCTAGAAGCACGAATCAAAAAAACACTAAGCATTCAATAACTCAACCAACAAGAATTCGACAATCTTCTTCATGAACTTCACATATAAACATGTAAACAACTCACCAATCACTTAATTGAGACAAGTATGGTGTGTGGTTGAATTGACCTAACACTAAATGATCTCACATACCTTTATAGGGATCAACCCCGATGAATTGCACTCGCAAAGCTTGGTGTTCTTGGCGAATTCTTGTCTTCTCTTTATCTTCCTCTTCTTTTCTCTCTTCTCCAAGCCCTAAGCGTAAATCTTATTTTTCCGAACTGCAATAAATTAAGCTTTACCCCTAATAAATCTCTGAAAATTAATTAATTAAATTAAGGTAAAGACAACTTTGCCCTTCTCAAAATTGGATTGGATTTTTCTTAATCCAACATCTCAACTTCCAAAAGGCATTACTCGCTCATACAATATCAAAGTTGTGCAACCTCTGTGGTATTGGAAAGATCTTTCAACGGGTTTTCCAATCATATCAAAAAGTACCTCTAACTCATCCTGAGGTAATATTTATGGTCTTTTGAAAATGACAAAAACTCACTTTCCTAACTTAAATAATTTTTCAGATTTTTCGTATTCTTTCAAAAAATAAATATTTTCAGATTTTAAACTCTTTTCAAGTCGTTTCTAGTTGCGAGATGTTGCATCAACATTAAACAATTATTTCTCTTAACATATAATGAATTAGGTGGCCCATTACCTATTAAATGTTCTATGTTTCCTCTTTAGAACACAACCAAGTTTTTCTCATTTCAAGTTAGTAGTAAAAAATTATGACCACTTTATCAGGGACTACCACAAAAGAGTTTTTGAGTTAGTGACTTACAAATCATTTCTACGGGTCATAGAACATTCAACGGCCCATATTGTTCACTTGTGAAAAAAGTAATAAGAGAAAAATTTTGGATTTATTTCTTACTGACCAATCTACAAGCCGTAAACTTCTACCGGTCGTAGTTTGGACCTGTAGAATAAACCTTTTAAACTTAAAATTTCAATATGAATTCAACGGATGAGATCCACGGTCCGTATATCAAGCCACGAACTGTAGATGGCTTTATGAAAGTTTTTTGACAACTTTTAAGAGAGGTGTTTCAGAGTATTCCCACCCCTTCTAAACCTAAACCCTAACTCGTTTACACGTGAATAAGGTTCTAAAATATGTAAATGAACCCTTTTACTCTTATTAATACTTTCAAGCCTTAGACCAATGATCCAAGATGATAAATCTAGGGTTTTCAAAGTGTTCGTCAAGTTTCGCCAAACACTTTATCTATCACGCCCCGAAGCTACCGCTAGGACGTGGACATGGAACATAGGATCACGAGTGACACCAAACTAAACTTTATAACGTATCATAAGCATACTAAATTGAACTGAAGTAAAGAATCATTATGTGGAAGCTAATCATAAGATAATTTGAAATAATGGAGAATACCCCATACTAAGGGCCCGTTTGGATGGGCTTAATAAAATCAGCTTTAAAAAAGTACTTTTGAAAGTGCTGAAACTTATTTTTAAAATAAGCAGTTATGCGTTTGAATAAAAGTGCTGAAGTTAAAAAAAAATTATTGAAGTGTTTGGCAAATAACTGCTGATAAACAAACAACTTTTTAAATCAAAATGTCTGAAATACCCTGAAAAGCTGTTAACATAATAAAAGTTAATTAATTTATGTTTTACAGCCATAAATAATTATATTTTGCTATCATTCACATATTTCTTTCTCATCACAATTTATTTATAAGAGGGATATAAACTTATTATAGATTTTAAAGATATATAATTTTAATAGATTAAAGAACGATTTAAGATTTTATTTTATTTTCATCCATAGGTAATAATAATTGCCTATCATTCACATATTTCTTTATTATCACAAATTATTTATATGAGGAATATAAATTTTTATTTAAGTTATATGTGCAACTTATTTTACATTTTATTAATATATAATTTGAATAGATCACCTTAAAGACTTAAGATTTATTTTATTTTCATTCATTAGTAATGGTAATTGTATATCATGCACACGTGAAAAGGGAAAAATAGAAGAAAGAGATGTTAGGGTTATGTGGGTAATCTGGAGATTGTATAAAAATATTAAGGGCAAAAAGGTAAAAACGCTGTCAACTTAAAACAACTTATAAGCTGGGGAAAAAAAGCACCCCTACCCCAACTTTTAACTTTTGGCTTAAAATAAGTGTTTTTTTAAAATTAAAATAAGTTATTTTGAGTATTGCCAAACAATTAGATAAGTCAAAAACCAGCTTTTATGTCATTTTGACCAGCTTTTATGCTGAGCCAAACAGGCTCTAAATCTGAATAAAGGAAAAAAGAGACTTTAATGACAATTGAAAAGTCAAACTCAAGTAATAAAGCTGAAACTAACTATGTCTGAAAATAACCTCTATCTGGTTAGAAGTGTTCTGACATGCCCCATCTAAAATCTTGCAAAAGTGAAAATAAAGCTAATAATACAAATAATATTTACTTTTATTCTCTCATTTATTTTAAACATATTTTAAAATGTCTTATTTATTTTAATATATATCCATTAATTAAAAATATGTATATGCACATAAACTTATTCAAACTAAATAAAGTAAGGTCAAAAAATGAACATTTACAAATTTGAATTTTTGAAAGTCCGTAAGTTTTTTTTTCTATTTGCATATATTTATATTATTATTTTGTATATTACTATAGATAGAATATATAAATGTATTTAATCGCTAGGAATAAGAATTCACCTAGAAATGACATTTTTAGAGTTTAGATAATTTTAATATTGTTTTTCATTTTTAGTTTAATTTAAAATAGGAGATAAATTTTCATTAGATTTATAATTAGTTATAGCAAAAAATCCTAAAGAGGTTAGGACTCAACGAACTGTAACAAAAAAAAGTAATAAAACAAGAAATATAACTCTCTATAATATCCATATAACCTCTTAATGAAAAACTTTAATAATTCGAATTAAAGTGGTAACCATCTTATGCTTATTCTAAAGAAAAAAAATTTAATCGAAAGAATATATTAAAAACATTTAAACATATTTACACATAATTTATTTTTTTCTTAGTCACTAATCAATTATGTTTAGCTTAAATCCGAATCTACAAGTACAAAATCTCTGAAGTGAAGAGTAGACTTAAAAGAAATACTAATCTATTCAAGCTTAACAATTCAATATCATGACACTGATTTCAATATAAATTGCAAATTGCATCTAAAGCGCACAATAATAATATAATGATAATAAACATAATCCATGCGATTTGAAGAACATCATATTATTGAAATCATATTTTCATACAAGTATTAAATTTAAATCATGCGAGAATTGAGTTACCTCGATGTGAATATTGATACCACAAAATAACTGTTATGATCTACTGATTTCCAAAGACAATAACCAATATTAACTTTAAGGAGCCATGACTCTGAAACCTCAAACGAAACTCGAACTAACTTAATCCTCAAATCAAAACTTATTTTTTATTATATTTTCTCTCTTGCTTTTTTTTTTCTCTGTTTATTTTTTTATCTCCGTCTCTTTTTGAGTTATCTTGTATTTCTGTCTATGTTTTTCCTATTGAGCGTCTATTTTTTGTAATCATTAGGATGAGAGTTTGGTGTAAACTTAAATGAACATGAGAGAGTGAAGAGTTTAGTTTGAAATCTAGTTAAGAATTTTAGGGTTTACATAAGGGAATAAATTAAACAAAAGTAATATGATATTAACAAATCAAATAATAAAAATAAAAATAAAATAAATAAAACAAACAAACAAACAAAAAAGAAAGAAAAGGAGAAAAGAAGAAGAAAAAAACGTGTAAAAAGAAAAAACATCGTCCAATAGAGAGAAATTTTTTTCTAAATAAATAGATAGAACAAAAAAATAAAATAAGTTTGATGGAAGGAGGATTTTTTAGGAAATAAGTTAAGGAAGTTGGAGATAATTAGGATAAAGAGAGACAATTTGAATTTTTCAAGACTTTTTCTTTCTTTTCTTTTTTCATACTTTTCCATAATATATTCTATTATTATTATTTTTAAACTAGATAAATGTTGAATAATTTAAACAATTACCTTAAATTCACAACTTCTTTTAATTATTTTTTATGATTAAACATTAATTATAAAAGAACTTATAATTTGTAGTAATTTACAATTTGTATCATCACAAGGCTCATATTTATGAAGCTTAATGATTTTATCTCATATTTATACGTTACTTTAGTTAAATTATATTTCAGCCTTTCACTTCAGTTATTAGTTCACTAAACCGTAGCACATAGTCGTACATTCAATACACTAATGTCATTCAATCTGCATCATTATGTGATGCATATGTAAGTGTTCAGGATCATCAACATGCATTTCATTGAGATCACCAACTTGTCTATAAACTTTTGATGATGCCTCCTAGCTTTCAGAGGACTCTAGTTTTTAATTAACTTTCGGTAGTTCTTATCGGTGCTTATCATAAAATAGTAGAGGCTTCGTGGATATACAATATTTGACTTTTTTTTTGTATTTCCCTTTCTAGATGTTTTGTTATTTGTAGTTTTGATGATTTAAAAAACTTAGGAACCTTGTAAAGGTACCAGGTTTCTTACTTGAATATTGCAAATGAAACAAACCCAGGTACCTTGTAGAGGTACCAGGCTCTCATGGTCACGAGCCTGTTGACTGCCAGCTGGAGACGGTACAGAAAGTAGGTGCACACTTCCCGATGGCGTCAAAAAGTGAGACTTCTCCAACCAATGACAAAGAGTTTAAGGAAAGTGACTTGTCACTATAAAAGGCACTTTCCTAAACATCTTTGGTAGTTTTTGCAACTTGAGATAGAACTCTTCAAGAACATTTGCAAAGGCTGCTAGTAAACAAAGGCAGAATTATTCCAAGAACAACAGCAATCTCTGGAGCTTTTCGTGTAGTTGTTTAGGAATACATTCTCTTGTTCTTAAACTGTAAACTATTCCCGAATCTATAAAGGAATTTGTGGGTAGTGTTAAAAGTCTAGGTTGTCCAAGTTGGATAGCTTAGTGGGTAGATTATTTTCTACTTAGGCTTGTTAAGCAATAGAGACTATTGCTTAAACGTGAGGTTAAAAATTTCTTCTCACATTTTTTGTAATCGTGTTTTACTTTTGCTTTTGAAGATTAATGAAAACGACTGAAAATCCTGTGAGACAGATCGTGGTTTTACTCCCTTAAGCAAGGAGGTTTCCACTTAAAATCATCGTGTTGATTTTACTGCATTTAACTTTCTGGTTTTATTCAGTAGTGTAGTAAGGGACGTGGTCCATTACTTGTTAAGTGAAGGCATATATTCTATCAAGTGGTATCAGAGCGGGCACTATCTATTTGGTTAAAACCAAGAAAGTGATATTTGCCCTAGAATTGCTGCTCCACTTAACCTCGAAGAAGGTTAGTCCTCAACAAGACCTCCCTGTTTCAATGGACATTTCTACAGTTAGTGGAAGGTTAGGATGCACGATTACCTCATGGCTTAAGACAGCAAGTTATGGGATATTGTACTGGATGGACCGTTTATTCCGATAGTGAAAGAAAAGGATGGAGTGAAAACTAATCTTGTTGAGAAACCTAGACAGAAATACGACGAAGCTGATAGAAAAAAGATTGAAAAGGGCTACAAAGCTAAAACTCTTCTTGTCTGTGGGATAGGACCTAATGAGTTCAACAGGGTGTCAGCTTGTAAGTCTACTAAGGAAATTTTGCACTGTTTGAAGACTGCACATGAAGGAACTAAACAAGTCAAAGAATCTAAGATTGACATGCTTACTTCACGGTATGAGAACTTTAAAATTAAGGAAGGAGAAATAATCCATGACATGTTCACAAAGTTGTCTTCCATTACAAATGAGTTGTGAAGTCTTGGTGAATCTATAATCATGAGCAAACAAGTCAGAAAAGTACTTTGAATTCTTCAAAAATCTTGGGAAAGCAAGGTTGATGCTATTACAGAAGCCAAAGATTTGAAGGTGTTGACTATGGATGCTTTGATTGGAAATCTGAAGATTCGTGAGATGAATAGAAATTATGAATCATCAAAGAAGGAAGCCAAGAAGGACAAGTCATTGATGCTGAAGTACAAATCAGATAAAGATTCCAATGATGATGATATGGCATATCTCATCAACAGATTCCAAAAAATTGTGAGGAAAAACAAAGTATATGAAAGAGGAACAAATAGTACTCGAAATGCAACTTAAGGTGATACATGCTACAAGTGTGGAAAAGCTGGGCACTTCATCAGAGAGTGTCCTTTGCTCAAGAATGAAAACAAGGAACATCATAAACCAAGAAGTGAGAAAGAGAATAGAAGGGACCTAGTACTCGATAAGAGAGATAGAAAAGCTACTGCAGATTTGTTGGTTAAAAAGGCTCTTGCTGCATGGAGTGATTCTTCAAGTGATTCAGAAGACCCTGATGAACCAAAAGATATGTCTATGGTGGTTGTACATGAGGAGGAAACCGATTTCAATGAAATGTTTGCTCTCATGGCTCATACAGAAAATGAAGAAAAGGATAACCAGGTAACTCCTTTTGATATGAAAAATGACTTTGATAAATATTCTATTAAAAAATTGAGAACATTGGCAAAAGTCATGATTTATTCTGTAATCGAGTTAACATCTGAAAGAGACACCATGAATGATGAACTTGACAGTTTAACTGAAAACAAAGTTAAACTTGAAGAGAAAATGTCAAGAATGGTGTCTCTATAGTCTGATAATTCTGAACTTATGAACCAGTTAAATCAGATAACTGAAGAAGCTGAAAAGCTAAATGGAATGTCAAAAGGTTTACAAGCTGAAATTCAAAAAAAATTGAAAAACTCTGAAATAAACTTTGGTCTGTCGCTGGAAAAGAGTAACAAATTAGAAAAGGATATTGTCAAACTTAAAGAAGAACTTGAAAAATCCCTTATGTTGACAAAATCCTCAAAGTTACTGTCAAATGCAACAAATCAGAGTAATTTCAATAAGAAAGGACTAGGAAGCTTGAACATCACTCCTCCTTATAATCCTCACAGTAAGTATGTGTTTGTGTCTGGCAATCTTCTATGTCTTCATTGTGGGAAGAATGGGCACTTAAAGGGAGAGTGTGCCAGCTAGAGGAATTCCTATGAAAGACTCTCTAATAATGTTGAAAGGCAAAATTTATCAGAAGAGAGACCTGGTCCTCCAAAGCATGTTTCAACTCACAGATTTTCAAAGAAAAAATCTGTTACTACTCCAATGTCCTTTGTTAGAAAGCTTCAAAATCTACCCAATTGGACTAAATATAATCTAATCACTCCTTTGTATTCCTTCTGGGAACTCAAATTGAAATGGGTTCCCAAGCTAAACAAGTGATTATTGGTGCAGGTGAGTGAGAGGAGCATAAGTCAGTGCTGGTATATGCACACTGGATGCTCTAAGCATATGACTGGTGATGTAAAAAACATCCTCTCACTCAATACACTTCAAGGAGGAGGTGTCTCTTTTGGTGACGGAAAGAAGGGGTACATTTTTGGAGTTGGCAAAGTTAGAAGATCTCTTGAAGATTCAATTGACAATGTGTATCATGTGGATGGATTGAAGTATAGCTTGTTGAGTGTGTCTCAAATCTGTGACAATGGAAATGAAGTCAAGTTTACTTCAGAGAAGTACACTGTGGTGAGTCTAAATACAAACAAGGTAATTCTTACTGGACACAGAAGTAAAAATATGTATGTGGCCAACTTAGAAACGTCTCATGGAGATGACCTAACATGTCTTAGTGCTCAGAATGAGTATGTTGATCTTTTGCATCGTAGGCTGGGAAATGTAAGCTCATATTTATTGAACAAACTAATTTCTAAGGACCTGGTCCGAGGTCTGCCAAAGCTGAAGTTTGCTGAAAATAAAATCTGTGAAGCTTGTGTTAAAGGAAAACAAATCAGATCATCCTTTAAGCCCAAGAAGCAAGTAACATCATCAAGAACACTAGAGTTGTTTCATATGGACTTGTGTGGACCCTCTAAGGTTCAAAGTAGAAATGGGAAAAAGTACATTTTGGTGATTGTTGATGATTACTCGAGATACACTTGGACAAGATTCTTGAAATCAAAGGCAGACACAGCTGAAGAGTTGGTGGTGTTTTTCAAAATGATTCAAACCAAATTGAATCAAGTCATTTGCAACATTCGATCTGATCATGGTACTGAGTTTGAGAACTCAAAACTGGATCATTTTTGCATGGAAAATGGTACGAGTCATAATTTTTCTGCTCCAAGAACTCCTTAACAAAATGGAGTAGTTGAAAGGAAAAACAGAACCTTGGTGAAGATTGCTAGAACTATGATTATTGAATCAAATCTTCCTCAAAATTTATGGGTTGAAGCTGTTAACACAGCATGTCATGTTACCAACAAGTGTCTGATAAGAGCTGTTTTGAATAAGAACCCTTATGAGCTGCTCAACAACAGAAAGCCTGAGCTATCTAAGAACATTTGGATGCAGGTGTTTTGTGCTGAATAATGGAAAGGATGATCTGGGAAAATTTGACCCTAGGAGCGATGAAAGAGTATTTGTTGGATATTCTTCATCCAGCAAGGCTTACAGAATATTCAACAAACGAACTCAATGCATTGAAGAAAGCATTCATGATGTATTTGATGA
The DNA here is from genome assembly GCA_027704865.1 of Solanum neorickii. NCBI lineage: Eukaryota > Viridiplantae > Streptophyta > Magnoliopsida > Solanales > Solanaceae > Solanum > Solanum neorickii. The sequence goes on from JAKWJC010000373.1 coordinate 13,887,564, forward strand.
AGATGGAAGCTTGAAGAAAAAATGGATCAAATGATGTAGAAGATGTGATGAAATTGTACAATTCGAAGAAAATTGAGGGGAGTGAAGCTGATGCAGAACAACAACTGAAAAATGACAGTGATGATCAGAATCAATGTTTACCTGAAGAGGCTGATGAGGTTGAAAAGGGCGATGAGGTACCTGGTACTTCTCAGAATTCCAGCAAGTACATCAAACTCCCCAGAAAATGATGTCTCTCTTGATGAAGAAGAACGTGCTAATCAACTCAACCTGTCTGCTCCAAGATCAGGATTGAAGCATAGTTCATCACATCTTCTTGATAATCTTATTTCCCCTTTGAATTCTGGGATTCATACTAAATCAAAAACAAGAAATCTTTTTGCATTCTCCGCATTCATATCATCTATTGAGCCCAAGAATGTGAAAGAAGCATTGGGTGATGCAGATTGGATCAACTCTATGCAAGAAGAACTTCATCAGTTTGAAAGAAGCAAGGTATTGTACCTGGTTCCTTGACCTGAAGGAAGAACAGTAATAGGAACCAGATGGGTTTTTTGAAACATGCTTGATGAAAATGGAGTGATTACTAAAAATAAATCCAGGTTGGTGGTACAAGGATACAATCAAGAAGAGGGAATAGACTATGATGAGACCTTTGAACCTGTTGCCAGAATAGAGGCTATTAGAATTTTAATAGTTTTTGCTGCATTGATGGGGTTCAAGCTGTATTAAATGGATGTGAAGAGTGCATTTCTGAACGGAGATCTCAAGGAGGAGGTATTTCTCAAACAACCTCCTGGTTTTGAAGATACAGAGCTACCAGATCATGTGTTCAGATTGAATAAGGCACTGTATGGTCTGAAGCAGGCTCCAAGAGCATGGTATGAAAGGCTGTCAAAGTTTCTCCTGAAGAATGGGTATAAAAGAGGCAAGATAGACAATACTTTGTTCTTATTAAAAAAGAGAACAAGAATTGCTTATCATTCAAGTTTATGTGGATGACATAATTTTTGGAGCTACTTCAGAACATTTGTGTGAAGAATTCTCATCATTAATGGGAAAGGAATTTCAAATGAGCATGATGGGTGAATTGACATTCTTCCTGGGTCTGTAGATGAAGTTGTCATCAAATGGGATTTCAATTTGTCAGGAGAAGTACATTAAGAAGCTGCTGAAGAAATTCAATATGTTTGATTCTAAACCTATTGATACTCCTATGGGAACAAATTCCAAGATGGTAGTAGAGGAAACTGATCCTCTTGTGAATCAAACAATGTACCGGGGAATAATTGGATCCTTTCTATATCTGACAGCTAGAACGCCTGATATTGTGCATAGTGTTGGAATGTGTGCCAGGTTTCAAGCATGTATCTCGTGATTCACACTTGAAGGCTGCAAATGTATTCTCAGATACTTGAAGAAAACAGGGGACCTGGTTATCTTCTATCCAGTAGGTGACACTTTTTATCTGGTTGGTTTTGCAAATGCTGATTTTGCTGATTATCAAGTTGACAGGAAGAGTACCTCTGGAATGACTCATTTCCTTCGATTATCACTTATCTCTTGGGGTACCAAGAAGCAGAACTCTGTGACTCTTTCAACTGCTGAAGCTGAATATGTAGCTGCTGCAGCCTGCTGTTCTCAGTTGCTGTGGATCAGGCAACACTTGGAAGATTTTGGGATTCACATCAAAGCAATTCCTCTTATGTGTGACAATACTAGTGTTGTTAGTATGGGAAAGAATCCAGTGCATCATAAGAGAACAAAACATATTGATGTTAGACATCACTTTTTGAGAGATAATGTTGAGAAGGGAAATATTGTGCTCACATATTGTCCAACGGAGGAGCAAATTGCAAACATCTTCACCAAGGATCTCAGCAAGGATAAATTTGAGAGAAATCGGTTGAAGTTGCGCATGTTGATCTCCAAGTGATGTTCTTAGCTTCCAACAGTTGAATTCCCTTGATGGTTAAAATTGCAGGCAAGTATCCTTTGTGTGAATATTTAAATATCTGAACAAAGATCCTTTTTGTACCTTTTGTAGGTCTATTTTCAGTAAGGAAGTGCTCAGCAAGGGAAGCAACTAGAACAACTGAGGAATGAGATTTAACTGCTCTATGGTACTTGGTGCCTGTCAAGGTTAGCATTTATACATTAAATTGAAACAGAAAAATATGACCGTTGATAATGCCACGTGTCAGTCATCGGTCACTCTGACCGTTAGTCCCATCATTTCTCTCTCAAACCACACATCCAATCACGGACTTGGCACCTTTTCACGCCTTTTAAAAACCCCATTTACTTCTTTTAAAATCCACATCTGTCCTTTAACATTCTTCTTGTTTCACGAAGGGTTTTAGCAAAAGCTAAAAAAGACAAAATTTGTTTCTTCTTCTTCTTTTCTCTGTTCAACAAAACCATTTTCTTGTGTGTAAAACATATCTTCTCCTTCATCTTCCTCTAAACAGATGCTAGATGCTCTAAGTGAAGTCGAGCCTCTTACTTTCTATTATCCGGCAACTGTACAGGCCAGACCCAATCCACCTTCCAGTTCTCAAAAAGATACACCCGATAACCCTTTCTATGCCATAGATCTAAACAGATCTTGTGTGCCTACTGGACCTGGTCCGCCTCAAGATATGTGTCCTGACAATCTCTTTGAAGGAGATTTGCCTAAGCATAAGGCATTTGAGTCCAATATATTGGCAGCAAGTGAAGAGTTGGTGATTGAGAGCTTGTCTATAATGAGGGAAGAAGCAATGGCGGAGAAAACTGAGGTCTTACTGAGGGAAGAGGTAAGAAACCCTCAGCCCATCTTTGACAAAACTCCTGATATAAAAAGGTACCCTTCTTCTTCCTCCTCTGACTCTGAAATTGAGAAGGAACCTTTAAAATGGAAGGTTGAGCGAAGTGAAGGGGAAATATCTAGAAAAGGAAAGGAGAAGGTAGTCAAAGAGGCCCCTAGGAGAAGACCTACTACTAGGTCTACTGCTCAAAAGTTGATGGCTGATGCCTTGAAGGCCAGTGCACGTTCTACTGCTGCAGTTAGAAGTGTTAGAACCTTCGAGGTATAAAATTTAAAAATGCCTGAGACCAATGTGGTTGAGTTGTCTGGTATGGAATAAAAAAAGAAAACAAAGAAGAAAAGGTCTGAGAAGAAAAAGGGAAAGGTTTCAAAGAAGGTTGAAAACACAAAGTCGAAAAAGAAGAGTTTTGAGGGAAAAAAGGAAGAGGTCACAGGGACCTGGTACCCAAGCCTGGAGAGATGAAGGTGTCAACATGCAGAAAGTTGTTGACAGCTTGAGAAACCAAGCCGTCTTGGTAGGAAGAGTTTTTGATATGGGAATCATAACTCTTCCTGGCATGGATTCTCTTCACGATATGGTAGAGATCTAATCTTGGTTACACTTGTTCGATAGGAAATCTCCCATCCTCCATGAAAAAGAAGTGCACAAATTTTACTATAATGTTAAATTCAAGGACGATGGGAGCATCCTCACACGGGTAAATGACATTGCTGTATATTTAGATAAGGGTGTGTTGACCAAAATTCTCAGGGTGCCTAGAGAGTTGACCCGGTCTGTACTGGGCAAAACTTGCTCTTTTGAGTTTGCTTCTGTGATTTCTAAGACACACACAACCAAGGTTTATGGGATTTATAAGAAAATCATGAAGAGTGAGTACCAGTTGGTCTTTGAGTTAATCAACAAAGTTCTCCTTCCTCGCACTGAAAAGAGGACAGTAGCAACTGCTGCTGATTTGTTTGTGATGGAGATGTTGTGTAGCTTCGAAGCCCTGAACCTCCCTGGTCTAATGCTTGAGCATATCCACAAAACTGTCATTGAGAGGAAAGGTGTTCACAGAATGGGTTACGGATACTTTCTCACGGAGGTATTCAAGCATTTTCAAATTCCTCTCAGTGTTGGAAAGGTTGGGATGGTTAAACAGACTATCTCCGAGAGTACCTTGGTTGAGTGCGAGTGCATTGAAGGAAGAGGCTATCCAAAGAGAAAAATGGCTCAACTTATCGAAGATCAGGATCAGCTTAAGCACGAGGTTGAAGAGCTCACTGTGCGATTGAGTGGTAAAGAGGCAGAGATTGCTATACTCAAAGCAGAACTGCTTACTGCACAAAGTGAGGGACCTGGTTCTTTAGTGGTACAACCTCTGGAGAGAGAGAATGCTGAGTTGAAGGCGAAGATAACTGCCTTGCAGGAAAAGGCTATCAAGGATAATGATGCTGCCAATGCACGACTCACTCTTGTCATCCAGTCCCTGTCTCATCCTCCCCCCTCTTCCTAACCTGTTAAAGAATCAACCCCTGTGTCGTCTTTTTTTTGTGTGGCTTATCATTGTGTTGATGGATATTCAATTTGTTTTTAATGTATTAATGTTATGATGGCATGCTGGTTAACTTATTCCTTTGTTGTTCTGATTATCCTCTTTTGTGCATACTTTTCCCTTACTGATTGATTGCTTATTATCTTTGATCTTGTTCAGTGTTTCTGTTGACATCATTGGTTTACTGCATATCTTTTTTATGATGCCAAAAGGGGGAAGTTAAACTGCCAGTAACTAAATGATTACTTATGTGGGGGAATACAGTGAGGGGGAATATACAGTAATGGGGAACACAGTAAGGGGGAATATAGCAAGGGGGAACAAAGTTGGAGAAGATCTGAGATCATTGTTTGTCATCATCAAAAAGGGGGAAAATGTTATTTTTAGTTTTGATTATTTGACAAACATAGGGACCTTGTAAAGGTACCAGGTTTCTTACTTGAATGTTGCAGATGAAACAAACCAGGGACCTTGTAGATGTACCAGGCTCTTATGGTCACGAGCCTATTGACTGCCAGCTGGAGACGGTTCAGAAAGTAGATGCACACTTCGCGATGGCGTCAGAAAGTGAGACTTCTCCAACCAATGACAAAGAGTTTAAGGAAAGTGACTTGTCCATATAAAAGGCACTTTCCTAAAAATCTTTGGTAGTTTTTGCAACTTGAGATAAAACTCTTCAAGAACATTCGCAAACGCTGCTAATAAACAAAGGCAGAATTATTCCAAGAACAACAGCAATCTCTGGAGCTTTTCGTGTAGTTGTTTAGGAACACATTCTCTTGTTCTTAGACTGTAAACTATTCCTGAATCTATAAAGGAATTAGTGGGTAGTGTTAAAAGTCTAGGTTATCCAAGTGGGATAGCTTAGTGGGTAGATTGTTTTCTACTTAGGCTTGTTAAGCAATAGAGACTATTGCTTAAACGTGAGATTAAAAACTACTTCTCACATTTGTTGTAATCGTGTTTTAATTTTTCTTTTGAAGATTAGTGAAAACGATTGAAAATCCTGTGAGACAGGTCGTGGTTTTACTCCCTTAAGCAAGGAGGTTTCCACGTAAAATCACCGTGTTGATTTTACTGCATTTAACTTTCTGGTTTTATTCATTAGTGTAGTATGGGACCTTGTCCATTACTTGTTAAGTGAAGGCATATATTCCATCATGTTTAATTTTTTTTTTGTGTGTGTGTATATATATATAATATATATATATATATATATATATATATATATATATATATATATATATATATATATATATGTATATATATATATGTGTGTGTATATATATATATATATGTATATATATATGTGTATATATATATATATATATGTATATATATGTATATATATATATATATGTATATATATATATATATAATTTTCAAATAGTTGAGACTCAACATTTAACATAAAGTTTATCTTTAGTGTTTTAAACTTATCAATATTGATTAGGTCATCCTCTAAGAAGACAGTCAGGCTAAGGTTATTTTGCTTGGGAGTCATTAATAATTTTCGAGGTCTGGTCACCTCCAAGGTCTGAGGTGTGATAATTTGATTACTTTAGCTTATTAAGAGAAACACATTTTTTGTAAAAGAAAATTATACTTAACATTGACTATTTGTTTTCACAAATCACTCACAAGTCCATTAAAACTGTGTATTACTTAATACGGATACTATAGTAAAATATTCACGTTATTTATGTTCTCTTAAAAAGAGTGCAACCTTTATCAGGGATAATTAAAAGCATTGGAGGAGGTATATAGTTAAATTAATTTTTTATGTTTAAATTAGATTTTTATGGTCATAAGTTAAAAAGATTAGTGATTTAATAAACACCAAAAAATTCTTCTTGATATTAAATTCATTACTTGACAAAGATGACAAAACACTGCATGAATTTTGAGTGCCTCGCTAACTATTCTTACACTCACATTAATAGCATTCTCTTGACAAATCAAATCAGTGAATCAAAGTATAACTATCACTAATAGTTAGACAAGAAATATGTGAAGTAGTGAGGTCACATGAAATGTATGAGTATGACTACACATTCACATGGATAGTAAGTCTATTATTCATGCGTATCTATTATAAAAGCCTCAAACTTTAAGAAAACACTCAATCCTCTCAAATCATGACAACTTCTTCTCCCAAATATTTACAGGAGGATAATCTAAGTGAAGAATGTAAGAAATTGCTCTCCATCTTGCCAAAAGATAAAGGATGGGTTGGATCATATATCTACAATTATCAAGGTTTTTGGACACCACCAAGATTTCTTCAAGGTGTGATTGCATTTCAACAACAATTTCAAGCCGAAGATAGTGATATCATTCTTGTTACAACTCCAAAATCAGGAACTACTTGGTTAAAATCACTTTTATTTGCTCTGGTGAATCGAGTGAAACATCCTATTTTTGAACCTAATCACCCTTTACTTGTCAATAACCCTCATGTTCTTGTTCCATTCTTGGAGCATGAACTCTATATTGATGGTCGAGTCCCTGATTTTTCAACCTTCACTTCACCTAAACTCTTGGCAACTCATGTGCCCTTTGCTTCATTGCCAAAATCAGTACAGGATTCAAAAACCAAACTTGTCTACTTATGTAGAAATCCTAGGGACACTTTTATTTCTATGTGGCATTTCACAAACAATTTACTACTTCATCACAACAATACCAATTCTATTGAAGAAATGTTTGATCTTTTCTGTGAGGGGGTGAGCCTTTATGGTCCATTTTGGAATCACGTGTTAGATTATTGGGGAAAAAGCATAGAAAATCCTACCAAAATACTTTTTTTAATGTATGAAGAAATTAAAAAGGAACCAAAAGTTCAGCTTAAACGCTTGGCTGAATTCTTGGAATGTCCAATTTCCCCAGAGGAAGAAAATTGTGGAGTGGTGGATGAGATATTAAAAATGTGTAGTTTTGAGAATTTGAGAAATTTGGAAGTGAATACAAATGGACAGTTTTCAACTGGAGAGGCATATAATTTGTTCTTTCGTAAAGGAGAAATTGGAGATTGGAAGAATTATTTTACTACAAAGATGAGTGATAAACTCAATCATACCATAGAAGAAAAGTTTCAAAGATCTGGATTAAAGTTTTCATATGTTTGATTAGGTATTAATATGCTATAATGTCACTGGAATGCAATTATTTATTTTGAAAATCAATGTTGCAGTATTTGTGTTTGAGAGTAATATAACAGAACAGACAACAAAAGTTCTAGTGTCGTAATATTATTTTGACTAATTATTACTCAAATTGATTGCAAATTTAGTATTAAATTTTTATTCTTTATTTTATTTTGGAAAAATGCATAGTACCCCTCAACCTATACACAAAATTTCAGAGACACACTTATACTATACTAAGATCGTATTACCCTCACCGCAACTTATTTTATAAATAATTTTCTACCCTTTTTTTACCTATGTGGTACTAGCTTGAAAAAAAATGTCAACACGCGTTGGACCCACAAGATAGTACCATGTAGGCCGAAAATGGTAGAAATTTATTTATAAAATAAGTTCAGGAGGGTAATATGACCTTAGTATAGTATAAGATGTCGATGAGATTTCGAGCATAATTTGGGGTATACTTGTGCATTTTCCCTTTTATTTTTCACCAGAAGTCATGTTTTTTCTAGTACTACAGGGCTGTCAATGAAGTTGGAGGCATTTGTTTTTTATTTGAGATTATTTATCTCCAAATGCCAAATAAAAAATTTAGGGCTCAAACATTGAATAATTGATCAAAATGATTTAGAGAGAAATACTAATGGAAGAGTGATTTTTCTATGACAAAAGAATTATGATTTAATCACATAATTTTAAATAATTGAATGACTATTTCAGTAATAAAATCATTTTAATTTTTCATATGTGTGACGATCATTATAAATTATTATAGTGAATAATGACAATAATACCAAAATAATGACAATAATCATCATCATTAAAATTGTCTCGCAATTCTCTCTCATTTTCTTTTATCTTGGATGACAAAATGTGTTTCTTTGTTTCTAAAGTTTTCTTAAGTTTCATTTCACGTCTATTGGACAACTAATTATTACTATTATATTACTTTCATTGTTTCAGATCATAATGTGATATTATTTGATTAACTATAGAATTTTTAAAAAATAAATATAAAAGCCTAAAACAAATTATCTATATAAAATTACATATATATCATCTCTTTTAAGGATAAATCGAAAAGTTTAAAATTGAACTTATTCTTTCCAAAGTAAAAGCATCATTTTGTTTATTTAGATATACCAATATATGTATGCCAATCGTGTGGGCTGTCCGGTATAAATGGACTCATAAGTCCATATTTTGGGGTCATCTTAATTTTTATCCTCAAATATGATGAGTTTTAGATTTTATCATCAATATTTTATGTAAAAGATATCTGATCAAATATATCTTTGAAACCAAGTAACAACAACAAAAAAATGTTCGGTATAAGCTTATATTTTTGTATCATAATCTACCACAAGTAACGCCTGAAAAAACATAACAAGTTGTGTTATAATGCACAACTTTATTCCTAATGCACTTATGCCATGCGAGATAAACATTCAAATTCAGAATCCACAAGTTATGTTGTAAGAGTCATATAACTTAATTTCAATCGAACTTATGTTGAGCAAGGAAAAAGTTTGATTTAAGAATCCATAATTTATGTTGCACTAAACATAACTTATTCTCTATGAAACTTACGTCAAGTGAGCCAAAAGTTCTCTAAGCTTCTGTCGAGTAAATTATCACATAGAAATACCACATAATTTATATGGGATATATTAATTTCTGACTCCGCCACTATACTCGATTAGTATGTTAATACCAATTTCTCGAATGTAAATGATTTTAAACCGATGATATACGAACAATGAAATAATGTCCACATGTATAGACAACATGAATATATGTTTTTCGTTAAAACTAGATAACTTATATTACCGACACCTGACACGGTAGTCTATGATCTCATTAAGATCATGAACGATTATTTTTAATATTCGAATAATAGAAATTTCGTATTGTCACATATATAAGAACTTGAAAGATTGTAAAATTCTTACTATTTAATGGAGTTTATAAATTATCACTTTCTCTATTGTTTTGTACATGTGCATGTGAAGTATAAGATACTCAATATGATGATATATTATTCTTTATTTAGCTAGTAGAAGCTAGGTTTCTTTGTTCCTCCATATCATTTTCCATAAACACCCCTCAATACACCATATATATTTATCATGTGAACGATATCAACCTCTCATATTGTCAAATGTGTGTTTCTTGATTAGATTATTCTAAACCTAGTAAATCATTAAAAAAACATTAATTCTTGCTTTCAAATCATTGATTTTGTTCAACAATTTTTGAAGGATAAAACTTGATCTTGTATCCACTTTTTCTTTGTCCCTCCATAGGAAAAAAATTGTAATTTTTAGACTGAAAGTGATCCAAATAGTACTTTACATTAGCATCATTCAAAATAAGGTGTAGCAAGAATACAAGAAAAAACACATACACCATAGCATGGGGAAGACCAATCGTGATTTTGTTCAAATACCTGAAGTGTCCCATCATCCGTTGTGTTGAATTAGAATTGAAAAATTATTGGTACCCATGTTTGTAGTAAATCGTAGAAGGCAAAAAAATCAGAAATAATCACGAAATATGAGTAAATCGTGCTTGGTTGATTTTTTGTTACAATATCAATAATTTGGCATATTTTTGTTACAACATCAATAATTTGGCATATTGACTCTGCAATTTTGAGTTACGTTCTTGCGTTCATTTTTTTCCTGCTCTGCACAAATTACATCAGCTTGCATGCATATACTCTTGATTCTCTACCTGCAAAGGTCTGTGTGTTGTTGTTGCCTAACACTTCATTCAAATGAAAGTGTTCTCTAACTATATTTTCTCCTTGTTTATTTTCTAAAATCTTCTTATGCTTTTAGTCAAACCTGTAATTCTTTTTGATAAATAAATTAGATGATTTTAATTTTATTCAAATCGACTAAAATATGTGCCTGATTTATGAAAATTTCTGGTGAATCAAGTATAGAATCATCATGAAAGTGCACATAAAAGCATTCAAATGCATTGTGAGCCTCAATCACAATTAGCTACATATAAATTTTGATGAAGTCCTTCATAGGTTTGGAAAACGTTTAGTTTCCAGTTGTATGTGAATCCTTGCAACATGTTTTCAGCGATAGTGATATGGCCAAATAATCTTGGATAATGTTCGAGGGAGAGATGTTCAAAGAATCTCCAGTACTTGATGGAACTTAAGCACCACCAAAAATGTACATGCAATAAATTTGTGTTTCTTGGGAAATATGGAAAGGCTGGACAACTCATAAATATGGCGATCATTACAAATTGTGAATTCAAGCAGGATATAACCTGTGGAATACAAAGAAAGCCATTTCCACTGCCTCTCCAAACTGTGACACTAGAGGTACATTGGCTGAACTTTGTGCAAGAATTGAAAGGTACAAACTTATTTTCCGTGGATCAAACCTGAGATAGGTATGATAAAAAACAACACATATGTGAGTGAAAGAATATTTTCCTCAATTCCATCTCTCTATTTTTTCTGATCCTTATATACACAAAAATAGCATTAAATAAGGCTACAAAATTAGGAGTCAAAAACTACAATTTAGGAATGAATATATACTCCTAACTAATTTACCATAATACAAGATATTTACTATATATTTAACACACCCCCACAATCGAAGCGGGAGGTTTGCGGACGCTAAGATTGTCCCAAAATTCTTCTAACAAGACACGTGGAAGACCTTTTGTGAAAATGTCCGCTATTTGATAACGGGATGGAACATGTAAAACACGAACCTGTCAACGAGCAACATTTTCTCGAACGATGTGGATATCCATTTCAATATGTTTTGTACGCAGATGTTGTACTGGATTACCCGATAAATAAATAGCACTTACATTGTCACAGTATACAAGTGTGGCTTTCTTAATCGAACAATGCAACTCTAAGAGAAGATTACGAATCCAACATGATTCGAAGAGCACATTGGCCACCCCACGATATTCGGCCTCAGCACTAGAATGAGACAATGTGGGTTGTCGTTTATATGACCATGAGGCCATGTTGTCTCCCAAAAACACACTATACCCGAATGTAGACTCTCGGGTGTCCGGGCACCCTCCCCAATCTCCATTAGTGTAAGAGACAAGAGTGGAGAATGAAAAGGGATAAAGGTGAAGTCCATGATCCAAAGTACCCATAACATACTGGATTATTCGTTTGAGAGCATTAAAATGATCAATACGCGGATTATACATATGGAAACAAATTTGTTGAACAACATAAGATATGTCCGAATGGATAAAAGTGAGATATGAAGGGCCCCTGCAAGACTTCTGTAAAGAGCGGGATCAGCATAAGGAGCATTAGAATTAGCACTAACTTTAGGTTTGGAGTCAATCGGAGTAAGAGTGGGTTTACATGAGGACATGCTGGCTCGTTCAATTATTTCATCAGTATATTTCCACTGTAAAAGAAACATACCACCCTTATGTATAGTGACAACAATACCAAGAAAATAATATAAACGACCCAAATTTTTTATAGCAAATTCATAACTGAGAGGAGCTATGATAGAACACCGAAGAGCATCAGAAGAAGCAGTAAGAATAATATCATCAACATATAATAAAATGTAAGCCATGTCCAAACCCTAGTTGTAGTTGAATAGAGAATTGTCACACCGGCTATCAGCGAAACCAATGGACAAAACATAATCAGCAAAATGCTTATACCAAGCCCGGGGAGCTTTCTTAAGGCCATACAAAGACATACGTAACAGACAAACATAATCAGGATGAGTACGATCCCTATACCTCAAGGGTTGATGCATATAAACAGTTTCCTGAAGATCACCATGAATAAAAGCATTTTTGACATCCAATTGATGAATTGTCCATGCCTTGGACAAAGATAGACTAAGAACAGTCTGGGTTGTAGCCGGTTTGACCACCAGACTAAATGTCTCACCACAATCAATACCAACCGGCTGTGTTTTGCCATCACCAACAAGACGTGCTTTATGCCTCTCAAAAACACAATTAGATTTGAATTTATGAGTAAAAATCCACATTGACCAAATCACATTCACATTTGGTGGACGGGGCACTAAATCCCACGTCTTATTTTTAATAAGAGCATCATATTCATCATCCATGGCGATCCACGGAGATCCGCAATTTGATTACGAGGCAAAGGTTAACTTGTAATCTCAGAAACAAAAGAATATTTCTTATTTGGTTGAAATATCCCATTTTGGCTACGAGTCACAACTCTTTGCCGCTGGAGAGTAAATTGAGTGGGATGTGGTGCTAAGTTGTTTGATGGTGTGGAATGTGTTTGGGACAAAGGGGAAGTATGGGGTGAGGAATGAGGTGATGGGCTGTCAAGGGAGGATGGACCTTGGGGATGTTTGGGATATTCAGTAGGGGGAGAAGCGGGTTGATCTTGCTGAGAAGAGGGGCTGCCAGGTGGAGTCGATTGAGCCGGGAAATGGGCCGCAGGATGTGGAGGGTCGTTGGACGCAACATTAGAATTTCTAAAATTTTGAATAACATAAGAATTTAGTCCAGAGTCCAAAATATTACATTGTGGATAAGAAGGAGTATGTAACTTTTCAAAGGGGGAGGAATTCTCATAAAAAATAACATGTCTACAAATGATAATTTTACGAGAGGATAAATCATAGAATTTGTAGCCACGGTGATTCGGGGGAAATCCCAAAAATACACACGGAGTAGATCCGGGTTGCAATTTATGAATAGTGGGAGATGGAAAAAGTGTATAACACAAACACCCAAAAACCCGTAAATGAGAATAAGAAGGCTCGCTTTCATAAAGAATTTTCAAAGGAGATTTATTTCCCAACAATTTGCTCTGAAGAATATTTAGAAGGTAGGTTTTCATTTGTAAGGAATGATGCCAAAAAGAAGGTGGAAGTGAGGCATGGGCAAGAAGAGTACGACTAATGTTATTGATAGTACGAATTTTTCATTCGGCTTTCCCATTTTGTGAAGAAGTATGAGGACAAGAGAGACGGAAAGACATGCCATGTTTTTTACAGAATTCCAAAAATGGACCATCATCAAACTCCCTCCCATTATCACATTGTACGTTTATAAAATTACGTTCAAATTGGGTGAGAACTCAAAATGGGAGATGACCAAAGATCACTATGTAATATATCAAATGGTAAAGTCGTACTAGAAATTGAAGAAACAAACGACAACTTCACATGTTTCCCCAAAACACATGAACCATAAACACTAGAACTAGAAAGTCTATTACAATCAATATTTTTATTGTGCCTAAGAGCATCTAAAATAGGAGCACCTGGATGACCCAACCGATCATGCCAAAGTTTAGGAGAAATTGCGGCAAAAGTAGAGGTAACTTGATTGTTGATTGGAGTAGTAATTGGATAAAGGTTGCCCTGGCTATAACACCTCATTATTGGCTTCCCCGTCTGAAAATCCTTTACAGAAAAACCAAAAGGATCAAATGCAACAGTTACAGAATTATCAGTAGTGAATTTTCTAACAGAGATTAGAATTTTTACGATTTTAGGAGAATGAAGGATATTATTTAAAGAAAGGGTCGGGCTAGATGAAGTCAAACAAGTGTGACTGTAATAAAGAATATGAATTTTATGACCATTACCAACAACTATATTATTATTTGAATGAGTGCTCAAATTAAAAATAAGACGAGATGTTACCTGAAGAGGAAGTCATATGAGAAGTAGCCCTGGTGTCCATGTACCAAGACGGATCAGGCGAATTAAGGGACATAGTATGCATTGCAGCCTGAATATCGGTAGGAGTCATCGAACCGGACTGTTGCTGGTGTCCAGACGCCATCTAAGACTGTTGATTTCATGGCCTTGGGACCAATAGTCTATCCTGCTGGTTTGGAGTACTAGGCCTAGTCCATGCTTGAGTTGGGTAAGGGAAAGGAGGAATGGGCCAGCCATATCCCCAAGCATACACTTGCTACCGAAAATAAGGGGACATGTTCAAAGCTTGAGTAGCACCGGAGCCTCGCCCAGCAGGTTGCACTGGTTGTTCGATGAACTGACTCGTGTTTGTCAAATGACCGGAGGAGTCATCTGACGAGGCTATAACCATGGCAGATTTTGTTGCCGCCTCCTTTTCAATTCCGGTTTCCTCAAGAACAAGCGTGGAGCGAGCCTTGTAAAAGAGAGGAAGTGGATTGCTTTGATGAATAATCGTTCCCACACCACAGTAGGCTCGGGTAAGGCCACCAACCAAGTGTAACACCATCCGGCTATCAGAAACTGACGCTTCGACATTCTTCAAGTGATCACCGAGGGACTTAAGATGCTGACAGTCAGAGGATGCAATGGGAAAATTCTCCATTGAAGTGGTGGAGAATTCTTATTCAAGAGCAACAGCACGGGAAAGTTGGTTGTCCTGGAATATGTCTCGCAACCTATCCTAGGCCTCCATAGTAATCGAATCAAGATCAATAATGGTATGCAGGAGATCATTAGAGATAGTGGCATATATCCATGAAAGAACCATGGAATCCGGAGTAGTCCACAATTCCTTCTCTTGATCAGTTGAAGGTGGTTTGGACGTACCTTCTTTCGGAAGGACAATACGGGATAGTACTCTTTGAGAATGAGCATGAATTTTGAATAATACCGACCTCGTAGAGTATTGAACATTTTTCATCTCAAGAGTGATGGGAATATGGTTCTTGATATTAGAGACGACCAAAGACAGATGAAAAGATTTGTCCGACATTGTGAGATTGCCGGCGAAAAAACAGAAGAAAGGGAAGAAGAAAGGAGGCGGAATCAAGAGCGTATGCTGAAAAAGAACCCTAAGCAACTGATACCATGAAAGAATATTTTCCTCGATTTCATCTCTCTTTTTTACTGATCCTTAAATACACAAAGATAGCAACAAATAAGTCTACAAAATTAGTAGTCAAAGACTACAATTTAGGAATGATAATATACTAGTAACTAATTTACCATAATACAAGATATTTACAATATATAACAGTGAGAAACATCCATGAAAACTCTAGACCTGGTATAGGAGAAATCATTAGGTGCCACTGGTAATCGTATCATGGCATTCTGAGTCATTGCTCAATGCATGACCAACAATCATGCTAAAGCTATGGCAGCATTATATGTAACCAGATGGTGCAAGCAAGCAGAAAAGGCTTGTTCTGGACACACCGCTAGACTGAGAATGCCACCTTCATATTTTAGTAAGGAATGAATATCGGACACTACATATGTTCAACCGATGATCAGTCTAGTGGTGCTTACGAGTGTTTAGTCTTGGGCTATAAGGAATATGACTTGGAACTTGATTTTATGTTAGTAGAAAACATGATCAAACACAAGGACGCCCAAAAGTTGAAGTTGAAAGGAATCATTCAAGACATTAATCAGGTCTATGTGTGTGCATGCTGCTTTTAGGTTTGATTTTGTACTATTCAATTAGGGTTTTTAGGCTTTTAGTTTTCAAGAAGTGTAATCGAATCCGGAATATATATAATACTTAATAGTATAATAATTATAGATATCCAAACATAAAACACAATACTTCAGAATATATGAGTTATATATGTCCAAACATAAGGAGATCTATTAATCTTTCATCAATTTCCTATATGATTTCGTAGCTAATTAGTCCATCAATACTCTATGGTTAGTCCTCTAATTAGTCCATGTGGAAGTGGTACCTTCTAATATTCTTTTATTAATTTCTAAAGCCATGAACTGAACACTTCTATTTACCTCTCTTCTCCATATTTCTCACCTCTCCATTTCTCCAAATCTGAGCTCAAACTTGAATTTGGAGATTTAGGTTGGTAGAATTTCATCTCGTTTCCCAAAATATGTCGCAGCTTTGTACCGGAGCTCATTGCTCCTCTATTTCCAGGAACAGCAACAACAACGATACGTTCACATTTTTGCATCTGAGTTCCGCTCATTTGTGAATTCAAAGAGAAGGTTTGATGTTATGCCTTAATACTTTTGAAGTTGTTCATTACCCCCCTGAACTTGAAGATTTTTATTCAATGAACACCTAAACATTATTTTGTCTTAATTACCCCCCTGAACATGATTATTCATCCTACAGGTACACCTTTTCCGTCCACCTGGCATAGAAACTGAAATCAAACTCTACAAGGCACGAGAGACAGCAATTTTTTGCCACATCATAAAGTTACAATGGTAATATACGTAAAAATCTATTTTTTCTTTAATATTTGGGTTATTTTAAGAATATTTCTCTCTCTATTCTCTACCTATTTATTCTTCTTTATCCCTTCTCCCTTTTCAAATTTCAGATTTATCTCACTTTTTTTTGTTTTAATTGTTATTGCTAAATTCATGAACAATAACAGGAGACTTGTTTGTTTATGTTGGGCTCCTCCAATTCTGAAAATTTCATGGACAAATGACAATCCCGGACGTAGATTTTTTGGTTGTAGACCCTATCGGGTATGTAGTGTTACTCCTTTTTTGCTTTTTATTTTACAAGTTCGTATTATGCAATTTCATTTTTTTAACTTTGAATTTATGAATGCAGTCCTCATTTCGAAATTCTTGTAAGTTTTTCGAGTGGTATGATCCTGAATTTTTGACCCAAGCGAATATTGTAATTTTGGGTTTGTTGAAGAAAACCAACAAACAAGAAGAACAGCTCAAGTGCAAATGGATATTGAAACTGATTTTGGGTATTAGTTTGATATGCAATGTGATATTGTTCTTTTATTTAGTGTGTCGTTGAATTTTATTTTAATGCAATTGTTATTAAGGCAATATCATTTGGTTCTAGGGTACTCATTTTGTGGATTAGTTTGGTTTGGTGTTCTATTAATGTATGTTTTTGTTGTTTTTGCTGATCAATACAATTACATGTAATGGGTACTATGATACCACGAAATAATAACATGAAGGCAACAAACATAACCTAACTAGTGCTTTCTTGATCATAACAAAGCAGCATCATAGTGTTTCATTGTTACAACCAACAACCACAATAACTTAAGTTAACTAGCAAAACATAAAACAATCACTACTTTAAAGTAAGTTGAACAACCACACAAGCACCAACCAACAACCACAATAACTTAAGTTAACTAGCAAAACATAAAACAGTAACTACTTTTAGTTTGTTTGAACAACCACAGATTCATCAACACATAAAACACTATTTCAAGTTTGGTTGGACACCCACAACAACACAACTAAGAAGTTTTCTTTGAGAGTGATTTTCCTTTGGCATGTCACCTTGTTTGAATGCCACAAGCTTTTGATCTGGTTTGAATACGACGCATAACACTTTCGACTTGAAGTTTTCTTTGAGTCATGGCCTGTTTGCCTTTCCACTTCAGTCCCTTGGTAGGTTTAAAACCAATATCGCCTGTCACATGTGAAGAAATCACCACACTAGTATTAACCCTCCTTCTGCTAGACAATCCTTGCTGCAATATCAACAACATAGTTATTTTGGGATTCACATTTAGATGACAGATATAATTTTGACAGTTTATAAGACACTTACATTAATACACATATATCCAGTATCAGCAACAAATACACCTTGTCGAACAACTTTAATCCTCTTCTTGTAACCACTTCCGGCACCTCTTCTTCTACCAATCTTACTGGTGCTTGTTCTTTCATAATGACCTCTACCCCTCTTTTTTCCAGTGGTGGACTAATATGATCGGAAGAAGAACACAACAAGACATTAAATTTAATAAGTAATCGAACATTATTTATAAAAGCAAATTAATATGAATGTACCTCTTGAGTGGGTGTTGGTGTAGACTTGGGTTTAGGATTTTTTGGACAATTTCTCTTGTTATGATTTGGTCCTTTGAAAGGTGAACATGTCATTATTGTCCCCATTCTTGGCAACTTTCCAGCTTTTCTCACATCACCAATTTCTCTTCTTCTGTTCTTTGGTGGCCTACCAGGCATTTGTCTTGCCTCACGTGGTTCAACCATTGGGTTTCTACATTCAGGCCACATTTCCATGTTTGGGACTGCTTGAATGAAATTAGAATATGTCTTCATATATGTGTCTTTTCTATACCAACTAGATATTGCTTGTGATGCATCCATGTTCAAGTGGTTCATTGTTGCTATACAATGTGCACATGGGATATCTTTTAATTCCCATGATCTGCAACTACATTTTTGTTGACCCAAGTTTACAGTATGCTTGTATACCCCTTCTAACACTTCAAATCCAACATCACCATTCCATTCAATGTTGCACTGCATTGATCTTGTTACATTTGTATTGAATACCATCATTGCCATGGGAGATATTCCATCAGTCCATGTTTCAGCAAATGGTCTTGACTTACTCACTCTACTCATCACCTTAACTCTAATTTCTTCCAACATAGTTACAATGGTCTTGTTCCTAGGTCCCAAGATCCAGAATTGAAACTCTCTGCCATGTTGTTATCAATACTATCACACTATGAAAATGTTTGAATAAAAACATTACACCATGTCTCCTTGT
The DNA here is from genome assembly GCA_027704865.1 of Solanum neorickii. Taxonomy (NCBI): domain Eukaryota; kingdom Viridiplantae; phylum Streptophyta; class Magnoliopsida; order Solanales; family Solanaceae; genus Solanum; species Solanum neorickii. The sequence goes on from JAKWJC010000373.1 coordinate 13,906,544, forward strand.
TGTATTTCATAAGGGATTCAACAATACCTATTACCAGCTTGGACAGGGCATTTATATTGTACTTAAATTGAGCCTCAAATGTTGATCTAGCACAAACCCAAAATTTATTTCTTCTCTCTAAGCCTCTGATGTTTTGTGACCAATTCGCTAATATGTGTCTAGCACACATTCTGTGCTCACATTCTGGAAATAGTTCATCTACAGCAGCTATTAGTCCCTGTAGTTGCAAAATTAAAAAAAAGCAAGTTAAATTTTAGTCAAATTAAATTAGCAATTACATGAAACATAAACAAAAGAAAGATATTCAATTACCTTTTGCATATCACTAATGATAGTTAGCTGGGAACCATTTCCTAGATTAAGATCATCTTTCAGAATGGTCATGAACAATTTCCATATCAACTTGCTTTCAGTATCAATTAGTGCCTATGCTATTGGATACATTTGGTTGTTTGCATCTTTAGCAACAGCTACCAAAAGTTAACCCCTACAAATTCCCTTTGGAAAACACCCATCTAGCCCTATACATCTTCTGCATCCTTGTTGAAAACCCTTTTTCATAGCATCAAAACAAATATAAAAAGAGTTAAATTGTTTCATCCCATTTCCTGATTCTGAATCTTTAAGATTCACAAAACAAGTGCTACCAGGATTTTTTTGGAGTAACATATCCTTTTAATCTAGGATTCTGTTAAATTCTGCCACATGATCTCCCATAATTTCCTTTAAAATAATTTTTCTTGTTTTTAAACAAACTGCCTTGCCTACATGAACATTCAACTCTTTCCTCACCAATTCTTGTTCTCCCACCCTTTTATTCTAGGTTGAAAAATCATCCTATCTTTCATATACTTGCATAAGAACTTTGAATTACACAAAATATTATTGGTGGTCCTGGTACATTTGTGCCTTGGATTGTATGTCTTGATAGTAAAGTTCTCACTCCTTCCTTCGTTGCTCGCATACAACAGCCATGGACAACCACTTTTACACTTCACTCTCACTCTAGTACTCTCATTCACATACTTATATAACTCAACTCCTTTTTTATAGCATATTTTGTAACTGCCTCTCTAAATTTCTTTACACTTTCAAATATCAAACCACACTGCCATGCTACATTATCACAAGAAGAATCATATACCACCCTATTACTCTTCTTTTTACCCCTTAACAGGTTCTTCTTCATTACTTTGAAAACTATCACAGTCAGAATTGTCATAGTATGGCTCATCCTCTGTTAGCTTACCCTTGAAATTCTTGTTGCCTTTTTCAATATCCTCATACCCTTCATCAAATCCAACTTCACCTAAAAAACCTTTTGTTTTTTCCTTCTTCTTTCTCCTCTTACTTTCTCTGAGTTTTCTCACATCTTCTTTAACAATTTTCAACTCCTCATGCACATCACTACCATAGTCAATAGACTGGTCAAAACAGACAGAATCACTGTCTATGTCTTCCTATGCATTTTCTTGGGTAATTGGCTCAACTTATTGTTGAATAGAAGGTTCAGTTCCTTGTTGGATAGTTGGTTCAACTTCTTCTTCAGTATCAGTCCAATCTACTGAAGAATAATCATCATCACTTTCTTGTTGGCATTCTTGTTCAAACCTTGCAATCCCATCATTTTCATGTCTTTCAATAGCTGGAAAGGAAAAAGAGGAACCTAAACCTAGATCTCATTTTTTTGTGCAGTTAGAGATTCCCCAGGTGAATTAAAAGACTCAACCACTGTAACGACCTGTTTAGTCGTTTTGAGCAGTAGAGTTTATTTCTGGTTATAGCTGTCTGGGTCGACGGATATCACGACGAACCGTCATGGGCACGACGGACCATCGAGGGGATCTCGTTCCAAAACACTTAGACTCGGGAAATTTGGGTACTAAGAACAACTCTCTGAACATCGCAACGGAAGAGCAGCACGGACCGTCGTAGGTACGACGGACCGTCGCTGAGTCTTTAATGTAATTGAGTCTCTGAACTTTGTGACGGAAGCAGCAGGACAGACCGTCGCAGGCACGATGGGCCGTCACAGGCTGCGTAACCCTGACTGGGTCGGATTTCTGTTGAAAGTTTTTAAGGGAGTTTTGGACTATTCTTGCTTATGATTTTAAAGTTAGTGGTTTAATGTTTATAATTTAATTACTTGGGGGTTAAAGGAGATAACTTTGAAATAAATAGTGGGTTCATTTTACCATCTTTTATACTTAATTATATGGTAATTAGGGTAAAAGAAAAGAGTTAGAATAAGGAAAAATAGAAAGAATAGAGAGAAGAGGGGAGAACGAACTAGAGAGGGAGAAATGAAAAGGAAAGCAAAGCATTGGAGAGTAGATTGCTTGATCACGATTCTTCGGTGGAGGTAGGTTATGGTTTATGCTATTTCATAGTAAACTCTTAATAGCGAATGATATGTGTTGGGTAGTATTGTAAAGTCTTCTATATGCTTAATTGTGTGCTTGCATGATGTGATTATGTAATTGTGATGAATTAGCATGATGAGGCTGTTGAATCTTAAACCTTAAAACCTCTTGGTTATTGATGATGGCTTGGTATAAAAGAAGGCTTGATGAACTGAAAGAATGAGATTAGGGGATCGGGTGTCACGAACCGACACGTAGAATTAGGGGATCGGAGTGTCACGTTTCGACACTAGGATAGTAGAGGATCGGGTGTCACGAACTGACACATAGTAGTAGGGGATCGGAGTGTCACGTTCCGACACCAGGATAGTAGGGGATCAGAGTGTCACGTTCCGACACCAGGATAGTAAGATGAATGAATATTAAGGCGATCAGAGTGTCACGTTCCGACACCAGGATAGAAAAGAGAGTGAATCTTTAATTATGCTAATATACTCAGGTTTAAAGAAACTGTTTCCCAAATGAGTATGGTATGGAGGCTTGAGTCCTCATAGATGTGCTTGGTGTTGTGGCCAATGGTTATGGTACTTGTTGTTGTCACCTGTTAAGTATTTGGTTGGTTTTATGTTATTATTCAATATATATTGCTTTCTATTTTGAGTTGGCCGATGATACCTACTCGGTACTTGTTCCTTGTACTGACCCCTACTTGTATGTTTCTCTTTGTTATTTGTAGAGTGAAGCAAACGTACCATCGACTCGACTCGTCCTCAACTCTAGACAGTCTTCATCACATCAGATTTCAGGGTGAGCTATTGTTCCTAGCTCGGACTGGATTCTCTCTCATTCATGTCTTGATGTCCTTGAAGTTCGGACATGGACCATTTGTTTACTTATTTTAGCTTCCTAGATACTCTTAGATTTAGTAATTGAGGATTGAATGTTCTTGTAGTGATGACTTCCAGATTTTGGGAATAATAAGTATTAAATTTTAGAAGTTATTTATTGGTTATAGTAATGAGTTTTAAGTCTTCCGCATTATTTTCTGTTTTTTATGGTTGAAATGTTGGGGTTTAGATTGGTTGGTTCGCTCACATAGGAGGGTAAGTGTGAGTGCCACTCGTAGCTCGTTTTGGGTCGTGACAACCACTTGACTTAAAGATTGACTAATTTGACCTTCACTGGGACCCACATCATCCAGAATAGTGTTATCACACATATAAATATCTATTGTGTCCCCATCATGCATAATTAATTCCATGCTACAAATGTCCATGTCATTTTTCAATTCCACGAAATCACCCCCTACAGATGGAGCTGCATATGTTTTTCCTAACTTACTAATCCCAAAAGACATAGCATAATCTGCAAGTTCAGGAATTGATAAATGATCTTCATCCACATTGCCTACATATTCAGTCCTACCCCCAACATATACTGGACCTACCTCACTCACCAACATACTCCCAAATTTGAACCTTAAATTGAGGTACTTATTAGTCATAGTGTAAACCTATAACAACAATAATAATTAGTATATTGTACAATGCAAGCAACAAAATTGAAACATATATAATAACACCAAAACATAAGCAACAATTGGTACTTAGAATAGTGGGTGTATTACTCATCAACATACAATAGGCATCCCACACAATATACTTAAACAAATTATAAAATACCCCACCATTTAACAATACCAGAAACCCTAATACTTAGAACCTTAATTTTACCAAAAAGCCTAAATTTCATGCATGAATAAGGTAAAAAGCTTCATAATAATACATTCATTAAGTGAAAATTCTAGTTGAAAAGTATTAGACCCATAATCGAAAACTCAATCGGAAACTATGGCGAAACGTTAAACGAAATAGGGCAAAATAGGTAAAATATGTATGAAAAAGTAAAGAAAACATACAACAATACATCAAGCCTACGCGAAATCGAGTCGATAATCACTTACTTGTAGACACAATTTCAGACAAGATCCAAAGAAAATCGACCAAACACTTCACGAACTGCAACTGGCACAAATCTACCGCTACTTTGTCGATTACACTTTCGTGAGAGGTTTAGAGAAAATCAAAGAGAGGTTTAGGGAAAATCAAAGAGAGGTTTAGAGAAAATCGACCAAACACTTCACGAACTCTCTTATGGCACAAATCTACTCGTTACTTTGTCGATTACACTTTCGTGAGAGGTTTAGGGAAGATCAAAGAGAGGTTTAGGGAAGATAAAAGATAGGTTTAGGGAAGATCAAAGAGAGGTTAGAAAATCGAGAAGCTTCTTTCAGAAGTTTAAATATTTGTGAAGTTTGAAGGTCGGTATTATCTAGGTAACAAAATATTTATCTAGGTGGCAAATTATTTATCTAGGTGGTAAAATATTTATCTACGTGTCATGCGCGTGTAGACACGATCATATTGAGTGGACGGAAAAGGTGTACGTGTAGGATGAATAAGCAAGTTCCCGGGGGTAATTGAAAAAAAATAAAGTTTAGGTGTACATTGAATAAAAAGCTTCAAGTTCAGGGGGTAATGAATACTTTTGTCTTTTTCGTCGATTTATAACGTGTAAGGTTTTGCTAGGGTTTAAGCAGGACTCGTAATTTAGCTTTATCAGAGGCTTCTATCTGAATTGTTGATATTAGTGTTACTTTAGTTGTTGTATCAACAGAACATTATAGAGAATCTGGATGCAAAATAATCACTTGAAACCTTTACTGAAACTTCCAGAATCTAATGGTGCCAGATTATGGAGTACCTTAATTGCCTTCTAGCAGCTTACTTAATTTTAGAAACAACTATTTTGATATAGTTTTCAATATTTGGAGCTTATTCCTGGGATGATTGGTATGGAATGGGTTATAGAGTTGTAGGATGTTTATCAGCTTGATTGGCTCTGTCAGATTTCAAAGGGACATCTAGACCTACATAATTTGAAAAATAGTTACCTGGTTCACATGTTCGTTTGGCCGTAATTCGATCTTTTAACTTGCTCGAGCTGTAAAACAACGTTCTACTATGTTTGATGCCTTCAGGAATCATGTTTGAGTTATTCTGTATTTGTGAAAAGAAGAAATGTTCAATTTTCATATGCACCTTTATATTGATGGTTCTGCTAAATAGCGAATCAAGTTACTCTATTCCGTGAATATGTCTTGCAACGTCTTGGAATTTCATTTTCTGCATTTCAATCCCAAAGCAAACCAGGAAGCAGAAAAGAGAATGGAGAAATGAGTGTAAAATATGAAGCTTCAGTTTTTGCTGATTCTCAAGGTCAAGATGAGAATGATTAATGAGGTCCTAATTTAGAATCCAAAGATAACACAAATGAAAATGAAAAACGAGAAAAAGACATATTAAACAAGTTGTATCTTCTGATTCTGATTTAGATACAGACGATCTTTCTAGGGATGACTTGGTGAAACTAGTGGTTGAGAAGGAAGAACTCCTAAAAATAAAAGATGATGAGTTTCAGAAAAAATGAAGAAAAAATCTATTAGATCTTATGTAGAGATGGAGAATGTAATCAATAGAACAAAACGAGAAGAAGGAAATTTCAAGAAGTTTGCCATTCAAGTTAGTTTTTCTAGGCACGTGCTTTGCCAGATACTCCTTCATTTACTTATTGGTGTTGTGCCACTTCTGAAGACACTTTCGGAAGGTGTTGAAATGACTGATAAATAGCGCTTTCAGAGGTACACTTTTTCACCTAAATGGCCTATGTTCTTTTTTACTGCTTTGTTAGACTATGAGTTCATCTATGTAACACTTGAACCTTTTTTTACAAACATAATCTACAGTATAAACAACTTATGGTTTTTAAGGGTCAATGCCGGAAGACATTATAATTATAAATCTCAACAAAATAGGTCAGAAAACTACCCCTTAAAGCTCTGTAAAATCCTACAGATTTTGGCCATAGAACCCATTGCAGATCAACTTCTTCTGCTATATGGCCCACCCAGCTATTGAAATGAAGGAGAAGCAAAGAAGGTTTGCAGTTTTCTATATATATATATATATATATATATACATATATATATATATATACATATACATATAGATATACATGCATCTGGAAGAGGAGATCCCAACATTTTCCCTTGATATTGGAAAACTCTCAGTAGAATGCTTACTATTACTCCAATTGTAACGTTAGGTTCCATAACTTCAAGGGGTTGAATTTGTAATTCTTCCTGTGTACTTCAGATCTATGTTATTTTTGCTTCTTCGTCTTAAATTTCTGCAAAGACCTTATTGAGGAGGTCTCCATTATCTGTTTCTCAGTGCGGGTTTTTGCTTACATCTCGTTACTTTTCAGGCATTAAAATAATTGGTGTATGAAAATATGTTATATTCGAGTTGTTTTGATAATCCTTACAAATGCAGAGACGTGTTCCCTGATTGAGTTCTATCATCCGGTTCTATAATGGGGTACAAAGGTTGGTGAGACGTCAACGTACTACACCAATCAGAATGGACAAAGTTGTTTGTCCAAGGGTCAATAACTCTTTATGGTTGAGTTAGTCAATATTTCCAATCTGTGTTTGAAAAATAGAATTACTGATTCCAACAAACCTTTTCAGAAACACGAAGTAACCAAAGTTTTTTGAACCAGTAAGAAAGATAAATAAAATTTAATTTAGAAAAAACAAAAATATGTAAATGTACCAGAGTTCTAAAACATAAAACAAAAAAAGATCAAGCCCAATGAATGCACGGTGTCCTGTTAAGGAAATTATTCCCCCTAGTATCTGAGGTTTGAATTGGAATATGTCCTCTCAGGATAGAATGATCTTAATCACCAGCATATTGACACCCAAAACTCTGGTGTCAGTGAACCACTATACAACAGTAAAGTACGAAGAAAATTTTGTGCAGAAAAAGAAGAAGAATAAGAAATAAGAAAAATTCGTAAGAAATTTTTTTAAAGAATATATGGTATTTATAGGAAAGAGGAACAGATTCCGAAAAGTTGCAACCCTTTCAGAATCCACACGATCGTTAATGAAAATTTGTAACCTTTGCGAACGGTCCTAGCTGCTCCTGAAAGTTGAAACGTTTCAGACCTTCAGAACAGTAATTTCCACATGGTGGGAAATTTAAAAAAAATTGGAAATATTTTAAATAAAACGGGTCACGAAAATCCGAGTCGGGTTGGGTTTATCAACTAAAAAGTTAAAACATTTAGGTTAATCTCAACGAAATAATTGAAAACATTTCTGTTATCAACTAATTACCTGAAATGTTTTTGTCCATTTAATTTACTTTTGTTAATTAAATAATTAACTAAATAATTAAAACAAACTTTGTCCAAAAAATAATCTCTCGATCATTTTCCGAACCAAAGCAAAGCCGAGCCGAGCAACGATGAAGACAGTGCGAGGGGTGTCCCTCTTTCCATTTTAACTCTCGTATTTTTCTTTCCACCGCTGATGAGTGACAAATGTCTTTTCACTAAAGCATAAGAAGACTTTCCAAGTTACTCTCTTTTTATTTTTCCTCCATTTCCCATTAATTATTGCTACATATCCAGCAGTCAACATTACAAATAACAAATTAATTCATTGAAAAGGAGAGTGTTCCAGCAGATGACCTGAACACCGCTTGTTGCTTCCTAGTCTTCCAAGATATTGATGATTGGTCTAAGAAAACAAACCATTGAGTGAGAGCTCATCATGTTAAAGGAAAACCTGCCTAATCTGAGTCGCATCAGTCATATAGCTTTAAATCACATGCACTACCTAAATATATACTTTGTCCATGATTTCCTTTCAAAAATTGAACAAGTCATAGCGATGCTTCCCAGTGTTCGGCTTGTGGGCAATTCGTAAATTGGGATAGTACAGGCACAGAATAGGACAACTCTGGTCTAATGAAGCAGAAATATATGAGACAACCTATTAATGAACGATAGATCGATAGATCAGCAAGTGGACTTCCTTCCGCTAAGGCTAACTTGTGGTTTTACTTCATAGGAGCATTTGCAGGTTTTGCTCCTAGTGATCAAACTTCCTAAATATTATCCAAAGCATAATTACGTTGACATATTGAAATTCCTTCTAAATTTTTCGCAACTTCAATGCCCAAAAAATACTTCAACGCACCTAAATATTTCATCTGAAAACAATCACTCAAATAAATCATGAATTTTTGTGTTGCGTGATGATATTTTATAATCTACTTGCACCCGAGTTCTTTCTTTCCAGCTGGTAGTTTTTTCAATTACCCATGTCTTATTCTGTTCAAGAGGCTCAATTTGAATCTTCATTTCTTGTCTCCACCTTTCATGTTTCACTACTTCTGAGAAGGATGATGGCTCATGATCGGTAGTAATAGCTACAAGAAAATTTTGATATCGCCAGGAAAATTTGTCACAATTCAGAAATGTATTATTAGGTAAGGTGTACCTGAGGTATGCATTGTAAAAGATGAACTAGAAGGACTCAATTTTATGATGATATTATTAACATAAACGAATAGATGATCAGGTTGTTGTTTTATTCGATGTCCACGACACAATTGAGGTTCATTATTTTGTTCTTCACTTCCCTCTACCTCTTGGATACTAGACATCTCTTCTTCCCCATTTCTTGAGCATCTTGCACCTCATTAACTTGTGAATCAGACATATTAATCAATGGTTGGTGTTCGCTGGCTCAACTCCAATATCTATATCAAAATCATCATCAACAAATCCATAAACAACAATTTTTTTCAGTATTCTCACAAGAATTGGGAACTTGTTGGATAAATAGGAATTCATTCTAAAAAAATACAACATCTCTAGAAAAAAAGTACTCAATTTGTTTCAAGATTATATAATTTCAAAATCTTTTTCCCGTATAGGTATCCAACAAAAATATATTTACGACTCTTATTAGTAAATTTATCTCCTTTTCTTCCGTGACTATGACCATACGACAATGAACCAAAGATCCTCAAGTTCTCATAAGAAGGACGCTCTCCATGTAAAACTACATACGAAGTTTTTCCATTTAAAATCAATGAAGGAGTTCTATTTATCAAGTAACCTGCAACCAACACACATTCTCCCCAATAATTAATTGGAAAATGTCCCTAAAAGAGTAGTGCCCGTGCTATATTGAAGATGTGTTATTGTTTTCTCTCCACCCTACCATTTTGTTGTAGGGTTCCAACATAAGAACATTGAAAAACAATTCTCCTTTTCTTCCCTAATTATGAGCATAACACCCTCAAGTTTTCATAAGAAGGACGGTTTCCATGCAAATTTTCATACGGAGTTTTTCCATTTTAAATCAATGAAAGGAGTTCTATTTATCAAGCAACCTGCAGCCAACACACATTCTCCGTAAAATTAAATTGGAATATGTCCCTGAAAGTGTAGTGCTCGTTCTAGATTCAAAACGTGCATGTGTTTCCTCTCTACCCTAACATTTTGTTGTGGGGTTCCAACACGAGAACATTGAAAAACAATTCCCTGTTCAAGAAAATAATTTTCATGCAAGTATATCCCGTCTCATTATCACATTAAATAATTTTAACTTGTTTATTGTATTATCTTTCAACCATGGCTAGAAAATCAACATCATATGTGACACCTCCTTCTCAATTAACAAAATATTCATACTGCACGGGAATAGTCATTTATAATGGCAGAAAATATGAAGCACCACATGAAGATAAGTTTCTTTATATACCCCATAAATCAAAATGAACGAGTTCAAACTTGCCACAAGCTTTATTTTTACTTAAAAGGAAACCTATTTCAAGTACACTTAGCTCGTTTACAGACCTCACAAGCTTTATTCATCATCTCCATTTTATTAGTCCGAATAATATAGGAAACTAACTTGGTTGTCTTAGACATTTGTTCCAAAGATGAAGTGAGTTGCCTCTTCTTTATTGCCATAGCTTGTGGTACCATTCAAAAATAATAGAGTCCATCCCTTCGTTCACCTGCACCAATCAACATCCTCGAAGTGCATCCCTACATAATATACAATTTTTTAGTGAATTGAACAATACAACCGAATTCATCTATTAACTGCAGTATGAAAATTAAATTGTATTTAAAACGAGGCACAAAGAGAACATATTAAAACTTGAAGTTCTCGCTATGTTTTATAGATCCCTCTTTTGTAGCTATTGTATGTATTCCATCTGGAAGTCCTACACGACATTCAACCACTTCTAGCAAGTCCATCCTGCACTTCAAGTTTGCAGTCATATGGTTTGATGGTCATGTATTAAATATCCATGGTATATTATAATGTTTACTTGTCATCCTCTCATATGTACCAGTTTTATGGTTGTTCACCATATTACGCAGAATCGATAATTGTTCATTGCTCAAGCCAACACTGGCCGTATCATTGACTTGCAAGTGGTTCCCGATCTTCATGAACCTCCGAAAGTAGTTTGAGCAGCATAAGCACGTACTGTTCATTGTTGTTATTGCAGCCCCTTGCCGCTAGTCCATATTTCTCCCCGAAGGAGATCACACTACCAATCTGGGTAGCTTATAAGATAAAATCAAATATTTGCCTCATGTCCAGAACGTTTACAATGACAACAATTCATTGATCTTTCCTTCACCTCTCTACGTTCCCTTTTCCTGCTACTTTTTTAACCACAAGTCCGATGATGTAATCTATTTATTCCTCTGCACAGGTGATGGTATTCACCCTCTCCTGCTGGATTAAAATAGTGTAAACTCTGTTTAGAGTCCTCAATGGGTCCACAGCGGTCATGTTAGTTCTAACAATCCCATAGAGTGTGTCATCCAATCCCGTAAGGAATTGATGCACTTTTTCTACCTCCCGTCTATTTTCTAACTGTGATCCTATGTTACACTTGAATACTTCACATGTACACATAGGAACTTGTTCATAATTTTCTAGTTCGTCCCATATAGACTTCATCCTTCCATAGTATGCTATAATAGGCATACCAGACTTCATACACTATATCAAATCAATTTTCAAATATTGCATCTGAGGTCCATAGGCAATTGAAAACCATTCCGTAATCTGTCCAGAGATCTTTTGCATTCTCCATATGTTATATGGTTCAACGCATAGTTGATTCGATAGTATTTCGAATCCATGATACTATCATGGACTGAAATGTCCACCAGTCTTCCAACTCCGAAGACCCTTCTACCAATTGTGTGATTGCTCCATCAACAAATCCCCCAATTCCTTCGAGCAATACAATGAGGTACGCATTGCACGAGCCTATTCTTCATGATTTTCTCCTCGTAGTTGTACCTGTGTGATCAAGTTACCCAAATTGCGGTTTCAAATCGAATCATAAGTGAGATTTTCGTTTTGGTTGGTTCATTTCTTAATGATTCTTCATCTCTTTTAATGGCTCCGATACCATATAAAAACAGTGATTAGTGTTTACAAATTTGACCTCCAATTCTCATTCTAATAAAGATGAATATATATACAAGAGATTGAATCTCCTACACCTAAAATAGTTCCTAATGATATTCTGAGAATATCTGTTTATAATATAACATAGAATATCTCATTGAATATTTCTTACACAATTCGATACATAATCTAAAGTTACTATATTTACGCATATCATTGCTTCATATATTTTATGATTAGTCCTCATGTGGAAGTGGTACCTTCTATTATTATTTCATTAATTCCAAAAGTGAAGGTACTATTTCTACTAGATAAGTGGCAAATTCCTAGCATAAAGAGAAGATAAGACAAATATAATTATTTTGTTAGTTGAACCATTGTATTTTATAGTATGAAAGTCTGTCATTTTAGTCTTTTTGTAGATTGTTTAGTGTATCCTCATTCCTTAATAGAGGTTAGGTCCATGCCTCCCTACCATTTTGTAACTATTTAGTGTATCCTCATTCTTTAACAGAGGTTAGGTCCATGCCCCCTACCCTTTTACAACTTTTTGGTTGTTATAGACATGATAGGGGGGTCAAGCTTAATCGCCCACACGGTTATGGTGATGGCTTAAATTTATTCTATTTTTACTTTTTAAAAAGCTACATATCACTTGAGATAAAAAAAATTAGCCAAATCTATACGTTCAAAGAAACGCGAAAAAGGTAATCATCATAATACTTTATTGTCTTATGGAGAAAGGTAACATTTGATGACCTAATTATCATTGAAGAGTGTAGCTTCTTGATCTTCCAATCTTCACAAATTTCAGGGGGAAAAGCCAATGAATAAACTCCAAAACATGTCTTCAACATCAACAAGGAGACACGATAAAAAGCTTCATGATAGTCCAAATAACCATAACATTTGGCATGTCATAATGGCATGATAACAGAAAAAATAGTTATTAGTTACATGGACAAGTTCATGATTTTCATCAACAGTAATCAAAAGCTTAATTATGCAAAGATCTCTGGTAAACTGAATAGAAATCTTACTTTTTTTTAAAGTCTACTTGCAATCTAATCATAGAAAGCTCAATCCTGAAAAATATAATTATAGGCTTGGTAGAGGATCTTGGGCAACATAACCATTTATCATAAAGTTGAAACAAATATTTAGACCCTCAACTGCTCTCCATCATTGTTCTCTTTGATATAATTATGAACTTCATCAAAACCATCGCATTTGTTAATAGAAAATTCTGAAAGTTTATAAAGCTTGTCCAAGCCTCACTTCGTATGATCATTCAAGTATCTATTCTTTGATTATTACACACTTGTATTTGTTCTTTTGTGATTTTTCTACTGATTTAGCTCCTGCAGACATTGTATTTGTAAACCAGCTTGACATACATGTTTCATACTACTTTGTCAATCATCCAAACTGCACAGAACCCAATAAATCTCCAAGTTTGATGATCACAAATCTCGTATTTGTGCATTCAAATACTTTTACAAGCAAGAACTAATGAATGGAATAGTAGAATTAAATAAGTTAGTCAGTGAGTTATAAACACTGCACAACCTATATCTTCCCTCTTTTGGCATCATCACAAAATTGTTTTCATCCTTTAACGGTTTAGCCAAAGCAATAATTTAGACGATTCATGGTCACAAGTAGAAGAAAACTGTCCCATTTATCTGCAAAAAAGTGTTCTACAAAATATCTAAGCTAGTATTGAATAGAGAAAAAACAACTAAGAATTGTAAAATATTCCATGACAGTGAGGTCTATTTAAATGATCCCATCCTTCATTGAGAACATGTAGAATTATGTATATAGAAATATAGTGTACATAAGTAGAAAAGAGCAACCCATATTTCATCCCGATTGGCATAAAATTAGTGACCTCGGGTCTCCTATACTTTTTCTGAAAAAATTCCTAGAAGAAATAGTTCAGTCTAGCCCTTCATCTCCAACTTAACTAGAAAATAACCATTTTAGGGCCACCAAAACCCATTACAATCCTTCCTCAAACAATAGAGCTTAGGGATGGCGGCGGGGCGAGTTGAGTTTAACCCGCAAAATTTTAAATCCATCCACCCCGTCTTGCATAAAGTTATTAGTTAATAGTTTTGAGTGCGATTCATTTGTACTTGAAAAAGAAAGAATTTTTTTTATTTGGATGCCATGTGTATTGAGTTGTTGAATTATTCCTTGTGTTCACTTGTACTATCTAGAACTTGTCTGGTTAGTCTGTGATCCTTGATTGAGTTTGATTGGAGCAATGACCCTTGACATTTTTTGTGATTTTATGTGATTTTTTGGAAATTCACATGGCCTAAACGTCCAGCTTTGCACTTACTGTTTCCCTAGTCGACTCCTTTTAGATTAATGATGTTTTCTTGGAAACATCATTACAAGACTTCACCAATTTAAAGAAGTAATTACCTTTTGAACCCTTCCTTTATTGAACTCAAAAATTGTGAAAGTTGACTCTACAAGCCTAGGTTTGGGCGTGTTGTTAAAAACCCATAGAGGAAATTCTTATCACACGAGGTTTAAATTTAGAGAAATACAAAGTTGAATTAAAGAATGGAGGAAAAAGTGTTAAAGAATGAAAAACATGGAAAAAGAAAGTAAAAGAATAAAAGAAAATTAAATCCTCCCAAGTATGAAATTGTTGCATGTGGGGCATTTGAGTGAAATGAGAAAAAGTATGTATTGGGTTGATAAATAAAGAAAAATGGTAAAGTTGAAAACTGAAAAATATTATTATGTAGCATTCAAGGAGATCGTAGTCACTTGTACCGAAATGTTATACTAACCTTTCATAAGCCTTTCATAAGCCTACATTGAAAGCTTGATAAAGTCCTTTGTGATTTCTGGCCGAATGCTTTTGAGCCATTGATGATAGAAAATAAGGGAAGGCCTACTGTGTAGTGTTTGTGTTCATGAGATGTTCTTTGGGAGTGTGAGTGCTTGTGCCGTTGCCCACTGTTTTGTAAAGAGTGTGAGTGCTTGTGCTTCTGCCCCCTGTTTTGTAAATGCTTTCTAAGTATTTCAAGACGTTCTATCTTGTGAGGGCATGTAATTGAGAAAGTTATAATTTTTGAAAGTCCTAAGTTAGTGAAATGATCATGTGAAGGAACTAATTATTTTGAGTCACTTCTTGATATTGATTTGTTGCCACTTGATTATTCACGGTTCTTGAAATTGTGATGTAATAATAAGGGGAGTCTTTTTGTGAAGTTTTTCATGTGGTGACTATTTTTGTAGTACAATCAAAGTCATGTTGTTTAATTAAGCTTAAGGGATAATAGGTGTGCTTGCAGTGAATTGGCTCTTGATTCTTTGGTTCTAAATTTTTTAGGACAAACTATCATGCCTCGAGCCTACACCCTGAATGTGCTGACAGTCAAGAATCATCACTGGTCTAAAGCAAGTAGTTTGTTTCACTACTTTACGGAACACTTACTCAACTAAATAGGAATCTCAAATGCAAATTTTAACTCATAAGGTCTCAACAATAACGTAAGTCAAAGAATTTCTGGTCAATACTTAAATAACTGTAAGAAACGCAGCTCAAAGTCTCAAAACATCACAAGGGATAATAGGGAGATACTCGTCAATTTGTATCTATATATGAAGGCTCTAAATTTTATGATAGATGTCAGTGCAAGACCCCCGAAAACTTAAAAAAGAAAAAAATAAGGTGAAGCCCTCTAGAAAGCAATGAGGCTCACCAAAGCTGACTAGAGTGCAAATGGGTTAACAAAGCGCGTGTTAAAGACCCAACACATGTATCCGCATCATAAATAAGATGTAGATTGAATGACGTCATTACATTTGATGTACGAGCATTTAAGGGAAGACTAACACACATATAGATGATCTCATAACAATGGAAAGACAATACTCAGCTCAACTCAAATCCAATATGAAAGCAATAATAAGAAATGCAATATTTAAAGCTTTTTATAATAGTAATGTCAACTCAAAATGTATAAAAATACAATAACCAACAATCAGAAATAAGTGATATAAGTGAAACATATACAGAAATTCTAGAACAGATAAATAAACCAAACAAATTAGAAATAAACACAGGAGATATGAATAGACCTAGTACGTCAAGAGTTAAAACCCCAGATAATAGTCCCAGAAATAGTCCTAGAGTTAGCCCTAGGAGGACACCACCAACTTACTATACAGAAAGCTATCAACAATCAGACAGAAATAATGCAATATGGAACAGTAGACTAAATAAAAATCAAGTTACTGTGTAAATAGTAAGAGTCAAGTAACTGTGTAAATAGTAAAGGCCAATCGTCCTTTAGCAAGGATGAAAGGTCATTATGTATGTCTATATAAGAGGCATTTGCCTTCATAAATAAATCAATCAGCCTTTCACTACTCTCTCCTCTCTACAATAGTCTTCTTTAACGCTTCCACCTATTTTCTATATACATTCGGGTAATGTGGTTATATATTTGTTTATCTGAATCTAGGCTGGCTTTGTAGGTATTTACTTGTGGTGGTATGAATATATCTTTCTGGGTACTTTGAGGAGTATATGGTTTTGAGAATAACTTATTCAAGTTTGTATTTGTGTATTTTATTCTAGTCTCCTCCTTTTTTGTAGGTTGTCCTGCTGTAGATGTGCTGGCTGTAGCTGCATTTAAACAAATGTTATGGGTTTTTTGGAGTTTCCCATCGTCTCCTTGTAGCTCTGGAATTTTTGTGTCTTCCGATCGACATAGTTCCGCATATTTATAGTCATGCTGCTGACTTTTAGTTTTTAGATTTTGTAATTCTTTACTCATACTATCTACTTTCGTAGAAAGTGTAGTAATAGCTTTGAGTATTTCTTCTGTTGTATCTGGTTCAGTTTGTGTTCCTTTTTCTTGATAGGTAATCTGCAACAAGATTCTTGTCAGTCTTAATTATTTCAATTGTAAATGTAAAATTTAATATATTCAATACTAATCTCCTTATTTCTTTTGTCGTAACTGAATCATCTAACTTTTTTGTTATCCACCATTTTACTTGTGTGTTATCTGTTCTTACAATAAATTTATTGTAAACAATATATGGTTCAAATGCTAATAAACATTTATATAATGCGAATAATTCTTTTCTATTTATCTCCCATTTTATTTGTGTTTCTGTATAAGATCCTGAATAATATCTACAATGGTGTTCTATTTTTTCTTTTTCATATTTGTATTTTAAAACTCCTCCGTAGCTATGATTACTCGAATCTGTTTCAACAATGTAAGTAAATGTTTTATTTTCATCAGGAAAATATAGTTTTGGTAACTTTTTACATAGATTCTTAATATTTTTTATATGTTCTTTATCTTTATTTTCAAAATGATATTCTACATCTTTTTTGAGTTTTTTATGTAATGGTTTTAAATGTTCTGCCAATTTTGGTATATATTCTCTTACCTGGTTTACTAATCCTAGAAAGGATTGTAATTTCTTTTTTGTATCTATATTTTCATCAATATTAATTATTTTTTGTACTATATGGGTTTGCATTTTTATCCCATTTTTATCTATTTGTATTCCTAGAAATTCTATTTGTGATTTCATAATTTCTGCTTTTCTTTTACTTAAACTTATACCTGTATTTTTTACTATATGTATAAATTTTTCCAATAATCTTATATGTTCATCTTGTGTTCTAGAATATAACAATATGTCATCTATATATACAATACAGTTTTTTAGCTGGTTAAAACAGTTATCCATAAAATGTTGGAATATACCTGGTGCATTTTTATATCCAAAGGGTAAAACATTCCATTCATAGAATCCTTGCGGTACTGTGAATGCTGTTAATTGTTTAGATTCTTCTTCTAGTTTTAGGTGGTAAAATCCTGATTTACAGTCAAATTTGCTAAAATAATTATATCCTTGTATTTGTCTTATTTTAAGTATTTTATTAGGTATTGGATAATTGTACGTTTTAGTTTTAGCATTTAGATTACGATAATCTATGACCATTCTACTTTTACCTCTTTTTTGTTCACTATGTTTTATTACTATAAATGCTGGACTTGTATGTTTACTATTACTTTCTTGTATGTAATTATTTTCTAACAATTCATTTATATGTATTTTAAATTCTTCTAGATCATCAAAGTTATATTTTAATGGTTTCTGTGTTATTATGCTATTTTTATCTATTAATTCAATTTTTACTTTTGTTTTATGTTTTTCCCATCCTTGTAATGGGTCTTCATTATATAGTTGTTCTAGCTGTTCATTAATTATTTTAACTTTGTCTATTGTAAATATAATAATTTCTAATTGTGATATTTGTTTTTCGTTTATATTTTCCATTTCCTGATTTATTTTCTCACTTCCTTTTATCCATTCCATAGGTTTTCGTTGTTTATTATTTACCCTTTTTGCTCCTATCTTATTTCCGCATGGTGTAGTAAGCCACCAATGTGTTTTTGTTATTATGTGTGGATAAAATCTATTTAAAAATGGCATTCCTAATAACATATCTTTTGTAGTAAATTCAAAATTATACATTTCTTCTATCGTTAGTATCTTATCCCATATTTGTATTTTTATATTTTTTGCTTTATATTTAATCATACTTCCTTCATTGTTAAATCCTGTTACTACCATAGGTGTTTTTAATTTTTCCCATTTATCTTCTGGTAAGCAATTATATTTACATATATTTGCTTCTGCTCCTGTATCTATCATAGGGGTATAATATCTGTTGTGATATCCTTCTACTATAATTTTTGCAAGTATAAATATTTTCATTAATCATTTTATTCTTTTTATAATTATTTTCTTATTTTGACAAGTTATTGTTAATTGTTCATTTTCTATATTGTATGGTTTGACTTTTTCTAACCATTTTATTCCTAATGTAATATTATGGTCTCCTTGGTATATTTTGAATTGTATTACTAAGGGTATTCCTCCTATAATTATTTCTTTTTCTGTTGTTTCTTCATTCGTGTTCACTATCTCACTAGGTAGTCCAGGGCATGTATATCCTGTTCTTATCATTTCTTCTTCTAACACTAACTCTCTTGTTATATAATTTTCTTCTTGTCCTGTATTTATTAATATTTTATATTTTCTTTGGTCTATTATTCCTGTTATGAAATAATGATATGGTGTTATTTCTTCTTTATCTAATAAGCTTTGTGGAATTTCATATTTTCTTTTAGATGTACTCATCCTTGATGAGGTAGCTCTTGTTAATGTATTTGGTACGCTTGAAGTGCTTAACCTTTCTTTTACTATCTCTAAATCTTCTTCTATATCAATTTCTTTATAGCTATAGTCATTATTATCTATTACAGTAAATATAGTTTTGGTAACTTTTTACATAGATTCTTAATATTTTTTATATGTTCTTTATCTTTATTTTCAAAATGATATTCTACATCTTTTTTGAGTTTTTTATGTAATGGTTTTAAATGTTCTGCCAATTTTGGTATATATTCTCTTACCTGGTTTACTAATCCTAGAAAGGATTGTAATTTCTTTTTTGTATCTATATTTTCATCAATATTAATTATTTTTTGTACTATATGGGTTTGCATTTTTATCCCATTTTTATCTATTTGTATTCCTAGCTGTAGTAGTGACCAGACGAGATGATTATTAAACCATTATTTTTGCATAATAAGCAAGTATAATTTATTAAGAGGTTGGAAGGAATAAAATTTTAGTGAAAAATGAAAATAATAAAAATGGAAACATACCTATTAGATGATGATGTTGATTATAAGATATTACTATTCTATATACTAAAAAAATTGAATACTGATATAAAAAGAGAAATTTATAATAAATTACTAACATATGAAATAATGGAAATAACAACCCAAGGTTGGACTAAGTTAACTATACAAAGTATACAAGATGAACTCGTTCGCTCTTATTGTAACATCTCACAAATTGAAATAGTTAGGAAAAATCTTAGAAGTTAAATTAGTCATTTTTTGAAATATGACAAATCTAGAAAATTTGTTTAAGAAAAAAGTTTATTTTTGGTCATTTTCAAATGACCATAACTCCTAACTCATGAGGATTTAGGTGTACTTCAAAATATGGATGGAATGATCTTTAGGCGCTAAACTAATAGGATTCAGTTTATGCTTAGGGGCTAAACTGATAGGATTCAATTTACGCTAAAGGGCTAAACTGATATGATTCAAATTACGCTTTTACCGAATAGAATTAGAGTTTCTGGAAAAAGAATGGAAGAGAAAAGAGATGAGAAAAACTGGCGGAACCACCCCTCTCCCCTTCTCTTCCTCCTCTCTTCTTATCCTTCTTCACTGATGAGATCCTTATCCTCTCCCCTTCTCTTCCTCCTCTCTTCTTATCCTTCTTCACTGATGAGATCCTTATCCTCTCCCACTTCTCGCGAAAATCGATCGAACAGTCGCCACTCATCTTCTCTTTAATACTCTGTTAGGCATCAGTACAGTCGTGACAACCAAGAGACAAGTGTCGCTGTTTCTATTGGCGTGTTCACGACCGAGCCGTCGTGAGCCTCCTCCAGCGAGCTTCGGCGAAGCAAGCGAGTCTAGTGATCTTCGGAGGCGTTCAGACCTACGTCTATCAAAAATGGATTTGTAAAGATTCGTCTGGTATTAAGTTTAAATAATCTGTTATACTTTTTTGTTTACTTTAACTAGTTCTAAAATCTGAAAGACGCATGTCGTTGCTTTTCTTATTGTGTTATATATGATTTGGTTATGTTCCAGAATTTTAGCTTGACTATTTATATTTCATCCACACTTTGGCTTTGTCGAAATATCCATGACATGAAATCTTTAGAGTTTTCAATTGTTCTTTTTAGTCTATAATGTTTTTTTTTATGTCTCATTCGTGATGTTTTTTCCCTGTAATATGAGTTTTACTATTTAATTCGTATCCAGTTGTTTCCATCCAAATTAATTAAAAGAAACTTCATAAAAAAAAAGTGGTTGTATGTTATTTTTCCTCTTTTTAAACTTATTCTTAAATGATGTAACATTTTCTGTCACTATATGCTAAGGTAACAACCATACTTAAGCAAATAGGAATACACCTTACTTTTGTTTTCATCTCCTTTTTAGTTGTTTGATGTGTTTGGTAGACTTTATCTAAGTTGAGGGCCTATCAAAATTGTGAATCATCTCTATGAGTTGAGGTAAGATTTAGGTCTATGTATGGTCTATATGTTAATGAACTAAAAATGATATATTTCTTAAAACTTTTTGTATCGTAATGGCAATTCTCTAGGTTTGTTTTTTGTATTGTTATTTTTGTCCATTGATTCAAAATAGTGATGTCACTTGTCATTTTTTGATTTTTTCTTTGTTACTCCAAATATTCCTTAAATTATTTTAGTTGTAGGTATGCTCCATCACCTTGACTGTATTATTAAACATGTTTATAATCTTTCGTCGGATTACTATATTATTCTTCCTCATGAAATTCATATAGGAGATATTGTTGCATATAAATCAGATTTTCCAAAGCATAAAAATTAGAATTTTAATTCCAAAGGTCACACTACAATATTTTTTTGAAATTCAAAATACATACTAGACGTGAGTCTTTGGAGAATTAGACATTAGATGTATCTTCCTATTTTACCTCCCCCTTCTCTTTATTGAAAATTTTGTAGCTTTTCTTTTTTTATATTCATATCTTCTCTTGTCTTATGATTCTTTATTTTTCAAATATTCCCTGAGATGTTATATTCCCTGAGATGTTAGACTTGGAGATATTTTCAATCTATTCTCAACCAAACAAGTCCTAAGAGACCATAATTTTCACTTGTTATTTTCAGTCCACAATTTAACATTTCAGATTTTAGTTTATAAGTATGAATTACTAATCAATACTGTGACATTTTTTCATTTAAGTCAGATCTAACTGGAATCAAGATTGCAGTTCATGAAAAGTTAATGAAAAGTGTTGGGAAATGAAGTCCTGAAAATGATATTAGAGATTCCGTTTGTAAAAGGAGGTGTGTCAAGGAAATTTCATCAACAAATCTAAAGTTGGGAATAAACAAATAAACAACTCAATTTTTTTTGCTCAAAACAAGTGAAGCTCACGAGATAGGAGAAAGACGTAATGATTAGATTACATTGTATCTTTCAAGATAAGCATATAATTTGTATAGGACATTATTTTGTCATAAATTGTCTACATTTGTGACAAAACTTGTCTTCAAATTATTTTCTGATCAACTATATAATTTATTTTTAATTACGTATTAAATTTGCATTCTATCACAATTGTATTTTTCACTAGTTACAATAATTTTTACTGACAATTTTGTGGTGTCAGTAAAACTAATATTTTTGGTTATGAAATGATTGATTTTAACTACAAAATTCTAGGTTATTTATGTAAACGCAAAATTGTCACTAATTATTACATGGAGACAACAAATTTTCATACATAAACATACTATTTAGTGACATAACTATTTATATTTGACTACTAAATATATTTAACATTAGAGACAAATGATGCCATCACTAATTAAAGTAAAAAGTTAGTTACAACCTCATTTTGTTGGTATAGATAAATTTGTGACAAAATATACAATCAACTACAAAGTTTTGATTTTTTTATACGAAAGAGTTTGTCATAAATACTATGCATTTGGAGACAATTGTAGTTAATGCAACATTAGTTGGAGACGAAACACTATATTGTCACTATATATCTTTAGTGACCTATGATTTATGGACGAACAAGCGACATTTTTCTTCATCATGAAATATGTTTTGTGATAAAAAATGAGTTTTAAGTGATAAAATAATATGTCACTGATAACCAAGTTTGTAGTAGTGCCAAGTTGCTAGGGATGCTAGGGTGCAAGTGAATCCCAATGCTAACACTACCGCTTTAAGGATTAGGGATTTCACAAGGATGAATCCCCCTACTTTCTTTGGTTCTAAGGTGGAGGAGGACCCACAAGGGTTCATTGATGAAGTGTTCAAAGTTCTTGATGCTATGTGTGTGTCTCCTTAAGAAAAGGCGGAATTAGCCGCCTACCAACTCAAAGATTTGGCTCAAGTTTGGTATGAGCAATGCAAGGATGAGAGGCCGGTTAGAGAAGGTCGAATTACTTTAGGTAGCTTTTAAGGGGACTTTCCTTGATAGGATCTTTCCCTTGGAATTAAGGGAGAGGAAAATGCAAGAATTCATCAACCTTCGTCAAGGGAGTATGAGCGCGAAGGAGTATAACCTCAAGTTCACTCAACTATCCAAGTATGCTCTACTATGGTTGCGGATTCTAGAGCGAAGATGAACAAATTTGTTATGGGGATATCTGACCTTGTGGTTAATGAGGTAGGTTGGCTATGTTTATTCCTAGCATGGACATCTCTCGTCTTATGGTTCATGCCAAACAAATTGAGGAGCAAAAGCTTAAACAAGTTGGTAGGGAGTTGAAGAATGTAAGAACGGAACATGGGAATTCTTCTATGACTAAATTTGAGGTGCAAGACAATTCAATGTTCAAAAGGAGGTTTTCCAACCAAAGACCTTCTAATTCTCCAAGGTCAAAAAAAAAAGGGGGTCTACTCCCAAGCCCCAGAAAGGTGGAAGATCATATGTTGAGAAACCTCTTTGTGCAAAATGTGATAAATAGAAATCAGTGTAAGTGCCTAGTTGGCACGGGTAATTATTATGGTTGTGAAAAGAGTGGTCAAATAAAGAGAGATTGCCTTATGATGAAGGCTCAAAGAAGGGTCTCAAGCACAAGCTAGTGCCCCAAATTTGGATGCTCCTAAGAAGAATCACTTTTATGCTCTCCAATGCTAAGGTGATCAAGAGAACTCATCGGACGTGGTTACCGGTATGTTAGAATTAATTTCCTTTGATGTATATGCTTTGTTGGATCCGGGAGCTACATTTTCATTTGTGACCACTCTTTTAGACATGAAACTTGATTTACTACCCGACATATTAGATGAACCTTTTTCAGTTTCTACCTTGGTGGGTGGTTTCGTGGTGGCTAAAAAAGTCTATAAAGGTTGTCCTATTTCCTTACCCAATAGAGTTACATTAGTTGACTTAATAGAACTTGATATGCTAGATTCTTGATGTCGTATTGGGAATGGATTGGTTGCATGCTTGCTTTGCCTATACTGATTGTAGGACAAGGGTTGTCAAATTTCAATTTCCAAATGAACCTATTTTTGAGAGGAGAGGAGGAAACTCAAATCTTAGGGGTAAGATCATTTCGTGTCTAAAAGCTTGCAAGTTGATTGCAAATGAATGTCTCTATCACATAGTTATAGTTAGGGATCTTGCATCCGAGGTCCCTCTCTTAGAGTCTGTTCCCGTAGTGAAAGAATTTCCACAGGTCATTCCCAATGACCTACCAAGAATTCCTAGCAAATGGGAAATTGACTTTGGCATAGACTTATTGCCGGGTACACAACATATTTCAATTCCTCCTAATCGGATGGCCCCGGCCGAGTTGAAATAAGTAAAGGCTCAACTCAAGGATTTGCTAGATAAGGGTTTTGTTCCTTCAAGCATATATCCATAGGGTGCCGCGGTATTGTTTGTACCCCCCTAGGATTGATGACCTATTTGACCAACTCAAAGGAGCGATTTACTTTTCAAAGATTAACTTGAGATCAGGTTATCACCAACTTAGAGTGAACGAGGTTGATATTCCAAAAATGGCATTTCGAACGAGATATGGTCACTTTGAATTCCTAGTTATGTCATGAGTGAGGGAGGTTGATATTTCTGAAAATGTCATTTCGAACGAGATATGGTCAATTTGAATTCCTAGTTATGTCATTTTGTCTAACCAATGTCCCGACGACTTTCATGGACCTTATGAATTGAGTTTTTAGAAAATGTCTTTATTTGTTTGTGATTGTCTTCATTGATGACATTTTGATATACTTCAGAAGTGAGAATGACAATATGAGCCCACGAGGATAGTTTTGCAAATTCTCAAGGATAACCAAATTTTTGCTATGTTTGATAGGGATCTCAACATAATTTCGTTCCACATCACTCTCTTCAAGACATGGAAGAGAAGAGGTGTACGGTAAAGTGTTTTTATACTTGCTCAATTACATGGAGAAAAGCTAAAGAGAAGAAAACGTTTTACCTTATATTTCATGAAATATGTGATACTAGTTTTCATGAAAATAAATGTTTAAATTCTTTAAATAGTGGGGATGTAAAAACTATTTGTGAATTTGTGATCTGTAATATTTGAGAAATGGTCTAAAAGAGTATTACAAGTGCATATATTTATTGTGGAATAAATCACATATTGTTGTTTGACTACAATGAGATGATTTTTAGCTCTAACATGAGTGTTATGATAAATAAATTATGAAAAACATGTTGATTAGACATTTAACATGAAATGTTTTGGGAGAGAAAAAATTCATTCTTAGAATGAAATATATCATAAACATGTGATGAATTTTTTTTGTCAAGTCACATAATATTGAAATTTTGGTGGAATACATTTTTATTGGTTGCATGAGTCTTGCAACTCCGTTTGATTCATTTGTGTGAAAAAGTTATGACAAATAAAAAATGGGAATTCGCTAGCCTAATAAAAATATGAGCTATGTGACTAACAACCTGGCTTGATATTGTGTTTGCAGAAAACGTACTTAGCAGGTACAAGCAAACAAGATGAAAAAATTGATGCTATTTGTTAGAAGTGAGAAAAGCAAATTATATTGCTTACTTCTCTACTATAGAGGTTGAGGTAAAAAGTAAAAATCTGACGCTTCAACAAGTAAAAAAAGTAAATTGAAACTCTTTATTTTGAGAAATAACTTTTCTAAAATTTATTAATTGTGATAGCAAAAATCATATACTTATATAAAAAAAAAAAAACCCTAGACCCTCCTACGTGCCACCATCACAAGCAAGAATTTCCTTTTAAATTTATTTATTTCCAAAATTAGCCTTTCTCTTACATGAAAAAGAATGACTTTTATGAAAAGTTGAGACTTTTATGAAGAGTTAAATTTTTTATCATAAGTTGTGACTTTTAAAAAGAGATAGTACTTTTATCAAAATGTCACGCCCCGAGCTACCTGTGAGACGCGAACACGGTACCAAGGACCATAAGTGATCCCATGCTAAACCTACTGGCAAGATCATGAGCATAATAACAAAATTAAACTGATGCGGAAGATAAATCATATTTAAAATGAAAAGATGGGGAATACCCATATGCTAAAACTACAATGTATAAAATAATAATAATTTTAATACGAAGAAAATATTAACTCAATACTAAGCTGAAACTAATTATGTTAGAAATAAGTGTCTAACAGACTAGAAATGCAGGGACAATCCCCAACTAAGTACTCTTTGAACTCTCTGTTCATCAAATCCATGAAAGTTGCAGGAGCATTGATTAGTCCAAATGACATAGCTACAAATTAATAATGACCATACTTAGTTTTTAAGGTTGTTTTTGGAATGCCACTATCTCTGACTATAAGCTGATTATAACCCGATCTGAGGTCTATCTTTGAGAAGTCACTAGCACCCTGAAGTTGGTCAAACAAATCATCAATCCTGGGGATAGGATACTTATTCTTGATTGTGACCTTGTTCGACTGTCTATAATCAACACACATTTTGAGAGAACTATCTTTCTTCTTTACGAACAACATTGGTGCACCCCATGGTAAAATACTAGGTATGATGAAGACCTTATCTAGAAGGTTTTTCAACTGTTCATTCAATTACTTAAGCTCTTTTTGAGTCATTCGGTAAGGAGGAATCGAAATAGTTTGGATATCTAGAAGGAGATTAATTCCAAAGTCGATTTCCCTTTAGGGAGGAACCCCTAGAAGATCTTCTAAAAACCCTTCTAAGAAGTCATTGATTACCGGAACTGACTCAAGAGTTGGGTTTTCAGAGCTAGAATCCTTAACCCGAACTAAATGATAGGGATACCCCTTAAAGATCATATTTTTTCCTTAAGACAAGAAATGAATCGTCCCATGGGTGCTAAGCTACTACCCTTCCATTCTAAGATTGGTTCATTTTGAAACTTAAAACGAACAATCCTAGTTCTAGAATTAACTGAGGTATAACAAGAATGTAACCAATCCATTCATAGAATGACATTGAAGTCTACCATTTATAACTCTACAAGATCTGTTGAGGTGACTTTCTGAGAGACTGTGACAGGGCAATTTTCGTATTCCCATCTATCTATAACTGGGTCACTGACTGGAGTAAATACTGAGAAAGGTTCTGAGAGGGTTTCTAAACTAACACTGAATTGGAATACTATTTAAGGAGTTACAAAGGAAAGAGTAGCCCCATGATCGACCAATTCATAAACATCAAGGTCAAAGACTCGTAACATACTAGTGACTACATCTGGAGAACCTTCGTGATCCTGGCTAGCCTGAAGAGCACACAACCTGTTTTGGTGCTGACCGTCACCTGTACCAGATAAGTTACCCTGTTAAGTATAGTGACTTGCTGGAACTACTGAAGTTGTGGCTGATATCTACCATTACCACCTCTTTTGCCCTGTCTGGAAGGATAGTCCCTCAACCTGTGACCAGACTGACTACACCTAAAGTATCCTTCCTTTCTGCGAGACACTCGCCTGGATGGTTTTTTCTACTCTTAGGGCAAATTGGGTAAATCTTGGTGCCTGAAACACTTCCCTATGACTTAGATCCTGGTGCTCTAACCTTCTTGTCAAACCTTTTCTTGAAGGATGGAAAACTAGTTGACGAAGGGGTCGGGTATGAAAACTTCTGTTGACTCAGTGAGCGATTTCCACCACCCGATTGCTGTTGAGAATAGTCATGGTTCCCAATCTTAGCGTTCATATTACCATTGGTCTGGTCCCTAAGTTTATCACCCTCAACTTGTAAAGCATGAGTCATAATCCTAGAGATGTCCATATCTCCCAGTAACATAGCATTTCTGCACTCAAATTTTACCAAACTGACACTCCATACATGAACTTATTCATCTGAGCCCTGGAATCAGAAACAATGTGAGGAGCATACTGTAGAGATGGTTAAGCTTAAGCCCATACTCTTGGACTGTCATGTTTCCATTCTTTAAGTTCATGAAACCCTGAGCCCTTGCTTCTCTCAACTCCATTGGAAAAAACATATCCAAAAAGGTCTCACTACATAAATCCCAAGTAATAGGAGCAACATCTATACCCCTATTTTCCTTCCACTGAGTGTACTATACTAGTGACATCATTCAGCTTGTATGATGTGACCTTAACCCAATCATTCCCAGTGACCTGCATCACCTCAAAGACCTTCTTGATCTCATCTAAAAATTCTGGGGATCATCATTAGTTTGCGATCCTAAAAACTCAGGAGGATTTATCCTAACAAAGTCACAGACCCTTGCTACTGCTGATCCACCATTAGTATTCGTATGAGCTTGATTCTGCTTATTGTTCTGGTTGGCGATACTCTGAGCTCACATTTGAATAGCATTCCTAAATTCAGCATTGGAGACTTCCTAATCTTGGACTCGAGGAGTTGTGTTTGCATTCCTGGCATTCACATTCCTGGCGTTAACTCTATGAGGAGGCATGATCTGAAATGTAGTACATCGAGTTAGAATGGAATTAGATCATACCTTACGCATGATAAGAGTAACAAGAAAGTGACGTTTTTCCTGAACACTTCATAGCCTCCCTCTCATTAGATGTGGTGCAATTCAGACCCATTAAAACGACTCTACTTAGTGTCACTTTTAAGACATCCTAGGACACTTTCACCTATTGCTCTGATGTCAAGTTTATCACGCCCCGAGCTACCCCCGAGTCGGGGACACATGACCTAGGACCACAAGGGATCTCAAGTTAACCCTACTAGAAAGATCATGAGCATACTAAAGAAATTAAAATGATGCGGAAGCTAAATCATGTTAAAAATAAAAAAGATGGGGAGTACCCATATGCTAAAACTGATATATATATTAAATACTGATGAGTTTAATAAAAAGATTATATATTAACTCAATACTAAGCTTAAACTAACTATGTCTGAAATGAACCTCTAACTTACTATAAATGCATGGACAAAACCAAACTAATTCTAGCAAAAACTGAAACTAAACGATGAAAAGTCTGAACTGAGCTCATGGATCTTTTCCTCAGAGAATGAGGACTCACGACTGGTTCTTCTTAGCTGGAGATCGGGAATCAATCTATGTGTGATGTGGATGCTGAGAACCTGAACCTACATCACGAGGAAATGTAGCGCATGTATGATCCAGTACTTGAAAGGTATTGAGCATGTAGGATAGAGTAAAGCTGAAATAAAACACAACTGAACAAGAACAAAAGTAAGTATAATAATCTAAATATGATATATTGAATTCTAAACTAACTAGATGCAATGACCAGTTTATAACATGTTGGAACTGAATACTAAATATACTTATAAATGGTCAATGGAATAGAGTCTGTTTGAACTGTGGGAGCTATTAGTAACCGATAATAAAACCACATGAGCTAAATGTGGAGTCCGATATATATGACCCATCAAGAGGATACAATATACCCTGCCAAAAGTATAAAAGCATGCTAGAGTGATCACTAAACTGATGCCCACATATGGGAAATATAACCTACTTGGCTAGTAGTGTTGAAACTGTTGGGTACACTTAACCCTAGTCCAACTCGGTAATATACTACTCCCAATGAATTAAGTAATTAACATATTATGACTGAATTTCTGTAAATACTAAATAGCTGAAAACATGAATATGCAAACTGAGAATGCAAACATTTATCTAATAATGATGCATTAATATTTAAGGCATGTATGTCAGAAGTAACTGAAATATCTGACCTAGCATGTGTAATTCAAGAACTAAAGAAATAAATCGCTAGGGTTATATAATTTGTGCGATAAACGAAATGAAAATATTACAATCTGATTTAAAACATATATTTAACTAATTTGTGATGTTCTAATGTAATTATAGAAAGCCTAGGTTTAATCATGTGAAGAGAATGAAGAACTGACTGAA
The DNA here is from genome assembly GCA_027704865.1 of Solanum neorickii. NCBI lineage: Eukaryota > Viridiplantae > Streptophyta > Magnoliopsida > Solanales > Solanaceae > Solanum > Solanum neorickii. Next base: position 13,936,304 of record JAKWJC010000373.1, read on the forward strand.
AACTAGGGATCTAATGGGTTAAAGGAACGCACTAGTGAAATCTCACATGCCTGGTGATGAAATCCACGGAGAAATATTTAGATTTCAACGCTGGATCTAATGGAACCTTGCTGCGTTCTTGAACTAGGTTTCTTGATTTGGTTTTCCTTTCTTGCTTTTATTTTTTAAGTTTTGATTTATAATTTTGACTTAGGTAAGTTTTTTTTTATATTTCTAAGTTTACACTGACTGAATATGATGATTTAGCGCTTAAACGACGTATCTGAGGGTTTAAAAGAACTAGAAAAGGACCAAAAGACCCTTGGAAATTTTATTGTCGAACCAAAGGACGACCTGGATTGACGAGCCTTCATTCAATCAACAGTCCGTCGTTTGGGTCCGTAGGCTAGGTCTGCTCGACAAAAAATTACTAAAATGGGAATAACTTTTTACTCGAAGGTTGGATTTTAGAAAACTCGGTGGCTATGGAAAGATAATTAAATTGTCTATCTTTTGATATTTTATGGGACAACTAATTCATTTTGATCTAAGAATTATAACCATTTGAAGTTGATTCAACATAATTTCCCCCCATAACTGACTGCTAACTGTCACCTACGGTTACACCTACAAACCGTAGATCGAACGGCAGTCTGTGCTGGTCATCCGTAGTTCATGTCAGAGGATGGGTAACTTGAGTCTCAATTCACAAAAAGAGACCACGTACATGCAAACTAATTTATGAAAGGTTGTGAACTTTCTGAAGGTTTGTGACTTTTCCAAATAGTTGTAACCATTCATAAGACACAACAAGTATTTGTTACATTGCCCTTTGTTGTCTATAAAAAAAGAGATTTCCTCTCATGTTAAAACAAGAAAAATCCTTATTTTGTTCTTCTACTTCTGCAAAATTAAATATTTGTGTATTTTGCTTATGTTGAGTTACTTACTGACACTACTTTTTTTATCAATAAGTTGGTGAGTAAAATCGTTCCATCGCGAGGACGTAATTTTATAAACCTCCAGTGTTGTAGGAGAATAGTTTTCTTAAGGGGACATTGTGCATTCAGTAAATTCAATTTTTTTCCTTTCTATTTCATTCTATTTTTACATATCCTAATATGTTTTATTACACTCATTAATTAATGCATATGATATTAATTTTTGTTTTTGAGTAGATATTTTTAACTCTATTCTTTATATTTTTGCAAAGTTATTGTCTACGTTTCTATTGAACATGTACACATATAGTACGTATATTCATTGTGTAGAAAATAATTATTGTACTAATTTCTAAGAACTTATGTTTTGATATTATATATTAAATACTATAGCTTAAAAGTACTATATATAAGCTTACATATTATCTATTTTTGACAAAAATATGAAATTTCTCACTTATTAATTAAAGAAGTTCATTATGCATTTTAAAGAATTATAATTGCTTTCATCTTCAAGCGTAGTTTTTTTTTTTTTTGAATAAATTAACAAATTTTTGGATTTTCTCCTAAGACATATATCACAATTGTATAATCTATGCAACTTAAATGTTTCTTTTATTATGAAATGTCTTTGTATGTATATTTTTATTTTCTTCTTTATTTTCCGTTTATGGTGTTTGGTATGAAGGAAATTGTTTTCCTAGCAAAAAAAATTTCATAGAAAACAAGTAGTTATTTAACTTATTTTCTCATGTTTGGTCTGTGAGTAAAAAATATTTTCCGAAAAAATATTGTACTGTTTGGTTTTTGAATGAGAAAAGTCTTTGGTAAATATCTTTTATTTTTTATTAGAGTGGGAAATAATTTTTGAAGTTGAAATTCTTTTTTGAAAACCAACTTTAAATTTTTTTCGTGGTGCGGGTGGGGGTGGGGTTCGAGGGTATGGGTCAAAAAAATAAAATTTGAAGTTGAATTTAATTTTTTTGGGTGGAGGGGAGGGGGACTGGTAGGGGGTAGGGTGGGGTCGAGGATAGGGGTGAAAAATTATTCTTTGATGAAAATAATTTTAAAAATTTTTGTTTTGGGAGGGGAGGGGTGTGAAAGGGTATGAGTGAAAAAATAAAATTTTGAAGTTGAAAATATTTAAAAAAAATAAATTTAAATGTTTTTAGGTGTAGGGAGGGCTGGTAAGGGTTGGGGGTTAGGGGTTGGTAGGGGGTGGGATGGGGGCTAGTAGGGTGTGGGTGGGTAGGGGAGGTTTGAAGAGAGTTTAGGAAAATATTTTCCTTAAGTTTTCCTAAATTTGAGGAAAATGAGTTGATTTTGGAAAAACATTTTCCTAAACATTTGACCCAACTAAACATAAGAAAATTGGAAAACAGTTATGATACCAAACACACCCTTAATGTTGGTTGAAGAACCAATGATTTATTATTTCGTGAATAATTCATTCATTAAAGGTTCTTGAAATATGTGATAATGACAAATAATCAAATTCATGTCGGAATATTTTCTTCTATTTCTAAGAATTTTTTTTTTCATTATTTTTAATGTATGGATATACGTAAAAAAAATTTTGCAAGATCAATGGAATTATTTTGTATAGCCGCGCGAAGCGCGGATAAATTACCTAGTATTGTTTTTAAAGTACAAGTTCGTTATTATAAAACGATAAATCCAGACTTATGTGGAAAAAATATTGGGTTCTAAAGGTGTGAACATGAAATGAAGGATTGGGACTCGCTTAACGAGTTGTGACTTTGCCGAAAGGCTATGACCTTTATGAAGAGTATTGTCTTTTCTAGATGGTTGTGGCTAAATGAAAGGTTGAGCCTTTTCCGAAGGGTTGTGATAGTTCTGAAAGGTTGTAGTATTTCCAAAGAGTTGCGATCTTTATCCTTTGTTGTCTATAAATAGAAAGGTTTACTCTCATTTTTCTGCATCGAATTCTTTTCTTCTCTTGCATACATTTCTTATGAAACAAAATAAATCGATCATTTCTGTGAGTACTTTGTTGTTGTTATTTTGAGTTTGTTGAAATAATCGAAGTTTGAGGTACTTCTACTTTTTTAATGGTTAATCTGTTTCATCTTGGGAGGAATTAATCTGCAACCTCAGGTACTTAAGGGGATTCAATTTCTTAAGGACACACAGTGGTTTTGTGGACTCGGGTAGTTATTTGTGTTTTTCTTTTCATCTTTTATTTTTTCTGATTTGCTAATATATAAATAGTATAACAAGCATAAGAAATTTAGTATTGATGGTATTATCTTTGGTAAGAAAATTACTTCTATTTTCATGTTTTTTTGTTGGAAAAAAGAAGAGAAAGAATATTAGTTTTATGATATGATAAAAGAGATTTGAGATGAATTAGTACTACTTTAATATGTTCGAGTATATTTTCTATAGGTAGTTTTTTTTTGTTGGATAACATTAATCATAGTTTCTTCTCAAGTGCATTCAAACATTGTACCCTTTCAGTTTTCTTTTCAATGATAGTGTTGTTTTTTGCATAAAGTCCAAGTTGGGCACTTTAATGAACATATGTCTTAGCCTAACAATAATTAAATATGAGTTTAGTTTCTCATTGAAATTTAGTGTCTTCTAAGTAAAATTTGAATATGATCAAAACAGGGAAAGAAAAAAATAATTTACAAGAAAAGTAACTTACATGGAATCATTGCTAATAGATAGAATATAATTTAATGAGAGGAAAAATCAGGTTTGATTATTATTTTTTCTCTCCGTTATAAGTTATGAGATTTATTTCATAAATGTTAGGATACATTGTGATTATGTGATTATCTCAGAACACATCTTTATTATTATTCATGTGTATTCTTTTTAGAGGAGAGAGAATAACTTTTTATAGTTTTCTCTTCCATGTGAAATTATATTGTGTCTTACATTTGAAGACTAAAATCTTCTAATTTTTTTCCTCCGTTGGTATGAAGAACTTAGGAACTTCTTGAAAAAATAAAAATCTGCATTGGTTCGAAGAATATAGAAACTTCACTTATTTATTAAATATCCTATTGTAATGAATATTCTGACTTGAAGAGTGCAAAATCTTCTTCAATATTGTTGCATTTGAGGTTTCTCAAGATTAAAATCTATTTCGTTTATTACTCTGTATGAATGTGAAACTTATTAGAGGAATATTAGAACTTCATCAGAATTCGAGATTCATTTGATTAAAGATTAGAAGAATATAAAAAATCATCGTTAAACTAGAAACAAATTGCATTAAGATTGAATCTTCATTATTAGTGTTCTAAATACTATGTGATCTGTCTAATTGTGGCAGAAAGAGAAATAACACTAGTGACATAACATTGGTGATTTTTGTGGCTGTAATGGGTGTCACTATGGATAAAATCTCTAAAAGAAGGCTTCATGTTGTCAATGGTATTTCCTCGTATACAATTTGAAAGTATGATTTTTTTTTGTGTAAAAAAATTTCAAATACTTGAAATTATTTTTTGAGAATATATTTAAAATGTTGTGGTTCTTTACATCTAATAGAGACAAAAATAGACTTATTATCTAATTAAAATTTGAAAGAACAAGGTATGAAATATAATGACATTCTTGTATTATATTACACCTATAAAGTTCTTGAAGTATATTTGATATTGTGGTCGTTGAGTCTCTCGTTACTAGTATATATGATATGAGTAATATTCACAAAATTATTTTACTGTTTGAAAGAATGGTATTCTTTGATGAAAAAGTGTCACTTAAAATATTGTGATTTTCATGAAAAGATATATTTATGAAAATAAATTTATTTACAGACATGAATATTGGTGAAAAGTGATATTTTATGTTTGTGTTGTTGAAGGTTATGGAAAGGTCCTTCTGAAGAGGACATCTCGAAAGATGTTGATTTTAAAACAAAGTCTGTATCTGATAAAGTTTTAAAAAGTCAAGAACAAAATATTGTAATAAATAGTTACCTCACAGAAGGCCTTGTCAAACTATGTATTTATGTCTGTTCTTGCTTGCCTGTATCAAACTCTTTGTGACTTGAACACTTGAGGCATGTAAACTAGGGTAATAAATCAAAATGTCAAGTGTGTATAGTTGAAAGAAATTTCAATCCCTTAGAATTAATTTACACTGACATTTGCGATATGAAGTTAAGACCATTTTGTGGTGAAAAAAAAAATCTTCATATACTTTATTAACAATTGCACTATATATTGTTATGTCGCTATGCTTAATTATAAGGATGAGAGCAATACAAACATCAACATACACCTGAAGTTGAAGATCAGTTGGTTAAAAAGATTGTCATGATTAAAAGTGATCGATGTGGAGAATATAAATATCCTTTTGCAGAAATATATATTGAAATTGGAATCATCCATTTAATTACTGTACATACTCACCTCAATCTAATGAAATTGTTGACAAGAAAAAAATTGAACTTTGAAGAAACGCTTGAATGTCCTACTTATAAGTTTACGTTTACCATAAAATTTGTGGGGGACGGGGGATGCTATCATTATAGAAAAACATAACAACAAAAAATTTCTATGTTAACAGATACTAAAAGTTTTATTAGTTAATAAAGTCAGCAACAAATAAAAAACTTTTTTTTGTTAAGAAAAAGAGCAACAAAAAGTTTTATTTGTTCAGACTTTGTTGTATCCTGATACAAAATTTTTTGTCGTTCCTTAAAGTATATACAAGTAATAACTCTTGAAAAATAGTGATCTATCAATTTCAATACAGTGTATTTTATATGAGAAATGGAATTTAGGGACCTATTCCTAAACAGGTCAAAATAAGACCTAAGACTGGTGACTATATGTTCATTACATATGCGACAAATCGTAAAGCATGTTAATTTATGATTCATAAGTTCGAACCGTCGAATAGTCAAGTAAATAGTCTAAACGACCTTTAAAAGAACCAATAGAGAATGTACTTAATAAAGAGATTTAGAGGCGTAGTAAGTGTCAATGGACAAATAACTTCCTCCGTCTTTTATTTTGTAATATTTCTTCTTGAAATTGAGTCCACATAGTCAAAAAAGATATGTCTTTTGTGGACTCATCCTTATTTGAAAGAGGTTGCCAAGAGTAAGATAAATTCAATCTTGAGTAACCATATTTGATAATTGATTGATCTTCTTCTAGAAAATAAACTATGGGTTCAAAGTGGATCATCAAAATGAAAAGAAAGTTGATAAAACTACTGATAAATACAAAGCATTGATTATTTTGACATATAATAGCCTCTAACTAGGATTACATCAGTTCAGACATTAATTATACAAGTTGTGAATTTGTCAAAATGGATGTGAATTTTTTTGGAGGAAGAAATTTTACCTGGAACAACCCAAGGGCTTTGTGGTTCCCGGTTAAAAAAATTGTGTATACTTGTTAATTTACTTTACGGATTAAAAATAAGCGCCGAAATAATAACATGCGAAGTTTGACTAAACTATATTCTCAAATGATTTCTGGATTAATGAATGTGATAAATGTTCTACATTAAATACATTCCAAATCACAAGATCGTTGTTTGTTTTTATGTTGATGACATATTGATAATCAAAAGAGAAATATATGACATAAATGCTACTAACCATATACTACAAAGTAACTTTGATATCAAAAAGTTGAAGTTACTAATGTGATTGAAAAGCTACTTGACAAGTTCAAGTAGTTGAATTTCATTGACTAGAATCCAATAAAAGTGAGCTTTGTACTTCAAAAGAATGAAGGAAAAAATGACTCTCAATTGAATTATGCTAGAGTATTCAGAAGTATGATATATATCATGAAGTGTATGCAAGCATGTGCGACAAGTAAACCGAGACGGTTCACACGTAATCTTAATAAAACTCATTAGATGGAAATGAACAATGTTTTGGAGTATTTGAAACATACTTAAAAACAATTGTTTTGCATTATAACTAATATTCAAAAGTGCTGGAAATAAATATAGTGACGCAAATTGAATCACTAGGTCAAATGAATTAAAATCTACGAATGGATATGTATTTACTTTTGGTGGAAGAGCAATCTCTAAATATTCCAAACAGAAATGTATCGCTGCTCTCTCTACTATGAAATATGAGTTCATTAATATAGATAAGGCAGGTGAAGAAGTCGAATGACTCCAAAATTCTTGAAAGATTTTTGACCCTAACCTTAAGCTTCAGTATGCATATATTGTGACAGCTAATTTGCAATTGGTAGGGTGTGGAGCGTAATGTATAATTAAAAGTATCGTCATATATTACGCTGACATAATATCGTTAAAGATCTACTCTCTACTGGAATTATCATAATTGACTATGTTAAGTCAAAAGATAATGTGTCAGATCCACTTATAAAAGGCCTAACTAGAGAGGGAGTTCATAAATTATCAAAGGGAATGATATTATGGCCGAGGACAAGTCATTGTGGCGGTAAATCCACTTAGAATACTGGAGATCCCGAAATCTAGGTTTAAGGAGATCAAATAAAGTAATTAATGACGGTTCAACATAGTCACAATATTGTTATGATCCATTCTCATGATAAGATAATGTAAAGTAACAAGGATAAAATCATTAGGACTTTTTAATGGTTACTAAGTTTGTTACATGGCATATCAAATGGTGTAACTACAAGATAGAACATTTAGAAATCACCTATGTGAGTGTGAAGTGTAAGCCGCTTCAAGGTAAATCTAGTAGGACGGTTCTCTAGGCACTTATAAACTAGGACGTTTTCATGGTTGAAATGAACAAAACAATGAGAACCAAAAATAACATGGTTGATCGTGTGACTTATGTTGTCTAGGTACACACCAAATCTCGATGATTTAGAAATATTAAATCTACCAATTGACTGAGTATATGCTATGTATGTTCACGAAAGAAGGTTCATAGGGAAACCAGTTATCCAGATGCAATCAATCCTTATTTATGAATTACACAATTTTTCATGCTTATATTTTAACAATAGTCAATCCCTATTCATGTGTGGAATTCTTGGGTTCTAAAGGTATGAACAGGAAATCAAGGATTGTGACTCTCCTGATGGGTTGTGATTTTGCTGAAAGGTTGTAACCTTTATGAAAAGTAGTGTTTTTTCTAAAGGGTTGTGACCGTTTGAATGGTTTTGCCTTTTCCAAAAGTTTGTGACTTTTATGAAAGTTTGTCTTATCTTTATACTTTTTTGTCTATAAATAAAGAGGTTTTCTCTGATTTTTCTTCATCTAATTATTTCCTTCTGTTGCATACATTTCTTACAAAAAAAATAGATCCATTGTGTATGTGTGTGATTTGTTATTTTTATTTTGAGTTTGTTGAAATTATCGAAGTTTGAGGTACTGCTAATTGTTTAATGGTTAATCCATTTTATCTTGGGAGGAATTATTCTACGACCTCAGGTACTTGAGGTGATTAAATTTCTTAAGGACACACAGTGAGCTCTTTGGACTCGGATAGTTCTTTGTATTTTTCTTTTCTTCTTTAATTTTTTTTATTTGCTAATCTGAATACAAGAGAAAACAAAAAATATAATATTGTTAGATCATAATGATAATTGTTACTATCAATACTAATTGTATTAGAAAAAATTGTGATAATCTTTCAAATTCATGAACTAAGGTCTTTGCAAATTAAAGAGTCTAAAGTATATCTAGGGGGGTGTAATTGAAGCTAAATAAATTCTAAGTTATATATAAGGACACCCAACATGGGGATTAGAGATACAATAGCAGGTTAATTGGAAAGAACCAATCATATGATAACTTCTTGCGAAATGCACCATTCTTAATTTTATTCAATCTCTATGATGTGAAAATATTTATCCTATAATAAGTTATGCATGTCAAGTCATGAGCTCTTAATGAGAGTTTGTATCTGGTATGAGTAGGGTGTCAAATTATAGGATCACCCTTGAAGATTTCACCCATGTGAGTGTGAAAGTAGGTCAATTTCTATGAAAATGGGCTTGTTATGAGAAAACACTCATGAAACAGGGATAACACAGGGATATAATGTGGAGACAAATAAACTTATCTCAACACATAGATTATTGTGTGTAAGAAGTGATACTTTATTTTGCTTATGTAGTCATAGTTCAAGTTTGAGATCACTACTAGCTCTGGAGTAAAGATTATTGTTTTCCTAAGTGAAGGTTCAATGCAGAGCACACTTTCATTATGCATAATAGTCTCCCTTCAACTAAATTGGTGAACTCTCTTATTTTAATGCTGAATTGACTGGGGAATGATAGTGTATATGCATTTTAGTATTAAAATAAAATATTAAGTGCATAAGTTAGTGGGTATAAATTGTGGTAGAAGATGACTACTGTTTCCTGTAACCTACATGACCATAAGTTCTTGTAACTTTCATGGTCATTAGTTTCTTATAACTCGTATGACCATTAGTTTCTAGTAACTCATGTAATATCTACAACATTTATCCACTCACTTTATTATCTATCATTCTACCTATTGATTATATGGAGAACTTCTTCACCTATAAATAGTGGTGTTTCTTCCTTTGTGAACTATCTCAAAAAGATGAGAGACGTGAAATAATATTGTAGTCTGTAGTAGTTAAAGAGAGAGTTGATACATAGAAAAATATTCTAAGTCTTCAACGATTTTCACTACGTACAAGAGAGTATTTATATGTTGAAGGAAGGTGTTATTATGTAGAGCTTTGGACTTTCAACTAATAATCTGGAGTTGCTTGAATTGCACGACGTTGTTAAGTTGATGTATCCTGGAGGGAACAATTCAAGAGTATTACTGCGGAATCGGTGTAGATAATGCCGCAGTGAAATTGAATCTCGTTAAAGATAGCGAGATATTTGTGTCTTAGCCTAAAGATTTAATTAGTTATTTTTGTTCAATTTAATTAAACTGTAATATATTTTATTTGTGGTATATTACACCAACAATCATAAATGTGAAGATTATTATTAATTGTACCCAGATTTTTAAAGTTCTTAGCTTGGTGAATAACGAGTTTCCTCACAATTCACCTTTTGGATTTAAGATTGAATACTCAAGAGTCAAGAGAAATAGTTTTCACTCTTTCTTCATTTTCTTGTTTTGAATTGCTTGAATTGTACGTGTAATCGATCATTGAAGAGTTTGGATTTTGCTTATATTGATTGACTTCTTTTAACTTTTATAACTGATTGAAACTTTCCCATTTATGAAATGTGTATTGAATTATATAATCAATTTCATCGTTAATTGCTTTTCTAATGGATTTTATTACTCGTTCGATTTGCCCGTTTACTCTAATTGAGCTCAGCACAGTCAATTAAGGTTGGTAATTGTTGATTGGTGCATAATTTGAGGTAAACACCCCATGAATTGGATTATAGCTAGAGATAGTGAATCCATGCAATGCATAGAATTGGACTAATCGTGATTGCTACTTAACTAGGTTCAGGAGAATTAAGTAAGATATATTTGCTTGCGTTCGGAGAGTTAGCTGAATCATTGAGGTTCAATGTATATATGATTTTACCAATGAGTGAATTTGCATGGCATTGAGAGTGTGTTTGGTATGAAGCAAACTATTTTCTGGAAAATGTTTTCTAATTTTCTCATGTTTGGTTGGGACAAAAGTTTTGAAAAATATTTTTCAAATCAACTCATTTTCTTTAAAAATAAGGAAAATGACTTCCCTTAAAAAGTTAAGGGAAAACATTTTCCAAAACACTCATTTAACTTCAAATTACATTTTTTTTTGGTAAAACATCAATTTATAAAAAATATTTTCAATTTAAAAAAATTAAATTTTCACTCCACCCTCCCTGACCCATATCATCCCTCCACCCCCTCCAAAAAAATTTAATTTGTTTTTGGGAAAATGCACAAGTACTCCCTCAATCTATGCTCGAAATTTCAGAGACACACTTATACTATACTAAGGTCCTATGACCTCCCTGAACTTCTTTTATAAGTATTTTTTACCCCTTTTAAGACTATGTGGCACTAGCTTAAAAGAAAAAGTCAACCAATGTTTTGCCCACAAGATAGTGCCACGTAGGCCGAAAAGGGTAGAAAATTATTATTAAAATAAGTTCAGGGGTAATAGTGCATTATCCCTTTGTTTTTTTAAAAGTAGTTTCAACTTTAAATTTTCGCACCTAGCCTCCACACACACACACACTCACCATCCCCTACCACCCGCGCACCCCCCCCCCCTCAATATTTTTTTTTTGAAAAATATTCTTGAACTACAAATTTTAAATTTCATCCCTACCCTCCTCCGCTACCCACCCCCTTACCAGCCCCACCCCCGCCCCCAAAAAAATTGAAGTTTGTTTTTAAGAATTATTTTCCATAATTTTTATTTTTTCACCCCTATGTCCCCTCCACCCTGTCAACCCACCCCCACCCCTCCCCACCTCCCAAAAAAAATTTCATATTGTTTTCAGAAAAAAATTTCAACTTCAAATTTTTGTTATTTCACTTTTAGACCCCCCCCCCCTCTCCACCAGCCCCCATCCCCCACCCAAAAAATAATAATTTTATTTTAAAAAAATAATTAAGCTTTAGTTTTTTATTTTTCACCCCATACCCCCCACCGCGCCACCACCTAACCCCACCCCACCCCCTTAAAAAAATTTAATTTTTTTTTTCAATTTCAAAAATTATTTTCTGCTTTAGTAAAAATAAAAGATATGTTTCAAACATATTTTTGATTCATAAATCAAACACAAAAAATCATTTCCGATAAATAATTTCTACTCACCTATAAAAATGAGAAAATAAGTTATAAATCTACTTGTTTTCTAGGAAAAAAATTATAGGAAAACATTTTCCTTCATACCAAACACACCCTAATATCAATTTGATCATGTTGACGTCAATTAGCTTCCCATTTCATAATTCCCTTAGATTCCTTCATTGACAACATTTTTGCCCTATCCATGATTATTACTAAAATCATATTTATATTATAATTGTGTTCGACCCTATCCGTGATTATAACTAAAATCATCTTCCAATTATAATTGCCTATTTTTCATTTAGATACAAATTCGTATTTTATAATTCTTTATTTCTTCGATCACTGACACATTATTCCTTGTGGGATTCGACTTCGACGTGATATGTGGGGTTATTATATTGCTATGAACGTTTATTCGTTGATTCATATGATTGATATAAATCGTCATCAAGCACTAAACTTTGCGAAGTATTAAGTCATTATAAGAAGGAAATTCTTCGCGAGGGCTTAATTATATTATAAATTAAAAAAGAAATTATTAGTAGAAAAATTGATTATTAAAATGTTAGTAATAATTTTTCATCTTGACGAATTTGAAGAATAGACTATTTAGCATAACTAATGTGTTTGTTGTCCCTGTAATCCTACAATGTCTTTTTTCAAAAGTAGAAATAACAACGGAGTAGCGAAAGCATCTAGCGAGACGGAATTGGGGAGAGAAAAGTGTGCGGCAACCATTAAATTAGATTAAGTGAATATATGTTTTGTACAGTACTATAAGTTTCAAATTTTTTACGATTCAAATCTTTGAAATTGTTTAGGACCTTCATGAATAATGATCATCTCTGTTTTACGGAGCTAGTTTATGCAGGGTTAATAATTTTCAACTGTTTTAGTAAGGTTTTCTTGGTTACACCACATTATGTCTACCAAATTCATAAAAGTGGCATGAGGCACCCAAATTGGTTCTGTCTTAAAAGTCTAATTGGGCCTATTCTAATTTAAGAAGAAAAAAAATATGTGAATAGAGCAATGGTTCGAACGTATCCTATGTAGGTGAGTTATGTAAAAGTACCGAGCTTGCTGAAAATAATTGTGTATATCAGTGAAAGAAAGCAAGAAAGGGAATTAAAATTTTCTCACAGTTTATTGATCAACATAAAGGCTCTCTTATAGAGCTGTACACAAACTAAAATAGCTAAAAAAATAGGCTAACAAATATCATGTTAACAGACCACTAAAAGCTGTAACATGTAGCTAAAGATCAGGATACATATTGACTCCATTTAAACTACTTTTACTTGACTAAATCAAACAGATAATGTAAAACAAATTTCTAACAATCACACCCTTAAACTGAATGCTTTCAGTTTAATTGAAATAGTTACAAACACCAAGCAACTTCCTGAGTTTCTTGAATGTGCATAATTTCAAAGGCTTTGTCATTATATCAGCAATTTGATTCTCACTCTTACAGTAGAGAACTTCAATGACTTCATCTTTTGTGAGATCCTTTAAGAAATGAAACCTAACATCTGTGTGTTTGTTCCTGCCATGAAACACGAGATTTTTGTAGAGTTTGATCGTTGATGTGCTGTCACAATAAATTGCAGTTGGTCCTCTTTGCTTGAACTGCAGCTCCTCAAGTATCCTTCTGAACCATATAGCTTGACAGGCACAAGCTGTAGCAGCTACAAATTTTGCCTCAGTGGTTGATAAAGTGACAATAGATTGCTTTTTAGAAGACCAAGCAACAACTCCAGAACCCAACTTGAACACATATCCCGAAGTACTTTTTCTGTCACCTTTGTCTCGGGCTTAATCACTATCAGTAAAACCCAAAAAACTGATTTGTTTCCTCTCTTGTAAAACACTCCGCAATCAATTGTTCCTTGCACGTAACGGAGAATTTGTTTGGCAGCTGCAAGATGAATCTCCTGAGGGCATTCCATATACCTACTAACAAGGCTGACAGAATACATTATGTTAGGTCTAGTAGTAGTCAAATACATCAGACTTCCCACGATTTGTTTGAACACTCTGTTGTCCACTTTCCTCCCTCCATCTGGATATTTCACAAGTTGAAGACCAGCTTCAATTGAAGTTTCGGCAAGATTACAGTTCTTTATTCCAAACCTCTCAAGGATTTATAGAGCATACCTTTTTTGAGTAATAAAAATACCAGCAGCAGATTGCACCACTTCAATGCCAAGAAAATAGTGCATCATTCCAAGATCAGACATATCAAATTCAAGCATCATGGATTGCTTCAATTTTTCAAACATAGCAGCATTTTTTTTTGTATAAATCAAGTCGTCTACATATAAGGACACAACAAACATCTTTCCTCCTTCAACTTTAACAAACAAAGTATGCTCATATGGGCATTTAGAAAAACCTTCCTTCAAAAAATAGGCTTCAATGCGACTATACTAAGCTCGTGGGGCTTGTTTAAGTCCGTATAAAGCCTTTTTTAGCTGATACACTTTGAATTCATCTCCAACTTTAACATAACCAGGAGGTTGTTTGACAAATACCTGTTCTTTTATGTCTCCGTGCAAGAAATCCGTCTTGACATCCAACTGGAAAATGGGCCACGAATTTTGTGCTGCCAATGCAATCAATAATCTGATTGTATCATGTCTTGCTACTGGAGCGAACACTTCTTCATAATCTACACCGAATTCTTGCTCGTAACCTTTTGCCACTAAGCGAGCTTTATACTTGTCCACCTCACCATTTTCTTTCAACTTGGTCTTAAAAATCCACTTCACATCGATTGTTTTCTGACCTTTTAGAGGCTCAATCAGCTTCCATGTATTATTTCTTTCAATAGATGCAAGCTCTTCATCCATAGATATTCTCCATTTTGATTGCTTTACTGCTTCTTCAAAGGTTACAGGATCACAATCTGCAAAAGGAGCAAAATGAACAGCTGGATCCTCGGATTGACCAATTCTCGTTACTTCATAATCATCTATCCATATTGGTCTTTTTCTGCTTCTTGGTTCTCTTGCATCTGCCACTGAGACTTGAGTCACTACTTGTTCATCTTAAGCAGTGATTGGTTGCTGCACTACCACAGTATTATGTTGATTTTCAGATTCATCTTTCCCATCAAAGTCTGTTGGAATTTGTCGTTGAGAACCAGATTCACTCTATGTTAGGAAATTTTCTTCGTTGAATATTATGTCTCGATTAATGACAATTTTCTTGGTGATAGGATTATATAGTTTGTATTCTTTAGAATAATCTCTAACACCAAGGAAAATGCATTTCTCACCTTTGTCATTAAGCTTCGTTCTTGTTTGATCTGGAATAAGGGCATAACAAATGCACCCAAAAATTCTTAAATGATCAACATTAGGCTTTCGAATGTTCCAAGCTTCCTCCGGTGTCATATTTTGAACAGATAGTGTAGGACTTCTATTTAAAATATGAATGCTCTAGTTAACAACTTCAGGCCAGAAAGCTTTTGGAACACTGCTTCTTGTTAAGAGACTGCGCACCATATTAATTCTAGTACGATTTTTGCGCTCATAGACACCGTTTTGTTAGGGCGTATAGGCTGCTGTCAGTTGCCTGTTAATGGCATTGCTTTCACAAAAATTTGCAAATTCTTGTGAATTGTATTCCCCACCTCGATATGTGCGAAGTACTTTGATTTTGCTTCCTGCTTCTTTCTCCACCATAATTTTAAAACTTCTGAAAGCTTCAAAAACATCAGATTTGGCCTGCAAAAAATTGACCTATATCTTCCGACTTAAATCATCAATGAAGGTAATTATGTATATTTTACCTCTATTTGAAGATGGATTAATTGGGCCGCAAAGATCAGAATGCATCAGCTCCAACACATTTTTGGATCTCTATGATTTTCCCTTAGGAAATTGATTACGTTGCTACTTGCCAACTGCACATTCCTCACATACTTGAGAAGGAGCTGCAATTTGAGGGAGGCCACTAACCATATTCTTTCATTGCAAAGTGCTTAAGCCACCAAAGCTCAAGTGTCCATAAGGAAAATGCCATAACCACGATGTATCTGTTACGTTGGACGAGAAGCACGAAGATATCGAAATCTGCAACTAAAGTGGAAACATACGATTTGTTGTCATGCTAACTTGAGCAATCAAACCCAGCCTTGAATCTTCAATTCGACATAATCCATTTTTAATGGATATCTATAACCCTTTTCTTGTAGTTGACCAATACTAAGTAAATTGGTCTTTAAATCTGGAACATAAAACACATTAGAAATTGTGTGAAAAGAGTTATCTTTGTCATGTAAAGTGACATTGCCTTTTCCCATGAAAGATACGACAGAGTTATCACCGAACTTGACGATATTGCGGAAGCTTTTATCAAATTCAGAAAATGCCTTCTTGTCTCCGCACATGTGGTTGCTACACCCGGTGTCCAAATACCACATATTTTGTCGAGTTTCTGCACTTGCATAACACACCATCAAGAGAGAAACTTTTTCTTCCTTCTCTGCAAAGTTAGATACTTCTGCACTCTGACTATTTAAATTTGTTCGACATTCTGAATGGTAATGACCATACCTATGGCAGCGATAGAACTCCACATTTGTTTTGTCTACTTATTCTGGTTTCTGAGTTGTTGAGTCATGTCCTCTACGTCCCCTTCCTGTGTGTTGAGACTAATAATCATTCTGCTGATGGTACTTTTGATTACCTCGATTGTAGCTTCCTCTCCCCTACTCCGCTCTGCCTCGACCTCCACTTGTTTTAGAAGGATTATCTCTGGTTTCTTTCAGTGCGTGCTCTTCTTTGTCCTGGTGGATGATTTTCTGCTCATGAACTAACAAAGAACTTTGCAATTCATCAATGGAGAGTTATATCAATATCCTTCGATTCTTCGATAGAGTAGACAACAAAATTAAATTTCGGTGTCATTGATCGAAGGATTTTCTCAACAATGGTGACATCCTACATTTTCTCTCCATGGATACTCATCTTGCTTGCAATTTCCATAATTCTTGAAAAGAAATCTGCAACTGCCTCTCCTGACTTCATACGCAAAGTCTAAAATTCAGTTCGAAATCCTTGGAGTTGTACCTTTTTTCCCTTCACATTGCCTTGATACTTCTTCTTCATGGAGTCCCAAATTTTCATGGAGGTTTCTTTTCAAAGAATAGTCTCCAAAATGGAACGATCGATAGCTTGAAACTAATAATTTTTAGCCTTAAGATCTTTCACTTTTAAGACTTCAAATTCTGTTTTCTGAGCTTCCGTAGCTCCTGTTGTTGTTCTGCTACTCCAGATTCAACAACATTCCAATACTCCTTGGACCTCAAGAAGTTTTCCATGAGCATGCTCCAATGATCATAGTGATCATTGTAGCGCGGAATAGCTGGTTGTACGAAGTTGTCTGAGGAAGTCATTGAATGCTAGCTGCTGCTATTTATGTAATTCAAGCTCTGGTACCACTGATGAAAATAATTGTGTGTATCAGTGAAAGAAAGCAAGAAAGGGAATTGTAATATTCTCACAGTTTATTGATCAACATAAAGGCTCTCTTATAGAGCTGTACACAAACTGAAATAGCTAAAAAAAAGGCTAACAAATATCATGTTATCAGACCACTAAAAGCTTGAACTTCTAGCTAAAGATCAGGATAAATATTGACTCAATTTAAACTACTTTTATTTGACTAAATCAAACAAATATTGTAAAACAAATTTCTAACAGAGCTAGGGTGTGAAACATATACAGTCAAGTTATATTTGAAAATTAAAGAAATTGAAGTAAGTACTTATTGAAAATGAGATTAGCTCTTTAGTATTCTTTTAAATTGAATCACATGATATCAATGAGTCCTATGGTCGTGAATTTTTATATTTTCTATTGCTTTATGTGAAAATAAATATTGGTCCATAACTTGTATTTGAAATTTGAAAAACACATGTCTTTGTTTTTATCCATCTCATTTTTTATATTTATACTAGTTTGTATAAACGTGTGTTGCACAGTATATTAGATAAGATTAAGTCAACTTGCAACCATTAATATTGGAGCTTAAGCGATATACAAAATCATCCACAATTTTTTCAATAGCAAAACTAAGTCATCGACTAACATGTGATATGTATAAAAATAGGTGACTGCAGTGATCTCTAATGTTTTTATTATTTTGTACAAAGGGAATGAGCTATTACATACTTTACAAAGGATACAAAGTCTTTTATTTTTTAAGATAATTTTTACTAGTGAAGTTTAAGCTATCAACATATGGCCAACATAGCGCCACCTCTTAAAGAGAATATCCATTGTGAAAGCCTCCCCTATCGGTAAAACAGAGAGAATTTGAACGAAAAGTGAGTTGACAACTTACTAATTTGGTCTTCGATTCTTGCCACTCCCATTTTTTTAGTTTTTCGAGAACGAAAATCTCAAATTACTGCTATTTTCAAATTTGCCATAGTTGCTGGGAGCCATGATATTAGGTCCAAAAGAATCAAATGCATTTTGTTTGACATTTCAGATTGTTGCACAAGGATACCTCTTCTACGTAATAAATCCATCATAAATGTAATTAAAGAAACTTAGTACTTAATAAAAAAGAGGTAAGCCGTTAATGATGTATTATTTTGAATTGAATCACATGATATTAATGTGTCGTATGATCAGGACTTTTGTACATCTTTAGTACATTATTTGAAATTAAAATATTGTTCCATCAAATTTTCAATAAGTTGTCTTCAAAATCTAAAAAACACTTATTTTTTTATGTGCATTGCACATGCGTCTCCAGCAAATAGTACATACAACCATGTAAGGTTATAAGCATTTTAATATTAATATTTAACAACTCAAATTGCTTTATTTTGGAGTTATAAGAATGAACATTTGTAGGCATTTGTGTTTTAAACTACAAATTTAAAAATGCTATTCATCTTTGACTTGGTAGCCATGTAATGCCATTACTTTTGGCTTTATTGGTTGAATTCATTGTAGGGATAAAAACATTTCAATAAACATTGAAATTGATAACTTCTACATCATCCATTAGCATTGGTTATCCATCACTTTATTTCATTCTTAATTCCTCCATTACTCTTTGTAGCCTATGTAACCTATGTAACTGCCATTGTAACCTATGTAACTCCCATTGTAACCTATGTAACCTATGAAACTCCTAAGGCCATTATCTTCACTATTTACTACCTCCATTATCTTCCTATTAATTGCTAGGAAGACTTCTTGTAGTATAAATAGTGGTAGATTTCATTTGGTTTGGAACACACAAAACACAAGAGAAAACAAAGAGTGAAAGAGTTAGTCTAAAAGAGAGTTCTTATTAGTTGGAGGGAGGTGTTCTTTTTTTGTGTGGAGCTTTGGACTCAACTCTTGTCCAGAG
Source organism: Solanum neorickii (assembly GCA_027704865.1). Lineage (NCBI taxonomy): Eukaryota > Viridiplantae > Streptophyta > Magnoliopsida > Solanales > Solanaceae > Solanum > Solanum neorickii. The sequence goes on from JAKWJC010000373.1 coordinate 13,955,321, forward strand.
TTGTTGAGTTATACTTTGTGAGTTTGTTGTATCCTGGAGGGGACAAGTCAAAGAAGACTACTGCTGGACCGGTGAAAACATTTGTTGTAGTGACTTGAATCTCCTTAAAGAGAGCGAGATATCCGCGCCTCAGCCTAAAGAGATTAATTTCTTCATTTTATTTTCAATTGTAATCTTGCAATTTTATTATCTTGTAAGTTTTTTCACTCACAATTTTAAGGAGATATAAAGATGGCTACAATTGAAAAAACCACGGATGTCAAGATGGGAGATCTTAACAAGCCATTCCGGTTCAATAGTAACCATTTCAAGAGATGGAAGGGTAAAGTACTTTTCTACTTAAGTCTTTTCAATGTTTCTTATGTAATTAACTGATAAGAATCCAAATAAAGAAGACATTACCACTATGAATGATGATGAAACTATTTCTCATCTTGAGAAACTGGAAAAGTACGATGGTGATTCCTAAGTGTCGGTATTATCTTCTTAATTGTCTATCTGATAATTTTTATGATTATTATGATAGAATTTACTCTAGTACAAAGAAAATTTGGAAGGCATTGCATAGTAAGTATGATACCGAAGAGGCTAGAGCGAAAAAATATGCTGCTAGTAGATTTTTTCGTTTCTAAATGGTGGACAACAAATTAGTGGTAGATCAAGCTCAAGACTTCAACATTATTGTTGGAGAGCTTAGGTCCGAAGAGGTTAAAATTGGAGATAACCTTATTGTTTGTGGCATAGTGGATAAACATCCACCTTCTTGGAAGGATTTTCAAAAAACAATGCGTCACAAACAGAAAGAAACCTCTCGTGAAACCATGATAATGAAAATCCGCATGGAAGAAGAAGCAAGGGGCCAAGATGCACTTTTACAAACACAAGAGAACAACATCACATCGAAGGTAAATTTAATTACTTCGAATAATGCTACTCCAGAAATTCACAAAAAGACTTCTTTAAAGCCTAAGAAGAAAAAATTTAAGAAAAATAATGGTAGACCTCCCAAGAAAAATAATGGTGAAATTTACCAAGCACAAAATCACCAAGTTGAAGAAAAAGGACCATTCTTTGTTTGTGGCAATAATGGGCATATCGCTCCATTTAAAAAATTGGAAACGTGGTCCTAACCCTCAGGCAAACGTTACCGAAAAACCTTTTGTGGCGGTGATTACCGACATAAACATGGTTGAGAATGTTGATGGATGGTGGGCTGATTCTGGTGCAAACCGTCATGTCTGTTATGAAAAAGACTGGTTTAAAAGATATACTCATTTTGAGGAGCCCAAAACCATCATCCTTGGTGATGCTCACACTACTTAAGTGCTTGGAAAGAGAGATGTTGAATTGTGTTTTACTTATGGAAGGATATTAACATTGAAAGATGTACTTTATACTCCTTCTATGAGAAAAAATTTGATATCTGGTTTTCTTCTTAATAAAGCAGGCTTTAAATACATTATTGAATCTAATAAATATGTAATAGTGAAGAAAGGTATTTTTGTGGGGAAGGAGTATGCATGTGATGGGATGTTTAAGTTGAATGTTGAAATGAATAAAACTTCTACTTCTGTTTATATATTTTCTTCTACTAATTTTTTGCATGCTCGTTTGTGTCATATTAATGATCGTTATGTTGGAATCATGAGTAGTTTAGGATTAATACCTATGGTTAAAAAGAATTTTTAAAAGGGTGAGTCTTGTAGAAAAGCCAAGATCACTAAAAGGCCTCATTTTAAAGTTGAAAGCAAAACTGATTTGTCAAAATTAGTTCATACTGATATCTGTGAACTTGGTGGAATTCTAACTCGTGGAGGTAATAGATATTTTATCACTTTCATTGATGATTTTTCTAACATTACATATGTTTACTTGATGAAAAATAAAAGAAATGCTTTTGAAAATTTCAAAACTTATCTCAATGAGGTTGAAAATCAGTTTGGAAGAAAAATAAAAAGAATTAGAAGTGGTAGAGGCCATGAATATGAATCAAATGAGCTTAATTCTTTTGTTAGATCATTGGGAATAATTCATGAAACTACTCCTCATTACTCTCCTTCGTCTAATGGAGTAGCAGAAAGTAAAAATAGTACTTTGGTTGAATTGACTAATATCATGCTTATTGAGTCACATGCACCTTTAAATTTTTGGGGTGAAGTTATCTTAAATTCTTGTTATGTGTTGAATCGTGTGCCTCATAAAAAGTCTCAATTGACACCTTTTGAATTGTGGAAAGGTTACACGCCATGTTTGGGATATCTAAGAGTTTGGGGTTTTCTAGCCTTTCTGAAGCTAATGGATCCCAAGATTACAAAGTTGGGTAAGAAAGTTACTACTTGTGCTTTTCTTGGTTATGCTTCAAATAATACAACCTATAGATTTTTTAATCTTGAAGATAATATTGTAATAGAATCTAGTGATGCTATTTTTCATGAAAATAAATTTTCTTTTGATACTAAAAATAGTGGGGGCCAAAGGACTGAACAAAACATTTTTTCACTACCTAGTTCTTCTACTTCAACTTTGAAAAATAAGGAAGTTTGTGATTTTGAGTTAAGAAGAAGTAAAACAGCTAGAGTAGAAAAAGATTTTGGTCCTGATTTTTATGTGTTTTATATTGAAAATGACCCTCTAACTTTGAAAGAAGCATTATCTTCACAAGATTCTATTTTTTTTGAAAGAGGCTATAAATGATGAAATGAAATCTCTAATTTATAATAAAACTTTGAAGTTAGTTGATTTACCATCGGTTTGTAAAACAATTGGTTGCAAATGAGTCTTAAGGAAAAAGTTAAAACCGGATGGTTCTATTGATAAATACAAGGCTAGGCTAGTTGCAAAAGGTTTTAAACAACTAGAAGGCCTAGAACTTTTTGATACTTTTTCTCCGGTAACAAGAATTACATCCATTAGACTTTTAGTTGCTATAGCTGCAATTATTGATTTGCAAATTCATCAAATAGATGTAAAAACTGCTTTTCTAAATGGAGACCTAAATGAAGAAATTCATATGGACCAACCCGAGTGTTTTGTTGAAGCAGGCCAAGAAAGCAAAGTATGTAAACTTACTAGATCCCTATATGGCTTGAAACAGACACCAAAACAATGGCATGAAAAGTTTGATTTCTGCATGATTGAAAATGGATTTAAAACAAATGAGTGTGATAAGAGCATATATCATAAGTCTTGGAATAATTCACATGTGATCATTTTTCCTATATGTTGATGATTTGTTGATCTTTGACTCTAACATGAATGTTATTGATGAAGCTAAAAATGTTCTTAGAAGCCATTTTGATATGAAAGATCTTGGTGAGACAAATTTTATTCTTGGAATAAAAACAACAAGAACATGTGAGGGGATTTTCCTTGACCAGTCACATTATGTTGAGAAAATTTTGAAAAAATATAACTTTTATGATTGCAAGAATGTTGCTACTCCTTTTGATTCATGTGTTCACTTATTTCCCATTGAAAGTGAAAATGATGTAATAAATCAAAAGGAATATGCTAGTATACTCGGAAGATTAAGATATGTGACTGATTGCACTAGGCCTGATATTGCATATGCAATAGGAGTACATGGCAGGTTTACAAGCAAGCTAGGTAATGAACATTGGCATGCTATAACAAGAGTTATGAGATATTTAATTGGAACGAAAAATTGTGGTTTGTTCTATAAAAAATATCTTGCTGTACTTGAAGGCTTTTCTGATGCGGATTGGAACACTTTGTGAGGTGATTCCTGTTCTACAACTTGTTATGTCTTTACTTTAGGTGGTGTTGCTGTTTGTTGGAGATCAAAAAAGCAAACTATAATTGATAACTCTACGATGGACGCTGAACTAATTGCTTTTGCATCATCTAGTGAGGAAGCGAATTGGTTAAGAGATTTATTTTTTCAAATTCCTTATTTTGAAAAATCAATTCCTCCTATTTTAATTGATTGTGATAGCACCACTTCAATTGGTAGAGTTCAAAACCGTTATTACAACGGTAAATCCAGACCTAGAAGGAGGAAACATAGTAATGTAAGATCGTATTTGACAAATGGTACAATTATTTTTGATTATGTCAAATCTTGTGATAATCTTGCAGATCCTCTTACAAAGGCCTTAACAAGAGAAAAGGTCTGGAGCACATCGAGGTTGATGGGATTGAAGCCTACAAATCCTTGAGTCATATATGAGGAAACCCAACCAGGGGACTAGAGATCCTATAACAAGGTTCAAAGGGAAAAACTAATCATATGATGACTTGTTGTGAAAAATGCACTATTTTTCCCCTCCCTATGATGTGAGTGCATTGTTTCCTTTAGTTTGTGAAGGCTGAGTTGAGAAAACTCTTAATGAATATTTGTAGCCCGTATGGGTGGAGTGTTAATCTTACAGGAGCACTCTCGACAGATTTCACCTATGTGATGTGTGGAAGTAGGTCGCTTTCTATGAGAATGGGGCTTATTCTCAAATGCACTCATTAAACCAGGATAGCACATGACCATAACGTGCTGGCTGTTAAATGTAATGTCAACACCTTGATTATTATGTGTGAGCTGTGACATTTTATTTCCCTTAAGAAGTCATAGTTCAAGTATGAGAACACTATGACTCTGGAGTAAAAACAATTGTTTCACTAAGTGGAGGTTCAATGCAGAGCACACCTTCATTATGCATAGTACTCTTCCTTCAATTGATATACTCTATTATCTAAATATTAAAATGAGAGGGGGATTTTTAGTTTATAGGCATTTTAATATTAGTATTTAACATATTAAATTGCTTTATTTTGGAGTTATAAGAATGAATATTGGTAGGCATTTGTGTTTTAAACTACCAATTTAAAAATGCTATTCATCTTTGACTTGGTAGCCATGTAATGCCATTACTTTTGGCTTTATTGGTTGAATTCATTGTATAGGTAAAAACCTTCAAATAAACATTAAAATGGATAACTTCTACATCATCCATTAGCATTGGTTATCCATCACTTTATTTCATTGTTAATTCCTCCATTACTCTTTGTAACCTATGTAACCTATGTAACTCCCATTGTAACCTATGAAAATCCTAAGGCCATTATCTTCACTATTTACTACCTCCATTATCTTCCTATTCATTGCTAGGAAGACTTCTTGTAGTATAAATAGTGGTAGTCTTCATTTGGTTTGAACACACGAAACACAAGAGAAAACAAAGAGTGAAAGAGTTAGTCTAAAAGAGAGTTCTTATTAGTTGAAGGGAGGTGTTCTTTTTTTGTGGAGCTTTGGACTCAACTCTTGTCTAGAGTTGTTGAGTTATACTTTGTGAAGGCTGTTGTATCCTGGAGGGACAAGTCAAAGAGGACTACTGCTGGACCGGTGAAAACATTTGCTGCAGTGGGCTTGAATCTCCTTATAGAGAGCGAGATATCCGCGCCTCAGCCTGAAGAGATTAATTTCTTCATTTTATTTTCAATTGTAATCTTATTATCTTGTATGTTTTTTCACTAACACACCATGTAAGTTATATTAAAGCATAGTGCAAATAATAACAAAATAAATGATATAAAATACAAGATAAGATTCAGGCAATATGCAATATACAATTGGAACTTGAGCGGCATACAAAATCATGCACATTTTTTTCAATAGCAAAACTAAGTCATTGGCTAAGATATGATTTGTATGGATACAAGTGATTGTAGTGGTCTCCAGTCTTTTTTTTTTTGGAACAAAAGGCATGAACTATTACATATTCTACAAAGGATATATAGCCTTTTGTTTTCAGAAAACTTTTACGAGTAAATTGAAGCTATAACATAAGGCAAGATATAGCGCCACTACTTAGAGAACATAACTGTTGCGAAAGGCTTTTGTGTTGGTAAAAGAGAGTGAATTTGAACAAGAAGTGAGTTTGACAACTTACTAATTAGATTTAGGATTTCTGTCACATCCATTTTTATTTCTTCGACACCGAAATTCTCAAATTATTGCTACTTCCCAATTCACCATTATAGCCATAAACCATAAGTTTAGGTCAAATAAAAAAAATGTACTTTGTTTAACTTTTTGGATCATTGCACTGTTAGGTTGTGGAGCCTGATTAATTAATATAACTGTTTACGCAATGCTTGTTGCTTTTTTTTAAAGCTAGTGCCACGTAGGCCAAAAAGGGGTAAAAAAATTACTTATAAAATAAGTTCAGGGGGTTATAGGACCTTAGTATAGTATAAGTGTGTCTGTGGGATTCCCGGCATAGGTTTAGGGGGTACTTTTGCATTTTCCCTTTTATAAACGCCTCAAGCTTTAAGAATACACTCAATCCTCAAAATAATGACATCTTCTTCTCCCAATTATGTACAAGAAGATAACATAAGTGAAGAGTGTAAGAAATTGCTCTCCATCTTACAAAAAGATTAAGGATGGTTGGATTATATATCTACAATTATCAAGGTTTTTGGACACCACCAAGATTTTTTTCAAGGTGTGACTGCATTTCAACAACAATTTCAAGCCGAAGATAGTGATATCAATCTTGTTACAATTCCAAAATCAGGAACTAGTTGATAAAAGTAACTTTTATTTGCTTTGGTGATTCGAATGAAACATCATATTTTTGAACCTAATCACCCTTTATGTCAATAACCCTCACGTTCTTGTTCCATTCTTGGAGCATGAACTCTATATTGATGGTCGAGTCCCTGATTTTTAATCCTTTACTTCACCTCGACTCTTTGCAACTCATGTGCCCATTGTTTCATTGCAAAAATAAGTCTAGTTTCAAAAATCAAACTTGTATACTTATGTAAGAATCCTAGGGACACTTCTATTTTTATATGACATTTCACAAACAATTTATTACTTTATCACAACGATACCAATTCCATTGAATAAATGTTTGATCTTTTTTGTGAGGGGCGAGCCTTTATGGCCCATTTTGGAATCACGTGTTAGATTATGGAAACAAAGCATAGAACATCATACCAAAATGCTTTTCTTAATGTATGAAGAAATTGAAAAGAAACCAAAAATTCAGCTTAAACGCTTGGCTGAATTCTTGGAATGTCCAATTTCCATAGAGGAAGAAAATTTTGGAGTGGTGGATGAGATATTAAAAATGTGTAGCTTTGAGTGGTTGAGAAATTTCGAAGTGAATACAAATGGAAACTTTTCAACTGGAGATCTATATAATTTGTTCTTTCATAAAGGAGAAATTGGAGATTGGAAGAATTATTTTACTACACAGATTAGTGATAAACTCAATCATACCATAGAAGAAAAATTTCAAGGATCTGAATTAAAGTTTTCGTATGTTTGATTAGGTATTAATATGTATAATGTTCATTGAATGCAATTATTTATTTTGAAAATCAATGTGTCAGTATTCATATATGTGAAGATTATTAGGGCGCAAACATTGAATAATTGATCAAAATGATTGAGAGAGAAATACTAATGGAAGAATGATGTTTGTATGACAAAAGAATTATGACTTAATTACATATTTTTAATAATTGAATGACTATTCGAGTAACAAAATCATTTTAAGTATTCATATATATGTGAAGATTATTATAATTTTTGATAGTGAACTATGACATAATAATAAAATAATTATAATTATCATCATCATTAGATTCATCTCACAATTCTCTCTAATTTTCTTTTATCTTGGATGACAAAATGTGTTTCTTTGTTCGTAAAAGTTTTTTAAATTTCATTATCACGTCTATTGGACCACAAATTATTACTATTATATTACTATCGTTGTTCCAAATCCTAATGTGATATTATTTGATTGAGTATAGAATTTAATTTAAAATGAAATATAAAAGCCTAAAACAAATTATAAATATGTACAAAATTACTTATATATCATCTCTTTGAAGGATAAATGGAAAAGTTTAAAATTAAATTTATCCTTTCAAATATAAAAGCATTATTTTGTTTCTTAGACAAACCAATATATGTATGCCAATGGTGTTGGCTGTCCAGTATAAATGGACTCATAAGACCATTTTTTGGGGTAATCTTTGTTTTTATTCTCAAATATGATAGAGTTTTAGTTCTTGTCCATCAATATTTTAAGTAAAAGATATTTGATCAAATATATTATTGAAACCAAATAACAACAACAACAAAAATATTTTGTATAAGTTTATATTTTTGTATCATAATCTACCACAAGTTGCACCTTAAAAAACATAACAAGTCGTGCTGAAATGCACAACTTAATTCCTAATGCACTTATGCCATGCGAGATAAACATTCAAATTCCAAATTCACAAGTTATGTCGTAAGAGACATATAACATAATTTCTATCTTATGCTGAGCAAGGTAAACGTTGAATTTAAGAACCCACAATTTTATTCGCAAGAAACATAACTCATTATGTATGAAACTTATGTCAAGTGAGCCAAAAATTCTTTAAACTTTTGTCGAGTAAATTATGACATAAATTACTACATAATTTATACGGGATAATTAATATTTGAATCCTCCACTACACTCCATTAGTATCTTTATATCAATTTCTTGAATGTAAATGATTTTCAACCAATGATATATGAACAAAGAAATAATGTCCACATGTATGAAACGGATGAATATTTGTTTTTCTTTTAAACTAGATAACTTATATTACCGCCGCCTCACGCATCTATGACTTCATTAAGATTATGAACAATCATTTCTAATATTCCAATGTAAGAAATTTGGTATTGTTACATATATTAAGAACTTGAAAGATTTTAAAATTGTTATTCTTTATTGGAGTTTATCTTCTACTTATATGCAATTATAATTTTTGTTCTTTGATACAATTTACTTCTAATATTGAATGATATTTCATAGATTAACCAATTATCACTTTCTCTATTGTTTGAGATATGTGGTTGTGAAGTATAAGATACTCAATATGAAGGTATATTATTCACTCTTTAGGTAGTAGCTACTAGGTTTCCTTGTTCTTCCATGTCATTTTCCATAAACACCCATATACCATAATATATTTATCATGTGAATGATATCAATCTCTCATATTCTCAAATGTGTGTTTCTTGATTATTCTAAACCTAGTAAAACATTAAAAAAATAACATTGATGTTTTAAAAAATATTTTAATAATATTTTAAAACTAAAAAAATTGAAACACATTATTATTATTATTATTATCATTATTATTATTATTATCATTATTATTATTATTATTATTATTGTTATTATTATTATTTTAAAAATTTTTAATGACTAAAGAATTATGAATAAATCAAGTCAAATGTTTGTTATTTTTGCGAGGATCGGCTGGAAAATATATTGAAAATAAAGCAATTACTAATAATTAGGAGAATCAAAAAAATTTACAAGTAGTAATAGTTTTAATAATTGAGATTCTCCAACCTTTTCTTGAATTAGTTATTAAAGTGAAAATTAAAATAATATACTACTGATGATTCTAATTATCAATATATATACACAGTTCTATTTAATCACAAATATAATTTTAAAATTGCATACTTAGCATATTGTTTAGTTTTTTAATTTGAATTAATGATTTATTTTTGATTTTATCCTCTCCTTCTTTTTGGATTGTATGCCATTTTCTGTCGGGATGATAATTATGGTATAAAATTTTGTCAACTTTTATCGCTCTTAGTACATTTTAAACTATATTCCTTATTTTTTATTCTCTCACCTTTTACGTTAAACATTTAAACTTTATCAGATTTTACTTTCTTCCTTTTCGATACAATCTATATAAAATTAAAAAAATAATGTTACCATTAAGTTATCCAAAATTACTCCATATGTGGTTTATAATTTCTAGGTAATTAACTTTTTCTCTTTCCTTCGATCAAACTTATTCATCACCTTTCATATTCTTCCATCAAAATCGCCTCTTGCACCCAATGGCCTAGCCTCATGGGGTCAGGATTTCCATTTGGAAACCCATTGTCAGAAAAAAATATCACACATACAATTAAAATAATTTAAATAATGATTAATTAAAATATTTTGGAAAATCTTAACGCAACAAGCTATTGTAGCCAAGTGGTTTTACCTCCTAAAAAGTGGTAGTGATTGTTTGTTCTAATCTCATTAGTTTTACTTTTTAAAAAGTACTTTTATTGTTCTATTACTTGATACCCATTGTTAGATTCCTGAGTATGTCAGTGCTTGCACCAAAACCTGAACTCAAGTTCATTAATTTCACCATTTTCGTCACCATTGTTGACCCTTAATTGATTTAATAAATCAGTTGTAGTTGTTGATAGTCCACCTATTATATATTCAAGACCTTCCTTTAGGTTGGATGTGCTCACTCAATCGCCTGTCAACAAGAGTATAAAGGACGACAACAAAATTGTAAAAGGATTCAATGAATATGTTGTCGTTAATTATTCCTCAACAAACTAGGTTAAAGGAAAAATGGATTCTATGGTTAATAACAACATGAAGTGTTAAAATGAAGTGGTTAAAGGATGTAGTTCAAAACAATATAATCGAATAATTTTAATATATTAGGTATAACTGACATTCATATGGACAAATTGCTGTGTTTTGTATTGGTGGTAAACAATTCATATTTTCATAATGTTGTGTTTTATTATGTTGGTAAACTACGTGTTATTGTAATGACCAGAACCGTCGTTATTTAAGAAGTTCAAATATCCGCAGAAACCTGCGCGTTATCCCGCTAGAGCGGTCCATGTGCCATTGAAGCGGCAGTGCCACACGGGATAAGACGGTGCCATTGTTGATTAGTGAGGTAGAACGTAATTAAGAGAAATCATATTTTTTCCATCTTAACAAAATACCTAAATAAGTCGTAAATTACCCTAGAAACTCCAGAAAAGCTGTTGTAAGCTTGGGAATGGAAAAGAAGGAGATTTCACGCATAAAGATGGCAAAATCTCGCGAATTGTTGGGAAAATCTACTGTCACGAACACTGAAGAATTCAAATCAAATTCAAAACTATGTTCAATTGCATGGCAACCAGGTGCAATAGGTTTTTACAAATGAGTAGTTATAAAACTTTGCTTACTGCATGATATACGTAAATCAATGGTAAGAGTTATGCGTAGACCTTCGGGCACAAATTAAATTCCACAAATAATCCTTAGAATTCAATGTATGTGGGTTTTATGCCTAGTGAGAAGTATTGGTTAATTTCTAGGAGCCTTAGATGATGAACTAGAGTTGAATGAATGACGTGGAATGAGGAGTCACTAGTAGGTGATGGTTATGATTCTATGAATGTATGATGTAAACTTGTCCTTGTGTAATTATGCTATTTGTATATGTATACATGTTACAATGTTAATCAGCCTTGATGTAAATGAGAAATATGAATTATCATTGCCATGAAATCATGACTTAAATGTATAATCTTGATGATATGCTTGTGATTGTGATTGTGGTGTGTCAATGAGATCAGATTCCCACGTTTCAACATACTTATTGAATCATCTTTCCACGTTTCGACATAAATATGGGGTCGACTGCCACATTTCGACATAAATATGAGATTGACTGCCATATTCCAACATAAATATGGGATCATCTGCCATGTATCGGCATAAACATGGATCTGATTACCACATTCCGCCAAGCTAACTATTTGGGTTTGGGTCCTACGAGAGGACCAATGATGTGATATAAAATGTGAAATGTGACGTTTTTTGTAAGTTGATAATATTCTACATGTTTGATATTCTCTTGTTAGTATAGTGTTGTATAGACTTATATATGTTGTACTAGTGGATACTTGTTGGGGATTGGTACTTGGTTTTGCAGGAGTTGTAATAGCGAGAGTAGAGATAGTGTATGCGAGGAATTATATTTCGGTGGATTTCACCTTGAGGTAAGGGATTGGGCTAGTTCTAAGGAAGCTTGAATTAATGTATCCTATGACTACGATGGGTAAGGTGACGAGGAAGCAAGGGTAGGATGTGTATGGTTAGTCGAACGGGTGGTAGTTGTACTTGAGGATTTCTAATGGTTAAGCTATGATTTAAGAATTTGATTTGTGGGATTGACTGTTAAAGGAGTTAATACTCAGTGTGCTAGCATGTGATTGGGGCGTTTCGAAGGGAGAACATGGATGGAGAAGCAAGTGGATTATCTCATGATCCTTACTAGTTGGTTTCTTCTTTTATGTGGTGGGGGTCGGGTTTTATAGATGATGCCTACCTATACATGTGTTTATACAGATACTACTCTAGCTATGTATTTTTGATATAGTCGGAATGCAGGATTGTTGAAGTTTCATTAGGTGAAGACAAAGAACATCCCCAACATCTTATATTTTTCCATCCGCATGGTGGGAGTATCTTTTACTGTGCTGTCCAATTGTACTCTTAGTAGCTCTTATACCTATTTAGACTAGATCAGTGAGAGTTGTTTAACTATTTTACAAATTTTATTAAAAAGTGTGTCTAGAAGTATTATATTTATTTTCATTTATTTACAGTTCCGAAGGTTTTACTATTGGGTTATGAGGATTCTCCCACTTATATGTTAGAGTGGGTTCCCGCACGACCTAGTGGGCTGGGTCATTGACAGTGGTTTTTATATTATTTTAGTTTGTTTTCTCGATCACTGTGCTTTTGTTTGTTATTACTTGTTATACATGATAGTTATATTGTCAAAATGTTTGTGTTTTAATTTGATGGTACACTATCTTTTCGTTAAGTTACTTAGTTGCCTAAAAATTTTATATACTAAGAACATAAAGTTTCACGTAAGAAAACATATTGTAAAGAAATTAAAATCTTTGACCCAACTTCTTTCAGTAGTATGTAAGAATGCGAATACACATGGAGATTTAGATGCCGCAATTTTATAGTATCGTAAAGGATAGGATTACACACCAATCTTTCAACGATAATTACACCAATATTTTGTAATAGATAATAATTTTATAATACGTTTCCAATATTATAGAAATAATAGTTTTATATGATAAAATTAACAAATATTCATAACTATCTAAGTATATAAATTTGTGCATAAAGACATGTTAATATCAAAAACTCGCAAACAAGAATGTTTATGTCATTCAATACACCAATATATGATACATCAAACCAACATAAAACTAATAGTTTCAACTACATTAAGTTTCAAATAAATTTTAAATAAAAATAATACACTAGAGTTAAGCTTGGTACGTAAATTTGGGCCAACTCTTCTTGTTTTGCCGGGTGTATTGTGGTGGATCTAGAATTTTAAAGTTGTGGGTGCTTTGAAAGTAGCAGAGTTAAAAATATAAAAAATACATGTTAATAATATCATTCAAACCCTAATTTAACAACACTAAAAGTTTTTTAACCACCTACATAAGATCCTATGGGCCAACCATATCATTTACTCATCGGGTGTTCTATGTTAATTTTATACAAATACCTCTTCATTTCTCTCTCTCTCTCTCTCTCTCTCTCTCTCTCTCTCTATATATATATATATATATATATATATATATATATATACGGTAACTAGCTTAATGGGTGCTCATCATATGGATTCCCCCCACGGGTGTACAACATTTACTATACGTTACTTTACTTCTCTTCTATTTTTCTTCATTGAGTCTCTTCTCCGATCATTATTTGGTGGCGTGCCTTGTTTCTTTCATGCAATTGGAGGTCACATTACCTATTCCAAAACATGTGATTCAATATCTCAAGTGCTTCTGCAAGACAATGGTTCAACTAGGATTGCATAAGTATTTTGATAATTCTTATTACTAGTTGAATAGTAATTTTCATGATACTTGTTCCTGTATATGATAGCAGAAACTACACGAGTACAAGGAATCTCATATCTTTATTAATCTTCACTGGTGGAGATGGACCACTTACAACATACAGGAGTTTTAAATGAAAAATGGTTGTGTCCACACCCAATTGGGAAGATATTGTAATAATTAAGCCTTTGTATATTTTGTTTGCATCATACACCCCCTTTCGATATTGTAATTCATGTAACTACTTGTGTAGAGTAAACTAGGGGTGTCAAAAATCAACCCAAATAGAGGGAACCCGCCAACCCGCCGAAAATTTTAAGGGTTGTATTCATGATAATTTGAATTCGGTTCAATCTCAACATATTCATGCCTAACCCATTTAAAGAGAATCCTACATTGCGCCCAATTCAATCTCCAATTTCAACCCGTTTTAAAACTCTTTACGAAGATATGTTTCTATATTAAATGTATAAATTATAATCTAATTTAACATCTTTTAGGATTTATCTATCCATATATTACCCTTTGAAAATAAAATCTTGAGAAGAAATTCAAATTGTGATTAATAAAATTAAATATTACAATGTGAATATTATTGAGGTTAATCGAGTCAAATTGGGTGGGTCAAGACCCAATCTGTGTTTTAGCCCATTCTAGCACAACCCATTTGAGCCCAAAGTAAACATGGGAGGGTCAAAACCTAACCCGATTTCTACTTAAACCCATTCTAATATCTTAAATTTCAACCCAACCCGCTCATTTGATACACCTATGTACAACTTATTAATTAATTTCCAAAATGAACATAATGTTTTTACCTATGTAATTAAATTACACAATTTGGTATACAAAATGCCTATATTTATATGTACACCCAATGTTATACCAAAAAGTATTCACTAAATCTGAGGCTTAACAAACATATTTGAATATACCATTAATTTAACCAAATAATTCACCCGAAAAAAAACATCCAAGTTGCTTTTACTATAAGACCTAACATATAACGCTCGTACCAAAATTAAACTATGACTTTTGGTGTTTATAAAAGCATAATACAGATATTAATAACACTCAAAAAATAGCATTTATGCTAAACAACATTGAATTTTATAATATACAAAAAAACAATAAAAATTAAACAAATGGAGAAATACTAAAAAAATAACACTAATGTGTTTGCTTATTAAAAATTTCATTTACTATAAATTAAATCACTCGATATACCCAAACCTAATCCATAAAAATGATTTATACACGACATTATACAATGTTACATATTTTGTGTTTAAAACAAAATTACCAATTTCAACAAACTTTGTAGAAACACGAAGTTACAAAAGTTTAATGAATCAATAAGAACAGAAGAACAAAAAATAATTCATAACAATTAAAATCTGTAAAAAAAAATTCAAAATCTGGAAAAAAACAAAACATAAAAAGATAAAGACCACAGAATGCACAGTATCCCCTTAAGGAAATGACTTATCTCTTTGGAATATGTCCTCCTAGGATAGAATGATCTCAATCACCACTGTATTGCATTCATAATGCTGGTGATATCGAACAACTCATAGAAAAAACTTTGTGCAAAAGAAGGAGAAATCAGAAAAATGAGTAAGGAAAAAGTCTGAAGAATCAATGTTATTTATAGCTAAGAGAAAATGGTTTCTAAAGGTTGCAACCTGTCACAATCGTAATTTAGAGCCCAGATTAGACCGGCATCGTTAACGTCTCAGAGGTCGCAGACAATCCTCTTCTTATCTTTCATCACAATCATACAATTACATTTGCAGAAAATTTAAAACTTTTTAATACTTATTGAAGTGTACTTAGACTTCATATAATTACTGCATAAGAGTGATATACTAATAAGTTCAAACTAAACAACCATCTATCAACAGATTAAACAATTGAAATAAGGAATCATAATATTAATAATAGTTTGCCAAACCGACCTTAATACAAACACTTGAACAAATATTTGAAATAAAACTCTAGGGACAACATCCAGTAGCTATGTCTAACGTACTAAAGCTAGAACAGAAAACGTAGGCATCCTCGAACTCAGTAGGACCTACCAAAGTCCGAAGATCGTTGATCCAAACCACTTCAACGAATATTCAATCTTCGCTCGGACCTGCACCAATAAAAATAGTAATAGTATATGGGTTAGTACACACTTGTACTAAGTATGGTTGTATGCAGATACACATAAGGACTATGCATGATCAAGGAAAGCTCTTCCTATAGCAACATGTCATTTCTGGAAAGTGAAGTAACCATACTCTCATAATTCGTTACGTGTGATTCATGGTATGAATATGACATGTTTTGATGCATTTAAAGCACACAACTCATTTTCTATATGAATATAAGACCTTGGAATCATGAACATAATTTTAAAAAAACTCAAACAAATTTCCTTTAGGCCGAGAGCTCACTTTCCAAAACTTAGTTTATTTTTTCAGTCTTTTCTTCTTTCAATTTTGTAGTTCAATGATATCCTTTGATCCTATATTATACTTACAAGTGCACTAATTCATTGTAGTCCCATGCTTACAATTAATCAAGTAAGTAATCCAAAAGACTAAGGAAATGATTTGGCTACTGTACTCACAAGTTACATTTCTTATTCTTGTTAAATTGGGCATGAATATATTTATAGACAATCTTTATTGGCTATGCCCATTATTTGATCATTTGCATAATCTAAAGATGATGGGGTATATATTCATACTCTAATTGATGAGTAATTAAGTTTTTGCTATTATAAGCCAATCTTTATTGGTTATGCTCATTATTTGATCATTATGCTTACTTATTTCACTTTGAACCTTCTTTTCTTCTTCTTTGATCTCATGTTCACTTTGAACATAATTTCCTATCTTTCTTTCTTACTTTGTTAAAGAAATATTTATCATTTAACGGACTTATATCATGTGAGTTAACATGAAATCTAGTGTCCTCTCCACATTAAAAAGAGGTGGTTCCCCGACTTAAATGAACCCAGATCATGTAAGCTAACATGAAATCCTGTGTCTTCCCCACACTGAAAAGAGCTGGTTCACCGTCTAAAAAGAAACCGAATCTGGAGCATTTAAGTGACATATATCATGTGAGATAAACATGAAATCTAGTGTCTTCCACAACACTGAAAAGAGGTGGTTCAGCGGCCAAAGAGAAACTGAATACTACATAGCACTCTTAGGTGGAATCCACTGGCTACTACCTATGCTTGCAACATAGTTAAAATTCTAGAAAGTTCAAAGACTCTTATCCACCTTGGTAGTAGTCTCATATCATGAGTCTTACATGTGCTTGCACAAGCTCATTGCTAGTCTATTGGTGCTTTGCTCAAATTTTTATACTTTACATCTTGTTGAGTTGACTCATGCATTATGGAAGCTTGCTTCTAGTAAGAGGTATGCTTAGATCAATGAATGACTTGTAATCCCTTTCTTTACTTGATGAATGTGAACTTATGTCTTACATTATCGTTATGGTGTGAATGAGACTTGTCTCACGATTTCTAGCACCCTCTTATGTGAGTATCTTTAACATAATTGTTTAAGTATAAGTGAGACTTGTCTTACTTCCTTTAGCACTCTATATTAGGACAATTTCATAACTCATAGCTTCTATTTATGTCATTACTCACCATATCTTGTTCAACATTAATTGATAGTCTTGTATCATTCTTTATGAAATTTATAAGGACTTATTCAAAATGCTATTATGTTGACAAGTTTGTGTGGATTGGATATGTTGGTACTTGTCCAAATTTTTACACACCCTATGTTATGAGTTCATTGAGTTAAGATTGGTATAACTTTATTATTTTTGAAATAATATTGCTGGCCAATTTACTGGCATAAATCAAACAATGATATTATCAGTAGCCATGTCACTTATTTCATGAATACATTATAGTAATCTCATCATGTTAACAAGACAACTTTTAAACCTTCGATTAGCCTATAAGAACAATTGAATGAACAACTTATAAAAATTTCATCTTCCGAACATATGTAGACATTACAACATTTATTATCTCACGTAAATAATACCCTAATCATACAGATCTAACATATAGGTTTCATTCGACATTATAAATCACAGAACCTACACATAATGATCAGTTAGCACCACATACCAACAACATGCTCGAGATTTACATTATACATACTACAAAAATCGGAAATAGGGTGAACTAGGAAGATGAACATGTGATTCATTGGGAACAACCCTAGTTTCGGTATTCTTGAATTCAAAACGTTTGAAAAGATTCTTGGAGAAAGGAATCCAAGATACAAAAGCCATACATTTCTGTAGAATTGAATCTACGAAGATTACCTTGCGTTATGCACGAATAACATGAAGGACTGCCTTGAAATCGCCTAAGGTTTTTCTTACATTGTTCACCGTTTTTCAGTTGTAGGGTTTCTAATGAATAAACATGAAATCTCATAGGTACACTTATACTATAGTAAGGTCCTATGACCCCCCTGAACTTATTTTATAAGTAATTTTCTACCCCTTTTTGGCCTACGTGGCACTATCTTGTGGGTCCAATATTGGTTGACTTTGTTTTCAAGCTAAAATTAACCTACTTGAAGTAAGAATGACGTTAGTAGGCTTGTCTGCGACCTCTGAGAGGTTAACAACGCCGGTCTTGTCTAGGGTCTAGACTATGGTCGTGAAGAAGTTGATATCACAGCACTAGGTTAAATTCCTAGTATAATAAGTTCACATCAACCACATTGAGTAGTTTCTAAGTCATGGTAGTGAAGTGTACCACCATTTTGGATTAGAGACTACATGATGCGTAGGAAAAATTTCCCATCTTCTTATCTTATCGTGCCTTTCGTAATGTTTTATTTTCTTGGTGTTATTAGAGTGTCTAACATCAACCCTTGTTGTTTTCATAGAATAAACACTAGGACAGCAATTGGTCAGAGGAGAGAAGGAGCAGCTGCTGGGACAATCAAGTTCCACCCCAGGCTCTAGCTGAAGGAGTAGCCACGCTGGTTAAGCCTGCTGGGTTGACTGATGCTGAGGTGAGGGTATCTCTTGCCAAGATAGCACAGGCTATCATTTTGCAGGCTCAGGCCATAACTGACCAAGTTAACCGACAAAATGTTCAAAGGGAGAACCTAGCGATTCGTACCATGGCTGACAGGCTGAGTGACTTCACGAGGATTAATCCTCCTATTTTCACAGGGTCAATGACATAAGAGGACCCCAGGAGTTTGTGGACGAGGTGTATAATATCATGGTGTCTATGGGGGCCACCGATACTGAGAAAGCAAAGTTGGATTCATATCAACTCAAGGATGTTACAGAGAGTTGGTGCAAGATGTGGCAGGATAGTAAAGCTTTTGGCGAAGTTACGATCACTTGGGAGCTGTTTAAGACAACCTTCCTGGAGAGATTCTTCCCTAGGGAGATGAAGGAGACAAAGGTTGAGGAGTTTATGAACCTTAAATAGGGATCGATGACAGTCAAGGAATATTCCATGAATTTTGTGAAATTATCGAGTTATGCCACTTTTCTTGTGTCTAACAGTAGAGACGAGATGAGTAAATTCTTGACAGGGATTGTTGAGGATCTCGAGGAGGAGTATAGGGTAGCTATGCTGCATGACAGTATGGACCTTTCCAGACTTATGGTCCATGTTCAGCAAGTGGAGGAAAGAAGAAAGAGTAAGCACACTAGGCCAGAGAATAGGTCAAGGCAAGCCGAGGAGAATTTTTCAAGAAAGAGTAGTACTAAAATCAGGGTTAAGCCCAGGTTTTAGAAGTGACTCTCCCACAAAGGGGAGTCAAGTTCATCCAAGGGTCGCTATGATAGGAATTCTAAGTCCAGAGTTAAGAGAAACAATGACGTAGATACACCTCAGGAGAGACCACCTTGATGGAAGTGTGGCAAACTACATGGAGGAGAGTGTATGATGGGCACTAACGCTTGTTACAGTTGTTGCAAACCGAGTCATATGGTGAATCATTGTCCAAATAGGAGAAGTCAAGAACAAGGGAAGAGAGAGTTCAACCTAATGGTCTAAGTCAAGAGGATCCAAGGAGGCAACAATTCTTCGCAATCAAGTCTAGGGGTGCAGGGGAAGGTACCTCTGGTGAAGTCTCGGGTGGGTAGCCTTAATTATTCTTTCATGTATTTGAGTGTGTATGGTGTTTATGCACTAATATGAGGTTAATATGTTTGAGTCATCATGTTGGTTGCTGATTTGTATGACGTACATGTTTATTTATGTTGTATGCTTTGATGAGACTAGTTTAGGAAAGAATTCCTTAGTTCATCAATGTGAAGCTACTAGTAGGTTTCAAGGATGTGCACCATTATGTTAATATGTGAATCAGATATTCACCAATGGGGAGTATTAAATTACCTATGTAGGCATACATTCTATAGATGCCTTACTTATTGTTACTAAAGAGTAGTGTCATTTGGGGATGCATGTTCCTATGGTGGTGATAATGTAACAACCCTAAAAATGAATATCCTACGTAATGCTTAATGTGTCTAGAATGCTTATGATTAGACAGGGTTCACACAGATTGATGCCCGTATAACTAGACTTCTTAACCCTTGATATTTGGGGAGTTAGTGGAGATAGAAAAGGTTGGTTCCAACCATGTAGAGCTCTCGAATACGAAGATTTACTTGAAGGAGTCTTTACTGCACTTAAAAAGAAAAAGTTTTAGGTTTGGAGGGTCTAAGGGTAAAATGGCCTTTTTCAAGTCTAAGTTTAGTATCATAATTACCCTAAATATATAATTAATATTTCAATTAATAAGGTGGATGGGCATTTTTGGGAGAGAGGGCCAAAAATTGGCTATAGAAATAAAGTCTTGCTCCATCCGGGTTTGAACCTAGGTAGAAGCTATGAATTAAATTATTTTTAATTTAAGTTGGTAAATTAATGTAATTACTTTATATTAATTATTTATTATCTAAGTTAAAATAAAAGGAAATCAGATTTTTAATAATTAAATAAAAACCTTAATTGACTAAGTCCTCAACTAGACTCCTAATCATAAGAAAACTCTTCTCTCCCACGCTCATTTCTCTCTCACGTCTCTATCACTCTCACTCACGATTCACTCTTCCAAATAACTTCAAAAAAACATTAGGTAAACCAATTTTTTTCAGACTTGAAGAACTCACAACGAAAATATAAGAAAACAAACGAAATCAATCACATATGCAAAGAGAAATTTGTTCATCGAGTTGGTGTTGTATTTGAGCGGATTTGGACGCGATATTGGGTGATTTTATTGGGCAGAAAGTCGAGGGTTTAATGTCAAAAAGGTATGGGTTGTATTCTCTCTTTGAAACTTTACCAAAATAGACCCCTAAGGTTAAGATGACTCTATTCCGAAAACTAGTGTTGTTTCCCGTTGCATGTCACTGTCACTAGCTCCCATTGAATCATAGGTTTGTTGTGTTTTCTTGTAGAAAACTAGGGATGAAACGTGTTTTCGTGATGATTATGTGTTTATATGTATGTTCGGAATTATTTGACTTATGTTCATGTTTTTCCGAAATTATGTGTACGTGTGTGTGCAATGTGAACCTTATCTATGTGCCTCGGTTAAGGCTTTAAAAATGTGATGTTGTTGTTGCATTTCATGTACAAATGATTATGTAATTCATGATGTTCATATGAGCTGAAATGTGGCTGATTTGAGTGATAATCACTTCGCTAAACGAATTCATGATAAAGGCAGTTAAGAAAGTATTAAATAATCTACGAATTACCCTATCAAATTACGTATAAATATTGAAGAAAGTAGGCTGCAAATGTGATTAAAATTTTCATCATGTTGATGGTTTAATTTTTCTAATGTTGAAGTTTAGGGGAGTTAGAAAATAATGTTTAAAATATGTGAGGTCAGTTGGGATTGAACCCAACACCTCACTATAAGAAAAGTATGAATGAAAGAAAAAGGAATGTGAGGCATGGGAATTGAACCCACGACCTCTAGGCAGTGAAGGAGGGTTAAGAAAATGAAAGAAAATAGATGTGAGGCGTGGGAATCGAACCCACGACCTCCTAGGCTGTGAGGGTTTGAACCCACAACCCCTCGGCGAAAGGAGAAAAAATAAAAATACTGAAAAATAAAAAGTAAATGAGGTTGTGGGGGTTCGATCGCACATCCTCTAAGTTCTATTAAGCAAAAAAATGAAGGAAAAAATTAAGGGAAAATAAAATGAAGGAATTCGGGATCGAACTTGGGTCCCCAAGCTGTATGGATCAAATAATGTAAATGAAAAAAAATGTTAGTGCTGTCCAAGGGATTGAAACCGGGTTCCCTTGCAAAAATTCCGCATTGATACATAAGTCATACGTGAATTAAATATTCAAGAATAATGCTGCCTACCTAGATCGGAATAAAGATCATGGCATACATACAAGATGCATAAGTCTCGTACCACATAATCTCATGAAGATATGAATCACTTAAACGAACTATGAATGAAGCCTCATGGCTTGTATGTATAGACCCATAAGTCTAGCATACTTCTAAAAATAAGTAAACCTAAGATGTACGCAATGAAATGATGAAACACTTGAAAGGTTAAGTAAGAGTGTGAAACACACTAAATGGCTAAGCGAATTGGCATATGATGAAATTAACAATGAAATGATGAAATGAACAATAAATGATGAAATGAACAATAAAATGATGAAACCCTAGAAGGGTTAAGTAATAGTGTGAAACACCCTAAATGGACAAGTGCATTGGCATATGATGAAATAAATAATGAAATGATTAAATGAAAAAAGAAATGACGAAATGAACAATGAAATGATGAAACCCTAGAAAGTCTAAGTAAGAATGTGAAACACACTTAAAGGCCAAGTGCATTGGCATATGATGAAATGAACATTCACCTTAAATGGGGTGAGTAATAATGAAGAGCAAATATTCTAAAGTTAATGAATTTTGTGAGAACATGATATGAGGCTAATGTAAAGGATGAGAGCAATCTCAAATGACCCTAAGTAAATGTTACCAAAGTACTCACCTATGAGGGTGTAATGTTAATGAAGAAACCAGTCTCTATGAACACTCTAATAAAAGTTTTAAATTAATACACTTAATACTAATGATGAGATGAGAATTCATCTATTAAGATATCATATCCTAATACTAGAAGCCAGCTTCCATGACGTACGAGAAGCCAGTCTCACCTATGAGAGTGTAATGTTAATTAAGAAACCAGTCTCTATGAACACTCTAATAAAAGTTTTAAATTAATACACTTAATACTAATGATGAGATGAGAATTCATCTATTGAGATATCATATCCTAATACTACAAGCCAGCTTCCATGACGTACGAGTTGAATGTAATGGAACTTTATACTACGCACCGATAGACTCACTATGAGCGGTGATGCCTTCTTTCGGGAAATGCAGAGGTTCATGTAACTCTCATGAGATGAGACTGTCCGGCATGTTGGGTATGGGTGTCCTTATATATCCTATTCTTTGAACCTATACTACCCATATAACGATCTGGCAGGGTTCAATACCTATATACGCTGGCATGTTTTGGGTCACTTTGGCCGGTGGTTCAACCTCTTTTCGATGTGAGGGAGACACAGATTTCACGATGCTCACATGATCTATGTCGGTTAAAGTTAATGTTTTCAATGAATGAATGATGTCAGCCTCAAATGCTGCACATAATGAAATGAATGATACAAAAGGTGTTAGGATAGGATAATAAGGAGGGGATCTAGACTTAAGTAATGACACGAGGTCATTCTTGATCATTGCACAACGAGCCCGATGAAAGTCTTAGACTACATCAAGGTATAGCTGGTGTTTACACTAGCCCATGGAAAAATGAAATGAAGTACATATGAATGAATGAAGTAGACTGTGTGTTTGCTAAAGAAGGATCCCTAGTTAAGATCCCATAATGTGAGTCCTCATTTTGGAAAGTCTTGATGTCAAGTCCATTATTCAAATGTCTCATCGCATATGAACAAATGATATGAAAAATGTTATATGCTATATGTAATATGTTATGTGCTATGTATAAGATGTTATGTGCTATGTGCAATATGATAAGTATGATGATGCATGTTACTCTCATGGCATGAATTTCCTAATCCAATTATGCAAAGCTCACTCATTTTCCTAATACAAATATGGAAAGCTCACTAACTTTTATAATCCCAATTGTGCAAGTCCACTGACTTGACTTTCGATAATCATGTTATTAGGATAGATCGATTCTTACTTGTGCATGTCCTTGGAGTGTGCTCTCATATACCCATACATAGTACAAGTGTACTAACGCTATACAACTCTACAATTTTAGGTGCAGGCACAGGTTGACGCTAGAGCTATAAGTTAACAGTGAATCTATCCGGACGTAGAGCATTCATCAAGACTTGGTAGGCCCTCATTCTTTAAAGGATGCTTTCCCGTTATATTCTAGCTTAGTTATATGATTGATCTAGTTGAGTATGTTCCACTAGCGTTTCTTTCCGCTTTTGTTCAGACATTGTATTGGTGCCATTTTGGCAAGTATACATTTCATGCTATATTAAACTATTTCTTTCATTTGATGATCTAAATGTTTTAGATGGTTGATGTTGAACAATTATGAATCTAATATAATGATTAGTATTTATGTTAAGAAACAAAAAGTTTAAAATTTTCCACTAAAATTAACCTAGACAAAGTAAGAATGACATAACTAGGCTTGTCTGCGACCTCATAGAGGTCAACGACGCTGGTCTCGTCTAGGGTCCAGACTTCGGTCGTGACACTATTGGAGTACTAACTAGAAAAGGTTCATGTAATATCTAAGTAAGCAAGTAAAATTTACAAGTTACTAAAGCAGTAACAAAAAACAAGGTGCACCCTGGATCTATCAATTCATACAACTTAAAAGAAAAGATAGGCAAGTTACCTGTGACCACATAGGCAGACTTCTCCTGATCATCTCTACCTTTCAAAGCATCGAACATGTTTCTCTTATTAGGCTTAGCTCCAGCAGTAGAATTAGGCTGAGGCTGAGTATCTGCCTTGGCGTGATTCTTTACATCTGGGCAGTCCCTGATCATATGCCCACTCTTGCCGCACCCATAGCAGGCATTAGAACCTACCATGCGCTAACCTCCATGCGAATGACCACACTTACCGTACGATGTTTTGTCAAATTGGGCATTTCTACCATTGCCCTTATTTAACTTGGGTCTGTCCTGGAACCAAATGAACTCCTACCAATACTACAACCATCCTAATCCGAGGGCCTAGGGTTCTTTCCTTCTCGGCCTGTCTTTCTCCGATAACTCTCCTCCACCTGCTGTGCATGTACCATCAACCTTGAAAGGTCCATGTTATCATGGAACATGGTTTACCAACATTCCTCCTCCAAATACTCCAATATACCAATGAAAAACCTACTCATCTCATCCCTACTATTGGACACTAGGGAAGAAGAATATTTTGAAAGTTTAATAAACTTCAAAAAGTATTCCTTGACTAAGATACCTACCTGACGTAGTTTGATTAACTCCTAACCCTTAGCCTCTCTATGCCCCCTAAGAAAGACCGTCTACAGGAATGTAGTCTTGAGAACGTCCCAAGTGATGGTGACTTTTCCTGGTGCTCCGACATCCATCAACATCTTGTACCATACTTGAGCCACATCCTTGAGCTGGTATGCAGCCAACTCAGCCTTCTCTTCTTCATTTAAACCCATAAAATGGATGATCTTGTGGACCTTATCCACAAACTCCTGGGGATCCTTAATTTTTCTGGACCCGAATTAGGCTAGAGGATTCATCATGGTGAAATTTCTAAGTCTACTAGCCACGGTGCTAGCATGTGGGTTCTCCATGAGAGAACCCACTCTTGTGACCTGGGATGTATTAGAATGTGCTTGAGCAGTGATGGTTTGGGCCATCTGAACTAGTGGTGCTCTCAATTTTCCATCCGTCAACACAGCTGAGTTGACATGTACTTGCACTCTAGCAGCTGGGGGGAGAGGCTTGGTTTCCCCCAGCAATTGTTTCTCCAAATCTGCTGCCTGCTTTTCTTCTTATGTTCATTTTTCTACACATACACCTAAGAAGGAAGTTAGATGCTATAATGACACAAAATGTCAAAGCTCTAGACATCACGATAAAGAGTTGAAGAAGGGAATATTCTTAACATTACTAAGTCTCTATGTCATGATTGTGGTTCACTTTACAATTCTAAATTAGAAACTACTCAACGTGGTTTTTTAAGACATAGTTTCTAGGTAATTTAACCTCATTCTCTTATTCCAATTTTGTCACACCCAGAATCTAGATCCTAGATGAGACCGGCGTCGCTAACCTCTCAGAGGTCGCAGACAAGCCTATTATTAGCTTTCATCAGAATCATACAGTTAAATTTGTTAATTTTTAATACTTATTTAAGTGTACTTAGACTTTATAATTACTGCATAATAGTGATATACTAATAAGCTCAAACTAAACAACGATCTATCAATAGATTAAACAATTGAAATAAGAAATCATAATATTAATAATAGTTTGCCAAACCGGCCTTAATAGAAAGCTTGAAAAAATGTTTGAAATGAAACGTAAGGGACAACATTCACTAGCTATGTCTAATGTACTAAATCTAGAATAATAAATGTAGGCATCCTCGAACTCAAGAGGACTTACTAAAGTTTAGAGATCACTAATCCAAACCGCTTCAATGAATCTCTGATATTCTATCGGACCTGCGCCTAAAAAAATAGTAATAGTATATGGGTGACTACACACTTGTGCTATGTATGGGTGTATGCACATAAACACATAATGATTTTGCATGATCAAGGAAAGCTCTTCCTATAGTAACATGTCATTTCTTGAAAGTGAAGTCACTATACATTCCTAATTTTTTTTTTGTGATTCATGCTATGAATATGACATATTTTCATGAATCTAAAGCACACAACTCATTTTTTTATATGAATATAAGACCTTGAAATTATGAACATAATTTTAGAACAACTCAAACAAAACATAATAATGTTTCTCCCTTAGGCCGACAACTCACCTTTCAAGCCTTAGTTTATTTTTCAGTCTTTTCTTCTTTTTGTTTTGTTGTTTAATGATCTCCTTTGATCCTATGGTTTACTTACAAGTGCAATGTTTCATTGTAGTCTTATACCTACAATGAATCAAGTATGTAATCAAAAAGACTAAGGAAATGATTTGGCTACCCTAATCACAAGTTATATTTCTCATTCTTGTTAAATTGGGCATGAACGTATTTTTAAGCGAATATTTATTGTCTATGCTCATTATTTGATCATTTGCATAATATGAAGATGTTGGGGCATATATTCATTCTCCAATTGATGAGTGATTAATTTTTTTCTCTTATAAGCCAATCTTTTTTGGTTATGCCCATTATTTGATCATTATGCTTACTTAGTTCACTTTGAACCTACTTTTCTTCTTCTTTGATCACATGTTCACTTTGAACATAATTTTCTTTCTATCTTTCTCACATTCTTAAAAAAATATTTAGCACTTAACTTACTTAGATCCTGTGAGTTGACATGAAATGCAGTGTCTTCCTCACACCGAAAAGAGGTGGTTCACTGTCAAAAATGAACCTAGATCATGCAAATTAACATGAAATCCAGTATCTTCCCCACACTGAAAAGTGGTTGTTCACCGGCTAAAGTGAAACCGAATCTGGAGCATTTAACAGGCATAGATCATATGATCTAAACGTTAATTCCAGTCTCTTTCCCACACTTTAAAGAGGTGGTTCACTGGCCAAAGTGAAACCGAATACTACCTAGCACTCTTAGGTGGAATCACTGGCTAGTACGTATGCTTGCAACATAATTCAAAGACTAGGAGATTTCGGAGAGTCTTATTCACCTTGGTTGTAGTCTCATCTCATGAGGCTTACATGTGCTTGCACAAGTTAATTGCTTGTCTATTGGTGTTTTGCTCAATTTTTTTATACTTAACATCTTTTAGAGTTGAGTCATGAATTATGTAAGCTTGGTTCTAGTATGAGGTATGCTTAGCTCAATGGATGACTTGTCATCACTTTCTTTACTTTATAAATGTAAACTTAAGTATTACATTATCGTTGTGGTGTGAATGACACTTGTCTCACGATTTCTAACACCCTCTTATGTGAGTATCTTTAACATAATTATTTAAGTGTAAATGAGACTTGTCTCACTTTCTTTTACACTCTATATTAGGTCAATTTCATATATCATATCTTTTAGTTATTTCATTACTCACCTTATCTTGTTCAATATTTATTCATAGTCGTGTACCATTCTTTATGGAAGTTGTAAGGACTTACTCAAAATGCTATTATGTTGACAAGATCGTGTGAATAGGATATGTTGGGAATTGTCCCATCAATTCGAACACCCTATGTTATGAGTTCATTGAGTGATGATTGGTATGATCTTTACATATTTTGGAAATAATATTGCTTGCCAATTTATTGACATAAATCAATCTATGATATTATCACTAGCCAAGTCAATTATTTCATGAATACATTATAGTCTCTCATCATGTTAACAAAGCCAACTTTTAACATTTGATTAGCCTATAAGAAAAATTCAATGAACAACTTATAACAATTTCATCTTCTCGCACACACATAAGCATCACCACACTTATTATTTCATGTAAATAATACCCTAATCATACAGATCGAACATATAGGCTTATTTTAACATTATAAATCACTGAACCTACACATAATGATTATTTAGTACCATATACCCATAACATACTCGAGATTTACATTACAGGTATTACAAGAATCGAAAATACGGATAACTAGGGAGATGAATATGTGATTCATTGGGAACAACCCTAGTTTCGGTATTCTTTAATTCAAAATGTTTGAGAAGCCTATTGGGGAAAATAATCCAAGAGAGAAAACCCATACCTTTTTGTACAATTGATATGTGAATATCACGTTGCACTTTGCACGAAAACCTTGAAGGACTGCCTTGAAATCGCCTAAGGTTTCTCTTACGTTGTTTATTATTTTTCAATAGTAGGTTTTCTAATGATTAAGCGTGAGTCTATTTTTTAGGAACTGAATATGACTAATTCAACTCAGAATAATTAACTTTATTGAATAAATCAATTGTCTAATTACCAAAACGCTCTTCCTAAATTGACTAGAAATAGGAGAACATTTGACTTAGGCAAATTCTGAAAAATTGCTTAAGGGTTTGACCATTTATATTAATTAATAAATTATTAATTTAATTAATTAAGTGACCTAAGATAATAACTTAAGTACCCCTAAGACACTAGGACCATAACCAACCTTTTTGGACCATCTTAGGTTAGGTACTAGGATGTTTGTTTAGTTAGTTACTCGACTAGTGTCACCCGGTTAGGTCTTAGGTAGTTGGGTAAACTAGTTAGTTTATTTTAGGTACTATGTCAATTATATAGTTAGGTAGCTTAGTTAGAGCGTAGAGTTTTTTAGAAAGCAATGCCCCACGTGGCTTAAGCCATTCGCGTGCCTGCCTCCTAACTGGCCTAACCGAATTCCGTTGGGCTTGGTATCTTGTCTCTTGGACGGTTAGCACATGTATTGCACATGTTTTTTCTCATGTATTGGTGCTCATTTATTTTACAAGGA
This sequence comes from Solanum neorickii, assembly GCA_027704865.1. Classification (NCBI taxonomy): domain Eukaryota; kingdom Viridiplantae; phylum Streptophyta; class Magnoliopsida; order Solanales; family Solanaceae; genus Solanum; species Solanum neorickii. The sequence goes on from JAKWJC010000373.1 coordinate 13,984,727, forward strand.
CCCTCACCATGTCCTTGGGCACGCTTAATCTACATGATCATTTTAAATGATCATGCCCTATGGTACCTAGACTTGACAATTGGATGCCTCGTACTTAATGTGTTAAGAATCAACTCTATTAACTTAGGGTCTTTATTGCAGGTACAATTCTAAACAAGCTTAGATTGGGGCGTTTGAACCAAAATGTATATTAAGTTAATTGTCAATACGTAGAAATTGGCTACCACCATTAAGTCAATATTCTCTAACATACCCAATATTACAAAATATTGGGCATTCGGATGCCTATATATCCCAATACATATTCTTAAAACCTAATAGGATCTTTACTGGACAAGTACATTTTCTGGAATGTTACACAACCTTTTAGAATTGACAGGACCATTATTGAAAGTTTGCAACGTTTCAAAGGTCATGGATGATCCTGAAAGTTGCAACCTTTAAGAATAGTCATTTCCAATGGAAGGAAATTCAAATAAAATGGGAAAGTTTAAATAAAGCGGGTCGTGCACGGATTGGAGTCGTGTAAGAACATTTATGTTAATTTACTAATAAATTGAAATTTTTTGTCCATTTAATTAATTAAATTATAAATTAACTAAATAATTAAAAGAAACTTTTCCCAAAAAATAATCTTTCGATTGATCATTTACCAAAGCCAAAGTTGAGTCGAGTGACAGTCAACGACAAAGCAAGAGCAGATCCCTCTTTCCAATCCTTTTATAAATTAATAGAAGTGTTTGTCTATTTTTAATCTTTTATTTTTCTTTCTATCACCGATGAAGGAGAAATGCCTTTATACTAAAGCATATGAGGACTTTTCAAGCTTCCAAATTTTAAATTTCCTCTTTTTTCCATCTTCCCTCCATTTCCCATTTACTCTTGCTATGTACCCGACAATCTCCCACATGAATGGGGAATGATTATAGTATAAGAAATGCATGAATGAGTGCGTACTTTACTCTCAAGTATCAATTACATCTTGATAAGCAGGTTTCACCTTAGAATTTCCGTAGTGAGAAGATGTCAAATATACTTAGTCAATCGATAGATGTAATATCTTTGAACCGTCGAGCATTAGTGTATACCTAGACAATAATATCTCATAAAATTAACCATTTATTATGTATGGTACTTAGAATTGTGTTCATTTTATCCATGAACACCTCCTTATTTCATGAGTGTATAGATAATAGGCTTTTTTGACATAAAATTCTCTTTGCAGCTACTTACACTTCACATCACATAGGTGACTTCTGCTTGTATCATCTCGTAGATACATTATTTGGTCAAATCTACCAAACATAGAAAATCATTTCAAAAATTTAAGCTTTATTAATTGATTAACAAGTCTTAAATTCTTAACCTTGTTCCAGAACATTGTGTTGATCATGAGAATGGATTAAGTTGATTGACAATGTTGAACCATCAGTCGCAACTTTTCTTTTATCCTTGAATCTATCTCTTGGGATCTCTAGTCTCCTAGAGAGAGTTACCTCAATGTTGACTTGTCCTAAGCGGTAAACCCATTCCCTTAGATGATCTTTCAACTACCTCTCTAACTAGACTTTCATTAGTGGATCTGACACATTATCGCTTGACATTAAATAGTGAATAGTGATAATTCCACTAGAGAGCAGTTGTATTGAGATGTTATGTATCTGTCGTATATGAAAATACTTTCCGTTGCACATGTCGTTCCCTTCCCTATCTATTGATGCTGGACTATCACTATGTATGAAGATTGGACCCACAAGTTTTGGCCTGAATTGGATATCCTCTACGAAATTCTGGATCCATTCAACTTCTTCATCAGCCTTATCTAAAGAAACAAATCCACATTCCTTTGTGGAACATGTATGATTTGATGAATTCCAAGATACTGCTCCTCAACCAAGTGTAAGCACATAACTACTTGTGGATTTTACTTCATTTGACCCTATGATCTAATTTTTATCACTATATCCTTCAATCACAATGTAACTATCATGGTGTTGTGTATGTTTCAGATACCCCATCACAGAATTCATCGCTATTAAGTGAGTTTGATTCAGATTACTGGTGAACCATCTCACTTTTCTAATAGAACATGCTATATGTGGTCGCATACAAATCCTAACATACATCAAACTTTCCAACAATCTTACATATTCTAACTGAGAGCCACTTTCACCTTCATTCTTTTGAATGAAAAGCCTAACTCAATTGGAGTTTTGAAAACATTGAAATTCAAGTACTTTAACTTATCCAATACTCTTTTAATATTATGAGATTGAGATAGTGCCTGTCCTTGAGGATTTTTGAGAATCCTTATACCTAAAATCAAATCAGCAACTTCTAAGTCCTTCATATCAAACATGTTGGACATCATGCACTTAATATCATTTATATCATCAATATGTTTTATCATTATTAATATGTCATCAAGATACATACAAAAAATGACTCTATGCTTTCAAACATTTTAATGTAAACATACTTATCACATTCTTTAATCTTGAATCCATTTGCTAACATTGTTTGGTCTAATGTAGCATGCAATTGTTTGGGTGCTTGCTTGACTCGATAGAGCAAATTTGCGAGTCTGCACACTTTGTCTGTTTTACTAGGAACCACAAACTCTTTAGGTTTTTCCATGTAAATTTCTTCCTCCAAATCTCCATTTAAGAAGAGTGTCTTTACATCCATTTGGTCGATTTTAAGAATATGCACTGCCACTAGGATCTTAATTTACGTTATCCTTGTTACGCGAGAGTATATATCTATGTAGTCGATACCTTTATTTTGTTTCTATCCTTTGACTACAAGTCTAGGCTTATAATTGTCAATTTTCCCATTGTCTCTCAGTTTTCCTTAAAAGATCCACTTTGATCCTAAAAGTTTATTTCCTTGAACAAGATCAGCCAATTCCAAGTATGGGTACTTAAAATTGATTTGTTCTTATTAGTGATTGCTTCTATCCAATAAATTGACACAGAAAAAATCATAGTTGCTTTAAATGTTTGAGGCTCATTTTCATGCAAAAAGCTATAAAATCTGGTCCGTAAGAAGTGGATTTACTTTGTCTTTTACTACGCCTTGGATCCTTATTAGGTTATTTTTTTTTTCGTTGATACATCCCATGGGTATTTATATTTTTCACTTGTTGACTCACATTCTATTTTGTACGGATAAATGTGTTTAAAGAACTGAGCGTTATCTGACTCAGTTACCGTATTCACATGATTTTCAAGAGTACCATATTTGTGAACCAAAAAATGACATTCCTTATTATTTACATCATATACACTAAATACACAATCCACTATTTTGGGTCAAATTTTCACTCGGTTGGTTAAAGGAACCTCAACCTTGGCTAGAGACCCCCACACTTTAATATATATCAAGTTGAGTTTCTTTAATTTACATAACTCATATGGAATCCATTGCGTTTCTCTAGGGGGAGCCCTATTTAATATCTTGTTGGTCGTAAGGATGACTTGCCCCCATATATTTCGCGATGGACTAAAATTTATCATCAAGACATTCATCATTTCGTTTAATGTTCTGTTCCTTTATTCAACCAAACCATTTGACTGTGATGTATAGGGTGAAGTAGTTTGATGCATAATACCATATTCCAAATATATCTCAACAAACAGAGATTTCTATTCTCCATCCCTACCACTCAAAATCATTTTTATCTTTAGATTCAATTGTTTTCCAGTTTATTTTTGTTTTACTTAAATTAATCAATTGCTTCATTCTTACTATTAAGCTGATGTACATAACAAAATTGATTTCAATTTTCAATTAAAATTTAAAATACTTTTTCCATCACGAGATGGTGTCGACTTTATATAACATATAATTTTAACAAGGTTTTGAATTTTTTTCAACAGACTTGCAGGGATGTTTCACAAACATACATTCCACACAAATTTTGCATTTCGATTTATCGCATTTGAAATCAAGAATTTCTTCTAAAGTAATTAATTTTCTCAAGCCTCAGTAATTTACATGTCCCAAACAGGCATGCCATAAAATCATTCTACTCCATAGGTAAACAGAACCAGAATTCATTTTAATATTGTCAACAACCATTACATTTACTTTGAGAATAACCTCATTGAGATAACCCTTTCCTATGAATTTGTCATTCTTAGTTATTACATCTTTGTCACTAACTATGACATGCCTAAACCTATTCTTTACGAGTAGTGTAGAAGAAAGAAAATTCTTCATAATAGTAGGGACATTCAGAAGGTTCTTAAAAGTCAACACTTTACCTGATGTCATTTTAAACATTAATTTTCTAGTTCTTGTAATCCTTGTTGTTGTTGTGTTGTTTTTCGTGAAAAATTCTTCATCGAACTTAGCAGGACTCTACGTTGCAAATGCTTCTTTCGCAGCGCATGTATGTGAGTGACACCTGAGTTAAGAAACCACTCCTTGAGATTTCAAACTAAGTTACACTCTGAGATCAGTACACACATGTCATCTGCCTCTTCCATATCTTCCATGATGTTTGCTTTGGTTTTACCTTTGTCTTTGTCCTTTCTTGGAGCATAACACTAAGAAGACTTATGATCATCCTTACCACGAGTGTAACAATTGCTCTTGATTTTCATCTTGGCTTGTTTGACTTATGTTTATTTCACTTCTTGCCTTTGATAGGAGCTTCTTCAACAATATTAACTCCAATTATTTTTGAACTTGTACGGGACTTATTTCTGGTGTTGTTGTTATCTTCTTTAATCTTGGGCCGAATCACAAGACCTTTAATCTACATTATGTGATGCTTGTGCTTTAGATTATTCTTGAAGTCTTTCCACAAATGAGGTAACTTCTCCAACATTTATCTCTAACATTTTATAGTCTAAAAACATTGCGACCAAAAATTTATTCATGCATGCATTTTCCGTCTTATATTTCTTCTCATGTGCTTCCCACAATTATTTTGAAGTTTTAATTGCACTATAGACATTTTATAAGTTATCCTCTAAAACACTCATAATGTAGCCCTGACATAGGAAAACAACATATTTCCATACTTCAATAATAATCAATTTTTCTTTGCCTGGAATTTCAACAACATGCACCAAAGTTTCTTCACTGGTAATTTTTGCAGGCAAATAGTGGTAAGCCAGAAAAATACCCGTTCCTGTCATCCTTTGAAATTCATACGTGAAAACTTTCCAGATTTCTCTGCTAGTGGTACAATAGTCTGGGTTTGTGCGACAATTGCCACTGTAACATCATTGCTTGGCATTTCTGATAAACAAAAAATGATATTTACTTAGTAAGCAATAGCTTTAAACTGAAGACATAATAGGAGTATAAAACTATTAAGGTTTTCGTCTCCATCAGAAACACAGACCAAATCTAAAATACTAATTTTCTTAAGATTGTTGCACAATCTGTGTTTTAAATATAATTATTGATTAAATAAAACTTTGCAGAAACACAAAGTTACCAAAGTTTGATGAATGCTTTAGAACATAAGAACATAAATGAATTCACAATAACTAAAATTTATAAAATATACCAGAATCTGGAAAAGACATAATGGAAAAAGATCAATCCCACTGAATGCACAATATCCTCTTAAGGAAATTATCCCCTCTAGGAATATGTCCACCAGGAATAGAATGATCTTTATCACTAGTATTGATACCCAAATTTTTTTGTGTTAGGGAAACACTCAATGACAGTAAAATTCATGAAGAAACTTTATGCAGAAGAAGATGAAGAAGATCAGAAAAATTTGTAAGGAAAAAGGCTAAAGACCCAATGGTATTTATAACAAAGATGGAATGGTTCTTAAAGATTGCAACCTTCCATAATCATTACGACCATTCTTCAAATTTTCCAACCTTTCAAAAAGTCATGGCTATTCGTAAAAGTTGCAACATTTTTAGGACATTCAAATATAATGGAAAAGTGTAACTAAAACGGGTTGCTCGCAGATTTGAGTCAGTTCGGAATGTTTTGGTTAAATAATTAACGAGAAAATTGTCTAAAATTCCCCAAACCTATACTCGAAAACCCAAATACACATTTCAAATTCACGGTGTCCTATTAATCACCTTAACTTTATGTTTTCTATTTTCTACACACCTAAGTGCTGACCTCAATACATAAACTAAACAATTCATGTGGCGTGATTCCACACTCTGGGTCTCCCGCCTTGGAACTCCCATTCCTTGGTTTTTCCCATTTCCCTCCTAAAATGTAAAAGAACAAAGAAAACCCTTCTTTTTCATTTTCATATCTTCTTCCTTTTTGGTGATCATCAAATGATTTTGCCATTATCAAATAATTTTTGCTATGCATTGTCAACTTCATTTCGTAGTTTATCAACAATTATTTTTTCCATCATTGAAAGGTTAGTTTTGTATTCCTGAATTTCAGTTTGTGTTTCATCCTCTAGGGTTTTTGTCTATTCATGAAATTAAGAGAAACGTTGTATGAAATCATACGTGTGCCTTACAATTATAGAGTTAGGCATTCATTTACATAATATTATACCATATTTTTCTTGAAATTCTATTTTCCCTTTCTCGTCTAAGTCCCATAATATTGTAATCTATTCGTCTTAATATTGTGTTCCTCCAGTTTTGTATTTATGTTCTTCTTAGTATTGTTTTTATATAGAAGCTTTTAGTTTTCTATTGTGTTGTATTTGTGCTCATAGATCATGTTCATAGATAAGCTACGTTGATATACCGTGGTTTCACGATATTTTTAATGCTTTTTCCTTAAGTTTAGAGTGTTTCCAAAAGTTTTTTTGCATTGATATTTATATAAATTTCTCTTTATTTGAAGAAAATCTGTCTAAAGATGAATGCGGAAGTTTTTGAGCAAGAAATGCAGAAAAGTTACCAACTACAGAGCTTGTGACGGTCCGTCGAGCTTGTGACGGTCCGTAGGTGGAATCGTAGTGAAGCTGCTGAATGAAGATGAGGAATTCTGACCTAAGTGTAGGATTACGAAGTTCATGACGACCATCATAGCCCCGACGGTCCGTCCTGCTGGTTCGTCGTGATGATCAGAGAAATAGTCTTAATACCCAAATTCCAAGAAGTTTAAGTGTTATGGAATGAAGACCCTCGAGTGGACCATCGTGCCTTTGACGGTCCTTCATACCTATTCGTCGAGGGTAATGAAGAAATTAGCAGAAGGATTGGTAAAGTATAGGATGACGGAGGCTAGGACGGCCCGTCACGAGATCCGTTGACTCGGACGCATTTTGGAAGATTTGAGCAATTACAGTCCCTCTTTTATTAGGTTTTTTGTTTTTTTATAAATAGTTGGAAGAACCTCGTTTTGGGGGTTAGAATCACTGGTTGTTAGACTCCCTTAGGTTAGACTCTCAGTTGTTAGACACTTTTATGTTAGATTCTTTGTTAGAAGATTTTTTTGGATATTAGACTTTGGATCGTTACACTTTTTTTTGGAGTTGATTGTTGGTGATTTTGTCGATTAATCAAGTAAATTTCTGGATTTTATTGTTTCTCATTGATGTAAGTGCATGAATCCTTATATTACATATATGAATATTGTGATTATGACTATGGGTAATAGAACTCCATAACTAGGGTTGTGAGAACCATGAGTTAATAATGAGGAAAAATCTAATTAAAATAACAATTCAAGAATATTGTCTTGCATGTATTGATAATTCTTTCGTTTACTTTTCAACGGATGGCCAACGTTAGAATTCGCCTTAATGCTACTTGCCGGACCAAGGAGGTAGATAATAGGAAAATTATTATCAACATAGATTTAGTGTATACTATCTAATAGGCTAGTATTGATTGATATGAGGTAATAACTTAGTCAAATATCAAATACAATGCTTAATATGAGGTAAAGGTAAGGGTTAGTATAGCAACACACGTAGGCGGACCAAGGTGCGGAGTGAAATTTTCTAGATGCCGGACCAAGGAGTTAGAAATACATAAGTTATCACTTTGCATGCAAGATACTAGGAAAGAATTTTTATAGTTAGAATTATCAAGTTAGGAACCTGTGGGAAAAACATAAACCCTAGTTACTTTTATGAATTGATTAAACTCAAAGATTTGATTCTGTTAGTTGGTTACTTTAATTTAGTTAGTTATTTTCATTGATTTAGAAATAAAGAACCCCCCTTTAACTGTCTTTTATATTCTAAGGAAATAATTGACTAAATAATAGTAATAATAGATTAAAGTTAAGTATGAACTATTTTCATCGTGGGAACGATCCAAACCGCATTAGTTGGGTTCTTTACTTGATACGACCGCTCTACTTCTTATTTGAGAAGTAAGTTTGAGCATATCATACGTACTGTGTTGTATTCTGTTCTTTTTCAACCGTGTTGTATTTTGTTCGTCTGTTACTATGTTTTATTCTATTCATTTGAAGTACTATTCTATTTTTTTCGATTGCCCTCAGGTTTGAGTATGTCTATAATTACTATTCTATTTTTTTTATTGTCTTTAGATAAGAGATGAGTGGGTTTACTTTGTTAACTCTAAGGCCATACCGCAACAAGGTCTTAGATTTAAGTAGTGGCGAACCTATATATAATGGTGGAAAATTTACAGAATTTATTGAGATTGATGTAGATAAAATATCATATTTTCAGTTGAAAGACTATATTAGAGAATCGGGATATAGTACAACTTGAACTTGTAGTATTAAAGAACCTACTATTTTCATTTTGCTAGATGTTGATGATGATAAGGATATTTAAACATTATGTGTTCCTTGGGAGATGGGGCTGAAGTAGAGGTATTTGTTAGCACTTGGTTGATGAGGCAATTGTGGGGTCCATGCTAATAGAAAATGATAGTCATGTTGGTATAGGAGAATATGGTTTAACTTTTAATACAAGGCCTAGTGAAAGTGAAACTTTAACTTTGGGTAGGGGAAGACAATTTAAATAGTGAGGACCATGTTGCTACTTTTTCAACCTCACCTTCTTTCACTACAACACCTACTTTTGATACTGCTACATCAAATGGTGAAATAGATGTTCGTGCTACTGGACCAGATTTCTCAGAAGATGAAGTAGAGGGTTCTGATTATTCAGTTGAGGATTAGGTTGAGTCTGAAGCTGGATTAGTTGGAGATCATGTTGAGGAAGAGTATTGTAGTGATGTACATAAGGAGGTTAGTGAGTTGAGGGATAAAAAAAGTTTTTTAAGGAGTAAAAGAATGGAAAGAGTAGCAGCTTAATATAGAGGTGAAGGTGAACTAGATCTAGGGTTTCATGAAACTGGAACAGATAAAGTAAGTCATGAATGAAGTCTAGGAGGTGATAAGCCTTACATTGCAAGTTTAGATGAGGGTTGTTTTGATTTAGATACATATGAGTATAGTAATGATGATGAACATGAATCTTGTAGACCAACAAGGGTAAATTTATCAATAAAAATGAATTTAAAACCTCCAAATCATTCATGATCTTATTGCAAAGAAATTTGTGTGGCAGTTGGGAGTGTTGTTTAATGATGTGAAAGAATATAAAAAAGTAGTAACTAAATATGTAGTTAGAAGGATGGTTCAAGTGGAGAAGTAGGTGAATGAGCCAAACAAAGTTAGAGTTAGAAGAAAAGATGGTTGTCTGTGCCTTTTGTAGGGGAGTCTTGATAAGACAACAAATAATTTCATGATAAAAATTTACAATCCAAAGAATAATTGCCACAATACAACTAGAAAATATTTGTGCAATGCAAAGATTTGATTTGAAGCCTTCGTAGAAAGAATAACTGAGCAACCAAACATAAGAGTCTTCAAGATGCGGGAGATGATAAGGAAAGAGTTTAAACTTGATTTTACCAAGACTACTGTGAGAAGAGCAAAAGCTTAAGCGTTGAAAGATACAATGTGTGATCATGTTGTGGAATTTGGATTAATACTTGACTACAAGGATGAATTGTTAAGGTCCAGTTCAGGGACCAGTTGGGTTGTAAAAGTTGGTGAACCAGATGCAGAAGGCAAATCAATATTTCATAGGCTTTACATCCGTTTTGTTTCTTTAGAGAACGCATAAATACATTGTAGGAAATGCATAGGCTAAGATGGTTGTTTCCTTAAAGGTGTTTGTAAAAGGCCAATTGTTAGTTATTGTGGCCGTGGATGGCAACAATCAAATGTTGCCACTTGATTGGGTAGTATTTAAAAAGGAAAATACACATGTACCATGTTTGTCAAGTGAATAAAGGATGATTTGGGACTTGTAGATGGTGAATGTCTCACTTTGATTACAGATATGCAAAAGGTGTCGGGCCATATTTTGTAATTTTCAATTTATATATGTAATGATGTCTTCAATTTATATATGGAATTGTGGCATAATCATCATTTATTGTTCGGAATATCCGTAGCAGTTACAAATGTATTATCAAAGTGTGAATATGGAATGTGTGCTAGGTACATATTAGCTAACTGGGCTAAGGCTTGGAGGGGTCTTCAAAGAAAACAATTTTTGAAGATAGCTAAGAGAACATTTGAGTCTCAATTAAGGAAAACATAAAGAAGATAAAGTAGTTAGGTCCAGAAAAAATGACGGATTACTTAATTTACTACAACATTAATTTTCGGTGTAAAGTTTACTTTGAACAAAGCATGAATACCCTCCTACACTATGACTGTAATATCAAGGAAACACTTAAATTAATTAATATCCCATTATTCCTCTAAACTCATTTTTTCATATATTTGTACACCTTTTGTGCTGATGTGACACCTTCAACTACCTAAGTTCGGCATGTTTTGTACACATTGCCTGTCACATGTGTAAATATTTTTTTTGATTAAAAAAATATTTTCTTAAATAACAAATACGTGTTTTTTAAATTTTTTTAAAAAAATTATCTTATTTTAAAATATTATATTTGAATTAATTAATACACATCTTTTACATTGTATCAAAACCATTTTTCCTACATTCAGTGTTTTTTCTATTATATTTTCTATGGATTTTATTTTATTTTTCTTTCATTTTTATTTGATTTCAAATGTCTTATATTTAAAATAAGTTCATTTTGAATGGATATCAAAATAAGTGAAGAAAATAAAAAAAACATATCAAAATTAAAATGTTTAAAGTAAAGGGCACTTTTAAATCATTTTAATAACAAAATACATATATTCTTTTAAATATAATCAAAACATAAAAAATAACTAATTAACTGTAAAAAATTAAAGTGAAAATAAAGTAAAATATATATTCTACGATTAAAGAAATAAAAATAATCAAATATATTTAAAATTTATGGTCAATAAATATGTCTACTAACTAATTATAAACTTACTAATAAAAATGACATGTGTCCAATTTGTGAGCTCATCACTTGCCTTCAAGAGAGTGTGCACACCCTCTATGCCATGTTAGTGTTTGTGATGTATTTATTCCATTTGAAACTAGTTTAGGGTGGTAATAGGATCCTAGTTATGTTTAGGTATGTATTTGGGATTTCGATCATTGTCTGGGGGTACTTATGCATTATCCCAAATTTACTTCAATACTGAAGTAAAGGGTGACTTTGTAGACAACAACATATCTTAGAGATTTAATGCATGGATCATGGCTGCTATACAATAAACCGTCATCTCTGTGCTTGAAGAAATAAGAGTGAATATGATGATAAGAATAGGCAATATATGGGAGTTCCCAAGTACTTGGAAGAGTTATTCTCTCCAATGGCTCTGAAGGTTTTAGAGGAGAACATTAGTAGGTCTATGGATTGTACCATTGAGTTCAATAGAGATGCTGTATTTGAAATGAGAGAAGGGATTTGTCAACACAAAGTGGATATCGCTACGAGAACTTGTAGTTGTAGGGTGTGGCAGTTAAAGGGAAAACCATGTGCACATGTTGTGACTGTATTATATTTTATGAATTTTTCTCTTTATGATTGTATAGAGAGCTGATATTGTGAGGAAACTTACTTGAGAAGCTATGCCAATGTTCTTGAACCACAAAACAACATGGTTGTGTGGCCAGTTTTCACAAACCCCGCTATTGAGCCACCATATATCACAAACTTACTTGGCAGGCCACCTTAGTCTAGAAGGAAAGAAGATGAAGAAACAAAAATACTCAACTAAAAAGGGGAAGAGGAAGGTAAGATTTGAAATTTTGTTACTTTATGTCTTATTTTTATCTTATGTGTATAGAAAAATCCTTCAGCACTATCAGAAGGTGAGCATCAACTAAAAAGGGGAAGAGGAAGACAAAAAAACCATCATCAGTAGCACCTATGCACCTCCCCTACCGACTGCACCTACTTATTTTCTTGCATCCTCTTCTTGCTCTTCCTACTTATTATGCATCATCATCAATAGCTGGTGTTGGCATTATTAGCATTTAATATTAATATTTTTTATTAGAAATTGCTTGTCATACGGTATCAACTATTGTGTTGAAATGTCCCTCCAACCGTTGCATGCATAGGTGATCTAATTAAATTATTGGCTTTAAATATTAATGGCTAAATTGCCATTTATTGTTATACTGTTAACGTTCCACAGAAGTTTGGGGTCAACATACCTTTGGAGCAACTTTATTTGCCATTAAAGGCATTTGGTACCCCCTCTCATAATTTAATTATGTATTCCTCTATAACTCTTTCTAACCTATGTACCTATGTACCTACGTAACTCCTAGGTAATATATATTTTCCTATTTACTTATTCATTATCTTCCTATTCGTTGCTAGGAGGACTTCTTTTAGTATAAACATTGGTGGTCTTCATATGGATTAGACACACAAACACAACAAAAAAACATAGAGTGAAAGAGTTAGTGAAAAAAGAGAGTTCTTATTAGTTGAAGGGAGATATTATTAGATGTGGAGATCTGGACTCAACTCTTGTCCAACTTTTGTCAAGAGTTGTTTCACTATTCTTTGTGAAGTTTGTTGTATCCTGGAGGCACAAGTCAAGAGGATTACTGTTGGACCGGTGAAAACATTTTTTGCAATGGACTGGAATCTCATTAAAAAGAGCGAGATATTTGCGTCTCAGCTTAAAGAGACTTTATTTCTTCATTTCATTTTCAGTTGTAATCTTGTATTTTTTGTTATCTTGGAATTTTTCACTAAGAATTTTAAGGAGATCAAACATGACTACAATTGAAAAAATTGCGGATGTCAAGATGGGAGACATTAACAAACCATTTTTGTTCAATCTTTACCATTTAAAAAGATGGAAGGGTAAAGTACTTTTTTACTTAGTCTTCTCAATGTTTCTCATATGTTAACTGACAAGAATCCTATTAAAGTAGATATCACTTCTAATAATTATGATGAAACTATTTCTCATCTATAGAAAGTTGAAAAGTACGATAGTGATTCCTATAAGTGTCAGTATTATATTCTTAACAAGGTAAATTACCCGCGCTTCGTGCGGTAGTGAACTACGTTAATAATCTACTTCTAACATATAATAATATAAGTGTTCTTGGGAGGGTCTTATGAAAAGTTTTTGACAACTTTTCAGAGAGGCGTTTCAGACTATTCCCACCCCTTCTAAACCTAACCCTAACACTTCTACACATGAATAAGGTTCTAAAATATGTTAATGAACCCTATTACTCTCATCAATGCTTCCAAACTTAGAGTAAGGATTAAAATGATACATCTAGGTTTTTCAAGCATTCTTCATGTTTCTGAAAATACTTTGTTTATCACGCCCCGAAGCTAGCCTAGGACACAGACACGGGACCTAGGATCACGAGTGACCCCAAACTAAATCTTGTGACATATCATAAGCATAAACTGAAATGAAGAATATTGTGCGGAAGCTAATCATAAGATAATCTGAAATAATATGGAATCCCATACTAAATCTGAATAAGTGAAATCTGAGAGTAATAATATTTGAAAAGTCAAATTGAAATACAAACGTTGAAACAAACTATGTACAAAAATACCCTCTAATTGGCAGGAATTGTAGGGACATGCCCCAAATAAATCTAGCAAAACTAAAACTAAGGTTAAAAGAAAAGGAAGATAATCATGTCACATTTCCTCAAAGAATGAGGACTCACCAGTGATGTTGTTGAAATGAATATTGGGGAACTGATCTTTGCGTGATCTGGATGTTGAGAGCTTGAACCTCCATCACGAGAAGATGGAGCGCATAGTATGCGTCAGTACTTGAATGGTTCTGAGCATGCTAAATAGAATAAAGTTGAACAATAATATAACTAAAAAAATTTATACATATGAGCAATGATAAGAGATAAGAATGATATTGTACTAAGAAAACTAAGCATGAACTAACTGAATGCAATGACAAAGTTTATAACATGTTGGGACTGAAATATGATTGTAACTAATAACACGGTTAATGCAATAGAATATAATTGAACTATGGGAACTAATAATAACCAACATAAAACTAGATGAGCTAGATGTGAAGTCCGAAGTAAACGTCTCATCGAGAGGATCCAATATACCCTCCCAGAGTTAAAGAGACATGACTTGTGTGATCATTAAGTATAATTCCCGAGAGGGGACTTACCTACGATGCACATATTTCTAGGACTATTAGGGTGACTTACCCTAGTCTACTTGCTATTTAGCTACTCCCAATTAAAATAAAATTAAAAATTTATGACTGAATTTATGTAATACTAGATAGGTCAAAATACCGACATGCAAATCGAGAATGCAATATGAATATACTACTAATGAAACATTCAAAAATTGAGACATATATGTATATATTTGAAATAACTGACCTAGCATTGGTAATTCATTATCTAAAAGTACTACATATCTATTGTTTTCAATTTATGAAAGTATCTACATAAAAAGTCACTAAATTCATTATAATTTTATTTTGATCATTCTAAAAGCTAAACCCCACCATGTCTAACATTCAAAAACCCTAGGTATAGATAATATTATGGTAATAAAATCTAATTTAAAACTAAGGACCTAAAGGGTGAAAGGAACCCACTGGTTAAATCCCGCATACATGGTGATGAATTCCATACATAAATCTTTTGATATCGAGTTCAAACGAAAGGAAACCTCATTGCATTCTTGGAAACATTGGTTCACCCTTTCTCCTCTCTAGTTTTAAGTTTGATAAATTTTGAAGAATGAATTGGTTAGGGTATGTTGTAATTCAGTCACTGGGCTAAAAATTCTCAAACCCACATAATTTAGAGGTTAAATGATGTAGTTTATGGTTCCAATTTGTAAGTAAAAGACCAAATGACCCCTTACTTAAATGGTATTTGGTCATCGGCGGATCAGACCGACGATGTCAACCATCGTTGGTGACTGGGAGCTTTAATTGGGGGGGCGGGGAGGGGGGTTGAACTATGGCCTTGGACCACTGAACATGGTCTGACCTATGACCGATAGTTCCCGGCGTGGGTCAACACTTACCTAATTTTTTTTGAGCGTTCAGGACTATTGTAATCCCTAGAATTCAAAGTATGTGAGTTCTTGCTTTGTTAGGAGGAATTGATGAGTTATTAGAAAACCTAGAATTGGGTCATGGATATAATTGGGTTGAAATAAGTACATGAAATAATGTGTGGAACTAGATTTATGAATGTATCTTAGATAAAAAATAGTTTTAATTGAATTGATGATTATGACGAATTGCGACTAAACCTGAGAAAGGAATATTAGATTATGAACTAGGCATGAATATGGAAAATTTATGTATTTATCGTGGGGATTGAGAAGTAATTCATATATGATGGTTGTGATTCTATGAATTTGTGATGGATGCTTATTCTTTGTTCATTATTATACTTGTATGTAAATTAATGTTGCAATGTTGGTCGCACTTATTGTAAATGAGATAGATGAATTATCATATCCATGAAATCATGGATTACTTGAATAATCTTGAAGATCTACTTGTGATTGTGATTGTGGTGTGTTATTGGGATTGGTTTCCACATTCTAGCCTAACTAACTTGTATCGAATTGCGATGTTTTGGTATAAATATAGGATCGTTTGCCACCTTTCGACATAACTATGGGATAGACTATAAAATTCCAACACACTAACATTGATAGGTTTCCACATTCTCGCATGCAAACTATGTTTGTTTTCGGTTCCATGAGAGAACCAATGATGCGAAATTAAATGTGAAGTTGTTTGTTGTTCATTGGTTGGTTGATAAGGTTGTATATGCTAGATGTGTGCTTGTGACTGTAGTGTTGTATTGGGTTGTATATGTTGTACTTTTAGACGTGTGCCTTGATGAATTATAGTTGTTTTTCATCGGTTGTAATAGTGAGAATAGAGATAGTGATTGCGATGGAAAAAGATTATGTGAATTTCACCTTGGGGAAAGAGATTAGGTTAGTTATAAGAAAGCTTGAATCATTGTATTATGTCACTATGGTTGGTAAGGTAATGAGGAAGTAGTGTAGGACGAGTACACTTAGTTGGTTTTGTGGGGTTGTACTTGGGTAATTTATTATGTGCTTAGAATGGTTAAGCTATGATCAAGAATATGGTATGTAGGATTGACTTAAAAGGGGGTTAGTACTTAGGCTGCTCGTGTATGATGTAAGTGTTCCCAAGAGAGAGAAAAGATGGAGAAACAACTGGTTTATAAAATGGTTTCACTTGTTAGTTTTTTATGTTATGTGGTGGAAATAGGGTTTGCCGATGATGCCTACCAGTTGTGTATTTTGTTCTGATGCTACTCTTGTTGTGCCTTTCTAGACATAGTCTGGAGGCTGGTTACAACCATATACCCATTGCTCTTGATGATCAGAAAAATACTACTTTTACATGTCCTTACAAGACTTTTGCATTTAAAAAAATGCCTTTGGATTGTGTAATGCACCAACTACTTTTCAAGTTATATGATGTCTATTTTTTCAGACATGCTTGAGGACACTATTAAAGTATACATAGATTAGTTCACTGTAGTAGGTGATATTGTTGATGATTGTTTGCTGAATCTTAGCAGGGCATTGTTGAGAACTGAGGAAACTATCCTGGTGCTAAAATGGAGAAATGTCATTTCATGACTAAAAAGGGCATAGTTCTTGGTTATAAAAAGTCATAGATAAGAATTGAGGTTGACAACGCAAAGATTTATGTGATTCAAAAATTTTCCCACCTATCTATGTAAAAAGAGTTTGGAGCTTTTTGGGACTTTCCTGTTTCTTTAGGCGTTTCATCAAGGACTTCTTAAAAGTCGCACACCCCTTGTGTACACTCTTGGAGAAGAATGTAAAATTTGTCTTTGATGAGGCCTGCCTAAAAGCTTTTCAAAGCCTAAAACAAAAACTAGTCTTAGAAGCGATAATCATTGGCCAAAACTGGGCAGAACCATTTGAAATAGTTTGTGATGCAAGTGGAACTGTATTAGGTGCTTTGTTTGATCAGAAGCGCAATAACATGTTCCATCTGATTTACTATGCTAGTAAGTCACTAAATGGAGCACAACAAAATTACACAGTCCCTGAGCAGGAACTATTGGTTGTACTATATGCATTGGAGAAGTTCAGAGAATAATTGATGGGCACTAAGGTAATAGTACACACAAATAAATATGCCTTGAGATATCTCATGGCCAAGAAAGATGTCAAACCAAGGTTAATCAGATGGTTTTACTACTTCAAGAATTCAGTTTTGAGTAGGTGGGCATCATGGCGGAGCTCGAAGAGCCCACAAGATATTTCTGTATGGGTATTACTGGGACACTATTCACCAGGATGTAGTTGAATTGGTAAGGAGTTCTGACGTATGACAAAGGCAAGGAGCGATACGAGGCATCATGATTTGCATATGACACCTATTTTGAAGAATAATTTTTTATTGTCTGGTAAATTGATTTTATGGGTCCCTTTGTGAGTTCATATGAACAGAAGTATATTATAATAGAAGTCGATTATGTATCCAAATCGGTGGAAGCTGTACCATTACCTGAGAATGACGGAAAGAGTGTTGCCGCATTCTTTAATAAGGATATTTTTAAAAGATTTTGAACCACTAGAACAATTACCAATTATGGTGGGTCTCATTTTTTAAACAAAGTGTTCAGTCTGGGATGAAACAACACAATGTAGCAACACCGTATGTACTATACTCCGAAAATCTAAAGCCTAATATAGAGACTAACATGAGATTCTAAGAGTTTTACTACTGTTTTAAGGTAAATTATACTTTATATAATTCATTTAGGTGGTTTTAGAACCAAAACATCAAGGAACGTCCATGACATCCGTAAACTAGTTCAAGAAGTTCTAGTGTGCCTTAGTCTATTTGACTAAGTTTTAGGATACGGAATATGATGAAATTTGGTGGTACAGTGACTAACACGTATTAGAGTGATTTTATAGTAAAAAAATCCGGGTACGACTCCCCAAGGACTAACAAAGGGTCCTTGTAGAGGACACTTTAAATTTGCCAAAAAGCTGCCATGAGGAAGTTTACAACAACAGATTGCAGGTGACGAGCCATTCATGAAGGTTTCATCTGGCAATCTCTGACCAAAACAATGGACATGTAGCACGAAGGCCACATTGCCTGTCGACGGACCTACAACCCGTCATCGGGGAATCGTAAGTCAGGTCTTTGTGTTTTTTATGTTTGGATTAATTAATTTCATTAGTTGGTCTAGTTAGGTGGTTAATTATGGATTAATGGGTGGTTAAATAAGTTTGTTAAGTCACTATATAAAATACCCTAAGCCAAAAACCTCACTTAACTCTCATAATTCCCTAAAACCCAATTGTTCTTCCTTCTCTCTTCTTTCTCTCTCCCAAAGAAACTCCATAAAGACCAAGGAAAGGAGGGTTCTAGGGATTAAAATGATCAAATTTTCTCCATCAAACTTCATCAATTAGTGAGGTGTGGGATTCCTTTTACATTTGGGATCTCTTTCCCCAAAGGGTTCCTCTATGTTATAAAAAAATACGAAATTGAAGTGGGTTTTCTACCAAGAAGAAATTGATCTTGTGAAATGTTTTGTTTATGATTTATTTTGGATATTATGAGTATATTAACATTAATTGTTATTCCATTATACTACTTGATGAATTGACCTAGTTTGTAGAAAGATGACCTTTTCTACTTAACCGTAGGTGGTGGTCTTGAATTGAGTTATCTATTATTGTTACAATTTTCTTAGTTAATGTGTGAATTACTATTATATGTTGTTATATTGACAATTTATGACTATATTGTGATATATCATAATCCAATTATGCTAGTTCTTGTTTAATTAACCTAGGTTGTGAAGTAGATCACCAATTTAACCTAACTCTCTAATCCTAGGCTATGAACTAGTGACGAATTATGATGTAGTGATTCAATTGAATTTATTATTATGTTAGTTACTATGGTGTGATTAAATTACACTCATTTTTGGGATGAATTGGATGATTGATGGTAAGACCTTGATAATGGCTAGTGAAAAAAATAGGTCAAGTTTTTTGATCTCACTTTTTTACTTCAATTATGATTACTTGTGATTAAGTGATGAAGTTGTATTGAAGTATACCTTATGTTAAGACTGATATGTTTGTATGATGTTGAATTGCAATGTCTTGAATTATGGATTGTGAGTTGTTGCCTAAGATGTAAATGTTATAAGGATAATGATAACTTACCAATGTGACTTATGATGATGCGATGATGTAAATGTTCTAACCTCAAATGTATGAATTGTTATGCAAGGAAAATAATAATAAAATTCTTATTGAGATATGATGATTATTGTATAAGGTATAGACCCTTACATTAAGATATGATTATTAATAAAAGGTATTAAAGACATTTCAAAAGGGACTCTAGCTTAGAACTGAGTGACCTAGAGTGAGGAACGTCCTTCCCACATAGGGAAGGTAGGATCACTAATGTAATCATGAGATTGGAGAATGTAATGCATACAGCATAAAGACGATCCCAACTACGTCTCCTAGTTTTTGAACCATGTTTCCCTCATAGGAATACTAGTTAGTGGATCCACATAGAAGCTATGTTCATTTTTTGGCATTACTTTGGAAGGTTATCTACCTTCTTTTGGTGTAGGGTTCCATGACATTATATTCCACTTTAGCTCATGTGGTCTATGTCGGTTAACATAATATGTTTCAAGAAGGTACCATGGAAACTAGAGAATTTCACTCTGTACCATGGTCCGGCTACGTGTGTATACTTCACTAAACCTTACATTTACCTCATATGAAGCATCATATTCAATGTATGGCTAAGCTACTACTTTGCATAAATTGAAACTAGCCTACTGATAGTGTATGCTAAATCTAAGTTGATAATTATTTTCCTATCATCTACCTCCTTGGTCGGGCAAGTAGAAATAGGGCAAGTTTTAACGTGTGCACTCGTTGAATAGACTTCTAAATGAAACAATTATCAATACATGGAAGACCTTATTCTGGAATTGTTATTTAGCTAGTTTTACCTTGTTAATTACCCATGGTTCCCACAACCCTAGTTGTGGATTTAGTTACCAATACTACGAATTACACAATTTATAATAGTTAAATAACAAATCATATTCTTACTTTAACAAGTTTTTAAGAAAACCTAGAAAAATCACTTGAATTTACTAAAATATTGAAAGAAATGATTCCAAAAAATTCAACTGTTTCCCAAAAACCAAAGGTTTACTTTCTATAAAACAAATCTGAACAATAGTAAAGTGTCTAACCCCCAAAACAAGATTTTTAGTCATATATATAATAATAAAGTCCTAAAATGAAAAAGGAGTTCTATTTAATGAAAAAAAATCTGTCTAAAATGTGTTTGCCGTTAACGACCCTACTGACGGTCCGTCGATGGAACGATGGGCCGTCGACAACTTCCATCGATCCATACTTCAAATATTTTATACCATCAACTTTTCAACCCTTTATATTACCATCGACGGGCCAACAACACGGTCTATGAGTGGACCTACGATCCGTTGATGCCCCACACTTGGTCATATTTCCCCAATTCAATTTAAGCTGCTTGGACCTTCAATCGACGATCATCACCTATGGACCGTCGATTGCTCCGTAGGTCATCACTTCTTCAGATTTCAGGAAAGTGTTTAGCGTTTTTGGTCTGGACTATTTTCTAGCAAATACAGAGAAAAACACATTAAAACTACTACAAAAAATGCATTAGACACACACCACACGTAAGGAAAAAGAAATGACGTACCGTAAAACCACAGTACATCAACACCCTCAACTTAAATTTGTTGTATGTCCTAAAGCGACACAGTATGTCTCACCACAACACCTTTGAACAAAAGTATCTTTTTTAACCTTTCACAATCATCTGGCTATCAATCCCGACTATTTTCATTATCTTTATGCATGATATCACTCTTTGGCTTTTTCATGTGGATCAGACCATGACACAATCTGACTACACATCAACACCTCTCCCCTTTTATCTCTCACCAAGGTACCAACTTTCTAATATTGCAACTAGTGTCCTCACATTAAAAACAACATCCTCCTTATTTCATAGTGATTTCAATTTGAGAATAAGGATTACTTTTCAATACTCTTTCTCAGAACCAATTCACACCTACTTGATATTTGTCGCCATATGCTTGCCCTTATTTTCACTGCTTTAAGTTCAACATATTAGACTCTCTCGATCACAATACAACTTTTTTAGCTTGTAATGTAGGCTCAGGGTTAGGTAGGGGGCATTTGGATGTATTTCAGTTACTTGTTTCCCTCCTTGACATAAATACTAAGCGTCCTACCTTTTAATCATTTATTATACCCTTTTCTTCATATTCATATAACTTTTGCCTTGCTTTTCTCCATTCGTTTTCCTTTTGTGGAAATGAACCTTCTTTCATATTTATTTCTAAGTTTTCAAAATTTTCACATGATTTCAACTATGATTAAGCCACTTTTCTTTTTTCCTTTCAATAATTCTTTCAACCCCGATTTTCGGGATATTTTTTATAATAGACACCCTCAACTCATGGGTTTTCCATGAGTTAAAGTACACAATCCCCAAGGTTGGGTCAGAGCCAGGACAAGCTTTGTTTCTGCATAAGCCACCCTCAACTTATGCTTTTTGCATAAATTGAGGTGCACATGTCCAAAGAGGGACCAGGGCCAATACATTGTATCAAGAAAAGATGAGTTAAGGTAGAAAAGAAAGGTCCATTGTAAGCTTAAATTATTTGGATAAAAATGGATTAATTTCATTTGGTTTTCTTTAATTTATAATAAAGATTGACTATGTTGAACAAGGTTCTATGATCCTTTCCAGATTGTCTCACACAAGTTACTTTTTGCAGGTTTGACCCGACAATTCTAGCTAGGTACAAACGGTGGACTATTAAACTTTCCACACCTCACTTAACAACTCATTACCCTAAAAGATTATTGGACATCTAATTCGAGCATTAGATTGAGGTTCATGCAATAGTGTATCTCTATGTCATGGTTAGAGCTAACACATTGAATATTCACTACGCCTAATCATGAAAATTAATTTTAGACGGTATATCATTGTATTTTAGCAATCATGTTTCAGATTTCACACATACTTTGTACAACTTTATAACATACCAATTCAACAGTAATATAATAAGTCTCTTGGGGGAAAAGAACACAGGCAAGAAAATTCCAAGATAGAATCATGAGTTGGGCTACTCAGACCTCACCCTAGCACTCACTTTCCATTTACTCCACCCCAACGTAAAAGCATGCAATTATCCCCAATTCATAAGAAATATAAAACAGGGTGGTAGATGAAGCAAAACTGAGGCGCATAGCACCGACGATTAACCCGCTCCCTCAAGCATAGGGACCCCATCACTAGTGTCCGCAACACTAACAACACCCTCTCTAATGCTTCTCTCAACATAAACAATCCTGGAGCTAGACTCCCTAGCAGCCAACTTATGATCCCTCATTTGTCGGGCCTCCTCATCCATTAACGTGGCTCTCCTCGCATCCTCCAACTCAGTACGCTCTCCATTCTTAGCACAAGCCTCATCACCCTCTCTGGACCGATGCCTCTTGGTCTGCTCACATGGTGGAAGTGGTAGAGTAGTGGTGGTCTGGAACAGTGCAGCAAACACCGTATCCTCAGCATGCTCTGCAAGTGTAACCTCACAATCACATACCTGCGCATCTAGGATGACATCCATGTTAGCCTTTAGAGTGGCAACAGCAACCCGGAGAGTCATTAAGACAATAGTCGAGGCTGGCCGGGAGAGAACTCTCAACTCGAAGGCGTCAAGGCGCTGATGGACTGCCAGAATTTGCCACTCAATCTACTGGGAAATCTTTTTATTAATCTTCTCCTCCACCTCGGCAATGGACTTCTGTATCCAAGGATGGATATGGTGTAGTAGCGTGGCCATGTGGGCCTCCAACTTCTGGACCGTAGCAATTGAGATCAATGCTACAGATGAAGTGGAGCGGGAGGTAGTCGGGGTTTTGCTAGTACAGGGTATAGACTTGACCAGGGTGGTACCCTTATGTTCTAATGGACTCTCATTTACCTCATCCCGTAAGAGACCTATATCAACATTCCCAGTAGGAATATTCATAACTAATATGTCATATGGTCACTCCAGCAGACCCACATAATTAGAAAATCAAGCAGGGGAAAGAGTACGTGGTGGTGGCCTTAAAGGCCCTTTCATGAATGACATGAATGACTGCCAGCAATAATCTCGGAATGTCCACGTCGAACCCTGCAACTAAAGTAGCTATCAATGCTTCCCTATACCATGTAAAAATGTTGTCAGCAGGACTGGGGGATAGGAAGTGATGGGCAAATAACTAGATAAATTTGGTCGTGAATGTAATGTTGTCCTTCTTGATGACCCCTCTCGTCTTCAATACCAAATCTGCATCCTCACCATCCACAAAAATGTGCCAGGCTATCTACCTCTTGGTGTTCATTCTCAGCCCTAGATTCACTCTAAACGGCCCTCCTTAATTAGCTTCCACCAATAGTTAAGCTCAGTGATTAGTAGTTGATGATTTGAACATGTTCAAGTAGTGCCAGTTTTGCTGGACTAGACCGCCTATCCAGCAATGACCGTAGAGTCGTTACATAATATAGGTAGAACTCTCACACAACCTCCTCGCAGTAGCTTCTAACGCTCCTGGCAATCCATTATAGCCAATGGTGGGTGAAGAGAACATGTATATTAGGGACAGTGTGAAGACTCCCTGTAAGAACTCGATGCTCGACTATAAGAGTCTGAGTTATGACCCCCTTATCGTTGAGTAGCTTCGCGTCCCAGTACACTTGGTACTAGCCCGCGACGCACCACCAGCTGGGATTATCAATAACGGGTGTAGAGACGTCGGTCGACGGTGCTGTAGTAGAATCACAATTTCAGCCTCATAAGACGAGGCAGACTTGACCCGTTGTAGGAGGAAAAGTTGCACCATGTGAAGCTGATGCTTCCTCAGACCTACAAGAATCCTATGTGACACACTCACCCTCAGACCTGGAAGCCTCCTCAGAGCCAGATGCTTCCTTAAAATATGCAGCAGACCCAGACAGTGTGCCAATCAGTATGAGCTCCTTATCAGATGGAGAGGCAGTGACAACGTCGGACGCCACCTTCTTCGGCATTCCCCGGGTAGACCTAGCAGCACGTGTAGGTGTAGGGGTTCCTGGGTGGCACGTTTTCTGGGTCCTGATCATCGTTTGAGCCTATCACCATCTGCCGTGACGGAGCAACGGACTTAGAAATTCCTCGGGAGTAGAATATGTCTGGCTTATGGTCTATTGGTACCTGTAAAATATAGTTATTTGCTTCAGTGGAAACATCTGCCATACCTAAGAGAAGCAAGACCAAACTTGGAAACACAAAACACAGTCCAGATCAAAACTTTAGAATTGACCGCGGGCACTACAAACGGTCTGTCGATGTAATGATGATCTATCGATGGGTTTCATCGGTGAACACTTACAAAATATTTTGAAAATTGTAGGATTACAAGTTCGGTTAGAGACGACGGAACTGTAGGACGGTTCGTCGACCACATATCTAGGAAGACACTTAGACTAAAATCTAGGAACCCTCAGCAAACAGGGTTCTGTTAAAGATGACGGGCGTGTAGGATGGTCTATCGATCAACTAACGGACCGTAGATCATATCCGTCATTCCTGAGTTAAGCAAATATAAGGTGTGGATATCGATGGACCCCATCGACGACCCATTGACTTATCGATTATCTATAGATGAGGTATCGTACTGTTGTTCAGATAGATTTTTTGTAGGCCATGGTGGGTATTCCAAAGAACAATATTCAAGCAAACTAAGATACATTATGTTCATCTAGCATTTAATAAACCATTTCGTCATTTTGAGGGCATTGATTATCGCAATTTCAAACCTAGATTCTAAAGGACCTTCAAACCCTATGTCGGAAACAACAACACTCAAAACTAGTACATTTTGACAATAAACCCCCATCCCATTCAGTTTCCATTATTCTAAGGTACTAGTTCACAGTTTGAATAGTTCAAGAATATAATTTTGTCCCAAAGTCAAGACCCACATAGTATTATGTTAATTAGTTTGTAAATGAATGAGCATTCATTGAGCAGAGAATAATGACATACCTGCATACTCTATAGTAGTGAATGGGGTGATGAATTTGTATATGAAACCACACCGATCCAAACATTGAACACTGACCGGAAAGAAGATAGAAGCAGAAGGAAATTCGCTAAAGAAAACTTTTAGGATTGATAGGGATTTTCGGAAGAGGGAAATTAGAGTGTTTAAGGGGGAGGTAAATGGTTGGGAAGGGGATTTGAAAGGATGGGGTAGCTGAAAAGTGTAAAAATTCAATATATAGCCGGTCGTGTTGGGTCAGGTAATTAGGTATGGGGAACTAATGATTCCCCATCGACGGACCATCAGTCAGTCGACGGTCCGTCGACTATTCTGTGGACTGTTCCCTAACATAGAAAAAATTAGTAATCATACCTGGGATCCACGGATTCCATCGACGGTACGTCGATGGGACGATGGTGCTTTGCGTTGTCCGTCAATAAGTGCACTAGACCAATTTCTGGTGATTTGGTCCTTGCACATTGAACAACAAATAAGCTAATATTTTTTGTGTTTTCTGGACACTTGACACGGACCTTAGTCAACTCTCTAGCCAACACTTCTAAAAGAAAGTTAAAGAAAATGCATACATGATATTAAGTAAAAAAAACCAAAATAATGCACTACTCCTAGAAAATCAAGAAAAACCTATTGTTAGATAGAGGGTAAATATTGGGTTGCCTCCCAATAAGTGCTTGATTTAACATCGTGACACGATGCAATACTCTTGATTACTCAGACTTCATCAAGATGGTATGCCTCAACCACTCCATTTTAATTTTCCCCATGCCTTAGGTAGATTTTTATTCTTTGTCCGTTAACCTTGAACCTTACACACTTCTTGTTTTCTAACTCAACAGCACCATGAGGAAATACTTGTGTAATCAAGAATGGGCAAGTCCATTTAGATGTGCGTTTTCCCGGAAACAAGCGCAACCTAAAGTTTAAGAAAAGCACCAAATCCCCAACCACAAAGTCGCGCTTCTGAGTTTTTTGGTCATGTTACTTCTTCATCTTTTCTTTGTAGAGGGCTGAACTTTCATATGCCTTAAAGAGAAACTAATCAGGCTCATTTAACCATTCAACCTCTGCTCCGCTGCATCATTCTAATCCATCTTAAGTTTTTTCATTACCCACATGGCATGATGCTCTAACTCAACCCTCAAGTGACAAACCTTCCCATATACAAGTTTGTATGGATACATACCTATGGGAGTCTTTTATGTTATCCGGTAGGCCCGAAGAGCATCATCAAACCTCCTTGACCAATTCGTTCTACTCACATTCAGCATTTTTGCCAGAATCTTTTTAATTTCTCTGTTCAACACCTCAATTTGCCCACTAGTCTGAGGATGGTAAGAGTGGCCACATTCTGACGAACCCCATATTTCTCCAATAACCCTTTGAACATCTTGTTGCAAAAGTTGAATCCCCCATCACAAATAACGACCCTTGAGGTGCCAAATCTGGAAAATATGTTCTTTTTCAAGAATGTGGTGAACCTCTTTCCTTCATATAAGCAAGTGCTATGGCCTCTACCAATTTTTACACATAATCAACTGCCACAAGAATATACTTCATCCAATGAGAACTCACAAAAGGGCCCATAAAGTGAATGCCCCACACATCAAACAATTCAATTACTGGAATGGGAATTAAAGGGAGCTCTTTCCTTTAAGAAATAACTCAATCTCATTGACACTTATCACATGTCTTGGCAAAAACTCATGAGCATCTTGGTTGATGGTTGGTCAATAGTAGCCACATTGCAAGATTTTATGGGCACTCTGGATACCACTATAATGCCCACCCTTAGGCCGGCGAATAAGACCATCAACAATACTCCAATATAAATATAGCTCTTCCCAAAATAAGTTTTTCACATCATGCATGAAATTTTTGTTTTGATGAAAGGACAAGTTTGTTAGGACAATATCACTAGCCAAGTAATTTGCAAAATTGGCGAACCATGAAATCAAGTCTTGAGACACGACCAATACATGCTCATCAGGGAAAGTATGATCAATTTCAGCATTTACATCTAATTCTCGAATATCTTCATCCTCAAATCTGGACAAGTGATCAACAACTTGATTTTTGGTCCCTTTTCTTTCTATCACATCAAAGTCGAACTCTTGCAACTCTAATACCAATCTAATAAACCTCGGTTTCACATCCTTATTCACCATCAAATTTGTCAAGGAAGAATGATTAGTATGCACTATGACTCTCGTGCCAAGCAAATAGGAGCAAAACTTCTTAACCGCAAAAACAACCAGAAGGAGCTATTGTTCAGTCACAGTATAATTCTTTTGAGCTTCTTTAAGGGCCTTACTAGCATAATAAATGGGGTGAAGGATTTTATCCCTTATTTGTTCTAATACTACAACAAGAGAAACCCTACTAGCATCACACATAACCTCAAATGGTTTGCTTTAATTTGGAGAAATAATAATGGGCGCAGACACCAACTTATCCTTTAACTCTCAAAATGCTTTCAAACAGGATTCATCAAAATAAAATTTACACTCTTTCTCATGTAACTTGTACAGAGGATGTGCAATTTTTGAAAAATCCTTGATGAACATCCGGCAAAAACCCGCATGCTGAAGGAAACTCCTCATACCTTTTACACAGATGGGTGGAGGAAGTCTTTTTATCACCTCGACATTAGCTCAATTAACCTCTATACCCTTCTCTGAGATGCGATGGCCCAATAGAATATCCTCTTTAACTGTGAAGTGACATTTTTCCCCATTTAGCACAAGCTTGCAATCTTCACACCTTTTAAGAACTTCGGCCAAGTTACTCAAACAGTGATCAACTGAGTCACCAATAACATAAAAATCATCCATAAACACCTCAATAGTGTCGTCCACCATATTGGAAAATATAGACATGATACATCTCAAAAAATTTGCCGGTGCATTACACATCTCGAAGGGCATCCTCTTGAATGTGAAAGTTCTATAAGGACAAGTAAATGTGGTTTTGTGTTGATCTTGCGGTACAATAGAGATTTAGTTGTAACCCGAATAACCATCAAGAAAACAATACCACTCCTTTTCTTCAAGCCTATCCAACATCTGATCCATGAAGGGCATAGAAAAAAGGTCCTTCTCAGTCCATACGTTCAGTTTCAAGTAATCCATACACACTCTCCATACGTTCACTGGCCTTATTAGAACAAGCTCATTTTTCTAATTGGGGACCACAATCATTCCCCCTTTCTTAAGGACACACTGAACAGGGCATACCCAATTACTATCAGCGATCCAATATATGACTCCGATATTCAACCACTTAAGAATATCCTTCTTCACTACCTCTTGCATAGGTGGATTTGAACGTCTCCGGTGCTCAATACTGGGATTATGATCGGGAATGAGTTGGAATCTAGCTTAACAAATATTTGAAGGAACACCAATAATATCCGCAATAGTCCACTGAATAGCTCTTTTAGAACTCTTCAACACTTCAACCAAACACTTTACTTGTTGCATCTTCAATTATGATGCAATAATTACCGGCAAAGTGTTACCTTTCCCCAAGAAAACATACATCAGATGAGGTGGTAGTGCCTTAAGCTACAATTTTTGCTCATTCTCAATAGATGGTTTTGCGTGTGGAGATTTGTGATGTTTTATATCTAAATCCAAATTCTTTCGTTTGAACTGAACATCACCTTGATCAAGTGTCACAACCAATGATTCATACTCTTCGATAAATAACTCTCAAAATTCATGATCACTGCTGCTAGTTCCTCGACCCCATGACAATCTTCTATTTGTAACTTGGACTAACTCTCAACCTTGTAGGATATCGTAGATACCGATTGGAGCTCACCACTTTTCCTCATGGACCTACAAATATTGAAAGTCAATTTTTCATTGCTCAACTAAAACTTCATCTGCCCTTTATTCATATCAAGTAAGGCACAACCGGTATCTTGGAACAACTTCCGTAGAATACCGGAAAAGTAAATACCTCCACTTTCACTAGCACATTATGGAGTATCCCAATAAGAATCTTCATTATTCGATCGGCCATTGGTAGCCGCATCGTAGTGGGATTTGGGTCACCCAAACCCAACTTCTTGTAAATAGAGAGAGGCATGTGATTTATGCTTTCACCAATATCACATAATGCTTTAGCAAAGTGTAACAGCCCGATTGTACATGGAATAGTGAAAGAACCCGAATTTTCTATCTTTTGCACAAGAGACCCTGCGCAATAGCACTACAGTGTTGCATCCAATCATCATTCTCAAAACTAATCGAACTCTTCTTAATGACCATATCTTTCATGAACTTGGCTAAACCGGACATTTGTTCAAGAGATTCAATCAAAGGGACATTGACGGAAAGTTTTTTCAACATAGTAATAAAACGCCAATATTTACCATTTTTTGGTCTTTTTCACAAATCTTTGCAGAAATGGAGGTGCTGGTCTAGGAATTGGAGTAACTTTTTGGTGTGTCTCAGCTTCTTTCCTCGATTTATCTACCAACTCACCACTAAATTCCTCTACCTTATCATCTTCTCTCTTCTAATGTTCGATGCTAGACAGCGTAGGTGGATCCATGATCTGCTTGCCCCCTCGAGTAGTGACTGCCATACAATGTCCATTATTTTTAAGGTTCTAGACAGTGGTAGTAGGAGGAGTAACCGGTTGGCATGGGTTCAGAGTAAAAGATAAATAGGCCATTCGCAACTCAAGATGCTTTATTGAGATTGCATGCGCATCCACATTTTGCCAAATATTTTCTAAATCACCTCTCAAATCTTTGGCATGCTCATCACAAGCATTGAACCTCGTCATCATCTTTTGCAACATATCCTCAATTCAAGCCATACTACCTAGGAGCCACTTACGATTGTTTCTATTACCATAGTTGCCCAGCTTGAAGTTCTTGTCGTAGTTGTAGTTTTCATCTCGAACATAGTGACCCTATCGATTATAATTCCCATAGTTTTGACCTTGATTTCCTTGACGTTGTCACCAATTCTCCTGATTGGAGCCTTGGGAGTTCGGCTGGAAACCCCTCCGTCTAATCATTTGCTGCGTAAGAATCTTCCTCATAGTAGTACTCATTAGTCAGTGGTAGATGTTTAGCCAAATAGTTTACCGCATTTATCTTTTCTTCACCCCCGGGGACATGTTTTAACAAAACTTAGTTCTCATTTGAGACATCTCTTCCTTAATCTTATATGTGGCTGGGTTATGTGTAAGTTGCACTGGAAAAATGTTTCTCCCAGTATCTGACATCCTAGTGCTCAAAAATTTATTATTTCGGGATATTTTCTCTAACTTCTCAGCGATCTCTGCATAAGTAAACTCCCCATAAGAACCACCCGCAATCATATCAAGCACTAATTTATTATTATCATCTTTTCCCCGATAGAAGTACTCTTCAGTGACTCATCATCAATGTTGTGGTTTGGGAAACTTCTCAAGAATGAGGTGAACCTATCCCAAGAACTGCTTACTGGATCTCCTGGTAATGCCACAAAGTTGTTCACCCTATCTTTGTTGTTATGATTTTTAGAAACCGGGTATTACCTTGCTAGGAACACATCCCTCAATTTCTCCCAAGTATATATTGAATTGTAAGGAAACTCAGTAAACCAAATTATGGCCTACCCCATCAGTAAGAGAGGAAAAACCCTTAATCCAATTACATCCATTTCTAAGTTTTGCCTTCCTACACAACTCTTACTCAACGACCTTAGTTTGGCGATGTGAGCATGTGGATCCTCAGATGGTATCCGAAAAAATTAACCTGTAGATGTGAGTATCTTAATTAAGATGCTACTTACCATGAAAGTGTGACCATATGGTAGAGGAGGTAGAACAAGTGGACCATCAGAGTCAGTGATATTAACATTTCCCCTATAGTACACTTGAGGTCGTGGGGCAGGAGTTGCCTCCTCGAATTACATTCACCAGGGTTATCAACAATCAATCGATTATGAGCATCAATCGGTGGGGGAAGTTGAGGGTTGATCTCATAATTTATATAAGTAGGATTGTTTTGAATATTATTCTGCAAAATATGCGATTTAGTTCTGGATCAAGTTGAAGTATTCGTTCTACTCGACTCCATGTACTTGGCATACACTAAAGATAGACTTGCGAGAGACAAACACAAAAAATTAAAAATAAAATCAAGAAATTGTGGACGAAATCCGGTAATCATCTTAAAATTAATCTAAAAGCAACATTCCCCGGAAGTGGATCCAAAATTTGACACACTCAAATTATACTTTCCAAAAGAAGTATAAGAGGTTGTATCAAGAAAAGAACCCAATAGTTAGGTTGGGGTCTATCCAATGAAGAAAATGGTTTAGACTTAACTTCAATCTACGATTACATCTATTTAGTCAAGTCCTTTACGAAAAAAATAAATTGAATGGGGGGGGGGTGGATTGTGTAACAATTTTTTTAAATTATTTCTAAGTAAGACAAATAGCATGTTTATAACATTAGTGTTTATCAAGTAATGAGAGACACTATGGTGTAACTGTTTCGCATAGGTTCATAACACGGTATTCATAGCTAAAACAATTCTTTCGTAGTATCTTACATGCACAGTGATAAGTTAATGTATTCCTACTACTTTGGTCCGACAACGATAGAATTTCACTCTTTACCTTGGTCTGGCTACGTGTGTCTACTTTACGAAACTTTACCTTTACCTCATATTAAACATCATATTCAATGTATGGCTAAGTTACTACTTTGTACCAATTAAAACTAGCCTATTAGATATTGTATACTAAATCTATGTTGATAATTCTTTTCCTATCAACTACCTCTTTGGTCAAACAAGTAGAAATAGGGCAAGTTCTAACGTATGCACTCGTTAAAAGACTTCTAAAAGAAAGAATATCAATACATGCAAGACCCTATACTATAATTGTTATTTAGCTAGTTTTACCTTCTTTATTACCCATGGTACCCACAACCCTAGTTGTGGATTAAGTTACCCATGCTAAGAATTACACAATTCATTGTTGTTAAACAAGAAATTATGTACTTACTTTAACATGTTTTTAAGAAAACCATAAATATCACTTGAATCCACTAAAGTATTGAAAGAAACATTTCCGGAAAATTCAAGTGTTTCCCGAAATCCAAAATTTTAAGTCCAATAATACAAATATGAAAAATAGTAAAGTGTCTAACCCCAGAATTGAGGTTTTTAGTCCTATTAATATTAATAATATCCTAAAATAAAAGGAGTTATATTTAAGGAAAAAAAATTATCCTAAACACGTCTGCCATAAATGACCCTACTGACGGTCCGTCGATGGAATGACGGACCGTCGACAGCTTCCGTCAGTCCATACTTCAACTCTTTCAACTCTATTGGAGCGATATCTTTGGGAGGGATAGAAAGGTATAAGGCCCAGCTCCAAATCAATATCCCTATCGAGAGGAGCACTTGAAAGATCAAAAGGGAATACATCTTGAAACTGAGGAACCATGAGAACAGAGTCCATTGGAGCTAGTTAAACACTAGTATCCCAAATAAAAGATAAGTAAGACAAAGACCCTATCTCCACCAATATTTAAGCACATATAAAAGAGTTGGAATTGCTACGATAAGAACCACAAACACGCTTACGCTCAATCCTCTGAACACTAGGCATCGCTAAGTTCACATGCTTAGCATTGCAATCAAGGACAACATGATAAAGAGAAAATCAATTCATACCCAAGATAACATTAAAGTCTACCATCCCCTAAATGATTATGTCTATCCAAGTGTCATAGCCAGCCAAAGAAACTAGACAAGATCGAGACACTCGATCCACCACTAAGTGCTCACCCACGGGTGTAGAAGCACGAATTTGTATAGTCATGCCATCACATATCATATCAAATTCAACAACATAATTTGTCGACACAAACGAGAATGTAGAACTTGGATCAAATAATATAGAACGTAGTTCGATGGCATAGAAGAATGATACCTGTAATAACAACTTTAGATATCTCCACCTCAGGACTCCCTGGGAAAGCATCATACTTGCATCCTCCTCCACCTCCTTCCTGGGTGTACTGCTACCCCCATTTGCTGAGCTAAAACACCACTACTAAAACCTCTACCACCTCTACCTAGCTAAACTCTACCATGTCCTCTACCTTGTGGTACCGGTGGTCTAGTTTGAAAATGAGAAATTAGGTTGGGTCCCACCATGACCCCTGAGAGAATACACTGCTGCATTATGTCATGGGGATCTCCACAAGTAAAGCAAAATTTCTTACTCAGTCACTAGTGTGCGGTCTTGAAAATCCAACATAATTGCCCCACACTGTAGGTCACTGAAGTGAACCGTACAATCCTGGAATCAGGCTATAAAACCCCCAAGATATTTTCCCCCCCTCATATGTAGGCATAGACGCATGAACGGGGTCCCCGATGCTGAAATGAACCACCTCCTCTATGTGATCCCCTGCCTCCATATGAGTCACTATCAAACTGTTCTTATGTACGGGCCCTATTAGGGTCCCCAAATTCCTCTCTCTCAATCAATTTTACCTCTTTGGTGGTACTCACAATGGACTGGAAAAAAGTCCCCTCTTGAGACGCCCGAAACATAGCTAATCTGATAGAGAAAGTCAGAAGCCTCACAAATTTATGAATCCTCTTTATCTCGTCTGGAATAATGGCCAAAGCATGCCTAGACAACTGGAAAAAATGGGCCTCATACTGTGTAATAGATAAGTCGTCCTGTATTAGATTCTCAAACCTTAAATAACACTCCTCTCTCATGCTCCAAGGGTTAAAACAATCATGGAAGGCAGTGGCCCCGAATAAGTCCTCCACTACTCTCTCACTGGCCCACAGAGCTTGTTTGTAGCATATAGAAACTTATGTGACTCATCTAATCCAACAACATATAGCAAGTCTCGACATGTTGTCAGAAAGTCATGAGCATCCTCACTCTTCCCACCCTGAAACTTAGGTGGATCCATCTATCGGAACCTTTTATATCTACGCTACTCGTCCTCTCTCAGAATAACCAATGGGGAACCTTTACCCCTAACTGTTAGTCCAAGATCATTCTTAACCTTAAAATCCACTGGTAACTGCCCCAAAAAACCTGAGTAACTCGGGCTTCCTACTGCTCTTGGGTCTGAGCCCCTTCTCTAGCCTGCGAGTCCTTTGGTCTTGCAGTTGCACCACCACCCTGAGTAAATCTCTCAGAACACTTAACACCCTCAATAAGGTATCTTGAAGCAAAGGTGTGGCTGTAGGCTCTGGAGAAACCCGACCCTCTTTGTCATCAATCTGAGGATCTGGTGAGACCTCTCTAGAACAACCCCTCACAGGTGCTACTCAACGACCACATCCCATGCGTAGTGTTATTCCACGAGTAGGATCTCTAGATCTGTCTGTACCCCTATCCTTAGCTGGGTCCTCAAAAACACTCTCGGTAAGTTCTTCCCCTCTACCACCATTAACATTAGTTGTAGTCTTCGTCATCAGTCAAAAGAGTATACAATAACTCAGTACAAAAAAAAAAAGTAACCATGAACTATGACAAAAAATGAACATAAGGGAATTTTCTAATAGTCTTATAGCCTCTAAGAGATAAGAACATACGTCTCCATACTGATCCTTGAGACTCGATGTAGACTCGACTTGTACACGTAAGACACCAATGAACCTGGACTCTGATACCATTTTATCATGCCAAAATTTTGCTTGAAGACACTTGCCTTATCCCACCAAGACAAGTCACCTTAAAAACCCACTTACCTAATTAAGTGTGGAAATAAAATAAAATTCCAATAATACAGCAACTTAATTCAATCCCCAAAATCTGGTCGTCACGTGCACAAGACTTTAATTTAAATACTAGAGTAGAAATAAAACATGTAAGTCTAAAGTAAAAATTTCTTTCAATAAAAAAATTCATAAACGGGAGTAGGAAGGTTCACTTAGATGATAACAACCTACCTTACAATTCTCCACAAGACATCTCGGAAATGAAGAGAATAGAAGATATCACGAAGATCCAGGCTTGTAACCTACAAAAAATTATTGAAGCAAGGGGGGAGTACCAAACCACACGATACCCAACAAGCAAACCTCTAAACACAAGATAACTGAATAAGATATGGGTATTACTTACACCTTATCCGAACCTCAATACTACCACCTACATAAAACAAACACAACCTAAGGATTCACTATTTAAAAAACACACACCCCAACAACAACACTCTAACAAGTTACATATTCTCAATAATAACTCAATATTCAATAGTCATAAGTTTAACAAAAGAGCACTCACAAGATCAGCAAAACACAAATTCAAGTGCTTCAATGATAAATTGTGCAATTCCACGAGATACAATATCAAGTATAGTGATGCATATCTGCCCTAATGATACACACACCCTATCTCTTAGTTCGGGACCTATATGAGACATATCTGCCCATGCATTTATTGCAGCCTGCGATCACGATGCACGATACGTCTTTGAAATATAATATCCATTGCAACGCGTAATATGACCCTCAAAATGGTATATCCTCTTACCACATAAAATATATCACAACCATGTCTCCGATGCATTGCAAATGACATCTTAAAAGAAACAATGGGGAAAATAACAATTTTGATAAAAAGACACAATTCACAAAAATGCAATAGTAATACAACATGAATAAATTAGCAATAAACCTCCAAATCATTCTCAAACGTCACATAAGGAAATACATGAATTTCATATGCTTAACAAGGGTTTAGAAATCAACTTGTCTTACCCCAATCGCACAATCACTCTGAGACTAAACCTTTCCCCTTTCGTTGAACTTCCAATTCAATGCAATCTATTCAAGTACATATTCACAATAACATTTTTAAACAAACAACACTACTGTCGCTATTGGTTTATCCTAGACCGAAAAGCTTACCCAAATTATAATTAAGTTAGTAATTCTTGACGACAATTAAAATTACAACTATAATGTTTTTCATGTTTAAAGCCTAGGGTAAAACTTCAACTTTGGCTATATAATAAGTCAAATGATATTTATACAACTCCTTAACCGAATATTTATTTATCTTTCGCAAACATTAGATATTTAATTTATAATATGATAGTTGAATTTAAAACACTAACTATGAAATCTAACTGGTCTTGCAAAAGAAAATATCATGAGACTCTAACAAATTATCCATTTCGTACAATAACAACACAATTTCATTAATAACATTAACACCCAGCAAATTTTCACTTCAAATCCCCCTTTTGTTTAACCCCAATAATGTACTAACAACTATTCCATTCTCACTCTTTATTCCAATCCAATGATTGGCTCATTATGGCTAATCATTGGCCCACCATCATAAACATAATCAACCTACGTGCCTTAAATTTCCAGAATAGCCTCACTGTCAACTTTATCAAACATACTGCAACATACCATAATTCCCATCCAATATTTTTTTTTTATTATATAATTTTTATTATTTTATCTATCCTTGATGTCTCTAATACCAATAATAGAATTGGAGAATGACTATGTCATACCAATCTTATTTGGCCAATCCATAAGAGTCTCCCTTTTATAATACAATCAATT
This sequence comes from Solanum neorickii, assembly GCA_027704865.1. Taxonomy (NCBI): domain Eukaryota; kingdom Viridiplantae; phylum Streptophyta; class Magnoliopsida; order Solanales; family Solanaceae; genus Solanum; species Solanum neorickii. The sequence goes on from JAKWJC010000373.1 coordinate 14,021,882, forward strand.
ATATTAAATAATTACAACAAATTGAGACTACTAATTGTAACCTTACCATATTTGTCTCCTTCGTTCTATGCCGTTTCTTTAATTCCTTTTTTTCATCTGAATCAATAGTTTATTAAAACTAAAAAAATCCACCAAGTTATTCTTTTAATACAAGGCCTGATAGTATATGGTCTTAAATATATGATAACTTTAGCACACTAACGATAGATTAATTTAATTTTATACAATTATTTCTCAATTTTATCTCAAGTTAAACCAATAATTCAAATTTTCCCAAAATGACTTGCCGCGTTATTACACCATTTTCCCTTTTGGACCAACAGATTTAATCAATAAGGTTGTAACAGTCGTCCATAAAAACTTTTGGCCAAAAAAATTCCATAAGCCTTTGACCATAAATACATCGACTATACCATATGAAAGTTGATAAAATCCAATTTTTCATTCTCTACGGTTTGTTTGAATTTCAAAGTTCTCATGTCTACCCCTCGATACCAGCTAATGCCATCAATAAGGTTGTAACGGACAAGCATAAAGTATTATGGCAAAATAAACTGGACTCTAGTATCATGGAAAATCCATGGAATATAGCACATGAAAATAAAAAATATCTTATTTTTTCAATGTGGAGCTTATTTGAACTTGAAAATTTGCTTTTTCCCCCTCGGTTACAAAGGACACCATTAATTAGGCTTAACGAAGGTTCGTGGAAAATGTTTTCAATGACTATTTCGAAATCATGTATCACCAAAAATCAAAGGACTATAGCACACAAAAATTAGTTAAATCAGGTTATTCTCATTATGAAGCTCGTTTAAACTTGACAATGTTCGCGTTTTCCCCTCGGGACCAACTAACCACATTATAAGTTTGTACTGAACAACCAAGAATAATTTTGGCAAAATAAATTTTCGAATCCTATATCACCAAAAATCAGTGAACTATAGCACATGAAAATTGGTAAAATCAACTTTTTCATAGACGTCCATTAAAAGATTCGGCAAAAAAAGTTGGATTCCTATAACATAAAATCTATGGACTATAACACATGAAAATAGGTAAAATCATAATTTTTCTGTTTTAGAACCTGTTTGATCTTGAAAATTCTTCCGTTTTCTCCTAGGGGCAAACTCATTTCATCAATAAGGTTGTAATAGATGTTCATGAAAAAATTTTGCATAAAATTTTTGCAATTTTTTATCACTGAAAATAAAAGGATTATATAGTACACAAAAATCAATAAAAAATTTTTTCATACTTTATGGCTCATTTCAACTTGAAAATGCGTGTGTTTGAAACTTGAGACCAACTAACACCAATAATAGGGTCGTAATTGACGTCTTTGTAAAATTTTGCAAAAAAATCAATAATCCAGTATTGTCAAAAATATATGGACTAAGGCACACGAAAAAATGGTAAATCTGGTTTTTCCAACTTGAGTGATCATTTGAAGTTGATAATGCGACTTTTCCCCCTCGGGACCAACTAACGACAATAACTAGTTCATAATCCACCTTCAGCAAAAACATTATAAAGTTCAAGAAAATGTACTTGTCTAGTGAAGAGTCTATTAGGTTTTAAGAATATGTATTGGGGTACATAGGCATCCCAATGCCCAATATTGAGTAATATTGGGCATTGTTAGAGAATATTATGTTAAGGGTGTTAGCCAATTTGTATGTACTAACATGTAACTTAAGATATACTTTGATGTTCAAATGCTCCAATCCAAGCTTATTTAGGAATTGCAATGAAGACTCTAAGATAAAATTTTTGACTTCTTATCTTACACACACTAGGTACGAGGCATCCAAGTTCAAGCCTAGGTACCATAGCACATGATCATTTAAAATGATCATGTAGATTAAGCAATGACCAAGGACATAGTAAGGATCCTTGGGACAAGTAGTGAACTTTCCAATAGAAACTACAGAGTGCACAATTAGTAAAGTGCATGGAAAAACATGTGCAAAAACATGTGCTATCGCCCCAGATACCAAGCGTCCAAGCCCAACCGATTTGGTTAGGGCAATAGAGGGACGACGCATGTCGGGTCAAGATACATGAGGTCGAGCTTCCTAATCCGTAGGCTCTAACTAACTTACCTAACTAGCTAACTAACCTAGGAATAACTAAAATGAACTTACTTGTGTGCAAAAAATCCTAAGACCTACCGGGGTGACACTTGTTGAGTGACTAACTAAAGAAACAACCTAGTACCTAACCTAGGATGGTCCAAAGAGGTTGGTTATGGTTCTTATGACTTAGGCATACTTTATTATCTAATTGATTTATTTAATTTAGTTAATTAGCCTATGTTTAATTGGTAAATATTCAGTTCCTAATACTTAGACTCACGTTTATTCAATAGAAACCCACGACTAAAAAAAAATGAACAAACGTAAGAAAACTGAAAAATACTCTCAATTCTCCTTAGGCGATTTAAAGACAATTCTTAAAGATTTTCGTCAAAAGTATAGGGTGATCTTCTTACATTAAATTCTACAGTAAGTTATGGGTGTTCTCTATTGGATTCCTTTCCTCATGAGGCTTTTCAAACATTATGAATTCAAAAAAACCGAAACTATGGTTGTTCCCAATGAAATTGTCGAATTTTTATCTCCCTAGTTCTCCCTATTTCTAATTCTAGTAGTATGTATAATGCAAATATCGAGCATGTTGTTGGTATGTGGTGCTAACTTATCATTATGTGTAGGTTTCTATGATTTGAAAATGTCGAATGAGACCTATAGTTCGATCCGTATGATTACTGTATTATATACGTGAGATAAGAATTGTTGAAATGCCCAATTATGTTCGAGAAGATGAAATTGTTATAAGTCATTTATGAAATTCAGTTTATCATTGAAAGTAATGAAGATTTCGATTACTATGTGTCCTTACAGTAGATATGTTTGTATGTTTTTGAATGTAATGTTTCCAAGAAGAAATAAGAATGAGAATGAAACCTAGTTAATGAATCTTCAATGAAAAATCAACTTTATAACTTGTCCAAACCAAGCACTGAATAGTCCTTATGAGCTAATAAATGTTAAAAGTTGGCTTGATTAAAATTATGAGATTACTATTGCATATACACGAAGTTAATTGACTTGGCTAGTGATAATATTATGACAAGTTTTTAGTGAAATTTTTGTTTATGCTAATAAATTGGCCAGCAATATTATTTCAAAAATATGTAACAAAATTGGACAATGACTAAGTCATACAAATCTTATATGGCAAATGTAAATTATGATATATATTGTCAGGCCAAATACATGTTCAACATTGACATTAAAAGATGTAACTCTATGAACTCATTACCTAGTGTATGCTAAAGATTTGGACAAGTCCCAACATGCCCCATACTTGCACCTAAACATTTATGTTAAAGATACTCACATAGGAGGGTGTTATAAATTGTGAGACAATTCGTATTCACACTATAATGATAAGGTAATATTAAAATTCACTTTCATCATGTATTGAAACAGATAACAATTCATCGTTTGATCTAAGCATACATCATACTAGAAGGAAGGTTTCATAGTCTGGGAGTAAACTCAAAAGGTTTTAAAGTATAATAAATTGAGCTAAGAACCGATAGACAAGTAATGAGCTTGTGCAAGCACCTGTAATCTTCATGAGATGAGACTACCACCACGGTTGATAAGGGTCTTCAAATTCTCCTAGTTTTTGAACTATGTCACCAGCATGGGTTACTAGCTAGTGGATCCACCTAAGGAGGTATTCGGTTTCACTTTGGCCGGTGAACCACCTTATTTTAGTGTGGGGAAGACACTGGATTTCATGTCACCTGATAAGATCTATGTCGGCTAAATGCTAAGGATTTCATTATGAAAGTAACAAAAAAAATGAATGAAAGAACTAGGAAGATAAGGGGTGTTCGGTTAGGATGACCAAAGAGTGAGGTTAGACTAAGTAATGATGTATGTCATTCTTAGACATTGCACAAAAAGATCCCAATGGAAGTCGTAAAAGAATATACTAAGTCAACCATTCATTTTCAAAGTGAACATGAGATCAAAAAAAAATAAATAAGAAATGTAAGTTCAAAGTGAACAAAGTAGGCGAAAGCGTAAGTACATTAAATCATCAATGTTTGATAAGAATGAAGTTTTAACAGCTATTGGCTTATGACAATAAAGGGAGCAAAACATAATGACTCATTGATTGGAGTATGAATATATGTTCCATTATCTTTATTGTATAAATGATCAAATAATGGGCATAACAAATAAAGATTGTCTTATAAAGACTTCATGCCCAATTTAACAAGAATGGAAAGAACAACCTGTGAGTAGGGTAGTTCAATCATTTCCTTAGTATTTTAGATTACTTACTTGATTCATTGTAGCAATGGGACTACAATAAATCATTTCACTTATAAGTAAAACATAGGATCAATGAAGGTCATTTCACTACACAATAAAAAGAAGAAAAACTTAGAAATAAACTAAGTCTGGGAGAGGGACCTCTTGGCCTAAGGGAAGAAAAAATATTAAATTTTGCTTGAGTTGTTCTAAAAATTATGTTCATGATTCTTAGGTCTTATATTCATATATAAAATAAGTTTTGTTCTTCGAATTCATGAAAATATGTCATATTCATAGCATGATTCGTAAAAAAATAATTAGGAAAGTGAAGTGATTTAACTTTCAAAAAATGCCATGTTGTTATAGGAAGAGATTTCCTTGATCATGCATAGTCCTTATGTGTTTATGTTCATACACCCTTACTTATTACTCGTGTGTACTAACCCATATACAATTACTATTTTTATAGGTGCAAGTCCTTCAAGAAGTTTGAAGATCAGTAGAAGTTTTTTGGACTAAAACCTCTAGACTTTTGCAGCTCCTTTTGAGTTCGAGGATTCCTAACCTTTATTCTCTAGATTTAGTATATTATACATATCTAGTTGATTTTTTCCCTAGTGTTTTCTTTCAAACATTTGATCAAGATTTTGTATTAGGGCTGGTTTGGCCATTATTAAGGATATTATGAATTCGTCATATGAATTGTTCAGTATGTAAATAGATGGTTGTTTATTTTGAGTTGTTAGTATATCACTCTAATACAAGAATTATATGAAGTATAAGTACACTTCAATAAATTTAATTTTTAAATTTTCTGCTAAATTTAACTAGTATGATTGTGATGAAAGCTAAGAAAAGAGGCTTGTCTGCGACTTCTAAGAGGTTAACGATGCCAATCTATTCTAGGCCATAGGTTCCGTGTGTGACAAACATTGTATGAGAGCACGAGGTATAATTACCTAGGAACTAAGTATCAAAACAACCACATTGCGTAGTTTCTACCATATGGTTGTGAATTTCACCACAACCATGACTTAGAGACTTAGTAATCTTAGGAATCTTCCCTTCTTCTACTCTTTATCTTGATGTGACGAGTTTTATATTTTGTGTCATTCTAGCATCTAACTCCTTTTTGTGTCTGCGTGTAGAAAAATGAACACAAGAAGTAATGCAGGTAGAAGTGTTAAAGAAGCAGCTACTGGTGGAAACCAATCTCTTTCTCAAGCCCCAGCTGCTGGAGTGCAAGTGGTTGTCGACCCAGCTGCATTCACGGATGGAGAATTAAGAGAAACAATGGTTTAAATGGTCCAAGCCATCACTTCTCAGGCACAGGCTATCACAGCCTGGGCCACTAGAGATGGTGATCCAAGGGAGAAATCACATGCTAGAACCATGGCTAGAAGACTGAGATAATTCAATAGGATGAATCCTCTTGTCTAGTTTGGGTCAAGAACAAAAGAGCATCCCCAAGAGTTTGTGGATGAGGTCCACTAGATTCTCTGTGCCATTGGTGTTAATGAAGAGGAGAAGGCTGAGTTGGCTATATAGCATCTCAAGTATGTGGCTCAGGTACGATACAAGATGTGGGTAGATAGACGAGAACAAGGAGAAGTCCCCATCACTTGGGACATCCTCAAGACTGCATTCCTGGACAGGTTCTTTTCCAAAGAGCAGAGATAGGATAAGGTTGAGGAGTTCATCAACCTACGTCAGGGAGGTATGTCGGTCAAGGAATATCCTTCAAGTTTGTTAAACTTTCCAAATATGCTTCTTCCCTTGTGTCTAGTGGCAAAGATGAGATGAGCAAGTTTGTGACTGGTGTATCAGAGGATCAGGAGAAGGAATGTCGAGCAGTCATGTTGCTTGATAACATGGAACTTGCTATATTGATGGTACATGCACATCAGGTAAAGGACAGTCATCGGAGGAAGAGAGGATGAGAAGGCAAGAAGCCTAGCCCTCGGATCAGGTTGGTTCTAGCAATGGTAGAAGTTCCTTTAGAGTCCAGAACAAGCCCAAGTTAAATAACGGTCACCAACACTCGGGGTAATACTACTACTTCAAGGAACACTAATGCCAAAGGGAGCAAGTCTTGCCCCAAGAAGGGCAATGATAGAAGTTCCTAGCGTGACAAAAAGACATGTGGTAAGTGTGGTCCTTTGCATAGAGGTGAGTGCATGGTAGGTTCTAATGCCTGCTATAGGTGCAACAAGAGTGGTAATGTGATCATGGACTGCCCACATGTGAAGAATCAGGCCAAGGAAGATACTCTGCCTCGGCCTAATCCTACTGCTGTAGACGAGCCTCCCAAGAGGAAAAGGTTTCCTCCTTTAAAAGGTAGATAGGAGTAGGAGAAGTTAGCTGATATGTTCACTGGTAATTTTCATGTCTTTACTTTTCCTATGTATGCATTGTTATATCAAGGATCCACCGTGTCTTTTGTTAGTCCTTTAGTATCTAGTGAATTTGACATTCTTCCTGAGAACTTGCATAAACATTTTCTAGTTAGTAGTCCCATAAGAGACACCATTAGAGCTTAAAAAGTATATAGATATTGGACAATGATTGTTCTTGATTGAGTTATCTATGCTGACTTTATAGAATTAACCATGTTTGACTTCGATATAATTTTTTGTATGGATTTTCTCCATAAATGCTATGCTACCATCGACTTTCGAAATAGGGTAGTAAGGTTTCAGTTTCCTAATGAGTTAGAGCTTGAATGGAAAGCGCGTAGTTCAAATCAAACAGGAAAAATAGTTTCACATCTTAAAGCCAATAAGATGTAATCTATTTCTACCACTTAGGCAGAGTCAATGGCTTAAAAGATGAAGTTCCTTCCATATTCAATGAGTTTCAAGATGTCTTGCTTGATAATTTACTAGGAATCCGTCCTAAACGTGAAAATGACTTTAGTGTTGACTTAGATCCCAACACCACACCAATTTCTGTTCCTCCCTATATAAATACTCAAGCTAAACTCAAAGATTTGAAGTTGCAGTAATAAGATCTACTTGATAAGGGATTCATCAAGCCGAGCATATCCCCATGGGGTTCTCTAGTGTTTTTCATTAAGAAAAATGATGGAACTCTTAGAATATGTATCCATTATCGGCAACTCAATAAATTTACTATAAAGAACAAATCGTGTTCCCAGAATTAATGATCTATTTGATTATCTCAAAGTTTCAAGTTTCTATTTGAAAATAGATCAACGGTCAAAATATCACCTACTTAGAGTGAGATAAGAGGACATTCCTAAGACTGCCTTTAGTACTAGGTATGGTCATTACGAGTTTCTTGTTATGTCATTTGGTCTCAATAATTCACTAGCCATGTTTATGGACCTTATGAGTTAAGTCTTCTGTGAATACATTGTTTTTTTTGTCATAGAATTCATAGATGGCATCCTCATATACTCTAAGACAAGAGAAGAGCATGAACAACATAGGAGAATGACATTGCAAGTACTCAGGGAACATCACTTGTATGAAAAATTTAGCAAATGCAAGTTTTGGCTGAGATTAGTGACCTTCCTTAGTAATATTTTGTCCTACCAGGGTGTAGAGGTTGATCCAAAAAAGATTGAGTCAGTAAAGAACTGGTCGAGACCCCTCACTACAGATATCCAGAGTTTCTTGGGTTTCGCTTATTACTATCGCAGGTTTGTTGTGGGTTTTTTCGCTATTTCTGCTCCATTGAAAGCTTTAAAAAAGAAGAAAGCAAAGTTTGAGTGGTGTGAAACTTATGAAAAGAGCTTCCAAGAGTTGAACGACCAACTAACTTCAGCCCCAGTTCTCACATTGTCGAGTAGTGGTTAAGGGTATGTGGTGTACTATGAAGCTTCCCGAGTAGGTTTGGATATGCAGGATGGCAAGGTGATTGAATATGCATCAACACATATAAAAATCCATGAGAAGAATCACCCTACCCAGGATCTTGAGTTCGCTGGTGTGGTATTTGCATTAAAATAATTGAGAAATTACTTATATGGTGTACATTTTGATGTATTTGTTGACCATAAAAGTTTTCGGTATGTTTTACACACAGGGAATTGAATCTGCGTCAGAGAAGATGGCTAGAGCTGCTCAAGGATTATGAAATAAGTGTCCACTATCACCCAGGTAAGGCCAATGTAGCGGCCGATTCTTTTAACCAATTGAGCATGTGCAGTGTGTCTCATGTTGATGATGATAAGAAGGAGCTAGTTTAAGAGGTACAACAATTTTCTAGGTTAGGTGTACGACTGGTAGATACACCAAGTGGGGGTGTTTCAGTTCATTCAAGTTCTGAATCCTCATTAGTTGTAGATGATAAAGATAAGCAGCATCTCGACCCAGTACTGATGGAGTTGAAATACTCAGTGTTGAGTAAGATTACTGAATCATTCTCCCCAGGGGGGGATGGATCGCTTAGATACCAAGGAAAATTGTGTGTTCCCAGTATTGATAATCTGAGACCTAATATTATTGCAAAGGCTCATGGCTCTAGGTATTACATTCATCCAGGTTCCACCAACATATATCATGATTTCATGGAGATCTATTGGTGGGAAGGTATGAAGCGAGATATCTCTATGTTTGTGGAGGAGTCCCCAAATTGACAAGAGGTTAAGGCTGAACACCTTAATCTTGGAGGTCTTACCCAGGCAATTGAGATCCCAGAGGCTATTAATATGGAGATTTTGGTTGGTCTGCCCAGGACCAAGAAACTGCATGATTCTATTTGGGTCATTGTTGACAGAATATCTAAGTCTGCTCACTTCATTCATGTGAAGTCTACTTACAAGGACAAAGATTATGCCAAGATGTATATTGATGAGATAATGAGGTGTCATGGGATCCTTTTATGTATATGAATAAAGGAGCCCAATTCATTTCTCACTTTAGGAAATCTTTCCAAAAGAGCTTGGGTAAATAGGTAAAGCTCAGTACTACTTTTCATCCTCAGAAGGATAGACAAGCGGAGCTTACCATTCATACCCTTGAAGACTTGGTAAGATCATGTGTTATTGACTCCAGGGGGAGTTGGGATGATCATTGTCCACTGATTGAGTTCTCTTATAATAATAGCTACCATTCCTGTATTGGGATGACACCTTTTGAAGCACCGTATAGAAGGATATGTAGGTCCCCAGTTTTGTCGTTTGAGGTAGGAGAGTCTTCCATCCTTGGCCATAATATCATACATGAGGCTATGGAAAAGGTGAGACTGATTAGGGATAGATTGTCTAATGGTTACAGTCGTCAAAAATCCTATGCTGATAACACAAAGAGGGTTGTTGAATTCGAGGTAGGTGATCAATTCTACCTGAATATATAACCCATGAAAGGGGTGATGAGGTTTGGTAAAAAAGGGAATTTGATTCCGAGGTAGGTTCTTATGACGTCTTATTGTGAGTAGGGAATGTTTCCTATGATTTGTAGTGACCTAATGATGTGGATTTTGTTCATCTAGTATTTTATGTTTTGATGCTTAAAAAGTGTATAAGTGATCTAGTATCCATCCTACCTATTAAGGTATTAGGAGTCAATGTGAACCTTTCTTATAAAGAGGTTCCAGTTGAGATTTCAGATCGCCAAGTGAAGCAGCTAAGTAACAAGAAGGTTGACACCGTAAAGGTGTTATGGAAGAACCAACTTTTTAAGGGAGCAACATGGGAGGCCAAGGCCGAAATGAGATCCCATTACCCTAAATTGTTTAGTTCTTGAGGTTAGATATACTCTCCTAAATTTTGATTTTTTTTTATGAAACTCTAAATTTTAGTGCATTAGTCGCTTTTGATGTTTAAAGTCAATAACTATGTGTTTTATGCTTGCACTATATGAGTTAATATGAGTTCATGGTTGCATTCATGTTGTCACTTTTTTGTATAGTCTGGCATGATTTTTGTGTCACATGAGTTGTGATGTGCATTGAGTTAAAGTGAGATTCAAAAGGAAGTTCTTCAATCTCAGATATGAAGCTTCAGATAAGCTTTGAGTGATGTGCATCATGCAGAGTAAGTTTTAAATCATATATTCTCAAAGGGTAAAGTTTCAAGTATGTTGATTTTTTTTCAAAAATACCTTCTTTGATTCAAATTGATGTTTAGTGTCATTCGGGGACGAATGTTCCTAAGGAAGGGATAATGAAACATTCCAGAAAATATACTTGTCTAGTGAAAAGTCTATTCTATTTTTAGAATATGTATTGGGGTACATAGGCATCCCAATTCCCAATATTGAGTAACACTGGGCATGTTAGGAAATATTGGCTTAATGGTGTTAGCTAATATCTATATACTAACAAGTAATTTAAGATATACTTTGATGTTCAAATGCTCCAATCAAAGCTTATTCAGGAATTGTATCTTCAATGAGGATCCTAAGCTAAAAATTATGACTTCTTATCTTACACACATTCGGTACGAGACATCAAAGTGTCAAGCCTAGGTACCATAACACATGATTATTTTAAATGATCATGTTGATTAAGCAATACCCATGACAAGAAGTGAAATTTCCAAGTACACCTACAGAGTGCACGTTTAGTAAAAGCATGGAAACACATGTGCAAGAAATTGTGCTACCAACCGTGAGACCAAGCGACCAAGTTCAATCAATTTGGTTAGGGTGGTTAGTGGGCCGGAACACGTTGAGTCAATCCATGTAGGTCCAATCTTCCTAACAATTCCTAGAATATAATTAACATACCTAATTATCTAAATAACCTAGGACTAACTAAAATAAACTTACTAGTGTGCATGAAATCCTAAGACCTAACTGAGTGACACTAGCCTAGTAACTAGCTAAAGAAACATCCTAGTACCTAACCTAGGATAGTCCAAAGGGTTTGGTTATGGTCCAAGTTGCATAGGGGTACTTTAGTAATTACCCGGGGTCACTTAATTACTTAAACTAGCAAATTAACTTATTTATTTAAATTAATGGTGAAACCCAAGACCCTTAGAAAATTTTCAAAATTTTTCTAAGTCTAATGTTCTCCTATTTTAAGTCAATTTAGAAGGGGCAATTTTGTAATAAGCTAATTTATTTATTTAATTAAGTTAATAAGCTTAAGTTGAATTAGTGAATATTAAGTGCCTATGACTTAGACTACGCATATCCAGTAAAAACCCACGACTAAAAAACAGTGAACAAACGTAAAAAAAAATAGAGAAATAATCTCTGTTATCCTTAGGCAATTTCAAGGAAATTCTTCATGATTTTCGTGCAAAGTACCGGGTCATATTCTTACATTTTTTTTACAGTAAGGTATCTGTTTTCTCTCTTTGATTCACTTCACCACAAGGCTTTTCAAACATTATGAATTCAAGAAGTCTGAAACTAGGGTTATTCTCGATGAAATTATCGAATGTCCATCTCCCTAATTCTCCTTATTTCTAATTCTAGTAGTATGTATAATGCAAATCTCGAGCATGTTATTGGTAGGTGGTGCTAACTGATGATTATGTGTTTGTTTTTGTGATTTGTTAATGTCGAATGAGACCTATCAGCTAGATCCATATGATTAAAGTATCATTTACATGAGATAAGAATTGTTGTAATGCCCAATTGTGTTCGAGAAGATGAAACTGTTATAAGTCATTATGAAATTCAGTTTACTAGTGAAAGGAATGAAGATTAAGAGAACTATGTGTGCTTACCGTAGATAAGTTTGTAAGTGTTTGGAATGCAATGTTTCCAAAAATAAATAAGAATGAGAATCAAAGTTTGTTAATGAATCTTCAATACAAAATAAACTTTATAGCTTGGCCAAACTAAGCACTGAATTGTCTTTATGAGCTAACGAATGTTAAAAGTTGGCTTTCTTAAAAATATGAGATTACTAAAGTATATACATGAAGTTAATTGACTTGGCTAGTGATAATATCAAGAAAAGTTTTTAGTGAAATTTTTGTTTATGCCAATAAATTGGCCAGCAATATTATTTCCAAAATATGTAATAGAATTGACCAATGACTAAGTCATATCAATCTTATATGGCCAATGTAAATTATGATGTTTCTTCTTAGGACAAATTCATGTTAAAGATTGACTTGAAAAGATGTAAGTCAATTAACTCATAACCTAGGGTATGCCATTGATGGTACAAGTCCCAACATACCCTATCTAAATGAATTTGTGAACATGGTAACACATTGAATACCTAATACTTTAAGCAAGCTTCCATAGTATATAAGTCAACTCTAAAAGTTGTAAAGTATTATAAATTGATCTAAGCACCGATAGACTAGTAATGAGCTTATGCAAGCACATTTAAGCCTCATGATATGAGACTAACACCAAGGTGAATAAGCGTCTCAAAATTCTTGTAGTATTTGAACTACGTCGCCAGCATAGGTTACTATCTAGTGGATCCACCTAAGAAACCTAGGAAGAATTTGGTTCACTTTGCCGTTTAACCACCTCTTTTCAATGTGGGGAAGACACTGTATTTCACGTTAGCTCACATGATCTATGTCCATTAAATACTAAATATTTATTTAGGAAAGTTTGAAAGAAAGAAATAAAGAACTAGGAAGATGAGGGGTGTTCTGATAGGATGACCAAAAGGTGATGTTAGACTAAGCAATGATGTAAGTCATTCTTAGTCATTGCATAGAAACATCCCAATGAAAGTGTTAAAAGAATATCCTAAGTAAACCTACAATTTTCAAAGTGAACATGAGATCAAAGAAGAAGTAATGTAAGTTCATAGTTAACTATGTAAGCTAAAGCATAAGCACATCAAATCATGAATGTTTGATAATAATGAAGTTTTAACAGTTATTGGCTTATGCCAATAAAGGGAGAAAACCATAATGACTCATCAATTAGAGTATGAATATATGTATTTACATCTTTATATTATGCAAATGATCAAATAATGGGCATACCCAATAATGATTGGATTATAAAGACTTCATGCCCAATTTAACAAGAATGGGAAGAAAACTTGTGAGTAGGGTAGTCAAATCATTTTCTTAGTATTTTAGATTACTTGCTTGATTCATTGTAGAATTGAGACTGCAATGAAATATTGCAAACGTAAGAAAAAAATAGGATCAAAGGAGATCATTGAACTACACAACAAAAAGAAGAAAAGATGTAAAAATGAACTAAGTTTGGGAGAGGGAGCTCTAGGCCTAAGGGGAGCAAAAATATTAAATTTTTCTTGAGTTTTTCTAAAAAATATGTTCATGATTCCAAGGTCTTATGTTCACATAGAAAATGAGTTGTGTTCTTTAAATGCATGAGAATATGTCATATTCAAAACATGATTCATAAATTACAATTTACGAAAGTTAAGTGACTTCACTTTCAAAAAATGGTATGTTGCTACAGGAAGAGCTTTCCTTGATCATGCATACCCATTATATGTTTATGTGCATACACTCGTACTTAGTTCAAGTGTGTTCTAACCCTTATACAATAACTATTCTTATAGGTGCAAGTCCTTGAAATGTTTGAAGATTAGTTGAAGTTGTTTGGACTAGTACCTCTAGACTTTTGTAGGTCCTCTTGAGTTCGAGGATGACTACCCTTTATTCTCTAGATTTAGTAAATTAGACATAGCCAGTGGATGTTGTCCCTAGCATTTCCTTTTACACATTTGTTCAAGATTTTGTATTAAGGCCGGTTTGGCAACTTTTAATGATATTATGAATTCTTCATTTTAATTGTTCAATCAGTAATTAGATCGTTGTTTATTTTGAGCTATTAGTATATAACTCTTATGCAAGAATTATATGAAGTCTAAGTACAATTCAGTAAATATAAAAAGTTTTAAATTTTCCGCTAAATTTAACTATATGATTGTGATGAAAACTAAGGAAAGGCTTGTGTGATACTTCTGAGACGTTAACGACATCGGTCTACTCTAAGGCCTAGGACCCGTGTGTGACTAACTTGGTTTCAGAAAATAATGTTAATTACGTAGGAACTAAGGCTCAAAATAACCACGTTGCGTAGTTTCTAACTTGTGATTGTGAAGTGCACCACAACCATTTCTTAGATAGTTAGTTATGTAAGGAATCTTCTATGTAGAGTTTTGACATTTTGTGTCATTCTATCATCTAACTTCCTTCTTATGTGTGCCTGTAGAAAAATGAACACAAGAAGAAACGCATACAAGATAGTTGGAGAAGCAGTTGCTAGAGGAAACCAAGCTCTTCCTCAAGCCCCAGCTGTTGGACTTCAAGTGCATGTCAACCTTGCTGCATTGGCGGATGTAGAAGTGAGAGCAGCACTATTTCAGATAGCCAAGCCATTATTGCTAAGGCTTAGACTATAATAGCCCAAGCCACTAGAGAGTGTTCTTCTAGGGAGAACCCACATTCTAGCACCATTGCTAGCAGACTAAGAGATGTCACCAAGATAACTCCTCCTGTCTACTTCGTGTACAGAATCAATATGGATCCCCAAAAGTTTGTGGTTGAGGTCTACAACATTATCTGTGCTATAAGTATTAATGAAGAGGAGAAGTCTGAGTTGGATGCATACTAGCTCAAGGATGTGGCTCAGGTATGGTACAAAATGTGTGTAGATGGACAAGCACCAGGAGAAGTCTCCATCACTTGGGACATTCTCAAGACTTCATTATTGGAGAGGTTCTTTACAGGAGAGAAGATAAAGGATAATGTTGAGGAGTTCCTAAACCTACGTCGAGGAGGTATGTAAGTCAAGGAATACTCCTTCAAGTTTGCTAAACTTTCAACATATGCTTCTTCTATGGTGTCTAGTAGCGGGGATTAGATGAGCATGTTTGTGACTGGTGTATCAGAGAATCTGGAGGAGGAACGTCTGGCAGCCATGTTGCATGATAACATGGACATGTATAGATTGATGGTACATGAATAGAAGGTTGAGAAGAGTCATTGGAGGAAAAGAGGCTGAAAAGGTTAGAAGCCTAGGCCCTCAGATCAGGCCGATTCTACTAGAACTTGTCGTTGATCGTTTAGAGCCCACGACAGGCCTATGTTAAACATGGGGAACCATCAGTCAGGTAATCCTACTCCTTCTAGGAACACTAATGCCAAATGGGGCAATTCTGGCCCCAAGAAGGGCAATGATAGAAATGCCCAGTGTGATAAAAAGCTATGTGGTAGGTATGGCCATTTGCATGGATGTGAGTTAATGGTAGGTTCCGATGCCTTCTACGGGTGCTCCAAGAGTGGGAACATGATCATGGACTTCCCACATGTGAAGAATTAGTCCAAGGCAGATACTCAGCCAGGGCCTAATCCTACTGCTATAGCCGATCCTCCCAAGAGTAATAGGTTCTATGCTTTGAAAAGTAGAGAGGAGCATTAGAAATCTACATATATGGCCACTGGTAACTTGCATGTCTTTTATTTTCATGTGCATGCATTTTTATATCAAGGATCCACCTTGTCTTTTGTTACTCCTTTAGTAGCTAGTAAATTTGATTGCTTCCTGAGATCTTGCATGAACCTTTTCTAGTTAGCACCTCCATAAGAGACAACATTAGATCTTTAAAAGTATATAGAGACTGAATAATATTTTTTCTTGATAGAGTTACCTATGTTGACCTAATATAATTTACCGTGCTTGACTTTGATATAATTTGACGTATTGATTGTGTCCATAATGCTATGCAACCATAGACTGTTGGAACAGGGTAGTAAGGTTTAAGTTTCCTAATGAGTTAGAGCTTGAATGAGAAGGGCGTATTTCTAATTGAACAGGACAAATAGTTTCCCACCTTAAAGTCAATAAGATGTTATCTAATTTGTATTTATACCACTTAGTCAGAGTCAATGACTTAGAACATGAAGTTCCTTCCATGGACTCTGTGTCCATAGTGAATGAGTTTCAAGATGTCTTTTCGGAAGATTTACCAGGAATCCCTCCTGAACGTTAAATTGACATTGATGTTGACTTAGATCCCAACACCAAACCAATTTCAATTCCTCCATATAGAATGGCTTCAACTGAACTAAAGTAGTTGAAGTTGTAGTTAAAAGAACTACTTGATAAGGGTTTTATCCAGCCGATCATATCCCCATGGGATGCTCTAGTGTTGTTCATTAATAAAAAGGATGGAACTCATAGAGTGTGTATTAATTATCAGCAACTCCAAAAGTCACTATAAAGAACAAATACCATATTCTCAGAATGGATGATCTAGAAGACTAGATCAAAGTTTAAAGTTTTTTTTCTAAAATAGATCTTCGGTCATGGTATCACCATCCTACAGTGAGACAAGAGGGTATTGCTAAGACTGCCTTCCTTACTAGGTAAGGTCATTACGAGTTTCTTGTCTTGTCATTTTATCTCACTAACGGACCAACCACTTTTATAGACTTTATGAATAGGGTCTTCCGTGAATACCTTAATTCTTTTATCATAGTATTCATAGATGACATACTCATATACTCTAAGACTAGAGAAGAGAATGAACAACATTTGAGAATGACATTGCAAGTACTTAGGGAACATCAGATATATGCAAAATTAGCAAATGTGAGTTTTGGCTGAGATTAATGACCTTTCTTGGTCAGGTTGTGTCCGGTCAGGGTGTAGAGGTTGATCTAAAAAAGATTGATTCAGTAAAGAATTGACCTATACCCCTCACTCCTATAGACATCTGAAGTTTCTTGGGTTCGGCTAATTACTATCACAAGTTTTTCAAGGGCTTTTCTATTATTGTTGCTCCATTGATAGCTTTAACAAAGAAAAAGGCAAATTTATAGTGGTCTTAAACTTGTGAAAGAGATTCAAAGATCTCAAAGACCGACTCACTTCAGCCCCAGTTCTTACCTTGTCGAGGAGTAGTGTACTTTGATGCTTCCTGAGTAGTTTTAGGATGTCTTCTTATGCAGGATGGCAAGGTGGTTGTATATGCATCAAGACAATTGAAAATCCACGAGAAGAATTATGCTACACGTGATCCTAAGTTAGCTGATGTGGTATATGCATTAAAACATTGGAGACATTACTTATATGTGTATATATTGATGTATTTACTGACTATAAAAGTCTTTAGTATATTTTTACACAGAGATAATTCAATCTTCGTCAGAGAAGATGACTAAAGTTGCTCAAGAATTCTTACACGACTGTCCACTATCACCCAGGTAAGGCTAATGTAATGGCCGATGCTTTGAGAAGATTGAGCATGGGCAGTGTCTCTCATTTTGATGATGAGAATAAGGAGTTGGTTAAAGAGGTACACCAATTGGATAGGTTAGGTGTACGACTGGTAGATACACCAAGTGGGGCTGTTTTAATTCATTCCAGTTCTGAATCCTCATTTGTTGTAGATGTTTAAGCTAAGAAGCATCTTGACCCAGTACTCATGGAATTTAAAGATTTAGTGTTGAGTAAGGTGAATGAATCATTCTCCCAAGTGGGGGCTGGTGTGCCTAGATACAATTGCAGATTGTGTGTGCCCAATATTGATAATCTAAGACCTATTGTTACTCTAGAGGCTCATGGCTCCAGTTATACCATTCATCCAGTTCAACTAAGATGTACCATAATATCAAGTAGATCTATTGGTGGGAATGTATGAAGCGAGTATTTCTATGTTTGTGGAGGAGTTCCACAATTGACAACAGGTTAAGGCCAAACACCCTAAGACTGGAGGTCTTACCAAGTCGATTGAGATGTGAACATGAAAGTGTGAGGCTATCAATATGGACTTTATGCTTTGTGTTCCCTGGACTAGGAAACTATATGATTCCATTTGGGTCATTGTTGATAGGATGACTAAGTCTGCTCACTTTATTCCTGTGAAGTCTACTTACATGGCCAAAGATTAGGACAAGCTTTATATTGATGAGATTGTGAGGTGGCATGGGAACCCTTTATCTATCATTTCAGATAGGGGAGACTAGTTCACTTCTCACTTTTGGAGATCATTCCAAAAGAGGTTGGGTACACAGGAGAAGCTTAGTACTGCTTTTCATCCTCAGACGGGTGGACAAGAAGAGGGTACCATTAGAACCTTTAAGACATGTTGTGAGCATGCGTTATTGACTTAAAGGAGAGTTGGGATAATGACTTACCACTGATTGAATTTTTTTATAATAATAGCTATCATTCCAGTATTGGGATGGAACCTTTTGAAGCATTGTATGGCAAGAGATGTAGGTCACCAGTTGGGTGGTTTGAGTTAGGAGAGTCTTTTATACTTGGCCCTGAGATCATACATGAGGCTATGAAAAAGGTGAGAATGATCAGAGATAGATTGGCTATTGGTTACAGTTGTCAAAAATCCTATGCTGATAATAGGAAGAGGGCTCTTGAATTTGACATGGGTGATCAAGTCTACCTGAAGATCACCCATGAAAGGGGTGGTGAGGTTTAGTAAGAAAGGGAAGTTGAGTCTGAGGTATATAGGTCATTTTGAGGTCATACAACGAGTAGGGAATGTTGCCTATGAACATAAATTACCAAATGACTCGGCTTTTGTTTATCTAGTGTTTCATGTTTCAATGCTTCAAAAGTGTATATGTGATCCAGCGTCCATCCATCCCATTGAGGGGTTATGAGTCCATGAGAACCTTTCTTATGAAGAGGTTCCAGTTGAAATTTTAGATCGCCAAGTGATGCAGTTGAGAAACAACGACGTTGCCACCATAAAGGGTTTATAGAGGAACCACCTTATTTAGAAAGCAACATGGGACGCTGAGGACGATATGATATCCCGTTACCCTCACTTGTTAAGTTCTTGAGGTTAGTTATACTCTTCCTAAGTCTGGTTTTGTTTATGAAACTCTAAATTTTAGTGCATTAGTCGGTTTTGGCGTTTTAAGACCATAATTGTGTGTTTTATTCATGCTTGCATTCATGTTGTTGCTTTTTTTGTATATCCTTGATATGATTTGTGTGTTGCATGAGTTGCGATGTGCATTTAGTTAAAGGGAGCTTCAATAGGAAGTTCCTCAGTATTAGATATGAAGATTAAGATAATGTTTGAATGATGTGGATCGTCCAAAGTAAGTTGTGAATCAGATATTCACAAAGAGTAAAGTTTCAAGTATGTTAATGTTTTTATTGAAAATCCCCTTTTTTATCCAACGTGATGTATAGTGTCATTCGGAGACGAATGTTCCTACGTGGGGATAATGTAACATTCTAGAAAATACTTGTCTAGTGAAGAGTCTATTAGGTTTCAAGAAGATGTATTGGGGTACATAGGCATCCCAATGCCCAATATTGAGTAATATTGGGCATGTTAGAGAATATTGTCTTAAGGGTGTTAGCCAATTTATATGTACTAACAAGTAACTTAAGATATACTTTCATGTTCAAATGCCCAAATTCAAGCTTGTTTAGGAATTTTACCCGCAATGAAGACCCTAAGCTAAAATTTTTGACTTCTTATCTTACACACATTAGGTACGGGGCATCAAAGTGTCAATCCTAGGTACCATAATACATGATTATTTAAAATGATCATGTAAATTAAGCAGTGCCCAAGGACATAGTGAGGATACATTGGAATAGAAGAGAACTTTCCAAGTGCAACTACAGAGTGCACGGCTGAAAAAGTGCACGACAACACATGTGCTATCAGCCGAGAGACCAAGCGCCGAAGCCCAACCTATTCGATTAGAGAGGTTAGGGGGCTAGCATGCATCGGGTAAAGCCACGTCGGGCCGATATTCATAGCCAATCCTAGGCTCTAACTAACTTACCTAACTATATAACTAACCTAGGACTAACTAAAATGAAGTAACTAGTGTTCCAGAAATCCTAAAACCTAACCGGGTGATACTAGCCGAGTAACTAACGGAAGAAACATCCTAGTACCTAAGCTAGGAAAGTCAAAAAGGGTTGGTTATGGTCATAGTGTCTAAGGGGTACATTAGTAATTACACTAGGTAAGTTAATTAAATAAATTAGCAACTTAATTAATTAATTTAAATGAATGGTCAAACCCGAGACCCTTAACAAATTTTGAGAATTTGGCTAAGTCAAATGTTCTCCTATTTTTAGTCAATTTAGGATGGGCATTTTAATAATTAGCTAATTGATTTATTTATTTAAGCTAATTAGACTAAGTTGAATTAGTCAATATTAAGTTCCTAAGTCTTAGGCTCACGTTTATTCAGTAGAAACCAACGAATGAAAAACAGTGAACAAATATATGAAAAACAGTAAAATACTCTCGATTCAAGACAATTCTTCAAGATTTTAGTGCAAAGTACAAGGTGATCTTCTTATATTAAATTCTACAGTAAGGTATGGGTTTTCTCTCTTGTATTCCTTTCCCTAGGAGGCTTTTCAAACATTTTGAATTCAAGAAAACCGAAAGTAGGGTTGTTCCCAATGAAATTTTTGAATCTTCATTTCCCTAGTTCTTGCTATTTCTAATTCTAGTAGCATGTATGATGAAAATCTCGAGCATGTTGTTGGTATGTGGTGCTAACTGATCATTATGTGTAGGTTTCTGTGATTTGATAATGTGGAATGAGACCTAAAGGTTAGATCCGTATGATTAGAATATCATTTAAATGAGATTAGAATTGTTGTAATGCCCAATTGTGTTCGAGAAGATGAAATTGTTATAAGTCGATTACGAAATTCAGTTTACTGTTGAAAGAAATGAAGTTTCGATTACTATATCCATTTGCAGTAGATATGTTTGTAAGTGTTTGGAATACAATGTTTCTCAGAAGAAATATTAATGAGAATCAGAGCTAGTTAATGAATCTTTAATGCCAAATAAACTTTATAGTTTGGCTAAATTAACCACTGAATTGTTCTTATGAGCTAATCAAATGTTAAAAGATGGCTTGCTTAAAATGATGAGATTACTATAGTATATACATTGATTTAATTGACTTGACTAGTGATAATACCATTGCAAGTGTTCAGTGAGAGTTTTGTTTATGCCAATAAATTGGCCAACAATATTATTTTCAAAATAGTTAATAGAATTGGCCAATGACTAGGTCATACAAATCTTATATGGCCAATGTAAGTTATGATGTTTCTGGTAAGGAAAAAATACATGTTAAATATTGACTTGACAAGATGTAACTCAATGAACTCACAACCTAGGTATGCCAATGATCGGGACAAGTCCCGACATACCCTATATAAATGAACTTGTGAACATAGTAGCACATTGAATAAATATTTATGAAGTTTATAAAGAGTGGTACAAGACTAACAAATAACATCGAACAAGATAAGGTGAGTAATGAAATAACTAAAACCTTATGAGTTAGGATATTGATCTAGAATAGGGTGTTAATGGAAGTAAGACAAGTCTCACTTGCACCTATACAATTATGTTAAAGATACGGACATAAGAGGGTGTTGGAAATCGTGAGAAAAGTCTCATTCACACCATAATGATAATGTAAGATTTAAGATCACATTCATCAAGTATAGAAAGGGATGACAAGTCATCCATTGAACTAAGCATATCTCATACTAGAAGCAAACTTCCATAGTGTATGAGTCAACTCTAAAAGTTATAAAGTATCTTAAATTGAGCTATGCAACGATAGACTAGTAATGAGCATGTGAAAGCACATGTAAGCCTCATGAGATGATACTAACACCAAGGTTGATAAGGGTCTCCAAATTCTCCTAGTCTTTGAACTAAGTCGCCAGAATAGCTTACTAGCTAGTAGATCTACCTAGGAAAATTAGGAAGTATTCTATTTCACTTTTGCAGGTGAACCACCTCTTTTCTGTGTGGGGAAGACAATGAATTTCATGATAGCTCTCATGATCTATGTCGGTTAAATGCTAAAGATTTCTTTTAGAAAGTAAGAAACAAAGAAAGAAAGAACTAGGAAGATGAGGGGTGTTCGGATAGGATGACCAAAGGGTGAGTTTAGACTAAGTAATGATATAAATCATTCCATAGAAAGACCATATGTAAGTCTTTAAAAGAATATCTAAAGTCAACCTAGCATGTTCAAAGTGAACATGAGATCAAAGAAGAAGAAATGTAAGTTCAGAGTGAACTAAGTAAGAAAAATCATAAGTACATAAAATCATCAGTGTTTCATAAGAACCCAAAATCTTTATAGTATGCAAATCATCAAATAATGTTCATAGACAATAAATATTGGCTTATAAAGACTTCATGCCCAATTTAACAGGAATGGAAAGACAACTTGTGAGTAGGGTAGTCAAATCATTTCATTTATATGTTAGATTACTTACTTGATTCATTTTAGCAATGGGAAAACAATGAATCATTGCACTCATATGTAAAACATAGGATCAAAGAAGATCATTGAACTACACAACAAAAAGATGAAAAGACTGAAAAATAACATAAGTCGAGGAGAGGGAGCTCTCGGCCTAAGGGAAGCAAAAATATTAAATTTTGCTTGAGTCGTTCTAAAAATTTTGTTCATGATTCAAAGTTCTTATGTTCATATATAAAATGAGTTTTGTTCTTTAAATGCATGAAAATATGTCATATTCATAGCATAAAAATTTTGTTCATGATTCAAAGTTCTTATTGCTATAGGAAGAGCTTTGCTTGATCATGCATAGTCCTTATGTGTTTATGTGCATACACTCATACTTATTATAAGTGTGTACTAATCCATATACAATTACTATTTTATAGGTGCATGTCCTTGAAGAAGTTTGAAGATCAGTTGAAGATGTTTGGACTAGTACCTCCATACTTTGGTAGGTTCTGTTGAGTTCGAGGATGCCTACCCTTTAATCTCTAGCTTTATTTGATTAGACATAGCTAGTGGATGTTGTCCCGAATATTTCCTTTAAAATATTTGTTCAAGATTTTGTACTAAGGCCGAAAAAGCAACTACTAATGATGTTATGAATTCTTCATTTCAATTGTTCAATCTGTTAATAGATGATTGTTTATTTTGAACTGTTAGTATATCACTCTTATGCAAGAATTTTATGAAGTTTAAGTGCACATCAATAAATTTAAAAACATTTGAATTTTCCACAATATTTAATAGTATGATTGTGATGAAATCTAAGAAGAGTCTTGTCTATGATCTATGAGAGGTTAACGACGCCGGTCTCATCTAGGGTGTAGGACCCGGATATGACAAATATTTTGAAAAAAACAACTTATGGAATCATATATTACAAAAGATTCTTGGACTATAGGACACGAAAACTTATAAAATATAGTTTTTTCTCCTATAAAGCTTCTTCGAACTTTAAAAATGGTCTTGTTTACCTCTCGAAACCAACAAATTCAATTAATAAGGTCATAATGCACATCCATGAAAAATTTCATAAATCTTAAATCAACAAAATTACATGGACAATAGCACAAAAATTTGATAAAATTCATTTTATCCTACTTTTGGGCTCGTTTGAACTTGAAAATGCCCTTGTTTCCCCCTCGGGAATAATTGACACCATTAATAAGATTTATGTATGTCCATGAAGAACTTTGATAAAAAAATTCTAGAATCCTATATCACCAAAAATCCATGGACTTTACATAAAAATCAATAAATCTTGTTTTTCAAATTTTTGAAGCTCGTTTGAACTTAAAAATTAACTTTGTTGCCCTTCTTGACCAATTAATTCCATAAATAATATTATAAGAGACGTCAATGAAATTTTTCAGTGAAAAAAATCTGAAATCCTTTATCACCAAAACTTCATGGACATAACACATGAATATTGACAAAATCTATTTATTCCAACTTTGGTGCTCACTTAAACTTAAAAAGGACCTTGTTTTCACCAAGGACCAACTAATGCCATTAATAAGGCCGTAGCAGACGTCCATGAAATATTTTTGAAAAGAAATTCAAGAATCCTATCACAAAAAATCCATGAACTATAGCACACGAATATTGGTAAAATTTATTTTTTCAAAAATTGAGGATCGTTTGAACTTGAAAATGCGTCCCTTTGTTCCTCGGGATGATAGTCTCTATTAATATGGTTGTAACAAACGTCCATGAAATATTTTGCCAAAAAACATTAGGAATTTTGTATCACAAAAAATCTTTAGACTATAGTACACGAAAATTAGTAAAATCTAGTGGCACTGAAAATCCACGGATTATAGCATATAAAAAATAAGTAAAATTTGGTTTCTCCTGCTTTGGGCTCATTTGAACTTTAAAAAGTTCACATGTTTGCCCCTCAAGATCAACTGACACCATTAAGAAGGTCGAAATGGACATCAATGAAAACATTTAGCAAAAAAATCTGGATTTCCATCACCAAAAATACATGGACTATATAGAACACGAAAATTGATTTAATCTACTTTTTCGTACTTTTGGGCTCGAATTAATGTAAAAATGCACCTCTTTTGTCCTCGGACTAATTGAAGGTATCAATAAGGTTGTTACAGATATCTAAAATTTTGACAAAATAGTTCCAGAATCGTATATCACCAAAAATCCATGATCTATATAGGAAACAAAAATCTATAAAATCTTGTTTTTCCTTCCTTATGTCTAAACTTTGAAATGCATCCGTTTATCACTCGAGGTAATCCAACACTATTAATAAGATCATAACATACGTACATGAAAATGTTTTGCCCAAAATTTTTTGTAATCATGTATCACCAAAAATTCATGGACTATAACACACAAAAATTAGTAAAATCATGTTTTTCCTCTATGGAGCTCATTTGAACTTGAAATGCATCCATTTTCCCTTTGGAACCAACTGGTACTATTAATATGGTCATAACTGACGTCCATAAAAATTTTTTGGAATCCTATCACCCAAAATGCATGGAGCTAACACTATTAATGAGGTCATAATCGAAGTCCATGAATAATTTTGGCCCGAAAAATTTGTAATCATGTATTACAAAAAATTCATGAACTGTAGCACAAGAAAAATACTAAAATCTAGTTTCTCCTACCATGGAGCTCGTTTGCACTTCAAAAGCATTAATTTTCCCTTTGGAACCAACTGATGCCATTAATAAAGTCATGACTGACGTCCATGTAAATTTCGACAAAAATATTCTCGGACCCTATCAACAAAAGTACAAGGACTATAGCTCCCATAAATAGGTAACATCTGGTTTTTCCTTCTTTGGGCCTTGTTTAGACTTGAAAATGCGTTTGTTTTCACCATGGTACAAACTGGCGCCATTAATAAGGTCGTAACAGAAGTCAAAGTTGGAAAAAATAAATTCCACAATCCTTTATCACTAAAAGTCCATAGACTATAGCAAACCTGAAATTTAGATTTTCATTCATTAGGCTTGTTTGACCTTGGAAATGCGCATGTTTTTTCCTCGAGAACAATTGACGCCATTAATAAGCTATGTCCATGAAAATATTCGGTAAAATACATTCTAGATTCCTATCACAAAAAATTCATCAATAAAGAACATTAAGATTGATAAAGTCTAAATTTTTGTGCTTTGGGGATTGTATGAACTTGAACATGCATCTATTTTCCTCTTCTAACAAATTGACACCATTATTAATGACATAACAGACATCCATGGAAAAAAAATTGAAATGTTTTTGAATCCTATCAAAGAAATCCATTGATTATAGCACACGAAAAATTGGTAAAATCTTATTTTTCCTGATCTAGAGATAATTTTGACTTGAAAGTGCATCCGTTTGAAACTCAAAACGCCCTAACATCATCAACAAGGTCGTAATAGGCCTACATGAAAAGTTTTAGCAAAAAAAAATAATTAACAATCCTATCTCCAAAAATCCATGGACTATAGCACACAAAAATTAGAAAAAATGAGTTTTTTTGGTACTTTTGGCATTTTTGAACTTGAAAATGTGTATGTTTGTCTTTAAAGACAACCTGACGTCATTAATAGGGTCGTAACTAATGTACATGAAATATTTTGGGAACAAAACCTCTAAAATACTATATCACCAAAATTACATTGACTATACCACACGAAAATAAGAAAAAACTATTTTGCCTACTTTGTGACTCATTTGACTTAAAAAAGCACATGTTCTCTCCTTAAGACAAACAAACACCATTAATATGATTGTAAAAGACGTTCATGAAAATGTTAAGCAAAAACCCATCTATAATCCTATCAAAAAAATAACATGGACTACAGGACACCAATATTTATAAAATGTGGTTTTTCATGCTTGAGACTCATTTGAACTTGAAAATGTGTCCATTGACCTCAAAAAAGAACTAATGCCATTAATAAGGTCATAAAAGACTTCAAAGAAAAATTTGTGTACAAAAAATTCTAGAAACTTGTAAAGATTTCGTATAAAAATTGTAAAATTTAGTTTTTCCTTTTTATTGAGGCTGAATAGAACTTAAAAATGCACTTTTTTTTCTCCTTGGGACAAGCTGACGCCACTCATATGATCTACTGGACGTCCATGATAAATTTGTCCAAAAAATCCGAATCGCGTATCACCAAAAATCTGTAAAACTTTATTTTTCCTTCTTTAGAGCTCATTTGTACATGAAAATGTGTTTGTTTGGCCCTCGATAGGAACAGACACAATTATTATGGTCGTAAAAGACATCTATGAAAAATTTGGTACAAAAATTCAAGTAATCAACAGTTATCCATGGACTATAAAATCTATTTTTTGTATTTTGGGACTCATTTGAACTTTATAATATGATAGATTGCCTTGACTTCACGTATCAAGTCACTTCTTCCCATTATAAGTTTCAGTTGTCGGTAGTCAGTAGTATGGCCAAACTAAATGAGTTGGGGTCAAATCCCACATGCAGTGCTACGCGTTAAAAATTTAATAGTGAAGTATGAATATGTTCAAATTAACCATAAGAATGGACATTTATGAATAAAATCATCATTAAAGTTTAGGGGTGACACAGGTTTCAAATAAAAGTGTTTTGGTTTTAACTATATGATATAACAATAGAAATTAACACAAATATAACAATATTGAGACGGGTTCTTTGGATTTAATAGGATATAGATTAATATAGACGTGAGGATGATTGCTATTGTTTTTAAATAGTTGTTAATCGATGAATAAGATAGAGTTTAGTAAGGTAAACTTTGTATCGAACAATTTACCCCTAATCAAGTCGGTTTCTCTCGAACACCAATAAGCATCCAACTAAGAACACCCTTTAGTTTGTTTTCTCTCTCAAGCTCAATGTGTGAAAAAAAGGCTTAGGATTCACTCTCTCGAGTTGAACCCATGAAAACCCAATACCCATAGATAATCAATTCAGTAATCTTGGCTCTAAAACCACTCTCTCGAACAAACAAAAAACGTGAAGGTAGAATTGCATTTGAAACTATAACCCTTTAATTTGAACTACAATTGCGGATTGAGAAGTTACCTCTGTTGTGGAAGGACTTCAAAAACTACTTGAAACAAAAATGCAAGGTTATGACTGTTGAAGATCTCTTAGTAAGTTTGGAATACAAGATGATAATAAGGCTTCGTAAAAGATTTCACGTCGTAACTCAGCAATATCTGGAGTAAATATTGTTTAAAAAGATCCCACAAAATTAATGAAAATAAAGAAAGTATCTGGTCCTAAAAGTAATCCTCCTAAGAAGAAATTCAATGAAAGCTACATAATTTTTGGTAAACGTGGTCATAGGGCTTTTGAATGTCAGGGTCCTAATAAGGAAAAGAAAAAGAAGGATCAAACAAACTTGGATGAATCAAAGCGAGAAATGGATGATCTATGTGTAATACTTTCTGAGTGTAACTTGGTTGGAAATCTAAGAGAATGATCGATACATTTTGGTGCCTCATGCTACGTTAGTGTGATACGCTAAAAATTACTTTTCAAATAAGAAGTAAAGCGGTCGTATCAAGTAAAGAACCCAACTAATGAGGTTGGGAAATTCCCACGAGAAAAATAGTTCAGACTTAACTTTAATATATTATTACTATCATTTAGTCAATTTTTCTTTAGAATACAAAAGACACTAAAAGGGAGGTTTTCATTTATATATTAATGAAAATAACTAAATAAATTAAAGTAAACAACTAACAGATTCAAATCTTGGAGTTTAATCAATTAATAAAAGTAACTATGGTTTAAGTGTTCCCCACAGGTTCCTAACTTGATAATTCTAACTATAACAATTCTTTCCTAGTATCTTGCATGCAAAGTGATAAGTTATTTATTTTTAAATCCTTGGTCCGACATCTAGAAAATTTCACTCCGCACCTTGGTCCGGATAGGTGTGTTGCTATACTAGCCCTTACCTTTACCTCATATTGAGCATTGTGTTCGATATTTGACTAAGTTATTACCTCGTACCAATCGACTCTAACAATTTAGATAGTATACACTAAATCTATGTTGATAATTCTTTTCCTATTATCTACCTCCTTGGTCCGGCAAGTAGCATTAAGGTGAGTTCTAACCTTGGCCATCCATTAAAAAAACTTCTAAATAAAAGAATTATCAATGCATGCAAGACACTATTCTGGAATTATTATTTTAGTTATATTTTACCTCATTGTTCACCCATGGTTCCCACAACCATAGTTATAATTTTTAGTTACCCTAGTTACAATCACATTATTCATATATTTAATATAAGAATTTATGCACATACATTAATGAGAAAGAGTAAAATCCAGAAATTCACTTGATTAATCAACAAAATAACCAACAATCAATTCCACAAAATGTGTAATAGTTGCTTAAATTAATCCTTTAATACTTAAACAAGAGAACTAAAGATTCTCCAAAAGTCTAACAATCAAAAAGTCTAATATCAAAGAGTCTACTAACAATGAGTCTAACCCAAAAATGAGGTTTTTTGAACTATTTATAATAAAAACAAAACATAATAAAAGAAGGATTCTAATTACTGAAAATCTGACAAAACGCGGCTGGGTCAACGGACCTCGTGACGGACCGTCGTGGTCATGACGGGCCATTGTGGCCTCTGTCGTCCTATACTTCACAAATGCTTTTACTGCTCTCTTCATTACCCTCAACGGCAGGTATGACAGACCGTTCTAAGAACGACGGTCCGTCGAGGGTCTCCGTTCGATAACACTTAAATGTCTTGGAAATTGGATACTCCGACCACTCTCTGATCAGTGCGATGAACCAGCAGGACGGACCGTCGTGGCTATGACGGTTCTTCAAAAACTTCTGTAATGCCACACTAGGTCAGACATCCCCATCTTCCTTCAACAGCTTCTCTACGATGCCACCTACGGAGTGTCACAATCTTAACGGACTGTCACAAGCTCCGTAGGTGGTCTCTTCGGCATTTCTCGCTCAAAAACATCTGCGTTCATCTTTTGATAGATTTCCTGCAAATAGAGAAAAACTTACATAAAAATCAAACAAAAAGGCTTTTGGACACTAACTAAACTTAATGAAAAAACACTAAAAGTACTGTGAAACCATGGTATATCAATACCCTCAACTTAAGTTCTTTGTTTGTCCTCAAGCGACACATTATGACTCACTACAAAATCTTTGGACAATAGTATCCATATTTTAGCTTTCGCAATCATTTTGATATCAATCCCGATCAGTCTCATCATATTGATGCATATTATCACTATTAAACTGGAATTATGTGGAATCAGACCATGATACAGACTCACCACGTACTAACACCTATCCTCTTCATTTTCTCTCTGAGGTTCTAATATTTTTGACATTGCAACTACTGTTCTCACTTCAAAACAACATCATCATTTTTCACACAATGATTTAAGTTTGAGTATAAGGATTACTTTTCAACACTCACTCTCAGAACAAATTCACAACTCATTCATACATATTGTCATAAGCTTGCCCTTATTTTCACTTCTTTGAGTTTGCCATACAATTCCTAGGATCACGATAGGACTCTCTTAGCTTGTAACATAGGCTCAATGTCAGGTAGGGTATATTTAGGTATAATTTAGTGAATTTTTTTCCTCCTTGACATATCGGCTAAGCATACCACTTTTATAGTTTTATTTCACACAATTTCTCATATTCTTTCATGTTGATATTTTCCCTTCTTTCTTCATTTGTGTAAGTGACTCTTTTCTTTTCTTGCTTCTATTATATATATACATACATACATATATATATATATATATATATATATATATATATATATATATATATTATTTCACATTTCTTTCAAATGGTTCTTGAGTCACTTTACTTTTGTTCTTTCTCTCTCTTTGTTGTTTCAACCCCGCCTTCTAGAGAATTCCTCATAATAGCCACCCTCAACTCATGGCTTTTCCATGAGTCAAAGTACACAATACCCAAAGTTGGGTTAGGGCAATGAAAAGGTTGTGAAGTGCGTTAGACACCCTCAACTTATGCTTTTGGCATAAGCTGAGGTGCACATGTCCAAGGAGAGACAAGGTCCTACACATTATTCCTAGAAAAGATCAGTTAGGATGAAAAAGAAAGGTCTATTTTAAGATAAAATCATTTGGATCGAAGTGGGATTAATTTCATTTTTTATCAATTTAGGCTAAAAATTAGCTATATTCAACAAGAGCCTATAATCCTTTCCTAATTGTCTGTTACAACTTACTTCTAGCAAGACTAACCAGGGAAGTTCTAGCTCTAAACAAATAGTGGACTATTCAAATTTTCCTCGCACTCACTTGACATCTCATTACTCTACCAGATTATCAGACACATAGTACGAATTTTAGACTTAGGGTTATGCAGTGGTGTTTCTCTATGTCATGCTTAGAGCCACACATTTATCAACTACTATGCCTAGTCATGCATCATTTTCATTACATCATGATATAATTTTTGTTTTAGCCATCATTCTTCAGAGTTATACTATGTACACAAGATAGAGACATGCCGGTTTAACAATAAAAATAATCAGTCTCTTGGGGGGGAAGAAAATAGGCAAGAAAACCCCAAAAGAGGATTGTGAATTGGTCTACTCAAACTTCTCCCTAGCACTATATTTCCATTTACCCCACCCCTAGCAAAAAGATATACGATTGTCACCAATGCATAAAAAAATAGAAATACGAGAGTGGTAGCTGATGCAAACATAGGGCGCAAAGCGCCGACGATCAGAGAGATGGTGGCTCCAGTTTCCCAAAATCCACCACCTCTGTAGTCTGGACACCCTCAGTAGTGTCCTCATCAGCAACAACACTATCAGCAGTGCCTCCCGATATTGCCACATCTCTGGATCTAGATGCCTCATCAGCTGACTCTACAGCCTTGATCCAACGCACCTCCTCATCATCAAGCGAGGCTCTCCTCGCAGCATCAATCTCACGGCGCTCCTTATTTCGTGCTCTAGCCTCATCCTCCTCTTGGCCCTTGCGCCTCTTGGCATACTCTCGACTGTGTTCTCATCAAGATCTGCAGGAGGGGCCTCAGACTCAGGCTCTCTAGCCTCTAGGATCATATCACTATCCTCTCACAGACTCGCAATCGTAGCCTGAAGGGTCAACACGTCCACCAGATGGGGCTGGCCAGGCTAGCACCTACACCTCAAAAGCGTCCAGGCGCTGATGAACCTCATCGATTTTTGCTCTGTGTGCTGGACAATTTTACGCTCCAAGCTCTCCGTCGCCTCAGCAATAAACATCTGCATCCAAGGCTGGATATGATGTATAAGTGTGGCCATCTGAGCCTCTAGTTTCTAGATCCTAGCAAGTGGGACCATAGCTGGGAAAGGGGATGAGCGATAGACTCGATAGGGATAGTTTCAGTGGTTTCGGATGTAGCCTGCGCAGCCGTTCGAGCATGTGCTATTGTATCTGCCAGATTTTCACCAAGTGAAGGCAAATTTAGATAGGGCCCTCTACATGGAGCCAACTCAATTGCCTAATCCATGATGAGGCCGATATAAGAAGTGCCCAGCGGAGTCTTTAGCTGATCAATATGCCAGATAGGCACACTTGCGGACCAGCATAAGGAAAATATAATTCGTTAAAAAGGGTAAGTGGTTGTGACCTTGAAAGCCCTCTCGTGTTTGACCGCATGTAGAAGCCAAGCGATGTCCAACTCAAACCTGGCTATCATCGCCGCCATCAAAACTGCACGATCCCATGTGACTATATTATCAACAGCCGTGGGGGAAAGGTAGTGGCGAACAATCAATCATAAGAACTAAGCCGTGAAGGTCAATTTAGGCTTCTTGATGGCTCCATTCATCTCTGTTACCTATTCGGCACCCTTTCCATCAATAGACAAGTGCAGATCCATCCACCTCTTTATGGTCTATCTCAGCGATGGCTCACGCAAGAATTACCCCCCTTTTACAATTTGCCAACGGTAGTCGAACTCGGCGATGAGAGGGGTCCTTTTGGCATCAACATCCTCGCCGTACAGATACTGGCGGATGGAGGGCTGGGATATGCCGACCTGTATGCCACGTACCCGGACGTTCTCAAGTGAGTCTTATCTGGTGGGTGCATCCCTCCTATATATTTCTGATCAAAGTGTAGCCACGTAAGAGGCGTAAAACTCTCAGACTAACTCCTCTATATAGAGGCCTAAAGAACGAGCTTTCCTCTCTAGCCGGTGTTGGATGAAGAGATTGTGGATCTCTGGCATGGTGGGGAGACTTACCGTAAGGACCCACCTCTCCTTTGTAAGGGTCCGTGTCATGACACATTTATTGTTTAGAAACTTGGCGTCTGAATACACTTGGTATTTCCCGTAGACACACCACAGATTGGGTTGGTCGGTAACCAAGGTGAGAGCACCTATCGGTGAGCATTGAGTGAAATCAGGATTGTCAGCCTCATCAGACGAGGCAGACTATGCAGCTGTGGCGGGTGCAAGGACTTCTGCGAACCCAGAGGCTTCCTCCAACTACGAAACTCCTAAGGAACCAGACCTTTCTTCTTCATGTGTATCTGACCGAGAAGGCTTGCCGGTCAGTGTGCTCTCCTCATCAGACTGGGAGGAAGTCACTACGCTAGACGCCACCTTTTTGGGCGTACCTCAGGTTGCACGTGCAGCTTGTGATGGAGTGGCAATGCTAGGGGGCACGTACTTGGGATCATGCTCATCATAAGAGTCTATAAATAGTCTGGCGAATGAGGTGAAAGACTTTGAACGACCACGTGCATAAACTCGATGTTGTTTTGATGCCATTACAGATAGTACCTTTAAAGATTCAATATAAGTACTAGAAGGAGCAAACAAGACAAGCATAAACGACATAAAATAAATACAAGAGCAAAGCTGTAACGACATCTCTATTGTAACAGTGAAACACGATGGAGCAGGTGATGGCTCGTTGTTAGTATGAGAGACCGTCATGGGGTCCGTCATGTCTTACTTACACTAGGTTTATGTGGAGACACTTGAAGGATAGTATCAAAAAGTTATGACGGATCAGCAGGACGGACCATCGTGATAATGACGGTCCATCGTCGATGTCTGTTGTGGGGCACTTAGAAAAAGTACGAAGACCCTTAGGAGAAGGGTCTCTAACAGTCATGAGGGTTGCGCAGGATGGTCCATCGTGTGTATGACAAACTAGTAACGATAAAGCACCTATTTCTTGAGTTTTAACAAGGCAATTCGAGGATTCTAAACCTTGGTCAAACCAAATTGGATCAAAGAATGAAGATCCACCAAAACGAAAAAGGCTAATACTAATAAAAAACAAAAATGCAATGTAAATGGGTAGAGATCAGAGACACAAAACTGAGAAAGAAGAAAAACAAGCAAATAAGGCACTTGGTTATCAAGAGCAGAATCACAACATCAGACTCTGATAATTAGAAAAGAGATTTTCGGAATTGAGGATTTGGGAAAGTGATCAGTTGATAAAGAAGAGAGGTAGAAAGTAGGAAGTTTGAAAGGGAGGGAAATGGAAGAAAGAGGGAAGGAAATGGTTGAAATGAAGGGTGGGTTTTTTAAATGTTGACAATTTTTAAAATACCCTAGCCGGGTCGGGTCTGGTACACTGGTTAATGACGCAGCGAGTCCCCGACGAGGGCCTGTCGCAGATGCAGCGATCCTTCATGTCTTCCATAGTGTGTACCTTAATTTTGAAAATAAATGAAAGACGTACCTGGAACGACGGATTATGCGACGGTCCATCACATGCGTGATGGTCCGTCAATGTATTCGTCAGCGAATGTTGCAGAGTGATTTTCTGTAGAATTTCCTTGTTATGTGCTACCTGTAAATTTAAAACCCATTAGTATAAAATGCTACCATTACTAGAAAGAAAACTATAAGTATTGGGTTGCTTCCCAACAAGCGCCTGATTTAACGTCACGGCACGACTGAAGACACTTAATTACTCTGACTTTATCAAGATGGTATGCCTCGATCACATCATTCGCCGATTCAGCATACCAAAAATAGATTTTTATTGTTGTCCATTCACCTTAAACCTCACACCCATCATGGTTTCCATCTCAACTGCTCCATGAGGGAATAGTTGGGTAACCAAGTAAGGGCCAGTCCATTTGGACTTGAGCTTGCCCGGAAACAAGCGCGACCTAGATTTGTATAAAAGTACCAAATCCCCAACCATAAACTCTCGTTTTTCAATTTTAAGGTCATGATACTTCTTCATCTTTTCTTTGTAGGATATAACCGATACCGATTGGAGCTCACCACTCTGCCTCATGGACCTACAAATGTTGAAGTTCACTTCTTCATTGTTCAACTAAAATTTTATCTGCCCCTTTTTAATATCAACTAAGGCTCTACCCGTAGCAAGGAATGGACTCCCAAGAATAATAGGCACTTGAAAATCAACTTTATAATCAAGAATAACAAAATCAACCAAAAATATGAATGACTCCACTTTTACTAGCACATCGTGGAGTATCCCTATAGGCCTTTTTACTGTTCGATAGGCCATAAGTAGCCGCATCATAGTGGGATTTAGATAACCCAAACCCAACTTCTTGTAAATCGATAGGGGCATGAGATTTATGCTTGCCCCTAGATCACATAATGCTTTCGCTAAATTTAATGACCCGACTGTACAAGGAATAGTGAACGCACCCGAATCTTCTTTCTTTTGTACTAGAGATCTTGTAGCAATAGTACTACAATGCTGCATTCTATCATAATCCTCAAAAGTTACCGATTTTTTTGTTTGTAACCAGATCTTTCATCAACGTGGCATAACCAACATTCGTTCTAGAACTTTACCAAAGGGACATTGATAGAAAGTTGCTTCAACATAGTTATAAAACGCTTATATTTACCATCATCCATCTTTTTCACTATTCTTTGAGCAAAAGGGGGGGGGGTATAGGCTTGGGAGTTACCTTTGTAGGCACTTCAGCATCTTTTCCAGTGTTATCTTCTACTTCACCACTAACCTCTACCACTTTATTATTATCTTTTATCACCTTTTCATCATTCGATAGCACAGGTGGGTCAATGGTTTGCTTACCACCCCGAGTAGTGATTGCCATACATTGTCAATGACTTTTTTGGATTTTAGATAGTTTTACTAAGAAGAATGCCCGGTTACCGTGTGTTCACAGACGCAGATAATTGGGCCATTTAAAACTTAAGTTGCTTTATCGATATTGCATGTGTATCAACATTCTGCCCAATGCCCGCTAAATTACTCATTAACTCTTTAAGGTGCTCATCACTAGAATCTAACGCCCTCATCATTTTGTGCAACATATCCTCAACTCGCGCCATACTATCTCCACCACCCCTAGGAGTATATTCATGATTTTGAAGAGGGACATAGGGCCATTCCTATCATTTCTTTTACAATAATTACCCCTTGTTGAAGTTTTTATCGCAGTTGTAGTTTCTATATCGAACATAATGACCCTCACGGTAATAGTTACCTTAAATCCGACCTTCATTTCCTTGACCTTGGCACCCATTCTCCTGATTTGAGCCTTGGGCACTCGGTCGAAAACCCCCTGTCAGCTCATTTACAACATATGAATCCTCCTCATAATAGCTTTCATTATTTGGTGGTGGTGGTTTATACAAGTAGTTAACTGCATTTATCTTTTCTGCTCCCCGAGTGACATGTTTTAATAAAAACCCAAGGTCAGTACTCATCTGAGCAATCTCTTCACGAATCTCATTTGTGGTTGGGTTGTGTGTGGAATGAACTTCGAAGATATTTCTTCAAGTATCAGACATCCTAGTACCGCAAGAATTTTTATTTCGGAAGTTTTTCTCTAACTTTCCAGTAATCTCGGCATAAGGACACTCCCCATAAGAACCACCCGCTATAGAATCATATACCGCTTTATGATTATCATCCTGTCCCCGATAGAAGTATTCCATTAGTGACTCTCATCTATATTGTGATTAGGGACACTTCAAAATAATGAAGTGAATCTATCCCAAGAACTGCTAACTGACTTTCCTGGTAGTGCCACAAAGTTGTTCACTCTGTCTTTGTGATTTAGTTTCTTGTAGACCGGGTAGTAACATTCTAAGAAAATGTCCCTCGGTTGGTTCAAAGTGAAAATTGAGTTATAAGGGAGTTCAGTGAACAAAATAGCAGTCTCTCCCATTAGTGAGAGAAGAAATACTCTTAGCCATATTACATTCAAATCCAAATCACGCCTCCCTACAAAACTTTTACACACTACCCATACATAAGTTATATGGGCATGTGGGTCCTAAGAAGGTAGCCCTGAAAACAAACCTCTAGCAGTGAACCTTTGCATCAGACGACTAGTTACCACAAAGGTGTGTCCTTGTGGTAGAGGGGGCAAGAAAAGTGGCCCATCAGAGTCTGCAATATTATCATATCATCTGTAGTATTCTTGAGGAGGTGGAGCGGTATTTTGTCCCCTTTGTTGATTTTCACCCGGATCATCGGGTAATAACAGACCATGAACATCAACTGGAGGTGGGATGTTCTGATTTGGATCACCATCGTTCATAAACAAGTTTCGATTCATATTTTGTAGTGTACGCTCTAATTCTTTGTCGTAGGGATTCAACGGTTCTCTTCCGCTCTTAGTATTTGGCATACAAGGAAGATAGTTCTGCAAGAATCAAAAACAATAAAAAAAGTAAAGTTAATAAAATAGTGACTAAACTTTACAAATAGTTTTATGAAATCTAAAAGCTACTTTCACCGGCAGCGGCGCCAAAATCTGATACGCTCAAACTTACTTTTCAAATAATAAGTAAAGTGGTCGTATTAAGTAATGAACCCAACTAATGAGGTTGGGATCGTTCCCACGATGAAAATAGTTCAACTTAACTTTAATCTATTATTAATATTTTGTCAATTATTCCATAGAAAAAAAAACAATAAAAGGGGGGTTTTTTATATCTAAATTTATGAATATAACTAACTAAATTAAAGTAAACAACTACCAGATTCAAATCTTGGAGTTTAATCAATTAATAAAAGCAACTAGGGTTTAAGTCTTCCCCGCAGGTTCGTAACTTGATAATTCTAACTATAACAATTCTTTCCTAGTATCTTGCATGCAAAGTGATAAGTTATGTATTTCTAAATACTTGCTCCGGCATCTAGAAAAATTCACTCTACACCTTGGTTTGACTACGTGTGTTTCTATACTAATCCTTACCTTTAACTCATATTAAGCATTGTATTTGATATTTGACTAAGTTATTACCTCGTACCAATCGACACTAGCCTATTAGATAGTATACACTAAATCTATGTTGATAATTCTTTTCCTATTATCTACCTCCTTGGCCCGGCAAGTAGCATTAAGGCAAAATCTAACGTTTGCCATCCGTTAAAAAGACTTCTAAACGAAAGAATTATCAATACATCCAAAACACTATTCTAGAATTATTATTTTTGTTACATTTTACCTCATTATTCACCCATGGTTCCCACAAAACTAGTTATGGAGTTTAGTTACCAATTGTCATAATCACAATATTCATATATTTAATAATATAATTCATGAACTTACTTGAATGAAAAAGAATGAAATCCTGAAATACACTTGATTAATCAACAAATTCGCCAACAATCAATTTCACTAAAAGTGTAACAGTTGCTGAAATTAATCCTTCAATACTTGAACAAGAGAACTAAATATTCTTCAAAAGTCTAACAATCAAAAATTCTAATATCAAAGAGTCTCCTAACAAAGAGTCTAATCCACAAAACGAGGTTTTTCGAACTATTTATAACATAAAGAAAACCTAATAATTCTTTTACTGCTCTCTTCACTATCCTCAATGAAAGGTATGATGGA
The DNA here is from genome assembly GCA_027704865.1 of Solanum neorickii. Classification (NCBI taxonomy): domain Eukaryota; kingdom Viridiplantae; phylum Streptophyta; class Magnoliopsida; order Solanales; family Solanaceae; genus Solanum; species Solanum neorickii. Next base: position 14,060,246 of record JAKWJC010000373.1, read on the forward strand.
CCGTTCCAAGCACGGCAGTCCGTCTAGGTTCTCCATTCCATGACACTTAAAATTCATGGAAATTGGGTACTGGACTACTCTCTGATCATTGTAACGAACCAGCAGGAAGGACTGTCGTGGCTATGACGGTCTGTCATAAACTTCCATAATCCCACACTAGGTAAGACTTCCCCATCTTCCTTTAGCAGCATCTCTACGATTCCACCTACGGACCGTCACTAGTTCGACGGACCGTCACAGGCCCCGTAGGTGGTCTCTTCTGTATTTCTTGCTCAACAACTTCCGCTTTCATCTTTGGACATATTTCCTGCAAATAAAGAAAATCGTACATAAAAATCAATACAAAAATACTTTTGGACACTAACTAATCTTATGGAAAAAGCATTACAAATGTGACACCACGGTAAATCATAATGCCAACAAAGAATTATCTTCATCATATAATCTAGTACCTACAGATAAGAAGTTGTTTATGGCATACTCCTATGTTGCAATGGTGGAAAGAACTCACAAGGTCCTATTAAAGATGACATCAGCCAATGTGGTGACATTGAACAAGGTATGGTAAGTTCAAGAATTGAAGAAAAAATTAGTTTCAATTCTTGTTCTCAATAATAATAGATTCAAATGTGTATTTGTTTATGATAAAGTAGTAGTATGTAAGAATGATATGTATGTAGGAAAAGGCTACCTCAGTGATGACGTTTTCAAACTTAATGTAATTGCAATTTATATAAATAAAAATATGATTCTTCTTACTTGTTTCAGTCTAAATGTTTATGGCATGAATATTTGGGACACATTAATAATAAAACGTTGAGAAAACTTATTAACTCAAATGTTTGGCAAAATTTTGAGTGAAATAAATAAAAATGTCAAATTTTCGTTTAATCTAAGTATGCTAAGCAAACTTATAAATCTGTTAAAAGAAATTCAAATCCTTTATAACTTATTCACATTGATATTTGTCACATAAAGTCAACACTTGACGTGGTGGGAAAAAGTATTTCATAACATTTTTTGAGGATTGCACTAGATGTTGTTATGCCTATTTGCTAAATTGTAAGGATGAAGCAATAGATGCATTTAGACTATATAAAACTGAAGTTGACAATCAGATGGATAAAAAGATCAAAATGATAAGAATGATAGAGGTGGATAATATGAATCTCCATTTAAAGAAATATGTTTAGAAAATGGAATAATTCATCAAACTAATGCTACGTACACTCCTGAATCTAATGGATTACAGAAAGGGAAAATCGAACTTCAAAAGAAATGATGAATGAATTACTTATAAGTTCAGGTTTATCATAGTACTTTTTGGGGGGAAGCTATCCTTGCAATCAATTGAATACTCAATAGAGTGTCTCACTCAAAGACAATGTTATACCATATGAAAAATGGAAAGGTAGAAAACCCAACTTGAAATATTTAAAGGTGTGGGAATGTCTATCTAAAGTCCAAATTCCTATACCTAAGAAGGTAATAATAGGTCCTAAGATAAGTTATTGTGTCTAGCGATGTTGTCTAGCTACTAAACTTATTAGAAGGAGACTTTCAATAGTGAAATTGAATCAATCCTAAGTAATCATACTTGGGAGTTGGTTGATTTTCCTCCATAAAACAAACTCTTGGGTTCAAAATGGATCTTTAAAATGAAGGTGAAAGATGATGGAACTATTTGAAAATATAAAGGAAGACTTTTTGTCAAAGGCTTTAGGTAAAAGGAATGTCTTGCTTACTTTTACACATGCTCTCCAGTGACTACGATTATATCAATTTGCATGTTAATTGCCATAGCTAGAGTATACAGTCTTGAAATCAATCAAATGGATGTGAAAATCGCCTTCTTAAATGGAGAGCTGGAAGAAGAAATTTACATGGATCAGTCTGAGGGTTTTGTAGTTTTTGGTAAAGAACAGAAAGTTTGCAAACTTATTTATTCACTTTATGGACTAAAACAAGCACCGAAGCAATGACATGCAATGTTTGATCAAACCATGTTGTCATATGGATTTAAGATCAATGAAAGCGGTAAATGTGTTTACATTAAAGACTCCAAATCAAGAAATCAATGTATGTCTATATGTGTATGACATGTTGATAATGAGTAAGAACATTGCCAATATAAAAGCTACTAAGCGTATGATCACCAGTATGTTTTATATGAAAGATCTACGAGTTGGTGATGTGATATTGGCAATTAAAATTCTCAAAACTTGTAACGGTCTAGCATTGTCTCAAACTCATTATATTCAAAAGATACTTGAAAAATTCAAATATTTAAATTTCTTAAGGGCAAAGACTCCAATTGATGTGATTTTTCATTTTGCAAAGAATAAAGGTGAAAGTTAGTCTCAATTGGACTATGCCAGAGTGTTGGGAAGTTTGATGTATGTCATGAATTGACACGACCAGACATAGCTTGGGCTATCACTAAACTGAGTCAATACTGTCATGACCGGAGTCTAGACCCTAGTATAAACCGGCATCATTCACCTCTCAAAGATTGCGCACAAGCCTACATACGTCATCGTTACATCATCTAGATAATTTTTAGAAGAAAATTTGAACTTTTTGTTTACTTAGACTTCATTGTGAGAATTTTTGAACTCGCATACCACAATCTACATAAAGTCATGAGCGTTCACAACAAATCTATTATCAAAATAATCAAATCAAAGACATAATCAATATTTGTATAAAATATCGAGTTTCCAAAATAGCACAAATACAATATCTGAAAATAACTCCAAAAGAAACATTACTGGAACATACTCCACTAGCTAATGTCTACATCTAATGCTAGAATAAAAAAGTAAGCATCCTCTAAAGCATGAGGTCCTACAAAATCTGCATGAAAGCTCCACGTTGGGATAACTTCAGCATTGATTCATAAGTTTTACCATCAAGCTGCACCTGCACCTAAAAGTAGAGAGTTGTATGGGATTAGTAAAAAATTGTTCTAAGTATGGGTATATGCAAGCACACACCAAGGACATGTATGTATAAGAAGAGTTCTCTCCTAACGATATGAATTATGGAAAGTTAAGTCAATAGACTTGACAAAATCGGATTAGGAAAGTCATGCTATGAGAGTAACATGCATCATCATATATATCATTTTACAAACAACACATAACATATTGCACATATCATATCACATAGTCCATATGGTTCCTTCATCATCCATGACACGTTGGAATCATGGACTTGAAATTAGGACTTTCCAAAATGAGGGCTCAACATATAGGACCTCAACTAGGGAGCCTTCTTTAGCAATCACAGAGTCTGTTTTATTTATTCATACGTACTACATTTTCATTCGTTCGTAAGCTAGTGTAAACACCAGCCATACTTAGGATGTAGTTTAAAACTTTCATCAGGTTCGTTAAGAAATGACCGAAAATAACCTAGTGTTATTACTTAAGTCTAGCTCACCTCTTTATCATCCTATCCTAAAAACTTTGGTATCGTTCATTTCATTATGTGCATTATCTGAGATTGGCCTCATTCTTTCTTTGGGAACTTTAACTTTAACAGACATAGATAATGTGAGCATCATGAAATCTAGTGTTTAACCCCATACAGAAAAGATGTAGAATCACCAGCCAAAGTGAACAAAAACATTCTAGCGTATATAGGGAGTCGAACCCTGCTAGAACCCTATATTGGTACTATAGGTTCAAAGACTAGAAGTTATAAGGAGACCCATTCCTGTATGGACTGACAGTCTCATTTCATGAGAATTACACGAATCTCTGCCTTCCCCAAAGAAGGAATGGAAACTCATAGCTAGCCTATCGGTGATCAATATAAAATTCCATTACATTCACCTCATACATCATAGCTCATTAGATGATTTCTCATCTAATCATTAGTATTAAGTATGCATTAACTTTTAATACTTTCATTAGAATGTTCATTGAGGTTGATCTCTTCATTAACATTACACTCCCATAGGCGAGTACGTTTTGGTAACATTTACTTAGGCTCATTTGAGATGGGTATCATGTTTCAAAATTTCCTCTTATCATGTTCTCACCACATGCATTAGTCTTATGACATTTTCCCTTCATAATTAATCACCCCTTTGGTTTTAAGTGAGTTTTCATTTTATCATATGCCAATGTAATTGGCTTTTTAATGTTTTTCACACTCGTTATTAACCTTTTTGTGGTCTAATCATTTAGGTTCACTTTATAACGTATGTTGGACTTATGAGTCCACATACACAAGCCATGAGACTTTATTCAATATTTATTTAAGTGATTCATATTGCTCAAGATTATGCATCTTGTAACAAGACTTATGCATCTTGTAAGTATGCCAAAGTCTCAATTTGATTCTTAAAGGAAACATTCATCAAATATTTAATCATGTAAGACTTATATGACAATACATAATTTGGACAAGGGAACCCAGTTTTGAATCCCTTTAACTACACTTAGTCATTCCAAAATTTTGACTATTATGTCACTAGGCTTGGTGATCCTGGTTTGATCCCCATTGCTCACTTTAATAAGTTTTTTTCCCTTTAACTTTTCATTTCGGCACTTGTTGAGGGGCGTGGAATCGATTCCCCACGACCCCATATTTTTCCCTTAATAAATTTTCCCCTCCTTAGTTTCTCCTTTTTTCTACTGTTACAGGGGTTGTGGGATCGATTCCCCACAACCCCTTTTTTTGTACTTTGTCTTCTCCTTTTCTACCTACCTAGAGGACTTGGGTTCGAATCTCACTCCTCTCTTTAATTTAATTTCATTTTAAGTAGAAGAGTCCGGCCAAGGGCACACAGATTTGAATCCCGTGCGCCTAACTTCTTTTTAATTAAATGCTTGGGGCATCCTCCTTGTAGTGGGACTGAAACCCCACAACAACATATTTTTTTCCCTTTTTCTGCCGAGTTTCACTGGAACCCCAACCTAAGTTTGAGACCCACTTAGCACACCCCTTTTAATTAATTTATTAAGGTATGTGTTAGTGAGGTCTTGAGTTCGATCCCTGGAGACCTCACCTTTTTTTTATGTTTAAACGCCCAAAATTTAAAAAAACCATAAGTAACAGATTTCGAGATTCTAGAACTTTGTTACAAATTTTTGTGCAGTAGTTTACAGCCATTTGAGCAACTCTTTTTATACGTTTGTCGGGGTTCTTAAGACAAGTTAGAGGTATGATTTTTTTCATTTGATCTAACTAGAATTTGTTGCATTTCAACCATGTGAACATCAAGATTTTAAGAACATCAAATTGCACATAGAACAAGAGCTATCTCTATGATATTAACATTCTCTAACAGAGACTCTAAGTCATGGCCACAATCTTGGACACATACATACATGTCTACATTCATATTTCCGAAAGACACAAAACATAAACACATAATCATGAACACATACTCGAAACGAAATCATCACCACAAAAACAGTATCCCTAGATTCTACAACTAAGCATACCCAAGCAAAAATCATAAGGGACCAAGAGACAGGGACATGCAACGAGGAACAACACTAGTTTTCGAGTAGAATAATTTGAGCCTTAACGGTATCGTGGGAAAGGTACAAAGAGGGAATAAAATACATACCTAAAGTTTTTCAAAAGTTATTCAATGGGCTTCCTACCTATGCCAACGCCTCACAACCTAAACCACATGTAAAATCCGTTCCGAAATTGATTTTTACCTTTTGTTTTTAAGCTTGTTTGAGCGTTCAAGTTCTGGATGAACTTTATGTTTTTTATTTCTTTTTTGTTCTATTCATTCTTTTGTTTACAGAGAGTTGAGCGTGAGCGTGTGAGAGAGATGGTGAGAAACATGTGGGTGTGTTAGCTTAGGACTAAGAGATTAGGGAGAGACTTAGTAAAATTAGGATTAATTATTTTTAATTAATAAATACAAATCTGATTTTTCCTTTTTCTTAAATCAGAAATAAAATATTAGTTAATTAAATCAATTCACAAAATAAAATAATCATATTAAATCATTTCTCCCACCTAGGTTCGAACACGGGTGGAGCAAGATTTCACTAAAAGGGACAATGTAGGCCCTTCATACCCAAATTTCCCCTCCACCATATTAATTAATTAGTTAATTAAATATTTACGGTAATTACAATACTACCCATAGCCTGGAAAAATAACATTTTCCCCTTGCACCTCAAAACGTAAGATTACACCTTTTTAAGTCCGATTAAGACTCATCAGGGTAGATCTTCATATTAGAGTGCCCTACATGGCTGAACCCAACCTTTCCTAGCTCAACTAACTCACAAAATTTTTTGGCTTGGCTTACAAAAGTTTAGAGGTCTGGTTCTACGAGCATCAATCCGTGTGAACCTGGTAATTGTAGACATTCTAGACACCTTAAGCATTACTTAGCGTAGCCATTTTTAGGGTTGTTCAATTATCCCCCCCCTTAAGAATATTCGTCCCCGAATGACATATCTTATATTCTAGCACAACACTACTCATATCATAACATAGGTATTATATAGAGTCAAGCAATAACAACCAGGAGTGAAGAAGTTAACAAAACTTAGACTTAAGAGTAGAAATAACCTCAAGAGCTAAAGAGATGAATGTAGAAAGATCTCATTTGACCTCGGTCTACCACGTATCACCGTCAACAAGATGGTTCCTCCATAATACCTTTACTGTGGCAATCTCCTTATTTCTCAGCTGCTTTACATGTCGGTCTATGATCTCAAAAAGAAGCTCCTCATAGGACAAGACTTCATCAACTCATAAACCTTTAACATGCAGAATCTGTGCTGTATCGCGAACGCACTTCTTTAACATAGAGAGATGAAAGAATAGATGAATAGAAGCTAGATCCGCCGGCAATGCCAACTCATTGGCCACCTCACTTACACACTGTAGAATCTCATATGGCCAAAAATACCTTTGACTTAACTTCCCCTTCCTGCCAAACCTTATCACCCCATTCAAAGGTGATATCTTCAAATAGACCTGGTCACCAACATTAAACTCTAAGGGCCATTTTTTGTTGTCTATATAAGACTTTGCCGGCTGTAAGCAGTAGCCAACCTTTCCCTAATCACCATGACCTTCTCTAAGGCCTCATTAATGATCTCTTGACCCAAAATGAATTACTCTCCAACCTCGAACCACCCAACTGGAGACCTACACCTTCTACCTTACAGTGCTTCAAACGGTGCAATCCTAATGCTGGACTGATAACTGTTATTATATAAGAACTCTATCAAAGGTATATGATTGTCCCAACTACCTCGGAAGTCAATCACACATGCTCTAAACATGTCCTCCAATGTTTGAATGGTGCACTCTGCCTGCCCATCAGTCTGAGGATGAAAGGCAATACTAACCTTTACTTGCATGCCTAAGTTCTTATGGAAGGATCTTCTGAAATGTGAAGTGAACTAAGATACTCTATCTGAAATGATAGACAAAGGAATCCCATGCCATCTCACAATCAAATCAATGTAGAGTCTCGCATAGTCCTTGGATCTGTAAGAAGACTTCACAGGGATAATGTGGGAAGATTTGTCATCCCGTCAACAATAACCCATATGGATTCATGTCTCCTAGTCTTCGGAAGACCAACCATGAAATCCATAATAATGGCCTCACACTTCATAGATAGATTATCGATCATCTGAGTAAAATGACCAGGCTTAAAATGTTTTGCCTTAACCTGTTGATAATTAGGACACTTGGACACATATTTAACAATGTTCTTCTTCATGCCATCCCACAAATAGATTTGCTTAAGATCATGATACATGCTGGTGGAACCTAGATGTATCAAATATTTGGAACCATGAGCCTCTGTAATAATTTTGGTCCACAAATCATCCACCTCAGGCATGCACATCTTGTACTGGTACCTAATTATGTCATCAACACCTAAAGCAAAAGACTCATTCATCTTTAGCAACACTGAGTCCTTCAACTCCATCATCACTGGATCAACATGCTGACCCTTCTTGACTTCAACTACCAAGGATTATTCAAAACTACGATGAACTGAAACACCCCAACTAGTAGAGTCAACCCACTACACACCCAGTCTGGCCTGTCTGTGTACATCTTTCACAAAGTCCTTCTTATCATCCTTAAAGTGGGCTATACTCCCCATCCTCATCCTGCTCAAAACATAGGCTACAACATTAGACTTACCTGAATGGTAGTGGACATTCATGTCATTGTCCTTCAACAACTCCAACCATCTCCTCTGACGTAGGTTCAACTCTCTCTGCGTGAACATGTATTGGAGACTTTTGTGGTCTATGTAGACATCCACATGCACTCCATACAAGTATTTCCTCCAATGTTTCAGTGCAAACACCACAGCTTCCAGCTCCAGGTCATGAGTGGGATAATTCTTTTCATGAACCTTAAGCTGTCTGGGCGAATAACATATCGCCTTGCCACCCTTCATAAGAACACAACACAAACCAACCATAGATGTATCACAATAAACAGCGTAATTTTCACCACACTTAGACAAAGTAAGCACCAGAGCTGAGGTGAGTCTGTCCTTGAGCTCATGGAAACACTTCACGCAAGTCTTCTCCATTCAAACTTGACTTTCTTCTTCGTCAAAGAATTGAGTGGCGCTGTAATGGAAGAAAAAGCCTCCACGAACCTGCAATAGTAACTAGCCAATCCCAAGATGCCACGGATATCGGTGGGACTAAGAGGTTTTGGCCGGTTCTTAACTGTCTCAGTCTTCACGGGGTCTATTTTCACACCTTTTTCAGACACACCATGACCCAGGATGGTCACTGATCTAAACCAAAACTCACACTTGCTGAAATTGGCATTCAACTGATGTTGTCTAAGTATCTCCAAGGCTAGTCTCAAATGTTTTTCATGCTCTTCCTTTGTTCTAGAGTAGATGAGAATTTCATCAATGAATACTATGACAAAAGAGTCAAGGTATTGGCGGAAGACCCTGTTAATGAGATCAATAAATACAGCTGGTGCATTAGATAGACCTAATGACATGACCAGGAACTAATAATGACCATAACGGGTAGGAAAGGTTGTCTATCGGATATCTTCATCCTTAACCCTAAGATGATGGTATCCTGAATGAAGATCAATCTTCGAGAAGAAACTAGACCCTTAAAGCTGATCGAATAAGTAATCTATTCTAGGAAGTGGATATTTATTCTTGATAGTGACTTTGTTGAGCTACCGATAACCGATACACATTATAAGGTTCCATCTTTCTTTTTCACAAACAACACTGGAGTGCCCCAAAGGGATATGCTCGGCTGAATGAAACCCTTATCAGTGAGATCTTTTAACTGTAAATTCAACTCTTTCAGTTCAGTTGGAGCCATTATATAGGGAGGAATCAAAATTTCTTAAGTTTTGGGTTATAAGTCGATACCAAACTCAATCTCTTAAGCGAGAGGAACTCCAGGCAAATCATCAGGAAACACATCTGGGAACTTATTCACTATAGGCACTTAGTCTATTGAAGGAATGTCATGATCTAGCTCGTTGACACTCACAAGATGACATAGTAAGCACTTGGACATTATTTTATTGTCTTTATGGTTTGTAATCAAGGGATTAGGATGACTTAAATTATACCCCTTCCAAACCTGCTCTACTTGATTAGGGGAAAAAATCTCACAGTCCGACTATGGCAATCCACACAATCGTAGCAACTATGAAGCCAGTCCATGCCAAGAACAATGTCGAAAACGTTCATAGGTAACTCAACCAACACTGCACACATAGTCCTACAACATACACCTATTGGAAAATTCTTGTACACTCTCTCAGCTCTTACATTTTATCCTAAAAAAGTACTAACCACTATAGGATCATGCAAAACATCAGGTAATATGCCAAAAGTGAGAACAAGTAAAAGTGTTACAAAGGAAAGCGTAGACCCTAGATCAAGTAAGGCATAAACAAAAGTTGAGAATACTTGCAGCATAGATGTGACCGTATTAGCAGACTTCTCCTGCTCCTCCCTGCCCTTCAAGGCGTAGAATATGTTCCTCTTAGGAATCTCAGCTGCTGCTGCGCCCTGTGGATTAGGCCTACGTTGAGCATTACCTCTAGCGTGAACGATCATCTGTGGGCAGTCTTTGACCATGTGTTCGCTCTTTCCTCAAACGAAGCAGGCGTTAGTGCCCTTTCTGCACTCTCCACTATGAGTACAGTCACAATTGCCACACTCCCTTCTGGGATGCTGCACATTAACTCCATTGACCTTCTTAGGCTCAGGTCTGCCTCCACTAGGTGCTGAACTCATTTGAGAGTTAGAGTTCCCTGAACTCTGATGCCTCTTTTTAAATCGAAGCTGCTCACAGACGTCGAAGTTGTTCCTGCCACCACCATTACTAGGAACTACCTAATAAGAAAGTTTAGGCCTCCTAACATCACGGACCCCCCTATTCCTCTTGTTGTCCTCTACTTGTTGGACATGTACCATCAACCTGGATAGTCCATGCTATCGTGGAGTATCGTTGCCTGAGACTCCTTATCCAGATCTGTAACAACCCTAAAAATGGATATGCTAAGTAATTCCTAATGTGACTGGAATGCCTAAAATTAGAAAGGGTTCACATGGATTGATGCATATAGAACCACAACATCTTAACCCTTACAACATCCAAGCCAACTAACATGGGGAGTTAGTTGAGATAGGAAATTTTGGGTCCAGCCATGTAGGGCTTCCGAAAGATTTATCCGAATGAGTCTTTACCGGACATAAAAAGGGGAAATCTTATGTTTGGATGGTCAAGGGGTAAAATAGTCTTTTACAAGATAAGGGTTGTACTGTAATTACCCTAAATATATAATTATTTATTTTATTAATAAGGTAGAGCGGTATTTTAGGGAGAGAGGGCCGAAAATCGGCTCATAGAGTGAAGTCTAGCTCCACCTGGGTTCGAACCTAGGTTAAAGCAATAAATTATGTATATATGTAATTTAATTTGGTAAATTAATGTAATTTATTAATATTTATTATTTATTATCTGATTTAAAATAAAAGGGAAATCAAAATTTTTATCATTTAATAAAAACCTTATTTGACTAAGTCCTAAACTAGACTCCTAAGCCTAATAAAACTCTCACTCTCTCACATCTATCTCACTTGCACGTTCAATCTCTCTTCTCCAAGAAAATTTACCATGATTCTTCACACTAGAAGAACTCACACAAAAATATAAGAAAAATAAACGTTAATCAATCACGTAGGCAAAGAGAAGGTTTTTCGTTGAGTGGGGTGTTGAACTTTCAGTGTTGGACGTGTGTTTGGAGAAGTTTTTGGTAAGCAAGTCGAGGTTTGAACGTCAAATAGGTATTGGTTTTCTTCTCTCTTGGTCCCTTTCCCAAGAGACTCCTCAGGCTCAATATATTAATTCTGAAAACTAGGGTTGTTGCCCATTGCATGACCCTGTCACTAGATCCCAATGATTCGTAGGTTGGGAATGTTTGCTAGTATATAATAAGCGTGTGTTGAATTTATGCGATGAATATGTTCATGTATGTGGGTTTGAAATTTTATGAAAGACAACCTATGTGTTCCGAAACTATGTGCATATGTGTGCGAAAATGTAACCGTGAATAGGTGTTCTCGGGTCAAGCGCAAAAATTGTAATGTTATGGGTGTGTGTTTGCACATACACATACTTAGAAAAAGTTTGTAATAATCTCATACAATTCTACAAAATTAGGTGCAGGCACAGGTGGACGCTAGAGCTTACAGGTTCACGTTGTAGATATCTGGACGTGGAGCTTTCAGCTGGACTTAGTTGGACATCATGCTTTCGAGGCTGTCTATCATTACTATCTAGCTTAGATGTAGGCTATAGCTAGTGGAGCATGTTCCACTAGTGTTTCTTTCCACTTTTGTTCATACTTTGTATTGGCACTGTTTTGGCAAAATACGCTCAATAAAATTATAAACTTATTCTGTTATTTGATTATCTCTACGTATGTACGCTTGTCTGCGACCTCTAAGATGTCTACGACGCCGGTCTCATCTGGAGTCTAGATTATGGTCATGAAAAAGTTAGTATTAGAGTGTTAGGTTAAATTATGAGGATAATAATTTCACATCAACAACATTGAGTAGTTTACAAGTCATGGTAGTGAACTGCAGCACTATCCTCATTTAGAGAGTGCATGATGCGTAGGAAAATTCCCTTCTTCTGATCTTATTGTGCCTTCACTAATGTCTAATTAATTGGTGTTAAGAGAGTATCTAACATCAACTCTTGAGATTCAGAAAGATGAATACTAGGAGAAACACATGCGGAGAGATTGGAGGAGCAGCTGCTGGAGTAGATGAAGTTACTCCCCAGGCTCCAGTTGGTGGAGTAGATCAAGTTACTCCCCAGGCTCCAGCTGCTGGAATGGAGATGCTTGTTAACCTAGCTGGGTTGACAGATGGAGAAGTAACGATAGACCTGGTACATATGGCCCAAGCCATCACCATACAAGCTTAGGCAATCACAGCCCATGCAGAGCGACGATGTGTTCCATGAAAAAACCCACCTACCAGCACCGTGGCTAGTAGGTTAAGGGACTTCGCGAGAATGAATCCTCCCATTTACACTGGATATAATATTGCTGAGAATATCGAGGAAGAGTGTAGGGTATCTATGATTCACACCATCATTGACTTCCCAGGCTTACGGTATAGGTCAAACAAGCGTGAAAAAAGCACGAAGAGGAAGCACACTAGGGCAGGGAACAAGTCAAGGCAAGCTGAGGAGAATTTTTCAAGAAAGAGTAGAATTGAAATCAGAGTTAAGACAAGGTATATAAAGGTACTCTCCAACCTAGGGGAGTCAAGTTCATTCAAGGGTCACTATGATATGGATTTCGAGCCCAAAGTTAAGAGAAACAATGAATAAGATACACCTCAGGAGAGGCCACCTTGTAGGAAGTGTGGCACACTTCATGGAGAAGAGTGTATGAGGGGCTCTAACACTTGTTACAGTTGTAGGAAACCGGGTGACATGATGAAGAATTGTCTGTATATAGAGGTCGAGAAAAAGGGAAGGAGAAAGTTCAGCCGAATGGTCAGAGTGAAGAGGCTCCAACGAGGCAATGATTGTTCGCACTCATTTCTAGGGTTGTAGGGGAGGACACCACTTGTGAAGTCTCGGGTGCGTATCCTAAATTAGTTTTTCATGTGTATGGTTTTATGCACTAGTATGAAGATTATATGTTGGAGTCATCGTGTTGGTTGGTGACTCATGTGACTTATGTGTTTATTTATGTTTTATGTTTTGATGAGACTTGTTTAGGAAGAAGTTCCTTAGTCTATTAATAGGAAGCTTCTAGTAGGTTTCAAGGATGTGCACCAACCTACTAATATGTAAATCAGATATTCGCCAATAAAAAGCATTGAATAGCTTAGGTATAAATTTTCTCCATAAGTGTAATGCTATCATAGACTATCAAACAAGGGTAGTGAGGTTTAAGTGGCCAAATGAGATAGGGTATAAATGGGCAGGGTGTGGACCAATCCAACAAAGCCATATAATTTTGAACCTTAAAGCTAATAAATTGATGTCCAAGGGGTTATTATGTAATCTTTTGAGTGTTAATGATTTAGATCATGACGTTCCTTCCACAGACTCAGTTGCTGTAGTGAATGAGTTCCAAGATGTATTTCTTGATGATTTGTTTGGAGTTCCTCCCCCTCGAGAGAGTGACTTTGGTGTCGACTTAGAACTCGATACTAAACCAAATTAAATTCCTCCTTACAGAATGACTCCAGCTGAACTCAAAAAGTTGAAGATGCAGTTAAAATATCTCACCGATAAGGGTTTCTTTGAGCCGAGCATATCCCCTTGGGGCGCTCCATTGTTGTTTGTGAAAAATAAAGATGAAACCCTTAGAATATACGTCAATTATCGTCAGCTCAACAAAGTCACTATCAAGAATAAATATCCACTTCCAAGAATAGATGACTTGTTCGACCAACTCTAAGGGTCTAGTTTTTTCTCGAAGAATGATCTTCGTTCAGGGTACAATCAGCTCAGGGTTAGGGATGGAGATATCCCAAAGACTGCCTTTCGTACCGGTTATGTTATGGTCATTGAAAGTCCTAGTTATGTCATTTGGTCTCACGAATGCACCTGCTACATTTATGGATCTTATGAACAGGGTCTTCGGTGAATACCTTGACTCATTCGTCATAGTATTGATTGATGACATTCTCATCTACTCTAAGACCAACGAAGAGCATGAGAAACATTTGAGACTAACCTTGAAGGTACTTAGACAACATTAGTTGTATGCCAAATAAAGCAAGTGTGAGTTCTGGCATAGAATTGTGACTTTCGTGGGTCATGTTATCTCCTACAACGCTGTGTAGGTAGATCCAGGAAGAGTGAAGTTGTTATGAACTAGACAAAACCTCTTACTCCCAGATAAATTCGTAGCTTCTTGAGATTGGCTTGTAACTATTGCAGGTTCGTTGAGGGTTTTTCTTCCATTGCTGCCTCACTGACATCTTTGACTAACAAGAAGGCCAAGTTTGAATGGACGGAGGCTTGTGAGAAGAGTTTCCAAGAGCTCAAGGATAGACTCACTTCAGCCCTGGTTCTTACTTTACCAAAGTGAAGTGAGAATTACACTGTGTATTGTGGTGCATCTAGGGTATGTTTGGGTTGTGCTCTTATGCAAGGTGGTAAGGTGATAGGTTATGCGTCCAGAAAGATCACGGTTCATGTAAAAAATTATCCCACTAATGACCTGTAGTTCCCAACTTTTGTATTTGTACTGAAATTGAGAGGCACTACTTATATGTAGTGCATGTGGATCTGTTCCCAGACCACAAAAGTCTTTAGTACGTGTTCACATGGAGGGAGTTGAATCTACGTTTGCGGAGGTGCGTGGAGCTGTTGAAGGACTATGACATCAATGTCCACTATCATCCACGTAAGGATAATGTTGTAGCTTATGCTTTGAGTAGGATTAGCATAAGAATTACAGCCCACGTTAAGTATGAGAAGATGGAGTTGGTGAAAGATATACACAGACTGGGAAGACTGGGTGTGCGGTTAGTAGACTCTGCTAGTGGGGGTGTTTCAGTTCATCCTAGTTCTGAATCATCTTTAGTAGTTGAAGTCAAGGACGGTCAACATTTTGATCCTATGTTGATGGAGCTGAAGAACTCAATGTTGGTTAAGATTAATGAGTCTTTTGCTCTGGGAGATAACGACATACTTAGGTATTAATACTGGTTGTGTACCAGATGTGGATGATTTGCAGACCACGGTCATTGCAGAGACCCATGATTCTTGATACTCCATACATCCATATTCCACTAAGATGTTTCATGATCTTAAATAGATCTATTGGTGGTATGGAATGAAGAAGGACATTACAAATTATATGTTTAAGTGTTCTAATTGTCAACAGATTAAGGAAAAACATCTTAAGCCAAGCAGTCTTACTCAGATAATTGATATTCCGACTTGGAAATGGGAGTCCATTAATATGGAATTTGTGGTTGGTCTTCCAAAGACAAAGAGATAGAATGACTTCATATTGATTTTTATGGACAAGATGACTAAGTCTTCCCATTTTATCCCTGTGAAGTCTACTTAAAAAGCAGAAGATTATGCAAAACTCTACATTGTTGAGATTGTGAGATCACATGAGATTTTTTTGTCTATCATTTAAGATAGTGGAGATGAATTCATTTCAAATTTCTAGACATCCTTCCAGAAGATCTTAGGCACGTAGGTGAAGCTTAGTACTGCCTTTCATCCTCACACTGAAGGTCAGGTAGAGCGTACCATTCAGACATTGGAATTCATGCAAAGGGTGTGTGTGATTGACTTCAAGGGTAGTTGGGATGACCATCTGCCTTTAATAGAGTTCTTATATAACAGAAGTTATCACTCAAGCATCGAGATGGCTCCGTTTGAGGAACTGTATGGTAGAAAGTGTAGGTCTCCATTTGAATGGTTCGAGGTTGAAGAGTCTTCTATTTTTGGTCTAGAGATCATTTATGAGGCCTTAGAGAAGGTCAGGGTGATTAGGGAAAAGTTGGCTACTACTTACAATCGGCAGAAGTCTTATACAGACAATAGAAAACAACCCTTAGAGTTTAATGTTTGTGAACATGTCTATTTGAAAATATCACCTATGAATAAGGTTTTGAGGTTTGGCAGGAAGGGGAAGTTGAGTCTTAGGTATGTTGGGCCATATGATATCCTACAGCGTGTGAGAGAAGTGGCCTATGAGTTGGCATTGCGTGCAGAACTAGCTTTTGTTCAGCCAGTATTTCATTTTTTATGTTTACGAAGTGTTTGGGTGATCTAGCATCGATTCTACCTGTTGAAGGTTTGGGGGTTGATGAAAATGTGTCCTATGAGGAGGTACTTGTTGAGATTTTAGACAGACAGGTTAAGCGCCTAAAGAAAAAGAAAATTACCACAGTGAAGGTATTGTGGAGGAATCATCTTGTTGAGGGTGATACATCAGAGGTTGAGGCCGATATGAGATCCCGCTACCCCCATATTTTAAGCTCTTGTGGTTAGCCTTCCTACTCTTAAGTCTAAGTTTCCTTATCTCTCCATTCTGTGTTGCTATTGCTTGATTGTGTATAGTGACTATGTTATGATCTTACTGGCATTATGCTATATAGTTAGTAGCGTCATATGGGAACGAATATTCCAAATGGAGGGACTATGTAACAACCATAAAAATGGATATGTTAGGTAATGCTTAATATGTCTAGAATGCCTACAACTAGACCAGATTCACGGGTTGAGGCACGTAGAGCCAGACCTCTGAACCCTTACAACAGCCAAGACAAATAACTTTGGGAGTTAGTTGATCTAGCAAAAGGTTGCGTCCAGCCATGTAGGGCTCCCAAATATGAAGATTTACTCTGATAAATCTTTACCGGACTTAAAAAGGGAAAATCTTATCTTTGGAGGGTCTAGGGGTAAAGTTGTCTTTTCCAAGATAAGGGTAGTATCGGAATTACCCTAAATGTATAATTAATTATTTAATTTATAAGGTGGAGGGGTATTTTAGGGAGAGAGGGCCGAAAATTGGCTATTAGGGTGAAGTCCTGCTCCACCCAGGTTCGAACCTAGGTAGAAGCAATAAATTAAATTTGTTTTAATTTAAGTTGGTGAATTGATGTAATTAATTAATATTTAATATTTATTAGCTGATATAAAATAAGGGAAATAAGATATTTTATCATTTAATTAAAAACTTAATTAACTAACTCCTAAACTAGACTCCTTATCCTAATAGAACTCTCACTCTCTCACGTCTATCTCACTTTCACGTTCAATCTCTCTTCTCTATTCAGGTTTCTCTATGCCAAATAACATTCAAGAACATAAATTTTACCAAGGTTCTTCACTCTTGAAGACGTCACACGAAAATATAAGAAAAACAAACGTCAATCAATCACGTAACCTTATAGAAGGTTTTCCATCGTGTGGGGTATTAAACTTTTGGTGTTGGACGTGTATTTGGAGATGTTTTTGGGCATCAAATCAAGGTTTGAACGTCAAAAAGGTATGGGTTTTATTATCTCTGGTCCCTTTCCCAAGAGACCCCTAAGGTTCAGTATGTTCAATCCGAAAACTAGGGTTGTTCCCCATTGCATGTCCCTGTCACTAGCTCCCAACGATTCGTAGGTTGGGCATGTTTGCTGGTAGATATTAGGCATGTGTTGCATTTTCGTGATGAATATGTTCATGTTTGTGTGTTTTAAATCGTATGAATGACAACCTATGCGTTCCGAAACTATGTGCATGGTTGTGCAAAAATGTGACCATGACTAGGTGTTCTCGGGTTAAGGCTAAAAAAATGTAATGTTATGGTTTTGATCTTACGTGCACAAACTTATGTAAATCGTGATGTTCATATAAAGTTTAATGTGGCTTAATTGAGTGAGAAACTCTTGGCTAGTCAAATCCATTAAAATGCACCTAAGACTTTATAAATTAACTATGAAATTACCTAAGAACTAATGTGTAACATGATGAAAAGATGATGAACAAAACTACAAAAATTTCATTTTCAAATGAAGAGTTTTGGACATGTTAAGAGGGTCCAAAATGATTTGAAAAATAAATTAAAACAAGTAAGGTCATAGTGGATTGAACTCGTGACCTCACCATGTTGAAAACCATGAAAATAAAGAAGCAAAAAGGAATGTGGTGAAGGGGATTAAAACCATGGTTTTGGGCTAGAAAATGATGTATTCAAATAAGAAATGAGAGAAGTGGGATTCGAACCCACAACCTATTGGTCAAGCTTACGGAAATATGAAAAGAGAATAAAGGGTGAGGCGCGTGGGGATAGAAGTCATGACCTCTAGGCACAACCAAGGGAAATTAAGGAGAATAGATTAAAGTGGAGGTGTAGGGGTTCAAACCCACTCCCTTTCGGCCAAAGGAGCGAAATTAAAAGAATTGAAAAATAAAAGTAAATGAGGTTGTGGGGTTTAGATCCCACATCCTCTTTGTCCTAATGAGTGAAAATGAAGAGAAAAATAAATGAATCAAAAGAAAATGAAGGTGTTTGAGCTTGATCATGCGTCTTCAAGCCGTGTGGACCGAAATAAAACAAATAAAAAATGTAAGTGTTGTCAAAGGGATTCGAAACCGGTTTCCCTTGAAAAATTCTGTATTGATACATAAGTCATCCGTGAATTGAATATTCTAGAATAAGGATCCCTACTTAGATCGAAATCAATCTCTTGGCATACACACAAGATGCATAAGTCTTGTACCAGATAATCATAAGAAGATATGAATCACTTAAATGATTATGAAGGAAGCCTCGTGGTTTGTATGTATAGACCCATAAATCTAGCATACGTTTAAAAAATAAGAGAACCAATAATGTATGTAATGAAATGATGTAATTAAGGAAGAGTTTAAAACACACTAAATGGCCAAATGCATTGGCACATGATGAAATGATCAATGAAATAATGAATTAAACAATGAAATGATGAAACCCTAGAAGGGTTAAGTAAGAGTGTGAAACACACTAAATGGCCAAGTGCATTGGCATATGATGAAATGAACATTCACGTAAAAAGGGGTGAGTAATTATGAAGAGCAAATGTACTAATGTTAATGGATGTGGTGACAACATGATATGAGGCTAATGTAAAATATTAGAGAAATCTCAAATTAGCCTATGTAAATGTTACCAATACGTATTCACCTATGAGAGTGTAAAGTTAATGAAGACTCCAGTCTCTATGAACACTCTAATGAATGTATTGATATTAATACACATAATACTAAAGATGAGATGAAAAATTATCTATTGAGCTATGATGTCCTCATACTAGAAGCGAGCTTCCATGATGTTTGAGAGAATGTAATGGAACTTTATACTGAGCATCGATAGACTAGCTATGCGCAGTCATGACTTATTTCGAGAAGGGCGGAGGTTCACGTAACTCTCATGAGATGAGAGTGTCCATCATGATGGGTATGGGTCTCCTTATATCTCCTAGTCTTTGAACCTACACTTCCTATATAGGGATCTGGCGGGGTTCAATTCCCATGTACGTTAGCATGTTTTGGGTTGTTTTGGCGGGTGATTCAACCTTGTTTTGGTGTGGGGAGACACTGGATGTTATGATGCTAACATGATTTATGTCAGCTAAAGTTAAAGTTCCCATATAATGAATGAGGCCAGCCTCAAATGAAGCACATGACGAAATGAATGATACCGAAGGTGTTAGGATAGGATGATCAAGAGGTCAGCTAGACTCAAGTAATGAGACTAGGTCATTCTCTATCATAGCACAGCGAACCCAATGAAAATCTTAAAGTACAACCTAGGTATAGCTGGTTTTTACACTAGCCTATGAAAGAAATGAAATGAAGTACGTATAAATTAATGAAGTAGACTCTATGTTTGTTAAAGAAGACTCCCTAGTTGTAGTACCATATGTTTAGCCCTCATTTTTGGAAGTCTTAATGTCCAGTCCATGATTCCAAGGTCTTATGGCATCTGAATTAATGATATGAAAGATGTTATGTGCTATATGTAATATGTTATGTGCTATGTGTAAGATGTTATATGTTTTGGGCAATATTATAAGTAAGATGATGAATGTTACCTTCATGGCATAACTTTCCTAATCTTAATTTGGAAAGCTCACTAACTTTCCTAATCCCATTTTGGCAAGTCCACTTTCTTGACTTTCCATAATCATGTTGTTAGGAAAGTGTTTTTCTTACTCATGCATGTCCTTGGTGTGTGCTTCCATATACCCATACTTAGTACATTTGTGTACTAATCCCATACAATTCTACAATTTTAGGTGCAGGCAAAGGTGGATGCTAGAGCTTACAGGTTGACGTTGCAGCTATCCGGACGTGGAGCTTTCATTTAGACTTGGTACACCCTCATGCTTTCAAGAATGTCTACCATTATTATCTATATTAGATGTAGGCTATGTTCCACCAGTCTTTCTTTCTACGCCTATGATGTTAAGTTTAAGATGTTTAGCATGAAATAAGAAAATAAAAAGTTCAAATTTTTCGCTAAAATTAACCTAGATGAAGTAGGAATGACGTATGTATGCTTGTCTGCGGCCTCTAAGAGGTCAACGACGCCGGTGTCGTCTAAGGTCTAGATTCCGGTCTTCACAAGATCTCTTGAGATTCCTTTGAGGAACCAACTCATCTCAGCCCTACTGGTTGATACAAGGGAAGTTTCATACCTAGACAATTTAATAAATTTTAGGGAATACTCCTTGACATCGGTCCCTGTTTGAGGTTGATAAACTCCTCAACATTGGCCTCCTTCATCTCCCTGGGGAAGAATCTATCTAGGAAGGCTTTCTTAAACAGCACCTCAAAGCTCAACTATCTAGCCACATTTTGCACCAAGATTTTACAACATCTTTAAGCTGGTAGGAAGCCAGCTCAGCCTTTTAAGTATTTCTGGCCCCAAAATAGCCACTAAAATCTTATGCACCTCATCAATAAACTCCTGAGGATCCTCTAAAGTCTTGGACTCTATGAAAAATAAGAGGGTTCGTACTCGGGAAGTCACGTAGTCTGTCTTGCATGCTACGTGCTGGTGGGTTCTCCCGCTCAACTTCTTGTTTGTTGGCCTGGGACGTCATACAGTGGGCCTGCATAGTGATGGCTTCAGCCATCTGAGCGAAAGCGGCATGCACCTCCGCATTAATCAACCCTAACCGGCATGGCCACTCCTTAAGCTGGAGGCTGAGGTGGAACTTGGTTATCCCCAGCAGTTGTTTCTCCTATTCCCCGACCAGCGTTCCTTTTTGTGTTCATTTTCTTAAAAATATAAGAATTGATGTAATATACGCTCGTAACATCAAGAAGTCTGTCATTAGAGAAGGCACGATAAGATCAGAAGAAGGGAATTTTCCTATGCATCATGCGATCTCCAATTCAGGATAGTGGTGCACTTCACTACCATTATTTAGAAACTACTCGATATGGTTGATGTAAACTTATTATCCTCAAAATTAACCTAGTACTATGATACCAACTTTGTCACGATCGGAGTCTAAACCTTTCAGAGGTCGCAGACAAACCTACATATGTCATTGTTACATAATCTAGATAATTTTTAGCGAAAAATTTGAACTTTTTGTTTACTTAGACATCATAGTGAGAAATTTTAAACTCACATAACACAATCTACATAAACACATGAGCGTTAACAACTACCATCTATTATCAAGATAATCAAATGAAAGACATAGTAAATATGTATATAAAATATAGAGTTGCAAAAATGGCACCAATACAATGTCTGAAAATAACTTAGAAAGAAACACTAGTAGAACACACTCCACTAGTTAATGTCTATGTTTAATGCTAGAATACAATAGTAAGAATCCTCGAACGCATGATGTCCTACCAAATCCGGATGAAAGCTCCACGTTTGGATAACTTCAGCATTGATTCTTAAGTTCTACTGTCAAACTGCACTTGCACCTAAAAGTATAGAGTTGTATGAGATTAGTACACACTTGTACTGAGTATGGGTATATACCAACACACACCAAGGACATGAATGATCAAGAAGAGATCTCTCCTAACGATATGAATTATGTAAATTTAAGTCATTGGACTTGCCAAAATTGGATTAAGAAAGTCATACTATGAGAGTAACTTGCATCATCATACATATCATTTTAAAAACAACACATAACATATTGCACATATCATATCACATAGTTCATATCATTCCTTAATATTCCATTAGACCTGGAATCATGGACTTGACATTAGGACTTGCAAAAATGAGGGCTCAATATATGGGATCTCATCTAGTGTTCCTTCTTTAGCAAACACAGAGTCTGCTTCATTTATTTATACGTACTTCATTTTTATTCGTTCTTAAGCTAGTATAAACACAACCCATACCTAGGATGTAGATTAGGACTTTTATAGAGTTTGTTGTGCAATGATCAAGAAAATACTAGTGTCATTACTTAAGTCTAGCTCACCTCTTTATCGTCCTATCCTAACACCTTTGGTATCGTTCATATCATTATGTGCATTATCTGACGATGGCCTCATTCTTTCTTTGGGAACTTCAACTTTAACTGACATAGATCATGTGAGCATCATGAAATCCATTGTTTAACCCCACACAGAAAAGAGGTAGAATCACTGTCCAAAGCGAACCAAAACATGCTAGTGTATATAGGGAGTCAAACACTCCTAGAACCCTATATTGGTACTATAAGTTCAAAGACTAGGAGATATTAGGAGAACCATACCCGTCTGGATTGACATTCTTATCTCATGAGAATTACACGAATCTCTGCCATCCCGAAAGAAGGAATCGCAACTCATAGCTAGCCAATAGGTGCTCAGTATAAATGTCCATTACATTAACCTCATACATCAGCCAACTAGAGGGCATCATAGCTCATTAGGTTATTTCTCATCTCCTCATTCGTATTAAGTATGCACTAACTTTTAATACCTTCATTATAGTGTTCATAGAGACTAGTATCTTTATTTACATTACACTCTCATAGGCGAGTACATGTTTGTAACATTTACTTAGAATCATTTCAGATTGCTCTCATTTTCACATTTTCCTTTTATCATGTTCTAACCACATCCATTAGTCTTAGCACATCTGGACTTCATAATTACTCACCCCTTTTGTTTTACGTGAATGTTCATTTCATCACATGCCAATGTAATTGGCCTTTTAGTGTATTACACACTCTTGCTTAACCCTTTTGGGGTCTAATCATTCCTCACATAAAATCTAAGGTCACTATAAAACGTATGCTGGAATTATGAGTCCACACTCACAAGCCATGAGACTTCATTCATAATTTATTTAAGTGATTCATATTGCTCAAGATTCTGTGATACAAGACTTATACATCTTGCAAGTATGTCAAAGTCTCAATTTATTTCCTATAGGCAACTTTCATTAAGTATATAATCACGTAAGACTTATGTGTCAATACAGAATTTGGGCAAGGGAACCCGGTTTGGATCCCTTGAACAACTCTTAGACAATCCTAAATTTTATCTATTATGGAACTCGTATAGGGGATCCAAGTTCAATCTCCATTGCTCACGTTAATAATTTATTTTTCATTTCACATTTCATATCGGAAGTTGATGAGGGGTGTGGGATTGATTCCCCACGACCCCATACTTTTCCCTTGATAAAGTTTCCCATCCTTAGCTTCTCATTTTCGCTACTCATCGAGGGGTTATGGGATCTATTACCCACATCCCCCTTTTTATATACTTTCTCTTCTCCTTCGCAACCTACCTAGACGACGTGGGTTCGAATCCCACTCCTCTCATTTATTTAACTTCTATTTTAAATAGAAGAGTCCGGCTAAGGGCACACAGGTTCAAATCCCGTGCGCCTTACTTCTTTTTAATTACAGTATTGGGGGATCCTCTGTGTTATGGGATTGAAACCCCACAATAACATATTTTTTCCCTTTTTCTGCCGAGTTTTGCTGGAACCTGAGCCCTAGTTCGAGCCTTACATAGCACACCCCTTTAAATTAATTTATTAAGGTATGCGTTAGTGAGGTCTTGAGTTAAATCCCTACATGACTCACCCACCTTTTTTAATGTTTAGACGACCAAATTTTCCAAAAACCATAAGCAGCAGATTTTTAGAATCTTGAACTTTGTTACACGTTTTTATGCAGCAGTTTATATTCATTTGAGCACCTCTTTCTTTATCATTCATTAGGGTTCTTAAGACAAGTGAGAGGTATGATTTGGTCATTTGTTTTAATTGGAATTCATAGCATTTTAACCATGTGAACATCCCGATTTTAAGAACATCTAATTGCACATAAAACACGAATGATCTCTATGATATTAACAAGCTCAAACAAAGACTCAAAGTCATTGTCACAATTTTGTACACATACATATGTGTCTACTTTCATATTTACGAAAGACAAAACACATAAACACAAAACCATTAAAACATACTCGAAACGAGATCATCATCACAAACACAGTATCCCTAAATTCTACCAGCAAGCATACCAAAATTAAGATCATAGGGATCTAGTGAAAGGGACATGCAACGGGGAACAATCCTAGTTTTCAAATAGATTCATCTGAGCCTTAAAGGTCTCTTGGGAAATGATCTAAGAGAGAAGAAAACCCATATTTGAAGTTGTTCAAAAGTAATTCAATGTGCTGCCTATTTTACCACTAAGCCAATGCCTCAACACCGAAACCACAAGAAAAATCCATCGAGAAATTGATTCTTACCTTTCATTTTTAAGCTTGTTTGAGCGTTAAAGTTCTATATAAACTTTATATTTTTTTTCCTTTTTGGTTCTTTTCATTCTCTTGTTTACAGAGAGTTTAGTGTGAGCGCAAGAGAGAGATAGTGAGAAACGTGTGGGTGTGTTAGCTTAGGATTAGGAGATTAGGGAGAGACTAAGTCAAATTAGGATTAATAAATTTTAAATAATAAATAAAAATATGATTTTTCATTTTTCATAAATCAGCAATTAAAAATTAATTTATTAAATTATTTCACCAAACAAAATAATCAAATTAAATCATCGCTCCCACCTAGGTTCCAACCCGGGTGGAGCAAGATTTCAATCACAGAGACAATTTCGGCCCTTTCTACCCAAATATCCCCCCAACATATTAATTAATTGATTAATTATATATTTAGGGTAATAATAATACTATCCTTATCCTGGAAAAAGTCCATTTTACCCCTAGCCCCTCCAAACATAAAATTACCCGTTTTAAGTCTTTTTAAGACTCATCCAGGTAGATCTTCATATTAGGGTGCCCTACATGGCTGGACCCAAGCTTTCCTAGCTCAAATAACTCACCAAGTTTGTTTTCCTTGAGGTTGCAAGGGTTCAAACGTTTAGTTCTACGCGCATCAAACCGTGTGAACACAGTCTAATCATAGGCATTCTAGACACATTAAGCATTACATAGCATAGCAATTTTTAGTGTTGTTACAAATACACAAGTAACTAGATTCAAAATCATTGGTTGGCAATGAAGAGATTTTTAAGATACTTAGCTGACACTTAAAACTATGATTTGCATTACAACAAATATCCAGCAGTTCTTGAAGGATATGGTGATGCAAATTGGATTACTAGGCCAAGTAAAAAAAATTCATATGTGGATATGTTTTTACTATTGGTGGAGGAGACATATTTTGGAAATCACCCAAATAAACATATATATATCTCTCTGCAATTGAGTCTGAATTCATCGTATTAGAAAAGGCACGTGAAGAAGTCGAATGGCTCTAGAATTTCATAGAAGATATTTCGGTTTGGCCAAAACCAATAGCCCATATATGCATACAATGTGATATTCAAGCTGCAATAGGATGGGATTGAAGCAATATGCATAACGACAAGTCTCGTCACATAAGATGATGACAAACTCTATGAGACAACTACTCTCTCATGAAATTATCACAATTGACTATGTCAAGTCAAAGATAATGTGTCTGATACACTTACAAAAGGCCTAACTAGAGAGGGGATTGAGAAATAATTTACGGGAATGGGAATATTGCCGACAACAAGTAATCGTGGCGGTAACTCTACCTAAAAGATTGGATATCTCCACATCTAGGTTCAAAGAGACAAAACAAAGTCCTTAATGATGGTTCAATAGTGTTAAAAAAATTTTGATGGTCAATTCTCATGATGAGAGAATGTTCAGTAACAATGATAAAGGAATAAGGACTTTTTAATGGTTTCTAAGTTTTATACGTGGTATATCAAACGGTGTGTCTACGGGATAACACATTTAGAAATCACCTATGCGAGTGTGAAGTGTAAACCGCTTCAAGGCTACGGTAAGGCCAATTCTCTAAGAAGTTACTATACGAGATGTGTTCATGGCTGAAACGAATAAGATAATGAGACCTATGAATAGTGTAGGGGTTGATTTTATGACTTTTGTTGTCTAGGTATACACAAAATCTCGACGGTTCAGATATATCAAATCTACCAATAGACCTAGTATATCTGATATGTTCACTAAGGAATGTTTAAAGGGAAACCTACTTATCCAAAGGTGACTAACCCTTACTTACACGACACACTAGTTTTTCATGCATATGTATTAACAATAGTCATTTCCCATTCATGTGGGGGATTGTTGGGTTTAGCTAAGTGTTAATAGGAAATGAAAAGAGAGAATATGGAAAAGTGAGGGAACCAATTTTGAGGGAAAATGGAATGTCATTTGCAAAGTGCAAATAAAAAGTCATTTCTCCCATATCGGCAAACGAAAGGGAAATTGTTTTCCTTATATTATGGAACACATCCTTCACTTCTTAAAGGGTTAAGAAGAAGGTTCCCCCTCGCGTCGTCGTTGTCACTCGGCTTCGGCTTCATATTTGGATTTGGATGTGATTGATTGATAAAGTTTTGGGATAAAATTTATTTCATCGATATTCGTCAATCAGTTATCTCTTATAAAATAATTCAGGGCGTTAGTTAATTAGTTAATTAAAATAATTAATTCACGTGTAATGGTAATGTTTTTAAAAGTCGTTATTCTTTCCGAAAATTCGTTACTTTCCTAAAAATTGTTACTTTTCTAATGGACACATTATCCGAAAACTTGTTATTTTTTCCAAAAGAAACAACTTTCTGGATAAAAGGGTCTTAACAAATTTCGTTGATCAGAACTTTTCTTGGTGAAAAATCCTATAAAAGGAAGTCATTTTTCATTTTTTCAAACACTAACATTTATTCCTTCTCTGCAAATATTTTCTCTCAAAACCAAAGTGTCGATCGACTGAGTCTTTGTGACTTGTTGTTGTTCTTATGTTTGCTGAAGTTAAACAACATTGAGGTAAAGCTATTTTTTTAGAAATATTAATCCATTTTATCTTGGGAGAAATTAATCCATAACATCGAATACAATTAGGGGATTTAATTTTTTAAGGAGACACAGTAGTTAATGTGAACTTGTATTATTTAGTTTTCTGTCTACTCAATCTTATTTCTGTTTCTGTTTTCACTAACCATATAAATACAGGTTAATAACAATGATTTGTTCTCTTCGATGATTTCCATGTGTTTAGAAATTATTTGAAGTAATTAAAATTACTGGGAGGTTTTAACGTACCTAAGAATGGCTTGAAAAGGCTAAACTAGGAAAACTGGGCGAAACACGCTGATTCAGACACGTTTGGGGCTCGCTGTGCTATACCATTTGCTTTGAGGACTCATCCTGGAGCACACCAGGCGCGCCTCCCCAAGCCCTCAGGTGCAGATGGGGCGCAGCGTACCTGGTGCTGCCTATGCGTGGCTGACAAACTTCTCTCTTTATCTTTTATAGCCAAATCCCCCTAAACCTCCATAATTCGTTTCCCAAACACTTGGGATCATCAATAACTTCAAGACCAATAGATCTAACTTGAAAAAAACATTGGAATCTATGAATTAACATCAATGGGAATTCAAACAACACAACCAAATAGGAATTCGACAAGATTCATCAAGAATTTACATCTAATCACATAAGCAATTCTAAAACCACTAAATTGAAACAATATTGGTTTGCGGAAAGATTAACCCAACATGAAAGATCTCGCATACCTTGATAGGTATAACCCCCGATGAGTTCCACTCAAAATTTGTTGGTGTTCTAGTTAAACCTTGGTCTTTATCCCTTTTCCTTCTTCTCTTTTCGGTTGTCCAATCCCTACACGTAACGTTAATTTTCTTATCTGAACTAAAACTTGTTTTTACCCCAAATAAATCCCTAAAACTAAATAGGAAAT
The DNA here is from genome assembly GCA_027704865.1 of Solanum neorickii. NCBI lineage: Eukaryota > Viridiplantae > Streptophyta > Magnoliopsida > Solanales > Solanaceae > Solanum > Solanum neorickii. Next base: position 14,088,515 of record JAKWJC010000373.1, read on the forward strand.
TAATTGGTACAAAGACTAGTTGGTCCTTCCTTAAATTGGGATTGAGACCTTCCTCAATCCAACAACCCAAGTTTTAAGGCACATCTCCCTCATAGGATATCGAAAATGAAAAAATTGGTGGAGTTTAAAAGATTGCTCCAAGGGATTTCCAAGAAAATCAAAAACTACCTCTAACTCATCATGAGCTAGAAGATATGGTCCTTTGAAAATTTCCGAAACTCATATCTTAAAGTTAAGAAAATATTTCTAGATATTTCCATTTCTTTCCAAAAGCTATTTTTTTTAGTTTGATAGATTATTCTTAGCTATTTCGAGTTACGAGATGTTACATTATGATAATACAACATTGAGGGAATAAGAAAAATAAAGAGCAATGATTTTTATATTAGAGAATTTAAAAGGATTTCCATACTTCTTATATTGCATATTTAGTACAATTAAAAGGGTTAAATGAGTTATATTTTTGATAATTTTAATACATGGAAAATGCACAAGTACCCCCTCAACCTATGCCCGAAATCCCTGAGACACACTTAAACTATACAAAGGTCCTATTACCCCCTTGAACTTATTTTATCAGTAATGTTCTACCTCTTTTCGACCTACGTGGCACTAGCTTGAAACAAAAAGTCAACCAGCATTGGACCCACAAGATAGTGCCACGTAGGCGGAAAAGGGGTAGAAAATTATTAATAAAATAAGTTCAGGGGGGTAGTAGGACCTTAATATAGTATAGTGTTTCTATGAGATTTCGGGCATAAGATAAGGGGTACTTTTGCATTATCCCTTTAATATATCATATAATTTAAAAATAAAAAAGAAATTCTAAAAATATATTGCATTGAATTTCTTGACAAAAGAGAGATCGTAAATAACATTCTTTATAAGAGGCTGATACACTTTTTATTAGCTATATAGTCATAATTTATAACATATTTAGCCAAAATAACAACACTTTATGATATTCGTTTAAAACATCTTTACAATGTTTTCATAAATAATTTGTATTCACATTATTATTTTTAAGATATCCTTTTATTAATCAAAAGAGCCCATAATTCGACCAAAGTGTAACCAATAACAAATTTTTTTTTAAAAAAAATACAATATTCTCCCCACATCTTGCACTTTTCTCCCCTTTTCACATTACTCTCTAAAAATATTCTCACCTTTAAAGTTTTCAAATTTACCTCATTTAAAGTTCCTAATTTTTCTTCATTCTTCAAATAAAAGTTATTAAAAATTTGATTCTTCAAAAAAATCCATGCATTAATTCAAGGATTTTCTTGGTCAATAAACAATTAATTTATCAAATTTTGAATTTGGTTAAGGTAATTTTGATGAGATTTTCAGATTATTTAATTTTTTTTTAGTATCCCTGTTTATATTTTGCATTTTCATATTACGGATTTTCCATCATTATTCTCGACTTTATGAATGTTTGATCACATTTTCAGTAAACTTTTTTTGTAGATTCTTATTCAAAAAATGTAGGCTCTACAGTTTAAATGGCTCAAAAGAGGAGATCTAATTTTCTTCATAATTTTATCCGCAGTCAAGTTCAAGATAGCAATATCAGGTAAAGACACTATTAACAAACAAATACAAAAAATTGGGTGTAGAAGATTTGGAAAAGCATGAAGAAAACCACGGTGAAGAACAATTTCTTATTTGTTTGTTTTGTATTTTTAATTTATTTTAAAATTTTGTATTATTTGTAAATTTGTACTTAAACAATTATGTATGCCTTTAAGGGTCGTTTGGTAGGCCTCATTGAAACATATGGTACATATTTTATGAATGATATTATTTAGTACTATTTTTGGTAGGAAATTATATATATGTATAAATAATCCTTGGATTAGTTATACCTCCTTCAACGTATTATAGGATGTATTACTAGAGGTATTAGTAATAAATGGATATAATACCATGGGATAAGTCTATTAAAGAAAAAAATATCCCTTATAATAAAATTATCTTACAAATTACATTTATATCTCTCTCTTTCTCTCTCTCTCTCTCTCTCTCTCTCTCTTTATATATATACATATAGATATATATATATATATATATATATATACACACCCACATCTATGTATGTAAGTATGTATTAGGTATGTATGTAGGTTAATGTATAGTTAGCCACTTAAATTTGACATCAATTTTTACTTGAACACGTCAAGTAGACCTTATTAATTTTAAACACCTTATGTAGTGGGCCATTTTATCATATTGACACTTTTTTGACAACCAGCCAAATATATAAGATGTGTGTATTACACTCGTTGATGACGTTTCAAAGTAGCGAATTGAATAACGACACGTGACATATATATAAAATAATTATTAAGAAAATCTATTATGAATGAAAAACTATTTTAGAATTATTTAATTAATTAATAACTTCAAAAATTACATTTCAATAAAAAAGAAAAGGAAAAAAAATATCGACAGTACATTTCATTTCTCCTGCACCATTTCCATATCTCATCCTCCTCTAACAAGTTTGGATAATGATCCAACTACAATACTATTACCATATCTTCAATCCTTCAAATTCATCCTTTTTTCTTTTCCAATTACCTTCACCATTGGAATTGCTCGTTTTGAATGTTTGAAAGTACCCAATAAAATTATACATGATAAAATCAAATCTATTTATGAATTAACTTGAAATGGGGTCATCAAAATAGAAAAAGTTAAAAGCTTTGAAACGTAAAAATAAGTTTTTCAAAAATTGAATTAGAAAAAAAAACTCAAATAGAGATAGGTGAATATTGACCAACGAACATTTATATGATTCGGCAAACTTTCCGACAATGGAACTATGGAAAAAATTAGGTGGAGAAATATGATATTGAATAAGATGTGTGCTCTATATATATTTTGGTCCTTCTTAATTTATTTTTGTTTATTTATATCATTAATTTAATTCTTCACATCAAAAAATTACAAAGAGAGGAGAAAGTTGTTTGTTAAATGGTGGCAAGGTGGTGGTATATGGTGGATGAACTGTGGGAAGGAGAGAGAAGGAAGTAAAAGAAGAAATTAAAAAAAGAATTGAAAAATCATAAAAATTACGCCTTTCACACGCTCACAGTAAGTGTAGCACACATAATATGCCAACTCAGTAAAAAGTGACAAAATGACATAATAGGATCCTACTTAAAGTATGTAAAATAAAAATACAACATCTAGTTTAATTGGCTACCGATGGGTTTGGTTATATATATATATATATATACATATATATATATATATATAAATAGATATGCATGTATGTATGTAAATTTATCTAGGCCACATACAATTGGGGTTTTCCCCATGTACCTCAACTTTGCCATTTTTCTATTGAATCCTTGAACCACCACTAAGTTGTTCCTTTTAAATATTTTTGGCTAATGTTGAGCCAAACGTGATTACACGTATTTTTAGCGTGTGCAGATGCATTAAAGATGCAGATGTGGATCTTGAACCACCCACCTACGGTCATCTTCCCCCTTTAACCCTAATTTCTCCCATTCTTCTCTTATTTCTCCTATTTTGTTTTTGTTCATCATTATTTCTCCTCTTTAGTTCATTAAAGTATATCTTTTTCATTGATCTATTCTTAATCATCAAGTTCCAATGTCGAAGTTTTCTTCTTTATCATTTTTTTCTTCTTAAACTGCAAATGTGATATGTCAATGTGGGGACGTTGTGGAAGCGAAGACCTCATGAGTTGCAATCAAACCTTGGAGGTAGGTTCCTTTGTTACAAAACTTCAAAGGTAATTCAAATTCATTTTTGTTTTCCCATCATTAAATAATCACCTTATTTGTAATTCATTTTTTATTTAATTTTTAGGCACGAGATGGATGTTGAAATTTCCGATGGTATGATGATGAAATACCCTCTCAATCTAGGAGGGTGGTATGGGGTTTTTTGAAATGAGTCAAAACATATGAACTGGACAACAATTATTGAATAAATGTGTGGATGATATGGATTGTCGTAAGGGTGACATTGGCTACTTGGATTTATGTAACAAAATTATCTTAGTTGGTTCATTTGTGTTCTACTAGATTCATTCATAAAAGTATTTATGGTAGATTATATTGTTCTTTATGAGGGAAAATTTGATCGGATTTTCTATTGTAAACGCCTTGTGTATTTCTTTTAATGATTTTATTGAAGGAATGAAGACAATGTGTGTGTTAAAAGCAGTAAAAAAATTATCATTCATGCCATTAATTTGCTTTAGTAGCTCCAACCAACCATACCAATCTATGACAAATAATTAAAAGGGGTGTCACAATAAAATATAATGTACTTAAAAGATACCAAAAGATATTTCAAAGCACTCAATACAAGTTTTTGTTGTTGATTAACAACCAAAAAATGACTTTTCTCCTGAAATAAGGCATTCCTTGGTGCACTACATGTTCCCCGTTTGTTTTTCCTTTGCTGACTGACTTGTTGCAATTGTGATCCTGTGACACTATATACACCATTCAACTTGAGTCCTCAAGGTTTATACCCAATATTAATATTTGTTGGGGTTGCATCTTTATAAACACCCGGAGTGATAACTTCTTATCCTGAAGTACTAGGCTGCATAGAAATGTCTTAAAATGAGACTTTTTATAGTAGAGAAAGAAATGGAAAAAAGTATGTATACATTTATATTAAAGGTTTTACTACCACGTGCATTTATATAGACGTCAAATCCTACAGTCTTGGTCCTCTTTTATCTTCCTGTTGATATTGAATCTTCCACAACCCTTGGTTGATCAGGTTGCTAACTTGATACACCTCCAATGCCTCAACCAGTGCCTTTTCTAGTTCCTCTACCAATGCCTCTCCAAGTACCTCTGCTTTTAGTAGGTTGTTGTTCTCTTCTAAGAGCTGAAGAATCAAAACACATAGAACTGCCTTGATGATTGAATACTGGTGGCTGACTTGAACTTGATGGTCTAAAAAAAGTGGTGGATGGCTTGAGCTTGATTTTTTGATAAACACTGGTGGCTGGCTTGAGCTTGATGCTTGGGTAAACACTTATGGCTGGATTGAGCTTTGTTTCCTCCTTGGGTAGCCTCAAGGTTGTCCTATCCCAGCCTATCAATACAATAAAAATAATTGATTATTGTATATAATTTAGGCTTATTGTAGATGTATCAGAAGAGAATAATAACTTGCCATTGTTGGACAAGCTTTCTTGTTGTGGCCTACTTGATGAGATAAAGAGCAGATCATTTTTACTCCTATTTTGGAAAACTTACATACTTTTTCCTAAACTCATTCTTTGCCTTTCTTCTGAACTTTTGGTGGCCTACCATGTATGACTTTTGGTTCACGAGGTAAATCAGAACACTACTAGTGTGAGGCCACATATTGATGCTTGGTATTTGCGGTAGAAAGTGGTTATACGACTTCAAGAAAGTCTCTTTCCTTTACCAATATAGCACTTCATATTAAGATTCTATGCCATTGTGATGATATGAAACCACATCATGACAATGTATTCCCCTCAATTGTCATGTTCTACATGTATATGTCTTCTTCCTTATATCAACAATATGCCTTATTGACCATCTTAGATTTCATACCCTATATAACCATTGAATCTAACTTCACAAAATCTAGCAAGATCTTTGTTTTGTTCAAGTACTAGTCTAGCCATAGGAGAGATATCTGAGTTCCAAGTTTAAGCAAATTGCCTCATTGCAATATCTCTTCCCATTATCTTGTACCTAATCTCCTCTAACATAGCTATGAGAGCCTTATGTCTAGCAGCTAGTATCCATGAATTAAAAGTTTGGCTCATATTGTTTTCAACAATGTCACTTAGAATTTTCTTAAACAGTCTTTGCGCCAAATAGTTTTTCATAATACGACAAGTCCTCACAAATTTTATTACCTAATTTGTTGAGTTTATCCATCTCATCTTCAAATTTCACTTCAAAACTTGTAACATTCTAGAAAATGTAATTGTCCAGTGCAGAGTCTATTAGGTTTTAAGAATATGCATTGGGGTACATAGGTATCACATTACCCAATATTGAGTACTATTGGCATGTTAGAGATTATTTGCGTAAGGGTGTTAGCCATTTTCTATATATTAACAAGTAATTTAAAATACACTTTGATGTTCGAAATGCTCCAATCCAATCTTGTTTAGGAACTAAACCTTCAATGAAGACTCTAAGCTAAAAATATTGAATTCTTAGCACATTAGGTACGTGGCATCCAAGCGTCAAGACTAGGTACCATAACACATGATCATTTAAAATGATCATGTAGATTAAGTAGTGCCCAAGGACATAGTGAAGATCCTTGGGGAAAGAAGTGAACTTTCCAAGTGCAACTACAGAGTGCAAAACTAGGAATGTGCACGGAAACACATGTGCTACAAACCAAGCGACCAAGCTCAACAAAATACGGTTAGGGATGTTATGGGGAAGGTGTGCGTCGGGTCAAGACACGTGGGTCCCATTTTCCTAACAAACCCTAATATCTAACTAAGTTATCTAACTAGGTAACTAACCTAGGACTAACAAAAATAAACTAACTAGTGTGCCAGAAACTGAAGACCTAACCAGGTGACACTAGCCGAGTAACTAACTAAAGAATTATCCTAGTACCTAACCTACGATGCTCCAAAGGGGTTGGTTATGGTCCAACTGACTTAGGATAATTTAGTAATTACCCTAGGTAACATAATTAATTAAATTAATAACTTTATTAATTACTAAAAATTCTTGGTCAAACCCGAACCCTTTGCTAATTTTCAGAATTTTACTAAGTAAAATGCTCTCCTATTTTAGTCAATTTAGTAACGGAGTTTTTCTAATTAGCTAATTTATTTATTTAACTAATTAGATAATTGATTTTTTTAATAAAGTTATATAGCTGAAGTTTTATTATTTAATATTCAGTTCGTTAGACTTAGACTCGTGTTTATACAATAGAAACCCTAAAGATTGAAAAATCGTGAACAGACGTAAGAAAAAGATATCGGTTCTCCTTAGGCAATTTTAACGCAAATTCATCAAGATTTTAGTGTAATGTACAGGGTGATCTTCGTAGATTCAATTCTACAGTAAGTTATGGGTTTTCTCTCTTGGATTACTTTCCCCATAAGGCTTTTCAAACGTTTTGAATTCAAGAAAACCGAAACTAGGTTTTTTCCCAATGAAATTGCCGAATGGTCATCTCCCTAGTTCTCCCTATTTCCAATTCTAGTAGTATGTATAATGCAAATCTCGAGCATGTTTTTGGTATGTGGTGCTTACTAATTATTATGTGTAGGTTTCTGTTATTTGTTAATGTCGAATGAGACCAATAGGTTTGATACGTATTATAAAAGTATCATTTACATGAGATAAGAATTGTTGAAATGCCCAATGATGTTTCAGAAGATAAAATTGTTGTAAGTCATTTATGATATTCAGTTTACTTTACCTTTGAAAGGAATGAAGGTTTCGATTACTATGTGTGCTTATAGTAGATATGTTTGTAAGTGTTTGGAACTCACCATTTCCAAGAAGAAATAACAATGAGATTCAAAGCTAGTTAATGAATCTTCAATGCCAAATCAACTTTATATCTTGGCCAAACTAAAAACTCAATTGTTCTTATGAGCTGATAAAATATTAATTGTTGGCTTGCTTAAAATGATGAGATTACTATAGTATATACATGAAATTAATTGTTTTGGCTAGTGATAATATCATGACAAGTGATTAGTGAAAGTTTTGTTTTTGCCAATAAATTGGCCAGCAATATTATTTCAAAAATATCTAATAGAATTGGCCAATGACTAAGTTATACCAATCTTATATGGCCAATGTAAATGTTGATGTTTCTTGTAAGGACAATACATGTTGAATATTGACATGACAAGATGTAACTCAATTAACTCATAACCTAGGGTATGTAAATGATTGGGACAAGTCCCAACATACCCCTCTCTAAATTAACATGTGAACATAGTAGCACATTGAATAAGTCCTTATAACTTTGATAAAGAAAATGGTACAAGACTACCAAATAACATTGAACAATATAAGGTGCGTAATGAAATAACTAGAAGCTTATGAGTTGTGAGATTGACCTAGAATAGGGTGTTAAAGGACTTGCACCTAAATGATTATGTTAAAGATATTCACATAAAGGGTGTTAGAAATCGTAAGAAAACTCTCAATCACACCATAATGATAATGTAAGATTTAAGTTCACATTCATCAATTATTGAAAGATATATCAAGTCATCCATTGATCTAAGCATACCTCATACTAGAAGCAAGCCATAGTGTATGAGTCAACTCTAAAAGTTGTAAAGTATGACAAATTCATCTAAGCACCTATAGACTAGTAATGAGCTGGTGCAAGCACATGTAAGCCTCATGAGATGACACTACCACCAAGGTGGTTAAGGTTCTCTAAATTATCCTAGTCTTTGAACTATGACGCCAGCATAAGTTACTAGCTAGTGGATCCACCTAAGAAAGCTATGAAGTATTTGGTTTCACATTGGCAGGTGAACCACCACTTTAAGTGTGGGAAAGATACTGGATTTCATGTTAGCTCACATGATCTATGTCAGTTATAAGCTAAAGATTTCTTTAAGAAAGTAACAAAGTAAGTAATAAAGAAATAACTAGTAAGATGAGGGGTGTTCGGATAGGATGACCAAAGAGTGATGTTAGATTAAGTAATTATGTAAGTCATTCTTAGTCATTGCACATAAAGAACCCAATGGAAGTCTTAAAAGAATATCCTAAGTCAACCTAGAATGTTCAGAGTGAACATGAGATTAAAGAATAAGAAATGTAAGTACAAAGTGAACTAAGTAAGCAAAAGCGTAAGTATATCAAATCATCAGTGCTTGATAAGAATGAAGTTTTAACAGTTATTGGCTTATGCCTATAAAGGGAGCAAAACATAATGACTCATCAATTAGAGCATGAATATATGCCCCAACATCTTTGTATTATGCAAATGACCCAATTTAACAAGAATGGAAAAAATAACTTGTGAGTAGGGTAGTCAAATCATTTACTTAGTCTTTTGGGTACTTACTTGATTCATTATTGTAAAGGGACTAGAATGAATCGTTGAACTCCTAGGTAAAATATAGGATCAAAGGAGATCACTGAACTACACAACAAATAGAAGAAAATACTGAAAAATAAACTAAAGACTTGGAGAGAGAGCTCTCGGCCAAAAGGGAGCAAAAATATTAATATTTTCTTGAGTTTTTCTAAAATTATGTTCATGATTCAAAGTTCTTATGTTCATATAAAAAATGAGTTGTGCGCTTTATATGCATGAAAATATGTAATATTATGAGCATGATTCATAAACAACAAATTAGGAAAGTGAAGTGACTTCACGTTCCAAAAAAGACATGTTGCTATAGGAAGAGCTTTCCTTTATCATGCATAGTCCTTATATTTTTATGTGCATACACACATAATTAGTACAAGTGTGTACTAACCCATATACAATTACAATTTTTATAGGTACATGTCCTTGAAGAAGGTATAAGATCAGTTGAAGCCGTTTGGACTAGTACCTCTAGACTTTGGTAGTCCTCTTGAGTTCGAGGATACCTACGCTTTATTCTCTAGCTTTAGTAGATTCAACATAACTAGTGGATGTTGTCCCTAGAGTTTCCTTTTAAACATTTGTTCAAGATTTTTTATAAAGAACGGTTAGGAAACTATTAATGATATTATGAATTCTTCATTTTAATTGTTCAATATGTTAATATATGGTTGTTTATTTTGAGCTGTTAGTATATCATTCTTACGCATGAATTATATGAAGTCTAATTACAGTTAAGTAAATTTAAAAAGTTTTAAATTTTTCAGCAAAATTTAACTGTATAATTGTGATGAAAGCTAAGAAAAGGCTTGTCTGCAACCTCTGAAAGGTTAACGACGCCGGTCTCCTCTAGGGTCTACGACCCGGTTGTGATAAAACTTTACTTAGCACATCAGCAAAACTGGTTCCTTCTTTAATCACCACTCCAATTGGACCAGATATGTCTAACACACCTTGTCTATGCACTATCTGGTAGCAACTTAAATAAAGCTGGTACAAGTCCCTATGTAAAACAGTTGTAGCGCACACATTAAAAAAATTAGCAAAAAAACAAATTAAAAATGTAAAAGATCAAGCTACAATACAAAAAGCATCTAACCTTTTGCCTACTGACATAAAAGTAAGTCCATGTACTATGTGTAAGTTCAGATCTGCTATCAAGTCGTTGAGGAAAAAAGTCCAACTGTATTTTGTCTCTGCGTCAACAACAACGAATGCAATTGAACACATCTGTTCCATTTCTACCAACAACAACCAACAATTCACCCTTGCAAGAACACTTTAGAATGAACCCATCAAAAAAAAAGTTTTATATCATTCGAACCAACCCTTCTTCAATGCATCAAACAAAACATAGAAGTAAAAAAAACAAAGTTTTTCCTTGTTGAGAATCTCTATCTGTCCTAATCCAACAGGAAGTACCAGGATTATAATGCTTAATCATGTCTGCATAACCACACAATCATGAAAATTCCATCTTCCAATCACCTAAGAAGTCCTTGATAATCCCTTTTTTGTCATATGACAAAAAATTCTTCCAACATACAACCCAATTTTGTTTTCACCAATTACTGAATTTCCCATAAACTTATATATAGTTGACATGTAATTTCATCCTTGAAATTTTCTGCAACAAACAGAGTACACAACTTATTCTTGGTTGATTTAGGACATACATGCACAGGATAATAATTTTTGACAATAAAATCACAACAATCCTTTTCTATACTAGCAAACAACAACACATTTCTTGTCCTCCCACTTAAGTCTTAACTCTTTTTGGTCATTACTCTTTAAGTTTAACCTAGTTTTATATTAACAAGAATAGTCTGCAACAACTTTTGTAAATTGTTCAGTACTTTTAAATACCATACGAAGCTCAAAAATAGATAGAGCACAATCGGGATCAAATTATACCTTTTTAATTTTTATTCTTCTTGGTAAATCAACACTCTTTATTAATTATGGACCAAATTCATCTCTATTGACATCACTGTTAAATTCTGAGGTTTCTATATATTGCTCATCAACCCTTAGTCTACCAGTGTGTCTAGAAGCCTTATACCTTCCTATGACATTAAATTCTCAATTAATATCAGCTGTTCCAAGCTTTATTTCCTCAGTTTGAGTAGGTTTTCTCTTTTTCACTTTTTTTCTCCTTTCATTTCTAAGAGATCTCAATTCTTTATCAACCTATGAATCATCCTTATCAAGAATAGCATCCTCTTAAAAGTCATCACTGCTTCTTGATTTGATTCAGTCCATTCCTCTTCTAGATCTGATATATCCCCTGGTGCAACTTACACATTAATATTTTCAGATTCAGCCTCATGATTCAATCCTTCACATGTAGTCACATTTATATCTTTTATGTCTCTTCTTAAGCTACAAACACATAAAGAAAACCAGTTGTGACCACTTCTACCTCATCCACGACATGCTTCATAACATAAAGGTATAAAAACTCACCTATTTTAGGTCTTTCAAAAAATTTAATAAAGTGAAATCAGTGTCCACCTTAATAAAGACATTTATTGTGGGATCTTCAACACAAAACTCCCAACAGTAATATACCCAAACTATTTAGTGTAAGAAAGTAATTTGATATCGATATTAACATATTCCACCTCATTTTTCCCTTTATAAATAATTCCATTTTTTGTCACGAATAAATTTACCACCATGATAAAAATGAGTTATAATAATGGCGTCGATAAAATTCCCTAAAACAAGGCGAAAGCCCTAATATTTTGTGAAACCTTATGGACAATAAAGACAAAAAACCTAGCTTTTTCTAGATATTAACAACACACCATTAGATTGATACTAAAGCACAGTATTATCACGCTACAATAATAAAAATTACATAGAAATCAGGGAATGAACATACCTCACACAACTCAACTCAAAAATCGTGATTGAACTCCAAAATCAGTTGTAATCTTCAATGATTCTTTCAAAAAAATACTCAAAATCACTTTAAATATTTAGAATTTCAGTTGTAAAGGTCATTGAAAGAAGAACGATTATTAGGATATTCTCATCTCGCATTCGGTGAGAATGTTTTGGGGGTAATTAATTTTTTGGTTTGAGGATTTAATATGTGGACTAGACGTGTAATTGGGTCGAAGTATATTGATCGAAATTTCCACATGGGGAAGGTTCATCTCACGCACCCAATCACCAAAAATGATTTGTTAAAATTTGTTTCCACATCAACCAAGAATATTTAAAAAGAACAAATTATTGGTGGTTCAAGGGTTCAATAGGAAAGTGGCTTAGTCTATGTAACATCCCCTATCAAAAATAGACCAAAAATAAGCTTTTAAGAAATCTGCAGGTGCAATCGACGATCACTCTCGACAGACTATAGTCTTATCTATGGGGCGTACTGCACATCCATTGTTTGTGACTGAACCTCTGCCATGACGCAACCCACAAAATTTTACTAAATGTCGAACGACGGAAAGACCTACGGTCCATAGTCTGTGTCCGTCGATGAAGACCTCATTTACCCACTCTCTAACAAGAACCATGATTGAGCAGCACGGACCGTCGTTCAACCTACGGTTCGTAGGTCTGACCATAGGTGGAAGTTAGCAGTCGGTGATGGGAAAATGTTGTTGGATCAACTTCAAATGGTCATAAATCTTAGCACAAACAGAATTAGGTGTCACATGTCATACAAAATGATAGATAATTGAAATATCTTTCAAGAGACACCAAACTTACGAACATCAGTCTCCAAGTAAAAAGTTACGTCCGTTTTATTAAAGTTTTTGTCTAATAGACCCAACCTACGGGCCCAAACAATGGACTGTTCGTCATTCTAGGTCAATTTTTGGTCCAACAACCATTAACTCAGGGGTCTTTTGGTTTTTTCCTACTTCATTTAAACCCTAATATATGTTGTTTTGACACTAAATCACAAGATTTCAGTCATTTTAAGAGTAGAAACATAACAAGAACTTATCTAACTAAAAATCATAAGTCAAAATGTATAAAAATAGAAGCAAGAAAGGAGAAAAATGTCAACAATCATTGTTCAAGAACGTAGCAAGGCTCCATCAGTTCATTTCTTAAATCTAAATATTTCTCCATGGATTTCATGACCAGGTATGCGGGATTTAGCTAGTGGGTTCCTTTCACCCATAGGGTCCCTAGTTTTCTGTCAGTTTCTTCATTCCCTGATCATGATTAGACTTGTGGTTTCTACAACATCAACAGAATATAATGATATTAGTTATATGTTCCAAATAAGATTACCATGTTATTACTCAGATAATTGCATGAATTTCAGGACCCTACCAATGTATTTCTATAGTTCTTGAATTACTCATGCTAGGTCAAATACTTCAGTTATTTTGTTATGCATGCTCAATTAATAATTCATAATTATAAGAATAATTGTTGAACTCTGAGTTTGCATATTCAGTCTTGAGTTATCAAGTTTTTATAGAAATTTAGTCATAATGTCTTAATCACTTAATTCATTCGGAGTAGCATAGTATCGAGTTGGACTATGTTTTAGCGTACCCAAGTATTCCCAGAACTACAAGCCAAGTAGGTTGTAAGTTTCCTCTGTGGGCATAAGTTTAGTGATCAAGCCAGTATGCCTTTATAACACTAGCAGGGTAAATTAGGTCCTATCTATGAGGCATATACATTGGATTCCATAATTAGCTCGTCTGATTTTATTCTTGTTTATTAGTAGCTCCCACAGTTCAGTCATACTCTATTCAATTGACCATTTATTAATATATTCAGTAATAAGTTCAGCATGTTATATATTTGTCATTGCATTCAGCTACCTCAACATTCAATATATCATGTTTAGATTATTATAATTGCTTGTCTGCAAGTTCAATTATGTTTTATTTCAAGTTTACTCTATCCTACATGCTCAGTACCTTCATGTACTGACGCATACATGCACTACATCTACTCGTTATGTAGGTTCAGGTTCTCAGCATCCAGATCACGCTTAGATTGATTTCCAATCTTCAATTCAGCAGATTCAGTGGTGAGTCCTCATTCTCCGAGGACAATTGTCATGAGTTTTTTTTAGTATTTTGTCTTTAATTTTCACTTTTTTATAGACTTAGATTGGGGTTTTCCCAGCATTTGTTATCAATTTAGAGGCTATTTTCAAACATAGTTAATTTTAACTTAGTATTGAGTTAATTACTTTCTTGTATAAAACTCTTCAATATTTCAAATATCTCAGTTTAGAAGATGGGTATTCTCTATCTTTTCATTTTAAATTATGATTTATCTTCCGCATAAGTTATTTTCTTTAGTATGCTAATTATCATGCCAACATAGTCAGCTTGGGATTACTTGGGGTCCTACGTACGGTGTCCATGTCTCGTGGGAACCTTGGGCGGGACAAACTTTGTATCAAAGCAATAGGTTTAAGTGTCCTAGGATGTTTTAAAAGTCGCACTAACTAGATTCCTTTTCATGAGTGTGAAGTGCACCACATGTAATAAGAAGTAGGCTATGAATTATTATCGGAAAACATCTCTTTATTGTTACTCTTATGTTGTGAATGGTATGATCTAAATCAATTCTAACTTGACATTTGACATTTCAGATCAGCCGTCCCAGTAAAGCTCATGCTAGGAATTCAAATGCTAGAAATGCAAACACATGTTCTCAATTGCCAGATCAAGAAGTCTCCAATGTTGAATTCAGAAGTAAGATTCTGATGTTGTCTCGGAGTGTCACCAACCAGAACAATCAGCGGGTTTAAGATATGTCAATGGAAATTGTAGATTGATGGCAGCAAGGGTCCGTGACTTTTTAGATGAATTAATCTGTGTTCTTAGGATAATAAACTAATGAGGATCCCCAAAATTTCTTAGATGAGATTATGAAGATCTTCGATGTGATGCAGGTTACTGGAAATGATCATCTTGAGTTTGCATTATACAAGTTGAATGATATGGCTCATATCTGGTACACTCACTGGAAGGTGAATAGTGTTGCAAATGCAACTCCTATTACTTGGGATTTATTTAGTGAGACCTTTCTGATAGCTTTTTCCTAATAGAGTTGAGAGATTCAAAATCCCAGGAATTCATGAACATAAGGCAGAATAACATGACAGTCCAAGTGTATGGACATATGTTTAACCAACTCTCCAGGTATGCTCTTCACATTGTTGCTGACTCCAGGGCTCAGATGAATAATTTCTTGTTTGGAGTGCCAGATTTGGTGAAAACTGAGTGTAGAAATGCTATGTTCCTGGGAGATATGAATATCTCTAGGCTTATGACTCATACTCATAAGGTTGAGGGTGATAACCTTTGGGAAAAGGACAAGGTGAATAAGAAGGCTATGACTGGGAACTATGTTATTCTCAGCATAAATCAGATGGTGGAAATAACTCATAGAGTCAGCAGAGGTTTTCATCCCCAACCCGTTCAACAGATAGTGTTCCATCCTCCAAGAACAGGTTTTACTAGAAGGTAAGAGATCAAGGATCTAAGTCGCAAGAAAGTCCTTCAAGAACCAAGACTACCCTACTTCCCCTAAGTGTAGTAAGAACCATCCAGGCGAGTGCCTTGCAAGAAAAGGAAAGGTGCTTTGGGTGCGGTAAATTTGTTCATAGGTTGAGGGATTGTCCCTCTAGACTGAGTCAAGTAGGTGGTAAGTTTAGAGCTCAGTATAAAACTTAGGAAGCACTGGTAAGTCGCTCGACTCAATAGGGTAACTCATCTTGTACTGGTGGTGGTGAGTGCCAGAACAAGTTATATTCTCTTTATGTTCACCAGGATTTCCTCATGTCGTCCCTGGTAAGTTACGAGTCTTTGACCTTGATATTTATGCATTGTTAGATCCAGGGGATACTCTTTCTTTTATAACTCCCTACGTAGAAGTCCAATTCAGTATCAGTCCAGAAACTCTCTCAGAAGCTTTCTCTATCCCTACTCCAGTTGGTGACCTCGTTATAGCGGTGAGTTAGAAATGGTAGACTTAGATTTCACACTAGGGATGTATTCGTTACATTATGTTATGCCTTTGTCTATAGTAGAACTATGATTGTTCATTATATGTTTCTAGACGAACCAATCTTAGAAGAGAAAGTTAATAGATTAGTGTGTATTGGTCAATTGAGTTCTTACGTAAAGGCTTGAAAGATGATCGCTACGAGTTGTCTCTATAATTTAGTTCGGTTTAAGTATTTTTTCTCTAAAGCCGCAACTCTTGAGTCAGTTCCAGTAGAGAGTGAGTTTCCAGAAGTATTTCAAAAAGATCTTCCCAGATATTCTCTTGAGAGGGAAATCGACTTTGGAATTAATCTTCTTCCAGATACCATGCCTATTTCTATTGCTCCGTACAGAATGTCTCCAGCAGAGCTTAAGGGATTTTGAAGGTCAATTGAAAGTCCTTCAAGATAAAGGTTAATTATACCTAGTATTTCTCCATAGGGTTCATAAGTGTTATTCGTATAGAACAAAGATAGTTCTCTTAGAATGTGCATTTACTATAGACAGTTGAACACATTCAAAATCAAGAAGAAGTATCCCATACGTAGGATTAATAACTTGTTGACAAACTTAAGGGTGCTAGATAATTCATTAATATAGACTTCAGATCGGGTTATCATGAACTCAGAGTAAGAGATAGTGACATTCCGAAGATAACCTTTAAAACTTGGTATGGTTATTATGAATTTGTAGTTATGTCAATTTGCCTAACCAATGCTCTTTCAGCTTTCATGGATTTGATGAACAAAGTGTTCAAACATTACATAGACTTGTTCGTTATCGTCTTTATTGATGATATCCCCATATACTCTAGGAACAAGGAAGAGCACGTAAGTTATTTGAGAGTTGTTCTGCAGACTCTCAAAGATCTCCAGTTAATAGCTAAGTTTGGTAAATGTAAGTTCTGGTTGAAATCCTTTCGTTGTCACATTGTATCTACCGAGGGGATCCAAATGGATAGGCAGAAGATCGAAGTAGTGAAACAATGGTCCAGACCACCTCTACTACAGATATAAGAAGATTCATAGGTCTAGCCGGTTAATATAGAATTTTTTGGAAGGGTTTTCATCCATAGCTTCATCATTGACTAGGTTGACTCAGAAGATGGTCAAGTTTAAATGGTCAGATAATTGTGAGAAAACCTTCAAAATTAAAATCAAAATTAACTACAACTCTTGTCTTGATTGTACTAGAGGGTTCAGATGGTTATATGATCTATTGTGATGCATCAGAGTTGGCCTAGTTTTGTGTTGATGAAGTGAGATAAGGTTATAGATTATTCTTTTAGACTACATAAGGTGCATGAGAAGAATTATCAAACTCATGACCTCGAGCTTGCAATAGTGGTGTTTGCACTCAAGGTATGGAGACACTACTGGTACGGTGTTCATGTAGATGTGTTCACTGACCATAAGAGCCTCTAGTATGTGGTAACCCATAAGGAGTTGAATATTTTCCAGAGGGGATGGCTTGAGTTCCTTAAGGATTATGATAAGACTGTGCATTACCATCTTTTTAAGTAGAATGTAGTAGCAGATGATCTTAGTAGACTATCTAAGGGTAGTGTAGCCCATGTTGAGGAAGAAAGAAAGGAGCTAGTCAAGGATGTTCACAGGCTTGTTCGCTTAGGAGTTTGCCTTATGAGCATATTAGACAGTGGTGTAACAGTTCAGAATGGGGAAACATCCTCTATGATAGTAGAGATTAGGGAAAAGCAAGACAGTGATCCAATCTTTCTTGAACATAAGGGTGTAGTTCATAAAGAGAGAGTGGATATTTTCTCCCAAGGGGGAGATTGTGTACTTTGCTACCAGGGTATATTATGTGTTCCTGATGTGGGTGAGTTAAGACATCTTATTCTTGCAGAGGCCCATAACTCTAGATATTCTATTCACCTAGGTGCAATTTATTTATATTGTGAAATGGGGGGAAGTCTATTGGTGGAATACAATATAGCATATTTTGTGAGTAAGTGCTCCAATTCTCAGCAAGTCAAGGTAGAACATCAGAAACCAGGGTGATGACTCAAGAGATCGACATTCCTACTTGGAAGTGGAAAGTGATCAATATGGATTTCATCACATGGTTACTCCATACTCGCAGACAGCATGAATCCATTTGTGTGATAGTCGATAATATGACTAAGTCTTTTCACTTTTTGGCGGTCAAAATTACAGATTCGGCAGAGGATTATGTCAAGCTTTACATTAATGAAATTATGAGGTTACATGAATTTCCTTTGTCTATCATCTTAGATAGATGTCATCATTTTACCTGTCATTTCTGGAAGTCATTTCAGAAGTGTCTTGGTACACAAGTTAAATTGAGCACAATATTTTATCCATAGAAGGATGGACAGGCAGAGCGTACCATTCATACCCTAGAGGATATGTTGAGAGATTGTGTGATCGATTTCAAGGGTAGTTAGGATGATCACCTTCCTCTGATTGACTTCGCATATAACAAGAGCTACCATTCCAGTATTCATATGGCCTTGTATGAGGCTTTGTATGGGCGTAGATGTCGATCTGTCGTTGGTTGGTTTGAAGTAGGTGAAGCAGCTTTGATAGGGCCAGATTCAGTCCTTTAAGCTATGGAGAAAGTGCAACTCATTAGATATAAACTTAATACAACCCAAAGTCATCAAAAATCTTATGCAAATCATAAGGATAAGGGAACTAAAGTTCTATGTTGATGATTAGGTTTTCCTGAAAGTGTCATCTATGAAAGGGGTGATAAGATTTGGCAAGAAAGGGAAGCTTAGTCCTAGATATGTAGGCCCTTAAAACATATTTAAAAGGATTGGAAAGGTAGCTATGAATTATAGTTTCAAGAGACTTAGCATAAGTGCATCCGGTCTACCCATCTCGCTCTTGAAGAAGTGTGGGTGATCTAGCCTCGGTAGTACTATTAGAGAGTGTGGTGGTGAAAGATAGAATTTGTTATGAGGATGTACTAGTTGAGATTCTATACTGTCAGGTTAGAAAGTCGAGAAACAAAGAATTTGCTTCAGTTAATGTTTTGTGGAGGAGTCAGTCCCAAGAGGGAGCTACTTGGGAAACAGAAGAAGCCATAAAATCTAACTATCCTCACCTCTTTCCTCCCGATTCTACTCCATTTTGAGGTAATAATTTCTCTTCAGTTTTAATGTCATTCATGCATGAATTCATCCTTAGAATCATGTTCACTTAGTTTGTACTTGTATTTTTAGCGTATTTGCATGTTCTTGACGTTAATCAAGCCAGAAACTAAATCCTCGGAGTTTAGTAGTAGGGATTGCAACTCTCTCCCTCTATTTAAGCTAGTTTCGTATTTATTCGAGGAATAACATTACCTATTGAGATATAATGTAACACCCCATACCCAAAAAGACTAAAAATCAGCTTTTCAGAATTATTCAGGTGCAATCGACGATCACTATCGAAGGATCGTAGTCTGATCTACGGCCCGTACTGCACATCCGTTGTTTCTGACTAAAACTCTCAAATGACGCAACCTAGAAAACATGACTAAGTGTCGAACAACTGAAGAACCCTGCGGTACACAGTCTGTGTCCATCAATCAAGACCCCATTTACCCACTCTCTAACAAGAACCACAATTGCCCAGCACAGACCGTCATTCGATCTAGGGTCCGTAGGTCTGTCCATAGGTGAAAGTTAGCAGTCAATTAGGGGGGAAATTTTGTTGGGTCAACATCAAATGGTCATATCTCTTAGTACAAAATGAATCAGGAGTCCCATGGCATAGCAAAATATAGATAATTGAATTATCTTTCCATAGCTACTGACATTGTTAAAATCAAACCTCCGAGTAAAAAGTTATGCCCGTTTTAGTAAAGGCACGTCGAACAGACCCAACATATGGAAACAAAAGACAAACCATCGATTGTACGACGGACCGTCGAGTGTACGACGGTCTGTCATGTTTGGTTTGACATCAATTAACTTAGGGGTCTTTTGATCTTTTCCTAATTAGTATAAACCCTAAGATACATCGTTTTGACCCTAAATCATCATATTATAGTCAGTTTAAGCCTTGAAACATGATAAGAACTTATCTAACTTTAAATTATAAATCAAAACTTAGAAAATAAAAAGCAAGAAAGAAGAAAAAGGTCAATAACCCTTATTCTAAAACGTATCAAGGTTCCATAAATTTCAGACAAGAAATATCAGTATTTCTCCGTGGATTTCATCACCAGGTATGTGGGATTTCACTAATGGGTTCCTTTCACCCCTTGGGTCCCTAGTTTTCAGTTAGTTTCTTGATTCCCTGATCATGATTAGACTTAGGGTTTTTAGAACTTCAACATAATATAATGAATTAGTTAGTTATATGTTCCTAATCAGTTATCATGTTATTACTCATATTATTGCATGAATTTCAGGACCCTAGCTATGTATTTCTTTAGTTCTTGAATTACCCATGCTAGGTCAGATACTTCACTTATTCATTTATACATGCTCAATTATTGATGCATAATTATCAGATTAATTATTGCATTCTCAGTTTGCATGTTTATTTTTGAGTTATCCAGTATTTACAAAAATTCAGTCATTATGTCTTAATCACTTAATTAATTAGGAGTAGTATAATATCGAGTTTTACTAGGGTTTAGAGTACCTAAATAGTTCCAGAACTACTAGCAAAGTAGGTTGTAAGTCCCATCTATGGACATCGGTTTAGTGATCACGCTAGTATGCCTTTATACCTGTGGCAGGGTATATTGGGTCTTCTCGATGGGGCGTATGTATAAAACTCCATAATTAGCTCATGTGATTTTATTATCGGTTATTAGTAGCTTCCACAGTACATTTAGACTCTATTGCCTTGCCCATTTATTAATATATTAAGTATTCAGTTCAATCATGTTATAAATTTGTCATTGCATTTAGTTACCTCAACAATTAGTATATAATTTTTAGATTATTATACTTGTTTTTGTTCTTGTTCAATAATGTTTTATTTCAGCTTTACTCTTCCTACATGATTATAACCTTCAATTGCTGACGCATATGTGCGCTACATCTTCTTGTGATGTAGATTTAGGTTCTCAGCTTCCAGATCGCACCTAGATCGATTTTTGATGTCCAGTTCAGCAGATTCAGTGGTGAGTCATCATTCTTTGAGGACAATAGTCATGACTTTTTTTTCTAGTATTTTGTCTTTTAGTTGCAGTTTTTTGTAGACGTACTTAGGACCTGTCCCAGCATTTCTATTCAATTTAGAGGCTATTTTAAAACATATTTATACATAAATAGATATACATACATATACATACATACATACATATATATATATATATATATATATATATAAAAGTCATAATGCATATTTAGACTCTAAGTCTCTATTTATGTATGTATATATATATATATATATGTATATCTATTTATATATGTATATATATTTATATCTAGTTATGTATGTATAGATATGTATACGTATATTTATATATATATATATATATATGTGTACATATATATATATATATGCATATGTATATGCATATGCTTGTGTGGTTTTCTAATAATTTATTTTGAAAATTTATAAATTGAATACATATTAAAATTTCAACGTGCAATTTTTATGTGTAAATGTAGATGGCTTAGTAAAATTTACTATTTTTTACCATCTTTTAAATTTTAAAAGTTGGTAGTTTATCTTTTATTTAAAAAAAAATTGAAAATTGATATTTTGTAAGTGATCAATTTACTAAAATGATAATTATGTATCCTCAATAAATTTAAGTGCGAAAAAAAAAGGAAAACATTACAACAAAATTGTTCTTTTCATAGGTTGTTAGAAGACCATAAAAAAATAATATTGTTCGAAAATTATTTATCATAACCCAATTGCATAATAATTCGAGGATCTAATTGAAAAGAAGTTTTCTATAAAGTCTTAATCAAAACACAAGACAGGGTGAGAAACAATGGACCAAAGACTTGGTAAAAATAATTTATTTATTACTAATCCATGAGTTACTATCCCTACATTACTAATCTCAGCATTACTAATCTCTAAATTATTAATCTTTGTACCAAACGATTCCATAATGTTTGTATTCATTCAAAACATCATGTTGCTTAGTCCATGAATCTTGTATTTGTTCTTAACTTGTATTCACAGTAAATGTATGCTAACTAGTTGTATAGTTTATTTATTGGAAGAATAACTTTCGATTAGTTTGTTTCGTTGTTATTTTTTTTCTTCAAAATTTTGTATTAGTTCTCACTTCGTATTCAAACCAATATATATACTATTAATATTTGTATCATTCAAAATTTCTCTTTGTATAATTTATGAATATTGTATTTATTCCTAATTTGTATTCATTCTAAATGTATACCAACGAGTTGTATATTTTATTTATTAAGAATGAGTACAACAAATATTCATTTATTTTTTTCAGTTTTATTTTAATTTTTTCGTCATATTACTATTCTATTTCAAATATCATTATACAACATACAATATAAAAACTAAAATTAATAAAAATACACATATTAGAATGAATACGACTTATAAAAGAAAACAAAATATTAAAGAGAAAAATAAATTCACAATGAAAAAATACATGAATACAAATATATTTCTTAAATAACTACATATTCATTTGACATACTTATTTTAATGAATCCAAACTAATAATGATATACAAGTTTCATTATAAAAAATACACCATAAACTAGAATAAATACAAATAGAAATGACATACATATTGAAATGAATACGATTCAAGAGAGGATACATAATTTTTATAAAGAATAAATACATTGTGATAAAAGTATGTCAAATAACATATAGAAATATAGGTGTTCAAATTTGTAAATTTTAAAAAATAAAATTCAATTGATAAAACTCAATGGTATTATCATAAAGTTTCATAACAATAAGTTGTTCAAAAAGATAAGAACAAATAATGTATGAATATTTTCAACTTTAAAAAAATATTGGAAGTATTGCTAATTGATCCTATTAATGTTAAAATATTACGATTTTGAAAATTTTCACATACAAAAATAGATAGTAAAATAGTGATTGACCATAAATTAATCATAAATGAAATTGAAGATTCTATAAACAATACATTAATTTATTTTCATCTATCATGTTTTAATATTTATAAAGTTTAACGTATTATACCGAAATACATCATCTATTAAATTCTAGATACTTTCATTAGAAAACAACTACATGATATGTATGCCTCAAGAAAAAGGAGAAGAATACAATTCGACGAAGATAATATATAAACTTAAACAAATTAAATATTTTTCACCAAAGGTGATGTTGTTCATATATTAAAATTAAGTTGTGCTACAAAAATAATATATACACATACATACATACATATATATATATATATATATATCTGTGTGTGTGTGTGTGTGTATATATATATGTATGTATGTATATAAAGTAGGTAGAATTGTCCTATACCTTGTCGATGATTCTTTAACCGACAACCACCACTATGAGCCGAAGTAATTATACAACGACTTCCGACGCTGCTAGAACTATTGTATACTTTGTCGTCGCATAGAACTCCTTAACTTAGTGGATCCACTAGCTTAAATTACGTAATCATCTTACCTGTTTGACCCGTTAATACCCATGATGGCTACCTGATTTTCATGGAGACTTTAGTTAATATGAGCTCTCATCCCCACATTGATGCTCAATACTACTTCCAAATTATACTTAACTCATCCTTTTAAAAACAACTTCCTTTCTTTTAGTTGAAATAATTGTTGAACGCTTAGCATTAAAAGCTTTCTTGGAAACATTGTTCCATTCTCTTGTTTAAATCTCTTTTTGAAATCTTGGTTTCCTTTTAACCTAAATGTGAAAATATTTATAATCTTTTAGGTATACTCAATTCTCTTATAACTTTTGAAAAATGAACTCAACTATGTACTCTTTACTTAACTTGAAAACTTGAGTCTGAATCAACTCTTAGGGAACACTTAGTTTCCTGATATTTCTTTAAAGGAAAGACTTCAACTTTTTATTCTTTACTTTAACTTAAAATTTGAGCCTTAAAACAAATTTAATACGTTTAGTAAAGACTCTTGAAAACATTTAACAACATTTCTTTGACTTACTTCTTAACTTTACAATTGCATCTAACTTCTTTAACTTTGATCTTAACTTTCCTTTTATTTGATTATGGATTTAAGGTTATGATGTGTTCTATTTGATGATTTCTAGGTGATTAGAAATCATTTTTAAGGTAATTAGAATTAGTGGAAGGTGTTAATGTACCTTAGAAGGACTTAAAAATACCAAACAATGAAAACTGGGTAAAAAACACCGAGTCTGGAGCGTTCGGGGCGCGTTCGAGTCATGTCGCGCTAGATCATTTGGTTTGAGGCCACATCCTAGCGCACTGTAGGCACGCCTCCCCTTGGCCCCCACGTGTAGATAAGGCGTGTAAGATCCCAAAATGACTTAGGTGAATATAGAGCCTAACATGGTTTTCATGTTGGTCTACTGTCCAAAATTGGTCTATAATGCGGTATTAAAGCATTGTCTAAGATTTTAGGTGCATTGGAACTCAAACGTCAATGAAAGATTAAGACTTTCGATGACTAAAAAACCTATGTGACTCATTTATGTTTTTATGTATGATTAATGAGGATATAAGGTCCTTAAATGTGTTATTATGATGTATTTAGGTAGTGTGCCAACTTTCATAAAGTTTGGAGGTCAAACATCCAAGAACGTCATAACCTTTGAAAGATGTGTCTTGAAATGACCTTGTCTATCTAAGCATGTTTCTTCGTGTTTTATGTTTTCGTTTGAGGTGAAAATTATGTGAGAGGTCCTAAACTCATATACGACCATCTTTGGGTTGGAAATGTCCAGGTAAATATAACCAAGGACCATCCCAGGGTCTTTGACCCTTCGTGGTGCCCAAAACTGTCAAAGCTAGCCCAACCAACGGTTGGCATTCGACGCCCAGTGGGTCAGTCGACGCCCCTTTGGTGGTGTATCGACGTTTTGGACTTAACCATGGATGAGGAGAGGTAAACAACCAGCCTCAGTCCCATACCATGGACTAACAGGACGGTCCGTTGGTCAAAGGACGGACCGTCATTTACCAACCGCCTGTGAGCATGTGTTCCTGCGCAGGTTCTCTGTTAAGTGAGGGGTGAAAGTGTAAAATCACCCCACATCCGAATTGAATGTTTGGCGGTTCCTTAAGGGTTTATTGGGTATTTTATACATGTATATAATTCTTTAACACTTAGAAGAATTCATTCTTCCAAATCAAAACCCTAAAATCCCTTAGAGATTCCTTCAGACTCCATTAAACATAAAACTCAAGAAAGAGCTTGGATTGGAGATTTGAATGGTGATTATTTGTCAAATTGTAGGATTAACATAATTAAGGTATGGGTTTTGATCCTTGAAAGTCTATTCATCAAGAAGCAAAAATTCAATGATGTTTTCTAAATTTTGTCATAGATGAATTGTCCAACTTCATGATCTATCTATGTATTCTTGCATTAAAGAATTTTAATAATTGAATAGTTATTGAACTGTTGTTAATTATATGATTTTAAATTAAATAATCTATGAACCCATGTAATTGATGAACCCTAGTTTTTGACTACTGTATGGGTTACTTCATTTTGACTTAATGCTTATGATATGTGGTGTAGTTTTCTATAGCTATCTGATGATATAAGAATTGTCTTCAATTGATGTATAATTGGTTCTTAGATTGATAAATATATATTGAATTGACTTAAATTATTGAGTATTATGATTTATGCATTGAATTGATGTTCATGGCCATGGGTAAGGGCCTTATTATATTGAATTAGATGATTTAGCATTGGATTGAAGTGTTGAGGATGGAGTGGTGGTACGCTTCCCTATTGACTTTTTTTTATATTAATTAGATTTCAATTATATTTTGATTGATATGGTCCACTTATTGTGGCGTTGTTAATATATGTGGCCTTGTCGGCGTTACTTTATGTAAAATTATCATTATGTCCTTTTCGATAACTACTTGAAGTTATATGATGATTTGTGTAGTTGATTATGTGATGTATGATCATATTTACCTATATGTGAAGTAATGTGAAAGTATGTGGTTTCTTCTGTTGATGATATTTAGGTGCTCATGTTAGACTATGACTATGTGTTAGAGTTGATGTGTGATTGTTCCTACTTGGCTATATGAGTCTATGATGGTTATATTAAAAATGATATAGTAGTGATAGGATGACTTAAAGATGATAATGTTTTTCCTATGTATTTCAATAATGATATGTTATATGTGATAAAGTGAAGTATGTTGTGTCTTGGTTTGATTGACTTGTGTCCCTTACACGATGCATGTATGAAAGTAAATATGTGATGCCTTGAAATAGGATGCTAAAGCTCTTAGCCTTGAAAGTATAAATGATATATGAGACCTTCTTGAATGATGAAAAGAGGGTCCTTTATGTGAAACCTTGAACCTAGTGATAAATTTATGAATCTTCAAGTAGAAAGCCGTAATGGTATTCTTCTTGTAATGAATTATAGACCTAAGGTTGATTGGCTGGAACAACATCATATGAATCCTTAGGAAAGTCATGATGAGTTTCTTGTCGCCGATGCAAGGAAGCCCTAGGGGACCTGTTTGGTAGGGTAAATGTAATTAGGTTATGAACTTGATATGGAAGCCCTTTGTATGAACCTTAATGTAAATTACTCTATGAGAACAAAGGTTAGCACCGAGTGAGTATGGCAAGGGAAGTAGTTCTAGTAAAGGATGAGGCTAGAATACAAAGGCAGTCCTTCATATTCCTTAACCATGTGCCTATATGGGATGTGTCTAAGTTCTACCATTTGCAAGAAGAACACTCTCATTGGAGTAGGTTAGAACTCGGGATTCCATGTTTTCCTACCATGGCCTATGTCGGTTATTGCCTATTCACATCATGTGGGATACCTATTAGCATTTGATAAGTTCAATGATGATTAGGGGGTGGTATAGGATGCTATTTTTACATCGCATAACTAGCTTTAAAGATATTACTTAGAATCCCTAGGTCTTCTCCAAGACCATTACTTAAATGACCTATATGTGGTTGATGTCTCTTAATGAACCAATGAATTAACGACTTACGTTGGAAAGTATGTAAATGAATGAATACCTAATCAAGAATGACTAAAGGATTCCTTAGTTAAAGTGTGAAGATGGCATAAGGGATTATCTCTTCATGTCTTATCTAGGGATATCTTGAGAATGACACTAGTTAGGGAAGTTGGTTGATTCTTTAGGCATGATCTAAACTTAGGTAGTCACAAGGATTATTTAGGTAACCTTAAAGAGAGGGTATGGGTGTTCTCTTCTAGGATTACTTTAGTAAGTCTTTGGATAGCCTTGTTAAAGAGAATGTCATGTAATGCATGTTATGTGTTTTGTGTATTCTAAGTGTGTATGTGTCTCATTATAAGTAGGCTTAAGGATCGTTTATGCATGCTTATAGAGGGTGTATGGGTGGTCTCTCTTTGTATGACTTAAGTGAATCTTAGGATAGATTTTAATGGGATGATTACATGCTATAAAGTGCCTAATGAAGAAGTGGGCAATTTTACTGTAACAGGGAAGGAATTCACTTTACAGCGAGTTGAGGTTACTTTAATGTGTCTCTTAAAAATCTGATAATTGTTCAAAGTGTTTCTTATGTGTTTCTAAGTTTTTAAATTTTTTTCTTATGATTATATTAATTTATTTAAATGAAACGATGCATATTTCAAATAAACATCTGTTTTCATGATGTTTATGCATTATGCCGTACTTAGTACATGTTGTTGTACAAATTCCATGTTTTTATTTATCTCTATACTGGTTGGTAGGTGAGGCACATTTCGGAAGTAAGACATGGATCTTAGAATCATTCAAGTGAAGTTGAAGTATGTGCTCATTTCACTCGAGGGCATAGATGTCTTTTACTTCTTTAATTGAGGTATTTTAATAGACTTAAGTATTTCTATATTCGTATTTTATGGGCCATGTCCCAAGTATTCTTGTGTATAAGTTTGATGCGATTGAGACTTAGTGTTTTCTAGGAGTTTTATATGAAAGAGTTCTTTAAGACTATGAAACATTTTGTGAAAAGTTTTAATTCCACGCTACTTTTCACTATGTATATGTAATGAATGATATGAAAGAGATTGCACAAGACCTTTGAGAGGTCGAGTACGCCGGTTGCACTCCGACAGTGCCCTGCCTTCTAGGGTGTGCTCTCTGGATGTGATAGGGCGATGTGCTCCTTAGGTGTGGCTGACAAACTTCTCTCTTCGTCTTTTATCACTAAATCCCTTAAACATCCCTTATTCGTTTCCCAAACCCTCTGGATCATCAATACCATTAATACCCAACAGATCAAAATCAAAAACAACATTGGAAACTACAAACCAACATCAATGGGCATATAAACAACTCAATCAAATAGAGATTGGACAAGATTCATTACGAATTCACTTTTAATCATCTAAATAGTTCTAAAAGAACTAAATTGAAACAAAATTGGTGTGCTTAAGAATTAACACAATAAGAAAGATATCACATACCTTGATACGGATCACACCGACGAATTGCACTCGAAATTTGTTGGCATTCTCGGTGAAACCTTGTTCTTTCTCTCTTTTCTCTTCTCCAAGCCCTAAATGCAAAATTAATTTTCTAATCTGAACTAGAACTTGTTTTTACCCCAAATAAATCCCTAAAAGTAAAAAGGAAATTAATTGGTTAAAAGACTAGTATGCTCATCCTTAAATTGGAGTTGAGAGATTTTTTGATTCCAACAACCCAAATTCTGATAGGCATATCTCTTTTTCAAACTTGGAGGTGTTGAAAAGATCTCTCCAAGGGCTTTCCAACCATATAAAGAACTACATCTAACTCATCATGAGCTAGAAGTTATGGTGGTTAGAAAATTTCCAAAACTCACTTTAGCGATTATTTTTAGTTTCTTAGCTTATTCTTAGCTATTCGAGTTACGAGATGTTACATTATGATAATACAACATTGTGGGAATAATAAAAATAAAGAGCACTAATTTTTATATTAGAGAATTTAAAAAGATTTTCTTACTGCTTATATTGCATGTTTAGTACAGTTAAAAGAGTAAATTGAGTGATACTATTAATATTTTTTAATATAGGATATTAACTAAAAAATAGAAGTCTAAAAAACATATTGCATTGTATTTCTTGGCCAAAGAGCGGTTTTAAATAATTTTCTTTGTCACAGGATGATACACTTTTTGTTAGCTATAAAGTTATAATATATAACATATTCAGTCAAAATAACAACACTTTAAGCTATTTGTTTAAAACATCATGACAATATTTTCGAAAATAATTTGTATTCACATTTTATTATTTTTGAGATTTCCTTTTATTAATTAAAAGAGTCCATAATTCGACAAAACTCTAACTTTAACAAAATTAAAATAAAAACAAATACACTATCCTCCCTACATCTTGCACGTTTCTACCCTTTACACATTATTCCCTAAAAAATCCCACCTTTCAAGTTCCAAGATTTTCTTCATTCTTCAGATAAAAGTTGTTCAAAATTTGATTCTTTACAAAAATTTATGCATTATGTCAAGGATTTTGTTGGTTGATTAGCTATGAGGTATACATTATTTCATCAAATTCTGAATTTGATTAAGGTAATTTCAGTTATATTTTTATATTTCTTGTGATTTGTTTTCAGTGTTGCTTTTTATATTTCTCATTATTCATATTATGGATGTTCCGTCATTATTCTCAATTTTTATGCAAGCTTGAATACATTTCAAATCAACTTTTTTGTAGATTTTTATTCCAAAAATGTTGGCTCTGCGGTTAAAATGGATCGAAAGAGGAGATCTAACTTTCTTGATGATTCTATCCATATTTAAGTTCAGGATAGCAATGTCATGCAAAAACACTATTAATAAATAATTAAAAAATTGGGTGTAGAAGATTTCGAAAAGTATTATGAAAACCAAGGTAAAGAACAATTTCCTATTAGTTTGTTTTATATTTATAATTTCTTTTAAAATTTTGTATTTTTTCTATATTTGTATTTAAACTATTATGTCTGCCTTTAGGGGTCATTTTGTAGGCCGCATTAAAACAAATTGTGCATATATTATATATGCTATTATTTAGTACTATGTTGGTACGAAATTTAGTATATGTATAATGATCTTAGATCAGTTATACCTCTTAGATGGTATTATACGATTTAGATCAAATCTATGTATGTTATAACTTGAAATGGGATCATGAAATAGAAAAAGTTAAAAGCGTTGAGACGTAGAAAATAAGTATTTCAAAAATTGAATATGGAAAAAAAACCTTAAATAGAGAGGTGAAAATAGACCAATGAACCTTTAAAGGATTAGGCGAACTTCTGACAAGGGAACTATGGAAAAAAATTAGATGGAGAAATTTGAGATCATGAAGAAGATGTATGCTCTAGACATATTTTGGTCCTATCATAAATTATTTTTCTTTTATTATATTATTAATTTAATTCTTCACATCAAGAAATGACAAAGAGAGGAAAAAGTGGAATATAAAATGGTGTTAAGGTGGTTGTGTATGGTGGAGGAAGAGTGGGATGGAGAGAGAATGAAGAAGAAGAAGAAAAAATTAAAAAAATTAAAAGAATCATAAAAATTACGCCATTCACACACTCAAAGTAAGTTTAGCACACATAATATTACAACGAAGCAAAAATTGTAAAAATACATAATAGGACCCTACTTAAAGTATCTAAAATAAACATCGTCCAGTTGAGGTATCTATCTAAAACATGGTACCAACTTTAGGTAGTTACCGATGGGTTTGGCCGTATATATATGTATGTATGTATGTATTTAAATGTTCCAAATACTTAAGCAGATCACTAAACTTCTTTAGTTTTTTCTCAAGTACCTCAACTAAGCCATTTTCCTATTGAATATTTGAAACATCAATAATTTATTCCTTTTAAATATTCTTGATTTATGTGGAGCCAAACATGATCGCATGTCCCGTGAGTGTGTTCATACGCTTTAAAGGCGCTGATGTGGATCTCTAACTACGCACCAACCGTCTTCTTCCTCTTTTTAACCCAAATTTCTCTCATTCTTCTCTTATTTCTCTTCTGTTTTTTCTCTTCATAATTATATCTCCTCTTTAGCTCATTAAATTATATTTTTTTCATTGATTTCTTCTTAATCATCAAGTCCCAATGTCGAAGTTATCGTCTTCATCGCTATTTCTTCTTCAACTACAAATGTGATATGTCAATGTGGGGACGTTATGGAAATTAAGAACTCATGGACGCAATAAAACCTGGACATAGGTTCCTTTGTTGCAAAACTTCAAAGGTAATTCAAATTCATTTGTATTGTCCAATACAATAAAGAATCACCTTATATGTAATTCAATATTTTCTTTAACTTTGTAGGCACGATGTGGATCTAGACATTTTCGTTTGTATGATGATGAAATGCCAGCTCAAACTAGGAGGGTGATATGGGGCTTATTGAAAAGAGTCAAAACATATGAATTGGATAGCTATCGATCAATAAAAGTATGGATGATATGCATTGTCGTAGGGGTGATATTGACTATTTGGATTTGTGCAACAAAATGATCTTAGTTGGTTCATTTGTCTTCTACTGGATTCTATCAAAAAAGTATGTATGGTAGATTTTACTATTCTTTATGAAGGAAATTTTTCTGTTGTAAATGCCTTGTGCATTGATTGTAATGATTTTATTTATGGAATGAATACAATGTGTGTGTTAAAAGCAGTAAAAGTTGATAATTCATACCATTAATTTACTCTAGTGAGCTCAAACCAAACATACCAATCCATGACAACTTATTAAAAGTAGTACCATAAATAAGTTAATGTACTTAAAAGACACCAAAAGACATTTCAACGCACTCAATACAAGTTTTTGCTGCTAATTACACAATAAAAAAGTGACTTTTCCAGAGAAATTAGGCATTCCTTGGTGCACTAGATGTTCCACGTTTATTTTTCCTTGGTTGACTGATTTGTAACAACTGTGAACTTATGACACCATCTCCACTATTCAAATTGAGTTCTCGGGGCTTATAAACAATATCGATATTTGTTGTAGTTGCATCCTTACAAACTCCCTGAGTAATAACTATTTATCCTGAAGTAATAGGCTGCATAGAAATGTATTAAAATGAGACTTTGTATAGTAGAGAAATAAATGAACAAAATTATCTATACATTTTTAGTAAAAGTTTGACTATAACTTGCGTTTATATAGATGTCAAATCCTACAGTTTTAGTCCTCTTTTATCGAACTGCTGATATTGGATCTTCTACAACCGTTGGTTGATCTGGTTGCTGACTTGATACACCTCCAATGCCTCTACCAGTGGCTCTTCCAGTTCCTCTGTAAGTGCCTCTTCCATTGCCTCTCCCTGTACCTCTGCTTTTAGCAGGTTGTTGCTCTCTTCTAAGAGATGAAAAATTAAAACACGTAGAATTTTCTTGATAATTGAATACAGGTGGTTGACATGAGCTTGATGTTTGTCTAAACAATGGTGGCTGGCGTGAGCTTAATGCTTAGCTAAACATTGGTGGCTGGCTTGATCTTTGTTGCGTCCAGGTTGTACCATCCCAGCCTATTAATACAATAATAATAATAATTGATTATTGTAAATAATTGAAGCTTATTGTAGATGTATTAGAAGAGAATAATAACCTACCATGGTTGGACAAGATTTTTTGTTGTGGCCTACTAGATGAGACAAGGAGCAAGTCATTTTTACACATCTTTTGAACAACTTTCCATACTTTTTCATAAACTCATTCTTTGCCTTTCTTCTGCACTTTGGTGGCTGACCAGGAATGACTTTTGGTTAAGGAGGTTCAATCACTACACAACTAGAGGCCACATTTTCATGCTTGGTATTGTCTGTTGAAAGTTGTTATAAGCCTTCAAGAAAGTCTCTTTCCTATACCAATGTAGCAATTAATATTAAGGTTCTATGCCTTTGTGATGATATGCAACAACATCATGACATTGTATTCCCCTCAATTTCCATTTTTTACATGTACATGTCTTCTTCATTATATTAACAATATGCCTAAGTGACCATATAAGATTTCATGCGCAATATAACCATTGAATTTAACTTCACAAAATCTAGCAAGATCTTTGTTCTCTTCAAGTACTAGTCTAGCCATAGGAAAGATATATGAGATCCAAGTTTTAGAAAATTACCTCATTCCAATATTTTTGTCCATTATCTTGTGCTTAATCTACTCTAGTATAGTTATGATAGCCTTATGTGTTGAAGCTAATATCCAAGAATTAAAAGTTTCGCACATATTGTTTTAAAAAATGTCACACTTAGAATGGTCTTTAAAATACTCTTTGCACCAAGTAGTTTTTCATAATACAACAAGTCTTCACACATTTTACTACATAATTTGTTGAGTTTATTTATCTCATCTTCAAATTTAACTTCAAAACTTGACTTAGCACATCAGCAGAACTGGTTCATTCTTTCATCAACACTCCATATTTGATGCCAGTTGGACCAGATATGTCTAGCACACCTTCTCTGCACACTATCTGATAGAAACTCACATAAAGCTTGTACAAGTCCCCTATGTAAACAGTTGTAGGTCAAACATTAAAAAGTATTGGGAACACAAGAAATAAAAAAAAATATCAAGCTACAATATAAAGAACATCTAACCTTCTGCATATGTGACATAACAGTAAGTTCATGTTTTGTGCCTAAGTTCAGATCTTCTATCAAATAGTTGCATAAAAACTCCAACTGTGTTTTGTCTCTATGTCAACAACAAGCCATGCCATTAGAAACATATGTTGATTTCCATTTCTACTTAACAACAATCAATTCACCCTTGCAAAAAACTTTAGAAAGTATCCATCAAAACCAATAATTTTTCTGCATACTTCGAACCAACCCTTCTTCAAATGCATCAAATTAAACATAGAAGTAAACAAACAAAGTTTTTCCTGCCTGAGACTCTCTATATGTCCTCACCTAATAGGAAGCACCAGGATTAGTATGTTTAATCATATCTGCATAACCACACAATATTGGAAATTCCATCTTCCAATCAACAAAGAAGTCCGTGATAATCTTCTTTTTTGTCATATGACAAACAATTCTTCCAACATACAACCCATCTTTTTGTGACCAATTCCTGAATTTCTCACAATCTTATATATGGTTGACATGTAATTTCATCGTTGAAATTTTCTACAACAAACTTAGATGTACACAACTTATTCTTGGTTGATTGAATACATACATGAACACAATAATAATTTTTGACTATAAAATCACAAGAATCCTTATCTATACTAGCAAACAACAACCATTTACATTTCTTGTCCTCACACTTAACTCTAACAATTTTTTGTCATTAGTCTTAAACATTAACCTTGTTTTATATTCACAAGAATAGTCTGCAATAACTTTTCTAAATTGTTCAACACTTTTAAATACCATGCCAAGCTCAAAAATAGATAGAACACAATCAGAATCAAATTTTACCTTTTTACTTTATCTTCTTCTTGGTAAATTAACACCCTTCACAAAATTTGGATCCAATTCATCCCTATTGTTATCACTATCCAATTTTGAGCTATTCTATATATTGCTCATCACCCCCTATTCTTTCAGTTTATCTAGTAGCCTTGTTCCAAGCTCTATTTCCTCAGTTTTAGTAGGTTTTTTTCTTTTTCACTTAGTTTTTCCTGTAATTTCTAAGAGCTCTCATTTCTTTGTCAACCTCAGAGTCATCCTGATCAGGAATAGCATCTTTTTGAGAGTCATCACTGCTTTCTTCATTTGATTCAGTCCATTCCTCTTATAGATCTGATATATCCCCTGGCTCAAACTTCTACATTAACATTTTTAGATTCAGCCTCATGATTCAACCCTTCACTTGCAGTTACTTATATTATCTCATAATTCTTCTTCTACTACTAACCCACAAAGCAAACCGGTTGCGACTACTTCTACATTGTACACCCCATGCTTCTTATAAAGGTCTAAAAAGTCACAAATTTTTAGGTCTTTGATAAGATTTAGTAAAGTGAAATTAGTTTCCACCTCAATAAATCCATTAACTATGGGGTCTTCATAACAAAACCCACTAACAATAATATACCTCAATTCTTTAATGTAAAAAAGTAATTCGATTATTGAGAAGTGGTCCTTGTTGGAATTTATATACTCCACCTCAGTTTACCCTTTATAAGTAATTCTTATTTCCTGAATAAATTTACCACCATGATAAAAAATGGTATATAATAATGGCATCCATAAGATTCCCTGAAACAAGACAAAAGCCCTAAAATTTTCTGACACGTTAGGCATAACAAAGACAAAGAGAACCCTAGATTTTTCCAGATATTCACAACACACCATCACATTGATACTAAAACACAGTATATATCACGCTACAACAATAGAAATTACATAGAAATTAAGGAATGAACTTACCTCATACTCGTCAACTCAAAAATTCTGATTGAACTCCAAAATCATCTGCAATCTTCGATAATTACTTCAACAAAATACTCAAAATCACTTTAAAAGTTGATAATTTTCAGTTGTAAATGTCATTGAAAGAAGAACGATAGTTAGGGTTTTCTTGTCTAGCATTGGGTTAGAATGTTTTTGGGGGAAATTAGTTTTTAAGTTTGAGGATTTAATATGTGGCTCTGATGTGTAATTGGGTCGAAGAATATTAGTCGAAATTTTCACATGGGGAAGGTACATTTCCGCGTATGTATCTGTTGTTGTGGAACCAAATATCAACAAATCATTTTTATGGAAGAGGATGTCAAATCAAGCCACTGGCCAAGGGACGACGAGCTCCAGTACAAGTTGTGTTAACCTTGACAAGTTGTGGTTCCCTTCATCGCGATGGTTTGATAGATTTTAGTTCAACGGTTTTAAGGTCTTTTCCATTTTAACTAAATTAAAGATATGTTATTTTAATCAAGACTAGTATCCATATCTATGTTGATTTAACCCAATAACTAACCCACTCAAGTCATTATTTATGAAACCCAAAATAAATCCCAAAGTCTTTCTCTCAAATATTTCTCTCTCTACAACTTGAAGAATAAGAAAGAGTTGAAAATAGAGCAAGGAAATTTCTCAGATCCTCAAGAATTTTGTGTGCTTTGATATCATGGTGTTATGACTTTTTGTCCATCGAATTCTTTCATACATTAAGTCCCCAAGATTCCCCAATTAATAAGAAGAAATTCTCCAATTTGAGTTAGGTTTTTTTCTATAGTTGAGGGCATTGATGAATGTTGATTGAATTTATTGGATTATGTTTCATTATGATTTAATTGATAGGAATACATGTTCTTAGAAAGACTTTACATGTACCGAGTGCTTACCCATATCTAAAAAGAAGAAATTCATATGATTTTGTTAGATTCCATGAAAGGATAAATTGTGGGCTTAGATGTATCCTTATAGAAATGATGGATTATGACTAGAATTGCCTTGACATAGAGGCTTATCAGATAATGTATTATTGATTGATTGAGAGTGAAGGATATGTTATGATTATGAGATGTAGGGCTTGAAATTAAAATTCTATTATGAATTAATGAGTTAGATGTAATTATTTTTGAAGGGATAACTCTCATATAAATTGCTTATGTATGAATGTGAATGATTTTCTCATATTGTATTATTCTAGGTTGAAAAGCTTGATCACCTTAAATTAATCTAAGAATTATAATTTATAGTTATAATACCAAGATTTAATTGGTAATGAAATACCTTTCCCTGGATTGTCTGAATTGGTATGTTAATGTCTTTCCATGGATGCTTGGATTGGTATTGTGTTACGTTTCGAGGGATAACATTTATTTTTAATGAGATACCTCGTCATTCTAACTTGATTTGGTAAGAAAATGATACCTTTTCATGGTATCTGTAATTGGTAAGAAGATGATACATGTTCATGGTAGCTTGAATTGGTAAGGACACATACCTCTTCATGGTATTTTTGATTGTTGAGGAGATGATACCTTATCATTGTAGATTTTATTGGTTAAATGATACCATTTTGTGGTACATTGAAAGCCATGATTATGTTCCCTTCCATGGACAATAACTACCTTGGATTGGCAAGGTACGTTGCCTTCTATAGATAATGACAAACGCTAAGAATTGAAAAATTCTCACATCAAGTTATAATAGTTATAATGAAACAGATTACTTCAAGGAAGTACCGTAAGTATGTCTTAAGATGATATTCACTTGCATTGATCGTGGTTTATGAATTATGTTGTTACCTCTTCTACTTATGTTGATGTTTATACAAGTTAACCTTTTTATTGCAATTTTGTACTAGTACATACTTTTTCCTACACAAACATAAGAAGTTTCAAGCTATAAGAAAACAAATATTAACTATGTCAACATATAAGGTGATGTTGATGATACTGGTCAAACTATTGAATATTAAGGTTTCATTCATTAGACTATTGAAGTGGTGTATTGAGGTTGGCCTAAAAAGAAGATTTTATTGTTTTGGTGTGAGTGGTTTGACCCATCACATAGAGGCACAAAGGTGGACCATCAACACAATATAATTGAAGTTAAGCACACCAGGTTATACAGAAGTTATGATCCTTTTATCAATGCAAAAAATGTTAAACAAGTGTGTTACACTTCATATCCATTGCGTAGAGACAAATTTGATTTGTAGATCGTTATAAAAAGTAGGCATGTGGGAAGAATTGGAATTTACAATGTCTTAGATGTGGCATAAAAAAATGATATTTCCATTTTTCAACAATAAGTTAATGTTGAATTTGAAATCACAGTACAAAATCCTCAACACATATTAGAAGATGTATCTAACGATGAGATACTAATTTTTTAGGAAGAAATGCTTGAGAATGTGGAAAATGAATCATTCGATGACAAAGAATGGGACGATAATGTAAATGAAAGAACTGAGGAGGAGGAATGGGATAATGATGAAATAAAAACAAGTGATGAGGAATAGTGTAAAATAAAGCTAGCTAGTATATATATGTAAGTTAATATATTTTGCAAATTTTATTGAATTAATGATATATATATATATATATATATATATATATATATATATATATATATACACACACATATATGTATGTATGTATGTATATATATTGCACGTAAAAGAAGAACAGTGACAATGATAGACATTGGGAGCATCTTGGAGTTAGCCATACTAAGTAGGCTAAAAAGAAGAACACTAGGAGAGACATAGATCCTGAGGATAATGCAAGATGTATTTCTTCTGCCAAAGAGCGCATCAGCAATGACATAAACCTACTTGATATTCTGTTTGTTACAGTGGATCCCTAAAAATATTATCCTAATTTCTGTCAATTACTCGTTACTTCCTTTACTTCACAAGCATTGCCTTTAGTGCGCTACGAGGAACTACCTTTACATGCTATTTATTAACGACGAACCTTATCGGAAAGTACTACATCTCCCACACGTACATCTCATAAGTTATCTACCGTGAGGATTAGAGATTCTAAGAGCAAGCAGTAAGATGCTATGAATGGTACGCCTCTATTGACTTAGCATTATGACCCTCTATTAGCCTCAAATACAAATACAACTACAACTACACGTAGTGCTACCAATATGATGGGATGTCTACTCTAGTTCCATGGTAGAATGACACAATTGGTAGAGTCATGATTGAGCCAGATTTATCATCGTAAATTTGTTTTTTAATCAATTTGTTAGATTATTTTTTTTGTTTTTTATACTTTAGTATATTGTTTATAAACTAACATATTTATTATCTACTTTGCAGGTTACATCCGGCAACGAATGTTGTCAGGGATTTAACAGAAAGTATTAAGACACTAGATAATAGGCTTATCACTCCTGGGGAGATCCAAAATGGTATAGGCCAGGCGATGTTTAATAACTTTAAGGTATACATTTTTTAGTTAAGTTTAGTATACTTTACATTTTTTTACTATCTAATTAACGTTGTTCAATTTTTTATTCAGACTATTTCTACTTGGGAGCCAAGACACAATCAAGTCATTTCGACAACATTTGAGAGGAATTCATCCGCCAGACTATCTGTCTTGCCAAAGAAATTTTAAAATGATGGTGAACGCCTAAATTGGATGTTGTTGCATGTTCATGTTGAACTGGGTATGTATTCGGTAGGAGATGTAGGTTGCTTCCATCCTCTAACTGCATTAATCCTTGCTGGATCTACTCTAATACCCTCCTTGGATACCGCGTGTCCCATGAAGGCTAAGAACTCTACCAGAACTGAAACCTTGAGAACTTGGCATACAACATCTCTTCGCTCAATATTTGAAGTATTATGCTCAAGTGTCATACATGGTCCTCCTCAGACTTGGAGTAAACCAATATGTCATCGATGAAAACATTCACAAAAGAATCAAGGTATGGCTTACACGCCCCATTCATCAACTTCATTAATGTTGCAGGGGCATTTCAACCCGAAGGACATCACTATGAACTTATAATGTCCATACCGTGTCTGAAAAGTTGTCTTCGGGATATTTAATGCCCTAATCTTCAAATGATGATACCCGAACCTCAAATCTATCTTAGAGAACAATGATTATCCTTGTAGATTATCAAATAAGTCATAAATAGTCACGTCCGAGGATCAACCCCTAGGAGTATCATCGTGTACTTGACCTCTTAGAGGTCTTATACAAGATCATAGTTATCATTTATCGCATTTATATAGTAAATTTAGCGGAAAATAAGCTATTACATAACTTTGAATAAGACATAACTTAGGAATCCTTGAACTTAAAGATCCCTTTACTTGAATTTGGGAAACACATATCAAACCCTTTAGCTTAGAGACATCCTTTAAACATCCATAACCTACACCTTGTATAAGAAGGTGAAGAAGAATTGTGTTAGTACAAAAATGCACTAAGTATGGAAATTATACAAAAACATGCATTTAAAAAGGACGTTTTGTTAGAAACCATGCATCATGCCTTTTAAAAGATTCTTCATGAAAAGTTAAATGGGTTTATTTGAAAAATTAAACTTCACCACCCTCGTTCTACAATCAAGAAAGGAAAAGCAAGCATGCAACCAATCCATTCCCAAAATGACATCAAAATCGAGCATATAAAGTTCTACTAGTTCAACATGAGAAACTCTATTAGGCAAGTTTATCGGACAACTTCTATACACCCTTTTTGCAACAACTGACTCACCCAACTGGGGTAGACACTATAAAAGGTTCATGCAAGATATTGGGTAAAATGTCAAACATTTTAGCTACAATAGGTGTAACAAATGATAAGGTAGAACCGGGATCAAGTAAAGCATATACATCAATAGAAAACACTTTCAACATACCCATCACCACATCAGGAGAAGTCTCTTCCTAACCCCTAGAGTGGAGAGCATAAAAGTTGTTCTTCTTAGGAGCATCACTACAACCAATTGCTTGAGCTTGACCACACTTGTCTTGGCAATTCATATTAGGGCAATCCCTAAACTTGTGGTTGCT
Source organism: Solanum neorickii (assembly GCA_027704865.1). Classification (NCBI taxonomy): domain Eukaryota; kingdom Viridiplantae; phylum Streptophyta; class Magnoliopsida; order Solanales; family Solanaceae; genus Solanum; species Solanum neorickii. The sequence continues at coordinate 14,129,215 of JAKWJC010000373.1, forward strand.
CTAGACACAACCCAAAAAGTTGCCCGTTCCAACCAAGCATTCACCAAGATGACCCTTTCCACACTTGGCACATGTATGTTTCTCATTTAATGGGTTTCCACTCCTTCTCTTTTGGGTTCTAGATTTAGGTACCTTGTCATCATGAGCCTTATGGAACTTGTATGGAACTTGATTAGATAACCTCTTCTTGAACCTAGGCTTATCTTGGATATTAATTCTACCCTTTGAAGAACAACTATCAAAAGATCTCGCCCTCGTAGTATCTCCACTCTTTCTCTTATCCCTTGCCTCCTCCACTTGTCCAACATGAACTATGAGACGAGAAAACTTCATATTGTCATGTAGCATAGCCGAATAACACTACTCTTGCAAGTCCTTCAACACCCCCGTCACAAAGCGACTCATTTCATCCCTAGGATCAAAAACCAACGAAGGAGAATACTTGGACAATTTAGTGAATTTCAAAGAGTATTAAAGCACAGTCATACCTCCTTGACAAAGGTTGATGAACTCCACCACTTTGGCTTCCCCCATCTCTCTACGAAAGAACTAATCAAGAAAAGACTTTCTGAAGATCTCCCATATCATAGGGTGAACCCCTTAGAGGCCTGTAGTCCTTCAATTCGACATACCAAGTTTGAGCCACATCTTTGAGTTGTTTAGTGGCTAACTTGGCATTCTCACTAGTAGTCAACCCCATAACATAAAGGATCTCGTGGACTTCATCAATGAACTCATGGGGGTCTTCTTAAACCTTGGACCCATAGAATGTGGGAGGAATCATCCTAGTGAAATCGCTAAGACGCGAGGCTAGCATATCAACTTATTGATTTGGTCGGGGTACAACCTCGTACTTAGCTTGGGCCGTCATGGCTTGGTCTAGAGAAGTGACGTCCTAGTCTAGTGAAGTGATGTCTTGGGACATTTAGAAAAGGGCATCCCTTATCTCACCATCCGTTTAAGGTTGAGGAATGGCAGGAGCTTGGTCAACATTAGCATCTTGTTTAAGAGGAGGAACTTGATCACCACAACGAGGAACTCCCGCATTGGTAATCTCTTCCTCAAGTATTCGAACTGCATTCCTTCAAGTATTCATTCCCCATAACAAAAATACAAAGTTTATATGAAAGCACACAATAATAATACTCTAGATGCACAATAATGCATTTCAAAAAAAAAAGAGAGTTTTCTAAGCATCACATAGATTTCTATTGGTAAGAATGACGCGCTTTAAAATTTTAAGTAAGAATCTACATCGACGTGGTTTAGAGAGACATCGATGTCAAAGATATTGAACCTAATGCTTTGATATCAAGTTTTTCATATCCGGGAAGAACCTCTTACACGTAACCGGCGTGGTCGTCCTCTTTGAGTACGAAGGCTAGACTCTTAGCATACATCATTACATTAATACGTTAAAAATACGGAAAACTCAAAACTTTTCATTACATTTACATTAAGGTTTACATCGACCTCTACATACACATAATATATATTCATATCGAGTATTCATAGACCCGTCGTGTAGGAAGATTACAGAGTCTTCTACTTTTATTACGCATAAGTGTATACATATATATATAAATATAGAACATAGTCTTTAAAGAGTGTCACATCTCAAACCATCTAACAAGATTATAGCAATTGTGGCACAGCCCATACATCAACGTAAAAGAGACATCTATAGGTTATACAATCCGTACTCAAATTAAAGAGAAAGAACATAAGAATCTTAAAAGTAAAACAATTTCATAAGCTCTATATTGGCATCGCTGTCGAAATGTGAGGACCTACCCACTTGGATGAGTGACAAAGTCCAAGTCTTCTTCATAGTCGTCTCAAAAAGCCTTCAATGACCGGAGCCTAAAATGTTGAGGAAAAGCAATAAAATGGGGTTATTACACCATTTGTACTAAGTATTAGACCATATGAACATATAAGATCAAATAATGCTAAAAAGGGACATTTACCTTAAAACATGCTATATTACCTTTTTAAATCCTTATTTAAAATAAAGCAAACCATATCGATCAACAAGACATATTCATTAAGTGAAAGCAAGTCACATACATATTAACCTACTTGAACCCATAATCTAATACAACCCTATCATCAAGTAATAACATCACAAGCATAAATAGGAGTTCATTATATCATAATAAAGCAATACAACTACTCATGAATCCTCATAAAGTCAACAAGTGTCACGACAAACCAAAGCCCCATAACCTTACATAAGAAATTGACCTAACAAGAACCATGACAATATCCAACTTCACATACCAAAACCTTCAAGGATAAATAACATTATATCTTACAAATATAGACTAAATACATGTTCATAAGAATTTTAATTGCCACATACTATCACTTACAAGTAAAGGCATCGTATTATCATCTTTTTCTTTCATTATCATATACATACATAATATCAACCTCTAAGTCTCTTTTCAAGGAAAACTAGTGCAAGGCATAGGTAGAGTCTCATACCCCTACCTAGGCTAAGTCAAACATCTTAAGTACCCGAGGTTGTTTATACTTCATTACTTCATTTTAGTTTAGGGAATACTTGTCTTAACTGACATAGACCACAAGAGCTAGTGTGAAATTCAGTGTTATAAATCCTTACCAATGAAAGGTGGTCTAGGGTACAAAGTAAAACCAAACATAAACGTAGCATTCTAGGTGAATCAACTACCTAGTGTTCCTATGGGGGCAACATAGTTCAAGAACTAAGAGTTAGCTTAATCCCTCTACATACTACTTGGCAATTGGGGCCTCCTTTCATGAGAATTCATTGGATGGGTAGCCCTCATTGGGAAGTCAACATGACATGTTAAACTATAGGGTGGATCTTCCTCTACGGGAAGTCATCACCTTCAATTGTCAAGTTAACTCGGTGCTAAGCGAAGTTTTTTTTGAAATGTCTTTATTAATAATCATAACTTATATAATAATCATCATCATAGCTGAATAAGAGTTGCATGCGTATAGTACTTTCATTGCAATTCATATAAGTGAGGTTAGCACATTTACATATTCATTCATGATAAGGCACCTTGGTAGTCATCACCATCCTTATAACATTTATATCTTATCAACCTCACAACCATTGTCAAGAAATTTCAATTCAATATCATACCACCCTATCAGTCCTAATCAAGTCAAATTCCAACCCAACATCATGATTTAATCATAATTAACCGTAATTTGAAGTAAAGAATAGGGATCATAAGGCTTCTCAAGTCTCATTCATAATCCATCATCAAGGTCTTACCATCAGCCCTTAACTCAACCCAATTAGGTTATAGTTTCATCATCAACTAATAACCAACATAATACCAAGGCTAATTGAATCACTACATTAAAATTTATCACTAGTTCATTGTTTGAGACAAGGTAGTTAGGTCAATTCACTACATACTTCATACCTTATATCAACTTCTCAAGAACTAGAACGAGAGGACTATAATTCATCCTAATCTATTCATGATTGATGCAATCACATAATCTTGTATTAGTTCAATCAATAACAAAGTCAATTAAACCAACATTACACAATTTATATCAAGTTCATAACCTAGTCTTAAGGGGTGAATGTCATCTTCTACAACCAACATCAAATTAACAAGATATATCATAATTAAGTTAGATATATGTTAATCTATTAATAATATCTAAAATAAATCATAAACAAATTAATTCATAACATCAATTACTAGATTGGATGAAACGAACTTGAAAACTCAACTTTTGAAATCACTTTGATGGAACCTTTTGAGGAAAGAGGTCTCAAAGGTGAATTAGATAACACTCCTAAATAAATGATGAAGATTGTTAATGAAATTTGAATCTTTTCAGCCTTTAAACCCTCCCCTAGATTGATATTCAATGGAGTTGTTTCTTAGAGAGAGAAAGAAGAGAGTATTGGGATTGTGAGTTATGAGATTTATAGTTACTCTTAAATAGGTTATGACTTTATATACGGTGCTAACTAAGTTAATTAGACCTCCCCAATTCCCAACTAATTAAATAACACTTTAATGAATTAATTGAAGCTAACTAAAAAAGTGCAGAAAATTAGACCTTTACAAATGACATCATGATCAATGGATTGTGGGTCAATTGACGGCTAAACCCCCTTCCGTGTTGCACATCCGTGTTTTGATTCAGAGACTGTGCAAAAGAGTCCCTTCCATGATTTTTCTAAGTGTTGGTGGATGGATTGAATAGGCGCCTCGTAGATCGAAACACTACCCGTCCTTTCCCTTCCGTGGGTGCACACTGCCCAGGCAGTCCTTGACCCCAAAATGCAATGGTTCTCCTCAAGGGCCCTTGGTTGGTCCTTGGGTAGCCGTACCCAGAGGTTTCTCACATTAATAGTCTTAAACACATGTAAGACACCCTTCCACAAATTTTCATGAATTTCCAACTCCTAAAAGTTAGCCAAATATGCTAAGGCACGCTGGTACCTCTTTGAACTAGCTTCTGAACATCATTGACGTTCTATGACGTTTTGGTTTCTAGACTTCCTAAGGGACAATGTCTAAACCATATGACACTTATTTTAGGCTTTAGAACACGCCTTAGATTTCCGAAGTGTTACAAAACCACACGATAACCAACAAGCAAACATCTAAACACAAGATTAGTGAACAAAATATGGGTACTCCTTACACCCTATCCGAACCTCCATACTACCACCTGCATAAAATCAGTCCAACCTAACAGTTCACAGTTTTTAAAAAAACAAATCCCAACAACAACACTCTAACATGTTACATATTCTCAATAGCAACTCAATATGCAACGGTGAAAAGTTTCATAGAAAAGCACTCACAAGATCACAAAAACACAAATTCAAGTCCGACAATGATAAATTGTGCAATGCCATTAAATGCAATATCAAGTATAGTGATGCATGTCATCCTTAATTATACACACCCGTTGTCGCTTAGTCTGAGAACCATGGGGGACCCATTACTCCATGCTTCTATCGCTACATGTGTTACAATCCTCGATAATATTAATCCTAGTGGAACGTGATACGTCGCTTGAATATAATATCCATCGCAGCGCATGATAAGACCCTCGAAATAGTACATTCTCTTATCACATAACACTTAACACAACCATGTATCAGATGCATTCCAAATGACATGTTAAAATAAACAATAGGAAAATAACCATTATGATAACAAGGAAAAATTCACAACAATGCAACAGTAATACAACATCAACAAATAAGCAATAAGCCTCCAAATTGTTCTCAAACGTCACACAAGGAAATATACAAATTTAATAAACTTAACAAGGGTTCAAAAATCCACTTGCCTTATCTCAATCACTCCGAGACTTGAGGTTTCTCATTTCGTTGAGCTTCTAATTCAATGCAATCTATTCAAGTACATATTCACAATGAGATTCCAAAACTAACAACACGCATGTCGCTACAGGTTTAGCATAGACCCAAAAGCTTACCCAAATTTATAATTAAGTTTGTCATTCTTGATGCCAATTAACATTTCAACTATCTTATTTTCAAAGTTTCAAGCCTAGGGTTAAACTTCAACTTCTCCAATATAATAAGTGAAATGACATTTATTAAATTCCTTAACCTGATATTTAATTACCTATCTCAAACATTAAATATTTAGTTATAATGTGATACTTGAAATAAACGCTCTAACTATGAAATATAACCGGTCATGCAAAAGAAAAACTCACGAGATTCCAACAAATTATCCATTTCCGATAATAATTGCATAATGCCATTAATAACAATCACACCCAACAATATTTTCACTTTATATCCCATTCTCATGCTTTATTCTACTCCAATTATTGTCTCATTATTGTCATTCATTAGCCCACCATCATATACTTAATCAACCTACATGCCATTAATTTCCAGAATAGCCTCACTATCCACTTTATCAAACATACAACAATAAACCATAATTCCCATCCAATATTTTTTTATATTACATAATTTTTGTTCTTTTATCTATCCTTTCTCTCTCTAATTTCAATCATAAATTTTGTCCTCAACGAGCCTCACAATTTACCCAATTACGAATGACACACTAAATCTGAAAAGAATATTAACTATTCCCTTAAACCCAAATTCTCAAATTCATAAAAGACTCCCTTTTATGACACAATCAATAATATAATACAAAAAATTGTCACGACTAATTGTTACCTGAACAGATTCGTCTACTTCGTTCTACAAGACTTTTGCTATTCTTTTTTTTCTTCTCAATTAATAGTATATTAAAACTAATAAAATCCACTAACTTTTTCTTTTAATACATGTATAGGGTGTTAAATAAATGATCACTTTAGCCCACTAGCTATTCATTAATTAAATTATCTACAATTATTTCTTAATTAGTTAACTCAAGTTAAACCAATAATTCAAATTTTCAAAAAATAACCTCTCGCGTCATTACACCATTTTCAGTTTCAGACCAATTAATGTCATTAATAAGGTTGTAATGGATGTCCATAAAATATTTTGGCCAAAAAAATTCCATAATCCTTTGACCATAAATCCATCGACTATACCATATGAAAATCGATAAAATTTGGTTTTTCCTTCTCTGGAGTTTGTTTTTGAATTTGAAAATGCTCATATCTGACCCTCGCGACCAACTAACGCCATTAATAAGGTTGTAATGGTCAACCATGAAATATTATGGCAAAATTAATTTGAATATAGTATCACCAAAAATTCATGGACTATAGCACATGAAAATAAAAAAAATATCTTGATTTTTCTACTGTGGAGCTCGTTTGAACTTGAAAATATGTTTGTTTGCTCCTCGGTAACAAATGATGCCATTAGTAAGGTCGTAACGGATGTTCATGAAAAAAATTTGCAAAGACAATTTCGAAATCATATATCACCGAAAATCCTAGGACTATAGCACATAAGAATTGGTCAAATCAGAATTTTCCCATTTTGGAGCTCCTTTAAACTTCAAAATATTCCCATTTTACCCTCAGGACCAACTAACGACATTATAAGTTTGTAACGAATGTCATGGGATAACTTCGGCAAAATAAAATTTTTGAATCCTATATCACCGAAAATCCATGAATTAAAGCACACGAAAATTGATAAAATCTGCTTTTTCATGCTTTGGATCGTTTGAACTTAAAATTGTGTATGTTTTCCCCTCAAGATGAATAAACGTCATTAATAGGGTCGTAACGAATGTCTATTATATGTTTTGGGGAAAAATTAGGATTCCCTATAAAAAAAATCTATGCACTTATAGCAGATGAAAATAGGTAAAAAAATCATATTTTTCTGCTTTGGAGCTTCTTTAATCTTGAAAATGCGTCCGTTTGCTCCTCGGGAAAAACTTACTCCATCAATAAGATTGTAATGGATGTTCATGAAAACATTTGGCATAAAAATATCTACAATCTTGTATCACAAAAAATCAGTGGACTATATAGTGCACAAAAATCAATAAAATCTTGTTTTTCCTAATTTATGGCTCGTTTAAACTTGAAAATGTGCATTTTTAAACCTTGAGACCAACTAACACCATAATAAGGTTGTAATAGACGTCCATGTAAAATTTCGGCAAGAAAATCCAGAATCCAGTATCACCAAAAATCTATGGATTATAGCACAAAAAATGATAAATTTGGTTTTTCCAACTTGAGTGATCATTTGAACATGATAATAGAATTGTTTCCCCTCGGAACCAACTAACGCCATTAATAAATTCATAACGCACCTCCACAAAAAACATTTCAAAAAAAATTATGAAATCATGTATCACAAAAAGATCCATGGATTATAGCACACGAAAACTAATAAAATCTACTTTTTCCTTCTTTAGATTTTCTTCCAACTTTAAAATGGGCATGTTTTCCCTTCAAAACCAACTAACTCCACTAATAAGGTCATAATGCACGTCCATGAAAATTTTTATAAATCTTATACCACCAAAAATTAGTGGACAATAGCACAAAAAATTGATAAATTTTATTTTATTTTGTTATAGGGCTTGTTTGAACTTTAAAATGCTCATGTTTACCCCTCGAGACCAATTGTCACAATTAATGAGGTTGTAGTGGACGTCCATCAAGAATTTCAATTAAAATATCTAGATTTCTATATCAACAAAAATCCATGTACTATACACGAAAATTGATAAATTTTATTTTTCATGCTTTAAAGCTTGTTTGAACTTAAAAATTCATTTAGTTGCCCCTCGTGACCAATTGATGCCATAAATAAGGTTGTAAGGGACGTCTATGAAAATCTCTAACAAAAAAAAACTGACATCCTCTATCACCAAAACTCCATGGACTATAGCACACGAAATCGATAAAATCAATTTTTTTTCTGTTTTGGGGCTCTCTCAAACATTAAAAGGCCCGTGTATTCCCCTAGGACAATGTTTTCCCCTAAGATCAACTAAAGCATTTAATATGTTCGTAACAAACGTCCATGAAATATTTCATAAACATTGGGAATCTTATATCACAAATAATCTTTATACTATATTTCACGAATATCGATAAAATCTAGTTTTTCATCCTTTAGGGTTTTGAACTTAAGATGCACCTATTTTACTACGGGACCAACTGATGCATTTAATAAAGTCTTAGTGATGTCCATGATTTTGGCGAAAAAATTCTGGAATCTAAGCACTAAAAGTTCATGGACTATAACACACAAAAATTGGTAAAATTTGGTTTCTCTTGCATTGGGCTCATTTGAACTTAAAAAATGCACATGTTTGCCCCTCAAGAAAAACTGACGCCAATAACAAGGTCGAAATGGAAGTTCATGAAAACATTTTTTTTAAAACCTGGATTCCTATTACCAAATCCATGGACTATACAGCACACGAAAATCGATAAAATCTAGTTTTTCGTACTTTGGGGCTCGTATAAATTTAAAAATTCACATGTTTGGTCCTTGGTACCAACTAACATATCAATATGGTTGTTACTGACGTCTATTTAAAATTGGACAAAAAATATCTAGAATCTTTTATAACCAAAAATACATGACCTATATAGTACACAAAAATCGATAAAATCCTATTTTTCCTACCTTATGTCTAATTAAACTTTAAAATGCACCTATTTGTCCCTCAAGACCAGCTAACACTATTATTAAGGTCATAATAGACCTCCATAAAAAAAATTGTATTCATCTATCACCAAAAATTCATGGACTCTATCACTAGAAAATTCGTAAAATCTAGTTTTTCTTGCTGCGGAGTTCGTTGGATTTTGAAATGCATCCATTTTCCCTTTGGAGCCAACTGATGCCATCAATAAGGTTATAACTCAGGTCCATCAAAATTTTGGCAAAAATATTTTGTAATCCTATCACCAAAAAAACATGGAGCTAACACTATTTATAAGGTTGTAATAGGCGTGGCGTACATGCGAATTTCGGCCCAAAAATTTTTGTAATCATATATCACTAAAAATTCGTGGAGTGTAGCACAAGAAAATTAGTAAAATCTAGTTTATCCTGCTATGGAACTCATTTGAATTTGATATGTACTCATTCTTTGGAACAAATTGATGTCATTAATAAGATCATAACTAATGTCCATCCCAAATAGGTAAAATCTTCTTTTTCCTTCTATGGGGCTTGTTTAGACTTGAAAATGCACATGTTTTCCCCATGGTACCAACTGAAGCCATTAATATGGTCATAACAAATTTCTAAGAAAAATTTTGGAAAAATAAATTCTGCAATCCTGTATCACAAAAAATCCATAGACAATAGTAAACCTAAAATTTAGTTTTTCATTCATTCGGTTTGTTTTAACTTGAAATTACATTAGCGCCTCCAGAAAAATTGACGCCATTAATAAGGTATGTCCATGTAAATATTCGGTGAAAAAATTCTAGATTCCTAACACCAAAAATCCATCGACAAAAGCACATGAAAATTGATAAAGTTTAAATTTTCGTGTTTTGGGTATTGTTTGAACTTGAAAATAAATATGTTTACCTCTTGGAACCAATTCACACCAAATTAAAGTTATAACCGATATCCATGAAAAGTTTTGGTAAAAAATTTTGGAATCCTATCACAGAAAACCATTGACTATAGCGGGAAAAAAATTGGTGAAATCTCATTTTTCCTGATCTAAACATAGTTTGAACTTGAAAATGCGTCCGTTTTTCATTAATAAGTTTGTAGTAGACGTACATGAAAAATTTCAGCAAAAAACATTTTTGGAATCCTATATCCAAAATCGATGGAACAAAAAAATAAAAAAAATTGAGTTTTTTTCGTACTTTTGATTTATTTGAACAGGAAAATGCGCCCGTTTATTTTTCAGGACAAAGTGACAGCATTAATAAGGTTGTAACTAATGTACATGAAAATTTTTGGCAAAAAAATTCTTATATTATATCACCAAAATTACATTGACTATATCACACGAAAATAAGAAAAATCTATTTTTCCTACTTTGGGGTTCATTTGAACTTGAAAATGCACATGTTTTCCCCTTAGGACCAACTAACGCCATTAATAAGTTAGGCAAAAAATTGCTAGGAAAAAAAATCTAGAATCCTATCATCAAAATAACATGGACTATAGCACACGAATATTTGTAAAATATGGGTTTTCCTGCTTGTGACTCGCTTCAATTTGAAAATGCGCCCATTTGCCCTCAAGACGAACTCATGCCATTAAGAAGGTCATAATAGCCTTTGATGAAAAATTTGGGTAAAAAAATTTATGGAATCTTGTATAACAAAAAATACAAACACTATAGCTTATAAAAATCGTAAAATTTGGTTTTTTCTTTTTACTACGAATCAATTCAACTTGATAATGCACATATTTTGCCATTTGGACCAACTGACGCCATTCTTAAGGTCTACCGCACGTCCATGAAAAATTTGTGTAAAAATATTTTGGATTGTGTATTACCAAAAATTGATGGACTATAGCACACGAAAATCACTAAAATTTTGGTTTTCATCTTTTAGAACTCATTTGAACTTGAAATGTCTCTGTCTGGCCCTTGATACCATCTGACACAATTAATAAGGCCGTGCAAGACATCAATGAAGATATTTGGTATAAAAAATTCAATCGCAACGTACAAATATGTTCAAGTCAACCATAGGAATAAACATTTATGAATAAAACCATGATTATTTAGGGGTGACACAAGTTTCAAATAAGGATGTTTCAATTTTAACTATGTGTAATAACAATAGAAAATAACACAAAAATGACAATATTGAAATGGGTTCTTGGGATGTGATAAGACTATAGATGAATATAGACGTGTGGATAATTGCTATTGTAAGTAAATAGTTGTAAATCAGTGAATAAGATAGACTTTAGTGGGGTAAACTTTCTCTCAAATAATTTACCCCCAATCAAGTTGGTTTCTTTCGAACACCAATAAATATGCAACGTAGAACACCCTACGCTTTGGTCCATTCACCCTCTCAAGCTAAATGTGTGAAAAAAAGTTTAGGATTCACCTTCTCAAGCGGAACCATAAAGCTAAAAGAATATAGATCGGAGGAGAAAATCTAATTTATTGATAAAGGAAAATCAACTAAAGTACAACGAATGAATATTTTATTGTTTGCATAACCATATAAACTCACACATATTTAAATTGGAACTTAGAATATAGACAAATTAGGCATCGACCAGTGAACAAATAGATATCCAAACCTTTTTTATTTGAATTATATCAAGGAGTAATCTAATATCAAAGTGAAGTAAACATATACTAATTTAATCAACCAACAAAAGTTCAAACTTTTAGACTAACAAAACATTTTTTTTTATTTACATCACTTCCTATAGAGGACAAAATGACAAGAGTCAATTATTATTATTATATTTTTTTTAGTTGGAAGAAGAAAACACCAATAAAGCATAATATAACTTAGGGGGTCAAACAAGCACAGCAGATTATTCAATCGACATTAAATGCAAGAAAAAATGGTCTGCAACTAAGCTATTTACTCAGACCGATTTTAGGATAAATACATATACATTAGAAGATTTAGTCGAAACTAAAAGAAATGGTCAAGTCATTTGGAAAGAAGGTTAGAGGTACGCATAGCTAAGTCACAAGAAATCGTCAAGCCATGTTACAAATTTAAGCATCAAGACTTATCAGACTATACTAAAACATTTTTTCATCCAACTTATATCAAATTAATCCACTAAATTCAAGAACTCAAGGCACCAAATAATATTTTAAGATCGAAATATAGAAATGCATCATGATCAAATTAAAAGGGGGCATACAGAGAGGTTGTTAAAGCATACTATCAACTTAATCCAAAAGTAAGAAGACTAATTTCACCATAGATTATGAAGAAATAATATATCATAAAAAGGATATGAAGATGCAGGGTGATTATTGCAATGACTAAAGTTTTAAGATTTTCGACCATTAAATAACATCAAAATGGCGTAAGTTATATTTAGGAAACAACCAATTCGAAAAGGATACGAACAGATTCACAAACATGTTTTTAAAGGACACAACTTCAACAAAATAAACTTATATGCACAGGGAAACAAAAGTCCAACCGCCTAATGCTTTTGGAATCTTTCTAGGCACATGGCGAAGGCATAAAAAATTAATATCATAACCATCCAGTGAAATAAGACTAGAGGCGAGCATGATAATGACTACGAATTTGAAAAATGTAAACAGAGAGACGATTTCGACAATAGGTACCAAGTCATTTTGAAAATGGGATCTTAACTACAATTTCAGAAATATGTGAAACGGATACTAACGACAACATTTAGCTTTACATACTTAACATAAGAACAAACTGGAAAACACACACAGACCACAACTCACGTCTAGAGATCTACTGAAACTAAATAAATAAAAGAGTTGTAGGTCATATAACTTTTCAAAAGAAGCGATCAAGACAAGAATAAGCAGGGTAATGACGGCGTGTTCCACCACACAATCACGAATACAATAGCAAGCAAAAATGCCTAGTTTACCCTTTCTCAAATGTATTTTTACATGTATTTTTGTGACTAACTACTTGAACTTCTCTCAACTCACTTCTAATTTTTTTTCTTCAACTACAAGAATCTCTACAAATCTCAAACCAAAAGAAAGAAGCCAACCGGAAAAAAAATACCAATTTTGGGGTGGAAGCGTAAAGAGAGAGAAGAGAGTAGTGGAAGAGATTTCGGAAGAGGTGTGTTTTATTTATGAAGGCAAATGCCCCTTATATAGACATACATAATGACCTTTCATCTTTATTAAAAGACAATTGGGTTTTACTATTTACATAGTAACTTGACTCTTACTATTTACACAGTTACTTGACTCTTACTATTTACGATAAAGACATACTGACACTATTGACTTTACGACTTTTTACAAGAAAACAAAATAAACTTTGGCCAAATGGCCGACAATGACTATGACCTAATTTGTACATATTTCTTTATGTCTCTTTCTCCTTTCTTTCTTTCCAATATCTTGTTCTTCACATCTTTTATTCTAGTTGGACGTCTGGCACATAATTGTCTTCTCCTTCACATTTTGAACATATATGGTCAGGATATTTTTGTCCTATTAATTTGCAATATCTTGTCATCAAATTGGCTGAAATAAAATTCTTTCGTATAGCTCTTGTCGTAGGTATTTGTTCTGGCTTTAGCAAGCTCAATATCCATTGTCTTAGGTCTTCCATATCTGCTATTCTAATTTCTCTGCAATTTGAGTAGATGATTGTCTGGTCTCTTTTGTAATATGTCCAAATTGCATTTTCGTTTAAGTAATTTGTAACGACCTGTTTAGTCGTTTTGAGTAGCAGACTTCAATTCTGGAAAAACTGGCAGAAGCGACGGACCCCACGACGGACCGTCGCAGGGTCTCGTTTCAAAATACTTAGAAAATCTGAAATTGGGTACTGAAAATCGACTATCTGAACTTCGTGATGGAGTGGCAGGACGGACCGTCGCAGGCTCGACAGCCCGTCACAGGCTACGCACTTAAAATCGAGTTTCTGTAGCGTGTGACGGACAGCAGGACGGACCGTCGCAGGCACGACGGCCCGTCACGGGCTATGCAATCCCAGTTCGGGTCGGATTTCTTTATACGTTTTAAGGGACGTTTTTGACTATTCCTGCTTTAATTATAAAGTTAGAGGGTTAATGTTAATAAGTCTAATTACTTGGGGGTTAAAAGAGGTAACCTTAAGTTAATTAGTGGGTTATTATTGTCATCTTTTATTCTTAATTATATACTAATTAGGGTAAAAGAAAGAGGGTTTGAATAAAAGAAAATAGAAAGAACAAGAGAGAGAGGGAGAATCGAACGAGGAAGAAAGAAGAACAAAGCTTTGGGAATTTGCTTGCTTGATCACTAATCTTCGGTGGAGGTAGGTTATGGTTGTTTTTATGCTATTCGTAGTAAACTCTTAATAGCGAATGATATGTATTGGTAGTATTGTAAACCCTTCTATATGCTTAATTGTATGCTTGCATGAATGTGATTATGTAATTGTGATATAATAAGCATGATGAAGCTATTGAATCCTAAATCTTGAAAAGAAACCCTAATCTACTTTGTTAATGATGATGCCTTGGTATAAAAGAAGGCTTGATGAACAAAAGTAGTGAGATTAGGGGATCGGGTGCCACGTTCCGGTACCAGGATAGTATATGAGGATCGGAGTGTCACGTTCCGACACCAGGATAGTATATGGATCGGGTGCCACGTTCCGACACCAGGATAGTATATGAGGATCGGAGTGTCACGTTCCGACACCAGGATAGTATATGGATCGGGTGCCACGTTCCGGTATCAGGATAGAATATGGATCGGGTGTCACGTTCCGACACCAAGATAGAATGAGGATCGGACTGTCACGTTCCGACACCAGGATAGTATATGAGGAGCGGAGTGTCACGTACCGACACGAGGGAATAAAGATAATGAATCTTGAAAGATGATAATATATTCAAATCTAATGAACCTAATTCCCAAATGAGTATGATGAGGAGGCGTGAGTCCTCATTGATGTGCTTGGTGTTGTAACCAAGGGTTATGATAACTGTAAATGCTGCATGCTAAGGATATTAGTTGATTTTATGATATTGCTTAATATATACTGTTTTCTATTTTGAGTTGGCCGATGATATCTACTCAGTACCCGTGTTTTGTACTGACCCCTACTTTTATGTTTTCTTCTTGTTTATTTGTGGAGTGCAGCAAATGTACCATCATCTTCAACTCAACCGCAATTCTAGCCAGTCTTCGTCACATTGGATCTTCAGGGTGAGCTAATGTTTCTAGCGTGGACTGGATCTTCTTCCTCATGTCTTGATGCCTTGAAGTTCCGGCATGGACTAGCTTTTACTTGTTTTAGCTTTTAGAATACTCTTAGTTTAGTCATTTGATTATAGATGTTCTTGTGGTGATGACTTCCAGATTTTGGGGAATAATAGTTATTGATTTGGTTTTTATTAATGAGTTAAGTCTTCCGCATTACTTTCTGTTGATATTATATTGAAATGTTAAGGTTTAGATTGGTTGGTTCGCTCACATAGGAGGGTAAATGTGGTTGCCAGTCGCGATCGGTTTTGGGTCGTGACAAACTTGGTATCAGAGCATTAGGTTCGTTGGTCTCATCACACAGGAACGAGTCTAGTAGAGTCTTAAGGAACGGTAGGGGGACGCCTTTACTTTTCTTTGAGAAGCTATAAGACTTTAGGAAAATTCCATTCTTTCATTCTTTCTTTCGTGCTATTACTTTGATCCAATTGGTATCTAGGTGATACAAATTGGTATCTGACCATCTTCACTCTATTTCGCAGATGGTTAGAACTAGAGCAACAACCGCGCCAGCACCAGCACCGGTGGGACAGGGTGCGTCTGAACCAGCCACTGGGGCTGTAGCCAGAGGAAGAATAGCGGTAAGAGGTCGTGGGAGAGGTCGTGGGAGGACGTCCTCTAGAGGTAGAGGACGAGCACCTAGCCCATCTGATACTAGGGCAGTGACTCCTCCACCGACTGAAGAGGTAGTGAGAGAGGGTGAGGAAGGGGAAACTGAACAAGTACAGAATGAGGGATTGCCTCCCCAACCTACCCCAGACATGATCAATCAGGTTCTTGCTTATCTTAGCGGGTTATCTGATCAGGGTCAGACACCTCCAGTGTTTTCTGCACCAGCACCTCAGGCTCCGGAGGTACAACGTGCGGCTATTATGGCTCCCCGCATGGATGTTCCATTGGAAATAGGCACATTTCCACGTCTGACTACTGGGCCTATAATGACAAATGATCAGCATGAACTTTTCAGTAAGTTCTTGAAATTGAAACCTCCAGTCTTCAAGGGTGCTGAATCGGAGGATGCTTACGATTTTCTGGTTGACTGTCATGAGCTACTACACAAGATGGGTATAGTGGAACGGTTTGGTGTTGAGTTCGTGAGTTATCAGTTTCAAGGGAACGCCAAAATGTGGTGGCGGTAACATGTTGAGTGTCAACCAACAGAGGCACCACCTATGACTTGGGCTTCATTCTCTAGTTTGTTTATGGAGAAGTATATCCCGCGGACTTTGAGGGATAGGAAAAGAGATGAATTCTTAAGTCTAGAGCAAGGTAGGATGTCGGTTACTGCATACGAGGCTAAGTTTCATGCATTATCCCGGTATTCCACCCAACTATGTTTCAGTCCACAAGAGCGGATTTGCCGTTTTGTGAAGGGGTTGAGATCAGAGTTGCGGATTTCAGCTTTACAGGTAGTGGCTACAGCGAAATCTTTTCAAGAAGTGGTGGACTTCGTGGTAGAGGTGGAAGGAGTGAAGCCAGATGAATTCACCATGGCATCGACATCAAAGAGGTTTCGAAAGGGAGGTGAGTTTAATAGTTCTTACTGTAGAGGACAGGGTTCCGGAGGTTACTCAGTTCGACCCATTCAGTCTTCACTACAGACTGTAGTTGGGGGTCCACCTCCGACCGGTCAACACTTCTCTGAGAGACCTATGCATGAACCCAGAGAGTGCTATGGATGTGGGGAGATTGGACATATTAAGAGATATTGTCCAAAACAGAGTTACAGACTTCCAAATGTTAGAGGTAGAGGTGGTCATGGTAGAGGCCGTCATTCTGGAGGACGCGGTGGTCGAGGTAATGGTGGTCACCAAAACGGCCGGGGTGATGGCAAAACTAGAGCCACTACATCACAACATGGTAGGGGCAACGGACAGACAAATAATGGGGCCCATTGCTACGCTTTTCCTGGGAGATCTGAAGCAGAGACATCAGATGCTGTCATCACAGGTAATCTTTTGATTTGTGATTGCATGGCTTCTGTATTGTTTGATCCTGGATCCACATTTTCTTATGTATCTTCCTCATTTGCTAATGGTCTAAATTTACATTGTGAATTACTTGATATGCCTATTCGTGTTTCTACTCTGGTGGGTGAGTCTGTGGTAGTTGAAAAGGTATATAGGTCTTGTTTGGTGAACTTTGTGGGGAGCAACACTTATGTAGATTTGGTTATCTTAGAAATGGTTGACTTTGATGTAATTCTGGGTATGACTTGTCTTTCTCCGCAATTTGCGATCTTGGATTGTAATGCTAAAACGGTGACGTTAGCCAAGCCTGAGACAGACCCGTTAGTGTGGGAGGGTGACTACACTTCCACTCCGCTGCGTATCATCTCCTTTCTCCGTGCTAATAAAATGGTTAGTAAAGGGTGTTTATCTTTCTTGGCCCATCTCAAGGATGACACTACCCAAGTACCTTCGATTGAGTCAGTTTCGGTAGTCCGTGAGTTTTTGGATGTGTTCCCTGCAGATCTTCCTGGTATGCCACCAGATAGGGACATTGACTTCTGTATTGATCTTGAACCGGGTACTCGCCCCATTTCTATACCCCCTTATAGAATGGCTCCCGCGGAGTTAAGAGAGTTAAAAGCCCAACTTCAAGAGTTGTTGAGCAAAGGCTTCATTAGACCAAGTGCATCTCCTTGGGATGCTCCGGTTTTGTTTGTAAAGAAGAAGGATGGGAGTTTTCGGATGTGCATAGACTACCGGCAATTGAACAAGGTAACTATTAAGAACAAGTATCCTCTTCCTCGCATTGATGACTTGTTCGATCAGTTACAAGGTGCTTGTGTCTTCTCTAAGATTGACTTGAGATCCGGTTATCATCAATTGAAAATACGGGCAACGGATGTGCCAAAGACTGCTTTTCGAACGAGGTATGGGCATTACGAATTTGTAGTGATGTCTTTTGGTCTTACGAATGCCCCTGCTGCGTTCATGAGCTTGATGAACGGGATTTTTAAGCCATATCTGGATCTATTTGTGATCGTATTTATTGATGATATATTGGTATACTCAAAGAGTAAGAAGGAACATGAAGAGCATTTGAGAATGGTATTGGAAATGTTGAGGGAGAAAAAGCTTTATGCCAAGTTCTCTAAGTGTGAGTTTTGGCTAGATGCAGTGTCCTTCTTGGGGCACGTGGTTTCTAAGGATGGAGTGATGGCGGATCCTTCTAAGATTGAGACAGTGAAGAATTGGGTAAGACCTACTAATGTGTCAGAAATAAGGAGCTTCGTTGGGTTAGCTAACTACTACCGCCGATTTGTCAAGGGATTCTCTGCTATTGCTTCCCAATTGACGAACTTGACTAAGCAAAATGTTCCATTTGTATGGTCGGACGAATGTGAGGAAAGCTTTCAGAAACTCAAGACTTTGTTGACTACCGCACCTATCCTTACCTTGCCAGTAGAGGGTAAGAACTTCATTGTTTATTGTGATGCATCCTATTCTGGGTTGGGTGCAGTGCTAATGCAAGAGAAGAGTGTAATTGCTTATGCTTCAAGGCAATTAAAGGTGCATGAATGTAACTATCCGACCCACGATTTGGAATTGGCTGCGGTAGTGTTTGCATTGAAGCAATGGAGACACTATTTATATGGGGTTAAGTGTGAGGTCTACACGGATCATCGTAGCCTTCAGTATGTCTTTACTCAGAAAGATTTGAACTTAAGACAGAGGAGATGGATGGAGTTACTAAAGGACTACTATATCACTATCTTGTATCATCCGGGAAAAGCGAATGTTGTGGCAGATGCTTTAAGTAGAAAAGCGGGAAGCATGGGAAGTCTAGCTCACTTGCAAGTTTCTAGACGTCCATTGACTAGAGAGGTTCAGACTCTGGCTAACGACTTGATGAGGTTAGAAGTAAATGAGAAGGGAGGATTGTTGGCTAGTGTGGAGTCAAGATCTTCTTTTCTTGACAAGATTAAGGGAAAACAGTTTGATGATGAGAAACTAAGAAGAATCCAAGATAAGGTATTGCGAGGAGAGGCTAAGGAAGAACAAATCGATGAGGAAGGTGTTATGAGAATCAAGGGAAGGGTATGTGTACCCCGAGTTGATGATTTGATCAACACTATTTTGACAGAGGCTCATAGTTCAAGGTATTCTATACATCCGGGTGCAACCAAGATGTACCGCGACCTAAAGCAACACTTTTGGTGGAGTAGAATGAAGCGGGATATTGTGGATTTTATTGCCAAATGTCCAAACTGTCAACAAGTAAAATATGAACACCAAAGGCCCGGAGGAACACTTCAGAGAATGCCCATTCCGGAATGGAAGTGGGAGAGAATTGCAATGGATTTTGTGGTTGGTCTTCCGAAGACAATGGGTAAGTATGACTCCATTTGGGTGATTGTTGATAGGTTAACTAAGTCTGCCCATTTCGTTCCGGTTAAGGTGACTTACAATGCCGAGAAGTTAGCCAAGATCTATATCTCAAAAATCGTTCGATTACATGGGGTTCCACTATCCATCATATCAGATAGAGGTACGCAGTTTACTTCTAAGTTTTGGAAAACATTGCATGTAGAATTGGGTACTAGGTTGGACCTTAGTACTGCGTTCCATCCTCAGACCGATGGTCAGTCTGAGCGAACGATTCAAGTTTTGGAGGATATGCTTCGTGCATGTGTGATAGAGTTTGGTGGCCATTGGGATAGCTTTTTACCCTTAGCGGAGTTTTCATACAATAATAGCTATCACTCAAGTATTGATATGGCCCCATTTGAAGCATTGTATGGGAGGAGATGTAGGTCTCCCATTGGTTGGTTTGATGCATTCGAGGTTAGACCTTGGGGTACTGACCTTTTGAGGGATTCGATAGAGAAAGTGAAGTCTATTCAAGAAAAGCTTCTAGCGGCGCAAAGTAGATAAAAGGAATATGCAAATCGAAAGGTTAGAGACTTAGAGTTCATGGAGGGTGAACAAGTCTTGTTGAAAGTTTCACCAATGAAAGGGGTGATGCGGTTTGGTAAAAGAGGTAAACTAAGCCCAAGGTATATTGGTCCCTTCGAAGTACTTAAACGAGTAGGGGAGGTGGCTTATGAGTTAGCCTTGCCTCCAGGGCTGTCCGGAGTACATCCGTATTCCATGTGTCTATGTTGAAAAGATATCATGGGGATGGAAACTACATTATCCGTTGGGATTCAGTTTTGCTTGACGAGAATTTGTCTTATGAGGAGGAACCTGTTGCCATTCTAGATAGGAAATTCGCAAGTTGAGATCAAGGGAGATTGCGTCCATCAAGGTGCAATGGAAGAATCGGCCGGTTGAAGAAGCAACTTGGGAGAAGGAGGTCGATATGCGAGAAAGATACCCACACCTGTTTACACATTCAGGTACTCCTTTTCGCCCTTGTTTTCCTTCTTGTGATCGTTCGGGGATGAACGATGGGTAAATTGGTATCTATTGTAACGACCTATTTAGTCGTTTTGAGTAGCAGACTTCAATTCTGGAAAAACTGGCAGAAGCGACGGACCCCACGACGGACCGTCATGGGCACGACGGACCGTCGCAGGGTCTCGTTTCAAAATACTTAGAAAATCTGAAATTGGGTACTGAAAATCGACTCTCTGAACTTCGTGATGGAGTGGCAGGACGGACCGTCGCAGGCTCGACGGCCCGTCACAGGCTACGCACTTAAAATCGAGTTTCTGTAGCGTGTGACGGACAGCAGGACGGACCGTCGCAGGCACGACGGCCCGTCACGGGCTACGCAATCCCAGTTCGGGTCGGATTTTATTTATACGTTTTAAGGGACGTTTTTGACTATTCCTGCTTTAATTATAAAGTTAGAGGGTTAATGTTAATAAGTCTAATTACTTGGGGGTTAAAAGAGGTAACCTTAAGTTAATTAGTGGGTTATTATTGTCATCTTTTATTCTTAATTACATACTAATTAGGGTAAAAGAAAGAGGGTTTGAATAAAAGAAAATAGAAAGAACAAGAGAGAGAGGGAGAATCGAACGAGGAAGAAAGAAGAACAAAGCTTTGGGAATTTGCTTGCTTGATCACTAATCATCGGTGGAGGTAGGTTATGGTTGTTTTTATGCTATTCGTAGTAAACTCTTAATAGCGAATGATATGTATTGGTAGTATTGTAAACCCTTCTATATGCTTAATTGTATGCTTGCATGAATGTGATTATGTAATTGTGATATAATAAGCATGATGAAGCTATTGAATCCTAAATCTTGAAAAGAAACCCTAATCTACTTTGTTAATGATGATGCCTTGGTATAAAAGAAGGCTTGATGAACGAAAGTAGTGAGATTAGGGGATCGGGTGCCACGTTCCGGTACCAGGATAGTATTTGAGGATCGGAGTGTCACGTTCCGACACCAGGATAGTATATGGATCGGGTGCCACGTTCCGACACTAGGATAGTATATGAGGATCGGAGTGTCACGTTCCGACACCAGGATAGTATATGGATCGGGTGCCACGTTCCGGTACCAGGATAGAATATGGATCGGGTGTCACGTTCCGACACCAGGATAGAATGAGGATCAGAGTGTCACGTTCCGACACCAGGATAGTATATGAGGAGCGGAGTGTCATGTACCGACACGAGGGAATAAAGATAATGAATCTTGAAAGATGATAATATATTCAAATCTAATGAACCTAATTCCCAAATGAGTATGATGAGGAGGCGTGAGTCCTCATTGATGTGCTTGGTGTTGTAACCAAGGGTTATGATAACTGTAAATGTTGCATGCTAAGGATATTAGTTGATTTTATGATATTGCTTAATATATACTGTTTTCTATTTTGAGTTGGCCGATGATATCTACTCAGTACCCGTGTTTTGTACTGACCCCTACTTTTATGTTTTCTTCTTGTTTATTTGTGGAGTGCAGCAAACGTACCGTCATCTTCAACTCAACCGCAATTCTAGCCAGTCTTCGTCACATTGGATCTTCAGCGTGAGCTAATGTTTCTAGCTTGGACTGGATCTTCTTCCTCATGTCTTGATGCCTTGATGTTCCGGCATGGACTAGCTTTTACTTGTTTTAGCTTTTAGAATACCCTTAGTTTAGTCATTTGATTATAGATGTTCTTGTGTTGATGACTTCCAGATTTTGGGGAATAATAGTTATTGATTTGGTTTTTATTAATGAGTTAAGTCTTCCGCATTACTTTCTGTTGATATTATATTGAAATGTTAAGGTTTAGATTGGTTGGTTCGCTCACATAGGAGGGTAAATGTGGGTGCCAGTCGCGATCGGTTTTGGGTCGTGACATAATTATTTGTCATCTCACTTAGTATAGTAGCTATTCCGATAGTTCTTTTATTTGCATAAAATTCTGGAATATCCACTTGTTGTATTTCTTCTTGGATATCTATTTTTTCTGGGATTATCATCTCTCTTGTAAATCCAATCTTTATAGCTTGTATTGTAGGTTTAACTTCGTCATATAGTATCTCTGCTGTAGCTGCGTAAAACTTTATACAAAAAAGAGTTCCTTTAGTTACTCTTTTATATTGTAAAAAGGCTTTATATAATTCTGGTATCTTTGATATCTCGTCTCCCGTTATTGTATACACAGTACTTAATAATCCGTAGTTGTAGCAGGTTGCTACTAGATTTGGGTTGGTTCCTGGTTGTGCAATTAGCTTATTGTATCCTTGTAAATATTGGGTTATATAGTCTCCAGTTCCGTTCTTTGTTTCTTTGGCTCTGGGGTTTAGGTTTAGAAATGTTTGTACTCTGTGTATATTTTCTATGTATGTTCTTGTGATGTAATTATATGTCTGTTTTTGAGAGTCTAGGCTGGCTTTATAAGTATTTGTTTGTGGGGTAACAGATATATCTTTTTGGGTATTTTGAGGAGTGTATGATTTTGAGAATAGTTTGTTCAAATTTGTATTTGTATATTTTACCTTATTCTCCTCCTTTCTTTTAGATTGTCCTGCTGTAGATGTGCTGGCTGTAGCTGCATTTAAACAAACATTGTTATGGGTTTTAAGGAGTTTCCCATCGTCTCCTTGTAGCTCTGGAATTTTTGTGTCTTCCGATCGACATAGCTCCGCATATTTATAGTCATGCTGCTGACTTTTAGTTTTCAAATTTTGTAACTCTTTACTCATACTGTCTACTTTCGTAGAAAGTGTAGTAATAGCTTTGAGTATTTCTTCTGTTGTATCTGGTTCAGTTTGTGTTCCTTTTTCTTGATAAGTAATCTGCAACGAGATTTTCATCAGTTTTTATAATTTCAATTGTAAATGTAAAGTTTAATATATTCAATACCAATCTCCTTATTTCTTTTGTTGTAACTGAATCATCTAACTTTTTTGTTATCCACCATTTTACTTGTGTGTTATCTGTTCTTACAATAAATTTATTGTAAACTATATATGGTTCAAATGCTAATAAACATTTATATAATGCAAATAATTCTTTTCTATTTATTTCCCATTTTATTTGTGCTTCTGTATAAGATCCTGAATAATATCTACAATGATGTTCTATTTTTTCTTTGTTATATATGTATTTTAAAACTCCTCCATAACTATGATCACTCGAGTCTGTTTCAAAAATATAAATAAACTCTTTATTTTCATCAGGAAAATATAATTTTGGTAGTTTTTTGCATAATTTTTTAATATTTTTTATGTGTTCTTTATCTTTATTGTCAAAATGATATTCAATATCTTTTCTGAGTTTTTTATATTGTGGTTTTAAATGTTCTGCTAATTTTGGTATATATTCTCTTACTTAATTTACTAATCCTAAAAATGATTGTAATTTCTTTTTCGTATCTATATTTTTATCAATAGTAATTATTTTTTGTACTATGTGAGTTTGCATTTTTATTCCATTTTTATCTATTTGTATTCCTAGAAATTCTATCTGTGGTTTCATAATTTCTGTTTTACTTTTACTTAAACTTATACCTGAATGTTTAATTATATGTATAAATTTTTCTAATAATCTTATATGTTCATCTTGTGTTTTGGAGTATAATAATATATCATCTATATATATGATACAGTTTTCTAATTGGTTAAAATAGTTGTCCATAAAATGCTGATATCTATCAGGTGCATTTTTATATCCAAATGGTAATACATTCCATTCATAGAATCCTTGCGGTACTGTGAATGTTGTTAATTGTTTAGATTCTTCTATTAATTTAAGATGGTATAATCCTGATTTACAGTCAATTTTACTAAAATAATTATATCCTTGTATTTGTCTTATTTTAAGTATTTTATTAGGTATTGGGTAGTTATATGTTTTAGTTTTAGCATTTAAATTTCTGTAGTCAATAACCATTCTACTTTTACCTCTTTTTTGTTCACTGTGTTTTATTACTATAAATGCTGGGCTTGTATGTTTACTATTACTTTCTTGTATGTAATTTTTTTCCAGTAATTCATTTATATGTATTTTAAATTCTTGTAAATCATCAAAGTTATATTTTAATGATTTTTGTGTTATTATACTATTTTCATCTATTAATTCAATTTTTACTTTTGTTTTATGTTTTTCCCATCCTTGTAATGGGTCTTCATTATATAGTTGTTCTAGCTGTTCATTAATTATTTTAACTTTATATATTGTTAATATAATAATTTCGAATTGTGATATTTGTTTTTAATCTATATTTTTCATTTCTTGATTTATTTTTTTACTTCCATTAATCCATTCTATAGGTTTTCGTTGTTTATTTTTTACTCTTTTTGCTCCTATTTTATGGCCACATGGTGTAGTAAGCCAACAATATGTTTTTGTTATTATATGTGGGTAAAATTTATCTAAAAATGGCATTCCTAATAACATATCTTTTGTAGTAAATTCAAAGTTATATATTTCTTCTATTGTTAGTATTTTATCCCATATTTGTATTTTTATGTTTTTTGCTTTATATTTGATCATACTTCCTTCATTATTAAATCCTGTTACTATCATGGGTGTTTTTAATTTTTTCCATTTATCTTCTGGTAAACAATTATATTTACATATATTTGCTTCTGCTCCTGTATCTATCATAGGTGTATAATATCTGTTGTGGTATCCTTCTACAATAATTTTTGCAAGTATAAATATTTTCATTAATCATTTTGTTCTTTTTATAATTATTTTCTTATTTTGACAAGTTATTGTTAATTGTTCATTTTCTATGCTTTATGGTTTAACCTTTTCTAACCATTTTATTCCTAATGTGATATTATGATTTTCTTCATATATCTTAAACTGTATTTTTAATGGAATTCCTCCTATAATTATTTCTTTTTCTGTTGTTTCTTCATTTGTATTTACTATTTCACTAGGTAATCCAGGGCATATATGTCCTGTTTTCATAATCTCTTCTTCTAATACTAGTTCTCTTGTTATATGATTTTCTTCTTGTCCTGTGTTTATCAAGATTTTATATTTTCTCTGGTCTATTATTCCTGTTATAAAATAATGAGATTTTGTCATTTCTTCTAAATCTTGTGATATTTCATATTTTCTTTTAGATGAACTCATTCTTGATGAGGAAGCTCTAGTCATCATTTTTAATGTGTTTGTATTTGGTGTACTTGAGGTACTCAATCTTTCTTTTACTATCTCCAATTCTTCTTCTGTATCCATTTCTTTATAACTATAGTCATTATTATCTATTACCGTAATTATTTTTTCAAAAGGATTTTCTATTTTTATTTTATCTATTTTACTTCTTGCTGTTATCTATGTTGCAAGAAGTAAAATAGATAAAATAAAAAATAGAAAATCCTTTTGAAAAAATAATTACGGTAATAGATAATAATGACTATAGTTATAAAGAAATGGTACAGACAGAAGAAGAATTGGAGATAGTAAAAGAAAGATTGAGTACCTAAGTACACCAAATACAAACACATTAAATATGATGACTAGAGCTTCCTCATCAAGAATGAGTCATCTAAAAGAAAATATGAAATATCACAAGATTTAGAAGAAATGACAAAAATATCATTATTTTATAACAGGAATAATAGACCAGAGAAAATATAAAATCTTGATAAACACAGGACCAGAAGAAATCATATAACAAGAGAACTAGTATTAGAAGAAGAGATTATGAAAACAGGACATATATGCCCTGGATAACCTAGTGAAATAGTAAATACAAATGAAGAACAACAAAAAAAGAAATAATTATAGAGGAATTCCATTAAAATACAATTTAAGATATATGAAGGAAATCATAATATCACATTAGGAATAAAATGGTTAGAAAAGGTTTAACCATACAGCATAGAAAATGAACAATTAACAATAACTTGTCAAAATAAGAAAATAATTATAAAAAGAACAAAATGATTAATGAAAATATTTATACTTGCAAAAATTATTGTAGAAGGATACCACAACAGATATTATACACCTATGATAGATACAGGAGCAGAAGCAAATATATGTAAATATAATTGTTTACAAGAAGATAAATGGGAAAAATTAAAAACACCCATGATAGTAACAGGATTTGATAATGAAGGAAGTATGATCAAATATAAAGCAAAAAACATAAAAATACAAATATGGGATAAAATACTAACAATAGAAGAAATATATAACTTTGAATTTACTACAAAAGATATGTTATTAGGAATGCCATTTTTAGATAAATTTTACCCACATATAATAACAAAAACATATTGGTGACTTACTACACCATGTGGCCATAAAATAGGAGCAAAAAGAGTAAAAAATAAAAAACGAAAACCTATAGAATGGATTAAAGGAAGTGAAAAAATAAATTAAGAAATGGAAAATATAGATGAAAAACAAATATCACAATTAGAAATTATTATATTTACAATAGATAAAGTTAAAATAATTAATGAACAGCTAGAACAACTATATAATGAAGACCCATTACAAGGATGAGAAAAACATAAAACAAAAGTAAAAATTAAATTAATAGATGAAAATAGTATAATATCACAAAAACCATTAAAATATAACTTTGATGATTTACAAGAATTTAAAATACATATAAATGAATTACTGGAAAAAAATTACATACAAGAAAGTAATAGTAAACATACAAGCCCAACATTTATAGTAATAAAACACAGTGAACAAAAAAGAGGTAAAAGTAGAATGGTTATTGACTACAGAAATTTAAATGCTAAAACTAAAACATATAACTACCCAATACCTAATAAAATACTTAAAATAAGACAAATACAAGGATATAATTATTTTAGTAAATTTGACTGTAAATCAGGATTTTACCATCTAAAATTAGAAGAAGAATCTAAACAATTAACAGCATTCACAGTACCGCAAGGATTCTATGAATGGAATGTATTATTATTTGGATATAAAAATGCACCAGGTAGATATCAACATTTTATGGACAACTATTTTAACCAATTAGAAAACTGTATCATATATATAGATGATATATTATTATACTCCAAAACACAAGATGAACATATAAGATTATTAGAAAAATTTATACATATAATTAAACATTCAGGTATAAGTTTAAGTAAAAGTAAAGCAGAAATTATGAAACCACAGATAGAATTTCTAGGAATACAAATAGATAAAAATGGAATAAAAATGCAAACTCACATAGTACAAAAAATAATTACTATTGATAAAAATATAGATACGAAAAAGAAATTACAATCATTTTTAGGATTAGTAAATCAAGTAAGAGAATATATACCAAAATTAACAGAACATTTAAAACCACTATATAAAAAACTCAGAAAAGATATTGAATATCATTTTGACAATAAAGATAAAGAACACATAAAAAAATATTAAAAAATTATGCAAAAACCTACCAAAATTATATTTTCCTGATGAAAATAAAGAGTTTATTTATATTGTTGAAACAGACTCGATTGATCATAGTTATGGAGGAGTTTTAAAATACATATATAATAAAGAAAAAATAGAACATCATTGTAGATATTATTCAGGATCTTATACAGAAGCACAAATAAAATGGGAAATAAATAGAAAAGAATAATTTGCATTATATAAATGTTTATTAGCATTTGAACCATATATAGTTTACAATAAGTTTATTGTAAAAACAGATAACACACAAGTAAAATTGTAACGACCTGTTTAGTCGTTTTGAGCAGCAGATTTTATTTCTGGAAAACTGGCTGAGACGACGGACCCCACGACGGACTGTCATGGGCACGACGGACCGTCGCAGGGTCTCGTTTCAAAACATTTTGAAAATCTGAAATTGGGTACTGAAAATCGACTCTCTGAACTTCGTAACGAAATGGCAGGACGAACCGTCACATGTGTGACGGACCGTCGCAGACTCTTTGGTGGATATTGAGTCTCTGAACCTTGCGACGACCTGCAGGACGGACCGTCGCAGGCACGACGGGCCGTCGCAGGTTGCGTAATCCCAGTCTGGGTCGGATTTCTTTATACGTTTTAAGGGACGTTTTTGACTATTCCTGCTTTAATTATAAAGTTAGTGGGTTAATGTTAATAAGTCTAATTACTTGGGGGTTAAAAGAGGTAACCTTAAGTTAATTAGTGGGTTATTATTGCCATCTTTTATTCTTAATTATATGCTAATTAGGATAAAAGAAAGAGGGTTTGAATAAAGAAAATAGAAAGAACAAGAAGAGAGAGAGAGGGTCGATCGAGAAGGGGAAAACACAAAGCTTTGGAGAAAATTTGCTTGCTTGATCACTAATCTTCGGTGGAGGTAGGTTATGGTTTTATGCTATTCTTAGTAAACTCTTAATAGCGAATGATATGTATTGGTAGTATTGTAAACCCTTCTATATGCTTAATTGTATGCTTGCATGAATGTGATTATGTAATTGTGATATAATAAGCATGATGAAGCTATGGAATCCTAAATCTTGAAAAGAAAACCCAATCTCTTGTTAATGATGATGCCTTGGTATGAAAGAAGGCTTGATGAACTAAAGTAATGAGATTGATGATGCCTTGGTATAAAAGAAGGCTTGATGAACTAAAGTAATGAGATTGATGATGCCTTGGTATAAGAGAAGGCTTGATGAATTGATAGAATGAGATTAGGGGATCGGGTGTCACGAACCGACACGTAGATTTAGGGGATCGGGTGTCACGAACCGACACGTAGATTTAGGGGATCGGGTGTCACGAACCGACACGTAGATTTAGGGGATCGGGTGTAACGAACCGACACGTAGATTTAGGGGATCGGGTGTCACGAAACAACACGTAGATTTAGGAGATCGGGTGTCACGAACCGACACGTAGAATTAGGGGATCGGAGTGTCACGTTCCGACACATAGTAGTAGGGGATCGGAGTGTCACGTACCGACACAAGAGGAATAAAGATAATGAATCTTGACAGATGTTAATATACTCAATCTAATGAATCTAATTCCCAAATGAGTATGGTATTGAGGCTTGAGTCCTCATGTGTGAACTTGACGGTAATTGTTAATGATATAGTACTTGTTGTTGCTACATGTTGAGTATTATAGTTGATTTTATGATATTACTTGGTATATACTGTTTTCTATTTTGAGTTGGCCGATGATATCTACTCAGTACCCGTGTTTTGTACTGACCCCTACTTTTATGTTTTCTTCTGGTTATTTGTGGAGTGCAGCAAACGTGCCGTCGTCTTCAACTCAACCGTAATTCTAGCCAGTCTTCAATTACACCGGATTTCAGGGTGAGCTAATGCTTCTAGCTTGGATTGGGTCTTCCTCTTCACTTCTTGATGCCTTGAAGTTCCGGCATGGACTATCTTTTACTTGTTTTAGCTTCTTAGAATACTCTTAGTTTAGTAATTTGATCATAGATGTTCTTGTGGTGATGACTTCCAGATTTTGGGAAATAATAGATGTTGGATTTTAGAAGTTATTGAATTGGTTTTTATTAATGAGTTAAGTCTCCCGCATTACTTTCTGTTGATATTATATTGAAATGTTAAGGTTTAGATTGGTTGGTTCGCTCACATAGGAGGGTAAGTGTGGGTGCCAGTCGCGGCCCGATTTGGGTCGTGACGGAAATGGTGGATAACAAAAAAGTTAGATGATTCAGTTACAACAAAAGAAATAAGGAGATTGGTATTGAATATATTAAACTTTACATTTACAATTGAAATTATAAAAACTGATGAAAATCTCGTTGCAGATTACTTATCAAGAAAAAGGAACACAAACTGAACCAGATACAACAGAAGAAATACTCAAAGCTATTACTACACTTTCTACGAAAGTAGACAGTATGAGTAAAGAGTTACAAAATTTGAAAACTAAAAGTCAGCAGCATGACTATAAATATGCGGAGCTATGTCGATCGGAAGACACAAAAATTCCAGAGCTACAAGGAGACGATGGGAAACTCCTTAAAACCCATAACAATGTTTGTTTAAATGCAGCTACAGCAAACACATCTACAGCAGGACAATCTACAAGAAAGGAGGAGAATAAGGTAAAATATACAAATACAAATTTGAATAAACTATTCTCAAAACCATACACTCCTCAAAATACCCAAAAAGATATATCTGTTACCCCACAAACAAATACTTATAAAGCCAGCCTAGACTCTCAAAAACAGGCATATAATTAATTACATCACAAGATACATAGAAATATACACAGAGTACAAACATTTCTAAACCTAAACCCCAGAGCCAAAGAAACAAAGAACCCAACTGAAGATTATATAACCCAATATTTACAAGGATACAATAAGCTAATTGCACAACCAGGAACCAACCCAAATCTAGTAGCAACCTACTACAACTACGGATTATTAAGTACTGTGTATACAATAACGGGAGACGAGATATCAAAGATACCGGAATTATATAAAGCCTTTTTACAATATAAAAGAGTAACTAATGGAACTCTTTTTTATATAATGTTTTACGCAGCTACAGCAGAGATACTATATGACGAAGTTAAACCTACAATACAAGCTATAAAGATTGGACTTACAAGAGAGATGATAATCCCAGAAAAAATAGATATCCAAGAAGAAATACAAAAAGTGGATATTCCAGAATTTTATGCAAATAAAAGAACTATCGGAATAGCTACTATACTAAGTGAGATGACAAATAATTACTTAAATGAAAATGCAATTTGGACATATTACAACAGAGACCAGACAATCATCTACTCAAATTGCAGAGAAATTAGAATAGCAGATATGGAAGACCTAAGACAATGGATATTGAGCTTGCTAAAGCCAGAACAAATACCTACGACAAGAGCTATACGAAAGAATTTTATTTCAGCCAATTTGATGACAAGATATTGCAAATTAATAGGACAAAAATATCCTGTCCATATATGTTCAAAATGTGAAGGAGAAGACAATTATGTGCCAGACGTCCAACTAGAATAAAAGATGTGAAGAACAAGATATTGGAAAGAAAGAAAGAAGAAAGAGACATAAAGATATATGTACAAATTAGGTCATAGTCATTGTCGGCCATTTGGCCAAAGTTTATTTTGTTTTCTTGTAAAAAAGTCGTAAAGTCAATAGTGTCAGTATGTCTTTATCGTAAATAGTAAGAGTCAAGTAACTGTGTAAATAGTAAGAGTCAAGTTACTATGTAAATACTAAAGGCCAATTGTCTTTTAATAAAGATGAAAGGTCATTATGTATGTCTATATAAGGGGTATTTGCCTTCATAAATAAAACACACCTCTTCCGAAATCTCTTCCACTACTCTCTTCTCTCTCTTTACGCTTCCACCCCAAAATTGGCTAAGGCGATATAGTAGAAATTACAGGTTAAAAAAGATTAAATATCCAAATAAATTAAGTAAGCTTTTTAAAATATTATATAATAAATTTTGATGAATAAAAATAAAAATACTAAAATAAAAAGAACCAAGATAGATAAAAAGGTTAGAAAAATATGGAAAAAATTAAAACATTTATATATGGAATATAAACTATCACAATTAACTAAAGCAAGTAATAGTGAAAAAGATCATTTAATAAATATAATTTCGAACACAGAATACAAATATGTTTGTTATTTGAAAAAACAGTATGAACAAAGAAATTTATAAACAACAATTAATAGAAAAATAACGGAAAAAATAGCGGAAAAAGAACAAGAATTACAACATAGAAAAAGAAGGTTAGAAGAAAATATATTAGCAAAAGTATGTAATAAATCAATACTAGCACAAAGAAAAAATATATCTATGATAAAATTAGAATTAGATTGTCTTGAATATGAGTTACAACATAATATAATACATAAATTATAATGAATAAATAAGAATTTGCAGTAGACGAAAAAACATATGAAAATCAAGACGGAATGATAATAAAAATAATATTTTCAAATCTAGGAAGAAGATATAAAAAAATAGGAAATAATCTATACTTAATGTTAGAAAAAGAAACAGCAAAATTAGAAGATAGTTTAACAGCTATGATAAGAATAACAAAAGAAAATGAAGAAATAGACAAATCAAAAGAAATCGAAAAAATAAAAATACAAGCAAAACAAGAAGTACAACATTTAGAAGAAAATAAAAAATACAAGGATAAGTGAATTAGAAAAGGAATTAGCTAGGCTAAAATTATTATATGAAAATAAGCAAAAACAAAAGGAAAAAGATAAAGAGCTTGAATTAACTAATGAAATAAAAGAAATGAAACAAAAATTAAATGAAGATATTGAGATAAATGAAGTAAATGAAATAGATGAAAATGAAAATTACCAAAAATCAGAAATAAGTGACATAAGTGAGACATATACAGAAATCTTAGAACAGACAAATAAACTAAAAAAATTAGAAATAAACACAGGAGATATGAATAGACCTAGTACGTCAAGAGTAAAAACTCCAGATAATAGTCCCAGAAATAGTCCTAGAAGTAGTCCTAGGTGGACACCATCAACTTATTATACAGAAAGTTATCAACAATCAGATAGAAATAGTGCAATATGAAACAGTAGATTAAATAAAAATTGGATATCGAAACCAATAAGTGAACAATATAATTTCTTAGATTTAGATTGTGTCACAGACATAAATAAAGCAATATTACTATGGACAGGAAATATATCTAAACAGTTAATAGATTACAAAATAGAAACAACAAAGACACCAAGATACATAGAAAGAACATTCGTAGGAACAACAAAATTATGGATAGAAAATCTACCCTCAGAAAGTTTAGAAGTACTTAGGAATGATAAGAAAATGGATGGATCCCCATCAGCAACAAATATAGATATACTAGACAAATATGAATCAGCAATAAGAAGTGAATTTGGAGGTATGACCACGGATATAAGAGAACAAAATAGAGAAAAATAATAAATAGACAACTTATGACAAAATTAGCTATATGTAAAATGTGTTATATAGAAGAATATACTTGTGCATTCAAAGAATATTATTACAAAGCTAAATACAATTTAGACGAAGCAAAAGAAATAAGAAAACAATATTTTATAAAATTACCAGAACCATTTAGTACAAAAATAATAAGGATTGGGATAATGAAGGAATGGTAGATACTTTAGGAGCTAGAATAAAATTTCTATCTCAATGGTTTACACAATTATGTGAGAACCAAAAAGAAAAATTAAAAATGGAAAAAGTACTAAATAAAAATTTATCATGTTGTAAAAATAAAATGGCACCACAGTTTGGGTGTACAAATAAAAACAAAATCCAGAAGATATAAAAATTATAGAAAAAATAAAACTAAGTATAAATATAAACAACCAAGACGAAGGTATTATGTAAAAACTATAAAATGAAAAGATCATATAGACCTAAAAGGAAAATATCTCAATGTACATGTTATAATTGCGGAAAGATAGGACACATAGCTAGAGACTGTAAATTACCTAAAAATCCAAAAAGAAAACAAATTGCAGAAATAGTTATAGATGATGACGTATATATGCAAATAGAATACATAGACTATGAATTAAGTGAAAACGATAGTATATATGAAGTATCAGATATAGAAACTGAAAATGGAGAAGAAAATCTAGATAATGAAATAGAAGAAGAAGAAATATAATGTCTGAAAACGAAATAATATCTAAAGAGAATTATGAAGATGAAGAATCATCACACCAAAAAATTATATTTGATAATACACTTTTTGAACAAATAAAAGGAAAAGAATTAGATTTAAGTGTTGAAAAAATACTTGACATACCTATACTAAAAAACTGGTTTAAAAGGCAGAAAGAAAAATACTATGTAGTTAGTCAAAAAGAACACATCATAGACGGTAAATATATAAGCGGAAAAGCATATATACCTATAATAAACAAACGAATAATAAATAAAGAAATACAAAACATAAAAAATAAAGAAGCTATAAAATATGTACATTTAGGAGGAACGGAAATACTAATAAAAGCTTGTTTCAGAGAAGGAATAGATACACCCATTGAAATATTTTTTTATCAGCAATCTTTTTTCTGAAAATTCGACTCAAACTAGAAAAAGAAAGGGGAACAGACGCTTGGGATCGATCCCAAACGTCCTTGCTGTGACGTAGCTCCATCTGGAGGTTGCGAGGACGCAAACCATGTGCCTTTCTAGTGCTTTCTACTGCTGTAGTCATACAAAGACAGGAACATGGGAGGAAGAATATCACGCACAACTGGCTCGTAGGTTTTGTTCGCTGGGAATTTTGGGTTGCTATGCATTGTTGTTGCACGCTATTATCGTGAGAAGGGGAAAAGAATGTTGCTGAATTTTCTTTTGGGAAAAGGAGAAGGAGTTGGACGGGCCAGAGATGTTGGGCTGGGAATTGGATAGTGGAAAGGGAATTGTTTAGAAATGTGGCTTTATGGAGCAATATTGAGCTACTGAAAATTTAAAAAGAGGGCCCAATAACTTGCCTTTAAGATCGGTTTGACGGATTTGTAGTAGTGAAAATTTAAGGAATCCCATAGTGTAATTCAATAATTACATTCTATCCCAACAAAATTAGTATTTACAAAAAATCCCTTAAATTTGTTGTTCCGTGATACTTTAGACTCTAGTGATACATGTAAATGCGACATGGTAAGTTTAAACTATTGAGAAAAAAATGGGGAAAAAATGGTACAATTAATGTTGTTACTAAAACAGCTTAATTTAAGGTAACGGATCATTAATCACCATAAAATCAGCACGTAATTGGATAACATTCTCCCCTATGTATAAGGTAACAGATCATTAAACATTTGGATAACATTCTCCCCTTTATATTTTTCAAAGTCCTTTAGGAAATTGTTGTTAAAATTGACAACAAACCTTATGGGATGTGTTGGTATCTTTTTAATCTTTTACTTCAGTGGCTGCAATTTGAAAATAAAACAGCAAATTATAACGATATTGTAATATAAATACTAAATAAAACAACTAATAACTTACTGATACATGGTTTCAGTTTTCAGAAATTCATACTACATGAAAAACATGTGATACATGTCTACTACATGTATCAGTGAATTAACTAAAACATTATAACATGTGATACATATCTAATATATGTATTAGAAACATCGACTAAACAATATACACACTGATTCTATATGTATCATCAAGTACAGTGGATGAAACATTTATTAAACTTAGTGAATAATACATTATAACAATTTTCAAAACATGTATCAGTACATCAACTAAACAACTAATACCTTACTGATTTATGAAAGTGAATATCATATATATATATATATATATATATATATATATACACACACACACATCATTTGAACCTTTTGTAAGGTGACCGTTCATTTTCATCTGCTTGCCTCCAAGAACAAGAAGATTACCAAATTCATCTGCTTTTTGGTTGTTCGTTTAATCTTTCCTCTGATTGGAATTTGTTTCTTCGGTAACTGAACTTAGGGGTTTAGGGTTTTTATTTTTGGGAGTTGTTAAGCATGTGGGTTTACGTTGAAGTTGCAATGGCGGAGTAAGTAATTTTTAAGAGAAGGAAGATGATTATGCGAAAAAAAGAACTGAAACTTGATGGAGTAAGAACAAAACGGGAGAAGTTAAGAGAAGTTGTTCTGATTTTTGAAATTTCAAAATTATTGAATTTTGAAATTCAAAATTTCAAAATTGGGTCTTTTATTTAAAATTAATAATTCAAAATCAAAAAAACTGATTTAAAAGGTTGAGTGTTTAAATGGAGAAAATTCAAAATTCAAAAACTGATTTAAAAGGTTGAGTGTTTTAATGGAGAAAAAATAGGCATTAAAATGGATAATTGTGTATTATAGGAGAAAGAATGTAATGTATCTATGAACTTATACTAAAATTAAAAAAAAAGGGAATTATGTAATATTTAAAAAAAGAAGGGAAAATTAGAGAATATAAAACTTATAGTTGTGTATTTAAGTTATTTTTTCTTTGTAGTTTGAAGTGGGATAGGGTATTGTATAAAGGAAGTGGGCTGGATTTGTAATTAAGAAACATTCTAAGGTATTGAAACTTAGCCAATTTGAATTAAGAAGTTAGTCAAATTCAGCTTAATTGGCAAGTTTGACTAAAATATAAATAAGACGAATTAATATTAATTAATGAACAAGCTTCTTAATCTAAACGAAATAAAATAATTAACTTAATTGTAAACTAATGACTCAAAATTAAAAATTACTAAATTAGATAAAATTAATTTAATAAAGCGTTAAGTAAAACTAAAATCCTTTTGAGACGATTTTCGAATATTTTATAAAATAAACTAAACTAGAAATATATATCACTCAAAAAAATTTATAAAATCGACTTAAGCTACTTAAACATGAATTAAAATATTTTAAATTTTATAAGGTCAGTTATTTTTAGTCATTTGGAATTTAAGAAGCTCAATGATCAATTTGTATTGTGGAGGTCCAATATTGGGTGTCAACAATTGTCCCTCATTTTACTTGGATTGGCACTGAAACAAGCTCCAACTCAAAGATCAGGGAGGGAAACTCTGACTCTTCTCTTACCTCGTACGTCGCCTATTAGACCTCCTGCAAGAAATTCGAGGAAAATGAAGTTGACTAATCTAATTTTGACAGACCATATATTCATCCCTTGGAAAATAAAGGATTTGGTACGGACTTTTTGAATTATTGTAGAACCCCATAAATGGGTTTCCTATATATTTTAGTCTATATAAGAATTCAGGTGACTTATAGTTTGATGCACTTGCTTTAACACACTATTCTAAAAAAATTCAAAAGCCGTCCTGATACGAAATTATGAAGGGACCGAAATGTTCGAGAATAAGATTTAAGAGTAAATGTTAAAATACAACCAAGTTTTAAACATCAAGCCCGCCTACATATTCTTACCTTAGGAATCATGTTTTTTGTAGTTCGACTTTATCGGTTGAAAGTAAATCTATTATATTATATAACCTTTGACAATTGACAAATTAAGTCGAGTATGAAAAAGAGGCTTGTAACTTCTTAGACATGAATATGGTGCACTTCACACCCATAAATAAGAACTAACATGGACATAATTTCCAAAGCTCTTGGTGTATGTCACTTCAATTGCAAAGTTGATTCCGGTAGATACCAAAATTTCTGGATGCAAAACTGAAACCGACTAACATAAAGAAAAACTCACATACCTTCTGATAGGGGTGTGGTTTGATTGTGGAAGTCGTTCCTCTGCCCGTGTCCCATGAGTTTTAAACTCCGCTTTGGACTATGTCTAGTTCACTGCTAAGAAAAAGTTCTACGTTGTGTTGCATCCTTTTTTATGTTGCCCGCACCTGTGGTTCATTTTCTCTGGACTGTCGATAAACCCATATTGAAATTTTGAAGTCATCCTCAAAATTTCTGTCCCAGTTAACTGTCCTGGCTTATTTTTAAATGTCAACAAGCCAGTCATGGAATTTTTGAGATCCTCCCAAAAATTCTTTCCTAGATGCTAATATCGATGTATCTTCATTCTTAACTTGTTCATGAAAATCTTCTTCTCGATAATTTTTTAGTCCCTTTCAAAAATTCTGTCCGAATTTCTATTGGAATGAGAAATAAAAATCTTACAAGAGATATGACCGAACCGTTGTGGCGCCTATGTATCCCATTGAGGCAGGAATCTGGTCAAACGTAGCTCCTCCTTAAAGGTTAACAAAAGTAATATAGTTCCAAAGAAACAAACTGAGGCCTACATATGCCACCACCGTATCTCATTCTTGAGAATTTAGGTCGAACGTATTTCAATAAACTAATATTAAAAGGGATAAAATGGGGTTCCCGAGGCCGACATAGGCCTATTACGTATCTTATTCTTGAGAATTCAGGTGAGACGTAGTTCATTACAAAAAGGGAGCAAGTAGAAGTAATACAAGGAAATGACTGGAATGCAAACTGAAGCTTCACAGATAATATCTCTTGACAACATTTGAGTTGATCAGTTTTAGCCACGTATTGCCATCCATCTTTGACAGGATCAAAACACCTCCAATTAATACCTTGCGAACCATGTAAGGTCCTTGACAATTTGGTGCATATTTCCTTTTGTACTCATCTTGATGAGGAAAATGCGTTTAAGGAACAATTGACTAAATTTAAAAATTATCGCTCTTACTCTCTTATGGAAAGCGTGAATCATTCACGTTCATATAGCTAACCATTAAAAATAGCAACCATTCTCTTCTCGTCAATCAATATTAATTGATCAATCCGCTTACGGATCCATTCAGCATTACACAATTCGTCTTCTCAAATGATTTTCAAAGATTGTATCTCAACCTCAGTAGGTATGACTGCTTCCGTTCCATATACTTACAAGTATGGAGTAGCTCCAATTGAACTTTTGAGAGTCGTTCAGTCTCCCAACAAATCGTATGGAAACATCTCATACCATCCTCGGTGATTGTCAATCATTTTCCTAGAAATCTTCTTGATGTTCTTTTGGCAGCCTCTACAGCTCCATTCATCTGAGAACAATAAGCGATTGAGTTTCGGTGAGTAATCTTAAACTGATCACAGATATCTCTCATCAAGTGACTATTGATATTCACACCATTATCAGTAATGATTGATTCTAGTACTCTAAACCTGCATATAATATTATTTCAAACAAAATAAGCTAAAACATTCTTGGTCACCGACTTTTACGAAGCTGATTCTACCTACTTGGTAAAGTACTCAATGGAAACCAAAAAAATTATCTGCCTGTTAGAGGCGGCTGGCTCAGTTGGACCTATGACATCCATGACCCAAGCTACGAATGGCCAGGGTGAACTCATAGCATTGAGTTTGCGAGGCGGCACTCACCATACACTTGATACTTGTGACATTCTGGAACAACATGCAATAATCATGCTCCATAGTCATCCAAAAGTAACTGGTTTGAAGGATGTTCCTTGCTAGAGTTATCCCATTTATATGCGTACCACAAACTCTGGCATATATATGTTCTAGAATCTTTGCATCTTCAACGGCATCAACTTATCTGTGAAGACCTAAATTTGGATTCCTCTAATAAAGGATTTGCCCACTTAGAAAGAAATTGAGAGTCATATGGCGTATCGACTTCTTCTTGTTAAATGTTGCATTCTCAGGTTAAGTTCCGGTCTCTAAATAATTCTTGATATCAAAATACCATAGAAAACCGTCTTGTTCTGGATCAACGTGTGAACAATGGGTTGGATGCTCTTTTACCTCTATATCCGGAGGATCGATATAACTAGTATATGGATGTTTAATCATTAAGGCAATGGTGAAAAGAGCAATATCTAACTCATTATGTGTTTTAGAGTGTGTTTGAATTCAATCTTTTAAAATCTTTTATTCAACTTCTATATATATTGCACATACGGTGTGATCTTCGGGCTTTTCACAACCCATTCTCCTTGAATCAGATGAATCAGCAAATCTGAATCTCCAATAACTAGCAACTCATGGACATTCATGTCAATGGTCTTCGACCCAAGAATATAAGCTTCGTATTCTTCCATATTGTTGGTGCAATTAAATTGGAGTTTAGCTTCCATAGGATAGTACTGACCATATTCTGATACTAAGACCGCTCCAACACCTCTTCATTGTTGATTTGTCGCTCTATCAAAGAATACTCTCCAACCAGGGTATGCTTCAGCAATATATTAAGCCACAAATGATACCTCTTCATCGAGAAAATAAGTCTTGAGCGGTTCATACTCTTCATTGATAGGATTTTCTACAAGATGATCAGCCAAAGCTTGTGCTTTTATTGCTTCTTGAGTCACATACACATTATCAACTTTACTTAAAAGAATCTACCATTTAGCGAAATT
This sequence comes from Solanum neorickii, assembly GCA_027704865.1. Lineage (NCBI taxonomy): Eukaryota > Viridiplantae > Streptophyta > Magnoliopsida > Solanales > Solanaceae > Solanum > Solanum neorickii. Next base: position 14,169,787 of record JAKWJC010000373.1, read on the forward strand.
TTTGGTCGGCATCGCCTTCTAGAATATATACTTCACCGGGTCCATCCTGAAGATGAGGTATGTTGTATAAGAAAAAATACAATCTCTTAACTTCTGAGCAATCAAAGTCAAATGACAACAAGATCTCTCCAGAAGAGTGTAATGATCCTCAAATGGAGTGAATTTCTTTCTTAAATAATAAATAGCTTACAATTTCGTCCCTGTTTCGTCATGTTGATAAAGAACGCACCCAAATGCATTATTAGAGATAGAAAAATATAGCAACAATAGACTCCCTTCTCGTGAAGGAATCAACACTAATGGATGGGACAAATAATTCTTGATGGCATCAAATGCAGTCTGACATTCTCCATTCCTCTTCTTCAAAGCATCATTCTTCAATAACTTGAAGATAGGCTCACACACCACGGTGTACTAAGTTATGAATAGACTAATGTATTTCAAAATTCCCAGGAAACTCATCACTTCCTTTTTCGTCATCAAAGGTGGTAGTTCCTGAATTTCTATGATCTTGGAAGGATCTAGTTCAATTCCCTTTCTGCTAACTATAAACCCCAACAACTTGCCAGTTGGTACCCCAAAAGCACATTTGTCGGGATTTCACTTCAAGTTGTAACGACATAGGTGATAAAAAAACTTTTTCAAGTGAGTCAAGTGGTTCGAACTCTCGCGGGACTTGATTATGACATCATATACATACACCTCAATCTCTTTGTGAATCATTTCATGGATAATGTTCATCAATGCCCTCATATAAATAGCCCCGACATTTTTAAGACCAAACGGCATCACCCTATAATGGTATACACCTCAAGGCATAATGAACGTTGTCTTGTCTGCATCTTCTTCATCCATCAAGATCTGGTAATAACCTACGAACAATCCACAAACGATGATATCTCATGTGTAGCACAGTAATTGATTAGAATGTGAATGTTCGGCAACGGAAAATTATCTTTTAGGCTTGCTTTTTTGAGATCTCTGTAATCGACACAAATTCTAATCTTCCCATATTTCTTGACAAACGGAACAACATTGCCCAACCAAGTCAGATATTGCGTCACTTCCACTAATTGATACTAGATTTTTTTGGTAATCTGTTCTTCAATCATTAAACTTAACTCAGGCTTGAACTTCCAAGTCTTTTGTTTTACTAGACTAAAACCATGATTAATCGGCAATATATGGGACACCACATTTGTACTCAAGCCTAGAATATCATTGTAAACCCATACAAAAATGCCAATGTACTCACTAAGAAAATGAAACAGGTCTCTTCTTTGAACTTACTAATTTTGACCTCTATGATGCACTCCTCATCTCCAAGATTCACATTCTCAGTTTCCTCCAAATTTGGCTTATGTTGATTCTCATACTGTCGGAACTCTTTAGCCACATATTTTGGAACCTCAGTTTCTTCTTCGTTATCTTCACATTCATCATCACCTGCCTCATTTTGTTTGATTTGTTCTTGACATGACATGACATTGGCAGGTTTTAAATTAATATTACTGAAATCATAAACAGACAAAGTTAGAAAAATATATATATCAAATAAGTAAATAAACAAATTTTCAACAAAAGAGGCTTTCATTAAAATCTAAAAACAAGTGCAAACTTTGGCCATGGCAGAGGGTTTGCCTTTCTTAACATCACATGGGAATTTCATAAACTTAACCAATTAAAAATTGCAGAGTGATGGGTCTCAAGCCTCTTACAGACTACCATCGATGTTCAAAACATGAATAAATATATGTATATTCTACCTAAGACGTTGAGGGAATCAACAGTGGCATGATGGTCTAGTTCAGAAGTTGCTCCGCTGGCTCAGCATCGGGGATACTGGATGTTTCAACCTCATCTTTTATAATAGCATAAATTTCTTCAAAAAGGCCCAGACTCCTTCTCCAAGTCCATCATAATTGTCATATCCTCGAGCTGGAAATGATTAATATAGATGAGGAATAGTTCTAGCCAATGCTTGATCAACATTCTTGCTCTTCATCTCTGTTTCACCTTCTGTGGGGACGTACCCCAAACTAGACCTTTCTCCTTTAGCGGGAATTTGGATAGGCTCGACAACTCCTTGAAAATTCCTTCCAGACCATAGGCGTCGTTCGAAACAATTCTTAAGCATCACAGTATTAATAAATCTTGTATACATAGGCATAGGAGGTTATAGAGCCAAAAAATCATCACTGGCATTTCCCAGCTCCACCGTGTAAGTATTGCAGCCTCGGGAAACTTCATGAACAATTAGCGCAGACCCATTAGAATGGATTCCTTCACCATTAGTAACCATCTCTTGATCTTTTCAGACGAATTTCATTATTTGGTGAACGGTAGAAGGCACAGCCCCAGCCATGTGGATGAATGACCTTCCCAAAAGAAGGTTGTAGCTAGTGTTGATGTCCAAAACCAGAAACTCCACATTGAGCTCTGCAGAACCCATCTGAATGATGAGGTTTACTATCCCCAGTGTGTCTCTTTGCACCCCATCAAAAGCCCTCACATTGACTTGGTTCTGTTGAAGCTTTCCCTAGTCAAATTTTAGAAGCCTCAAAGTCGATAGTGGGCAAATATTGAGACCGTATCTGTCATCAACCATGACCCGCTTTATAATCCTTTCTCGACATGCAATGGTTACATGAAAAGATTTATTGTGTATGCTCTCTACAGAGGGTAACTCTTTGCCAGAAAAAACTGATTCTTTGCCTCAGATGACCTGGTTGATCATAATTGCTCCATTGTTGTTGTCGATGCCCACATACATGTACATGTCATCCTAAGACTTCATCAAGTCTTTCCTATGTAGTAGTGAACTCGTCAACAAGTCCCACACAGAAATCTGAATCGTAGTCTTCTCTAGATGCTTCATAATCGAATAATCCTTTGGCTGCATTTTCCTCCAAAAATCATCAGCTTCGGCCTAACTTGTTGGCCTCTTTGCTTGGTCTTATTCTGCCCCCCATGAGCCAACTCTTCCAGCATATAACATCTATAAAAGCTGTTCATAGCTAGAGCAGAAGCAATTTTAATCACGAACCTTGGTCGGGCGGGATTTTCTATTGGCACTGACACATTTGGGGAACACCCCCTGTACGTAACCAGCATCGTCGTCCTCAATAAGGATTAGGACTATCCTCTTAGCATACATCATTAAATTCATAGGCTAAATGCAGAAAATTTAAAACTTTTCTTCTATAAGTATCATGAGGTTTACACTTACCTCTCGCATACACATAATATATTTATATCGAGTATAATTAGACAATTTGTATTAGAAGATTATATAGTCTTCTACTTTTATGACACACATATATATAAGATACAAGAAAGTCTTAAAACGTATGTCTCATCTCATAACAATCTAAACAACAGTATAAAAATTGGGCATAGACTATACATCAATACAATAAAAGTCGCATAAAAGCTATACAATCTTAGTACTCATACGAAAGGAAATGAACAAAGGTCTTTAAGACAAATCAACATCCAATGCTAGAAAGTGGCATTGACCTCGAAGTGGTGAGGATCTACCCATCTTGGAGAATGAGGGTCCAAGTCTTCTTCAAGTGGTCTCAACCTGGTTAACGACCGAAACCCAAAATGCTGGGGGGAAGGGAGAAAATGGGGTTAGCACATCTTTTGTGCTAAGTATAGGAACAATGCACTCACAACATAGAAACCATGCTTGGAAAGGGACAATTTGTAAAGATATGCAAACTTACTCTAAAATCTAACTTTTATAAACAATTAGGAATCATATGAACCAATAACCACATAATCCTTAATAAAAAATCATATCCAACACAAGACCAATAATATATAGTCAATTCAACATAGATATAGCCAAACAACCTCTACATCATAGTATAAACATAAGACATATATATGAACTTCATAACATTTGAACATAGACAAATCCCTTACCCATATCCCCTCATTAAACATGTGCAATGATCAAGAGAATCCCTATAACCTCAGTTAATCAAGTAAACCAAAATAAAAGACCATAAGAAATGCTTAACTTCAAATAACATAACATCAAGAGTAACCATCATCATACATTAGCATTATAACCCAACCTCATGCTCATAAGGAAATCATCATATAGAGACAATAACATGTAAAGTCAATATATACATTACATATATGTTATAAGAACACAAGAACAACCTCCTAAGGCTTTCCTCAATGCAAACTAGTGCAAGGCACATACCCCTACCTAGGGTAAGTCAAATCTCATTAGTCACCCTAGTTAGTGATTACTTCATTTTAATTTCGGGAACACTTGCCTTAACCAACGTACACCACATGACCTATTGTGGAATCGGGTATCATGGAACCCTACATAGAAAGAAGGCGGACTACCATCAAAGGTAGTACCAAAACATGAACTAGAATTTATGTAGATCCACTAGCTAGAATTCTTATTGGGGCAACATAGTTCAAAAACTATGAGATTTAGTTGGGACCCTATTTATGTACATTACATTATAGTCTCCAATATCTTTGAGTATAATGGTGCACCCTACCTTCTCTGTTTTGAAAGGTGTCACTGCTCACATCTTGTTTACTCGGAGTTAAGCTAGTGTCCCTTTTTAAAATGGCTTTTATTAATAAGAATAACTTAGTTTAGGTCGTAGGAGACTACACCTTGAATATCATCATAATTATCTCATTAGGAATTTTATTAGAATCAACTTTTAATGCATCCCTTATAGTGAGATGAACATCGTATACCACATTATTGTATTGCACACAAATGAGTCAACATCATCCTTATATCATTACAACCTTAACACGATCTCACAATTCATAAGAAAATACATTTAAGTATCAACATAATATCATCCTAATAAATCCATTCACAACACACATACTTCAATTGAATCACCCTCAATAGGTAAAAGTCATCACAATAGAGATAAGGTTTGACGATCATAAAGTCATACCTCTTCCTCTTCCAAAGCTATCATCATGGTCTTACTATCAACCAATACCGATTCACTCATAAATTGGTATAATAACAACATAGAACAGTGATTCACACATTAACCAAGCCAATTGTATCAATACTAGATAATTCAGTTCAAGATCACAACCTACGGTTAAGGGAAAAAGTTCATCTTCCACAAACAACGTCAATTCATCAAGAAGTTGTATAATTGAATCATACTAAATGTTAATATATTCATAATAAACAAAAATAATCATAAACAAAGCAATTCACAAGATCAATCTCGTATTGGAAGGAAACCTACATGAAACTCAACTTTTTGAAATCAATTTTTGAAGAACCCTTTGGATAAAGGAATCCCAATGGTGAAAGGTTCCCATACCTTGATAATTGATGAAGGTTGATGGAGAAAACTTGATCTTTGCACCCCTATAACCCTCTTGACATTTGTCTTCTATGGAGTTTATTTGGGAGAGATAAAGTGGAGAGAAGGAAGAGCAATTGGGTTTTGACAATTATGAGAGTTAAGTGAGGTTTAGGCTTAGGGTAGTTTATAAAGTCATTTAACTAACTTAATTAACCAACCCCTAAACAATAATTAAAACCCTAACTAACAAACTTATTAATTTTCCCAACTTAAACTTATCAGTGAAACAGTGGCCTTGACCTATGAACCCCCGACCAACGGGCCAAAGGTCAAACGACGGGAACTACTCATGGCCATCCTGTGCAGTCGTCGTTTGCGATTGAGACCTTCCAAAATGGACCCTTGACCAAACCTCTATGTTTTGTTATATGTATGCAACAAACACCCCGTCAATCATCCTACGCTCTGTCGCCTGCATTCTATCGATGGACACTGTCCACACTTCCTTAATTGGCAGCTTTTTGCCAAATTGCAAGGGTCCTCATCGAGGACCCTTGGTTTGTCCTCGGGGGTTCATACCCATACGTTTTGACTATAAACCAACTCTAATATGTATTAGACAACTTACTACAAAATCTCATCGAAATTCGACTCCTAAAACCTAGAAAAATAGGCTAAGGCACACTAGCACCTCTTGAACTAGTTTCCTAACGTTATGGATGTTCCTTGACGTTTTGATTCTTAAACTTCCTAAATTACTATTGTTCACTATTATTGACCCTAAAAATGTGACACAACCTTTAGACCCCAATGTTAGGCTCTATAATACGTCATAGACTTTTGAAGTGTAACATTACGCCCCTTAGGAACATTCGTCCGTGAATGACACTAAAATCTTTTGGTAGGAATAGACTCAAGACTAGCATCCCAACCAACAACAGCACCTAATAAAATGAATTTCAACTCAATCATGACATTCGCAGCAATTCAAAACTTCAATCACTATACATAAGAGCTCAAAATCACAGTATGAGGAATTTCATTCACACAACAACATGAGCTCAACATATCATTAGGGAATCTATTTTTGACAAAACTCAACCTATCAACATGCTCAATATTATTTCATAAAGACTCAACATACCAAAATGCACAAGATAAACTCAAAACAAATAAAAAGCAAAATTTTCTTTTTTTAGGCATGAAATTCACTATAACTCCTTATAACATGCACCTTTTTGCAAAAATTCACAAAAAATCAAGACGACTTCATATTTACTCATTATTTTCATTATTAGTAAGAACAACTAACCTTCATTAGGAAAGAGATGAGGATAACGGGAATTCATGTCGTCCTTGGCCTCCCCAGTTGCTCCCTCAACTAGGTGGTTTCTCCATAACTCTTTTACGGAGGCCACCTCTTTGTTCCTCAACATCTTCACTTGACAATCAAGGATTTCAACTGAAACCTCCTCATATGGGAGGTTCTCTTTCACACCAAGACCTTTGGTAGTAAGAATGGACTTGGGATTACCAATGTACTTCTTAAGCATGGACACATGGAAAATCGGATGAACCGAAGATAGTTCACTAGGGAGTTTCAATTCATATGCAACCTTTCCCACTCTTTATAAAATCTCATAGGGACCCACATAACGAGGAATTAACTTCCCCTTATTCCCAAACTTAACCACCCCTCTCAGGGGTGAAATTTTAAATGCACTTTATAACCTTCTTCAAATCCAACGTGTCTCTTATCCTATGATCGGCATAAGACTTTTGTTGACTTTAGGATGTTTGCAGTGGTTTCTTATGATATGAACTTTTTCTATGGTCTTATAGATCATATCAGGACCACGAAGCAAAGACTCGCCATCCTCAAACCACCTAATAGGAGATCTATACCTCCTACCATACCAAGCTTCAAAAGGAGCCATATATATGGATGAAAGAAAACTATTATTATATGAGAACTCCACCAAAGGCAGGTGTTCATCCCAACTTCACTTGAAGTCAATCACACAAGCTCTAAGCATATCCTCAAAAGTTTGAATAGTATGCTCTGCTTGACCATCCCTTTGAGGATGAAAAGTAGTGTTCAACTTCACTTGATTACCCAAACCTCTTAGAAATGACCTCCAAAATCTAAAGGTGAATTAAGCACCACTATCCGATATGATGGACAAAGTAACCCCATGAAGACTCACTATCTTGTCAATATGGATTCTTTCATAATCTTCCACCGAATAAGTAGACTTGACAGGAATAAAGTGAGCTCATTTGGTTAATCTATCCACCACCTCCCATATAGACTAATATTGTTTCTGAGTAAAAGACAAACCAACTATGTAACCCATGTGAACATCTTCCCACGTCCAAGTAGGAACTTGGATCTCTTGTAGTAAAGCACCTAGCTTTTGTTGCTCGGCTTTCCGTTGCTCGCAATTTGGACACTTTGAAACACATTTCTCAATGTCCCTTTTTAAGCCATCCCACAAAATCACTTCCCTAAGATCATGATACATCCTAGTAGAACCAAATGAATGGATTAATGGGCTCAATGAGCTTCCTCAAGAATACGATCTCTCAAATCATCAACATTAGGCACACACAACCACCAAAGACAACTCGGAGTTATGATGTACTACAACACCACCATTCGGAGAATCTTCAATTTAAACCCTTAAAATGAACCAACCTATGAAGATCATTCACTAAGTTTCTCTTTTCTTATTCCACATGGGACACACTTCCCATGGACAGACGACTTAGAGTGTCCGCCACCATATTAGCCTTATCAGGGTGATAGAGAATAGTCTTGTCGTAGTCTTTTAACAACTCTAACCATCTCCATTGCGGGAGATTCAACTCTTTTTGAGTGAATACGTATTGAATACTTTTATGGTTCGTATACACATCAACATGAAGCCCATAGAGATAATGCCTCCATATTTTCAAGGCAAATACGACGGCCGCTAACTCAAGGTGATGAGTCGAATCATTCTTCTCATGAAATTTAAGTTGCCTAAAAGCATAGGCTATTACTTTGTCATGTTGCATAGCAACATACCCTAACCTGACTCAGGTTGCATCGCAATATACCACAAAGCCCTCAGTACCCTCCAGTAGGGTCAATACCGCAGCGGAAGTAAGATCTCCCTTCAATGTTTGGAAGCTTCTTTCACATGCCTCCAACCGATCAAATTTCACATTCTTTTGGGTCAAGATTGTTAAGGAGAAGCAAGAGATGAAAACCCGTCGATAAACCTTCTATAATAACCAGCTAGGCTTATGAAACTCCTAATATGCGTAGGAGCCAAAGTTTTATGCCAAATTTTTACCACTTTAGTCTTCCTTAGATCAACCTCTACACCCTCACTATAGATGATATGAACAAGAAATGCTACCGACCTCAACCAAAACCTACATAAGTAATACTTGATGTTCCTTAGCACTTGTAACACCACTCTCAAATAGTCCATGTTTTCACCCTCATTTTTTGAATATACCAACATGTCGTTAATAAGATAATGAAAAAAAAAACTCTAGGTAACTTCAAAACACCATATTCATTAGGTCCATAAATGCCTCGGAGCATTAGTGAAATCAAAAGATATTACTAAGAACTCATAGTGACCATATCTTGTTCGGAATATCGTCTTGGAAATATCTTCACCTCTCACCCTAAGTTAGTGATATCCTGACCTCAAGTCAATCTTGGAAAAGTAACTCACACCTTGGAGTTGATCAAATAAATCATCAATCCAAGGGAGAGGATACATGTTCTTGATTGTGACCTTTTTTAGTAGGCAGTAATCGATACACATTCTAAGGGACCCATCTTTCTTTTTCACGAACAATATCAGAGCACCACATGGAGAAATAATAGGCCGAATAAAGCCCTTGTCTAGTAAAACTTTGAGTTGAGCCTTCAACTCCTTTAATTTGTTCGGATCCATCCCATAAAGAGGAATTGAAATGGAGTTCGTATTCAGTAGCAAGTCGATAGCAAAATCAATTTCCCATTCGGGAGGAATACCGGGAAGATCATTAGGAAAGACCTTCAGAAATTCTCTCACTATGGGGACCAACTCAATGGTAGGAACTTCAGAGTCTAGGTCTTTGACTCTTACAATATGGTATAAACACCCCTTAGAGATCATTCTACAAGCTATCAAGCAAGAAACGATACGACCTCTAGGAATAGAACCCCCCCCCCCCTCCTCTCTAAAGCGGACTCATTTTTGAAAGTTAAACTTCACTACCCTTGTTCTACAATCTATGGAATCAAAGCAAGCATGCAACCAATCCATAACAAAAATGACATCAAAATTAAAAATATCAAGTTCTACTAGTTCGACATAAGGAACACTATTGGGATACATTATAGGGAACTTTTTATACACTATTTTTGCAATAACATAAGCACCCACTAGGGTAGATAAAAAAAAGGTTCACTCAAGATATCGGGTAAAATGTCAAACTTCGTAGCTACTAAAGGGGTAACAAATGACAAGGTAGCACCAGGATCAAGTAAAGCATACACATCAATAGAAAAACTTTCAACATATCAGTCACCACATCGGGAGAAATCTTTTGCTCACCTCTAAAGATGAGAGCATAAAAACAATTCTTCTTCGGAGCATCAACATTAGAACCACTTGATTGATTTGACCAATACCTTGTCTTGAACCTTTAAATTTGGGCAATTCTTCACCTTGTGGACACTCTTGCCACAACCAAAGCAATTATATGTCCCAATGAGGCAATCACCATAATGCTTATTGCCACACTTTCGATGAGTTAGCTTCTTGGTTGGTGAACTAGTACCCCTTCCCTGTTGAGAATTAGGGTTAGACACCCTATAATAATTAGCCTTAGGGAACTTGGAAGGAACTAGATTTTAAAACCCCTTTGTGAACCTAGGGTTTTCAAGGATATCAATCGTACCCTTTGAAGAACCACCATCATAAGACCTTTCCCTATTGGCATCCCTACTTTCCTCTTAAACCTTGTCACTTCCACTTGTTGAGCATGAAACATGAGACAATAAATGTTAATATTATCATGTAGCATAGCCAAACGACATTCTTCTTGCTAGTCATTCAACACCCCCATCACAAAGCGGCTCATTTCATCCTTAGGGTCAGAAACCAACGAAGGAGCCCACTTTGACAATTTAGTAAATTTCAAAGAGTAGTCAAGTACACTCACACCTCCTTGCCTAATTTTGATGAATTCTTCCACTTTGGCCTCCCTCTTATCTATAGGAAAGAACATTTCAAGAAAATCCTTCTTAAAAATCTCACATGACACCGGTCCACTCCTTAAAAGACTATAATATCTCCATTAGACGTACCATGTTTGGGCCACATCTTTGAGTTGGTAAGTGGATAACTTGGCCTGCTCACTAGTAGTCAACCCCATAGCATAGAGAATCTTGTAGGTTTCATCAATGAACTCTTGACATTCTTCCTCCAATTTAAACCCATAAAAACTAGGGGTATTCTTCCTCGTTAAATCCCTCAAATGCGAGGCCATGGTGCCAACATATTGGTTTCCTTGGGTACTGCCTGTCAATTAGCTTGGGCCATCATGGCTTGTGCTTGAGTAGTGACAGCTTGTGCTTGTGAAGTAATTGCTTGGGCCATTTGTAGAAACCTTGCCCTTATGTCCCCATCCATCAAAGACAGAGGATTAACACAATCTTGATCATCATTAGCAACTTATTCAAGAGGAGGGACTTGATTGCGTCAGGGAGGATACCACACATTGCCAATTTCTTCTTCAATTCTTTGAGCAGATGTTCTTCGATTATTCATTACCTATAATCACAATAAAAGGATTATATGCTAAGGTCACATAGAGTTAAGAATCTAGAGGCACGATATTGGATTTCTAAAAATAGGAGAGTTTCCTAAGAATCATCTAGTTTCCTATTCGTTAGTGTTGCACGCTTCACAAAGATGAATAAGATTCTATGTAGACGGGGTTAAATGAGACATCGACTCTAAATATATTCAACCTCATGCTCTGATACCAAGTTTCAAGGGAGCATCCCGTAGACGTAACCGGCGTTGGCGTCCTCAAAGACGACTAAGACTAGCCTCTTAGGCTAAAATGCAGAAAAATTAAAACTTTTCTTTTATATCTATCATGAGCTTTACATAGACCTCTCTCATAAACATAATATATTCATATCGATTATACTTAAACCCTTCATATAAGAATGTTACATAGTCCTCTACCTTTACGGCACACATATATATAAGACACATTATAGTCTTAAAACAAAAGTCTTATATCATAACCATCGAAAAAAGAGTATATCAATTGGGAATAGTCCACACATCAATACAATAAGAGCCACATATAGGCTATACAATCTTAGTACTCAAATGAAAGGAAATGAATAAAGTGTCTTTAAGACTAATCAACATCCGATGCTAGAATGTGGCATTGCCCTTGAAGTAGTGAGGACCGACCTAACTTGGGGAATAAGGATCCAAGTCTTCTTAAAATGATCTCAACCTTGTCAACGACCGGAACCTAAACTTTTGGGGAAAAGGGAGAAAATGGGGTTAGCACATCACCTGTAATAAGTATACGAAAAATGCACTCACAACATACAAACCATGCTTGGAAAAAGAAAATTTGTAAAGATAAGCCAACTTACTTTAAAATCCCACTTTTATGAACAATTAGGAATAATATGAACCAATAACCACATAATACTCAATACAATATCATATAGAACACAAGACCAACAATACAAAGTCAAGTCAACATAGATATAGCCAAACAACCTCTACATCATAGTATAAACATAAGACATATATAAGACCTTCATAACATTTGAACATAGACAAATCCCTAATCCATGACCCCTCATTAAGCCTACAAGTGAAATAATTAAGCAAATCCCCATAACCTCACTTAATAAAGTAAACCAAAACAAAGGACCATAAGCAATGCTTAACTACACATAACATAACATCAAGACTAACCATCATCATACTTTAGAATTATAACCCAATCTCATGCTCCTAAGAAAATCATCATATAGAGTCATTAACATGTAAAGTTGATATATACATAACACATACATTATAAAAACACAAGAACAACCTCCTAAGGCTTCCCTCAATGCAACCTAGTGCAAGGCATAGGTATAGTCCCACACCCCTACCTAGGCTAAGTCAAACCTCATTAAGTCACCCTAGTTAGTGTTTACTTCATTACTTCATTTACTTTCTAGAACACTTCACTTAACTAACAATGATTACATGAGATAATGTGAAATTCGGTGTCATGGAACCCTACACCAGAAAAAGACAGAATACTTGCCAAGGTAGTACCAAAACATGAACATATCGTCTATGTGAATCCACTAGCTAGTATTCCTATGGGGAAACATAGTTCAAGAACTAGGAGATGTAGTTTGGACCCTATTTATGTATATCACATTATAGTATTCAATTTCGTATTGGAATAAAACCCATATAAAACTCAACTTTTTGAAATCAATTTTGGAAAAACCCTTTGGAGAAAGGAATCTCAAAGTTGAAAGGTTCCCATACTTTGGTAATTGATAAAGGTTGGTGGAGAAACATGATATTTGCATCCCTAGAACCCTCTTGACCTTGGTCTTCGATGGTGTTTTTTGGGAGAGATAAAGAGGAGAGCACGAAGAGCAATAGGGTTTTGAGAATTATTAGAGTTAAATGGGGTTTTAGGCTTAGGATAGTTTATATAGTCATTTAACTTACCTAATTAACCAACCCCTAATCACTAATTAAACCACTAACTAACTAACTTCATTAATTGACTCAACTAATACTTATAAGTGAAAGTGTCCCTGACCTAGGAACACCAGACCAACTGGTTGTTGGTAAAACGACGGGCATTATTCATGGTCGTCATGTGTAGTCGTCGTTTGCGAATGAGACCTGCCAAAATGGAGCCTTGGCCAAAATTCTAAGTGTTGGTCGACGGAGGCAACCGACGCCCCATCGATCAGCCTACACTCTGTCGCCTATAGTCGGTCGATGGACACTGTTCACACTGCCTTACTTTGCATCTTTTTGCCAAATTGCAAGGGTCCTCATCAGGGACCCTTGGTTTGGTCCTTGGGGATCGTACCCAGAAGTTTTGACTATAAAAAAACTCTAATATGTATTAGACACCTTACTACCAAATCTTATCAAATTCCAACTCCTAAAACCTAGTCAAATAGGATAAGGCACATTAGCACCTCTTGACCTAGTTTTCGGGCATCATGGACGTTCGGTGATGTTTTGATTCTAAAACTTCGTAAATGAATTTTTTTCAACATTATTGACCCTAAAACAGTGGCACAACCTTTAGACCCCCATGTTAGTCTCTAGAAAACGTGTTATACTTTCGAAGTACAGGCACCAAGGCAATTGCCTTCTCGGTAGTCAGAATCACGAACTCCTTTTGATCTCTTAAGCTCAACGAAGCTACAGCCTTTTCTAGTTCGTCATGAACGATCGGGACTATTGCTATTGTCATGCACCAATCATCGTCTATCTCTACCATATTGGTACTGATGCCCCCATGATTTGGCAAAGGATTATTGTTGACATTGGGTGTGGTTTTCAGGAGGGAGATCACATTCTTGTAAATCAGATCTTAGATTTCTTTTTTGAGGTTAATACAATCCTATGTATCATGCCCAATGCTACTGGAATGATACACACACTTCTGATCGGATTGTAAAATTTGGAGCTAGTATCCATGGCTTGGGCCCCACTAGATGGATATAACCTGCCACAATCAATCGCTCGAATAGATATGTTCAGCTTTCGATGACCGGATTAAAAATTTTGGTGGATTATTTCTCAAATCAGGGATGAGGGAGATCGTAGTTGCCTTGTTGAGGGAGAGGCCTCTAACTATAATTTTGGACGTTCAGACGCGGAGCTTTATATCTTTGTTAGGGATTAGTCTGGTAATCTGGCAGTGGAGTTTGGTAGTTCGGGGGAATTACGGTAAACTGGAGTTGGGGCTTGATATGTTTGGGGAGGCATTTGATAATTGGACTGCACCTTAGAAAAGTTGGAAGATATGCCTCGGTAATAATGAGATGGAGTTTGGTAAGCTGGAGCAGAATTTCGGTATGTGGGAGGTGGAGATTGAAAACTGGGAGGGGAGCATTTTGGTAAGTGGGAGGATGGGTATTTTTATAATTGACTTGTGCGTAATAATCAAGGTATGGACTCTGTGAAGGTCGAGAATGACCTTGGTATGACGATGATCTCCTTGGGGTCTTTTTTCCCTCATAAGAGACAACAAACACATCGTCTCTTTTCTTTTATCAATAAACCTGAGGATCCAGGCGAACCAAAAATATGGGCAATCTTCCCGATTCTCATTCCATCTTTGATAATCTCACCTACCTTGACTATCTCAACAAATTTTTCTCCAACGAGCAACATGATTCTATCGTAGTATTCAGGTTCCTAAACTCGAACAAATACATCATCAATTTCTTTCTCAGACATGAGAGGTCAAACTGTAGCTGCTTCCTTTGCCATCTATATGTGAACTCTCTGTAGGGAATAACTATTGGGAACAATCTCCACGTTATAAGAAATTGTTCAATGAAATCCTTAGCCAGGGCATTACAGTTAGGCCACTGTCTTGTTTCGAGATATGTAAACCACTCAAGAGCCACTCCGCTCAGACTTTAGCTAAACAGCTGTTTTAGTACAACTCATTTCTCCCAACTCCCATGAGCTGGTAACAGTAGACCCTTAGATGCGCTAAGGGATTCCCTATTCCTCCAAAAGTGTAGAATTTTTGCATCTTGAACCCTTTTGGGAGGTCCAAATTCAAATGAATGCATAAATACTTATAGCTCAAACCGGCCACCTCAGGAAAATATTTGAACTCATTCAATATCTTTCGAATCTCCTCTTTTATATCAACCTTTGTGGCCTGTTCTTTCAACCTCCACTCTCGTTCATGTTCTTTAGTGGTCCAGCTCTGAACCGTTCACGTCATGCCTATTAGGAATGGGGATTTATAAAGTAGTTTTTTGGGGTAAAGGTCGAGCAACAAAGGGACTTGGGGCATTCTAAGTGGTTTGGTAGTTTTGATAAAATGTTTACGAATTGGTGTGTTGATTTTGGTGATTGAGGGGCGTTCGGGGGTTATATGTATTATGGTTTTGTGGGGGTGGAGCGGTTTGATGGTTGGTATTTTGAGGGGGAGGTGGCATTAGAGGATTGGTGTTTTGAGGAGGGGTGGGGTCTGATAATAAACTCAGGCGTATTGAGGATTTTGCGCAGTTAATTCTATGACCATGGGATTCTTAGCAGAATTAGAAGGTGTGTTATGAACTTGTTCCATGTTTGAAAAGAGAAAGTACAACGGAGGCCTTCCATTTGTCGAAGCATTGGCAGTAAAACCCAGTGGAGGTAGATATTGTATTCTCTGCATTTCAACCCTCATCTTGGCAATCTATTGCGTCAACTTCATCATAGGTTCATTTTGATCTGTGATGGCAGGTTGAGCCACCACAACTTCAGTCAGGATGATTAATGTATCATGGTTTCATGGTACTTTTAATGTTTTTTCCTTAAGTTTAGTGTGTCTCTAAGGCCTTTTTGTAGTAATTTTGATATGTTTTTATTTGTGTTTGCAGGAAAGATGTCCGAAATGGAAATGTAGGAAACTGTGCTGAAATCAGTGCAGAAGTGATAACCTATGAAGCCATCAACGGTCCGTTGACCCATCGAAGGTTGTAGGTGGTGATCGTGGACTGGAGGTTCAAGCATTTGGAAGCAACTCGGGAAAATCTGACCAAGTGTGGGGCTACAGAAGGATCGACAGACTGTCGACTGATCAACGGACCGTCTTGGCAAACAGTCATTTCTAACAGAGAGTAGTCCGAGTACCGACTTGAAGAAATCAGTAAGCATCGAAGGACGGAGACATCGATGTACCGTATGTTAGAAGACTGACCATGTTGTTGGTCCGTCGATTGTAACAGAGAGGATGCAAAAGTGAAGGATGAAGAAAAAGTTAAGAGTAGACCGACAGAGGCATTCGACGGTCTGTCTATCAGTTGAATCATTGATTGAAGACCCTTTTTGGGACAGATTTTCTTTATTGTGTTAAAAACCTCATTTTTAGGGTTAGACTTTTTTTTATTTTTCATACTCTTGTTATTGGTAGTTGAACTTTGGATTTTGGGTACTACTTCAAGTTTTCGAAATCGATTCTGAAGATATTTTCTTTAATTCAAGTGTTATTTCTGGATTTTCTTCAAACCTATCAAAGTAAGTACATGAATTCTTGTTTAATAATTATGAATTGTATATTTCTAAGCATCGATAACTAAATCCACAACTAGGGTTGTGGGACCATGGGTAATTAACAAGGTAAAACTAGTTAAATAACAATTCTAGAATAGGTTCTTGCATGTATTGATAATTCTTTTGTTTAGAAGTCTTTTGAACGAGTGCACGCACTAGAACTTGCCCTATTTCTACTTGTCGGACCAAGGAGGTAGTTGATAGGAAAATATTTATCAACATAGATTTAGTATACATTATCTAATAGGATAGTTTCAATTGATGCAAAGTAGTAACTTAGCTATAAATTTAAAATGATGCTTAATATGAGGTAAAAGTTGTCATGATCTGGATTCTGGAAGCCGAATCGCAACCGGCGTCGTTGACCTCTCAGAAGTCACAGACAAGCCTCTTCTTGCATTCATCACATTTATACGGTTAATTTTAGCGGAAAATTTACAACATTTTTTTTATAGTTGAAGTATATATAGACATCATATAAACGCATATTTGTAAGGAAGTTCATTGCTCATACGTCAACCATCTAATTATAACATCATGCAACTTGAAAGAAATGGAATTTCATGTCATAAGTAATATTTGCCAAAATGGCATCATTGCAAGCGTCTGAATAAAAAAAGGAAAGAAACACTAGTGGAACATATCCAACTAGTTCAAACCTACTACTAAGCAAGAAATATAAAGGCAGGCATTCTCGAATGCATGAGGACTTACCAATTTCGAATGAAATCTCTAAGTCCGAATAGCTGCAACGATACCCTTAACATCCACCTGAGCCTTCACCTAAAATAGTGATATTATATGGAATTAGTATACACTTGTACTAAGTATGGGTACATGCAACAACACATAACGGTAATGCATGAACAAGAATGGCTCTTCCTAATCAACATGTTTTCTTAGAAGGTCAAGTCTCTTGACTTTGACTATTTCATAATAGGAAGGTCATACCATGAATATGTCACACATCATACACAAATATGTTCACATAATATACATTTCATGTTTTATATAGTATACATTTCATATGCATGACACCTTGGAATCATAGACGTAGCATTAAGACATCCCAAGTGCAGGCCCAACATATGGGATCTCAACCCAAGGGTCTCCTTTAACAAAAACAGAGCCTTCTTCATTAGTTCATTTGTACTTCACATTATTTATTCGTTCACTCATCGGTTGATGTGAACACCAGCTATACCTAGGATGAAGTTTAAGACTCTCATCGGGATCATGAAGTGCAATGACCAAGAATGACCTAATTTCATTACTTGAATCCGCTTTCACCTCTTGATTGTCTTGCACAAACACCTTCGGTATCATTCGTATCATTGTCCTTAATACTTTGAGTAACTTCCAACCTTAACCAACATAGATCATGTGAGCATCATCAAAACCGATGTCTTCCCCACACCAAAAAGAGGTGGAGTCAATGGCCAAAGTGAAACCAAAACATGCTAGCTTTATGGGTTCAAACCAAGCTAGTTCCCTATGTTAGAAACATAGTTCAAAGACTAGAAGATTTAGGGAGACCCATACCCACCTTGGTGGACAATCTCATCACATGAGATTTATGTGAACCTCCCCCTTCTCGAAAGAAGGTATCATCACTCATAGCTAGCCTATCAGTGCTTAGTTTAATGTTCCTATTTACATTCAACTCATACATCATCGAAGCTTGATTTTTAGCATGAGGTATTCATAGCTCGTTAGATGATTTCTCATCTCTTTTTGACGTATTAAGTGTGAATTTTCCTTACACTTACATATAGAATGTGATTGAGACATGTCTCTTATTATTCAACACTCTGTTAGGTGAGTACTTTTGCTGACCTTTGCTTAGGCTTGGTTGAGACTTGTGTCACCATTCGTCTTAGCCTGTTATCACGTTGTCACCATTTTCATTAGCATCATAGTTTAACATAATTACTCACCTTATTACCTAAATGTTCATTCATTAATCTTACCATTAACTCATGTTATTACCCATTTCGGGTTACTCATAATTGATTAAGTGTTTCATGATAATATAAGTATATGTTGTGTAAGACATGCATTTTTTACACATTCAGCCAAGTGACCCAAGTTCGATCCCTAGTGGCTGCATTTCATTTCATTATATGTGAGACTTATGTGTCTCACAATTTAAGTCAACGGGACCCATGTTCGAGTCCCTTGGGCAGCACTTTATTTTTAATTATTTAGAGTGCTAGGTGACTTCATTCATTCGGCCAAGAGGATCTGGGATCGCATCCTAGTTGCCTCAAATTTTATTATTTTATTTTGGTGTGAGATTTATGTATCTCACACCCTTGGCCAAGGATCCAAGTTCGAACCCGCCTCTCTCACACTATTTTCTTTTTCTTGTATTTTTAAGGGTTCTTTCAACGAGTCGGGTTCGAATCCCCTCTCTCGCCCTATTTTCTTTTCATTTAAGGCTTATTCTCTTAGTGTTAGGACCTTAAGGTCTCGAGATCCACCCTAACTGGCAGCATCTATTTCTCTTCATTTATACTAGTGCCTAGCCTAAACCATGTTCAATTAACATAAAATTTTAATTCACTTTCTTACATTTAGCCTGGGCATTTAACTCATAGTTTTACATATTCTTTTAACCAATTCATTAAGGACTTTACTTTCACTTTCTTGTTCATGAACAGCACAATTTCTTTTTGCTTGTTAAACACACAACATTACATAACACATGATTCACCATTTTCTTCAAGTAAACCGTAACAATACAATTACGGAAATATAGTATGTTTTGTGCACATATGACATTCAACATTCGGACGTACATAACAAATCATTAACAGCCCGAAACACACATTGCACACAATCTCAATCATTCCTAAAATCATCTACCAGAAGTCATATTAACGTATGCATCAATTCCTTCATAGGATCTAATGACAGGGGCATGCAACGGGGGACAACCTTAGTTTTTCGATTGGACTTAAACTGAACCTTAGGGGACTATTGGGAAAGGGACCAAGAGATAAGAAAACCCATAACATTTCAGCTTTGACAACCAGCCACAACCGCACGTCCCCACCCATACACAAACCTTTCTTTCGAGCTTTGATTTTAGTTCCCAAGTGAAGTTATTTACTTAAAACACTTAGGCGTATGAATGCTTCCTTTTGTTTTTTGATGGATGCATCCAAGAATACTTGTAGAACAGTGAATTTACGTTTATTTTCTGTTTTTGAATTGTGAGGTAAAGCTGAAAATGTTTTTAGGAGAAATATAAAGAATTAAGAGTGGGTATGAAGCACACTCCTAGTGGGAGTCTTGAGCCCCTTTTGTGGGAATTGTTGTTGACTTTTTCAACACAATTTAAATTGTAAAAAATCATATTATAAATATATATTAAGTTATTAAAATGCCCCTCCTTATGTTATCTAATTTTTTTATCATTTAATTTGTGCCCCCTAATGCTTCCAACTCGCTCGAACTCGAGTGTGGAGGTCCGGTAAACTCGGGTTGGACCATCGAGATTTGACCCATTTTTACTAATTAATAACCTTATTTAATTAATTAAATATCATAAAACGGTAATTACTACAGTACCCCTAGCCTTGAAATTATCTTTATACCCCTAGAACCCTTAAAACCTAGGACTAACCATCTAAGACCAGTTAAGACTCATTCGGGTGAATCCTAGTATTCGGGTACCCAACATGGCTGGAACCAACCTTGCCTAGCTCAACTAACTTACCAAGTTTGTTTTCTTGCCTGGTGCTTAAGTGCATAGGTTCATAGGTCTGTTTCCATGCGCATCAATCCGTGCGAACCCGGTCTAACCTAGGCATTCTATGTACGTTTAGGCCTTACTTAGCATAGTCATTTTTGGGTTGTCACAAAAGGAAAGGTTTAGTAAAGTAGACACATGTAACCGAACCAAGCTATGGAGTGAAATTCTCTAGTTTCCGGACCAAGGAATTAGGGATACATTTACCACTTTGCATGCAAGACACTAGGAAAGAATTGTTATAGCTAGGATTACCACATTATGAACCTATGGGAAACACTTACACCCTAGTTTCTCTCATCACTTGATAAACACCAAAGTTATAAACTTGCTATTTGTCTTACTTAGAAATAATTAAACAAATCTGTTACACAACCCCCCCATCCCCTTTAATTAGTTGTTTTCAAAAAGGACTTGACTAAATAGACGTAATTGTCTATTGAAGTTGTCTAAACAATTTTCCTCGTGGGATCAACCCCAACCTAACAATTGGGTTCTTTACTTGATACGACCGCTTATACTTCCTTAGGAAAGTATAATTTGAGCATATCAAATTTTGGCGCTGCTGCAGGGGATAGTGGCTTTTAGATTAACTTTAAGAGCAATTACTGATTTAGTCAACATTTTCATAATTTTACTTTTTTTTCTTTGTTTTTATCTCTTTCAGGTATAAGCTCTAGCGTATGCCAAGTACACGAAGTCGAGGAGAATCAATAATTCAATTTGATCTAGAACTGAACCGTACACTCTGCAGAATGAATGAATCACACAATCCTGAAAATATTGGTGATGGGATAAACTGTCAACTTCCTCCGCCGGTTGATGCTCCTAACAAAATGATAGTAGAAAACCCTAATGAGGGCGCTCTGAGGATAAAACCTCCTGCCCCACGCTCTCAAGACTATTATAGAGGCAATGTTAACATCATCGATTCGGATGGACCTCTTGTCATGCCTCCTCTAACACAAGGTCATTCATTCGTGGTTACTAGTAGCTTGATGCAGATACTCACCGCTAAAGGTTTGTTTTAGGGGCTACCATCTGAGGATCCACATGCTCACATCGACAAACTAAGGTAGATGTGCAAGAGTTGTGTAGGGAGGCCGTACTTAGACATGGATATCATTGGATTAAGGGTGTTCCCTCTCTCACTAACGGGAAAGGACACAATTTGGTTTACATAGTTGAATTATAATTCGATCTATACTTTGGAGCAGTTACGGGATGTGTTCCTAGTAAGGTATTACCCAGTTTCTAAAAAGCTTAGCCACAAATATAGGGTGAACAACTTTGTGGCATTGTTTGAGGAGTTAGTAAGTAGTTCTTGGGATACATGATAACAATAAGGCGTAACACGATACTATTGCAAGTGGTTTTTATGGTGAGTGCACTTACGTAGACATCACAAAAAAGTTGGAGAAAATTTCCCGAAACAACAACGCTTGGAGCACTAGGAAGTCGGACACTAGGAGAAACACCTTTGCAGTGAAAGATACACACAAACCGGCCGCAGATAAGATTCGTGAAGAGATGGATCAGTGAGAACTGACATTAAGTTAGTATAGAAACATGTCATTGGGGTGGCGAGAAAGTGAATGCGGTGAATTATTTGACTAAGCCGCCACCATTGGTAAATGAATTTTACCATGAGGAAGACTATTATGCAGTGAATAAGCAAGGGGGTTTCTGACCGAACGCCCAAGTCTCCAATCAGGAGAATTGGCACTAAGTTGAAGGAAATCAAGGTCAGAACTATGGGAATTACAACCAAAAGGGTAACTGTGTTTGAGATGGAAACTACAACTGCGACAACAACTTCAACCGGGGTGACTATGGTAACAGAAACAAAAGGAGTGGGCCCTATGTTCTACCTCAAAATTGGGAAGTTGCTCCGAGGGATGGTAGAGGTAGTATGGCGCGACTTGATGATATGTTGAAAAAGATGAGGAAGAGGTTTGATGCTAGTGATGAGCATGCCAAAGAGTTGAAAGGTGATTTAACGAATATTGTGAAAAAGGTGAATGCGCATGCAATCTCAATCAAGCATACTGAGTTGCAAATGCCCATATTGTCTTTTACTGAGAACCCACGCCAAACGGGTACTCTTTCTAGCATTACCATCCCAAATCCAAAAAAATAATGGACATTGTATGGCAGTCACTACTCAAGGGTGTAAGAAAACCATTGACCCACCTATGCCGTCTGGCGTAGAAGATGAGATGATGTGGTGGAAGAAGTTAGTAGTGAGTTGGTAGACAAATTTGGGAAAGAAGCTGAGATACCCCAAAAGGTGACTCCAATTCCTAGACCACCATCACTATTTCCGCAAATATTGGTGAAAAAAACTGAGGATGGTAAATACCTGCATTTTATCACTATTTTGAAATAGCTTTCCATCAATGTCCCTTTGATAGAAGCTCTTGAAAAAAATCTTGGTTACGCCAAGTTTATGAAAGATATGGTCATTAAGAAGAGATCAGTCAGTTTTGATGATGATAGGATGCAACATTGTAGTGTTATTGCTACTAGGTCTCTTGTGTAAAAGAAAAAAGATCTGGGCGCTTTCACCATTCCACTTACACTCGGGTTGTTACATTTTGCTAAAACATTATGTGATCTTGGGGCAAGCATAAATCTCATGTCTCTCTCTATTTACAAGAAGTTTAGTTTGGGTGACCCAAAGCCCACTGTGATGCGGCTACTAATGGCCGATCGAACGGTGAAGAGGCCTATTGAGATACTCCATGATGTGCTAGTGAAACTAGAGTCATTTATTTATCCGGTCAATTTTTTTATTATTGATTGTGAGATGGACTTTGAGGTGCCTATTATTCTTTGGAGGCCGTTCCTTGCTACCGGTCGTGCCTTGGTTGATATGGAGAAAGGGAAATGAAGTTTTTGTTAAACAATGAAGTAGCGACTTTCAACATTTGTAGATCTATGAGGCAGAGTGGAGAGCTCCAATCGAGTTTGTCTGAGGTACTAATAGAAGAGAGTCTTGGTGTTAAGGAACTAGTGGCAGTGATAATAAATTTTGAGAGTGATTATATCAAAGAGTATGGGTAATTGGTGGAGGCACTTGATCGAGGTGATATTTGTTTCAAACAAAAGAAATTAGATTTAGATATGAAACAGAGCAAGTCTCCACCCGCAAAACCATCTATTGAGGAGGCCCCAAAATTGGAGCTTAAGGCTCTACCACCTCATCTTAGGTATGTTTTCTTGGGAAAAGGTGACACAGGTAATAATTTCATTGAATTTGAATGTGGCGCAAGTGGACTTTCTTGTAGAGGTGTTGAAGAGGTTCAAACGAGCCATTGGTTAGACTATTGCAGACATTATTGGGATTCCACCCGGTATTTGTTCACAAAAAATTCAACTCATACCCGATCATAAGCCAAGTATAGAGCATCAAAGATTGTTAAATCCATCTATGCAAGAGGAAGTGAAGAAGAGATTATTAAGTGGTTAGATTAGAGACATATATTCGATCGCTGATAGTAGTTGGGTATGCCCTATTCAATGTGTGCCCAAGAAAGGGGGAATGACTGTGGTCACTAGTGAGAAGAATGAACTTGTTCCTATGAGGCCGGTGACCGAATGGAGAGTTTGTATGGATTACCAAAAGTTGAATATATGGACTGAGAAAGACCATTTTCCGATGTCCTGTATGGATAAGATGTTGGATAGGCTTGCAGGAAATGGGTAGTATTGTTTTGTTAATGTCAAAGAAGGATGTGCAACCAAGGTTGATTAGATGGGTATTATTGTTGCAAGAATTTGACTTAGAAGTGAAAGATAGAAAAGGGACCAAAAGTCAAGTTACCGATCCCTTGTCCCAATTAGAAGATGAAGTTATGCGAGAGTTGGGTGAAAAGGCTGAAATTGATAATACTTTCCCTGATGAGCATGTTTTAGCCGCTTCTCATGACTTGATTCCATGGATCGCCAATTTTGCAAATTATTTTGCTAGTGATATAGTACATCGTACATGTCCTTTCATCAAAGGAAAAAGGTCATGCATGATGTGAAAAAGTTCTTTTGGGATAAGCCATATATATATAGGAGTTGTGATGATGGTCTTATTTGTCGTTGTGTGCCGAAAGTTAAGATGTTAATTATTTTGGAGGCATGCCACTCCTCGCCTGTGGGTGGGCATCAATAGTGGTATATGTAGGATGTAATAGGTGCCAAAGACATGGAGGTAAATCTAGAAGGAAAGAGCTCCCTTTAATCACATTATTGTAATTTAGTTGTTTGATATGTGGGGCAATGACTTTATGGGCCCTTTTATGAGTTGTCATGGGATGAAGTATATTCTTGTGGCGGTTGATTATGTGTGAAAATTGGTGGAAGCCATAGCACTTGCAAACAATGAAGGGAAAGTGTCAGTGCGTTCTTCAAAAAGAACATATTTTCTAAATTTGGCACCCCTAGAGCTATTATTAGTGATTGGGGATCCCACTTTTGCAACAAGTTGTTCAAAGGGTTGTTGGAGAAATATGGGGTTTGCCACAATGTAGCAACTCCATACCATCCTCATACTAGTGGGCAAGTTGAGGTGTCAAATAGAGAAATCAAGCAAATTCTAGTGAAAATGGTGAATGCTAGTACAACGGATTGGTCAAGGAGGCTTGACGATGCTCTTCGGGCCTACCGAACAGCATACAAGAATCCTAGGTATGTCTCCATACCAACTTGTATATGGGATGTCTTGTCACTTGCTGGTTGGGTTAGAGCATAAGGCCATGTGGGCATTGAAGAAAGTGAAGATGGATTGGAATGAAGCAGCGGAACAGACGTTGAATGGGTTAAATGATCTTGATGAGTTACCCTTGAAGGCATATCAAAGTTCATCCCTCTACAAAGAAAATATAAAGAAGTACCATGACCAAAAGATTGAGAAACGCAACTTTATGGTCGGGGATTTGGTGCTTTTGTTCAACTCTAGGTTGCACTTGTTTCCGAGCAAACTCAAGCTCAAATGGACTAGTCCATTCTTGATCAATCAAGTATTCCCTCATGGTGCAGTTGAGTTGGAAAACAGGGAGGGTGCAAGGTTGAAGGTAAACGCGCAAAGAATCAAAATCTACCTAGGGCATGCGAAAAATGCAAATGAAGTGGTTGAGGCATACCATCTTGATGAAGTCTGATTAATCAAGAATCTTGCGTCGTGCCGCGATATTAAATCAAGCACTGATTGGGAGGCAACCCAATATGTATCCTCCAGCCAACATTAGGTTTTTCTTTTATTTATTGGAATAATTGCATTATTTTGGTTTTTACCTAATGTCATGTGTTGATTTTATTTTATTTCTTTTAAAGTGTTTTCTAGAGAGTAGTATAGCGATTGTGTCTAAAAAGTGTCCAAAAAATAGAAAAAGAATGTCTTATTGGGTGATCAATGTGCAGGGACCAAACCTAAGGAAATCTGCAGAAATTGGTCTGGTGCACTGATCTACAGACCAAACGATGGGCCATCATCCCATCAACGGACCGTCGATAGCGTCCGTGGATCCCAGTTATGATTTTATATTTTGTCTAAGTTAGGGAAGATTCGACGGACTAAGGTCCATCAACGGGGAACCGTTGATCGACCTACGGTCCATCAACGGGGAACCGTTAGTTCCCCTGAATCCATGACCCAACCCGACCCAACTGGCCATATATTAAAATAACACCATATCAATTACCCCCACCTTTTCAAATTCTCCCCAATCGCTTCCCTCTCCTTATTCTCTTACTCCTCCACTCACTCCCACACTAAATCAACCATAAATCCCTTCTGATTTCCCATCTTCTCCTAATCCGCTGAGTCCCCAAATCCTTCTCTCCCGAATTCCCATCCTTTTCTTTTATTTTTTTTGTCGGTGTTCCAAGGCGAGCTTGGTGGTTTTCTTGTAAAATTCATCATCCCATTCACTCATAGGTATGCCATTCTCATCCTCCCAATGAATTCTCATTCATTTGCATAAGAGAATGGTGAAAAATGTATGTGGGTCTTCACTTCGGGATGAAATTGCATGATTAACTTGTTAAAATTGAGTCCCTAGTCCCTTAGAATGATGGAAAGTGAATGGGTTGGGGGTGTTAGTGTCTAAATGAACTTTTTTATGTGTTTTGATGTTTTTTGACTTAGGTCTTGATGATCTTTAAGAATCTAGGATTGAAAATGCAATAATCAAAGCCCTAGGAATGACGAAATGTTGTGTTGATTGCTATATGAACATGATGTTTCACAATTTTTTTAACTTTTCCTTTGGGGTGCCAAAAATGGATTACCATAATCTATCTCTAACTGAGAGTGTGAGACCCCGTCTATGAACCGTCGATAGGGTCCATCGATAGCTGCACCTCATAATAGTTTAAATCTGGAACAAAGAAAGTGGACTACGATCCATCAATTAATCGATGGACCGTACTACACGTTTGTCATTTCTAACATAACCTTTCTCTACAAAGCTTTCGAAAATCTTGTCTAAGTGTCCAACGACGGAAGTGGACTACACTCCGTCGGTTTATCGACGGGCCATCCTGTAGGTCCGTCATTTTTAATTGCAACTACTGTGGACTTATAACTTCTGAAATGTACTAATTATCCTCCAATGGATCCTATCAACATACCAACTTTCCATCGATAGACCGTTGATCGTGCCCGTCGTTCAATTCTGCAGTTCTGTACTTCATTGTGTTTTGTGTTCAAACTTTGGTCTTTGCTTCTTTCGAGTGTAGTGAATGATTATACTGGAACTAATAACCCTCATTTTCAGATAATAATTTTCCCCCAAGCCCTATATGGTCTACTCTCGAGGATAATCCAAGTCCGTTGCCCCTTCACACTATTGGTGATTGCTTCGTCGGATGATGAGACTGATCACGAATACGTGCCACCAGGAACCCGGACACCTAAGCCTTCTACTAGACCCACTTGGGTCACGCCCAAGAAGGTGGCGTCCGGCGTGTTCAATACCTCCCAGTCTGATGAGGAGTGCACACTGGCCGACACGCCGTCTAGGTCTGTCGCGGAATCTGAGGGAGCGACTGGCTTCGAAGGAGGCTTTCAGGAACCACTTACCCATGTTCAAGTCCATGGCCGCAGGGTGGATATCTCTTTGCCCACCATTCGCCATTTCTTATACAGTGAATACAGATGTCACCAAGGACCCTCTCACCCAGGAGTTAGACTACCGTTGTAAACTGATTAAGGAGGGTCATTTCAGGCGAGACGAGATTGTGAGAGAGACCACTAAGAGGTGGATAGCCCAGCATATTTCCGTGGATCGTGAGGGTGCAGACTGGGTGCTGGTTCCAAGAGGCCTTATCAAGAAGGCCAACCTCACATTTGCTGCTAAGTTCATCTGGATATTGGTCCGCCACTGCTTATCCCCCACAGCCGCTGACAACATCCTTACATGGGATAGAGCAGTACTTCCTGTTACTATGGTTGCGGGGTTCGAGGTTGATTTTCCGAGGCTTTTGCTGGCAGTTATCCATAAGAGGTCCTTTACGGCCTCGACCAATTACCCCTTTCCCTATATGATTTTTGAGTTGTGCAGGTCTGCTAGAGTGCCTATTTGGACATTGATGTTCTCAAGACTCCTACTAGGATAGTGGATATTTGGTCTCATTCGGGATGAGGCCAATGAGGCGGCACCCAATAGAGGGCCAAGAGTAGAGGTGCAGCCGCTAGGTGAGAACATGGCGGATAGGGTTGAGCAAGCCAAAGGGGCTGATGAGGATACATCAGAGCCTATCTACATCACCTCGGTTGAGTCTATATCGGGCACTAGCAGGGCCCGAGTTCCTCCCGATCTACACCATCAGAAGCACTGGACC
This sequence comes from Solanum neorickii, assembly GCA_027704865.1. Classification (NCBI taxonomy): domain Eukaryota; kingdom Viridiplantae; phylum Streptophyta; class Magnoliopsida; order Solanales; family Solanaceae; genus Solanum; species Solanum neorickii. Next base: position 14,198,055 of record JAKWJC010000373.1, read on the forward strand.
CGATTGCTAGGGTTTAGAAGTTAGAGGCCCAGATTTTTGCATCATATCCAGCTTTGGATGCAGAGGTCCATTGTTGAGGCGAAGGATCGGATTGAGAACAAGATTGCCCAACAGACTAATGTGTTCGAGTTGAGATTTCTCGCCAGGCCAGCCCCTACTATTGATTTGACTACTCTCCAGGCTGTTGTGGTGAGTCTGAGGGCTTATGTGGACTCCATTCTAGATGTGTGGGTGCCTAAGCCTAAGGCCACACCTACGGAGCTTGCTGAGGATATGGTGCTTAGTGCTCTATTCAAGACCATCGCAGTGCCACCGCCTCCACCACATGAGCGTGCCAAGAGGCACTGGCTCAGAGAGAGTGATGAGACTCGGGCTAAAAAGGAGTGCACTAAGTTGGAGGTCGCAAGAAGATCTCTTTGGTAAATGAGGAGTCCAGGAAGATTAGGGCTCGTGAGTTGGCTGCTAAGGCATCTAGCTCCAGTATTGAGGATGTTGATCGAAGCACCACTAAGCGTGGAAACATTGCTGCGGACACTACTGATGGTGTCCCAACTACTAATGGAGCAGTTTCTGGTCAACCGGACCCGCGTTCTTGTTGATCTTCATTGATATGTGCCTCAGGTTTGCTTCACCTGCCACCTTATTATTATATTTCTTATGATTAGGGACAATTGCATGCTTTCTTGTTGGGGGTCGGGTATAAGGAAAGTGAGTGTTAGGGTGAAGTCTTAGTAGCCCAACTCACGATCCTCTCTTGGGATTTTCTTGACTATGTTATTTTACCCCAAGAAACTGGTTATTTTACTATTGAACCGGCATGGTAGTATCTTGTACAATGTATGAATGTGAAGTCTAAAGCATGATGGCTAAATACAATGATATCTCGTTCTAAAGAGAATGCTTGCATGATTAGGCATAGTGAATGTTCAATGTGTTGGACCTAAGCCTGACATAGAGATATACCATTGCATGACCCTCAATCAAACACTTAACTAGGTGTACGATAATATGGTAGGGTCATGAGGTGTTAAGAAAATGTGAGGAAAGTAGAATAGTCCACTGTTGGTACCTATCTAGAACTTGCCCGGTTAGTCCTGCAAAAAGTACTCCGTGTTAGACGATTAGTAAAGGATCATAGGCCCTTGTTCAAATCAGCCAATCTTTAGCCTAAATAAAAGAAAACCAAATAAAATTAATACCTTTTTGATCTAAATTATTTGAGCTTACAATGGACTTTTCTTTTCTACCCCAACTCATCTTTCCTAGGTATAATGTGTTGGTCCTGGTCCGTCCTTGGACATGTGCACCTTAACTTAGGCCAAAAGCATAAGTTGAGGGTGGATAATGCAGAAACCAATCTCGTCTTGGACCTGACCCAACCTTGGGTATTATGTAACTTGACTCAGTGCAAAGCCAAGAGTTGAGGGTGGCTATTATGAGTAATGTTCCGAAAAGTGGGGTTGAAAAAATTAATATGAAAGGAAAAGGAAAAGAAATAGTGAAGAAGAGAAGTGACTCCATCAAAGTGAAATCAAGTGAAAGAAAATAAAATTAAAAAATAATAATAAAAATAAAAGAAGATTCATTTGAACAAAAGGAGGAAGAAAGGAGAACATAATGCAAAGAATACAAGAAAAGGAAGAATAGGGCATAATAGAATATGAAAGAGTTAGGACGCTTAGTCGTAATATCAAGGAGTACAACAAGTCAAAGTAAGTACATGAATTCTTGCTTAATAACTATTAATTTTGTATTTCTAAGCATGGGTAACTAAATCCATAACAAGGTTTGTGGAACCATGGGTAGTTAACAAGGTAAAACTAGGTAAATAACAATTCTAGAATAGGGTCTTGCATTTATTTATAATTTTTTCGTTTAGAAGTCTTTTTAATGAGTGCACGCGATAGAACTTGCCCTATTTCTATTTACCTGACCAAGGAGCTAGTTGATACGAAAAGAGTTATCAACATAGATTTAGTATACACTATCTAATAGGCTAGTTTCAATTGGTGCAAAGTAGTAACTTAGCCATACATTGAATATGATGCTTAATATGAGGTAAAGGTAAGATTTAGTAAATTAGACGCACGTAGCTGGATCAAGGTACGGAGTGAAATTCTCTAGTTTTTGGACCAAGGAATTAAGGATACATAACTTACCACTTTGCATGCAAGACACTAGGAAAGAATTGTTATAGCTAATTACCACGTTATGAACCTACGGAAAACACTTACACCCTATTTCTCTCGTCACTTGATAAAGACCAAAGTTACAAACTTACTATTTATATTACCTAGAAATAATTAACACTTTTGTTACACAACCCCCCCCCCTCCGTTAATTAATTATTTTCAATAAAGGACTTGACTAAATAGACGTAATCGTAAATTCAAGTTAAGTCTAAATAATTTTCCTCGTGGGATCGACCCTAACCTAACAATTGGGTTCTTTACTTGATACGACCACATATACTTCTTTAGGGAAGTAAAATTTGAGTGTATCATTGATTTCTTCATTGTTATCACACTTTGTTGTTTTCCCTTATCTTAGCTTTACCCAAGAAAGGAATTTACAGCCTTTAGATCTTGTGAAGTAAGGATGATCAGCCAACATATCGGCATATACCAGTTTTAAGTACATGTGGAAGGAAAAACAACTTAAAGAAAAAAATTTGTTTGGTTGAGTTTAGAATACATAATACAAAATATCATATAGAGAGCATGTAAACACACAAAAGTTGTTTTGTTTGAAGACATGCTAACCCACGAGTAATGGGGAAGCTTATTTTTTGAACAAGAAGAAATTTGCTTGTTTAATTTGGGACTATCTTAAAAAGGTCAAATCATGTTGAGCTAAGTCTTCTTGTTGCATATCTTTGGACATCCGTTGATCTGGACCTCATATTTTGCTGTAGAATGAAAAGGGAAGCATAAATTTTTTGAAGAAAACAGGTTGGGCCTTGAAAGGATGCCTACATATCTCGAAAAGAAAATTCAGGCCTACGTTGTTCAAGTACAAAAGTAATACTTGTTTTCATTCATTCATTTCAACAATTACAAGGAAAGTGAAAACTGAAAAATAAAGCTTCTAAAAGATAAGGTGAACCCATCCAAGCCGTTCTTCTGTTTGTTGTTGCATTAGTCACGGGGGACAAACTCAACTTTAATCTCCCCTATATTGACAATGTATTCCACATCATGGCGAAATGCAAGGCATTATTCAATGATATGGACAATGGCCCGGTGATAGGGGCAACATTTTTGAACTTCTATTTGAAGGGAATATAACACTCTCACGTCCTTATAGAGAGGCACAAAGACCTTTTTTCAAACTAATTGTAAGTAGACCTCCAGCATTGTGTTCTTGAAGGGTGTGAAAGAGCAACGGTAGAACTCAATCTTCTGAATCACCGATATGTCGAGCCTTGGCTCATCACATGCAACGATAACGTTGTCACCCCATCTCTTCGTGACTCTTTCAATATCAAGCATGTAATGTTCTAAAGTCTTAAACTCCACACACTCTTCTATGGTGAGCCCTTTCTGATTAATATGACATGCACAAGTCTTACGGACATCCCCAGATCTTACTGGGAAGTAGTTCTTTCTATGAGCATTATCATATGATCATCTCGAAAGTGCTCGTAAATGAGGGCACACGGAATGACATTCATCCCTACTCGATGCTTATGAAGATATACTTCGAGAGTGACTTACTGGTCCCTTTCTGCGAGATGTCTTTGGAAAGAAGGTTTGTGGGCAGCTACTTCCTCAAAATCTTTTTCAATTTCTCAAGGTAAAAGAGTGTTTTATATAAGGGAAGGTAATTTTCACGCATTCTCCGTATATTGATCATCTCTTCATCTATTACAGTGCATTTCAACACCCTTAGTCGTCGGATCCTCTTTTGGAGGCGTGTTTGTGGCTTTGAAAGATGCGGCGGCAACCTTGTTCAAGCAACTGTAAATCCTCTCCGATTGGTTCAGTATCGACGTTCTTTCCCTTATCCATAGTTGTGATTTTACCTTTCCTGAGATGACAGAGTAATGTTTAGGATTTGGGTGCTAGGAAATTACTTTTTTGTTGAGAAACTTAAGACTCAGGAAATTTGGTCGAACATTTTATAATAATGACTTGTATATATTTTTTCAAGAGTTTTTTAAAAGGCATTGATTAGCAATTTCTTCATTCAAAGCAACATATCACATAGACAGTTAAAAGCATATATATCGCGTCCTAAATAGGTAGAGGACCCTTTTGTGCCAAGGGTAGGCCTGGCGTATTTGAAATATGTACGTGGGAATTGAACCTTTTAGTTACCCCCAAGAAAATTTCACATATAATATATAATGTTCAAAAGGGGGTAATCAAACACGGGAAATAGGAACAAACAAAAAGGAAAGGCTCACGCGGGGGTCATTTGAAAGTGTATCGAAACCCAAGAAATGCAAGCCCACACATGGGATGATAAAGACAGAAATACATATAGAAAAACCCGAGGATATATCACTTACGTTGTCCCTGATGGACCTTCTTCTATGTTGCTTTCCTGTGTCTTGTATTAATGGAACAAGTGTCGTAGCGTCAGCACCTAACTCTCATTTCGGCGTCCTTTTTCATCCAAATTCTCGTATGGCATCCCATCTATCTTTTCTTTAACCCATAAGTCAAGCTCATCAAAACTTCTCCTCAATCTTTCCAATTACTGAGTTGAATTCTCGGGAGCACATTGATTTTTGAGAAATTTGGTGTGCATTTCTTAGGATTCCCGTTTACCTCTCTTAGTTCGATCATAGCTTTGGCCTCTTTGTCTTCCATGCTGCGGAAATTGTTTAGGACTAGAGAGGAGATACTTTGTATATTTCTTTTTAACCAAATCTTATAAGTTTCATCATATCCAGGGTCAAACCGATCTAGAGCAATGGCGTCTTTGTTCATCCACTTTGCCCCTTTCCACTCCCTTAGAATTTGTGTAGCATCATCCACTCTATCGTCCCCAATGTGATACACGTAGGCACAATAGTACGCCTCTCGAGGTGTAACTTGTTTCCTCCCAAACTATCGTAGGACTCAAAAGGGTGCGTAAGAATGAATTCCCCAATACATGGTAATGGAAGCACGAGTTGTTTGTGGCCCCCCACAATGACATCCTTTGAGATGAAGCAATCGAGCATCCATTGGACATTCTCATCCCTTAGCTCGGAAAAAATTTGAGTCCATCTTCCTCTTGTCCTCCTATTCCCCAAAATTTGCCCAAAATAGCATATCATTCAAATCCTTAAGAGTATTTTTATCGTCAAGGGTATGCAGTTTCTGAGTCCCATATCCTTTCGCCAAATGACTTAGGATCCACCATTGAAGGAGAAGGTTACTACCTTGAAAGTAACGATGACCCTCTTTGCATTTTCCCAAAGCTCGATACATTTTTGACAGTATGGTAGGAGGAATGGTATAATACTTCACGTGCCCTTGAATCCCATGTCCATGGAATAAAGTGTGTGCAAACATTATCATTCAAGTGTTGATGCTTAAGCTCGGGCCGTGTGGAAAAACCATAGTACCCAATAGCGCGATGGTGAACACTAAAGAGCGGATTTCATTTCATTCCCTTTAGGTAACTCTGAACTCTTTGTTGTAGTTTTCATAAAAGCTCGCATTCAAGCCAGCTTGTAATATCGTTGACAGAAGACTTTCTTGGGATCAAGAAATCTTCTTATTTTCTCTTTTCTGTTTAACCCTGTATCAAATGTGTCAACGTAGTCTCAAATTTCCTCAATTGTCGGGGTAATTTCCACGGTTTCAAAGCGGAACACCATTTTTTTCGTAATCCCAATATCCTATGAGGATGTCAATGAGTTCAAGTAAAATAACCATGTTGAGTAGCTCAGTTAGAGAACCCAGATATTTGTTGAGGGTTCTTCTGTGATCCCCGTCAAGGTTGTTATACAACATCTTGAGTGACATTGTGCTTCTACAACCATGTCGAACTTAGGAAAACGATCCATACCTACAAAACAAAACTCGGTTAAGTTTCCCCTCCCCCAAATTAGGTTTCCATATATACAACCTTCAAATGTCAAATAATATGGTATGTCATTAGGTCAGAGACCTTGGACATGATTTTGGAGGTTTTACTAATGGACTTAATACGCCTTGGGTATTAAGTCATCTTAGTCTAATGCTTAGATTTTGTTTTTGTTTCTCTCTATACTAGGTTAACTACAATTTATTTAGAAGTGACGGTTACCCGAGTAGGACAACAACGGGGTGAATATAATAAACGACGTTGGATGACTGCAAGCTAACTATAATTCTATTACTTCCAAAAATTAGACTTGTGTTTTTTCTGAAGGACAGTCGTGGTAAGCCATGTAACCGCCTTTGTCCTAATGCATTCTATTTGCCGATTGGTCGGAGTTGATATCATGAAATGCAACAGTTATAGAATACGATAAATAAAGCAAGTAGACAGTTATTTAAACATATCCAAAATAGGTTAGTTTTAAGGTTAAAACAATTCAAACTCCCCAGCAGAGTAGCCATTCTGTTTCATTTAAGGAAAATATTTTTTATGTAGTTTGGACTTGTTTAGACTCGACACTTAATTTTTGAAAGAAATCAACAAAAACTATTCTTCCAATTGACAAAAATAGGAAATCAAATTAAAAGAGTTTTGAAGGGAGTTCAGGGATTCTTATTAACATGTTAGGAAGATTTTGAAAGCACTCAAGACGTTCTCTTACATGAGATTATCCGACAACTAATTAGTTTGGCTAAAAAACCTAACTCATTGCAATTCATAAAAAATCCTTGAAATATCAACTTACTATCTAAGTGAGATTTGACTTGCAAAATTTATTTTAAGTTTATTTATACTTGGTTGATTTAATTAAGTGGTGTCTTGTGGGGATTTGAATCCTTAACCCTAAGACTAACGACGATTACCAAGTAAAAACGAGAAAAAGTAAGATGGAGAGAGAGAGAGAGAGAGTTGAGTCCAAATCTGATTTCTGTCTGTCTGGACCGGTATTTGGACCCATTTCATTTTGCTTTGGGCTTAGGCCTAATTTTTTACCTGTGCTAGGAATCTAACAATATAATAATGATAAAATGAAAAAAGGGGTCTTATAGGCCCAACATAATATAATACAAAATTTTAAGAAAAACAATTTGGGCCCGTATGGCCCACTCTCTTCAACTTCTTCCATTTTGGTTTCCTTCCTTTCGGGACTTCTTCATCAGTTTTGTAATCTTGACTCGAGTAAAAGGAATTGGTCCTCCATGTCCCTAAGGAAGATGTCAGGGCAAAATCTGTGAGGACCCGAGTAGATTTCACATGGAAAAAATGTTATCATTATAAGACCCAATTTGAGTCAATATAAATCAAACAAAACATTATTTATGATAATCAACACATAAATTAAGCAACCCCACAAGAAAATAAATGAATCCATAAAGGTAAAATAAAACAAATAGGCGGAGGAAATCTAATATATTGATAAAGGAAAATAAACTAAAGTATGACGAATGATATTTTATTGTTCACATCGCCATATAAACTCATACATATTAAAATTGGAACTCAGAATTTAGACAAATTAGGCATCGACCATTGAGAAAATAGACATCCCAAGCCTTTTTCTTCGAATGATATCAAGTAGTAATCTAATCTCACAATAAAGTAAATACTTATTTAATCAACCAACAAAAGTTCGAACTTTTACACTAACAAAACATTTTTTTTATTATATACATCACTTCCTTTAGAGGGAAAATAGATAATGCTCAACTATTATTATTATATTTTTTTTTTAGATGGAAGAAGAAAACACCAATAAAGCATAATGTAACTAAGGGGGTCAAACAAGCACTGAAGATTATTCGAACGACATTAAATGCAAGAAAAATTGGACTACAACTAAGCTATTCACTTAGACCCATTTTAGGATAAATACATATATATAGTTTAGCACATTTAATCGAAATAAAAAAAAAGAAGTGACCAAGTCATTTGGAATGAAGGTTAGAGATAACCATAGCTATGCCTCAAGAATTTGTCAAGCCATGTTACATATTTTAACATCAAGACGTATCAAAGTATGCTAAAACATTCTGTCGTCCAACATGTATCAAATTATCCATGAAATTCAAGAACTCAAGGCACAAAATAATATTTCAAGATCGAATATAGAAATTCTTAATGACCAAATTAAAAGGGGGCATATGGAGAGGTTCTAAGAGCATACTGTCAACTTAAGTCAAAAGATAGAAGACTAATTTCACCATAGATTATGAAGAAAAAATCGTCTTCAGGGTGACTATAGAAATGATTAAGTTTTAAGATTTTTGACCATTAAGCAACATCAAAACGGCCTAAGTTATATTTAGGAAACAACCAATTCGAAAAGGATACGAACAGATTTGCAACCATTCTTTTAAAAGACACAACTCCAACAAAATCAACTTATATGCACAAGGAAAGAAAAGTACAACAGCCTAATGCATTTGGACGCTTTCTAGGCACATGGCGAAGGCATAAAAGAAATAATATCATAACCATCAAGTGAAATAAGCCAAGAATCGAGGCGAGCATGATAATGATTATGAATTTGAAAAATTTAAACAGAGAAACTATTTCGACAATAGGTATCTAGTCATTTTGAAACTAGAATCTTTATTACCATTTAAGAAAAATGTGAAGCAAATAATAACAACATTTAGCTTTACGTACTTCTCATAAGAACAAACAAGAAAACATATACAGACCACAAATCAAGTCGAGAGATACACTGAAACTGAATAATTAAAAAAGTGTAGGTCATATACCTTTTGAGGAGCAGCGACCAAGACAAGAACGAGCAAGGGAATGACGGCGGGTTCCACCACACAATCACAAATGGAATAGCAAGCGAAAAGTTCTAGTTTGCCCTTTCTCGAATGTGTTTTATATGTATTTTTGTGACTAACTACTTGAACTGTCCTCTCTAGCTTAGTTCAAATTCTCTCTAACTTTCGTCTAATTTTTTTTCTTCAACTATAAAATCTCTCTAAATTTTTCCAGAACTCCAACCAAAAGAAAGAATCCAATCGAAAAAGATCCCAACTTTCGTCAAAAAAAATCCCCCTTAATAGTGAATCTAAAAGTATACATAGGGAAAACTAGGGTTCAATTTTGGTTGGGGGAGAGTGAAAACGGATGAGATTGGGCTCATTTCCATTTCGAATTCAAAAATCCTTTTTTCTTTTTTTGATCAGCAACTTTTTTATGAAAATTCGACTCGAACTAGAAGAAGAAAGGGGAATGGATGCTTGGGATCGATCCCAAACATCCTTGTTGCGACTTGGTTCCATCTGGAGACTGCAAGGACGCAAAACACGTGCCTTGCTAGTGCTTTCTGCTACTGCAACCATAAAAAGATAGGGACGAGGGAGGAAGCCATATCACGTGCTACTGTCTTATGGGTTTTGTTCACTGGGAATTTCAAGTTGCTGAGTGTTGTTGTTGCACGCTGTTATCGTGATAATGGGAAAAGAACGCTGCTGGGTTTTCTTTTGGGAATGGGAGAAGGAGTGGACCGGATCAGAGATATTGGGCTGGGAATTGGAGAAGGGAAAGGGAATGGTTTAGAAATGTGGATTGAGGGAGCAATATTGTGCTTCTGGAAATTTAAAAAAGAGTGTCCAATAGCTAGCTGTTAAAATGGGTTTGAGGGATCTGTATTTTGGAGTAGGTTGGGGTATTGTATAAAAGGAGTGGGCTAGATTTGTAATTAAGAAAATGTCTAAGGGATTGCAAACTTAGCCAATTTGAATTAAGAAGTTAGTCAAATTGAGCATAATTGGCAAGTTTGACAAAAATAAATAAAATGAATTAATATTAATTAATTAACAAGCTTCTTAATTTTAACGAAATAAAATAATTAACTTAATTGTAAATTAATGACTCAAAATTAAAAAATATTAAATTAGATAAAATTAATTTAATAAAGCATTGAGTAAAACTAAAATCTTTTTGAGTCGAATATTTTATAAAATAAACTAAGCAATATATATTACTCAAAATTATTATAAAATCGATAAAGCTACTTCAACATGACTTTCAAATATTACAGATTTTATAAGGTCAGTTATTTTTACTCGTTTGGAATTTATGAAGCTCAATGATTAATTTGTATTGTGGAGGTCCAAAATTGAGTGTCAACTGATACAGAGTCCAAGATGTAAGAAGTGTGGTTCGGCTATTAACTTAGTTGGTGTCCACACAACAACAACAAATAAGGGCATCAACAAGTGATAGACTAGGTGGCTCAAAGATATCTAGGGCCCGTGAATTTATTGTTAGCATTTTTGTTACTGTTGATATGGTCCGTACTGCATCGATCCATTATCCCACTTCATGGCAATTATCCCACTAATGGTAAGGTAGTTAACTACTCATTATCTCACTCATGAAAAGGTAGTAAACTACACATTATCCCACTACATGGATCCAGTATCCTATTACTCTAGTGGTTGGAAACTTCTCATAACCTCTTAACTGTTCTTAATGGAAGCACAGTTATAAATATGTCATTTGGTTCAAAGGTCCCTAAGCACATTACTTCTTAAAACTCGATACTATCTATGAGTGGGGTTTTGAGTGATTAGAAGATCTTTGACGAAAAGAAAAATGGTAGACTCCGATTATATCGCTAACAATAATTGGAAGTATGTTGATCACACTATATTTCAGCCCCGCCGTTGTTGAATTTTCTCTGCCTTGTTAGTTTTTGAATTCTCTAAAGCCTCTCAATATGGTTCTTAAAAATTCATATCTTTATTTGAAATTTTTGAAACATTTTCTAATAATAGAAGTCAAAGAAATTGTTGTTTTGTTTCATAATAATCAACAATAAATCTTGTATATGCTTTTGATTTAATATTTGGTGATTCATATAATTTTATTTGATTGAGATTTAGCCACAACAATCTTAATTAAATGATATTATATATTATATTTTGGATCACTTAAAGAAATAAATGTTTAAGTGATCTAGAATTTATTTGATTCAAGTTTTATCACAACATCTTTAATTGAATAAAATTTTAAGTTCATATAAAGAAGTTTTTAGACATTAGAATTGTAATTAATTATGCATGATATGATAACATAATTTCTTTAATATTAAGTTGCAGAATCAATTAAGATTAAACATTAAATACTTTTCATAATTACCAACAGGAATTATGAATGAGAGTTTCATAGTTTTGTCATAGAGATAGAATATCATGCTACTAAATCGGTAATTTTATGATAAATATGAATCTAATTAAATTAAAAGTTTAGCCCACAAGCAATTTTTTTGTCACTAGATTCAATTTTATATTATTTGCCTCAAATTTATGTTATGTAATTTTTTGCAGTTATCCAACATGCAAATTTCTCTGATATTTGTGATATGCCCGAATTGAATGGTGACAATTATAAGATTTGGAAGGAGAAATGATATGTGGATATTGATTATTCTATCAGGAAAGACGAGGCACCTATTAATGAAATTAACACTCAAGATGAGATTTTCTTTATGAACAATGGGAACACTCTAACCATTTAATTGTTATGTTCAATAAGATCAAAATGTCTACTGGTATTCGTAGTTCTGTTGAAAAATGTAACAATGTCAATTGCGTGTTGAGCAACCAATCAATGAGATTCCACAAACTGCTAAAAATGTGCATATAGATCAAGTTGTTCAAGTAATTCCTGAAATTATTGAACAACCAGTTGAACAACATGATTCGCAAGAAAATATTGGTGCAACATTGAGAAGATCTACTTGAGAAAAAATTTCAGCAATTCCTAGTGACTATTATATATTTACAAGAATCTGACAGTGGAGTTAAAAATGATCTTGAGTCTTTTTCACAAGCGATGAATTCTAAAGAGTTTGAATTGTGGTACAATGTCATGAAAGAAGAGATGAATTCTATGAAAAGTAACGAGGTTAGGGATCTTGTTTATTTGCCTAATGGTCTTAAAACCATTGGATGTAAATGGGTCTTTAGGACTAAAAAGAACTCATCAGGGAGTATAGAAAGATATAAAGCAAGACTCATTGCTAAAGGATTCACTCAAAAGAAAGGAATTGACTACAAAGAGACATTTTCTCCTGTGTCTAAAGAGGATTCCTTGCGCATAATATTGGTATTAGTAGCACACTTTCACTTGGAATTGCAACAGATAGATGGGGAAATCGCATTTCTGAATGTTGTCAAGAGAAAGAGTTTTATATGAATCAACCTAAAGGATTCTGCTCTATTAATGGTGAGCACTTAGCATCCAAGTTAAATAAATTCATATGTGGACTAGAAAAAGCTTCTTGTTAATGGTATTTGAAATTTCATAAGGTTATCTCTTTATTCGACTTTGTTGAGAATATAATGGATCAATGTATATACCATAAGATCACTGGGAGTAAAATATGTTTCTTAGTTCTATATGTGGATGATATCTTATTTACATCTAATGATAAAGAAATGATATATGACGTGAAACAATTTCTCTCTAAAACCATTGATATGAAATATATGGGTGATGTATTTTATGTTATTGGTATTAATATTCATCGAGATAGAAATCAAGGTACCTTAGGTTTATTTCAAGAATCCTATATCAACAAAATTTTAGAGAGGTTTGAATGAAAGATTGTTCACCAATTGTATCTCCTATTGTGAAGGGTGACCAGTTCAATTTGAATCAGTGTCCGAAAAATGATCTTGAGAGGGAACAAATGAAGGAAAGTCCTTATGCATCTGTTGTCAGAAGCTTGATGTATGCTCAGGTTTGTACAAGACCTGACATATCATTTGTTGTTAGAATGTTAGAAAGATACTAGAGTAACCAAGGTCTTGACCATTGGAGAGTTGCAAAGATAATTTTAAGATATCTTCAAGGAACAAAAGACTACATGCTTATGTACAAACGATCAGCTGACTTGGAAGTCATTGGCTACTCTTATTCAAACTTTAATGATTGTGTTGATTCACGGAAATCAACTTCAGGATACATATTTAGGTTAGGCGGTGGAGCTATATCTTGTAGAAGTGCAAAACAGACTCTAGTTACTAATTTCACTATGGAGGTTGAGTTTGTTTCTTTTTTTTAGGCTACCTCACATGGTATATGGTTAAAGAGTTCTACTCTGGGACATTAAGATTTTATTGTGACAATTTAGTTGTTGTATTTATGGCTAAGAATAATAAAATAGTAGTCGAAGCAAGCCTATCGACATCAAATATACAGCCATAAGAGAATGTGTTAAAGACAAGAAAGTGGTCATTAAACACGTTAGAACTGAAGTTATGTTAGTTGATCCTTTAACTAAAGATATGCAACCACAAAAATTTAAGGATCATGTAATCACAATGGGACTTAGTCCCACTATGTAAAATTTCGTTGTAACACTGAATGTTTAAGAAACTCTATTTTAGATAATATTTTTCGTTACCTGTGTGCACATTCAGTTTTATTTTTAGGAATGTCACTAAAGTATCGATCTTCAATAGATATTGAGTTTATTCATTAATTATATAGGCTAAAGTTTAGCGATATAGTGCATTGTGACACATGGAATACACTACTCGCTCCAGGAGAAACTATCATCATGATTCGTCTATTATGTTTCATTAATGGGATTAGAATACATGGACCAAGTAGGAGAATGTTAGCTTTTTTGTTAATGTTGACATGGTCTGTATTACATGGGTTGTTAGACATGACAGAGAAATGGCGCAGCGGAAATATAAGGTGATCGACATACCTCCATCCATTGTTAGCGATATAGTCGGAGTTTACAATTCTTCTTTTCTTCATAGATCTTCTAAGCACTCAAAACCTCACCCTTAGATGGTATGGAGATTTTAGAAATAATTAATTCATATAGTGGGATATTGGGTAGTTATCTATCTTTCCGTTAGTAGGATCATGGGTCCATGAAGTGGGATAATGAACCCATGGAATACAGACCATATCAGCATTAACAAAAATGTTAATATAAAACTATCGCGATGATTCTTGTATTATATTTCATTAATGGAATTAGAATATACAAACCAAGTGGGAGAACGTTAGCATTTTTGTTAATACTGACATGGTCCGTATTACATGGGTCCATTATCGCACTAATGGGAAGGTAATTAACTATCCATTATCCCACTAATAGAAAGGTAGTTAACTACTGATTATCCCACTACATGGATTAACTATCCTAATATTATAGTGGTTGGTGACTTCCCATAACCTCTTAACCGTTCTTGATGGAAGCACGGTTATAAATATGTCATTTGGTTCAAAGGTCCCTAAGCACATTACTTCTAAAAACTCCATATCATCTAAGAGTGAGGTTTTTAGTGCTTAGAAGATCTTTGAAGAAAAGAAGAATTGTAGACTTTGACTATATTGCTAACAATGACTGGAGGTATGTCGATCACACTATATTTTCACTGCGTCATTGCCCAATCATGTCTAACATTTGTTAGCTTGAGTCCTCCTATATTCATGGGTTCTAACATGAATGATGACCCTCAGATCTTTATATGGTGCTTTAAGTTATGCATGCCTTAGACATGGAGTCCGTAGAGTTGGCATCCTTTAGGTTGCGGGATGTTAACATTTTGTGGTTCAAGGCTTGGGAGAGGTCTAGGGGATCGAATGCACCTCCAGCTAAATGAGAGGATTCTTCAAAAGCCTTTTTAGCTCACTATCTTCCACAAGAGGTTCAAGAGGCCAAAGTTGATCAGCTTTTAGCCCTCAAGCAGCGCAATATGAGTGTTAGAGAGTACAGTTTCAAATTTGTCTCATTGGCCAAGTATTTTTTTTCAGTACGACGGAAGCTAGAATACATCGGTATGTGGATGGCCTTGAGTCACCTATGATTAGAAAGTAGAAACTACATAGTAGCAATATCCTTGTAGGGGATATAGATATATCTTTGATACCAGCTATTGCCCAAAAAGTGGAGAACCTTGCTCATCAGATTGAGGATAATCAAAATCGAGATACAGAGCAACATAAGAAGGTTAGATCTACCGGATTTTAAAAAATATTAATATATTTTTTAGGAAATGTATTTTTGGCCTATATTTGAGTAACAATAAGGACTTTTGTAAATCATCTACTAATTAAGGACATTTTTGTTCAATTTCATATGATTTAAGAACATTTGTTACCCACTTAAATTCTACAGAGATAAATATAAGGTGGGTTTACTTATTATTACAAATAAAATCCTCTACAAAAAAACAAGATTTATTGATCACTTTTTTCAGAACTACTTTCAGATCAAATCTTAGAGGAAACAATAACCTTCAGCGTGTTCTTGATTATCACATATTAAGATATTAAAACAAAGAAGAAAAAAAGGAGGTAAATTATAATTGGTACAATGATAATCCGTAACCTCTTTCCCATAAATAAACTCAAAAGATCTTCCTTAGTCCAAAGACACACTTTCCTTTATTTCTCTAGGTTGTAATAAATGCAAAGTAACTTTTATACCATATAAAAATAAAATCTTTTGTTGTTATACGAATATATAACAAAGATCTCGATGGAGCAAAACCTTAATCAATGGTAAAATAAAGATCTGTAAAATAGTAGTAGTAAAAAAAAATTTCCTAATCAAATATGATACATATTATTTGAAGTTCTATATGGATTAATCGATAATACATAATCTGCTTCAAAAATATAAATAAAATAAGATGTTGTAACATTATTACTACTACTAGTATTATTTACCATAAAGGTGAAAAAACACGGTTCTCTTTTACATTGAATAAAAAAGGAAACTTTACTCCTTATATATTTACAATATAATTCTTGATTTAATTAAATTAGTCTGTTAAGAGAAAAAAAATAGTACCATGGAAAGGAATTGCACGGTGTGTGGTGGGAATGGGCATAATCAAAGAACATGCAGTGAGAAAGTCAAAAGTATTAAATTGTTTGGTGTTGAGATTACTACAACTACTAGTGCTGGTGGTGCAACGTCTAAAAAAGATAGCATGGAAAGAAGAATCAAGAAAGGAAATCCATGGACGGAGGATGAACAGATAGCATTTTTGAAGGGATTGGATTTTCACGGGAAAGGTAATTGGTCTAAGATTGCTATGGATTTTGTGCCTAGTAGAACATCAACACAAGTTGCTAGTCATGCTCAGAAGTACTTCATGAGATTATTGGATGCTAATGAGAGAAAATATCGCAAGAAATCAAGTGTTTTTGACCTTCGCCTCGATCAATTAAAGGATACACATGATCATGCTATTGTTCCACTCGGGAATAATTATGAAAGTCAAAATGTGCCAAGTGTTGTTCCAAATTATTACATGATGAAAAGAGTTTTGCCTCTTAATTGGGTTTCCATGTATCCATATTATCATCGTGATTATGCCTCAACATCAGCTAGTGCTACTACATTCAACAAGCCACTTTCTGGGATTTCTTCTTCTTCTAATTCTTCCTCTAAGGAAAATAATTTGGATTTAACCTTATAGTCAACAACATATAGGCATGACTAATTAATCTTTGATTATTTTTGTATAGACATATGTTTTATCATTCAAGTAAATTTCTTAGATGAACTAAAACCATAGTTTTTCTTGTTTTGTATATGTTGTTGGTTTCCAAATCGTCCACTTGTATTCTATAGTATGTTCAAGAGGTTCAATTGACAGAAATTTAACTAAGCTTTTTTTTTTTTGAGATATCCAGTGTCTTTAATTAAAAGGGGAGCATAATTATCCAAACTAACCGATATATCAAAATCATATTCCTATCGTATAGAGATAGAAACACTATTTGAATATTTTCAATATGATCATAATTAATAAACTAATCATGAACAAACTGAAACCCATGGTATGAAAAGAAAAGGAACGAATTAAGAGGCATATAAGGTACATTCAGTTATAAATATGTTTGATAGAAGTATTGTATTAATTTATATTATGTTTGGTTGGTAGGATTCTAGATATTGCATAAAAGTTATTCATGTATTATGAATTTTATTCGATGTTTGATTGCAATTTTTACAGTTCCACATAATTAATATTAATCTAGCTTATGAAAAAATATACTATAAGTTATGCATGATAGAGGTGGAATAAGGTATGCGATATCAGCTATATATGTAATAAAACAGTAAATTATACATTTACCCCTGTAGATTTATTTGTAAATCTTACCTGATTAAACTGTTTTTCTAACTTTTTTTCTTATTTCTTTTATACACGAACAACCTTTTTTTTTTCCATTTGAAATCCAAATGTAAATATTTTATTAATATTATAAATTAGATTGTATATATTTTGACGGTGCATATGTAATCATATATTGGCGTTATATATTCATTATTAAATATATTCCACATACTTATATTTTGTTAGGACATGAATTTTTACATAATTCATATGTTTGATATATTAAAAATATATATACAGCATATTGATAGAATATTCACATTAGATATTATAATGTACTTGTAATAGATTAGTTATATTTTATATTTTTAAGTATAAACTAGCAAAAAGAAAAAAAAATAGAAGTCCACTACATCAAAAGGTTACTACATTACTTTCCTCCATTATGAAGATAATCTACTATACCAAGAAGTTACTACATTACTTCCCTCCGTTATGAAGATAACTTCCACCTTTATGATAATTATTTTGTAATATTTTTCCTCCATAACCTCTTTTTTTGTATTCATGTTTAATGTCATGTTTATGACTAACCTTTTGTATAACTCTATGTTACACTATAATTAGAGGCATAAGGGTTCCTATTGTAGAGACTAGAAGATTTGATGAATACTTTGAAGAATAAGAAATGCTCTCATCTTTTGTTTTTCTATTTTTATTGATTTATCTTTTATATTCCTTGTCTTATTTTGTTTTATTGTTACAATACGTTATCAGCATGAGTTGCTCATTCTCCGTCAAGAATCAATGGTAGGTATTTTTGATTATTTATGAATTATCCTAGTAATTCTTCATGCAAGGTATACTTCATATTCTATATATTATTTGTACTAACAAATTTTGTTTTGTGGTTATTTGAAAGGCGGTGAGTAAATTATGATAATCTTCATAACAATATTGAGAGGGGCTATTAAAATGTTTTAATTTATTTTAACTTGGGACTTTTATATGGTTCCAACATGTTATTCTAATTAATAATTTCGTTCATTTTTATTCAAATTTAAGTTAATTTCAGATTATATTTATGATATTTAATAGTTATTTATTCTTAAAAATGTATTTGTATAAGGCATTGGTTGAGGGTAAGACGGTGAATTCAAGTTTCACCGCACCAAGCGGGCAAGACATCGAGTAACGTCTCGGTGCACCAAGATAATAAGAAGATGGGTTTAAATCCCATCGGTTTATGACCAAATGTGTCTTTATATGGGTAAAACATTGGGTTTAAGTACTAATGCACTATAATGATGATATGATGATGACTAACACAAAGTTGTATACTTTTGACTGAAAGTCATGAAATTTACCGAATTAATTTGCTCCATTCTCTTATGTGGATGTAACAGAAGTGCATAATATGTCTAGAAAATGATAAGTGGTTGAATGTATGAATATCGATATGGTAAAAAATTAATGGTCATCATTGTGGTAATGAAGATGGAGAACATTATGGGTTCTTAAGATGGTCCTTCAAATGTGAAGGTAATTTTTATACAACAAAGTTGTAGGAGAAGTTATTTGACACATTGTTGTTGGGGCAACCCAAATTTTTTTTTTTTGTAAATCCTCCATCAAATAAGAATATAAAGTGATAGTACATTTAGTACATTTGATCTCTTAAAGTGATATTCAGGTGAGTCACATAAATTTGATAAATGTGAAAGTATGACAATAAGTTTCTAATAGAAACTTATGGAGCATGTTCAAATGGTTGTGGTCCATTTCTTAAAGAAAATATGACTTGTGTTCTTATGGATAAGAACATGTCCATGAATTGTTGGATAAATGGCAGATCTCACCTCTACGGTAGGTTTGAGATATTGAAATGAAATATTTTGACATAAATGATGATATAGTCATATACTTTAAGTACTACACAAATATTGTGATATGTTAAATTATGAACTATTGAAGGACAAAGAAAAGAAATAATTCTTTACTATAAAGGCCGTGGCTATGACCAACAAAAAAAAAGTCATTGATTTTCAAGAAATAAGTCTTGCATGTGATAATTTAACCATGACAATAATAACAATAATTTTCTCCTTGAAGAAGATGGTCACCATAATAATGACGTTGTAAAATTTGTGATGATACATAAAATTAGTTGAGAATTTCGAAAGGACTAATTTGTTACTATCCGAAGGTAAGAAATTGTCCATAATATTGGGTTTGTATTGAATCTCAAAAGAAACTTTTATGTTTCAGAAAAATTGAAAAGAAAAATATTATATCAAGACTATAATTTATGGGAAGATTTAATATCTTCAAATTACTACAACAAAAGTGGGTTGTAAATATTTATGTATAAGATTACCCATTTTTTCCTTCTTGTTTATTGTATACAAACATGAGCATGCTGATGGAATCACATGCAAAAGTAAACTAGAAGTTTACTAGAATAAATATCAGTTGACACAATCGGTTGGCCATTTCAATTCTACTGTGATGCAAAAGAAATTGAGAATTTACGCCGCTATATGTTGAAGAAATAAAATATTCTTCAAGAATTTTCTTTTGTTGCTTGTTCTCGTGATAAAATTATCATTGTACCACCTAAGGGTGGGATTGTATCCCCTGAAATTATTTGGAATGTATAAAAAGGTAAATATGAGCCGGTTCACCTGCCATGTGGACCGTTTACTATTGTGATTTAATAGATACATTTATGGTATGGTCACATGTGCATTTGTAACAACTTACAAATTGGCTTTTGTAAGGTTATTTCCTAGAATTAATAAATTAAGAGCACAGTTCCAAACTATAAAATCATATTGATAATGTTGGTTGGTTTAGCAGAAATTGTATACCTCCAATTATAGCTAGACCATAGATTATGAGAACAAATATCTCAAATAAAATTTGGTATGACATCAGTTTATTTAACATGTATTCATCAAGCCAATAAGGTTCTCCAAACACAATTGGTTCAGGGTCAGGAACCAAATAATTTCTATCTGAAAATTTTGACGTGTGCACATGTGATTTTATTGCTCCACCATGCACAAAGATGGATCCCCAATTGAGGTTAAGGGTGAATCTTGGATTTCCTCACATTAGGGGGAGATATGTGTAGCAACTGAAAATTATATGTGGAGTGAATTATGTAGATCTTCGTAAAAAAATGTGAACTTGAAGTTCAAGGGATAATTCATTTGCAAAATGTTGTAAGTAATTGTCCAGATGTATTTGTTGACCCAATATTTAAATTAAGTTGCAAATGCTCCAATAAATAGTCCTTAAAGGAAACAGTCCATGATATGTTAAAAGCGTGATACACCAATTGATTCCAAATGTAAAATTCCTTGAGAAAGGAGAGGAGCAAATTATCAAACTGGTCAGTGATAATGAGGTAAGTGCTTTGAAAGAGCACTACGACATAACATTTCATAAAACCCTGCAAAGGTTCAGGTACCTGAAAAGAATGAAAAATGAAGAGAGCTCGATAAGTTATGTCGTATTGGAATCGATATCAAAATAGTCGGCGAAGGTATATTTGATATGAAGTAGCACTCAAAGCGATAAATGGTTATGAGGATGTTAAATTTGAAATTATCATATAGTGTGCACAGATAAATAATTAGCCAAATAAAATACACTATTCATGTATATTTTGTTTCACTTTGAAAAGTGATGTTTTTGAACTTATAGTTCCGAAATCAAAATATATCTCAATGGGGTACAAATAAATCATTGTACAAAAGTATAACCGTAAGATATAAAGTACAGTTTGTGTTTTGAGGCACAAAGAGTTTTTGTAAAAATCCTGACATGGAGATAAAATGCAATAAGACTTGTTTCATCCCTGCAATAGATGAAATATTTGAATATGCATAATGATCGATTACTACGTCTAACTAGACGATTGAGGTTATATGAAAATCCTTGAAGGATTTAAAAGGTCTTAAAGCAATTCCATTTAGTACCCAATGGTTTTGAGATTTCTTAACACAAAGAAAGAAATTTTTCAACATCATGAAAATGATTTAAAATGTCATGTATTAGTGCATTGGTGCACTTACATATTGCTGGTTATACAAATGCTATAAGATGTATGATTTTCTTTGACAAGAAAAGACAAGCTTCAATAAAATTGATCAATCTCTCATGAGTCAGAAATGATTTGATTATGTAGATGCAGAATATTGATTTGATCTACACAAAGCTCGATCGCGGATGAGCTGTTTGTTTTACATATTGAGGCACAATAATATCTTGGCATTCAACAAACATTGGTAAACACGTCTTTAAATTATGCAGAAATAATAGTGATCTATGAAGTAAGCTGGTGTGTGTTTATTTAGAATAATGATCTATCATATTCAAAAAATATGTGATTTTTCATCCACCTTATACGACAATAATATATAGCTCAATTGAAGGGAGGATACAATCAAAAGAGATCAGATGAACTATAGTTCACCAAAAGTCTATCACACATGATCTTCAACAAAATATTGAGATAAACGTTCAAAGGCTCATTCAAGAGATAATCTTGTAAACTTATTCACTAAAGATTGTCAACATCAATATTTTGGAAGTTGTGATACAAGATTGGAATGCATTGTATTCTAGATATAAACTGAAGTTTTAATCAGGTGAGAAAAATACGCGTTGTGCTCTTTTCCTTAACCATGATTTTGTCCCAATTGGATTTTCCTAGTAAGGTTTTTAACGAGGGTAACATTTAAAACGTATTAAAAGATATGTGTACTCTTTTTCCTTCACTAGGATTTTTTCTCACAGGGTTTTTTCCTAGTAAGGTTTTAACCAGACATATTATCTATGGACCCAAGAGGGAGTGTTATAAAATAATATATTGTGAATGTCAACTAAAACAAAAGGTTACTACATTACTTCTCTCTATTATGAAGATAATTCACTACATCAAGAAGTTACTACATTACTTCCCTCCATTATGAAGATTACCTCCACCTTTATGATAATTATTCTTGCAGCCTTTTACCTCCATAACCTCCTTCTTTATATTCATGCATAATGTCATGTTTATGACTAACCTTTTGTATGCCTCTATGTTACACTATAATTAGAGGCATAAGGGTTCCAGTTGTAGAGACTTGAAAATTTGATGAATAGTTTGAAGAATAACAAATATTCTCATCTTTTGTTTCCCTATTTCTATCGCTTTATCTTTTATATTTCTTGTCTTATTTTACTTATTTTTACTACAAAGTCCTAGTTAAGTATAGAGGGAGAATTTTTTTTCCTTTTCTTTTTATTCAAATGGATGGAGAATTTATACTATTTGCTTACTTATTTATTTGTAAATAATATGTATTTATTTACAAAAAATTCAATATTCAATATTAATTATTCACATTGTAATCTCTACATAACTGAATAATGCCTACATAATAAATACCCACATAACTAATACCCTCATAACTAAATTCAACATAATTAAACCATGCATAATTAATACATGCATAACTCTAACCAATAACCAAATAACTCCTAAGGGTTTATTGAGCATCGACATCACATTTGTAAGATTCAAAGTAAGATTATTTTGTAAAATCAAGTATATATAATTTACATCGAATGAAATACTGAAGCTTAAGAGTTACAATTTTTAAAAGAAAATGGAAAAAGGCCTAAAATCGAATAATTGGAAATGGTACAAAAATGTAACACCGCAAAAATTCCTAATCTAAGAACATAATCATTTATAACACTTCGGAACTTTACTCTTAAAAATTTGAATCGACTGTGTAACATCGTGGACTTTGAAAAGGACTAAAGAAGGGTAACGGGAAAGTCAAAGAACCCAAAATGGAGCATGGACCCTTCATGACACCTAAGATGGTCAGTTTAGGGGTTCACGACCCATTTAGGGCATGGTGGATAACCGTCCAAGGCTTACAAGGTGGGAGTTACCTAGACAAGAATCAAGACGTCCTGTGGCGACTTGTACAAGCCGTTCAGGGTTCGTATAAGTCATCCATCATTTTTTAAGTTTTGGATCAACTTTAAACAATCGCATCTCTCATCTCAAATGAATTAGGTGTCACATAACCAATCAAAATTAAAGGTCTTTTAATCCTCTATCCTAAAACACCAAGTTTGCCTCATTTCGAGCTCGGAGTGAAAGGTTATACATGTTTTAGTGAAGCATTGTCAAGCAAATGAAGCTTCACGACCAACTAGATGTCCCGTGAAGAGTTTCACAGACCGTGAATCCTTAAACGATTTGTGAAACCACCCGTTTCGAAAACCTCATCAGTTTTAAAGTTGGGGTCATTTTGGTCTTTCCCCTATGTCATGTTAACCCTATTCTAAGTAATTTATGAATGTTTTAACTGAGTATATCATTCATCTAACTAGTTTTCATCAATCCAAAATTCAAGTTTTTAGAAACTCATTTAAGAGACACCTAGGGTTCCTCTTCTCCAACAAGAACATTAATCCTTCAAATCAATAATCCAAGATACAAAGAAAATCTTTCCACCAATGGTTTTCCAAGTTCTTCCACTCTAAGAACATCATCAAAAGAGTTCCTTCTCTCAAGATCAAGCACCAGGATTTCGAGTTCAAGATAAATCAAGTCTCCACCAAAGTTTCTATACTAAAATCTTCATAATCAGGTTTGTAAGGTCATCATAGTGTTGAACTAGTTCGTCCTCACACCCTACATCTACTTTCAAATTAGTTCAAGAGTAATCTAGGGTTCAATGCTTAGAATGTCAGTATTCTCTAGACGAGCAGATATTAATTATAAACACTTGAGTTATTGATTATTGAATTCATATTTCTAATCAATGAATAGTCGTATATTGTGTATTGTGATTATTGAGTTGATTGTTCATTACTACTTTTCACCATGAACCCTATTTTTGAGTATCCATTTAGTCTTTATTGAGAACATTTTAAACAAAACATTATTGTTTAAAGAAAGTGTTGAGAAAGTGAAGAGTAGTTCGAGAAAGAGTATAATGGAACCAAGCATGTTCCAAATTTTTATTTTTACATGAATAAAAAATGTAAACTTTTTTTAAAGAAAATTTGGAAGATTTTTTTAAAGGAAAAATACATCAAATCCCCCCTGAACTTAGCAGCAAAACCCACTTTAGTACTTTAACTTTACGAGCATTTAAATACCCCCTTAACAATTCTGAACTAATTAAATATCATCCTAAGAGCTGACGTTGCAAAGTGAGTGTACTCACTCTCCTCAAAACGCGTGAAATTATTAACAAAAATAAAAACTGAAAGGTAAAATCATACACATGGATTATCGGTCAATATCTAACTAATATTTTTTAAATTTTTTTACAAGTTAAAGTTAAAAGAATGTGAAATTTCTTGTTTAGAAATAAATGAAATTTGTGGATTCAATTATTTTTTAAAAATATTTAATTTTTTTGTTCTCTCTTTCTTTTGTTGTCTTCCCAAATGTCTTTTTCTCCCGTTGAAGCATTCCCTATATCTTTCTTCTTTTAAATTAAAATTTTTTCTTCATCTTCAACCCTCACCTCACCCGTCCTTCATTAATCACAAAACTTTAACACCCAATTCATATAATTGAATGCAAACTTTCTTAAATTTTAAGTAACCCATTTTTGAATTTATTTGTTGTGATGCAAAAAACTGTGGGTCTATCAACTTTTTTACACAACCTTCTTTTTTTCATTTATGTTGTTAAGAAAAAAATAATTTGCAAAATATATTATTCTCCAACAGGAAACTTTGTGGGAGAGAGACAGTTCGAATAAGAAAAAGTAAGTATTTGATGAAAGTTAAATAAGAAAACAACCATTGAAGGTTAAAAATTCGGCGGGGGGGGGGGGGTGGTGCTAGTGAAGGTTGAAAATAGTGAAAATCAAGAAAGAAGAAAAGGGAGAGCGTAGAAGAGAAGGGGTTGAAGAAGATGTGACAATTTTGATTTTAGAATATACTTTAAATTAATTGGTTAATGTAATGAGTTTCAGAAAACAAAAAATGTGAATAAGCAAAAAAATAAATAAATTAATGGTGTGATATGTACTTGGTTGTGACGTGGTGCTTACATGGCTATGATGCGGTAGGTGAGAGTGGTATTCTACTCTTAAGGTTGTATTTAATACAGTTTAAAGATGTTTAGAGTCCCGTATAGTTAAAGTACAAAAGTAAGTATTGATGCCAAGTTCGGGAGGGATTTGATGTATTTTCGCTTTTCAAAAAGATTAAGTTCAGAACATTCACCTCTTAAAAGAGTCCGCTTTATAATAACTATATCAACCCATAATGTATATTTTACATTGATAAAAGAGGAAGCTTGTTTTCTAAATGAGCAATGAGTTTCACAGATATTTCAGAGTAGTTACATCTTTTAAGAGGATAGTTTAAGCAATTATCTCAAACCAGAGTAAGAGTATGTATTATTGGGAGTACTATTGAGCATCGATGTGGAGGAGAGTTCAAACAACTCACAGCCCTCATAAACCATATCATGTCAACGTTGATACATGATCATACCTATTGGGTAAAACCTTAGTGTCTTCGGGGATAACTTAGTTGAGGTGTCCTATAATCCGGCATGATATAGGACAGTTCTGGCAGCGTAGGAAAGACGATGTATCATCACATAGCTCATAAAAGTTATCGAATAGAGAATCTCTCAAATATAATTTAAAGTGTATTTTTATTATATCATTTTTTTGTATTGAGTTTATGAGATGAGTGACTATTTTTGAAAAGTTCAAATGATTTCATTCCTTTGATTTTTTACATTAAGTTAAGTTTATGTTATATCTATTGTTGTCATCTCATTCGGTTATTTATCCTCGAATATATCACATACTCGTATATTTAATGTATTGATTTTATTCGACCTGCATCTTTATAGACGTAGCTACATGTATTAAGGACTATCAACATGCGCTTCGTTGAGATCACTCTACATTCAAAGTAGCTTTTGGTGAGCCTAATTGCATTTCAGAGGACTTCATATTTTCTTTCTAGTTAGTAGCTTTGAGATCATGGGTCTTGTCCCGACATTCTTATTTAATAGTAGAGTCTTCATAGATTGATAAAGTTAATGAGTCTCTTTGTATTTACTTTTCTTATGATGTTTTTGTAAATTATTGTACTTATATTACTTAGTATTTTTAAAGATAATTTGAGTTGAGTTTTAATATTTGAATTTTAATTCAAAAATTCTATTTTAAGCCTTTTATCACTTGAGTATGTCTTTCGCTAAGTAGTCTGTGTCACGACCCAACCCACCGGTATGTGGGGACTCCTACGTACTACCACCTAAGTAGGAGAACGCTCTTATCCCAACAGTTACAATATGCGGAAATTATATAAATCAGAAGTAAAATGTACTAACGAAATTTTATAAATAGGATTCCTTTAACACAATTTTGGTGAAGACTCGTAACATAATTAACACCCCCAAGGATGTAGTCTAAACAGGTACAAGATCTACTAAGAGTAAAACTTTGACATAATAATAGAAGACACAACTCCCACCATGTGAAAGGAAAAGTAGAAGATGCTAGAGAATATAATGAAACATCACCAACCTGCATATAGACTTGTCAAAGACATCGCAAGAGTAGTATCAGTACAAACACACGTACAAGTAGGCATCATCAATCAACCAAACACTCATCGTATAACTAAAAAAATCAATTAGTAAGACTATACCATAAACCACTCGCTTATCCACCTTTACCCTCATTAGGATACCCCAAAAACCACACTAATACCTCTTACTACTAACCACGAATCCCATTTTTCTCCAGAATGAAATCCACCTACACATTTACATCACGTACGCTACCCCTAATTCTCACCATTACCACATATAATACTCTTTACCCAGGCATTATCAATTCTCGAACCATTAGTTCCCACCCATCATATCACATCCCAATTTGGGTTTGCCCCTTCCGGTTCGTTCAACATTAAGGTACATATCAAGTTTACCCAACATAGAAGAACAATCAGCATAAATCCTCATTACCATATAGCACTTTGGGGAAACACAATATCAATTATCATTCAACAAGGTAAAGTTCCAAAATTCTCAAGATATACAATTATGTCAAATTATTTGTCCTCCCATGGAACCCAAACTCAAACTGTTAGCAAATAGAAATGTTGCACCCAATTCAATAATTATGTTGGAACATGGCAATCGATCATATATTTATGACAAAACATAGCAACCAAACCAAGTTAGTTATGACGGAACGTGGCAACCGATCCAAGTTAGTGTGTTGGAACGCAACACTCGATCTATTCAACAAGTCACAATTACAAAATACATACTCATAATCATACAATCAAGTCATGATTCGTGACGTTCATCATTTCTATATCCTCATTTACAATTAGAGTGATAAAATTGCAACTTTCACATACATACATGTATCATAATGAAGCAGGAACGAGCACATGTTACACAATCTAAGAATCACAACATCCCAATGAACTATTTATCGATGTATATCATGTAACGTTAATTCAACCATACTTAGACCTAGTTCATCATCTAAGGCTTATTTCTAGGATTAATTCATATTTTGTTTGGTGAGCGAAGATCTACGCATAAATTCTACCATTGATTTACATATATTATGCAGTGAGCACAGATTTATAACTACACAATTCATAAAACCTAGCCTACCTGGGTGTCAACCAGCCACACAGATTTTTTAATTTGATTCTTATTTATGGGCTTCGTGATGGTGATCTTGACCAGAAATCCACAATCTATCGACCTCTTCACGTTAGAGATCTCCACCTTCCTTCCTTCCTAAGCATCGAGCAGCTTTGTGGGGTTTTCTCATGTGTTTTATGACTAAATTAGGTATTTTAGGAAGAAAGAGATAATAGAATTTTATGTTATTTACATTATGTATTGCATATCCCTCTTTGGCGCCAACTTACCTCCACTTGGTACCGCTGCCTTAGCGACATCTACCCTCCCTAGCGAGACAGTGGCCTAGAATTTTCCCAAATTGTTATTTCCCTAATTAGCAACGATTCAGGTCATGACAGTCAGCCAGGGTCTGCTTGGGGGACCAACGATAGTTTGCGAGTGTCGGCTACATCTAGGGTTTAGTCTCAATGCATTAAAAACATGGTACCGGAGCATAGAGTTCAAGTTTCCTAGGGTTTCTATGAAGTCATATCAGTGGGATCTTATTGATGGTTGGGACGAGCTCATTTTTTATAAATGCATTTAAGCAAATGTTTCCTTATTCATACTCTAAATCATGCAATAGAACTGTGTCATAAGGAACTTATTCGTATTTATGTATTTCTCATATTTATTCACTACTCCTCATACTCGAGGTAGTTGAAAAGAAAAGCCTAGATCCTTATTTATGAGTTACTCTCAGAAAAATTCTAAGAAAGTCATTACACTCCAAGGGCATAAGAGAAAACTGTGAGTAAGCTTAAGTGCTTAGATTTTAAAACTACACTCTCTTATTCATATGAATCATGCATTCGAGCTAAAACTTATATATTCGAGGCTCTATTCTCTAAACCTCATTTCATTTGTTACCCTTATGAGGAAGTTTATTCTAGAGCTTGGGTAGCATTTTCATCCGAAAAGATAGTATGAGTTACAATGTTATAACTAGTAGTAGTAAAAAGTGCCCAGAGTTAGAAGAATACATGTAGAGGTATAATAATCTAAGAACGAAAGATAGTGATTAGACAAATTAAGTTGTTGCAGTCATCTACCCAGTAAGTTATTAATGAGGAGTTTTCCTTATGGGTGTACTAAAAAGTGATGAATTTATTTGGATTTTATGATAGAAGGTAGATTAGTAGTTACTAGCCAGAATGATATAGACTATACTTTAACTAGAAAGGAAGTTATTCAATCTAACATTGTGTTAATGAAGACAAAGTATATATTTTGAATTAAAAAAATAGAGTAGTCATAAGGTGATAGACATAGCTAAGCCTATGATATTAAGGGAAAACCCCATATGATATTCACAGGGTTATAGAACTAATTATGTATTGATGTGAATGGGTAAATAGTACTCAAGTTGTCATATGGAATGTGACAGTAAATCGTAAGTATGTAGACTGCGAGATAAAGATTGACTACTTGTCATGAGGTCTTAGTGGGAAGGTATAATTTTATCTAGTAGTTATAAGTTATTATAGTAAACGAGCAATTATATTAATATTTGTGTTTAATAATCACTAAGCTTGAATTTGAGAGGAGTTTCGTGATCAAAATGATGGCAACATGAGGGTGATATGTTAGTTCAAGATTTGATCTAGTAAGTTTGAAATAAATTAGGAGAGAAATTAAGGTGTTGCTTTGATAAGCGTGAGTGGTATAAGTGTGAATACTTGAGATCGTATGTAGTTAGACGAGGTTCCAATTAAATTAATGATTTTTCATGTGTACCTAGATAGTATATTTGAATTGTCAATATGGAGTACATTGATGTAAGCATTATTTGTTATCCTCAAAGATTTTGGTAGTAAGGATCATATATATCCATGGATGAACCTTTTAAATGTAGTTCAAGTTTCCTCCAGTTATCTTGATATGAACTTAGGAGGGAGGTATTAGCGGGATAAGAAGGAGATGTAAGACTCTTAAGAGTTAAGCATCTTTATAAGCTAATGAGAATATGTTAAGATAAGAATCTTAGAAAGGGTCTTATGAATCTAATTTTTTTGCATATAGAGAGTTTAGTAGCCATGAGATAAGACTTTCCTGAATATTACAGTAAAGCAAATTTAGATCAATTTAGAGATGATGGAATAGTTTCATAGCTTTAAAGTGTCGGTGTCAAACCTAATGGGGAATGATAAGATGAGAAATCAATTCAAGTGTGGAGAATCAAATAGTGATGTGTTCAAAAAGTGTTTTAGAGATATGTTGATGCATTCATTCTCTAGTGTATTCCCCTAAGTCAGTCGTTATAACATCATGTTGATATCTCTCAAATTAAAACTGTGTTCATGATTTATGCTCATACACTTCAGACAAATTCACATTTATGCTTAGTTCCCACAATGAGGGGTAAAGACTTTAGCCCATTGATCTTAATCCTGCTCTATAAAGTTATGGATATCAGCCTCATGATATGAATCTATTAATATAGGAACTCATGTCTCATAGTATGCTTATTCTCTCAAATTCATGATTCAATGGATAGCAACTTAATGTTATGTCATGCATATTTGTATATCAAAATTCTCGTATGAATCGTGCTTATGATATTTGGACCAAAAGCTTTTCCACTCATCCTTTTAGTTAGAGAGTGGTGTTGATGATATTAGTTGAGTATTAATAGAAGAATAAGAATGTTGATGTTTCAAATGTTGGTAGCAGTAGTGCGCTTATCCTATCTAAGGTTATAAAAGTGTTAGGAAGGATGAGTAAAGTCTTGCTATGAGAAATAGTTAAATGAGAACAATTAGTCGGTTCATGTTAATAATGTATGAATTTTTCAATTGGTAGAGATGATGAGAGAATGAGAAATCCTTAGAATGATTGGTTAGTAGAAGTCATGGAGTGATTATAGTACTAGGCTTGAATATAGTGTTGTTAACATATAGAATAAGTGTGATGCATTAGGTGTTTCTTGATATGGGTTAAAGGTTTGTTTAATGCGGTTATAAGAAAAAGTAATCTTGGGATGATATTCCCTGTAGAGGTATAGACCTTGAACATGTGTTCTAGATTAGTATAACCATCTCATGCTTAGCATCTTGTGTTTAAAGATTGACTTGAACCTAATAAGAGTAGACATAGACCCTTGAAGGAGTTATGAGTTGCAGCTAATGAGTTGCGGTATTCATGAAGAAGAGCATGGTTTAGATGTGTTGATAGGATTGAAAGTTAGTAGTTGTATTGCTTAAGTCATAATGGTCCTATTCTTACTTCATGCCGAGATTTCTTTGTTTCAGGTAAGATAAATTCAGATAGAGCATGACTATTTCCAGAACAATATCATTCTTGACTTATGTACTATAGACAATTTCAAACTCTTAGTATGAATCAGTTCTTCCTATGAGTAACTCCTTTTCTTTCAATTCCCAGGCCAACCTTCATTCGAGAATGACTGATCCAAAGAGGGGATATATTATAATATCCTAAAAATTTCTAAACTAAGACTTGAATCATTAGATAATACCTCACAACTTTACTCTTAAGAATTTGAATCGTCTGTGTAACACCTCGGACTTTGAAAAAGATTAAAAAGGGGTAAAGAGCAAGTCCATGAACCCTTAGTGGACTATAGACCCTTCATGATACCCTAAATGGTCCGTTAAGGGGTCTACAACATGTTTAGGGCATTCTGGAGGACCGTCCAAGTCTTCCAAGGTAGGAGTAACCTAAACAAGAACCTAGACGGCCGGTGGTAACTTGACGGTCTATTTAGGTGACCGTACAAGTCATCCATCAATTTAAAAATCTTGGGGCAGCTTCAAATGATCATATCCCTCGGGTCAAAATGAATTAAGTGGAACATGACCTATCAAATTAGAGATATTTGAGTCATCTTTCCAACATCACCAAGTTTGCTCAGTTCAAGTTCAGAGTAAAAGGTTATGCTCATTTTAGTGAAGCATTGTCGGGCATGTGAAGCATAAGATGACCCGTGAAGCCTTAATTTGTGAAACCGCTCATTTTGTCTTTTCAGTTTTAAAGTTGTAGTGGTTTGGGTCTTTCCTCTATGTCACTTTTGACCCTATTATAAGTCGTTTATGAGTTTTTCAATAGAGTATACCATTCAACTAACTTATTTCATCAATTAAAACATTCAAGTATTTAGAAATTCCTTCAAGAGCTCCTCTTCTCCAACAACAACCATAAAATCTTCAAGTCATCACTCCAATATACAAAGAAATTTCTTCAACCCAATGTTTTCCCAAGTTCTACTCTAATAACTTCATAAAAGTGTTTCTTTTCTCAAGATCAAGACCCAAGATTTCAAGTTAAAGATAAATCAAGTCTCTACCAAAGTTCCATTCTAAAATATTCATAATCAGTTGTGTAAGTTCATTATAGTTTTGGATAGTTCGTCCTCACACCCTACATCTATTATCAAATTAGTAAAAGAGTAATCTAGGGTTCTATCATTAGAATTTTGGTGTTCTTGAGATGAGTTGATATTGAGTTATGAATTCTTGAGTTGTTGATTACTGAATTCCTATTTCTAATAATTGAATTATCGTACATTGTGTATTGGGATTATTGAGTTGATTTTTCATGACTATTTTTCAACATGAACCCTAGTTTTTAGTATTTATTGGATCATTATTGAGAATATTTTAAGTAAAACATTATTGTTTAAACTGAGTTTCGAGAAAGTGAACTTAAGTTTGAGAAAGAGTATAAGAAAACTAAATATTTCCCAAATATTTCATTTTTACATGAAGAAAAAGTGTAAACTTTTTTTAGAAAAGATAAAAGAGTTTTCAAGTAGCTTAACTATAGAGTAGTTACCTCTTTACTCAATGTAAAAATACCTTGTTTTCTAAATGAGCAGTAAGTTTTAGAATAGTTACCTCTTTTAAGAAAACAGTTTGAGAAATCATCTCAAATCAGAGAATAACTTTATACATTTGAGCAAGAGTATGTATTATTAGGAGTAATAATGAGCACTAATATGGGGAAGAGTTCAGACCACTCACAACCCTCATAAACCATGTATTGCCAACATGCATACAAGACCATACTTTTTAGATAAATTCTTAGTGCCTTCAGGCAGAGCTTGTTGAGTATATACATAAAACTCCATAATTTTCACACATGTACAAAATGTGCAAATAAAATCAATGGAAAAATCAAATTTATTTTAAAAATACACATTAAATAATTTTTTTGTAAGGTTATGATTCTGTAACAAATTTTATATTCATGTTTTTCTTATAAACCTCTTTACTAAATTGATATCATGAATTTTTAACGTTACAATTCAGATTTCTTTCCCCATTCATATTCATATTTTTCTTTGCTCCTCCGCTAATCCTTATCGATTATAGTCACATGGCCATAATATTTATTTCTAACTCTTTATGATAGCATTTTTTATTTTTATCATTCGATTTTTAGTTGAAATGTGAAATTTTTCAAGAACTTTTATAATTCAAGTTATTTTGAGATACGTAAATTGTTAAAATTGACAGCATTATAGAATCATGATATAAAAAAACAACCAATTAAAATGTTAATTATTAGAGGCGTCAAAAAGACTTGTGTTTAACTGGCTATATTCAATAGAGAATTATAATTATGTTATCTATTTTCTAAATTAATTAACAATAAAATTTGCATTAACAAATATTTTATATAATTGAATCATGTTGCAAATTTACTTTCCTTAATTTTTATTCTTGTGTTAGTAGTTTATTAATCCAATTAAGTTCTTTAACGGAAAAGAGAAAAAAAATCACTTCACCATTGCTTTGATCGGTAAAAAGATTGAACTTTCTAAAAGATTACAATTTTATGTGATTATTGGTAAAATATCTCCTTTTAATGTATTCCAATAATTATATTTTCTAACAATAAATGACTAAACAGAAAAAAAAACATTACACATTCTTTAAAACAATCATAAGTGAAGTAAAATTACCAGTGTGATTTTACAATAACATAACTTGCTTTTCGACATTATCATTATATTACGCCTTTAAAGAAATGGTATGAAATATGTCCAGTTTTAAATGTCATTTAATGTTGCAGTTAATTAGTAGATTAATTAATACTGCAAATAATTTTGGTTCAAAAAATAGGTGTTTCAAAATTAAATATAAATTCGAATTCCTAAATTTCATTTCATTATTTGTATTATCTTCAATAGTATTTTGTGGAAATATAGTTCTATAAAAATACGCTACATCGATTTCTTTATTATCTTGGTTATTTTGAGGAGTGATTCGTTAATATATTAGATGGTCTTTGTGTAATTTCTGAATTGAATGTTATAATATATATATTTAAAATTGTTTATTCTTTTTATGACGGTGATTAATTATTTTAAATGTCACAAATATGAATATTCAATTTGAAAAGTTGTAAAAATGATTTTCTTAAATATTAACCATAAATTAAAGTAACTAATAAGAAATTAACAAAACTAACAATTGAAATAACCGAAGATAGAAGGGCAAGTCTGACTAACGGCCATGCAACTCAAGAAAAATCCTAAGAAGGAAAGTCGACATTTGTACCCACCATTACAAGTTCGAAAGAAGAATATGATGCTAGACGTACTTGCCACCGTGCAGAAAGAAATTTCCAAGAGGGAACAATGTTGTGATGCCAAAGAAGCCACCGAGGTGCTTGCCTCTTTAGAAGGAGGTAGATCGTGAGGCTGAGTTAGAAGTGATAAACAAGCAGTTGAAGGAGTTGCGCGAGAGCATTAATCGAGTCAATGGACTATTGGTCGTGCATACGAGAAGGCAAAACTCGGGTGTTGATGCAGTGACAAAGCAACGCGATCGTCGCATCATTAGGTGGAGGAGGTGTCACGTTCTGCCAATTCTCTGTAAGATTTTGTATCCGAATAGGGGCGAAAAAGTCTATAGTTTTGGAGAGGTTTATAGAAAACTCTAGAAGTCTCTAGATCTTTCTAGAAGGCTTTGGAGAATTCTAGAAGGAAGACTAAATATTTTCTAGGAAAACTTTGGAAAATCCTAGGAAGTAGTATAAATAGAAGTGTCACTCATTTAAAAAACATCCAACAAATTGTAAGCAATCTTTTAAGCAATATAAAGCCTTCTTCTAAATCTTTCGAAGTCTTCCTTTTATTCTCTTAGCGATCTTAGCATAAAGGGCTTACTTGAGCTTACAAGATCATTTCATTCTCTAAGCGATCTTAGCATAAAGGGCTTACTTGAGCTTACAAGATCATGAAAGATTCGTGAGTAAGTTATCAAGTGTCGCACGGAGCTTTAATAAGACTAAGTGCTGTTTAATAAGACTCTAAGTCTCTAACAATAAGGTTGCTAATCTTTCTACTATTTCTTTCCTTTTAAGTTGTGAAAGAGATTTTCGTATTATTTCACCTTAATGGTTTTTGTTCTCCTCGACAGATTGAAATTTTCCACGTGGAGGCACAAATGATAACTTCAAATGACCTACAGAAGTTTTGTGTCCTTGAGTGTTCAGGATGTAAGCATAAAAATCTTATAAAAGACAAAAAGAAGTTTGAATGCACAGTGTAGCGTACCATCGATAGACAACATTAGTGCCTTGATATATATTTTTTTCCATATAGATTACATTACAACAATATGTATCGCTATCATATAGTTGAAGGCTCATTCACATTACGTTGAACAATGTTGGTTCTAAATTATATAAATGTGTACTACTTGTTAAATGTTGTGAATATTTGATTCACTTGATTGTTGATGGTATTACTGCCGTTTATATGTGTTGATGATATTTGATCAACTTCATTATTGAAACAAATACTTTGATAAAGTAGATCGGTATACTTAGATACCAACAACTAAGTTTAAATGAGACTTTTAAATTAATGCAACTTATATTCTCTTTTTATATATTTTGACTTCTTTGTATTGCCTATGATTGGAGGAATACATGCTTCACAAGAAGAAGATGGATTGTAAAATATGTGCTAATTTTTTATTGATTTGTTTTTTTAGTTGTCAACTATATAATGTGATAAAAAAAATACATATTTTAATTATTTGAAAACTGAATATGCTTAATCGTAAAATACAATGATTAAAAATTATAATTTATGATACTTAAGAGACAACATATCTATTATTTATCTTGATCTTCTTTTATTGTTTCACACTTGGTGTCAAATGCTCTTTATTTATTATATTAGAGTATGAATAAATTTGAGATCTTGATTATTCTTCTGATTTATAAATAAATAGCACCAACAAGGGTTTAAAAAGTTACTACATATAACCCTCAATAATAATTTGAGTTGTAACTCTTTCAAATCCTGGCCTTGGTAGAACTTGTCTTTGATTGGGATTTCGATTGAAAAAATGTTAGACCGGTTCCTCATGTGCCTAAGAAGCCGTAACTCTTTATTCTTCTCTGTTTTGTATTAATTGTTATTAGTAATCAACTATTAAATAAATATATGTATGGCTCTAAAAAATCCATAAATTTGTCAAGAACATTTTTTGTATATTAACGATTTGTATGTTGGTAACTATGAGATTTAATTTAAAGAATGTCTAGTTTAAAAATTCCTAATTTTATTGATCTAAGAAAGGAAAATGTTAATTATATTGAAATAAAACATAATCAACAAATCCTTGGCTGACTCACGAATGATTCTATTTGGTGTGAATCTGAATTAGTCAAACACTAATTAACGTGACAGACACCAAATGAAAAATTAAGAAAAAATATAACGGATCCAACATAGAACATTAATCATGTCTTATAATTAACTTCTATATTACAAGAATGAAATTTTAATAATTTTTCTATAAATACCAAAAGTCAATGGATGTGATCCTATAAGAAAATACTTATGATAAATTGAGGTAAAAACATATATTAACTAACTATAATTTAGTGATACCAGTGGCCATTTATATGCCAATTATTAATTAATGAACAAATGATATTCTTAAAATGATGAAGATTTTATTAAATGGTGAATCAAAATCATCTAGTAAAAAGAAGTAGACGTTAAATAGAAGGCTAAAAACATATATTAATATTTTGACAAAAAAATAGAAAAAAACATTTACAGAATGTGAAAAACAATAATACATAACTGTCCATAAAATATCATATATTTAGTACAAAAATCTAATCTTCTTTAATATTTATTCAACATTTTTTTTCTTATAAATTTAACTGGTGAAAGGTCTGTTTTGACTAAATTGAGACTAATTTTTTTCTTATATAATTCAGTTCTCGATAACAAACAAATTTAATAATTTAGATATTATTATTCGTGATATCGAAGTGGATTTGTTTATTAATCCAACAAAAGGAAGACATTCATTTACAATTGAAGTTGGCTATTTTGACACTATTTTAGTGGTAAAAGAGAAGATACAAAATATCAAGGTATACCTATACCAAAACAAAACCTAATCTTCAAAGGAAACGTTTTAGCCAATAACCTAAATATTCATTATTCTGATATTCTCGATCGGTCTCACATTCAACTGTCATAAATTTAAAATCGAATAATAATATTATGATTAAGTCGGAACAATAAAAAATCAATCTCCTTCTCAAAATGCCGACGTCAATCAAATTAGTTATCATGTTAAAGGTGGACATTAAGGTTAGCCTTCGAAGTAAAAGAGAGATCCACGAAATGAAAGTGAGTAAATTAATATTGCGTGCAAATGGACTCGAATTGATCGATCATTACCGCCTTCAAGATTATGAATTTTCATATAGTTCAGAAATTGATGTTAGTATCTGGTCTGGTACCATTGCGTTTCCATCAACAATAATAACTTTTTCAGAATCGTCAGTAAATAACTAAAATGGATCAAAAGAAATAAATAATTACTCCATGATTTTGCCTAAATATACGATATAGTCTAAGAAAATTCTAGTTAAAGGATGTCATATTGTCAAGTTGATGCTATTGAGATCTTTAAGGATAGTGTCATTGGTGGAGACTAGTTATTTATGTTTTATTTTATAGTGTGCTAGTAACGTATTATCTTGAATATTGTTATAAGCAATTTGATATATTTTAGATTCGTCAAATGAACTTTACATAAGCCTCTTTATAGATGAATTGATACTCAGAACATTGAAATAAAATATTTCTTCATGAGAAAATCAAATATTAAGAGAACAAGAAAATTACCTTTCGTCTACTTTCTCAAACACTTTTAAGATTTTCATAAGTACTGAACATGTTTGAGGACCACACTGAATTAAACTGTTATAAAAGCCTTACAAAGAATAATTTTTAAAATACCAATTTAAATTTCTTAGTTATATAGTAAGTTTTAAAAATTTACATTTTATTTTTGTTTAAAAGGAAACTGTATAAAGTTAATTTAAATATTTAATATGAAAAAAGTTTGATAATTACCCCCACCAAATAACATTGTATTATTGAACTTTTCAATATTTTTTAATTATTTTAAAATTCAAATTCAAAAAATAGTATACAATTTTTAATTTTAGAAAAAAAATATCGAACTATTCAGTTGATTACTATTTTTTCTTTTTGATAAATTTTAGATATAGATTTAGAAAAAAAATTATTTTAACTTTTTTTAAAAAAAAAGAATAATTGTTCCTATACATTAATCGTTTTAATTTTAAAATATATAGCTATCTGTTATAAACAATTTGAATTATAGTGAATGTCTAATTATGTGGAGTCCTTGTAGGATATGGTTAGGAATCCTACTTGGGGACAAAGTAAGGTTTTCCCTATAAATAAAGGGTTTTCCTTCATTGTAAATAAGATTGGTGAAAAAGATCTATGAATCCTAAATATACTTCAAGAGAAATAAGAAGTCTTTTTTCTTCTCCCTACTTTCTTCTTCTTCTAAATTTATATGGTTTCATAAAACGTTATCAGCATGATTGTTCTATTCTTAAAAAATTATTTTAGAAGACGGGAAAAGTACAAAAGAGATCTTGTATAAGTTATGCAATATCTTCAAGGTATCTTCAAGGTATGATTTATCTTTATGTTATAATTATTTATGTAACAGATTTGGAGGTATCATCTAAAGTAAGTATTTAAAGAGACTTGTCGACTTTCTATACGTTTAATTTTAACTGACTGGGAAGAGAATTTCTTAATATATTTTAATAATTAAATAAGCACAATTTAGTGAAAGATATGTTTTCAATCTCGACATGAGGTATGTGATCTATTAAATTATATCTATTAACTGCTAATGTTGATTATAAGAAATTATTAGTCTCAATTTTGTGTGTAATTATAATATATAATCATATTAATGATCATCAAAAGTGATAAAATTGCAATTATTTTCAAAGGCTTGAGGTTGAGCCTCATTGTGGGTAAGACAATGAATTTAAGTTATATTGCACCAAAAGAATAAGACGATGGATTTATGTCCAATCGCACCAAGAGGGTAAGACATCAGAAGCCTTGATGCTTTGTGAAGAAAGATGTTGGATTCAAGTCCCTCATTGATTTATGGCATAAGAAGTTGGGTTTGAGTCTCAATGCACCATATTGATGATATTATAATGACTAAGGGAAATAATGAGTTTTTGATAAAATTAGTCATGAAATATATCTCGTTGAAGCAGATTCATTTCCCAAAGTGAATGTAGCAGTGCATAAATATCTAAAAGAAGACAATTGATTAAATGATGCACATGAATATGAAATGAGGTACTAAGTTATCAAAATTTGATGTACTTAGATGATTGTGTCCATTCATGAAGAACGAGAGCCTTTGATAAATGGTAAAAATACAGATCCATTCTTTAGAGTGAATGAGGTGATAAACCACGATGCTAGACGTGAATTTTCTTGTACTGCTTGTTAACAAGGTAAGTTAATTGTGAGACCATCATAAACGAAAGTTGAGATTGAATTCTCAACATTCAAGGAACGTATACAGATATTTGTGGACCTAGTCATCCACTTAGTGGATTGTTTAGATATTTAATGGGCCTAATAAATGTTTCTTCTATATGGTCTCATATGTGCCTATTATTATCTTACAACTTGATGTTTGCAAAAATGTTGACACAAATAATATGTTACATGCACAATTTTCTTCAGATTAGTTCATTCAATTATTAGATCACGACTCACCTAAAAGGTAAAGTAATTGAGAAGAAATATATCTGAAAATTACTCTTGGAGTAATAAAATTGAAATTTATTCAAATAATAGTAAATCAGAAATTTACTAAAGCAAAAGACACATGACTTAGTAAACTTGGAGTTTACGAGTACTAATAATTTTATTAGTTGGCATGAATAATTTGGTCATCCCAAAGATATGCATACTGAGTAATGGACATACATTGAAAAACTAGAAGGTTCTTCAAGAATTCTTTTGTTGTTTGTTCTCATGACAAGTTGATTGGATCAACTAATGTTGAGATTAAATATCTAAATTCTGAAAAGTATAAAAGGTGAATATGAGTCCGTTCACCTATCATGTGACATGATAAAATAATGCATCTATAAGATAATCACATATGCGTTTGTTGTCAATCAGTAGTTTTACATTCACAAAAATGTTTGTGCAAAAATAATTGAGTTAAGAGCACAATTTTAAAATATGTAATCAAGACAATTTATCTTGATAATATTGATAAATACTCAAAGCTGTTTTGACATTAAATGTCTGAGATAGTGAAATCATTGTCTGTGAAAATAAAGCTCTATGTGTTGATTTGAAATACGATACCGCATACAAAAGTAATCGTATGCATCAAACCAACAAATTATGATCTGATTTTCTTTCTGTTGATTTATGATCAGGGATCAAATATTTTTCATCTGATTATTTTGGTATGTAGTATATAATCAATGAATATACAATGATGCACAAATATAGATTCTCCAAAAGATTGAGACATATGTTAGTTTGTCTAACATAAGGGGGAGACTAGAAGCAACACAAGAGTTGTAAATACATCTATTGAATGTCCCTTAAGGATAAAGTCTATGATATGCATGAAGCATGATAGACTAATCAATTCTACATAAAATAATCCTTGAAAAAATAGGGAGGATCAAAGAATCAAAATTATCATAATAAGGAGATAATGTGCTCTTGGAGAGCCTACGACATAACACTTAATGAAACCTAATGAGAAGGGTAGCTATCTAAAAATAATGAAGTGATGAGATCTCAATAAGTTTAGTCGTATTGTGAATCGATACAAAATGGTATATCGTTGACGATATCTTTGATACAATAGCGCGCAATATTGTAAAAGATTTTGAGGATATGAATTCAACATCTACTAAAGCATGCTTGTGTAGAAATAATTATCAAGTGAAAAGTGGAATGATGCATCTTGGTAAGCGTAAAACTTATTTGACTTGCAATCTAGGCACTAGAAGATGTCATACATCTAATATTAAATGTTGTTACTTGACGAAATTAATATGAAAATATCCAATTGGTTCAAAAACTAAAGCATATACAAGATTTTGGAAAACTTGTTTATCATCCTCATAAAGATTAAATAGATTCAAAATGCATAGAGCATATACAAGTATTATTATGTAAGTTGACAACTAGAATTAGAACTCTTGAAGAGTTTTCAAAAGGCAATAGATTATTTGCTTAAAGAAGTAGAATTTAAGGAACTTGCAGAAATCTTTGATCCTGAAGGAAAGATTCATTTCATCAAGGTTTTTCTATACTCATTAGCTCCCAAGAATGGTGATATCAACATACAAGAGATCTGTTTAAGCAATATTATTGTTGATTTATTCATCAAGTCTCTACCAACTACAACTTTCAAGAAGATGATGGTGCACAAGCTTGGAAAATGAAGATTATAGTCTCTGGATTGATGTTGTCATTAGGGGGAGTTAATACGCGATGTACTCTTTTTTCCTCACAAGGTTTTGTCCCACTGTGTTTTTCTTGTAAGGTTTTTAATGAGGCATCCATAATGCGTATTATAGGATATGTGTACTCTTTTTCCTGCACTAAATTTTTTCCTACTGGATTTTAGCTAGTAAGGTTTTAACGAGACACATAATCTACTGACATTCAAGGTGGAGTGTTATAAACAATTTGTATTATAGTGAATGTCTAATTATGCGGAGTCCTTGTAGGATATGGTTAGGAATCCTACTTGGGGACCAAGTAAGGTTTTTCCTATAAATAAAGGGTTTTCCTTCATTGTAAATAAGATTGGTGAAAAAGATCTATAAATCCTAAATATACTTCAAGAGAAATAAGAGTCTTTTCTCTTCTTCCTACTTTCTTCTTCTTTAAAATTTATATAGTTTCATAACACTATCATCTTATTTTCAATGTAATACTTTTTCTATTTCTGTCTTTTTAGAACAAAAAATAAATCAATAAATTAAGAATTATAATAATTACGATCTTTATTATATTCCATCTCTCTTCAAATAATAACTACTTCAAATTCCAACCCTCAAATATTTAGAATATGTAAAAATTGAAAAGATATTTACTTTTGAATTAACAAGGATAAATTTAAGAAGCAACTTACTTTGAATCAAATCTATTTTATTTTCAACTTTAGAAAGTATATCTTAAGAACTTGTAATTGTTAATTTCTATAATGGTTGACTTGTGTCATGTTTAAATAATTACAGAATTTGTCATTTTTATTAATTTAAATAAAACATGTAAATAGTACTATTATTTTAACATAATATGTAAATATTGATTTTCTACTCTAAATATTTAAGGTAAAATTATGTTGAAATCATAGAATTTTGAATAACTGCACGTTGTTTTGAAGTCAACAATAAGAAAACTAAAACCGCTAGTTTAAATAAATCACATCTAAAAGTTGGAAAACAAATAACTTTTCAATTTTAAATAAATAGTTGAAACTAATTTTAATTTAAATATAAATAATGTTTTTATAATGCTGACACCCTACATTTTAATATGATCATTGTCAATATAGTTGTATTCTACGATTGCAATAATCGATGAACTCCGATTAAAGATTCAACAATGACACATAATTAAAATATCAATTGCAGGGACTCACACTGTTATTAAATTAAGGCTAGCATAAGTCTCCAAAATTGGTGATTATTACTTTAGTAACATGGATAATGACAAAAAAAAAGGAGTTGATGACTGATTCGCATTTGGAAGAGGTCCTTGCTTTATTTCATTTGAAAAATTCTCTGAAGACATCCAATATTTCTTGGATTGGAGAAGTTATGATTATCTCCATATGATTTACTTGCAGAGTTTTGTTCAAGGGCTACTCTGCTGATGTTTTTCATTTTGCCCTCATAATTATAATCTTTTGCACGCAATGCAATTTGTCCATGAATGAAGTAGAACTTAGACAACAAAATATAGATTTTAAATAATACTGTTTAGATGATTGATAAATATCATATAATCATAATATAATAGAAAGGTACTTTAAAACAATGGTTGAAAAAATAAACATCAACAAATAATATTTACATTGCGTTTTTAAGTTTACATATTTTTTACGTATTGTACCTTCTAATACCTTCCTCATTAATGAAGTCATTTTCAAATATGCATAGTATTTCAGACTCATGAAGTGATATGGTAGAACTTTGAATAGGTATTATGGAGAAATTTGAAATCAAACGTCATTTCTTCGTAAGAACATAGTTTCAAAAGTTTATAATTCTTATTTGATTGAAGTGAAAAAAATTTAATAAAATCAATACACGTTAAAAAAATACTCCACTATTAGGTTAACTGTCAAATTCAAGTCTTCTTTTTTTTTTCTTCAAAAAAAGCAGTTATTTTTTGTAAAAAGAGAAGTTATCTTATAAATTTAAATTTTTTTGGTTATAAATAGATAAACTTCTTAATAAGTAATAACCATATTTAAAAAGAGAAAAAAACTACTCTTCACGTGCACGAAAATTTACAAATATCGAATTTAAAAATATTAAATAATAAATTAAAATAACATTATTTGAATATGCCTAATTTTTTGAAATATTTTTAAAAATTCACACGTAACATATTCTGAAATCAGATAGAGAAAATTAAATGAAGGAGATTGGTGCAATTAAAAATTTTATTCTAAAAACTAGTGAA
This sequence comes from Solanum neorickii, assembly GCA_027704865.1. Taxonomy (NCBI): domain Eukaryota; kingdom Viridiplantae; phylum Streptophyta; class Magnoliopsida; order Solanales; family Solanaceae; genus Solanum; species Solanum neorickii. The sequence goes on from JAKWJC010000373.1 coordinate 14,241,991, forward strand.
CATAGTGTAGAAATTCATGTAGAAATTTCATATAGAGAAATTAAGGATTGTATTGACAATTGATGTATTGATATATTAATAGGTTGATCAATATTGATATATTGATATGTTGATCAATATTGGTAGTATTGATCAATCATGATAGTATTGATGAATAATAATGTTAAGTGCATACTCTTTATATAGGAGAGAATCGTAGAGTCCTAAATAACTATACTTAGAGTTCTACTACAATATCTATTAATAATAATAATAATAATAATAATAATAATAATAATAATAATAATAATAATAATAATAATAATAATAATAATAATAATATAATAATAATAATAATAATTCAATTATAAATAATCTAAATCCTAGTTGTACTATAATTCTAATAGTAATCCAAATCGTAATATAATCCTAGTCATAATATAATAGAAAGGAACTTTAAAAACAATGGTTAAAAGAATAAACATTAACAAATACTACTTATATTGCATTTTTAAGTTTACATATTTTTGAAGTATTGTACCTTCTAATACATTCAGCATTAATAAAGTCATACTCAAATATGCATAGTATGTCACACTTAGGACAAGGACAAGAGAAATATGACAAGAATTCGGACTAGTAACCTAAAAAAATAATTTTAGAAGCAAGGGGTGAATACCAAACCACACGGTACTGAACAAGTAATCCTCTAAGCACAAGCTAAGGGGATAAAATATGGGTACTCCTTACACCCAACCGAACCTCTGCAACTACAACCAGCATAAAATCAGTCCAACCTAACATGTGACCATTTACAAACACACATATCAACAATAAGCTCAATATTCATCAATTACAAGCCCCACAAAAAGGCACTCACAATATCAGCAACACAAGATCAAGTTAATCAAGTAAAGGTAATCAAATATGAATTACTTTCAAACCACTAATAAAATACATAATCAATAAGAATAAAGGATGTCATGGTTTGTAATGCAATATGACACCATGAATTAGTATGCCTCAAAATATCAAATACTCTCTCAACCATATGTACATGATACTCGTCCGAAATACATCGAGATCTCATGACCCATGGGGGATTCGCGAGGTACATCTATCTACACGGACGATTTGCAGGTGTCTATGCGGACCATCTGAAAGCACTATCATAATTCAAACAAATTTTTCACGGACGATTTCCACGTTCCCAAATTATCATAACTCGATCTCAACACGGACGGACTTCGCGTGTTAGACATTTACTCATACCCAATCACATGTCAATGTATGTGCGATATATGATATCAAATAAAGGGGATGATGCAACATTTCAATAAATCAAATATCGCTATGACATATAATTACCTCAGTATCACAATTATATGGTTCAGTAAAGAACATAATCGCACATGATAATTCAAGTCAATAATATATCAGATAATGCCCATATGCTTTGATATTCTCGGATTACAATCCACATTATAGTAATAAATTTTGCCTCTATATCATCGGTACTCATACCATCTCAACCCATCACACACAAATAATTAATCGCATTACCTTTTATTACCCCTTTTCATCATTAGAATTAATCAAGGTGGACAAGTCAAGCATTCACCTAGACCCATTACTCACAAACATATATCACAAGAAAATACACTAATTTCATACACTTA